>OX424572.1:195990780-197449780 GCA_949152435.1 Gastracanthus pulcherrimus
TATACTTATTTTTATACTGATTGATATATATGAATAAGCACAATTTCTGTATTAATTTTTGCGTACAATCAGTAGTATGAGTCGTTTATAGCAATACAGTTTTCTGTTAAATCAAGCACTAATATAAATCAAACCATAAATAAAAAAGAAGCCATTTTTATAAAAATCATTTAGAAATCATTAACAGTAAAAATAATTTAGACAGATAACAAAAGTTTCATGGAAATATGATGCCCAAATGCCCATGGATTGTCCGTATAGATTTGCTCTTGGATTACTGTCGCCTGTTAGGTTGCTATACATAATATTTTGACTGTTGTTTGTAACCTGATGACAAACAGCGAAAGAATTACCATTTGGTTCAATAAGAAATTGATTATATATGCAATGCATCATTCTGACAAGCTATAAATTTAGTCGTTTGAAAAAAACTCTTCATATGCTTATGATCATAGCGACATGAATGATCAAACGTCATATGAGTGACTGTCTATGATGTCTACATCCAAGGTCTTATTCTAAAGTAAAAAATTTCTGATCAGCTGTTTTGCAAAGCGTATTCAAGAAGCAAAAATATATGCGAGAATTTCGGCGAATATTTTCGCATAGACTCCACTGACGTCTCTTATTCTTTCGTGCGTCATTGCTGCACACGACAAATTTTGGCAATTTATGTGTTTATGTTACATGTGTCATATACCTAGCAAAAATTGAATAAGTCAGCACATTTTTTAGCGTAAGTGGTTATATTCTTTATAATTTTCTTTTCGCTTGATATTTTTCACAAAGAATACAAGATTTAGAATGATCCACTTATCATGCATTTTAATCGAATTAAAATAATCTCTAACATAATAAAAAAATTAATAATATTGCTATGAATGCAATTCGAACACAGAATGTTTGAATACACATGAAGTTGTAGTGTTACTAATAATCTACAAATTAACAACTGATATTGCTTTGTAAATAGTAGAGTCTGTCGCTGACTAATTGTTGAGAGATGTTGTATCTCTCGAGTATATTGACTCGATAGAGTTGTAAAATAAAGTCAATTTAATAACCTCGAACCCGATTGTAACAATTTGAAGTCTCGTCTGGGATATAAGTTGCGGAAAATCCTAAAGATTTCCACTGGATCAATATGAAGACGATATTTCTTACGATGCGTTAGGTGGACAAACAGACTCAGGTAGAGAAAGATTAGAATCGATCAGAGTTTAGATAGATCCACGAATTGTTGATTTGGGATTAAGACATATCCTCAAACTCACTATCTACGATGGAACTACTTCGCTCTGTGAATTCTTTATTCAATTTAATTTGATTTCAAAGTCAAATGATTAGGATGATTCCAAAAAGTTGATCAAATTAGCATCTTGCTTGCGTGGAAAAGCAAAAGCAGTATTTGATGACTTATCGGAGACTGAACATTTTGACTTTAAAGAATTCAAATTTAAATTGGAACGTCATTTTGGGTATATTACTTAGGGCACATTTATAACTCAAATAGGCACAGGGTCTGCGAATAATCTTTCTCCGACGAATGCCGTAGTCGGTGTAAACATTTGTGATATTGCAGATTGCTAGAGATTCGAACGTAGTAAAGAGTAAGACGAATGTGCCATCGACGAATGCCGTTATTGTTGGCGCGATTCAATATGCTACAGCAGATTTACACACAGAAACATATGCTTCAATCGTATTAGGTTATAACCAGGTTAGGAATTTGAGTAGAATTACGTCAGCATTAGCAACAAACCTAAAGGGGTTGTATTGTCGAGGACGACAATTTTTCGAAGAAGGAAGCAATGTTATGATTGCTATTCGAAATTTCGAACACAGAATGTTCGAATACAAATGAAGTTGTAGCGTTACTAATCGACATATTAACAGCTGATATTGTTTTGTGAATAGTAGAGTCTGGCGCTGACGCTTGTTGAGAGAGATTGTGTCTCGTGTATATTGACTTGATAAAGTTGTAAAATAAAGTCTAATGCCGTTTCGACACCTAAGCTTTAAGCGAGAGGACGTTAGCGAGGAGCTGGTGTAGATGGTAAAAACTCGCGATAAGGAGAAAAGTGAGGATAACACCAACAATGGACTAACGAGTAGAAGCGGGGACTGCGCGAAACTTGAAGCTCGCTTGAACAACCTCTCGGTTAAAGCTTAGGTCTAGAAACGGCATATGTTAATGTAACAATATTAATAATAGTATATACGGCTATAACTACGAAATTATTAAGGTTATACTGCTATTTTCTAATAATAAATAATAATTATTTCTTTATTTTAAAAAATTAATAAAAGTCTTGTATATAAAAGGATTAGATTTCTTTATACCTCTAAATTCTTAACTCTCGTAAAAGTTGTTTTACTTCAACTGATTTCAAATTTTTTTGTCCACAAGTATCTATCTCTGTTCTTCAAGAGTGGCACGTAGCGACGCAGTCGACAAAAATCCTATCCGTCCTCAAAATACACTTTAGCCGCACTCGTCTGGAATCGCGGCATGCGTAAGCTCTTGCGAGCCTTGGACAGTGGAATCATTGTCGCATTTCTTGTCGCCTGCTCTTGGGCGACTTACGCGTGTGCCCCTCTTACACAAAGTGAAACATAGAATTCTTGTCCGCAAGGATATATCGTATTTTTGCGGCGACACGAGAAGAGTACTTATCTAACTCAAGAATGCCGAGAAAATAAAGATCGCCCAGCGATCGCTGTAAACAGCAATTTTCGAATCGTAAATGGCACTGGCGCCTTACATCTGAGTGCGCTAGTTTTTATTATCGGAGCTTTGTGGTTTTTATGAACGGAAGCTTTTTTTATAGTGTACTGATTGTACCAGGATGTATATATCATTAACAATTATTTTCTAACGCTTAATTCTATTTTTGCAATTCACGATTTTTAATTTTACACTAATCTAGAAGTTCTTTTACATATCTTTTGTAAGTTTCTCTATGATTTATTAGCCTTAGTTTATTAAATCGAATATAATAATTATAAATGATAGACAAGGTAATCAGAAGTATAATAAAAACAAATTTTATTGAAATGAAGTATAGTAACCGAAATTCCAAAATAAGTTATAATATGTAATAATCCTCTTATAAATGTAATGATTGGAAGAAGTGAAGCATTTAGAAACAGAATTTTATGATTATCTGTTTAGAGAAAGGCGCCAAGTTTACAGAATTTGAGTTAATTTGGAGTTTAAAGTAATAAATAAACAGTTAAAAGTTGTTTAAATATATAATTTTATTTACACTTAAAAAGATTAATTTTGTCATTTAAATTTTTGCCTAAGATAAACTTAAAATTATTTTAGTAAAAGTAATAATATGTGATGCGACGTCAATTCGTCAGAATAGACAAATTATTTCGTAACCCCTTTTTCCAGGTTAGCAAAACACCTGACCAAAATCCATCAAACCTCGCAGGTAAGTTCCGCAAAACATTCGAAGACCCCTTCACAAGTGATAAATCCAAGCCACGACGTATATACCGTCCCATTAAAAAATACCAAAGCCACGACGAAAGGCCAGTGTTCGCCCTCGTAATTTTTCACTACCGAATAATTAAGAAGCAATTATCTCATAACTGCGCGCGCGTTGCACAATATCGCGGTCAACTAAGGCGAATGCAAAGCAAAAAACGCAGCCAAAGAAAGAAAACACAACCTCGGTCGCCAATAATAACGGTTCTCGCGCATTCATAGGTAAAATGCACACCGAGAAAACAGCAACAACAGCAGCAGCAGCAAAAAAAGGCGCGGTCACGTGGTTCAGCGGCAGCTTAAACGAGCGGGCGCCCATTAAAAACAATAAATGCGCCTCGCGCCTTGACCGAACAATAGAGCTCCGGAGATCGCCAGATGCATGCGCGAGCGCGTCACCGAGGATTTCGCCGAACCAGCCGATTAACATTCGATGGATCGGACAATCGGTCGTCATCGCCACTGCACGCGCGGATGAAATTCAGTTGAGGAGACGAAAAGGGAGAGAAGGAGGAGCGAATGTAAGGAATAAACGAGCCGCGAGTTGCGGAGCGACGCAAGAGCCGGCAAATTGACGTCAGCCGAACTGTAATAATATCGACGTTGTCTTTTTATTTTGTGCGAGTGTACGCGGTTACATTGTTGATTTAATTTAAGTGAGCATAATTGACGCATGTAAAGCGCGAGCTGGGACTGACACTGCTGACCACTGCTTTATATTTTCAATTCTTTTTTTGGTATATTCGGTTTTTCGCGATGAGTGTGAATGAATTAATTGGTAACTATAAATGAAGATGATCGCCAAGCGAAGAAAGTCATGCTTTGCCTTGGATATAATTGTATTAAATTCAGCTAGGACTTGTCGGAAATGCTTTTAAGCCATTAAACGTACACTTGACAGAATGAACAACTCATCAAATTTGTTTGAATTTTTTAAATAATGCAGGTTTATTCGATAGAATGCTCGTTTTCGCTAACCTCATCGGAAGATTAAAAAAAATCTAATAAATTTGATCAGATGTTTGTTACATCCAGTGTACGGAAACAAATTACAACATACTTTTAAAGAAACATTTAAACTCCGTATATTGGTTCTGTAATGTTCGAGATATATCATATTCTCAGTATACTACATTTTCTTGATACAATGCGAATCTTTTTACGAATCGAAATTTTTACCAATAGCATAGTTAATCATGCTTATTCTCACACTCATCGTCCCTTGAAATCACTTAAAATGACCGGCCTCGTTCCGCATCTATTAAAGGCAGCCGCGATTACGTGTCGCTCGGTCCAGAAATGGTGCGTCGACCTTGCCAATCGATCTGCATCGACTGTTAACCAGTTCACGTTTGATACCACACAGAGATCGACTGGTATACAAGAACGGGTATATCGCAGAAGTGCCGTGCGAAGGTGAGGTATTGCGTCCTAATACGGGTTACGCGCAAGTACGCGTGTCTTGCTAAGCTTGACATTTATCTACTTACGCATGAATAGATTTAGTATTATATGTTATTTTGTGAAGTTCATTTACATTTTATACAACTTTCTACGTTGAATCTACTTTTACTCTTGGAATTTTATTGGATAATATAAGCTTCAAATATTTATCATTCAAGGAAAACCATCAGAATTTATAAGTATACCATTTTTTTATATGAAACAATGTGCCTCTTTTAGTGGTATCAATCATAATTGGGTTAAAAAGCATTTTTATCTAACAACATATTCTAATAGATCGTGGTATATTTTATTTGTAAACGTTTGGCATTTTATCTATATCTTGAAAATTGAAAGAGATATAGCATTCCAAAGTTTTTCGTGACGTCACGATCATACGGCAGCACCTTTGATGTCGTTATGATCATGACGTCATAAAGAAACTTTAGAACGCTATAACTTTCTGAAATAAAGTTTAATTTCAGAGTTCAAAATGCATTATACATCGACTTACGATTTCTACAAAATAAATTCATGTCGACAGAAAAGAAATTTTTTTTACAATCCAATTAGTTAAAAATTAATCTGATACATGGTGTTCTAGTCACCAGATCTAGTGTACACTCAAAGGAATATTATTTAATCGAGTTTATTTGAATTTTTTAAAAATCCTTCAACGAAGTTAGCAAGAACGTGCATTCGATCCAATGAAGTTGTAGTATTTCAAAAATATTCAAACAAATTCGATCAAATATTTATTCCGTCTAGTGTACATTATGAAGCCAATATTTCAGACTTGTGTAAATAGAAGCTTCAGCTCACCTATAATCAGGAAATAAAAAAAAGCGTTCACCCTTATCTCTCATATCGGACAATTTCCACGGAACAATGATTCCAATTTCCAACTGTCTCCGGTAGACCTGTACAAATACTGTGAAGGGACACACGAAAAGAAAGGAACTCGACTTCCGGGGACCCCAATCAACTCTTTTCCAGCCAGCGGTACTACGCGGCAGACGACGATCAAAACACGTGTATACCTATATATTATATGAACCGGGGACCGGAAACGTATGGCGCAGGGGGACGAATGTACCGGTGTCACGCGCACACGTGTGGCACGGGCAGCTCCTCTGTCTATCTGTTATCTGCACTCGATTCTACCAGTATACTCCAGAAGCAGTGTACAGCGTTGTCGCTCACGTGCTGCGGATGAGCGGTGTGTCAAGTGCACGGCCGTGGAAATGCGTCGATAAGTTGTGTGTACGTATAGGTACAATGTAGGAAAGAATTTGTTTTTGAATCGTTGATACGTTTGACATAGATGGCTCTTGTATTGCAAAATATTTATTGAGTGGGTGTATTAGACTCGAATTGAAATTCATTGAGAGGTATCAAGAAGATTTGACCGTGGCTTATACTGTGACTCGTTGTATGTAATAGAATTATATGTTGCTCAAATGGTGATACTATAACAGGGTGAATTTAAAATCTGAGATTTATCTTTATATTCATATTACTCGAAAAAAAGGTTTAATGAACGTATATATAATTATAAAATTATTATTTAAAATTTATAGTTGTTTATATTCTTTTCATTTTACAGTGATATCATGATTTATATATAAATATAGATGTAGTTTAGTGATCTGATATATGTTAAATCCATTACAAGAATGTTGTAATTATACGGGAGGAAAATGCTGAAAACCAATTATGTAAATCGATTTGCAGATGCTTTATTAGCAATTTAAAGTTAATTAATACTTTTGTATAGCTAAACAATAATTAAAAATGATATATGTATTGATAATAGGATTCCTGGGATACTAATTAAATGATTTCGAGATAACTATGCGATTGTATTGTATATACCACATTTATTATCGTACGTAAATTACACCGTAAAAGACAGAAACAATTTTGATTCGCGTAATATATATATAACATAGAAAGAAGACATTTTTTGTTATGAAAAATGTTGATAATGTTATTATTTTTATCATAGTTCAACATGAATATAAATTTTTTCTAACAATCAAAATAGTAAGATCTTAATCTTATACTATCGCTATGGGCTATTTTTGATCAAAACCAAATATTCAGTCACTTTTTTTACCAAAATCATTGTATTTAATCTAGAACAATAATGATACTATTCTTAAAACATATTTTATGAGAATAAAATTGACCTAAAATTTGGACAACAATGATAATTTAACGAATTTTGTTCAACATTCAGAGTAAATATAAACAATTTTTACTTTTACTTAAAGTCTACAAAATCTAACAATAACAAAGAACTAATGCTAACTACTTTTAGAAACGAGCAAAAACATTAATACCTATCTTAGGCAGCAATCATTTGAAAAATTATTTGCAAGCTATTATTATTTTTACTATCCTTTGTTTCCCCAGAAGCAAAATCGAAGTATAAGTATTTATCGTATTATTCGTGTAAGGTGCGTAAATCACTAAGACCAACTTGTTCGACGCTTCATCCAGCTGAAAAAAGCTAGTCGTTTCATTTCAACTTCCGATCGCGTTATAGGTGCAGATAGAAAATATTTGCCACGACTGTCGTTGGTCCAAACCGGATTGCCGAGAAGTTACTATATCATGTTGGAGGATAAAGTATAATATGTTTAAATCATTGTATAAGGAAATATACAGATTGAATAAAAAGGCATCAATTGATCGGCACGAGTTTGTATTTTGCTAAAAAGTTACAATAAGTATCTTATCCAGTATCAGTTGAGTTAAATAAAAAGCCTGTTAATTTGATGTTGTTGTCAAGGGCACCTACGTATAACTTACAAACATTTAAAAGTAAACGGTATAAAGAGTATACTCGATTATTTGTGCAATAAAATATATTATAACAAACTATTAACATCTTTTCAATAACTGTATATATCTATTCCAAACCTCAACATTACAAATTAGCAGAAAATTCAGGTCCAGTGCATTCACAAAATAAATATAAAATCATCCTCGAAAATGGAGCGGAACGAGAAGCAAGACAATCTCCATGTACAAGATTAAGTGCACGCGTATGCACACACCAGCCTCTTGCGCGAGCATTTGACCGGAACAAACGCGCGTAAGGATGATCTTTATCCGCGAGACACGCGCTTCCTGTCGCGCGCTCGCGAAAGCGAAAGCTAAGCGCGTTCTCCGCGCGGAAGATTCCGCAACCGCGCGGCGTTCATTACTCCTATACTTCTATTTTCCCGCGCAACAACGGAGGCACACTGCGTTTTTTTTTATGAGCCGTTGTTCTCGCAGGGTCAACGAACTCTTGCGAGTGTTGAAAAAAGTGCGTGTCTATAGAGTTCTTTCTGTTCGGGAGACGGGCGTTCTAACATCCAAATGATGTAAAATGATTGCTAGTCAGGTAGAAGGTACAATACAGTTAGATTATTGATAGAAAGGTCAATATTGTAAAATAAAGACAAATATATTAAACTTTGAAGTAAATTCCATTGATAATATATTTGTTCCAGTTGTAATTGGTATATACTATTTAAAAAACCTCCTTCGAATTGATGAAGGCCAAAAACGTTATAGCTACTTAAGTGCTTTAAGTGTACACTCAATCTGTAAAGTCAACTTGATAGCGAATATAGGCTTCTACGTTGTGTTCCAATAAGAGGAATCATAATACCGTTTCGAAGAATAAATAACGTTGTTGAGTTCAAAATGGATTTAATTTTTTTCATTGATAAATATCTATACGTAGTTTATATTATTGTTACTTAAAAAATTAGTTTAATTTGTTTACATTTTGTAATGCAACATTAGAATTTATTTGAAATAATTTAACAAATATTAAAAATCATGTGTAGTGAAGTCTGAAAATATATAAAAACAACTCTTTTTTCTATAAAGGGGGTGTATCAGTTCTACTGTACCGGTCGAATACTATCAACTAGAATCCGTCGTCCCCTTCGCAAAATACGCATAATTAGATACAATTTAAATAATTTATTTATCGGATAAAACTAGATGATCATTTCTTGTCCCATATTATTATCTCTCTGAAATACAAACATACTTTATAATTTCATAAAAGTTATAACTTCATTTGATTTCACTGACGCAGTACATTTCGCTTGACACTACTTTACTGCACATTGTGTACTTCGTCAAACTATCTGCAATGGACTATTCTCCAAGCGAACTACTTAATTAAAGGCCTCTTAACAAATTATATTAAACATTGACTTACAAACCCAACAACACACCACAATAGTCTTCACAAGCTTCATTACAACAACGGGACAAATTTCTCCCGATTCATTGCCCGCACAATAGAGCAGAAAGAGTAAAAAGGAAACAAAACATAACAAACGCAGCGCACGAGCCATAGAAAATAGGAAAATCGCGGGACGAAAGGAGAGGAAAAACACAACAGACTGGCGCCGGCGATATCGGCAGAAAGGGAGACGCGGCCGCGGGCGCTCTTAATGACCCGATGCTAATTGCATCCGATTACGTCGATGACGGCACGCACACATGCCTTCGATCAGTATACAGCCAGCTTGCGGCTCTCCGCGACTTTCGTGTCTTGTGTATTCCCATGCTCTTTTTTCGCGGTCTCCGAGTTTTCTTTTATCGTGGGTTTCGTTTTGTTTCGTGCAGAGAAAGGAGATCCTTATCTTTTGATAGGGATTAAGGTGTGTATTCCGATTTACATTGGAAGAGTTTGTGATTGAGAAGTATTTGTAGAAAATCGAATAGTTTCATTATTTAATTATAGTTATTAAATATTGACGCTTTTTCATAAAATGTTAATACAAACCAAAAATAAACAAGAAATAACGATTCAAAAAAATGTTAAATTAAGGTCAAAATATTCTGGTTTTGTTTGAGCACTCTCAAATATTTTGCAAAAATAGTACATCTGTTTTATGTTCTACGAGAATTTGATTGGAAAAATAGCCAAAGAAGAATTATTGTGCGGTTAAAACGGCGAAAGAAATAGGTATATATTTATGTTAACGATCCATAGATACTTTGAAATAGCCACTTAGAAAGTTTAGAAGATTTTTGGGTAGGTCTGTAGTCTATATACCAGAGCATTAGTTAAAGCACAAAAACAATTTACAGTTCATTGGAATGGAACAAATTTTATTTCGAATACGTTTGGAAAATTCTATTTTTGCGTCATCTAGTATTTGTTAAACGCACGTGTAAGATTTTTGTCCATGGAATATTAACTTGTAATGCTTAATTAATACATTGAAGTTTAAATACAGTACCTTATTGAATAAGAACGTAACTTTAACAAAATAGTATAAGTGTTGTAATTTCTTTACTCAATTCTTGCATACATATTTACAAAGATTTGAATTTTACAGACATTTCGACTTGTTATGAGAGAACATTGATTTTTTATCAGTATAATGAATTGAAAATTTCTTTAACTCCAATATTGTTGAGACTATATCTCTTACATTTTTGTTTCAAGATGATTTATCAACTATATTTTTCGTCCTTCGAATTATCTGCTTTTCACTTACTTTATTCAAAGACATAATAATTAATGAACAATAAATTAAAATTCTACTCTTAACGAGTTTTAATTATAATTTCACGAAATTTCTCGGAATAATTTAAATTGCTTTTATTATAACCGTAATAAGTAAACTATCATGACGATGAATCGCCACAAAAATGCAGTACATCGATTAATCTTAATTCCTCTCTATTATTGTTTTAGTTTATATTTATCTTCTTTGATTCATCCATTAGTTTTTTCTTTATGCACAATCGTCATTCTTTATCGCGCATACCGTGCTTTCGAGTCGGTGTCACAGCAGGCGATTTGTTGAGATAGTTATGTATTGGATGACGATTCCTGTGGAGTGACAACCAACCAGAAAAGCGAGTCTGTGTAGCATTCGCTTAATCTTGAAGAAGAGTCATTTGCTTTTAATCGAGCTTACGCATATTAATCAAAGATACGATAGCTCAATGAAAGTGTTCAATTGTTCGATATTATTCATATAAGTGATTCATATAATTTAATTTGCAAAAGACAAAATGTTTTTCTAAAAATCGTTAAAAGAAATAATTAAATATTACAAAAAAGGTATATCATTATGATACAGGGTGATCAAATGAGGTGAAAGATTTTTAAGATTGTATTCTTTTTGTTAAAATATATACATGTAATAACTATTAAGTACCAGTAGGTATCGTAAAATGTTATTGTTACTATTATTATTATTATTGTTAGTGTTATTATTACTACAGTGGCTGGTGCTTTCGCGTAAATTAATAGGTTGTCGATAGGTATACCGTATGACCGATGCACGAGTTAATTGAATCCAGTCCTCTAAGCGTTTCCACTTTATAAAGGTAATGCAAAACCAATTTATTGCATATAAAAATAATTTAATACATTCTTCAATATAAATCAAAGTGTTATTTCCTCACCCCTATAAAAAAACTCGCTATCCTTTGTATCAAGGCATATAAATAACTTTATCGCATCCGGCGACTTGTATAATCGAGGTCCCATTACACGGTGCGACGAACAAGTTGGCAGCAATTTTCACCCTTTCCCGAGCAAATCGCGCTGCATTTGCAAGCGTCGCGCGTCAGTAGCATAACAAACGACAAAAAAAACAACGAGAGAATCGAGCTCCGGAGGGATGTAATAAAGAAGAGTTCATGCAGCGTTTTTCCCCCGATCCGTTTATTGTCGGTAAATCTATTTGCGCAGCACTTGAATACTTGCACAGAAATCAGGTTTGTTTATTTTGAAGGCCGGAAAATATTTGAATCTTTGAGAAATTCTTTTAATTTACTTATAGTGGTTGATAAATTGGAGGGATTTATTGAGGTACCCAGCCTGCGTTGACTCTTAAAAATGAACATAAATGTTTATAGCGTACTAAAATTTCACCTATGAAGCAAATTTCTCTTTTTAATATGAGATACAACACCTCATGAGTATTTTAAATTTTATAAAGGTACATGTTTAACGAAGTAATTTGAAATTATACGGATAATTTTTGTTATATCGCCTTCGATTGATTGAGAGAGATTAAAAAAATTCGAAATTAAGTTAAAACATTAATGGATTATATAATATATACAAATATAATACCTATTTTATTTGTAAAATGGCATGTTAACTTATTATTTATACGATTATTGTTTAAACTTAAACTTAATATTTTGATGATCAATTCCAGGTAATACTCAATCAAAATTCTCTGATGTAAGTTGTAGAGCGATTCTTTCTAAATTGTTTCCTGAAACGTATGACTGGTAAACGTTCAAGTTTAAACTTTAATTCTAGTAATTCAGAGAATGGTGATAACTACAGAGAACAATTGTCCGTGCTAAATTTTGCCATATTTACAAGGTGTTACGTTTTGTCTGAAAAATGTTTGAATACCTAGCTTCAAAGGCTAAATTCTAGTCGAACCTTAACCAACACTGAGAAATATGCACGGGGAGGCAATATCGCACCCCAAAACAAGACTATGCCCAATAGAAAATTGTTTAGCTCAATTTTCGTTCATAAAGCAGCTCATACAAAAATAAAAACCCATATAATACACCGCAACAATTACTTGAACAAGGTTACGGAACTACAATAGAATAATGAAATTCAAATAAAAATGTTGTATCTTATGTAAAATTGATTCTACTGGCTTCGTTTTATAACAACATCAAATTTTAAGTTGGCATAGTCTTGTTCTAAGGGTGCGACATTATATCAGACAAATGTTTATTATATCAGTACTTAAATAAAGCGGGCAACTTAAGATATTTTAAATCTTTATAGTATAAATATTGACAATCAGAGATTGATATCAAGCAATAGCGTATTGCTACAGAAAACACACGGAACAATATACGCAAATCATGAGAAAAATAACAGATGATTATACGCGTAACGAAAAGAATATCAATTCTGCATTTGACGACTTAAACACTTTGACGCGTGTATACGCGCGTTGGGGCTAAATATAACCAAGCCGGCGAACCAGCTGTAAATATGCAAGCAGCATCGGATAAACGATCGAGCGAATCGCCAGTCAAGGACGCCTTGGCCGCTGCCGCAACTATCGCGAAAGAAGCGAGGAAAAAGGAAATGGACAAACGACAGGTAATGAAGGTATAAAGGAACGAGATGACTCGAAGAATGTATCATTTAAAGCCATAAACTAGTTCTGACCGACTATTATACGTTGGATTTATTTGTTGCACCATGCAGTTTTTATTGAACAGTTCAAGCATTATAACTAGTTAAAGAATTATTATTTACATTGATTAATGTTTGCTTTTATTTAGCTACGTTCAATTAATTTACAAATATTTATTAAGTATTACTCTATTTAAAAAAAATCCACTATTATGTTTCTCATAAATAACGTAACCTACAATAACTAAAAGCAACAGAATGTTTACATCCGTAAACTGTAATTTTATCATTCTATAAGAAAAACAAAATTGTCACAAAATATTTTCTTTTTGCGTGACAAAGTCTTCTCAAGTACTTAATCTACGAAACAAAATCTTAGTTTATCAAATCAGCTACACAATCAGCCATCATCTTACTTATTAATGCCCCCAAAGCATCCATCTTCCTCACACCGCTCATACGAATATCCTCAGCGCGCATAATGCGCAACCGAGAGCTCATCTGTACGAAACATCTCTCAGGCTCATTGGCAATCGCTGTGCACCTCATTTAAACGGCGGCCGCTTTACATGCGCTTTCCATCTCATCAATAACCCGCAAGTCCAAAAGCAGCCGCAACAACTGCAGACGCAACGCTACAAAGGCTTCCCCTAGATAAAGAGACCACGCGCGTCCAACACACATTCGACAATGAAGGTATACATGTGCACCACAAAGAGCAGCTCGCAAAGATTTGAATTTCCTCCTGCACGCGCGCGACCGGCAACGAGAAGAAAAGCACACGCCGCGCATATAAGCCGCCGGTCTGCAGCTCGCGTCAGCTCGCGTTGCCTTAATCCCCTGGCCGGCCATATGTATATTTATGCCGCGGCTATTTATACGCAAAGTGCATCGGTGTCGCGCTCGGGTCTTAAACTTCTTCCTCTTCTTCTGTTTCTTCATCGCGACACGTTCTCCCTGCCTATTGCGGTGCAGCGTTCTATATATGCAGCGGCATGAGATTCTCGCTGCACTCTGCTCCTGGAGAGCGTGGAGAGTTGCCAAGCACTTATGATGCTGAATGCTGATGGCGCGATGCGGTGTCGCGCGCGGTGACGACGATCAACGCGTCGACGTCGCGTCAGAGCGACGTGTGGAGCTTGTAGTGCCGAAGCGACGCCAGTGAGTTTTCGCGATTGCGGAGAGACGGAGATTGAAGGTACGAGGCTGTACGAGCGACGTTGGGTTTTGGAGGGGCGTTTTGAGGAGACGGGATGATATGTCTATTTATATGGAAAGTAGGTGGAGGAGTGTTCGGTTTGGTTGTACGAGATATTTGAAAATTGCTTGGTGTTTATATGGAAAGTGGCGTAATGGCTCAATTTTCTTCGGTATGAAATTCATGCGTTGAAATGGGGGACATGATATTAAATGCACACTTTTCTTTTTCTCACTTTTTTTGTAAAATATAAAGTCTGGGAAAAGTATGGCTCAGAAAGTCTTGAAAAAGTCTGACTACGGAGAGTATACCATAACAGATCAAAAGACAAACTTTTGTTGAATTATCTCACAAAAATTTATTTATGCCCATCTGAACGAAAATGGTCACTTTTTTCCCTGAAAAGCGAGACCAAAATTACACTTTTTGTACGTAAAAATGATTAGCGGGAAAAAAGTGACTTCACTAGAAAATAGTCAAAATTCCTTTGTATATTTATATATTATATATTTTATATATTTATTTATATATTATATATATTATATATTTTATATATTTATTTATATATTTTATATATTTATTTATATATTTTATATATTTATTTATATATTTTTTTTTTTTTTATTATTATTTAACGTCGCCATGTTTGTGCTTCCATGTGGTGCTAATCGACGACGGGGGTCTGCGGTGTGTTTGTAAACAAAGCACATGTAATTTTTACAGAGGTGCTTGTATCAATCGGCAGAGACTAGGATTCGAACCCGGGTCACCGGCGTGGGAATCCGACACTCTACCGACTGAGCCGCCGCAGGCCCAATTTTTATTTATATATTTTATATATTTATTTATATATTATATATATTATATATTTTATATATTTATTTATATATTATATATATTATATATTTTATATATTTATTTATATATTTTATATATTTATTTATATATTTTATATATTTATTTATATATTTTATATATTTATTTATATATTTTATATATTTATTTATATATTTTATATATTTATTTATATATTTTATATATTTATTTATATATTTTATATATTTATTTATATATTTTATATATTTATTTATATATTTTATATATTTATTTATATATTTTATATATTTATTTATATATTATATACATATTATATATTGTATATATTCCTTTATCAAAATTCCTTTAATATCGGTCGGAATCGTACAAAATAATAGTTTTCGATTAATCTGTAGAAAAGTTTTCTTAAGTATTGCTATCTTCTATAAAATTTATATATTTGTCAAAAAAGAGACAAATATTTCGGTGCAGATTTGATAGCACGCGATGTTTTTGCTTTGCAACTTTTTCCAAAAGTCTGGGATAGACTTTTGTCAGACTTGTCCCAGATTTTTTTACACGGGATGTTAGGTGTTTTATGATTGGAGGATATTATTAAATTTTAGTAATTTTTGTTATTAAACTTTTAAACAATTTTTAATTTATGGAGTTAATTCTTTTAGAAATAATGACAATAATTTTAGTAGCAGTAAAAGAGCATTTGAATAATCGCGACGAACGTAATTCCAGTTGTCCCGGTTATTTGGGCCAAAAAATTAAAAATATTCTTTTAATGTAGCTATTGTAATTGAATTCACATATACAATCAACAAAAACATTAAAAACTGCTGCATGAAAAACAAAATTCGTCCGAAAAAGTCTTCCTTTTAGTAGGACCACGAAGTTCAAGTAAACTGTGAAGTGAAAAGTGTATCTTTCTTAATATTTTATTAATATTCTATATTTAATGCAATTAATAGTGCCATTCTAGATTATCTTTTTATCGAAGAAGCACTTATTGATGCATTAAAGAGTTACAGATTTATTGAGTTCAGTTACTTTGTTATAAGTTCAAAGGGTACCGCAATAAAAGTTTAAGAAGAATTTATTCTATGCTGTGAGCTCAAAGTTAAAGTAATAATTGATCTTTTGGTAAACTGATGCAAGATAATACATTTATTTTCTAGTATATCAAGAATGCTTTTTAAAATATACCTAGAAAGAAATTAAAAAAAAAATTATTATGATAAAGCACAATAGTACAAGCGGCGAACTTTGATAATTAAAAATTTAACATGATGAATTAAGAGAATTAAAGTTCATCGGCCTCGTCTATTAAACAAAATGTAAATATATCGTTCAGTTGACACGAGACTCACTCGACACTTTAAACGATCAAATAAACGTTCACGATCATTTAAACTCAGCTCTCTCTCTCTCTCATCATCCCAAGAGAAGAGAAATAAACAGTTTTTCTGGCTGACCCTCATATTTCAGAACTCTACGAGATACTTCAACCAGGCCGAAGGACCAATCGTGACTCGATTTTCCCCGCAACTAATTTCAGGGAATAAAAAGTGGGCTAGCGCACGAAATTGAATAATTTTAACTTACAAGACCGAGAATACGAAAGAGCAAAAAAAAATTACACTCTATACGCGCGCCAAAGTGCGAGGCAGGTACATGACTTTCGTTTGCCGCAAATAACACAACGACGCTCATCACGCAACGCTCGAGAAAAAAAACTGTGAAAACGAGTTTGGGAAACGTGACTCATGCGAGGTAAAAGTACTAATAAGGGGACATGTTCACATTTAAGGCCGAGTGAGGTAAATATTATTTGATTGTAAAGAAAATATTTATAGCAAAAACAGTTTGATTACTGAAATAAAATCGTGAAACGTTGGTAAAACCAACTTTCTATCATGTTTATTTATTTACAATGGTATAGTTACAAAATAAATAAAAAAATTTCTTCATATAAATTGATTAATTAAAAACTTTTTTTCAATTCTTTTTCCAACAAAATGAAATTTACACATAACTCATACCCCTAAGCAATCAAGTATCGGCGTTTTATCTTAATCGTTTCGTTTATCATGCCAGAGCTGAAAGAATGTGAGTCGCGTAAAAATAGAGAGAGAGAGCAGCAACGCGAGGAAAGCTTCGTAACGTGGGAAGCCGCATCATCATGCGTTGCTCGCTGTCTATTTTGTTTTTCTTTTTTAGCTTGTATACGCGCGGCGCGGCATGATCTATACGTGGAACCGAAAAGAGACGTGTGTAAAAAACGTAATTGTGCGGGGGCAATCGCTCCTGGGTATATAGTATGCGAGAACTTAAGGAGGAAAAGACGTGTTGTGCTTTTCTCTCTTGGAAATTGTAGGTATTATCCAGAGCTAAAAAGTTTGGTTTATTAGAAAATGTTCTTGTGAGCAGAGAGAAGTTTTAGAAAAAATATCACGTCTTTTTATTTTTTAAGATAAAAAATTAGTTGTGTGAACATTCTTAGGGTTTAGGTGTAGCACGAAAGCTTTATAATTCCTTTATAGTTTCAATAAAATATTGTTATCGTTTTATGCTAAAGCAAAAATTTGCATACTTTGACAATATAAATTAGATATAATAATAAACATATATTGTACTTAAAAAGAGGAATGTAAAATGTTCTAACCCATTTGGAATAAGAAAAGGAGGATTCGAATGAAGAAATTAGCAAGTTCTAGTTTATTAGCCTAATAACTTTTATTTACTGGCAATAGAAAACGGAATAGTTTAAAACATATTTCTCACGCAATTCAGGAAACAAAGCCGCAAAACCACGTAAATTCTTGAGAACGATACTCCTCACTCACTTCGTTACCAGCCGCATGATTTATGTTTTTACGCGTGTTCGAACCTTTATGAGCTGGGCGTAAATAACCTATTCTTTAAGCCACCTCAACCTGCAAATCTTTTGTGGAAAGTGAATTTTTTTCACGTGGTCATCGAAATGATCACACTTAAATTTTAAGGACTGCTTTAAATCTTTGACGGGTATTAACGCTAACCGGTTAACTCAATTTTTTACTATTCTAATTACTTTTTTAAACGTATAGAAAATTATTAGCGTTACAAAATCATCTATTCATTTTGAATTCGACACGTAAAATATAAGCCATGAAAGACATGTCATAAAGAAAATACAACTGTCATAAATCTTGTAGAAAAATACAATATTCACATCTATTATGCAAAATGTATAACTAATCAATTATTTGTATAATGCAAAGAAGAGACAATAAATCCAGATTTAAAAGACACTATATGACAGGAAAATTGTTGTACATAACTTAGGTAGTGAACAAAATATTATTTCCTATCTAGTAATACGAACACGCAAACTCTTTTATTTTTCTCCAGCAATTTTTAATATAATTCACCGATTCCATGACAACAGTTCGAAAAATGCAAGTCTAATATCATCACGCACTTCCAAAAAATCTAAATACGACTCAGCTAACCAAAATACGATTTCATGTCAAGATTTTGCGGTTTCAGCAAACATTTTAAAACTATATGACATGCAAAACATGAATACAAAAAGGCTCATCCCACTAAATCCAGAACAATCTCCAAAACGTATTAGAAGTTTTTGTTGCATTTAAGAAAATACACAGGACTATAGTTATATAGTTCTTATTATGTACATAAAAATACATGATATCGCAAATACTATCGTGTATATTTTGTGTATGTAATTTCATTAGTACACAAAAATAGATTCAATCTACAAACTTCATCCATATTTAATAATTCATCTACATAATAATCAAGTCATCATTCTCTAAAAACGTCCCACAAACTTCGTGTTCGCGACACACCTAATAAGCCTAGAACAAAGCAAAAAGAAAACCAAAAAAAGAACCTCTACAGACAAAGGAAGCCATAAAAACGACGCCGCGCTGTCAGAAAGGCTAGACATCAGCGAGTTCCGAAACGGGGCCTTCTATTCTCACCCCGCGGACAGTTAGCTTTTATATTGCGGCTCGCCGCGAGAGCACCCAAAGCCCGAATAGAACTTTCCCGCGGTACGCCTGTAGCGTTTAGGAATTATAACGGTGCAGGACTGTCACGCGGCCGCCGCGCACGTGCTTTATATATTTACGGGTTCAAGAATCTCGAGCGCGAGCGACGCGTAAAATGTGCAACGCCCCGCGGACCCGGCGCTAACGAAAGAGAGGAGGATCGCGGGTGCCGAAAATGCACCAAACGTGAAAGTTCTGTGGGTTTGATTGATTGAGAAGCAAGATCATGATGTGGCTTTTTTGAGATTGAGAAAAAAGGAATTCGGCAAGTAAAATAAGAAAGAAAATGAAGGTGAATAAAAACAATTGTTTCTATTAAAATGTATTTTATTATTTAAGTATACGTGATAAATATAGTTTTATCTTACATTAATATAGGTACTGTTATTAAAAATTTCTTGAATTTTCAGTGACAACGAAATTTCAGATAATATAGCTGAAAATTCATGTAAAAATGCTTGAATTTACATTTTGACACAAATATACACCAGAATCCAAGAGAAGATTTACGGATTTCCTGTAATTAGTTCAATATTAGTTTATTGGCTGCTTAAATTATCAATTTATTGCAACGTAAATGAAAATATTCAGTTATAGAAATAAACTTTAGCTGATGTAACTCAAGTTTTAATTTTGAACAATACATAATTCATTACATTTTTTGAATACAAGTATATTTATAATTTAACGACACAAAATTTCCATTTCTGAGAAAATTGATAAATTTACCCAATCAAAAAATAATTCAATAAGAAAATATATTTTGTATATAAATCATCCTAGTTCTTATGGATCCTATTCATTATATAGTAAATTTTAAAACATATACTGAATACAATATATTATGTGCGAGTGTATAATATACACTCTTCATAACTTATCAGTTTTCTAAAAATAATTTATTATAAAAAACAAAACAACTGCGGAGAGCGTACAATTTATCATTGAGCTAATTTGCTTTCTGGCAGTAAAAGAGCCATAAATAAGAGGAATTTGAAAAAGTATTTTCGCGAGAGATTTATTCGTGTAATCTTCCAATTACTTTGGAGTGTGTACGGGGGGGGGGTGGCACCATAAAATGTAATGGTTCGGCTCTTGCTGCTGTCGCTGCACGTACAGACGTCGCACGCACTTATGCACACCACAGAGTGATCGCACATTCGAATTATTGCGCGCTCGATGAGGAGAAGTGCACTTATCTCGTAATAAAGTTATGCAAAGCGACAATCCCCGTAACGCGCTATCACTTATCACTCGCGCGCTTTGCCGCTCAAATCGCCGACGAGCTGCATGCGATGACTATATGCACTTGCATGTGTGTGTGTGTGTGTAGTATTCGATTCAATATTTCTCGAGCGCAAAAACGCGTAATGAGCGGAATTCGCTTTTACGCGCTGAAACTTTGTACAGCATTTTATGAATGTGCTAATTTCGAAGGAAAGCCACGACGACTGGAAAGTTGGTTTATACATTTCGAGTTTGCAAGCGCGTCATTTTACATTTATTTCCATGCATCGCGTGTAATGCATTTTTCTTGTACCTTTAGGGCTACGTAATTTTAGCACTTAATAGTACGAATATCGTAATTGTTAGGTTGCAACGATGTACTTTGTTGTTGAGTTGCAATAATAAAATAGCCCAACTTTAATTTACCATGATTATTTGAATCTGCGAATAAGGTTTCAGAGAATTAAAAAGTCACGAAAACTATTAAATACTAACAACAGAGTGAGTAATGCTGCTTCGATAATTTACATGTATTTAGATGCTTATTCAATTTAATGCCTTTAAACACGTTTTTGCTTCAACAAATTTTATTTAAATTTACAAAAAAAACAGCTTCTTGCTAATTTATAAACCAGCTTTTTTACTTATAAAGGAACTCTCACAGCTGACTGATACTGGCTAAAAACTGGTTTTATTTAATTTTATTTCTATATTATGACTTTGTGGTTAAGTGAAAAAAATGTTTTTTTAGTTACTAGTTTGACAATAATAATTGAAATTCAAAGAATTTTTCAAGAATGTTTCACGTTTCTATTTATTTATTAAAGAATCATTTGGTTTAATTGAAATAGAGAATTTTATACTCATTTAGTAAAGGAATTTTCACCAACAGATTCTTAAATCACATTATTATAGAGCACAATATCCCTTATATAATTGTAATGTCTATTATGAAAGTTAAATGTATTATCCCCATAATTACGATTAATGAGGCGGCGACTCTAGCGGAAGACAATAGTAAAATTCATTAATTTTACTATCAAGATCGCTGATTTTTATACGCGCGAAATATGTCGAAAGGAATTGCTCAATGCGACCGAGTGTATAGGGTCAGGGGACTCGGAAGGAATCATTGAACCCCGATGTACTCTGCTTGCGCAGGCGACATTAAGCAATTTCATTCGAGATTATCTTACGAATTATGTGCACTGCATAAAATACGTCTTTGTCGATTAAAAGCGCACAGCAGTGCTATCTCAATTATTTCCGTTTGACACTGTGCATTCCATCGGTAAAAATAGCTAATTGTGCCATTTCGTACGCTTTCGATTTATTTGTAAGCTCGTTAACAAACAAACCCATACGCTATTGTTTTATAAGTCGTTCAAATTTTTGCACGAATAAATAATAATCTAATGTGAAGAGTAATAATTATTATTTAATTAATAAATTATGTACTAGTCACATTGTTTTTTCAGTTATCTTTATACTTTATCTGTATACTTTTTTGCAACCAAAATTAAATTATTATAAAAACAATTTATATAAAAAGATATAAATGATTCTCTAAGAGGTTTTTCTAATTATGGACAAATAATACTCGATAGTTACAAATTTATAATGAAAGTTGTCTATACACGGTAAAATCAATTTTACATCACTGTATAAAAAGAAAATCTTTTTCTGTATAGTAACGGTCGAGAATTTTCCGAAACGGACACAAAACCACCGAGCGAAGCTAAGTGAAAGAGTTTGACGCGCTGCTAGAGCACGGGCCACGCGATATAATAGTGATACGGACCCGAGGATTTTCAGGCCAGCGAGCAGAATAATTACGTGGCCAGCCAGGGTGACGCGTCGTGACAACCAACGTGCGCGAAGTGAAAGAAGATGATCGAGAAAGGCAACGGAACGCGGAGATGCGTATAGACAAACGTTGCGTTATTCCAGGTTTGAGATAATTGTTTTTAGGAAATAAATAATATGTGTATAAGTATTTTTGTAGAAAATTATAAAGCTATTCTTAGCAATTTTTGTATCAAATCTGTGGAAAATGCTCACTTACTACAGAAAATAATTTTTTACTCATAATACTAGAAATACTTGCATGAAAAAAATAAGTTATTAATTATTCTTTTCTTGAACTTTATTTCATAAAATAATTAAGTTAGTTTTTACAGTGCTGAAATTCATTTGTTAGAGGGTAGATCATTTCAAGACAAATTACTGATTATTTCGAACAAGTACGTTACGACAATAATTTTTAGTGTTTATTTAATTAATAATAAAATAATATCAATTCTATCAAATTTATAGTGTACAGATACCTAATAATAAATAAGAGTTTGCTATATAGTTGAAAGAAAACTTTAGAAAATTTATTAGACAATGCTTAAATTGGCTTGCAAAGTGATTTATATTTTCTAAGTAAAAGTAAATGCGCGAATTCTAGAAAGGACTAAGAATTAAGTAAATTGTGAAAATTAGTATAAAATAACTGTAGTAAAATAACACAAAATTATGAGGTTAACGACCCTGAGAATATAACTCTGTAGGAAATCGCGAGTGAACGAAACGACACAAGAAACAGGAGACTTTTTTGGTGAAAGCGTTCATTGTTTACGACGAGATTGTTTCACGACTCAAGATGATATGCAGAAAAATAAGGACGAACAGGAGTCTGTAGCTATCCCCTCAGCTTTTGTTAGGCGACAAAGCCTCTTTTCACTTTTTCAGCTTAATATTTATCCGGGCTTATTTCTATTTGTCTTCTTGTATATCCGTCCTTTTTAACTTCTTTTGGTAGATGTTAACACCCTTTTATCTTGCATACATACAAAGATCGCATTGTATTTAAATAGTTCTACGTCATATTCAAATTTAAAAAATTAAGTAAGTTCAGATTTATTCATTATAATAAACTATTGCAAAGTCACTGGATTACTACTTTAAAGTATTACTAAATGACGTTTAGATCGCGGTTTAGGATTTGTTGGCAGTTTCAAAATTATAACTCACCAATGAGCTCGACATACATTTACATAGTAAGGAGTGTTTGTTGATTGTAAACTCACCTGGAACAAAAATAAAAAGACATTCATTAGCGACATAATATTTCGATAACTTTTACATGAATGCAATAATTTACGTAATAAGTACATACAAACTAATGTGCGGCGCATAAGTCAATGAATTTGCATAACCAATTAATTACTCTTATTATTATTAATTAACCAATTAATAACTAATTATTTAATTAGTTATTAAATAATCGAAATGTATGTATTTTTTTATTTGAAACGTTTAATCATAGTTATTCTAGAATTTATTTTTACATGCTTGAATATTGGAAATAGAAAGAAAATCTTTCATATAAACATTTCAAATAATTCATGATAAACTATCTTTTTGTTCGTACAATTGTAATTATTTATTACACACCGCATGTACGCACGTCTTTCAAGAAAAACAAAGTAATAGAACTCGAACCACAATTCTCTGTTTTAATTAAAGTTTCTCCGCAACACATACCCGCAAAAATATTTCTATATCTCTCTCTCTCTCTCTCAAAAATTCACTCGCACACATCTACCCCACTGTATTTCTCTGCCCTACTGCAGGCTTATCCACCCTTTTACCCACATTCAGTACACTGCACACTGCACATTTACTTATATACACTCGCTCTGCGCAGAAGCGGATGAACGAGCAGCATCAACAGGGGCAAAAGCAGGTTGCCATACGTATAGACAGGTACGTGCACTCGCGCGCGAGGGATATAATGCGCGACGGAGAGAGAAAATCGTACGAGTAGATAATGCTAATTGGACGGGAACACGCGTTTCGCGAGAGCCGGTTCGCGAAAAAGGACACAAGGGAGAGACGACGCGACGGAGGAGGAGAGGAGGCAGCGAGAGGTCGTAAATGAGATAAAAAAGAAAGCAAAGAACGAACGCTCGCGTGGCGTCCTCTCACTGCGCGGCGTACTCTCCTTTTACAAAATGTGTATGCATGCGCCTTCCGCGGCTTCGAGATTTTACTTGCTGATTTTTTCGGCGGTGCTCTTTTGGGGAGCTTTTATATCACGAGCGTAATTAAAAACGACGGCTCGAATGACACGTGGACCGTCTGCTTCTTTTCTCGGCTTCGTCATTTATAACTGCGCCGTGGAGATGTGAAGGAGGAAGTGCGTATATGCGACATTTTTTTTTCTCGGGAATTGATGAACGAGCTATACTTATTCGGTGTTATTTTATTAAGATGTAACTTTATAGCATGTTTTGTGTTATGTGTATATATATAAAACAATTTAAATATAATATACAAAAATAAATATATTACACTTATTATTAAATGTGTTACAATGCCTATGAAGTATTGAAGTCTTAAACATGAAAATAATGAATTCAATATTTTAATTAAATCTTAATTTTACTTTATGTCTCCCGGGTAAAAATGAATCATATATAGTTATACGTAATTATATATATGGTTATATAAATGTATATAGTTGTTAATAATTATATATGCTTATATATAATTGTATATAATTATGTATAATTATATTATGCATATGATTTTTATATAAAAGTATATATGACTATATATTATATACGATTAACTTTACCCAGGCTGTATATATACATACTGATGTTTTTATTTACGTTTTGTAACAATTCCTATAAATCCATTTGTAATTGTAGTGCAAATGATGATTTGCTTTCATTATGATAATTGAAAATAATCATTTTCTTTCTATGCGTTTGTAAGTTGCATAAGTAAATTATTATTTTTCCACGGAGAACCTTAATCTCCACACTAGGGTGATCCAAAATTGCCCGAATCTCAAATCTTCTTCTTGCAACCGCTTCAAAATGTTGTAATTGGCAAAGAAATGAGATATCTGTCCACCGGTTGCCTGAAGTTAACATTAAGAGGTCTCTACCATTGCAAACAGTTTTTAACATTTGATTTTTAGCACTTTTATTATATTAGGCTGAACTAAAAATAATTGTATATTAATGAATATGGCTACCAATTTTTTTTACGCTTATTATAAGTTTATTAACAAATTCGCCGCATTAAGCAAGACAGACAAAAAATTTCCTCCTAAGTAAAATTCAAGTTTGCTCATTTTTCACTAAAACACCTGCTAATTTCAACAAATTTTCATGGCAGTAAATTTTAACGAATTGACACGTTAGACATCGCATTTTGAAGAGTAAACCGAGTTCTATATATAAAAATAATTATAATTATCTAAAATATTTATAATCAAGTTGGCCCCTGAAATATGTGGATTTAAATATAATTGAGGGGCCAACTAAATAAAAAATAATAAATAAATAATCTGTTTGCATATAAAACCCAAGATATCCTATTATCCCTTAATTTTTGTATATATAGAACTCGGTTTACTCTTCAAAATGCTATGTCTAACGTGTCAATTCGTTAAAATATACTGCTATGAAAAATTGTTGAAATTAACAGGTGTTTTAGTGAAAAATGAGCAAACTTGAATTTTTCTTAGGAGGAAATTTGTTGTCTGTCTTGCCTAATGCGGTGAAGTTGTTAATAAACTTATAATAAGCGTAAAAAATATTGGTAGCCATATACATTAATATACAATTATTTTTAGTTCAGCCTAATATAATAAAAGTGCTAATGTTAACTTCAGGCAACCGGCGGACACATATATCATTTCTTTGCCAATTACAACATTTTGAAGCGGTTACAAGAAGAAAATTTGAGATTCGGAAAATTTTGGACCACCCTACTCCATACGTATATTAATCATAGTTTTACACGGAAAATAAAAAATGGTTTATAGTAACTGCTACATGAATGATATTCAATAACACAGCCCCACAAAAAAAAAATTGTAAGTCCCAAAAACTTGACCACGGTACTTATATGTTTTTGGGATCGCTGAATCCGAATCCAGGGTTAGTTTAACCCCATCAGATCTTTCTCAAGGTCAGTTGAAGGTCAAATTATCGAAATACATGAAAAATACACTAAAACCATGGTATCTTGGGGTTTTTGGGGTCGCTGAATCCGAATCCGGGGTCAGTTTAACCCCATCAGAACTTTCTCAAGGTCAGTTGAAGGTCAAATTATCGAAATACATGAAAAATACACTAAAACCATGGTATCTTGGGGTTTTTGGGGTCGCTGAATCCGAATCCGGGGTCAGATTAAACAATCAGATCTTTCTCAAGGTCAGTTGAAGGTCAAATTATCGAAATACATGAAAAATACACTAAAACCATGGTATCTTGGGTTTTTTGGGGCGCTGTATCTGAATCCGGGCTTATTACAACCCTATCAGGTCATGGTCAAGGTCAGTTGAAGGTCAAATCATAAAGATTCATAAAAAGTAGAGTCAAACCATGACATTTAGGGGTTTTTGGGGTCGCTGAATCCGAATCCAGGGTCAGTATAGTCCCATAAGGTTATATTTATGGTCAGTTCAAGGTTAGTTCAAGGTCATGGACGTAAAGAGAGTGAAAAAATTAGTTATAAACTGAAACAATGCAAAAGGTAATGTAAACCATAAAGCAAAGAACAATGTATATGCAAGTACAATCGTATCCTTTAAAACTATATCATAGTTTGCTGCTCCTTCATTTACTTTAAATTTGTTAGAAGTATATGCAATTCAATAAAATACCCGTAAAAATATTAAGCCCATTACTCTTTTTTATGGTAACGAACTATTTTATTGTCAAATGATCTACGAAGTGGATTACGCTTCCGCTTCTCCAATGTTGATGGTAGCATATTTACGTCCCATCTTCCTTGGTACCTGCGCTCCATTTCCTTGATATCTTGGTGAAATCTCTCTCCCTGCTCTTCGCTGTAATCACCTAGGTTTTCTGGAAATTCATCAACATGCGAATATAAAAAGTGTAATTTTAGATTCATTAGGCAGCCTTGATTTTTGTAACTATTTACTAAATTTAAAACTATTTGTTGGTAATTTGGGCTCTTATGATTTCCAAGAAAGTTTTTAATTACGTCCTTGAAACATAACCATGCTTCTCTCTCTGTATGATTCATTTTCGTAACAAAAATTTCATCATTTATCATCTTACGAATCTGAGGGCCATCGAAAATTCCTTCATTTACTTTAGCATCATTTAATTTGGGAAACTGATTTCGCAGATACTTAAAGCAGCTACCATTTTTGTCTAAAGATTTTATCCATTGTTTCATAAGTCCCAATTTAATGTGCAGACATGGTATAAGAATTTTTGATGGATCAACAAGTGGCTTATCTTTTATATTCTTAGAACCCGGTTCGAACTTTTGTCTAAGGGGCCAGACACTCTTTATGTAATGATTCTTTCTATCCCTACTATCCCATTCACATAAATAGCAAGGATATTTTGTGAATCCCGATTGTTGCCCCAGAAGTATTGTTATGATTTTAAGATCCCCACATATTTGCCATTTATGATCATTGTATTTTATTCGGTCTAATATTACCTTCATGTTACAGTACTCTTCATTCAGTATTACCGAATATCCTATGGGAATGGCTGTATAAACATTTGTATTGTGTAACAGAACGGCTTTTAAACTTCTCGTTGACGAATCGATGAACAATCTCCACTCGTTAGGGTTGTAACATCCATGTTTAAAGCAATTCATCAACCCAACTATATCTTTGCAGTAAACTAAGGAAAATTCTTCATCTTTAGCGAAATAATCACGATATTTCTTATCTCTGTCTCGGTAGTAAGAAACTTTAATTTTTCCAGCTTCATTAGTATTTTCTTTTAGCTATGAAGCCAAATACTCCGCCCCATCCTTTGGTAGGCCCAAATCGCGTATGAGATCATTCACTTTTTCCTGTGTAAGTGGACCTTTCTCCTTCTTAGTATTGTAGGGGATGTATTCTTCGTCACTTGTATCACTTGTACTAGCAACGTCATTGTCTTCATCAATACCGTGGTCAAGTTTTTGGGACTTACAATTTTTTTTTGTGGGGCTGTGTAATCAATGATATTATAGCAAGTTAAGACTTTTAGTAACATTCAGTTTGAATAATTTCGATTGTTTTTCGGAAATGGTTTATTAATATTTCATGACGAATTTCATGTTTCTTTTAATGTAATCTAAATGCATTTATGTATATGTATTCTTAACCGCATTAAATTAGGTCTAATTATCCTATTTACTTGTTAGCGCAAACAACACCGCCTACAGTCTCTGTCACCTAAACTAAGTATAATAGTTATAAAGGAATACGTAGTTTTTCTTAATGAAGGCAAATGATTGAATTTCGTATAAAGTACTTGAATGAACTTTGTAAAATAGTTGCAGTTAATATCAAAAAGTGTTCTATTAAACAGAGTTAAGTTAAAAATAAATTATAAAAAAATTGTAATATCCTTTGAAAGCAGTTCGAAAGAAAAAGTACGTATGTCAATTTTTTTATATGCTCTCTTAAAATTGCTCTGAATATGATACCAAAATGATTCAGCATTTTTGAGGATAGAAACATTATACAGAGATTTAGTTGTTAAATTACTAATAACTAATTTATATGTTTGTATAACCAGGGCATCATTTCGCGTGTCTACCTACATAAAAAACCACATTTCTTCTCCCTTAAAATTACAGAATCCCATTCGATGTCACCATAAAATCACGTACCTACCGCGATACGCACGATATTAAAATAAAAATTCTTCCCGTCTCAGCTCCGCGGCTTGATTTCTTAACCAAAACAAACGCGCAGTAATAAAGCAAGGTATATAGGAGCGAAATGCGCGCCTCCTTTTGCGTAACGTCCCGCGAGGCATCTGCTGTATACATACACTTACGTAAACGCGCAAGGACGCGACGTTTGTCGACGTCGCCGTCGTCGAAGACGCCGACGGGAGAGAGAAATACTAAACACAGAGAGAGAGAGAGAGACAGAAGACGACGACGAGGTCTCGTTAGAGGCTCATTGTTCTCGCAGCGACGGCGTCGATGACAGATTATATACAACGTGCAGTGAGACTGAGACGAAACTGTTTTTTTTTTGTGTAAGAGAATAGTTTTTTTATTTGAATAGTTTACCAGTAGAGTAACGTTGAGGAATTTTTCTTTAGTGTGGCGTGCTCTTGTTAAATTACAATCTATAGCATAACGCATTTAACAGTAGACCATTTTCATTAAAAATCAAGGAAAATTTAGGAAAATTGAAGTAAAGTTTACAATAGTATTAAATAAAATGACAATCATTAATGATAATCGACATTAATGTATATTTAATATGGATACTTCACGCGTTTATTAATTATGTGCTTGTGAAACTTTTAATTTCATCTAAACTTATCTTAAGAGGAATAAGACTGAGATGAAACGGCATTTGCAATAAATTAATCTTAACGTTCTTGTTCTTTTTTTTTTCTCAAAGCAAAGATCCGTCCGAGCATTTAACGATGATCAGTTTCACTCATTGCTTGGTATATACACGCGATTTTCCCGAGTGTCGAGGCGTAATAAAGTCAAATCTATATCCGATGGCGAGAGCGCGGTGAAAGCCGCGAGCGAGCGCAACTTTAGCGCAGCGCCGATAAATGGACCGCGATCCGTGCAAAAGTATCGCGCGCAGCAATTTAGGATTTAATTCGTTCTTCCGACGTTTTGAGAGAAGTCCGACTGTTTTTCAAGCGATTTGCAGTCCAGGTCAAGTGTATCGGCGGTATTGCCAATAATACAGAAGGAGAAATGAAAGTTGGATGCTTGTAGGAGTTCTGTGTATATTTTTGTTCGGCCTGGTGGAAAAATGCATGTTTTGAGGTTAGATGAAACTATTTATTGACCAATAATAAGCCAGTTTTAATTACCAGATTTTTTTATCTAAAAAGGATTTCGTATAAATGGCCTAATTTTTACCAGAATTGTGTTACAGAACTGACGATAATTTAAGAAAATATAAATGTATAACTAAATATTAAAGGACTCTTTTTACGAAATTTTTAATATTCTACGTACTAGTGTCACTCAATATGCAAGTTTCCGTTATTGTTTTTCTAAATTCTATGACATATGAAAGAACAATACATTAGACATTTTTCACATGTTTCACCTAACAAGATAGCATAGTCTTCGTAAAACTTTTGTAAAATATGTCTTCACGGTAATATATCTATCAAGAAAATTAAAAATTCATACATATTTTAATACTTTAAATGCAGTCTGACCGATACCTCTAATATTTTAATATCTTTAGTAGCAGTATTTATTATTAATTCAAATACACCCGATCTTCAAACATCGAACCATAAATCAATCAAGTTCAAATGTCCATTATCGTTTACATACAAAAAAGGAGACACACCAAACAACAATACACAATGTAATTTAACATACCAAAACGAAGATGAAATTTCGACATGGAATAGCAAATATTTCTCAATCACACCTCGTTGTGGCTGTATATATACACGCACATAAGGTACAAATCCAACCGCGCGTCATCGGAAAGTAATTTTCAATTCCGCAATTAGACCGAATGATCCCGATCCAGTCTGATAAATAAGTATAGCTCAAGAGACGTTTCGCTCATCCGACAAGCGCGAAGGACGCGCGACGGTGACTCACCCGCAAGATATATAGGTATAAGTATACTTACACTTACATTCGAATTGAACGAGAGCGACGGCTTCGACGAGGCGCGCGCGAAAGTCGCTCGGTGATTTTACGATCGCGCGCGTTCATTTTACGCGGCGAACGATTTCAGGTAAACTGTGATTTGTTGAATACTTTGTATTTAATGTTCTAAGCAGTTAATTGGGAAAGCTGCTAATCCTAAGTTAGAAGTGAAAACGGATTTTGGTTAGTCAATGTATATAAATTTATTTTGGATCAAGTGTGGATTAATATTGTATTAAGCTGAATATATTAAAGTGTTGATCGTTTATGGAACGATGATGATAGCGTTATGAAAGTAAGGAATCTCTCTTGGACAGCATGCTATATAAGAAAAATAATACCAAAACATTTCATTCTATTTTAGAATAAAGTCGAGACTAGAATCAAAATTTAAATATGAGGATAAAATTGTCTAAAAACTAGTTATCATAATTAGTAAGTATTTTTTTTTACGCGGAAATATTTAACTATTATATTTGAGAAATTGCTTTATTTTACTTGTTCACTCAAGTATTCTAAATTCTGATTATATACCGTTTCGAGTCAATTTACGAGAGGAATTCAACATTATGCTAATTATGTTAATTGATTTTGGGAATCCTGTTTGCGTCTCCGCGAAGAGATAAATATCTGCCGCTTGCGTAATGTAAGCGGTGAATTTGTAAAAAAAAGTTCCATTATAATCATTGTTGCTCTGAGATGTTTTGATAAAAATACATTTTTCCTCCAACTATTTCTTCGCATGTTATATTGTGGTAACTTAAATCAATTTTTTTTTTTTTTATTTTTATTTAACGTCGCCATGTTTGTGCTTCCATGTGGTGCTAATCGGCGACGGGGGTCTGCGGTGTGTTTGTAAACAAAGCACATGTAATTTTTACAGAGGTGCTTGTATCAATCGGCAGAGACTAGGATTCGAACCCGGGTCACCGGCGTGGGAATCCGACACTCTACCGACTGAGCCGCCGCAGGCCCCAACTTAAATCAATAATTTAAAAATTAAGTTAGTTAACTTGTATTATTTTCATATTTTAGAACATTACTTAAACTAAAAAAATATCATTTTAATGTTTTAAAATCTTACATATGTTAGTAGTATATATATTTAACATAAACCATTTTAAAAATATAGTAACTACCAGTATCCTCTTGAATCCTTTCAAATAAAAGTCATTATTTTAAAAAAAAGTGTATAAATAAGTATACAGTATCAGAAAATAATACTAATTTTTCAAACGCAAACAATTTTTTCATACCGTACATATTATATAAATATTCGAGTAGCAATTTGTTCTTTCTCCAAACAAATATATAAATACACAAATCGAATAGATTCTTTCGTATAGATCAATCAAACGTTAACTAGTTCTACATTAAAATATGATAAAAACGTGGTCACTGCATAAAATGTAAAATGCTACATATTTAAATTTGTGTATGCACAGTCCTACATATAGATTCGGCAATAACCCTAAATTTTCCACAACTTCCTAAATCATTAGATCATCGTATTTCTAAGTTTTCTTCGAACTTCCTGTCCCAATTAACGTCAGCCAGAGCTGAATCCATAAAACTACCGCTCCAGCCCGAGAAACTCCATAAACCCACCACCCGCGCCTGTCGTCCCGCAGTACAATCATAAATCAGCCTATAGCGCACATAATATACCTACTATATATTATACACACTATAGGAGTTCGCGCCTGCAATACAGTACATACACCAAGCCATTTAACCGCGTTCTCGGTGCAGGATTCAGGCGCTGCATTTACGCTCTCTAAAAGGCGCGAGTTTCCTCGCTCTCAGCTGCACTGCTCCATGCACCGGTCGCGCGGTCATTATAACGCGCGTCCGTATATATATATATATATACATACATATATATATACACATCGCGCGATGTGCCTTTTGCAAAAGGGACGCGAGTGCAAGTCCAGGCACACCTTGTTCGTTATTACATTGATGCTCGAAGGAGAAATGTGTGTACACATATATATATATATATATATATATATATATATATATATATATATATATATATATATATATATATATATATATATATATATATATATATATATATATATATATATATATATATATATATATATATATGTGTGTGTATATGAATGCGCGGCTGTAGCGGCGTCCTGGTGCATGAAGCATAAAGCACCGGATCGAGGTAAGAGGAGGGGAGGGCGCGACAATCTCGGGGCCATTGACAGGAAGTTCAGCTCTGCCCCGCGTGTTTTGTATATATATATATATATATATATATATATATATATATATATATATATATATATATATATATATATATATATATATATATATATATATATAATGTGTATGTAGGCTCGTGCTGCATGACATGACCGTGTGTACTTAAGGAAAAGTCCGCGTGCAGCTGGGCTGCTTAAGGTCTTTCCAGAATACTGTGTATGGATGTGAAAGATGGCCATTCTTTCATGGCTACCAACGTATAAACAAAATATCGGTAGTGTTGACTCGGTCTACAGAGTCTAAATACTATCAATATTTTGTTTATACGTTGGTCATCATGAAACAAATAACAGACTTGCACGTACAAAAGACGCCCAGACACAGTATTCTGGAAAGGCCCTTAGTTGGCGTGTACATAAAAGTGACCAAGATGTAAAATAGACGTCGCAGTAGTAAGGTTAGCGCGGGGACTCGACGACGCAATGACGCGACGGTGGTGTTATCGGTTTTATGGGAGAAAATTTTATTTTGGTTGCGGGAAATCGTGCTGGGTTTGGATGCCGTAGAGAACGAACTGAGGTTTTATGCAAATTGGGTGTTTGTTTTTAAAGCGGATGTAGATTAAGACTCATTTTTAGAAATTGTTTGCATAATGTTTACATTTTTTGCATATCAGTCTATGAATTGATGAAAACAGCATTGGTCATAAGTAGATTTTGTGTAGGTAATATATTCGAAATCTTCACTCTTTGACACTTACATATTATAATGAATGAACATAGAAAATATAATATTAGAAGTAATTAATATTTTTAAAGCATAACCGGGTATATTTACTACTTAGTATTTATAAAATGATAATACTCAACTATTCTCCGTATGCAATACAGACAACCTTCGTTAAATTACAAATCTCACAATCAAGAAATGAAATTCTTGTGTCTAATTCTAACAAAAATTGCATAAAATTTAATTAAGAAGCCAATTACACGTTAACATCATATATTAAACTCATAAATGCTATTTAGAAAGGAAATGCAGTTTTGCATATTTATTTTCTTTCACCTTGGGAAACATAGTATCAGTAATAGTCGAGAATTAAATTACGGCCGAAACGCGCAGAACATCAGGTAATGCCCATTATACTAACTGTACACTTTGGGTAAGTGAGTGACTGGTTAAACACCGAATGTACGGAAATGCCCGCGATAAGTGGGGGCTCGTTTTAACAAAGAACTTCCTGTCACAACGGCAGTTTTTGCATGGATTGAAAGTTTTTATTAAAGCCATGAGGGGGGTCTTTGAATTTATTTTATATGAATTGAGTTATATTTGCAAAGCGTCGGGGAAATATTCAACAATCCGTGAACATCGAATCATAAAACATAATTTTATATACGTGATTTTTAAATAATTTGATTGTTTAGTAACGTAAATACTGAATACACAATATTAAATAAATGAGTATTTTTGTTAAACATTGTAGAAAGCTGTATTCTATGTCTTTTATATATGTAATTTACTAAGAATAATTGTATGGGTATAATACGGATCAATACACATTTCAATAATAAAAGTGAAAGTAAATTTTAAATTTATTAATCCTCAGACATCCTCTTATTTACCGAACACCGCAGGAACTGCCATGGACAGGAAGTAAGCCAATATAAAAATGTAAATTTCTATCTTTCAGTCAAGAATACAGATTTTCGGTAAGGGGGAACGAGCGCGTGTTTCGATTTATTATGGAGAATTAAAAGCCCACGCATCTTTTGACTGTACATCTCACATCATCCAACTCCCAATTTTAATGCATATGATTTGTGATCAATTTAAACTCTGAGATGCATTTCGGTTATAAAATAGTTTTTTATTGCCCATTTCGAGTGGGTGCGTCAAGCATCATAAAGTATTATTCAAGCTAATTTTGTAATTTTACAGAAAATGTAGTATTTCTCCTTTGCAATTTAAATGGATTTTATTATTTGCCCATAAATAGCTGAATATTTTATTACTCACAATAAAATCAATGTACTTTCAAATTTAGTGACAATTTTGTTAACTATTTTAAGCATATTAACATAGTTTACTGTTTTAAAAATACATTCCATTACACGTTACAATAATTACCTAGTCATCTTACTTTTTTCTTTTTGTACGCACGCGTATCCTGTCTCAAATTCAAGTATTTCACCACTTATGAAAACGAGAATTTTCTGTTAACACTACACTATACCCTCACGTGGTCTTAAGTCTTCGCTCTATTTCTCGACACGGCAGTAAAGGCGGAAGCGACTGGGTTGTTCCGAAAGGAAGCCGTTGAAAGGAGTTGTGCGCACGTTGGAGTTCAGGAGCCTCTTCTTATACGTAGTTGGTTTCGACAGGGATTCGTATGAATTAATTAAATAAAAATAAATTTATTTAAAAATATTTTAACGTAATAATTAATATACGCTAAAAAAGTATAAAGTGTAATATGGTATAAATATCCAAGTCTCTATTCAGTCGGGCATCGATATACATATAAAAAAAGAATAAGAAAAGTTAGATTGGAAATTGATTATCTTGATAACAAAGCCTGGAATTGTATAAAATAAATACCAAAAAGTGATTTCAGAAGACATAATTAAACTAATTAAGAAGATTTCACTATGTGTACCTGATATTCTACTCACGAAAAAGCTATATGTACGCATTAAATACGAAAATTACCTATCATCTACTCATCATCTTTATAATAATTTCATTTTACTTGGTTTGTGTTTAATTTATAAATGTATTAATAAATTATATGAACAAGATTTCCTTCGTATAATACTAAAAGATATAACTATAAGTGCTATAATTTTTTGTAACTAGAATTAGAAACGTATATCACATTTTATTTTCTAACTTCGATATTTCATTATATTTTATAATATTTTGTGAACGTATGTGGATTTGATGTTTAATTTTAATTCATATTCAAACTTACTTGTATCTCAATGAAGAGATATAAAAAAAAATTCAAAAAATTATAACAACAATAAAATATGAAATAAGTAGAAATTTGACCTCCTCTTATCATCAAAGATTATTTTTCAAAATATATTTACTGTCCCGAATAATATAAATGGTTACAATTTATTATTCCTCCCTCTCCATTCTCTGTACAATCTTGTTTTGACCATTTCACCGTTATAATTCTATGAGTTACCTCACGTCTCTAAGCGACCTCTGCATTAACCTTAAAAACTAGCTAAACCAAAAAAAACAAATCCGATTAAATGCCCCACCCCACAAAAAAATCACATCCAAAAACCAACCCAATTTACATCAACGACGATCGACGTCCTTTGCGCCTCCGCAAACTCTCTCTACTCAGCGTGTACGTACAGTATACGTCTACCTATATACCTTGTATACACCCACCACCTACGTCGCGCGCGAGTGCGGCCATCCGGGCTGCGGCTGCCGGTCTTACGTTACCATCCACGCGCTCGCTCGGCCGCGCGATAATACAAGTGCAACGAACTCGGAAATTATATTGCGCCTCCAGCGGCCCGTGTAGTAGGTAGCATAAGCAGTAGCAGCGGTCGCCGTTGCCACCTTTTTTCCCTTGCTCGCAGCTCGCGGCTGTATATACGTATGTACTTGTGTGCGTGATTTATCATTGACGCCATAGGGGCGAATTTTTGCAGATGGCGGACAGGGCACCGCGACGCTCGAATTGGTTTATTTGTCTTCGGTGAATTTTGCGTATTACTGATGGGTGTGGTTTGAGAACGTTTTAGGGCAGTGTTGGCAGATGTGTATTTTTGTTATAATTTCGTAGCGGTTATCGTATAAATGTAAACGAGCTCATTAAGGTATTGCGGATAGAAGAGATTTGAGCCATTACTTGATCGATTGAATACAGTATCGACTGAATTTTCGGTTATGAAGAAACAAATTAATAGAACTTAATAAAACTAAATATTTGACGAGAAGAAACATTTTTGTACGTTAAATACCTGCGCTTTCTGAATCAGAGGCAACATTTTCAACTCTTCTTCGTCGAACTATAATAAGGCCACTCAAATTCGCAAATAAATTTTAAGCAGACGAATTTAATTTCACAGCAGGAAAACTTAAATTTTGACTTTATCTTAAAAGGTAGATGTTTAATCTGCTGAAATGTCAGTTTAGGTAATAATGTTATTAATTATATTATGTGCATTATCACTTATATTCGAAATTATAAAAATATATTGAAAAAAAAATTAATTTTATTCGAAATACATGTTATTAATTACACTCGAAAAAATACTCCTTTAGTCAATAAATTAATCGGTACCTAAATAGTCGATACGAAAGTATAATAATAGGTTAAATTAGAGCTGTTCTTGAATCAACCGTAAAATTTATCCGATTCAATTCTTAAATTTATTGTATATTTTATTGAAAAATGTTCTATTCTTCTTTTTAACATAAAAACTAATATAGTATGTTAAACCGGATTCAAGTTTTTCTATTTCGCCACAACTTACGATTCAAAATTTCGATTCAAATAAAATTAGAATTAAATTCCGATTCAAAATTTCCGATTCATGTAAACCTAAAATTTAAAATCCGTTTTACGTAAATTTAAAATTTAATTTCGAGGTAAAAGTTTTCTCGATTCCTAATGAATGAAACGAAAATTGTTTTGATTCCAAATGAATCGATGTCAAAATGTTCCCAATTGAAAATCATACTTCAGTCGAGATTAAAAATTACATGATTCATTTTGAACCTCTGTTAAAATTCACTTGATTCATTTGCATCGAGTACTGAACCGCGATTCATGATTGAATTCAAAAATTTAAATGAAGATTCAAATTCTTGATTCATTTGATTCGAAATTTGGAATCATGATTGAACAAAATCAGATTCATTTTTTGATTCAAACTAATCGGAAATGCGGCCGCGTATTCGTAGTTTTACGCAGCTCTAGACAAAAATCATTTTATTATACGATTTCACTATACAACCATTTTCTTATCAACATTATCATTAATAAATAGAATGCAATACGAGCTCCGCATTGTTTAAGTGTATAACGAACGTGCATGCGTACTATCTTTACAAAAGCGATCATGTTGCGTTTCAAATCCAGAATGTAAGCGAGGCACTTAAACGAAATGGAAAAGAATAACAGAATTTGATGATTACTCATAATTTCATTTGCACAATTTCCAGCAACGGCCTGTTGCAATGCCAGAATATCAAATTACTGCAGAGTTCAAATATTTTCATAGTGAATTAAACCTGCAATTTTTCATTTTCTGTTTTAATTAAAATGACTTATGGGGACTTGCCTGAGTTAAATCCTGCAGCAATCATTATCCACTATATAAACAGCAAAATTATTTTTAAATTATCTAATTTTATGCAAATTTTTATAACTTAAATATATATATATACTGGATGCGATTTTGCAACAATTACATACCCTTTAAGAGGGTGTCAAACCATTCAAATTTCCCGCCGAAATTCCTAACCTCAAATTCTTTAACAATTGATTACAATTAATAAATAAACTAAATTATGAAAAACCAAGCATCATTGCCCTCCATAATACAATTATCTACCACTGTGCGAAGTTTCAAATAAAAACTTCAAAACCTCTATGAATGCCATTCGAACGAAATTTATATTAGTCTATTAGTCTAGACTCGAACCTTCAAATTTCGTTCGAAAGCCATTCGTAGAGGTTTTGAAGTTTTTGTTTGAAACTTCGCACAGTGATAGATAATTGAATTACGGAGCGCAATGACCTCTTAGTTTTTCATAATTATACTTATTCTTTTAATTAAAGCCAATATTTTATAATTCTCGGGTTGGTAAGGTAAGTAGGATAAAAATTGACTTTGACACCTCCTTAAGTGGTATTCCAAGTCGCCTAAGTCTTTATCTCCATTATTGAATTTAAGTCATTTTTTCACAACTTGCCACAGGTTTCTGAACCAAGCGGTAAGTATTTTAAGATCAACGAGGTTTTTAACTATTGTTCAAACATGTACTCATGGATTTCCTGGATTACATTTTTGAAAAAAAATTATTTCAAATTGTTAGACGTACATGTATCAATTATATCAATAAAAATAATATTCTTAAAATAATTTGTGGACTTAACCCAAACTGGTTCCCTTAATTGGTTTATAAGAAGAATTATATTCATAATTCAATAATAACGGCCTTATTATTTAAACCTGTTTTTTTAACTGTCATATATAGTAATAATCCAATAGTCAGGATTTTTTATGTTCAACTAAAATAAAATATGATAACCCTCGATGCAAAGTAATTCCGCATTTTCGTACAAAAGTATATTTAAAATTATATAAAAACATTATTTAAATATTACATTGTATTATATATTCTACATAATATTCTGAAGCGATAACAAAAATTAATCTATTTGATTTTTATCACAATATCAAGTAGCACATTAATTTTTTTTTAATAATTATTTTGAATTATTAAGTAATTAGTAATATGAAAATAACTTTCCTAAGTAATTCTCCTATCGCGACTATTGAACGTATATGACAAGTGAGCAATCAAAGTCATGAATGTGCTATAAAATTTATTTTTCATTTCGCGGCTGCCGGCGCTAAAGGGTTATCTAAGCGGCACGAGACGAACGCCACTATCGCGGTGACAAACGAACGAATGAAATGAAAAGAAAAAAAAAGCGGAGCACGAGTTGCGCGCTTGCCGTTTCATGTATTTACCATGCTCATCGTCGTTAATTACGCGAGTGACACGTACTCGCATTCAGTCTATACTGGTCACCTTGAGGTCGCATTTTTTCCCTCCTCACACCATCGGTCATTTTCTTCTGAATCGCACTTGTGACGGATGCGGGGAAGTCTTTTTTATCTTTTATTCGATCTGTCATGAAATGGTGTACGTGAATGAGGAAAATTGCGGCAAACCCGTTTTGCTCGACGTGGTAAAGATTTTAACCACGAATGTAATGCCTCGTTCGAGTCGGTAATTTATTCAATTATTTGGGGAGAGTGCTTGCACAGTTATATTTTTTCAATTATTTAGTATAATACGTAAAAATACATTATTATTTAGACGATGATTCGTCCAATTTCTCATTCTTGATACACATATAAAGCTATACATGCAATTTAAAACTATAATTTTACAAACATTTATAGAGATTCTAACAAATTTTTTATGAAATATTTGTAGTCTACACAACTAAATATAAAGAAATTGAATTATTCTATTTGTGACTTACGCAGTAAAGAAATTTGAGTGTAGCACAAGCTATTTCGATAACTCACCTGAAACATAAAAAAAGTAACATTATTAGACACATATTAAAAAATTGTAAATTAAACTTAAAATAACATTTTCTAATTATGACTACAAAATAATTTAAATTAATCCAGTAAGTCTAAAAACTGAAAGCAGTGAGTTAGAATGAGATAACTTATCAAAAAAATATAGAATATCAAATTGATAATCGATTAAAAATTAACAAATCTAATTTCTCAATCATAGATTTCTTTTTGTAATCGTAAATCTTATCTTTCTTTCTAAAGATTATATTAAATAGATTTGTGTTATCTATATAATAGATGCAATATAATGCAAATTGTATGTGTTATCGCTTTATTAATCATATATATAACAATATTATGATTCGTATATAGATCAAGTAATAATCGTATATATCTTATCATTGTCATTGTCATTGTCACGGTAAAAACGTAAGTACATTTAAAGATATTATTTTTAACTATGTAAGTTTTTCTAATGAAAGAAAATATATTTTTGTACAAATTACCAGTGTATTAAATAATAATGTACATATACCTAATAGAATGTCACACAATGCATAATAATAATATACTACGTAATGGATTATAATTCTGTTTGCAATTAACCCATACAAATCGAAATACAGAATATATATTAAACAGGCTAATCGTCATAATTCAAAGTTATTAAATAATAAAAAACATAAATCGTCAATAACACGTGTTTTAAACAGAGAACAGCAATCAAATGTCTGCTGACCTAAAACTTGCGATGACGTTTCACCTTTACTGATAATCTAAAAAAAATGCTGATGTGTGGTTTTATCTATCTTCGGGGACAGATAGTCATAATTATTAAACGATGTGAAAAATTTTACACTTGATTAAGAAAATTAGGTAACTTAATGCGTATTAATCTAAATAATCACAAGTAAGTTAAAATATCTTGCTCTGTGACTATATTTATTACTTCATTTAATAATTTTGTTAGATGCAGTAAATATGTTGCACAAAAGCAAGATTTACATACGATTCCAATAACAATTCAAATTATTATCTTAAAGCGTGAAAACATTCTCCTTCTACGTATCGCTTTCGGCTTTCCACTTTCGAGGACATAACATTGCAAGACGTCAATGAACGCCTTTCGAACAATTTTGCAGCGCTGCGCGCGAGCAATGTACCGGTGCGACGCGACGCTCGCCTTAGTCTTCGCTCATCAAACAATCAAGCACGCGCGGCCCGTGCACAATTCATCGCGCATTACGCAATCATCATTGTTTATAAGAAACACGTGGGCGAGAAGCGCGAAAGCCCGCGGCCTTATTCAGGGAGTCTCGCGCTGCGGGACTGACCCCACGACCGCTCCATTAGACAATTGAAATAATTTTGTAAACGCCGTGTGCGGGTAATATGCACGCGGCTGAGGAGAGAATTTCGCTGATTAGAGACCAGGTTAATTTCCTCCTGCGGGAATTCGATTTTTACAAAATTTTTTATGCTGTTAAAGGGGTCGGAGTAGCATACTGCTTTATCGTGATTTATTGTTATTCTTGGAATTTGCGGGTTTATTATAATTTTATAGGATCTGGCATTACTTTATTTAAGTTTTTCCTTGCATCAATTATAGTAAAAAGGGTTTTACAGAATCTTTTTACTTATTGAAGATTTTTATGAATTCTTTCCCTGTATTTTCATAAAATTTAAAATAAAACAGAAATTTAAATAATATTTTCACGTAGTAGGTACACGGTACTTATGTATATACAGTACTTTTTTGCCTCGGTTGCTACATGACTCAATACTCATACGTATATATACCGCGAGTCGTTTTTCAACTATCGTATACGGAATGAAAATTTTACCAAATCTTTTGAATTGATAAGTTTCTTATTCTACCTGACTCAAAGAATAAATAAATTATAAATTACGCTGTAATTTGCTTTTAACACTAAAAGAATTTTATAATACACTGTTAGCACTGAATCCGTTAAAAACATTTTTATATATAATTAATATATTTTAATTTTTTTGCTAAATAATTATAAGTAAATTTTTAGGCAGAAAATCTTACTTAAGTAATATTAATTTCTAAATCAGTAAATGTAAACTATGCTCTAATCAATTCAATTATAGACCGTTTGTTTGAAAGCGTTGGCCAGCTTTAAATCCACATAGCTACTGTATTTTGAATTCGCATTTTTTAAATTCTTCTACAAAGTGATAGATTGTACTAAAACTTCTTTTTGTGATTTGTGTACCGAATTCAATACTTTTAAAACCTTATATGTATAATGTACATCACAATATATGTATATTATATATACATGTATATTATTATTATATTCTTGTATTATTTCTTCAATTTGACATACAATAAATGGTTTTTATGCAACGTGCATGCTTACACAATCTCTATTCCATAAATATGTTTACAAAAATATTATACTTTATCATTTGCTTAATTAACTCTGTCAGTCATTACTTTTTTAATGCAATGTTCACTACGTTGTCATAAATTTCACTAATTTGCTTATCCTATATGCATGGTACAATTTTTTCTTATTTATGAAAGTAGGCACACACGAAAGGCAGTTTCTATAAAAAAATGTAAATAAGATATTTTTCATGGAATGGTGGTGTATGTAGAAGCCTCTCAAAGTACTACAGAGGGAAAAGTGAGCGAGGATTAGCGCGAGGAAACACAATATGGGATTACCGGCGTTTATTAGCCCTGCCCTCGCCGAGTGCTGCCGCTTTCCTATAGCTCACATAGCTGATTAAGAGACTCGCGTGACATGCGGCTCGCAGCGGCTTTTATTATACGTTATACTTTGCGTAAACAATCGAGCAAACTTTCCCCGACGAAGGAACACAAACTGTCACAATACGAAGACTCAGGCATTTTTCTGGTGAATACTTGGATGAGATACGCCTGGTTTCGTGAGCCGTTGAAACGCGTTACTTATACATACATTATTGTGCCTCGCATGTATTGTTTTAGCTAATAATGCTCTTTTTCATGTAATTTTAAAAAATTCTAATTTACGTAAAAACACTTGTATCATGCTTACAATAAATTTTCTGGTTAAAAATTTGAATTTTTTTACATATTTATTTTGAATTATACAAGTATTCTTACAATTTATAATTTAATTAACGCATAATGCACAAGAAATCTTATAAAGTATCTGTTATGCGTACAGGTATTAAATTACCTCTGCAAACTTCACTTGAACTTCGACCTTGGATAATCTTGGATAAACTTGAATCTGTTAATTTATTACGTAAAAATAATTTTATTTTAAATCTTAATTTATTAATATTTATACATTTTTTCAAAAGATACAAAAGATAAGTTCTACAGATATATATTTATCTGCATTTTTATTTTTTTTCTTGATTATCTTTATTATTCAAAAGCTTGTTGAATCATCTTTATGCTTCGTTGATGATGATAATTTATCAGAAAAACGTCACGTATCACATAGTTTCAAAAGAAACAAAGTGTATGGATTAAACTTTTTATGCAAATTAGCGAATATTCTAGCTCAAAGAGTATATGATCATTTATTATCACGAAGAGGGTGACCTATAGAGTCACTAAAAAGATATTATGTTATTTGTCGTCCAGCAAAGCAAAATCCTCTATAGATTCTTACAGGGCAAGCAGATGCCACCGGCAATAATAAACAAGAATACTTAAGTCTTGATATTTAAACAATAATAATTAAGCTATATTCTTTCTATTATGAAGAAGGAATCCTGGTTTAAAAGTGAATTGAAAATAATAAATTTGTTGTATTTTTCAATGATTTTTTGTTTAGCAAGGGATAGATTTATTTGTAAATGTTTTAAAAATTAAAAATATTTAATAATTTTTTGTAACTAATAAAATATTTTCTTACGTATTTACTTATTTCAATATAAATTATTCCTGAAATTCTATCGTTAAGTAATTTATGTAATAGAATAATAGATTGTTGATAGTTTTAATTTTATAGATTTTTATAGTTATTTCAATATAAAATAATAGAGAATTATGAAAATGTTAGTAAGAATAAGTTTTAAACTATATACGTATAATTAAAAAAAAACTTTTAAACAATAATTTAACAATAATCTTTACATTTAAAGGTTTACAACAGCTTCCTTTCCTGTACGAATAAGAAATACACATCAAGCCTAAACTCCATCAAAAAAAAATTCAACCAAGCTGGATACATACACGGAGAGAATTTTCTAATAAAAATTATGACGAAATTCGCAGTAAAAATTACCGTGAATGACTATAAAGCTAGGACACTCTAACTTTGCGGCAGTTTTTATTGATATTTACGATAAATTTTACCGTACTGAAGGGTAAAATTTGCCTGCCGCAGAGTAAAAGTTCCCTGTACGAATCTTAGAGAACACCAAAATTTGTGGTAAAATTTGTATGAAATATGTTTTAAAAATCTGGATTTTCTTCCAATTGTTGTAGCAGTATCATTAATAGTTAAATAAGTACATTATACACATTTATATTTGAGTTAACCTAAAATGTGTACACGCTCAGTTGTTTCCTTTATCAGCTGTCTTCTTTTTCTCAAATCAGGCAAATTTTACCATTCAGTGCGGTAAAATTTATAGTCTGTGCAGTAAAATTTGTAGTCAATAAGGTAAGGTTTTTAGTAACATATCAGTAAAAAGTGCCAGAAAGTAGGACTGTCCCAGCTTTATAGTTATTTACGGTAATTTTTACCCCGAATTTCGTTATAATTTTTATTAGAAAATTCTCTCTGTGTACACAAGTATACAGAAACTGCAGAAGAATTACGGATTTAGATTTATTTGTAAAAAACGAAAAATAAAAGACGAAGGAGCTCGAGAAGCGAGATACATATATATATATATATATATATATATATATATATATATATATAGACTAGAAGGCTAAAGAAGCGCAAAACGAGCTAAGCGAGCGTGGCGAAGAGGAGAAGAATCGCGCGCGCAGGTTGGAAATCGTCGACCGGTCGGACGAGGAGGAGGCGATAGCCGCGCGCTTTAGCATTCCGCACGATTTCACCGTGAGATCCATCTTGGATGTGCTGAGCGGAGCAGAGCGAACTCTATATACTCGCCTACTCGTTCGATCGCAAAATCAGCATCCGACCAGAGAGAAGTCAGAGAGAGAGAGAGAGAGAGAGAGAGAGAGAGAGAGAGAGAGAGAACGAGAGGGAGAGATAAAAGAGAAGGAGTATTGCAGGCAGACGCGAGAGGGATCATCGGGGGTTTACGCTCCGCTCCGTACACCCGCGAAACGCTCGGTTGCATTTCGCTGCCTCTCTCTCTCTTTCTTTCTCTCTCGGTTTCTTCTGCGCTCGTCTGTGCGTGTATGTATGTATATAGAAAAAACCGGCTTCCACACGCGTTTTATGCCACTCGAACGATTGTTCGCGATGCGAATGCCGCGTTGCAGGTCGACCGAAAGGTTTCGGCCGCCCGAATATGTGTGTTTCTCGTCGACTATGGGTATAGAGGCGACAAGTATTGTAGGATACTGATCTGTGAATGGGAAAAGCCGAGATGGTATTGTATATCCTGCTGAAATCTTTTGCCGTTGGGGTTATTAATTGTCAGACGTGACTATGTCTTATAGAATCGTAGATTAGTTATTATTGCATATGATCGAAGGCAATGGAAGGCGCTATCGCTTGTTAGGTACGTAGTTTATGATTAAAAGTAAATTCTTTTAAAAGTTTTGCCTAGTAAGTATGACCTGATATCTTACATTATAGCGTTCTACTTTGATATTTTTCATATACGCGGTGACACGATTTATAGAAACCGGTTTTTTATCATCTTGACTATGGACAACGTCTTGAGTCGGTTTATGTAAAACGTAAGTAAATAGACTTCACTGAAACACATTATTATGATTTTCTTTAACTAAATTTATATAATAAATAACAACATTCTTTATATTGTCAATAGTAATAATTATTTTGTTTTTCCAAGATTGTAAATGAAACTCTTTCTATATAAAATTAAGTTTTATAAAATTAAGTTTAATAATTGTTTTAAGTGTACATAAAATTGTATATCAAATAGTTTATTAAATATTGGAATATATAACATTTTTCTGATTATAATTTATTATTTAAATATTTTGAATTATATGTTATATTAAATTTATTTTAGTTTGAAATTTAAAAGGGCTGTAAAGTATTATCTGATCCTTATCAAACGAAATGTACAGGATATATCGACATTATACATGCCTACCTATATATATTGAGAAGCTAAAAGCCACTCATAATATTACAACGACGTTACTCTATCTCGTTGTTGAAAATGAAATGATAAGCTCTAGAGAGCTAACATTCGATTACTTACGTCCTCCTCGGTAACCATTTAGATTTATTCACAGTGTAATATTCTACATATGCGCCTGCGAACATTAAATCATGCATTTGCAACTACTGTCTAACGCTTAGTAGTCATTGAAAAAATGTGTCTTATAAACAACGTTTTTTAAATATTCATTTAAATGTTAGCAATCAATTTATTATTATTTACTTATTTTTTTAAAAAATTGATATAACAATATGCAATGGAAATCTATCGTCTGATATTACTTTATACAAAAAAATTTAAAGGACATCACATATATATTTCTATAAAGTGTGCCTTTATTCACAGACTATGTAATAAAGAATATAAAACTATTACGTATAGAAAAAAACTAAACCATTTCTTTAAATACATTGAAATAAGTTCAATAGAGGATGAATCAGCTTCTTACCAGTGCAATCTACATTCTACATCTATCGTCCATATTCTTAAAACCCTATTTTAATGAGAAACGAGTACTAATCCTCTCGAAAGATTTCATGTAGGGAAGAGTCGCCCGGTATGGGATACTTAAGGTTTTTCGTTTATAAAATCTTTGTTTGTTAATAAAATTTAACTTTAAATATCTCTTTTGATAGATTTTAATACAAGAAAACAGTATATAAAAGTTAGATTATAATTATGGAATTACAATAATTGCAATTCAACATACAAGACAGGTATAAGTGTCGTCTAGTTTGAGACACGGTCCTCCGGTATGAGACACTTTCATTTACATCATGTTTTAATTGCCTTAAACATATTTTAAAAATGAACCACATAGCATATGATTTTTTGTCATATAATTTAATTATTAGTATAAAGTACGATTTTCCTTATTACCTTAGTGGAGCAAGCCTTGGTTAAACCTGGGTTCCAGAAAACTTTTTATGTTTAAAAGCAATTATTCTGAAAATTTGTATGCTATAAATACTTAGTAGTATCTTAAATTTTACCGGGGTAAAACCTCAAAATCTTGATCCTATACATCACATAAATCACTATTTTCAATACCATATTTAATGAGGAGACAAGACACCCTTGGACCCTAAAAAATTACTTTATACCACTCGAACCTGAAAATCATAACTTCAATATGATTATTCGGTTCTCATGGTATAAAATGCGATTCGAAACTGGCGCGTAAAAAGATTTTTACCTCATGTGACGTTTCTCATTCGCTTCGCTCGTGCGAAAAACGTCACATGAGCTAAATAATCACCTTCCGCACCCGTGTCGAAATGTACTTTTTTTGTGAGTCGATAGAACTTCTTAAACTTAAAAGCAAACATTCTACAAAAATTTTCAGTATAAACACTTAATAAAATCTTTAATTTTACCGCTGCAAAACCGCAAAATCTTGATTCTACACGTCAGAATAAATTACGATTGTTGATACCTTATTTACTGAAGGTATTTTAAGACGTGCACTATTACACGTCATACGGTAAGTAAAAAGAAATTTCAAACGGTTAAATGACCCTTTTTTATATGTACTAAAACTTTAACCGCGCACTTTTTTGTGAAAATTTATCTTTTAATTTTTTTTCTACAATCATCTAATTTTTATAAAATTGTATTAATAAATTTAAATAAAATTGAATCTTTGTCCAAAAAAAATTAAAAATTTCTTTTTGAAAAATGCAGTATTAAAGATTTATTATATATCAAAAGAAAATTATTTAACCGGCGGAAAAATAATTTACGCGGTATGACAGTTAGTAACGTTATTAATTAAGTCTACCTACTTTTTATATACGTGAGTAATAATTTTTTAATATTTTCCAAGCTTACTGAAACTTTGTTTCAACACATTGATGCAATTATAATAAATGTGCTATATATAATAATATATAATAATACATTTAGTGATAGGGTAATACTTATACACATGAGTAAATTTAAAAATGATTTTCATACTAATAATTAATATCATACCGCCTCTCCTGTTCTCAGTTAGTCTATTCAATCTAGCTATCTTATTTCTGATCCTTACACACCATTCAACTCCTAAAACATTTGAACATTGAAATTGCCTTATTGGTTCTGAACATTTTCCAAAGGCATGGCATCACCTTACTATACCTACACATTACACATGCGCAAAAGGACGAGTACGCAACAGTGCGCAACCCGAAGTAGCAGATGCTTCGTAGATTATTATAACCTTTAAGGATTGAAAGTAAATTCCTCGAAACCTTTCGCACCGAAGAATATAAATTATCCTTCGAGCATTGGAGAGACATCAGTCATTCGCAGGTTGCTCGACAGTAAACTCGAAACAGTCACACAAAGTCAAGTCTACAATTTCAGTTTACTTATACACAATTCAGTACTCTTAACACAGTGCAGATCAATTCACGCGACCATTCAACCTCAAAACCAAAACCAATCTCTCTCAATCTCATCAATAAATCCACCCGAATCCCCGATAAACCAAAAAAGCGTCGTTTAAATGGCCTGTGCTACCCTCAAGCGTCACCTGGAGTTCGATCCGATGCACAACAGTCCCAGCAAGCGCACCAAGTTAGCGGCCAATCGCCAGTGCTACTCGCCACCAATGCAGGAGGCCGCCAACCTCCAACACCAGGGCCCGACGCCCGTCAAACACTCGCCTCAGGCGCAAAGCAGCGCATCGCCATTTCGCGAGGTGACGAGCAAACTGACGCCCGAGAAAATGGCCGCCAACATCAAGGAGCAGGCCCAACGGCTCCACCGCCTGAAACACCTACAGTCCAACGAGTCCGCAGCCGTAGTCAACGCTCCGTTGGCTTTGATGGGCTCGACCACTGGCACAGGTGAAAATCCCCAAGCAGGGGATCAGAAGGCCCTGTTTACGTACTCACAGGTGGGCCTGATCTGCGAGAGGATGCTGCGGGAACAGGAGCAGCGCATATGCGAGGAGTACGAGAAGATCCTGAGTGACAAGCTGGCTGAGCAGTACGATACTTTCGTCAAATTCACGCACGACCAGATACAGAAGAAATTCAAGGCCGAGGCTTGTCCGAGCTACTTGTCGTGAGACTGTTTATTGTGCTTGTGTTTATTAGACACGATCGGTATGTTTGTATGCCCGAGTGCGAGGAGCGTTGGATTTGCGTGTGATGAAAGAAGGAGAGAGAGAGTGTGCGGGATTGTAACTATTATATTTATTCTGGAATATTTGAGTTTTGATAAATTGTAATGATATTAATAGTAAGCGGTACTTTATTATGTGCTCGATAAATTTTGTACGATTTTTAGTAAATAATTTATTTATTCATAAGTTATTCGTAAATGACATAGTGAATAGTATTGTAAACTATTATGTAAGTGTAAAATTAATCTACGTTTTCTAAATATGATACATTATTTTTCCATTTTTTAATCATTGTATTGTCTATTTTTATATAAAATAAACAGATGTCATTATATAGAGTATACAAAGTTCTACGTAATTTAATCCATTACTACATCTCAGCAACGAAAAAACGCTACTTAATATAAAAATATTTTTTTAAACTATTCTTTAAATCATTTTTTTATAATTTGTGTATCTATAAACTTTAATGATATTCAAACATTTTTATTCATCTTGTATTGAAATTAGTTTGATATAGTTTATGTATTAATCCTTATAACTTCATATTGGCAATTTATAATATTTTTTAAATATATTTCTTCAAATCATTTTCTAAAAATTAGTTTATATTTGCAAACCTTAATGATTTTTAAGTATTTTTTATGATAAAAACATTATTTTTGATATTAAACTAAATTCTGAATTTCAAATTAAAAAAGAAAAGTAAGTATTATACGGTTTATTTAATGGTATACATATTTATCTAAACATACCAAAACCAACTCAATCATATTTTGCTATATATTTATTACATCATGCTACATATTTAAATTTCTTCATAAAGTGACGAATTTCCAACAAACTTAGATTTATCATTCAAATTTAGAGATTAATTAATTGCCAATATTGCCAAGATTTTATAATTCACGTTTCATAGAGAATTATAAATGGATTTAAAAATGATCAAATGAAAATAAGATTTATGATCTGTTTGCAGAATAGTATTGGAAAATAAAACTTTGAATTCCAGCCAACTATTTTAGACTGCAAAAATCTATTTTCATACGTTAAATACACATATATAGACCTCGCGAAAAGCAAGAATTCTCCTCACAACAATAACGAAAGAAAAAAATAGCCCCCCGTCCGAACGCCGTTTACCAAAGTTTACAGACGCCACGATGTATCGAGTTCACCGCATGTCTTGCGCCAAACGATATTTCTCAAGTTCATCGTCACCGGGTACGTATCAGACAGTATCGGTTCCAGCTCTCCCAACTGCTCCTAAGAACAGAAGGAAGGAAAAATGGACGTACAGTGGCTCTTCTCCCGAGAAATCGTGCAATAGTGAGTCTGCGCGTCTCTCCTCTGCCATACGATCTACACACGGCTGCTGCTGCTGCTGCTGTGCGCACATAAGGCCAAGGTAGGGCACAAAGTGTCACGGTTTCGAATTTCACGCCGCTTTTGCCGCGCGGATCTTTACTTGCATTCACGGTTTAGCCGAGCCTGCAGCGCCAGCCGTGGAAATAGACACGTTGTCTTGAGCCATTTTCTGCGCCACGAGCGAAGCTGCTGCTGCAGTACAGGCGAGCGATAAGCATCTCTGAAGATTCTTCTCTATTGTCTATAGACATATATATGTGGAGAAACCAGTATCTCGGGATATAATGAGAGAGACGAGGTTGCGAGGAGGTGGAGAAAGATGAAGACAATGGGGCGGATAGAGAGAGGATGAGGGTCGCACGATTTTTAATGCTTGTCTTTTGGGTGACGTATAGAATTCACGCACAAATGCTGTCCCCCGCTGCGATGGAAATCGTTTGCGCCGGGAAAGGAAAAACCGCCTTCCATGGGTGGGCAAGCGATCTTGGAAGAAGCGTTCTGTCATTATAGCGTTAGTAGAGTTGTTGAGTTTAGTTACCTAAAAGCTTCTCAATGGTTTTGATTCTTTAACAAGATCATTATTTCAATTTAATTTTAGAATATGGTTAATCAATATTATTATTGTTAATATTTTCACGGGACACCTCATTATAAAACTTTATAGATTCGTTTAATGACCAAATATTGAAGTATTTGATGTAAAGTAATCATTAATCAAAAGGACAGAATAATTGATAGATTAAAAATGTACAAGTAGGTTTTAACTTATACGTAGTAGATGTTAAGCTTATTTTTACCACCGCTTTTATCATTCTAGTATATTTTGTAGTTCTGTATTATAAAGGAGAACAAAATATATAAATTCTTCCATACAAGAAAATTAATATCACGTTATCAAGGAATGTAGCATTTTAAATAATGTGAGACAGAATATGTAATTTTAAAACACCTAAATAGCGAAAATATCAACTAACGTTTAACAAACAACAATACTAATACGCAGAAACTTGAAAGCGGGTAAGAAAAGAATAGCTCACTTTTCCAAGTCACTTGAGCGTCGTGAAATAAAAAGAGCAGATATTTGGATAATGAAAGAAGGAAGCGGCTGAAAGACTGTTATGACAAGCACGAAGATGGCTTCCTTGTAAAAGTGGCGCAGATGCGCAGGAACAATTAAAAGTATATAGTGTAGACACCACGTAAGAAGCGAAAGGGACAAATACGCGTGTAACATAGCGAAATCGCGTTTCACTTGATGCAGGCGTACATGTGTGCGTGTCATAGTGCTCTTATTCATATATACGTGTGTGTATAACGCGAGTACACGCGGGTTTTCGAATGTGCGACGTTATACGCAGCAATTCAGAGACTGAAAGGAAGACAAACTTTTCTTTCCCATAAAATTTACGTAACGAACTAATCCCGTGTCATTGTGCCAAACGGGATAACGTTATTTACTATTTTTATGCGCTTGCGTGCTACATAAATTTGATAACACTTTAAGTGTGGTGAGAATAAATTGTACCTAGTACAATTTATGAAACATTTTTTAATTTGAAATGTCGTATATGAACTAAGTAATGACTATGAAGTATACAACGAATACATTGTTTTTTTTTAAATAGTTGTGCGTGATATAACAAGTTCAAAATTTAACTTCTTCAAGCTGTTCTAATTTTTTTAATATCGTCGTTTTTATCTAAAATTCAATGTTTTTCAACATTTGCGTGACGAAATGAATTAAATAAGTGCGCCCTAAGCCAGGCTAAACGTAAGTAAAAGTCAAAACCCTCTGTCAGTGGTGGACAAAAAAATAATAAATAGTTACGAATTTACTTTTAATTAATTATTACTACTATTTTACTTCAAAGTCATTTTTCTCAATTATTTATTTTCATAACTTCCAGTGGCGTTTTGAGCATCAGATATTATTTTTATGTTTCAAATGTATGGCAATCTACTTTTTAAATACATTTTTTATATATCTATGTTAAGACGTATTATATTGATAAAAGTTTAAATACAAATATTGGCTCGGCAATACTTATAATAAAATACATGATTTTTGTGGAAATAAAAAATAAAAAACTTAATTTAGCTATGGATTTTTTAAGGTTTTTTGGCTGTTCTGAAATTTTAAAGGTGGTGTAGGTGGATTTTAACTAGTAAAAATATGTTCTTTTTAAGTATTATTGTATACCAAAAGAGAGAAAAAAATATTTGTCAATGCTTAACAGATTTTGTTTTTTTCTCTATCTTCTTCCATTAATACTACATAATTTCTATTTTTATTTGTAAGCTGATATAAAATTAATAAAATAACATTCGACCGCTCCAAATCCACTATTATCTTCAGATTCATACTAAATAATTAAAATATGCATTAATAAATTATAATTTTTCTTTCAATTAAAAAAATATAATCTGTAGCGCAACGCTGGTAACTATCACTATTATTTCAAGGCCAAGAGCCTTCGTGTCTCAAAACGATCGCTTCCACACAGCGCCCGTAAACTAAAAATCCATTTTACGCCGGCGCGAGACACAAAAATTACGCGCGCGCCTCTCCTCGCAAAAAACAGGCTTTACGACAAATTTTCAATCTCCGGCCACTTTACACGCCACCTCGCTCCTCTCAAACTCCCCACCACACCTAAGCATCGAAGAACAACAGGTCGCTACACACCTATCCAGCAAGCGAACGCAAAAAAGAAAGCCGCGAAGAAGAGGAGGAGCTGAAAACCACGCGAAAAGCCCGACGTTCATAACAGCCCACCTAAAACGCTCTCAAAATCCAGCGCAAAAAGCATATTATACACACGCGTATTTGTATAAGCCTGATGGGTCGTGAGTGGCTCCCGCGACGACGCGCAAAAAGCGAACAAGGAATAAAAAAGCCGACGCACGAGATCGGCCTTAGACTTCTTTAGCGGCCTGCTAATGGCTCTCGGCTGTTGTACGCAGTTCTGCGGGCTTTGCAGCTTCGTGCACACGACGGCAGGGGATTCGCGGGCGCGCTTGTCAACGCCGCCGCGGCGCGACAAGACCGAGGCGACTGCACGCCTGCACGCGTATGCATGCGTGCGCCGGCCGCGGGCCAAGGTGAGCTGCCATTCGACCGATTCGCCTTTTTTCATCGCCTGCCGCTGCTGCTGCTGCTGCTGCTGCTTACGCGAGAGCCGCGAGTATGTAGAGTATGTTAAGATGGATGTAGAGCAAGTGCGGGCTCGGATTTGTGTATTACAAGTATTTGTTATAGTACAGGCAAGGATTACAAATTGTGTGACAAAATTTATTATTTCTATTTGCATGTAATATGTACATATTACATAACCAAGCAGATCTGGATCAAAGTGTATACAATTCAATATCTTCTTTATAAAATATATATTAGCATACACGTATAAAGGTTTCTTTAAAAAAATAAAGATAAGTAGGGTTCTATGCTAATTGTTGATTTCAGTATCGATTCAACCGTTTCACCTTTCATTTTTAATAAAACAATAATAATAATAATTCTTTTTTAATATCTACCAAAGAAAATTGAAAAAAATTTTTGAAAAAAATGAATCTTTTGAAGGATAAACTTTTTAAGATATTAGGACCGTTTTGAATTGATTCTGATACGTATTTTGTACAAAAACAAAGCTTTCGACTGATGGACTTTGGTGTGAAAAGTAGACCTAAAGGGCCTTAAATAAACATTTTCTCGGTGTGCTCCGCAGTGCACTTTTAGCTCCATTCTTCGGTACTGATTTTTCTATAAAAACTTCCGTATTCATAGTAATATGTCGTATTTATTGGAAAATTTAATATTTGTTAAAGAATTTTTACTTTGAATATGACAATTTGTATTGTAAATAAAATAATTTTTACACAGAATTGAGTATGAGCAGAATGTATTACTTATTATGCATAACATTAAAAGATAATTTTTACTTCTCTCATTGTTATTCTTATTTGAGATTTTGGTATTTTCTAAAAGGAATACAGCTAACTGAGGTTCTTTTTTTAAATTTGTCTTCAATGTATAAAAGAATTACCATAATATAAAGAATCTAAATAATGTAAAGTTTCATGCTTAACACTGACTTCTAAGCTATTGTAGCATCAATTAATCTGAAATAAGTGCATGCGCTTTGATGAAAAAAACAGTGCTAAAGCTCAAACAGATTGCGGAATTTAAAGCAAACTAATTTTCAAGGTCAGACTGTGCGTGAGAAAATAAAAATTTTGCATAATAGCAACATTGTTACTGCGATATTATTTTTATAGAGGTCGATTGAAGTTCTAGGAAACATTGTAAAAGAAGTAAAATATTTTAATACAAACAATCTTTTAACAATGTTTTACATAAACGTGAACTACAAAATTTATTCACATAATGTATCCTGAAGCTAAAAAAAATTGATAATAAAATAAAAATTCGATTTGAAATATTAAACTTTGTTTCTGTTCCAATTATTAAATATTATATGTTTTGATAAAAAAAAAACATTCTGATGGAATACTATATCTACAGACAAAAATCGTAACAATTTTACAAATTAGATATAAAACAAAATTGTAAGGCATTACATAACGAAGTATAACGCCATCATGAAATGAACGCATTTAAAAAGCCTTTAAATTTCATTCGTTTTTATGAAATTGACAATTAAAATTGATGCAAGCTAAACTTTTCCTTTCACATAATGTTTATGTAACCGGTTAGGATAAGCTTTTATTTTAAAATCTTTGTATTTCGTCATTCACATTAGATAAAATATAACGCACAGACAGTTAAAAAGGTAATTATATAGATTTCTTTTCATAAGCTTCGAAGTTACAGTCATGTTTTAATTATATTACATATATAATTGAAATACTAACAAAAGTCGTTACGCACACTCGAAGTGTACGACGAATGTATAACAATTGATACTTAGAGCGCAGAAGCATAAAAAACGAAAATTTTCGTGAATCCTATAGAATTTAGCTTCAAACGAATTTTCTCCGAAGCTATTAACACTCGACACCGGTTGCTAACCATTTGTTCTAGTAGATGCAACAATGTATTTATCGAGGTCTGGAGCAATTTGTACAAGGTCAAAGGAGGAAAACGATGCGCTCTTTCTCTCTCCTCTCTCTCTCTTTCTCTCTCTCTCATTTTTTTGAAACTCGTAGTTTTTTCTTCTTGCTCGAAACGACTTTCCGGCACGACCTTCGCTTTGTGTAGTGTCATTCGCGTGATACATTTCAAACGGTATGTACATATACGCGGTGTATAACATTATGTTTGCAGCACTCGCGGAGCTGCGTTTCAAGTGTTCTACAGGTGTTCCGCCAGAGATCATGGTACGTTGGGCTTTGGGATGTAATTTCAGCGCGATTGTTTGCTCGGCTGATGTCTTTTAACTGAATTTTCGTTAAGCGTTGCATAAAAAAGAAGTTTGATAGTCCTTTTTGTTTGTGTTTGAAATGATAAAGCCTGCACTTGCATGTTTGTACGTCTATTTATTCAAACAAAAGAAAATGTTATTATTTACATTTTAATAATCTTCACTGATTATGTTATATACATATATAGGTTTGATATAAAATAATTCATTTAATAATAAAATAATGATAAAATTGTACGTGATATATGTAAATCAAAAACTAAAAGTAATCTTGTAGTAATGTTTAAACATCTCTTTTTACAATTCTGTTTTGCACAATAACATTTTTTAGTATACATAATAAAGTTTATGATATAAGTGCAGTTATGATATAAGCTAGCTGATGCATGTAACAAAATTACAGTAACACCTAACTCTAACATAAAACGAACAAAAATAAGACTTCTTCTCTGCAGAATAGAAAAAACATTGAGATATAATAAAAAAGTTCTCATTTTTAGTAGAAATAATAATTTAGTTTACAGATTCAATTTTCGTTTTTCAAAACCGTACTATCTGAAGTTTGGCTAGGAAATCGTACTACATATATATGTTGCTCCACGTGTGGCAAATATGTTTTAAAATCTTAAGTTTAGGGGGGAAGGGCGCGAGTGGGTCCGTGCAAATATAAGACCTATTTGACATACGTGGGGTTACCCAAATGTAGTATATTTTCTATAATGTTCTGTCTAGACATATACTTTATCCAATTGAAAACAAATTAATACAGACAGGGTCGAATGATAAAGAATTTTCCTCTATAAATGCGCAATATTTATTTGTATAATTAATTAATAGTAAATCTTAATTATAAGCTTCAAATTGTTAAATCGTCAGGTCTACACGTGTCAATAAGCTAAAATCTCTGATACTCCGTTTCTTGAACGAAAATTTCCGACAGTACAGTCCTCGCCGTTTTCCATCGTCCCCTACGAACTGTACTTCCGCTTAACGCATTATTTAAGAATTAACATAAAAAGCCTAATGTACATCGCAGCTCCCACCCGAAATAAGCGCAACAATTTCATCAGTCCGTCTCGCAGAGAACAACGAGCACCTCATACCAACACGCGCATAAGACACGCCCGCGAAATCGCATTCGCGATGGGCCCCTCGTCGGCGCGCGCGCGCAATTACTCATATCGGTCACGTTCCTCTTCCTCGCACGGAGACGTAACGTCGAGAGACACAATAGGAAGTCCACATCGGCGCTTGGCGTCTCTCAACGCGCAGCAGCTCGAGAGAAAGAGAGAGAAAGAGAAAGAGAGAGAGAGAGAGAGAGAGAGAGGGGCAAAAAGAGGAGAGCGCGTAGATTATGCGCGGACGTAAGGTACGAATTTGTATTTATAATGCGACTCTCCGAGCGTGTATTGTTATAGTAGGTTTGCAGTGAGTCGACGCTTTATCCGGGAGTTTTTCGGGCTGTAAGAAGGATCAAGTGAATATTGGGTTTTTACTGTTGTTGGTGTGGAGTGGAAAGCGCTTTGCGGAGTTTTATAGTGGGATTTTTTTTAGTTGAAGAAAAACCAGAGTTTCTTGCCGGCGAAACCTTGAATATTGTACGCGTTACATGTGAGAATGTAACACCAGGAAAGAGGATTTTCTACGGTTGTATTGGCTGTACGGTATCGTGTTAAAAGTTAATTTTTCACTTCAGTCGATAGTCATTTACAGAACAAAGCACGTTTTTAATGAGTGGCTGAGTGAATCGACAAAAAATAATTAGGTAAACAGTATGAGATATTTTAAAGTTAAATTGATCAACGGTAATAGTTTCATTGCCTCTTTTTGTAATTCCAAATAACTATCCAAAATTTGGTAATACAATGCAATCACAAATACTAGTAAACTCTTTTAATATTGATTAAAAATTAAATAAAAAAACTGAAAAGCTAAAAAGTACTTTTTGCGACTGTCTATTTTAAATGTTACATTATCTTTCATATAAATGCAACTTACAATTATAACGCGGTATTATTTATAAATGGTTCATATATAACTGCATTATATATAAATGTTTTTGTTTTCGATATACACGTAACGTCGAATAAATAAATTTTAAAATCAATAATTTCTATACGTGAAAAATTAACCACAGGTAAAAACATAAACCTCGTCCGCACACTTTCAATAATATTGACTTGTGCATCGTTCATCCAGTATAATTTACCCGGTAAGTGCAAGAACAAAGGCAACGATCATCGCCATATTATTTCACAACGTAACGACATCAATAATTGCTCGCATCATATAACACGCGTACATATGGACATCGAGCACCAATCAGAGAACGTCCAGAACTTCAAAAGGAATCGAATTCGTCTTATACGATTTCCTCATCCTCTAATCGCACATTTTCCTCCTTTCATCAACTGAACAAAATAAAATTACCCATTATCATCATTATTTAAAAAGAACTCCTTTCGTTTCATCGACGCATCCGAGACTCGCTGCACCCACACAAATACGAAAACTCCGCTTTATGCACATTATATTAGGCAACACGTGCGCGTCAGTGTGTAATATAGGTACTTTCTGCGTGGGACGCGCGTGACTGGCTATCTCGAATATAGGTAGATTCCCTCGGCGCGCGCTGCAGCAGCAGCATTCAACAGGCGAAAGAGACCGAGGAAGTGAGAGTTTTTCTTCTCCCACTATACAAAGTACCTCCGATAGAGGCATCGTTCACTTCGTATTATACTGATACTCGCACACATGTGCTCCAAGGAGAGAGAAGGAGACATGGACTCTGTCTGGCTCCGTTTCTTTTTTCTCTTAGCGTCCGTCTTTCTCGCTGTTTTCATGCATTTTTGTTATGATGGCCTTTTTATCTATTTTATACGTATATTCAATTTTTTGTACTGCGGTAAGTATGTGTGTATCTCGCGTGCTTTTGTTATTCCTTCTTTGTCGTGCGGCTTTTCGTTATCTCGCGTTCTTTCTCCTCTACAGCTGTACGCACTCGAAACTCGCTGAGTGGAAAAAAAATTGATTAACGTTGTTTGATCTCTATTTTTTAGCGTCGTTACGAATCGTAAGGTAAAGAAAAAAACATCCGTTAAGAATACTGTTAGAAAGTTTGAAATAGTACAAGTCAGAATTTTTTTATTTGGAGCATTTACTGCGATAGTTATATTTTGATTATATATTTTATACCAATAGGAAAAAGTCATATGATTTTTATACTTTAAATGTTTAGTTTGTTGTCGAATGTAAAAATATTAAGCATGTAATCGATGCCTTCAATCTTAACCTTAAATCTGTCAATTTTCGCACTATGCTCTTCAGTATAATTTAGCTATTAATATGTGCCATATGCTAAATACTAATTATTTTCTAACGACTAAAATATTCGCTACCATCAATCATCTTCCTTTTTGTTAAATCATACATTTGAATGTATAAGTAGGTATATAGAAAAGATAAAAAATTCAATACGTTAACAAGACAATTTAAAAACAAGTTTAGTTTACAACAAAATAAAAATCTTTTATCTTAAGGAAAAAAATGTAATTCTTGCATTTCCGTAACACCGTTTATTCAGAAGCATTAATAATTTAAACTAAACAAAACGATTTTCTTCAACAGTTTTCAATCAGACTTTACTTTGACTAAATACCAAAGTAAAAGTTTTTGTAATAAAGTATATATATTTTTTCATGCATTAAGAATTTAAATTTCTCCAGCGTGCCATTACACACCTATAACAATATAACCGCTTGAACCTCAATTCCGTCTCAAAAATCACAAGCCCACTGCAGACACTCCAAAACTCGCCTAAAATGGCCCGTAATAACACCGCTCGCCTCCGCTTTCTCATTTTTCCTCGCTCTCCTCCTCATATATGCAACCGCGCGCCACACAACTCGTATACACAGTAGGTATGATACACACATATCCCTTTCCGATTTTTACACCGCGCGAGGCGTGCAGCATCGAAAAATGTTTCGAGCCGCATTTCAAATCTCCGAGCGCGCTCTCGTCGTCCCTTTCCTTCGCGCTTTCTCTTTCATTCGATTTTTCTCTTTTTGTTTTGACATCGCGCGTGCGCGGCTCGCTCTCCAGAGATACTTTCAGCGGCTCTCCCACACTTTTTCCCCCTTTTTCGCCCGTAGCCAGCAGCAGCAGCAGCGGAGCAACAGCTTGACCCTCATCTCGCGTGGCCGCCGTTTCGGTTTAAACAGTTTAAAGGAGAAAAACCTTTCGGGGCTATTATTTCAGCTCTCTATGGTAAGGTGAAGATAATGCCTGAGTCTTTGGCACGGCTCGGGGAGTGTATAATATGATCGTCGCTCCGAGAGCGCGCGATTTCGGGTTCCGGGGTTCCGGGTATGGGAAGTGATTTATACGCAGTTACGACTGACTTTGCGAATGATCGCTGTGAAGAGAGCGATACATGAAGTTTTTGTTTTCGCGGGTATTCGTGTAATAGAGAGAATTTTTATTGTGGTTCATTGTGACTGATCGTTTGATTCCTTTGCAGCCTTCAAATTAGAAGGAATGTAAAGCAATTATGAAATCCTGTTTGTCTTTTTTGGTGCGTATAACAATCATAATTAAGAGTAATAATTTATAAGAAATAGCTATAAAACCGTTAACCATTTTGCAGCAAGTGTATATTCACTTAAAGTGGCTATATACAGTAGTTTTAAAACGACAATTAGTACAACTAAGCTTCCTTACTGAAAATCATTGGCAGTACAATTTATTGTTCATTCAATAAATACAATACTGCGAGCATTCGCGTATGTAAAGTCCCCATTCAAGTGTAATTATTTTCGCGATTTTTCGATTAATTATACCCATTTATATAATTGATCGATTCATACTTCAGGGTGTCATTGAAATACATATTTACTGTCTAATTGTGCTCGGTAAATATGTGTTCAGCAGAAAAATTTAACGGCCTATAACTTCGGTACGAAACGAAATTCCTCGCGTGTCCTCATTATTCAACAGCGGTTTTCTTTCAAAACCGTATACGTATGTACATACAAACGCTCTTTCACCGCGCGTCTTCATTTGGAAAAAAACGAAAATGCTCTGACCGCAGAAGATTCGACTGACGTCATTCCACTTCGACGCAGCTAATACTTTTTAACAAGAAATTTCGGCATTTTAAAGTATCCGCGTATGTTAAAAATTCCGGTGCCCGAAGAAGATTCGAGATATTTTAGTTTTTATAATTGAGTTAAGTTTAAGTTTAGTAGTAATATGTTACTCTTATTTGCATTAAATTATAGTTTTAAGTAAATTGTAAATTAAATTAAAACTGGATACAAGGAAGAAACAGGTAATAATGGGTATTATCTCGTCGTTGTTTGTTGATAACAATTCAGTGCTTCTACTGATAATTACAAGGTGTTTTTCTATTTATAAGGAAGACATTTCAATGCTAAATTAAAATGTTATGATACCTAAAATCCGCGTTTTATTTACAAAATGCTACAAATCAAGACGCATTCAAAAGTTCTAAGAATTAATCACTCTTTAATGAACGTTCTAATGACAATCTAATGTACTTCTATATCTCTACTTCCAAATACTTATATGTACGTTGATAACAACAAATTTCTAAAGCTGCTTAATTCAAAAACAAAGCTATGGACCAAAGAATGAAAAATGTTGGTTCAAATGTTATCTATCAGCAATAAGTAGATTCAATTGGTACTAACTCTGTCATGACATATATATTCCTTCCAATGAATCATTAAAAACAACATTACGTGAAGGCTCTAGAGCGGCATATACGCGATTTATAAAATGTCGTGAATCGTCCTATATCATTTTATACGTATATACACAAGTTGCTTGCAAATACACAGTCAAATTTCTTTCAATAAAAAATACCTTTTTTACACAAACGCGTACTCTCACGTTGTGCTCCAAAATAGAATATAATCAAATATAAACTACAGTTTAGTAGGTACAAGTGTTTTTTTAAACAATTATGCGTAGAAAGACGCCTTTCTTCAACGAAATTTAGTCGCAGGTCTTATAAAAGATAAGGATAACGATGGGAACTTGGAAGCTTACCGGACTGTGCAGCATCTGTAACGGCGACGGCGAAGGCGAGGAGGTCAAAGGCGAGGATCGCGAAGATCAACGATCGCCGAGTGCACCTACAGCACCGGTCACGCGCCATATTTCCCATCGATCCTGTATCTCTCTCTCACTCCTTTCTTCTCTCTCTCCTTTCCTCTCCTCTCCTTTCGGAGCACTGGTGTATATAAATATAAAGCGCTGGGGGCCCTTTTCTTCTCACCCGCGCCTCGTACTCTTGTTTACTCTCCTCTCACTCGTACCTCTCTCCTCTTCCCTTTTCCACAGAGAGCGAGCGAGAGGATTTATATATATATATATATATATATATATATATATATATATATATATATATATATATATATATATATATACCCAAACTGCGATGCAGAGAACTCGCGTATAAAATATATCTCCAACCAGATATTATTTCAAAATTGCACACTTTCGCGGCTCTGTGCGCGGTGGGGTGCTGCTCTTCGATTTTTCAAATCCTACAACTTCTTCACGCGCACTTTGTACGGTTTAGTCGCGCGAATGCGTCGTATACCACGTAAGTATATTAGACCGATATGTAAAAAAACGAAAATCAGCACGCGCGTTCGTATTACAGTAGAAACTCCGAAGTGCCTCCTCTACTCCTCGTTCGAACGAACTCTGCGTATACATAAACTGCGCGTTATATTGCGAAAACATACATCATCGGGACGAGCGGATGACTAAAAAATAAAGAAAAAGGGGGAAGAGAACCCAGTCGAGGTTGCAATATCGAGGAGTTAAAACTGTGAGAATGTGTATATATGTAGGTGTGTGTGTGTGTGTGCAGCCACGAGCTCCGGGCGCGCGCGACGACGCCAGGCGAGCAAGCACTGTGCGAGACAACCGAACGTGAACTGCCGGCGCTCGCCGAGCTCCACTCGCTCGCTGCCTGATGGCCTGCCTGGGTTTATAAGTGCGTGCGTGTGTGAGTGAGTGAGTGAGTGCGGCCCGTGTCCGTGTGTAAAATGTGTCTATATATCTATACCCCTGTGCCAAAGTGCCAGTTGGCGCTGCTGCTGGCTCTGTGTGCTCCGTGTGCCCCCCTCGAGTTTCTCTATACTTCTCTCGGGCTGGTATAATATACACGCACATTTACAGGAGAAGGAGAGAGAGAGAGAGAAGGAGGATTGTAACTCCGTCTCTCTCTCTTTATCTCGGTGTGTGTGTGTGTGTATCGCACTGTGGTTCTTTCCCGTTCACTTCGACGGGCTTCACTGGGTTCGCGTTCGCGTTCGCTCGCTAGCCTCAGCTATACGTTCTTGACGGTGTAGTTTCTTTCGAGATGTCTTTCTGGTTTTGCGCTGAAAAAGGGTTGCCTACGCGTAAGTGAGCTTTTGGTTTGAGTTTTTTGGAGTTGTAGAGCGGAGTTGGAGTGATTTTTAGGGAATTTTATGCCAAGATTTGGACGAGATTTTTGGGCCCGTTGCTAGCTTGTTGCACTGTTCGTTTTATAGTGCACTCGCGCTTTAAGTGGCAGAAGTGGTGGGAAACGAGTAGCCAATGCGACGGCGGCGAGTCTCCCCTCCACTTTGATAAAGCCGATACTTCAGTTTTGGCTATTTGTTAATTTATGTGATTTTTTCAGAAATATGATTATGAGATTTTCATTTTATCCTATAAACAATAACAAACTACTTGTGCTTTAGGCAACGGATATTTATTTGCTTACGAGGCATTATGCAAAATCAAGCATAATCTTTTGACAATAAAGCTCTGAGAATTACGATAAAATAAACGAAATGACGTTTATGTTTTGTCGACAGATGTACATATTTTGATTTCCAGGTAGAATATTAAATTATAAAGAATCATAAAAAATTGATATCGTTCGTTTGTCAATAAAATTGATTTCTTTTTCTAGCATTTGTGTGAAAAATGCAAACAAATACATAAAAAGTATAAGGGTCCATTTATAGTGGAAACGTAGAGTTACAACTAGTTGCAACTCGGCATTATGTAATTTTACATTTTAGTGAAAAAATGTCACGTTCCGCATGTAAACATACATAATATTTATTTTTAAAACGACTATTATCAAATTAACTATCAACAAATGTAATTTACCACTGTAAAAGCTTAGTGGAGTTACAAGGAGTTGTAACTAGTTGTAACTCTTCGTCCCCATTATAAATGGACCCTAAACGTTAAATAACAATTTACAGTATTTTTGAAGTTCATGATAAAATGAATAATTAAACGAATGCTGTGGGTATGTTTTAATCTTATCATGCAATTAAAGGCGCATATCAATTCTGCAAAAAATAATTTAAATTGGATTTATGATTGAACATGACATTTATTACCTTAAAATTTATATTGTATTAATAAATTATAAGTTAATTTTTTTGTTATGTATGTTAATAGTTTATTTAACTACTTGAATTTAATAACTTAATACGACTCACGATTTTAACCTAATGTTACCATTTGCATCGAATTTATAACCATTTAATAAAAATGATGAATCAGATTTGCTGGTTGCTAAGGAACTCAATGAAATACTAGGTGATAATGTAGATGTAGAAAAGGAAACCATGGATACTTCATCCTTTGTTGAATTCATGCATGGCCTTGATATACTTCTTACTTTCAAGTGTTGGTTGAAGATTGTCTAAAAATGAAAAAAATGATAGTTACTTCACAATACAATACAATTCACAATGTAATTTTGTTATCTGCAAATACAAAGCATACATATATACATACATATATACATACATACATACATACATATATACATATATACATATATACATACATACATACATATATACATATATACATACATACATACATATATACATACATACATACATATATACATACATACGTACATACATATATACATACATATATACATACATACATACATATATACATACATACATACGAATAATAATAAATTATTCGAAAGAAATCTGAGGAAATAATAGTATTGATATTCTAAACACATATTCTAAAAGTTAAATAGCATCGAAAGTCAATTAAAAATCCTAATTTTCCACTATACATTTTACCGCCTGAGAACTGAATGATTGATTATAATTATAAAAATACTTATATTTATACAAAACCCAAATTCATTTGTCCTTCGACAACATTTTATTTCAATAATTTTTTTGGGAAGAAGTCTATTATCAGTCAATGAAGTGCTACTGAGTTTGAGATTGGTTAACAGTAAATATAAGTATTTTTATAATTATCATTAATTATTCACTTCTTGACGTCATCGGTAAAATTTAAGCCTAAAAATTATAATTTTTAATTGACTTTTGCCTCTCCCCCCCCCCCCCCCCCTTAACGTTTACAGATATACTATTTTAAACATAAACTTAATCATTCAGATTAAGATATAATTATAATGTGAATACTATTATTCACTGTTAAGATGATTAAGGTGAAAATACATGCAAATATGTACAATGTACTGATAAAAACATCTATTTTTGAAATTCCACTCCGCTTACTATGTCTATATTATGCTGTAATATTACAACCCACTCATCCTACCGTGCAAAATTCCACTCTACAAAATCTATACCCTTGCACACCCGTACGCTCTTCAAAAGGATCCTCCCCCCAACATCTCACCGTAACGTTCGCTCCGAAGTTGTAGGTCGGATAAAGAGGCGCATCCCTGGGCTCCAGCTCCGCCCGGGCCACCGCCTCCTTTGTCCTCAGCGCCCCAGTCTTCGCGAGCATGCAGTCCCTGCGGCTCGTCCGGCCGACGAAGCCGAGCTCGCGCAGCGCGTCAAAGGCGGGATTCAGTCGGGAATCCCGTATTCCCTGGAATTCCGCGTGCTCCGCGCGGATCTCCTCGGCGCGCCGCAGCTCAAGGAGTTTTCCTTGGGCGTCGCGGACGCGCAGCGTTCGAGTGCTCAGGACAGTCGGGGAACGAAGAGCCGAAGGATGAAGCAGGGGCTGAAGCTTCGCTAGGTCCAAAAGCGCGCTTATCTCGCGGCTGGCCTCGTCGGCTTTCAGATCGTCGTAGGCGTCGATCGCTAGCATTGTTATCTGAAAAGAATTTGAGAATGCGCTAGATGGAGACTCGGTTAAAAGAGTATTCTTGGTATGTAATTTTTTGTGCGTTGATATTTTTTTTGTAGTTTAAAAATGTATACAGTTTGTTTGCAGAAAAGAAACAGACTTCAAATATGACACGTAAGATTTGCGTGTTATTTTACCATTTATATTCTTTATGTGTAAATTATCAAAAAGCATTTTGTTTGTAAATTATCTACGCAAATTCTGTTTCTTTGTTCATTCTTCGAATAATGAAGTTATTATTACTTTTTTCAGTAACATGAGAAGTGATTTTTTCACTAGTTTTCTAGTTAGTAGTTGAGTATTGAAATATTTGAGAGTAAATAAAGTAATAAAATAATAAATTAACAATCATTCAACTGTAAATTGCATAACTATAAATTGAAATTTTGATATCTTTCATTCTTGCATTTAATTTGTTATTTAAGAAATTAAAGCTCACGATGACTAAAAATTAAAATTACCTACTATAGCATAAAAAAGGTACATTGCTATTTTAAAAGGATTATTTATTTTAAACGTTCTGAAGATTTTTTACTGTTTCCAAACTTACGGATCAAGTTTACTGTACTTTATCTAATCCAATCAAATAGAATACGTAAAGATCATCGATTGCAGTGTAGATAAAGAACTTTATACAAATAAACGCTATCTTACCCTCATATCAAGCAGATAAATAAGTAACGCACATACGGGTACTATAGTAAGGTAGATCTATAGCACGTATAAAATAGTTTTTAGATTTACTTGCACCAGATACTGTTCTACGCAGCATTAGATATAATTACAGATATTTTTATCATGAACTAAAAAAGTGTATTAATCTTTACTCAGAACAATGTCTCTTATATTTTTTTATAAAAATTAATTAGTAATAGTACATTATGCATCAAGGGAGTAAAGTGGGCGATGTACGCACTGTGTGACGTTGCCGACCGAGCGAAGCGAGGTCGGCATTTCACACAGTGCATGCTTGCCTACTGTACTCCAGAGGTGCGTATACTACTTTTCACCACACCCCCGTAAAGAAATGACTGTACGCATCTCAGCAGGCCGTACAGTACCCCATGCTCTGCCTAGAAGTAAAGTGACTTGTGTACGCGCGACGCGCTATTTTACCGCTCGAGACGCAGTCGAGAGCGGAAAAAGGCGCATCGCGCATGCGCAAGTCACTTTATTCCCTAGGCAGTCCATGCGGTACTGTACGGCCTGCTGAGAGGGCGTACAGTCAGCACTTTACGCGCAGTGTGGTGAAAATATATTTAAAATACTTACTTGATCTTCTAACGGAAGTTCATTAAATAACGCTTCATAAGAATTGGTATCATGACTATCAGCGCCACACATAATTAATTTACGCAAATAATAAATTTTTGGTCGAGCTGGGCCTATCGCTGTAGTAATTGTAGTACTAGAATTGCAACTTGATTTTGTATAATATAAATAAATCCACTGTTCATCATTCATCATTGGTGACTCAATATCTGCAAAGCAGAAAATCAAAAGATTTTTTTTATTCCTTCGAGTAATTATTGTTTAGTTATATATATATTAGGCTGGTTCAAAATAACCGAACATTTTTTTTAATTCCCCTTATCGATATCACGTGTTTCTTATAATAAAAAATGAAGACCTTTTTCTTATTTAAAAAATGTTTAGAGGTCGCTCAAGTCATTTTTTTGAGCAAACTGACTTTATCATAGTTTTTCTTTTTTCTTGAGTGACCGATTTTACTTTTTGTGAGTTTTACACGATTAAATCACTCTGTAGTAATCTGTTACAGAGAAAGATTTAAAATTTTTCTAGAATTTAATGATTATTTTAAGTTCTTTTGTATGGGACATAAGTAATAATTTTGTGTACATGTCAAAGATTAGCCAGCCACCAAAGGCATTAAAAATTTTTTTTCAACTGAAATTTTTTTAACATTTTTTGATACGAAAATAGATAAGATTTTTGGTCTTACAAAAAATAATAATTTTATTGTGTATCAAAATAATGAAAGAAAGATTGAAAATTAAAATTAAATAAAACATGTATTTTCTATAACGTAATATCATTAAATTATTTCTGCGCAGCAGATTTTTTTCTTATAGGGTTGTCTTTTCTATGCTTTTCAATTACTTGAAGCAGAAATTGTTTTTGTTTTTCGTCCTTAGTAATCGCAGAATTAAATTCTTGAATGAGAGAAACTCCTCTTTCAGTTTCGTCGTTGGTAATCTTCAAGCTCTTCATTATATTGCGAGAATAGTTATAATTTGTATCTTTTCCCTATAAACTTGGGTCACTTTTAAAAAAAACTTAAATTCAAGTTGTAGAAAATAAAAACATCTTTACTTTGTTCTGTAAAATAATCAGATAACTGACTATTCAACCAATGGTACATTGATGAGTGTTTAGTTGGTTTATCGCTTTTTTTGGTGTATCATTTTTTATGTTACATTGATAAGTGTTTAGTTGGTTTATCGCTTTTTGAATCTCGTGTATCGGTTGAAGAAAAGAGACAGATGTTAATTTCGTTAAATAATAAAAGATCTAAAATTTCTCTTGTACAGATAATCACGGATAAAAAAATTGTTTTGAATAGTCAGTTATCTGATTATTTTACAGAACAAAGTAAAGATGTTTTTATTTCATACAACTTGAATTTAAGTTTTTTTAAAAGTTACCCAAGTTTATGGGAAAAAGATACATATGCTGAAAGAGGAGTTTCTCTCATTCAAGAATTTAATTCTGCGATTACTAAGGACGAAAAACAAAAACAATTTCTGCTTGAAGTAATTGAAAAGCATAGAAAAGACAGTCCTATAAGAAAAAAATCTGCTGCGCAGAAATAATTTAATGATATTACGTTATAAAAAATGTATGTTTTATTTAATTTGTATTATTACAATTAATTCGAATAATTTCAATTTTCTAATTTTAATTTTCAATGTTTCTTTAATTATTTTGATACACAATAAAATTATTTATTTTTTGTAAGACCAAAAATCTTAAATATGTTAAAAAAATTTCAGTTGAAAAAAAAAATTTTAATGCATTTGGTGGCTGGCTAAACTTTGACATACACAAAAAATTATTACTTATGTCCCATAAAAAAGCACTTAAAATAATCATTAAATTCTAGAAAAATTTTAAAACCTTTCGTTGGTACTACGAGTGATTAAACCGTGTAAAACCAACAAAAAATAAAATCGGTCACTCAAGAAAAAAGAAAAACTATTAAAAAAGTCAGTTTGCTCAAAAAAAACGACTTGAGCGACCTCTAAAGTTTTTTTTATTATAAGAAACACGTGGTACCGATAAGGCGAATTAAAAAAAATGTTCGGTTATTTTGAACCACCCTAATACATATATATATATAGTTATTATCTATACTATTAACTGTAGCTTTATTATATGATTTCTCTAAAATGACAGCATTAAATAAGAAATAAGAAGTTAACATACTCTTTATGCAACCTTCTAGAGTTCTCTCAACGTCAAATATTCTCTCCTCTTCTCTCCAAATATTAGCTAAGAGAGATATGAAACCCTTCCCCGTGCCAGAGCATCGCCAAGAAAATAAATAATGACGACAAAATTCATTCTCGCACATATCAGTAAGTAAACCCAGATAAAAATTTTGCACGGGCAATTTTGAGCTTTTCACGAGGTCTAAAAGTAGATAAAGACCGCCAGTTACCAAAAAATTTTTCAGCGCGTTTGAATGATCAATCAAGCATTTCCAGATAAAGGTTCCAATTCCAACGATAAAACTGTAATATTTATGTTAATTTGAATGCAGTATTATGGATATTTATGAATTTGATGATATCTGAAATGCAAAGACCTTTGCTCGAGTTCAGAGTCTTCGGGCTTTTGATATACACATCTTTGTAATAAATCAACAGCAATCTTGACTATGAAAGTACAGTTACATTCTTGTAAATATTTTTGATTTTCAATAATATTTTCATTCGTAATTAGGAGAAAAGTTATAATCTTTTGAATGGTTCTTGATAATGTTTCGAAATTAAGAATTCGATCGACTAGTTCTACAATAATATATAATTTTTAATTACCTTTCTTATAAAGTATATAGGCGATTTTCAGGAAACTGTCACATTTCGTTTCCTTATTTTATGCTAATATTTGAAAGCTATTTAAATCAAGAAATATGATGTGTCGTAACTAATACTTGATTTTATTTTCAAAATATAAAGAATCATAGCAATTTCTGTTACTATTTTGATTATTTTTTAGGACAATCACTAGCAATAAAAATTTACATTATAATATATACATTATTATATATAGCTCCCATAATCATAAAACTCAGATATTTTTTAATATAGTTGCAGTAAACATGTCTTTCTAAAAAAAGAGCAAATTTATCGTTACCACGGAAGTGATACGATAAAGTGAACGATATATGGCTTTCATTGTCTCTAAAACATTTAATTTAACGAATGTTCTGGATTTTAAGGATGAAACATGCGTATTTACTGCCTCCTGCATTCATACTGTAAAGAATTTCGATGTTTTTTTGTGTTTATGCGCTGAAAAAAGATGCCACGTTAAAAAATCTCCTCTTAAATCAACTTAGAAATAGTATAATAATTATTATAAATTCTTCATATTTCGAGAATAAAGTCAAGCATCAGTAATTATGATCAATATATGCATCGTCAAAACAGAAAAAATCACTTTTCAAATCGATACATGGTATTTTTAAGCTTGGATCGCTTTAAAACATTATCAAAAAGTGAGGCCACCAAATTTGACAGTTTCCTGAGAATCACCCATGTGCAGCTACAAATGTAAACAGCTTGAAAGAAACTTACGCAGCATTACAGGGACAAATTCATATTTACGAAAATCATTTAATATTGAGTCGCAATTCGCCGAAGAAAGAGAGCATATCGTCTCTGTGAGACACATAATGAGAACAACGTCAAAGTTGACTTTCATAAACCGCTCAAGCAACAAAAGTAATCTTGCAAAAGGATAAAAATAATAATTAAAACGTTATTATTATCGTTATCGGGAATAAGAGAAAGGGAATAAACATATTTAATAATTATCTCTTAAGACAGTGTAAACTCCTCGATTACATTGTATCACAATGTAAATGCGTAAGAAGCTGATTTACAAAAAAGAAGATACTGCCAACATATATACGAGTTTGTACATTACTTTAGTGAGCCGCTATCTTCGATAAACTCTACTGGTATTTTTGGTGCGAGATAAGTCAGTGCATTCGACGCATATTTGAAAAGATGCCAGAGTTGCTCCGAATTCCAGGGCATTTTAGCAGTCTCAAAATTTAAATTGATGAGTTGAAGTATCCCAGATATTATTCTCTTATTCTTCAGCACCTTTTTGATATTCGAATAGAATATTTATATTTTAATTATTACTGTTATAATTTTCAAATTCTCTTAAAAATATAAATAGTAAAATTTAAAAGTTGTAGTACAAATCATATGAGTCTTGTGACAACCAAACTAAATTTTTATCACTTTTACTAGTATTTGAGTCATTGGTCACTCATACAATTTCTAGACATATATTTTTTAATCTAAATTATTTTTATAAAACAGTCAATCAAACATTATTTTTCAGTATTTTTTTAACTATTATATAAGTAGAAAAGTAATATGTACTTTTGAAGATTTTTAAACAGTCATACATCTTTTGTTACGAATATAAAGAGCTTGCGAAATAAGTCGATTATTCTAGCCGATACGATAGTGTTAAAATAGATTTTTAATTATTGTTATCATGAAAGAGATCTTTATTATGATACTCACCAAACCTTTACGAGAAAAGTATCTAAAGAATACAATATCTTAGAGAAAAAAATATAAGAAAAATTGAAAAAATAAAGAGAAAAGTTTAAATATATGGTCCTGCCAAGGACGTAGATAGTACAATATAGTACATATTGGAGCGAAACCTATGTTTTTCTTCTTATTTATTTTTTCAATTTTTCTCATTTAATACCAAACTATATTTTTCTCTAAAGTATTGTGTTATCTAAATATCTATTTGTTCTTCATATGAAAGTTTGCAGTCTGCTCATACAATAATATAATAATATAAAGAGGAAATAAAAATCAATATATTTAGAGCCACACGATTCTCATAATACATTTTAATTCTTATTATTACGTAGAATAGAGTGGGGTAAAATAGCACAGTAAAGGGTTAAGATATGTTTTAAATGGAAGTTACATTAGATGAGCTACTTATTTTGTATACTTCCATTATAGGTGTCGGTTAGACTTACAACCGCGCCGACAATGGACCTCTTGGTTGCCGGAATAACGCGAAAAGCGTTAAGTGGAAGTGAGCCTGCCCATATGGAAGGTAAAGTTAGTCCGAGGAGCATCTTTTCTCAGATAGAGGATATGCTGATCGATGCAAAAACCAAAACCTAAATGAAGCATAATCGAAACGGCAGATTCCGAAACTGAGAAGGCGCTCCTAAAAGAGACCGACACAGCCGGAAGGAAGGTAACAAGACGGGAGAAAAACGAGAAAAAGATACCTAGCCGCGAGCAAAGAGATATAAATATCCATAAGAACGCGGTTAAGTTTTTTAAGAACATGAGTGGTTGATAAGTACGAAGCAAGAGCTAATACCTCTCAACCACTTGAGAAAGAAAGAGTCTACTGACTCCTCAACAACACAGAACACAAGAGTAGGTCCAACGGACTGACGCAATGGCTTCCGTCTCTCCGCAACCGGGTGGTTCTAAAAGACCAACGCCTCCGTCAAAGTGGAAAATGTCCAAGAGGGTTCTCTCGTGGGAAGGGGAGGAGAACGTCGCGAAAAAGGCAAAATCCTCGTAAGTTTCGAGTAACCTTAAGAGTTCCAGATTGTAATCATAGATCGGCTAAATCCGGATGGCATAATGGTACCCGAAATGTGGCTGAAAGTAGAGTCAAGGATACTGTTAGCAATCGACGAAGGATCGGATGATGCCAGAAACGTAGAGGTGAACTGCGACGGAGCTGGCTGATAGAAGGGTATCAAAGTCGTTGGTTGTAGCCAAAGGAAGTCCCACGACTTCTTGAGGCGAATCATCAACGGCTGTAGCGAACTATGACCGATCTATATATAGATCCCACCTCCAGTACCGGAGAGTAACGACACCGTACTGAAGATAATCGCACGTCAGAACAAGGGACTTGCACACAAGATTGGAGAATAATTTCTTCAGCGGCGTGCAAAAACGGAAGCGGGAAGGACTTTGTCCTTGCCTTAGACGAAAAGTCCCTAGATACACTGAAGAACGCAAAGAGAAGCATCAAGTTCGGTCTAGGCGTGCTGAAGATGAGGCTTCCCAATGAGAAAAGATACGACAAGGAGTCAACCAACGGGGCTGCAAGTGGTTCAAATTAACTTGCATTACTGCGAAGCAGCCTCGGACGACCTGATGCTCTTCATGACTGAGGAAAAGATAAACATCGCTTTAATCCAAGAACCATGACTCGTGAGAGACAACATTCAAGGGTTAAGGACGAAAGATTACAACCCGTTTCACACCCAGATAAAAGGTAAGAAGAGAGCGTGTATGTAGCAAAGAGGTCATTGCATCTCACTTTACTTTCACAGCATAGCACAAACGACTTGACCGTAGTAGTATGCGAGCAAAGAGGCAGCCTCACATTGCTTCTAGCATCAGCATATATGCCATACAAGGAGAAAGAACCACCACCGCAAGCACTCCAAAGCCTGGTACAAGACGCCAAGGCAAAGAAGAGGCAGCTGGTGATATGAGGTGATGCCAACGGCCATCACGTCCAGTGGGGAAGTAAAGACATCAACGAAAAAGGTGAGTCAATCTTAGATTTTATACTAGCCACAAACCTTATAATATGCAATAGGGGTAGTGTACATACGTTTGTAAATAGGGTGAGGGAGGAGGTAATAGACCTAAAACCTCCTATTCGGATTACAGCAGAATCCATTTCACAATAAACCGCGAAATATTGGAGCCTAAAGCATTCCGAAACCCCAGAAAAACAAATTGGCAGATGTTCTCTAGCCTTGTAGAAGAGGAGCTGAGACCCTGGACTCAAGTCCTGGTAATAGAGACTCCTTCAATAGAGGGAATCGAGACCTTAAGTACATTCCTAGACAAAAAGGGAGCCTTCAATAATATTAAAACAGAAGCCACAAAGAAAGCATTGACAGAACTTGGAGTTGAGCAAACCATCATAGACTGAGTAGTAAGGATGCTTGAATGCAGAATCATCAGCTTAGAGATAGGTAACAGCTCGATTAAAAATACAACCACCAGAGGTACGCCACAAGGGGGGGGGGGGTCATCTCTCTTCTACTGTGGTTAATCGTAATTAATAAGATTTTAAAAACGTTTGGGTGCAAAAAGATAAAAATAATGGCTTATGCGGATAACGTGCTATACTGATTACGGGCAAAGGCGCCAAAGACCCGGCAAATTCAGTGAAATCATGGAATCTGCCCTGAAAGAGCTTTCTAAGTGGGCAAAAGAGAACGGACTGGGGGTAAACCCAAGCAAAACCGAAATAGTTATGTTCACAAGAAAGTATAAGATACCAAGATTCACACTGCCGACGCTGGAGGGTCGAACACTCGAACTCTCTAAGAAGGCAAAGTACCATGGAATCATCCTAGACTCCAAACTCTCATGGAGACAAAACGAGGAAGAACGAATGAAAAAAGGAATAAATGCATATTATACATGCAAGAAGCTTTTTGGAAGAAGATGGGGCTTAGAACCATATATTATAGATTGGATGTATACAGCGGTAGTAAAACCCACCGTCACATACGGACTCTTAGTATGGTGGTAGGCCATGAATAAGGATGTTAACAAGAGAAATCTCACAAAAGTACAAAGTTTGGCAACGATGGGTACTACGGGAGCAACGCGGAGCACACCACAAGTGGCTTTGGAGGCTATGCTAAGCCTACAGAAGTACATCTGCTGTACCTACTCATAAAAGGACTGGCTGCAAAAGAAGCTATTAGACTAAAAGACTCCGAACTGTGGAAGCAAACCAATTATGGACACACATTGATACTAAAAGAAATGACAATGCTAAGCAATAACAAATAATCCACTCTATTGACGAAACAGACGAATTATATGATTGCACAGCTGAACTTCGAAGAGAATGTTGAAATTAACATTCCCACGAGAGAAGAATGGGATCAAAACTCTATAATAAAAGAGGACGAAATAACAATCTTCACAGACGGCTCAAAAACAGCAATGGGCACAGAAGCAGGAATCTACTCATAAAATCTGAACATAGAGAAGTCCTACAGACTTAAGAATGACTGCAACATTCTGCAAGCAGAAATCCTTGCGATAGAGAGAGCAGCCAGAGCTCTACAGATAAACGACCGAGTCATAAGTGACGTCACAATCCACACAGACAGTCAGACTGCTCTCAAAACCTTGGCATTAAAGACTATAAGATCAAAAACAGTGATGAGTTGTCGCGAAGTGCTGTCATGGATCCTGGGTCATTGCCCAACACTAGAGAGCAGAAGGTTCACAATGTTGGGCTGATGCTACCTGGAATGCCTGGAGGATTCATGAGGAGGAGCGCATGTAGAAATCAGAGATCTACTGAGCTTTGCGCGAAGCATGCAATGCTTCAACAAAGAATAGGAACAAGGTTGGCTCCACGCTGGCACAAAGAGCATCGCCATAGGCCACAGGTCACCGAGCACAGTGCGGCATACAGACCGCACAAGCCCAGTATAACTTAACCTAACCTAGACTTACAACTATTTACTCAAAATTTAACAATAATTGAAAAAAGTCTCTTATTACATTAAGGAGGTATGAGCGGTCAATTATATGGAAGTTAATATATTCTAAAATAAGGGTATTTCATGTGACTAAAAAAAATTATTTTATCGAAATTTCGCTATAGTAAAATTAGATTTATATTCTGAACGTCTCATTTTATTCCTTAAGCAATTCCAGTAGGGCTAAATGATATCAACATTGAAAAATAATCAGAACCTGAAAAGTTACATTGAATTGTTTATACTTACGCATGTAAATCTAACGGTATCATTTTTTTCAACACCGGGCCGAAAGTACCACATTCTCTCCCGGCGTCCAAAACGGTATTTTCGGCCCAATGTTGCGAAAAATAGTATATGCACCACGGGTAGAGAGATGGCCATCCCCATAGCACGTGTTTGCCAATTTACACGTACTCTGGACTGACCAACTCAACAAAAAGATGACTTCACATGCGATTTTGTTTAATACGCCTACTAAAAAGTTATTTAGGGGCTCGTTTGGAAAAATGGTTTTACCGTTGGGTCTACTTGTACATTAGAGTGGTCCAAAATTTCCCAAATCTCAATTCTTTTCTTGTAACCCCTTCAAAATGTTATAATTGGCTTAAAAATGAGATATTTGTCTGCTGGTTGCCTGAAGTTAACATTAAGAGGTCTCTACCACCGCCAACAGCTTTTAACATTTGATTATGAGTACTTTCATTACATTAATCTATCCAGCTACCAATTTTATTTAACATTTATTATAAGTTCATTAGTAACTTCATCGCATTATGAAAGCCGAAAATAAATTTCGTCCTAAATAAAATTGACGTTTGCTTATTTTTCACTATAAAACCTGCTATTTTCAACAAATTTTCACGGCAGTATACTTCAACGAATTGAGACGTTCGACGTCGCATTTTGAAGAGTAATCCGAGTTCTATATATAGAAAGATTAAAGGATAATAGAATATTTTGCGTTTTATATGCCAATTGATTATTTATTCATTTATTTATTACTTCTTATTTAGCTGGCCCCTCAGTTAAGTTTAGACGCACGTATTTCAGGGGCCAACTTGAATTTAAAAATGTTAAAAATAATGACCTTATTAGGTAACTGGATAAATTAACATACAATTATTTTGACAACCACTAATGTAATAAAAGAGCTCGAAATCGAATGTTAAAAGCTGTTTGCGGTGGTAGAGACCTCTTATTGTTAACTTCAGGCAACCGGTGGACAAATATCTCAATTTTAATTCAATTACAATATTTTGAAGGGGTTACATAAAGAAAATTTGAGATTTGGGAAATTTTCGACTACCCTAGCGTACATGCTTATATACAATTCGATGTAACTTTTCAGGTTATGATTATTCTTCAATTTTGATATCAGTAAGTCCCCCAAAAATTATCTTAGGAATAAAATGAGACCTTCAGAATAAAAATCGGATGAAGAATAAAATAGTTACTTCGATTTTATCAAACTTGTCTTTAATTGACGATATATAATGTTACAATAGCGGAATCTCGATAAAAAAATTTTTTAGTTACACGAAGAATTTTTGTTTCATAATATATTATTAACTTTTATGTCATCATGACTGAATGAATTATAGTAAAACAAAAATTGTATTTTAAGGTCGATTGTGCGCTCATGGGAACAAGCCACTTTTGGTACTTGTAAAAATGCATACATTTTGCACGTTAATAATTTTTCTTTTTTCATCAACATATATTTACCTACAATTTAAACCCTGGTAGACTTAATTTTATCAACAGTAGCATACCTACGCTTCCAAGTACGAATGGATCTTGTTTTCGAAGAAAAAATCATTTACCACCGGTTTCCATATTGAATCACTAACCATTTTCCATGAAGCAGGCCTTAAAACATTTGTTTTTTATATAGCTGTAGTGCGGGTGAAGCAAAATTTTGACAAAGTATCTCATTTTCATCTTACAGATAAAAAAGTATAAGACTAGGTAGACAAAAATTAAAAAAGATTATATAAAGTATGTAAAACATTACTTATTTAATTTATTTGAAATTTAATAATAATTTGATAATTGGTTCTTAAAAAATTCAACGTGGTACCCGACAGTACATGAATTTTTCTTCGAAAACAAGATCCATACATGCGTGGAAGAGTAGGGATACTATTGTTGTTAAAATTAAGTCAACCAGGGATTAAATTTTAGGTAAATTTTTACACAAAAAGTTTTAAATTTGGTCTGAAAGAAAAAAGAAAAATTATAAACGTGCAAAATTTACATTTTTTACAGGTGTCAAAAGTGGCTTATCCCATTAATTTTATGTTTTCTGTTGCATGCAGATGACAAATAAAAACTGTCTTTTGAAAAGAGCAATATAATTTATAACAAAACGAATATTTTTTTAGATAAGACCAAAAAATACGAAGACAAGACAATATTTTCAATGCAAGAATTCAACAAGGACAATACAAGATTATATAGGTAGTCAATACATTTTAAAAACAAGACAATATTTAGAAAAATACCATCTCGCCTAAAATTGTGTGCTTCTTAGCATACATAATTCGCATACTTAAACCCATTTAAAAACAAATTTCATTACGCGATTCAATCTTTTCCACTTCCATCCTACAATAACCCAACACTTCAAAAAATAAAAAAAAACCGCATTTACAGGCACGACATCGGGCTGTTCTCCCACCATCAGTCCGACGACGAGCAGCATCGTCTTCTTGAAGGCCAGTCCCGTCCTGCCGTCGGTCTCCACGCACTTCGCTGCAGCCTCGGCCCAAGCACCGCTGCCGCTACCGCCGCTGCTCTCCGTGGCAACGACGAGGTTCGCCAAGTCCTCGGCTATTCCCGACTCCGCGAGCTCCCACCTCGAGCCCCAAGCCCCTCGGCCGCTGGCCCGCAGCGTGAGATTCGCCAAAATCAAATTCGCCAACTCGTTGCGCAACTTCCGGCTGCGCGCGCTGCGCCGGCCCCGCACCGCTTCCCGTCTCAGCGCCGCGCGCAGGCTCCTGTGTACAATCGCGTTGGGAGGATTCGATGAGTTTGGGTTGTGTGTGAGAATTGCGGGGTGTTGATGGAGTTTTCTATTGTTTTGCATTCTTTCTTTTTTTAATGGCTTGATTTATTGAGTGAGTCGTGCGATTGTAGAAGAGTAATATTTAAATATAAAACCTGGAAAATACACGCTGACGTAAGCGTACACGACTTTTAGTTTCTAATTTAGTTTACTACGCATCTTATGCAAATTACGCGTTATTGGTATAAGTTTAGAAATTTTCGGCTATTTTCTGAATAAGTAACTAATAGATATTAATTTAATTTATATGTCGCAGCTCGGTCAAGAGAAATATTTCAATTATAATAATTTTCTTTTCAGGAATTCAAAGTTAATAATGCAAAAATGTAAATCTAAAAATAGTAACACTGTTTTAAATAAAATACAGTAGTAATATAATAAATATTTTCAAGATATTATCTTGAAAAAGACTAAAAATAAGTGACAAACAAATTATTTACAAAATAAATAACGGTAATAGAAAGGGTAAATACCACATGGAAGCTTGGCTTGGAGGTGTTAAATTTCGCATACTTTCAGGTAATTCGCTCGAAAGTATTACTGACGTCAATGCCCGCAAAAGGATTTTCGTGCTGTATTCTAATGACTTATGATAATCCTCTTTATCAAGTTGTAAATTTGTGTCATCAGTAACAGGAAGACTTTCAAATCCACACCCGTACGATGGGTGCATCCTCAGTAAAAGTTGATTTTCTATTCCAGCTTCCAGTATCCTAAAACCTTTTTAAAATTCTAAATATATTTGTAATAATTCAGTGTACCTAATTTTATCTAATCTTGAGGACTAAAATAAGTTAAAGATACTGTTTAATTTAAACCGGTCAATTGGACAACTTTCTTATTGATTCATTTCTTATATGACAATACCATTTCTATCCAATTCACATTAAACTATGTAAATGTTACGCAAAGTAAACTAAAAAGTATCAGCTTATCTAAAACTTATTTTAAATATTTAATTTATATAATTATTCCTGATTAATAAATATTCAAAATAAATTGAAAGTAATGCAATCCATCAAAGCATAACACTACTATGAAAATTTTAAAAATTTGTTGTTCGTTTAAATAATTCTTATTACTGACGTAGTCTTAAAACCCAAAAATAAAAGTAAGTTGGACGATTAATCCCGTTTTTATTGAAATAAAGCTCTGTCTATTTGTAACAGATCGAACTGAGCCGTTTGCTCGTAAAATGGTCTGTGTCAATTTTGGTTATTTCATAAAAAAAAGTGAATAGATCCAACATTGTATTATAAAATCTTAAAAGAATGACTATTGAACGTAGTTGATGTCTAAAAACTTGTAAAACTTAACAGGCTAACTTTTATGGTCAATGTCTACGTTCTGATTAATGAATTTTAAAGAGTGATCAAACCGCCTTCGAGCGTTTTTTGAGCGTATTGCTTAAACATTAAAATGCTTCAAAGCAACAGAAATCTTTTTAACAAAATGTTTAGAATAGTAATTACGTAGTTTATGATAGGATGGTAATTACTTTCTTCTATGAATGTACACCAGTTCAACAAACATGCATATTAGTTGAAATGGCTCCGCACTGTTCTAGTCAATTTTATGTAGAAAATGAAGATTTTGGACTTGTGTCTACCCCCAACTGCTGATGAATAATTTTATTATACACACCATAACAAGGAAGTTTTTAAAACCATGAGTTTCTTCTTACCATAAAACGTATAATCTTTTACTCGAATACGCAGAGAAAGAAAAATATCTGAAAATTCATCTACCCAACCTATTATTACCAATTCCTGAAACAATCACCAAAAAGAAACGAAGCTCACAACAAACTCTCGAAGCGGAAACGAGCGCGAGTATCATCTCCAATATATCCGGGTAAGTTTCGCTGGAAGCGACTTCCGTGAGTTCGACCAGCGTAACCGGAAGCCTGGACGCTTCGACGGCTTCGCGGCGCGCGTCCGGCTTCACCGCGTCCCTCCTCGTCTCCCCGAGGTCCTCCTCGACGAGCCGCTCGATGGCCAACTTGGCCAGGAGGAAGCCGCGCCTGGTCGGCGCCAGGATCAGCAGGTAGCCCAGCAGGCCGAAGTAGCGCTGAAGCGCGCGAGCGCAGCTCAGGATCTCGGAGGAGCGCTGCAGCAGCAGAGGCCTCGAGCAGATCTCGAGGAGCTCGTGGAGGAGGTCGAGGTACTCGTCGACGTCCTTGGAGCGCATCGAGAGGAACTCGAGGATTTCGCCGATCTGGGGTAGGTGCTTCACGTACTGTGGTTTTTTTTTGTAAGGATTTTGGATGCGTGATTTTTGTTTTGAGTTTGTAGATGTTGCACTGAGAAAGTAATATTATTTCATTGTAATTGCATTTTGTGATAACGATTTATTACAGCAACTTAGAATTTTTAAAAATGGTAATTGATATTCTAAGGTAATTTAAGTTTTTATGATAATTTTCATTTTACGTTTTAATTATTACATTTTCACGTTTAGTTAAGAAAATAGTAAATAATATACTTTGTTTACGTTACCCTAATTTTCTAAGTAACCAATATTGAATAATTTAGTTACGTATTATTTTAGTAACAGATACTTTTTATTTTTCTCAGTGTATGTAAATTGTTTAAAGGATACATATCCCTCTGTGCCATTATATTTCAGAAATTTGTATATCAAGCAACAAACAGACGGAACATCTCCTCTCTTTATAGGATCGTCAATGAGCTCCAATAATTTTTTAATGGTATTGTTTAAATTAACCAATCGACATTCTTCTTCGCCAACATCGGAACAGGACAAAATGTCAAGGGAAGAATAAGAACGAATACTTGGACATATTAATTGCTGGTAGAAATCATCGTAAGCTTCTGAAGAAGTCCAACTTTCTTCTTCATACATTTCTTCCATTAATCTTTCTTTTTCAATAATTCCATCAATCTTTTCAGTCATCTGTAAATTTGTATTACAAGAAAGTAATTAGATATATGATATTGAATTAGAAATAATAAAATAATGTATTAACTAACGCAAGAAAAAGGTTATGAGCAATATGTGTTTACTTTTTTTACAGATACGTCTTGCATTATAAATTAATTTCGTACCTCTATTGATTCACTGTGGTAATCAGACATAACTATTTTTTATATTTTAATTTGTAACAAACTTTGAAAATGCATTTAAACCGTCGCACATATCAAAACAGACTTTTTAAATTTATGAAAGTGTATTTTAACGACATCTATTGGCCAAGCTTTGCATTAATGATGGATGTCGTAATACATTACCATCTTACGGTATATGGTATCTCCCTTTTCTGTTTACAGACAGCCGGTAAAGTAGATTCATGATTTACAAAAGTGGGAAATATTAAATATTTAATATAAATTTATTTCAAATTCTTGCTTTGATTCTATAAGGAAGCTTCAATTACGTATACATAATTTGTGAATGAGCTAAAATAATGGCTTAAAAATAATTTATAAATGCTGCATTGGTGTATTATTCCTACGTCTATGTAAAGTCAAGTAAGCGTAAGTGCAATTTTACATTTATATTATTAGAAACTAACTTCATTAAACAATATATTTTGCTGTGTTAATATATTATTTAATATCTTTAATTTAGTTTAGTAATACAATCTCTAATAATGTAGTATAATCTTAAAAAAGTAGTTTTTAATTGTAATACATTATTTTTTATTAAAAAATAAAAAAGCTCATATAAATGAATATATCGTGATTAAAATATTTTTGCTATTAATGTTTGTTAATAATATTTGTTAGTACTTGTTATATATTTAATTTATTGTCAACGGTTATAATAATTTTTATTATATTATAGATGTTTAGACTATAGTATAATACCAATTAATGTAAAAATAATTGTTTCTAGTCAGAAAGGGCTTAATATAAATGCATATGAATAAATTATATACATATATGTGTAAGCATAATCATAATAAATATCTTGATTCTAATCGGACTAAAGTTGTGCCATATAAATTTTTCCCATTGTCCTTTTTCTTCTACTTCTTCTTTGTCTTTTTTATATGAATTGTGGCGAGATAGGTCATACAGAAAATAATTTATTACTTTTGTTTTACTGTTTTGATTACTTTTATTCTTAAGATTCAACTTTTTTCAATAAACGTATATAAGGAATTAAGAATATATGCATACAACGCATGAATACGTTATGGATATTCTTTTTCTTTGATTTATTGCGTATGATATAATGACTGCAATACCTACTTTTATATTTGGTTTGCTCTTTCGCTAATGGATCCAGAGGCATAGAAATGTTTTGATTTATGGAATTACAGAATATAATCGTAAAAAACTTGCCGTTTTATTGACGTCATCGTTTTATAGTTTTATTTTACGTAAAAAGTGATAACGGACGTCTGTTTATAGTAATATTGAAACATAAAATGATAAAAGAAAGTTTTTTATTTAAATAGTTTTGAAAATTTACGTTGATTCATCATTAACTTCTGAACCGTAATAAGTAAGAGAAGATTTTAAAAAATAAGCTATTTGAAAGATCAACTGGCGTTAATTTTCCGACTCATAATTCATTTCTATTTAAACTACAATATATCAGTCTCTACATACATAAGCATTCCAAGATTTAAGCGCCGCCTGTATCAAACATACCTCTCCTTAAACCAGTTTCTCGATAAATAATCAGCACCGAACGTTCATTATGATACTATAAACATGCCTGTGAATCTACAATTGAACTGTGTAAAGATAGATTAAAACTCGGTACTGCAAGTGCCTTATTAGATATCCCCGATAAAACTACTATGATGTATAGAGTTCCTTCCACCATCTACAACTCAACTACCGCGGAACTTGGCAAAAGCAATTCTATCTGGAGACACATTCAAAATAGAACGTATCTCGGCACCTAATCTGCAAACGACGCATCTCCACCTGCTATCCTCGTACCGCGCGCATAGCTCCTCTAATGAAGAGACCAAAATGAAGGAAAAAAAAATCGCATTTTCAAAGATAATCCGCGCTCTCCAGCTATAGTCCCCATCTCGTTAGCGTCATCTCGCGAGCCTCGTCGGCGGGGTGCTCGAGGCCCTTCTTCCCTCGAGAACGAGAGAGGATCATCTCCGCCGCCGCGCGGTCTTCTCGAGATACGATGTACCCTATATATCGTCGAGTGGGGCACGCGCTCACGCCGGCGTCGACTTCTCGAAGCGACTTCTCTTCTTGTTCTTCTTCTTCTTCTTTCGAGGCATCTTCGCCTGCTTCGCGGTATATCTTGGGATTCTCGAGTGGCCGCCTCTTCGGCACGCAATTCCACTCGCTTTTCTCTACCGCCGATACGGCAGCTGCTGCTGCTGCTGCTGCTGCGGGATGGAGGTCTGAAGTGAGAAAGCCGCCCTGGCGCCATTTTATCAACTTTCTTTGGTATATTTGGTCTGGAGATTGGCAACAGTATAGGATATGGGTGACAAATTTTTTTATATTAGAATTTTTGATGGATTGTGTAACCAAAATATATGACAATAGTGCAACGTGTATAATATTTGCTTTAAATATGTAGAATCATTTTGAATATAGGGGAAATTTGCCCTATAAGTTTTACTTTACGTAAGTAAAAGTGAGCTTGAAAAATTTTGTTAGCTAGTATTCATTAATTAATATCTAACAGTAACAAAGACTCAAATAGTTGAGCAACCACCGTAAATAAAATCAAATGTAATAAAATAGTCAAACTTTGATGATTTTAAAATGAGTGTGTAATATCAGAAACATGTTTTCTAATTTTAATTATTTTCTCTTCGGTGATTCGATTACACTGAGTCTTAAATCACTCTTAAATGATTTTTTTCAGCTCTGGTAATTTTTTCCCGCTTCACGACTTAAAATGCAGAATTTCTCATCCAACTCACATGCATAAAAAAAGCTCTATCACGCCTCTTTTTAAATACGGTAAGTAACACGAAGAAAATAACTATTTCAGATTCAAGTGACATATGATCAAATAAAAAAAAAATTTTCAAATTCTCTATTGAAGTTAGCAAGAAAGAATATTCGATCCGGTGAAGTTTCAATTAATTGAATATTGGAATATATTTGACTAAAATACAAAATAATCTGTGTTTTTATAGAAATTATGTAATAAAGAACAAACTAACGAATTTAGTCCAGCTTAACTGGAACTCTTTTGAATAACCTCTCGCTTAACGCTCAGGTGTAAAAAGGGCATATGACTGGGTTAAAATACTAATTATCAAGTAATTCTTTCTCTAAATAATTTTAATAAATTACGCACAGAGATAAAATTGCCGTTATAAGGATGATTATCTATCGGTGTGTAATTTTAGTAAAAAATAATCTTTTAACAAACTATCAATGATAAAAAAGCACACCTTTTTTGAGCTATTAATTAGAAAAAATATAGCAATTTAAAATTAATTTATTAGAGCAAAGAATTTTATATTGGGACAATTAATTTAGTTTGAGGAAGCTAAGTGTCAATAAATCGGCAGCGGCTTTTCTTCTAACAACTCTTTGCATAAAATAATCCCATTTCGTTCTAACATTTGTTATCAAACTTTATTACAGAGGTTCGGAGTTATTGAATACTCCTTTAAAGACTTCCTCTTGAATTGTTTTCTCGAAAAAAGAGAATAACCCCGAGAGGGAGTCATTTGTGTCAGCCTAGAATAGCTTTTGCTAGGAGTCAGAATTTTTCTTCGGAAAAAGAATAGCTCCTGATCGGAGTCGACGTTTTTCACCAGGAAAAGAGGAGCTCCAGCTCGGAATCGGAGTTTATCTCCTGGAAAAGAATAGCTCTTGCTCTGAGTCTGAGTTTTCTCCAGGAAACAGAATAGCTCTTGCTCAGAGTCCGAGTTTTCTCCAGGAAAAGGAATAGCTCTTATACGGAGTCGGTGTTTTTCTCGAGGAAAAGAATAGCTCCTGTTCGGAGTCGGAGTTTTTCTCCAAACAGAGAGTCGTGAAGCTTCTAAAGCGACCCAGATGTGGCAAACAATTTTAGGGCCTATTTTACACAAATCATATTATTACAGTGTTTAGGCTCCCCCAAATCATGTGGTATCATTCAGATGGTACCGAATGTTTAGGGGGCTAAACATTTTTAGGTTCAGGCTACTATACTATTTTGCCCCCCCCCCGCCTTTCAGTAAAAAATATACTTATAAATCATTAAAATTATATCAAAATTTGAAAAAGAAAAATTAAAAATAAATAAGTTTCTTTACTATATTTCTCAAAGTTTTCAATTTTTTAAAAATATTCTTCAATTTTTTCAATTCTTTCAATTTTATTTAAATTGGTTCGAAATATACAAATTTTTTTGAAAACAGCTGCGACCTTCATGATACTGCGGAGAGTCTCCATTGGCCGCCGAGCGATCGGCACTATAGCGCGCAAAATTCCAAATACTGAAAAAGCTACTTCGTAATTTTCAGACTGGAAACCAGTGTGTAAAATATTTTACGTATTTATAGTAGTGCGTAAAATATTTTACGTACTGTTTGGCAGTACGTAAAGTAACATTATTTTTACTGGGGTGTAAAATCACTTTCACGCACTAGAAACGATTTCAAAAAGTACTTTACGCACTATCTTGATTTGAAAAATAAAGACATAGAATATATCGAAAAAAACTGTTTAAATAGAATTCAATGTTATTAAGAGTACCAATTTTGGAGGTACCATCCGCATGATACTTCCAAAATTGGTAATCTTAGTGCCATTAAATTATATTTAAACAATTTTATTCGATATATTCTATATCATTATTTTTCAAACCTTTTTGAAACGCTTTTAAAACGTTGTTGAAGCATTTATATTAAATCAATATGCAGACATTTCGCACCTTTTTAACACGTTATAACAACGTTTTTTGAACTTATTCGTTTAAATGTTAAAAGGCGATTTGATATAACCTTTTTAAAACATTTTAAAAACGCTATGTGCTACCAGGATCATGTTTAGGAGGGCCTAAACATTGTTAGGGTTTATTTTAGAAAAATTGTGCTATCATAGTATTTGGACTACCCTATATATGTGGTACCATTAGAATGATACCCAATGTTTAAGTGTTGTTTTCTTTGCACAGCGGGCATACTTTTTGACCGTAGGTCGGGAAACGGCTTTATCAAAACAATTAGTTTTATTGAAATCTTAAATAAATTGTGTAAACCCCACTATCATAATAACGTTATCATAGAATCACTCCTTTCGAAGCCTTGTTTTAAGTGCACTTTTTCTCAGCGTTATTCATCAAAAACTGTTGATAGAATCTCTCCTTGTAAGAGCGATTTTGTTCAAAGCTCTTAATAAGAGTGCTATTTCTCGATGTCTTTCTTAAATGCTCTTGAGAGGATCGCTTCTTGCAAGAGCGATTGTTTAAAGCTCTTAAGGGGGGGGGGGGGGTATTGTTAATTAAGTTAAAAAAAGATCCTTCTTCAATAATTTTTTTAAAAGATACAGGTAATGTAATTTAAATTAGCTAATTACAGTATTGTAGTATATCATTTAAAAAACATTTAGTTAAATTTTCAGTGAAAAATATCGAAAACTAAGCCGTTGGCAGCCAATTTCCGGAGACGTCTCGAAAAAAAGATATTTTGCGGTGATGGTCATTTCTTGGCACTCAATCATCTGAAATCAAAAAATCAAATTGTTTTTGTTATTTTATGAGTTTCTCCAGGTAACCATGTCGAGTTTTTTTTTTAATTTGTTGTTATTTTTTTTTTTACAATAACAATTTGACCGATTTTTTAAGCGAAAATTGCGTTTTTAATATCTTTCTTTCGAGACGTCTCCAGAAATTGGCTGCCAAATGCTTAGTTTGCGATATTTTTCACTCAAAATTTAACAAAATGTTTTTTAAATGATATACTACAATACTGTAATTAGCTAATTTAAAATACATTACCTGTATCTTTTAAAAAAATTATTGAAAAAGGCTCTTTTTGTAACTTAATTAACAATACCCTCCCCCCCCCCCTTAATAGGAGCGCTCTTTCTCGAAGTTATTCTTAAAATCTCCGAAGAGGATTGCTCTTTGCAAGAGCGATTGTTTCAAGCTCTTAATAAGAGCGCTCTCTATCGGGGTTATTCATCAACAATTCTTGAGAGGATCGTCTTTTCAGGAGCTTGTCGGAATCATTATTTCAGAGAGAGTTTTGAGAAATCGCTCTTTTGTAGATCGCTCTTACAGAGAGCTAAATATAAAAACTACCTGAAAGTGTTGTGAGGAGTGACTATTTTTGGAGCGCTTCGAACCCTGCTTTATTAACACCAATTGATCATAAATATTACAATGATACATAAGTAGTTTTATTAAAAACGCGTAAATAAATAGAGAAAAATATAAAATTTACTTTATAGTCGACATTCATATAGGTGACAAAGACCTTAATATATGGTGTCTTTTATTGTGTATATTTTGAAAAGAAAACGAAAGTTGAATTTATTATAGATTCATAAAGACATTACATCGATAATACTTTAAGAGTTGCTGTCCGAAGTGATATAAAAATAATTCATAAGTTTTGTCTATATATAACTTTGTCAATTTTCATACCTGCCATAAATAATTCAAAAGTTTACTAAGAAACTATACCACGATCTATAATAATAATAATAATTTGTTAAGCTATAATCAGTATACTTTCCTATATTCCAAAACATGAAAGAGAGCTTAATTAGACTGATTCTACAGATTAAAACATGAATGCTCGAAAATGTAAGAGAAGTCCTTTCCCATTTAAACATGAATGAGCTACATCTCCATCCGTCTGATTTGTCGAGGGAATCACGAAAAAGCCTCTCCCTGATTCACAGAGAGTGCAAACTTCCACTAATTACTAATTAAACAATTTCCAACCAATCAATTAAAAATAATCCACCCCACCGCCGCAAGCTCAGGCGCATCCCCGACAAAAATGTGTATCTTCAATCGCGCAATACCCTCGAAAATCGAGCGTTGCACTAAAAATAATTTTAATATATATTAAAATATTCTCCATCGTCGCTTGCGTCTATCGTCCATACATAAAAGCCTCGCATGCAGCGCACATATAGTCGCCGCTATACAGCGGCATTACACGTCACCCACTCACGCACATGAAACGATTTCCCCGCACCAATACTCAATTCTCGGGTGTCTCGCGCGCCCCCTCGTATACACGCATGTACGTACGGTGCCGAGCACGTGTGAGTAAGTGCGACCCTCCCTTGCACAACAAGGGCTGTCCCGTCAGTGTATATGTACTTCTGGAGTCTGCTCTGCACGTGCACACACCCACACGGCCGCGTTTTATTCACAAACCCTTCTTGGGGTCGTCAGTCCGCATGTATAATACACGAATACTATACGTAAGTCACTTGTGTTGTATATGTGCGCTACGCACGCACACGCTCATGCACGTGCTATCTCGTTTTAACTCGGGTATTGCATCTTTGTCTTTCAAAGATACCTAACACGATCAAAGGCGTGCGTGTACACTAACGTGCTTTAGCTAGGAAAAAAAAAAATATATATATATATACAAGTAGATATGTAAAATCGAAATCGCAAGTTCGTAAAGAAGTTTAAAACTTTAGCTCGTTTACACGCAATAATCACATTGGAGCACGTTGGTACGTATAATAATTATAAAAAGGCACACTTATCTAAACACATGCGCGTGAAAAGTATGTACGTATGTGATAACGAATCTGCACTAATATACTAACGTTTAGAAACAGAAAATTTAACGTTAACACGCAATATACAGAGAATGCAAAGACGCTGCTTTTAAGTAGTATAAAAAACATTAATATATGGATGATTCTCTGGGAAAGCAGAAAAGAAAAGAACATTTCTGGAACTTCGGTAAAAATGTTCCAATTAGTATGTAGAATGTTCATGAATTAAAATTTAAGTAGTATAAAAAACATTAATACGATGGTAGTTCAATAAGTCTTTAGAATAAAGTATAAAAACAATTTTTTTTGGGTAAATTTTTTTTTATTTTTCAACATAATCTCCTTGGAGCTCTATACACTTGGTCAATCACTTTTTAAGTTTTTTTAATCCTTCAGAAAAGTGCGTTTTCAGAAGTTCCTCAAAATAAGCACTTACAGAGGCAATGACGTCTTCGTTGTCCGTAAATCTCTGTCCACCGAGCCATTTTTTCAAGTTTGGAAATAAGAAAAAGTCACTGGGGGCTAAATCTGGTGAATACGGTGGGTGTTCGACCAATTCGAATTTTAGTTCTTCAATTTTAGCCATTGAAACGAAGCATGTGTGAACTCGGGCGTTGTCGTGATGAAAGAGAATTTTTTTTCTCGCCAAATGTGGTCGTTTTTTTTTAATTTCTTCTTTCAGCTGCTCTAATAATGATGCATAATACTCACCAGTAATTGTTTTACCCTTTTCCAAGTAGTCAATAAGTATAATTCCACGTGCATCCCAAAAAACTGTAGCCATAACCTTACCAGCTGACTTTACGGTCTTTGCCTTCTTTGGAGCTGGTTCGCCTGTGGAAATCCACTGTTTGGATTGTTCCTTTGTCTCAGGAGTGTAGTGGTGTATCCATGTTTCATCCACAGTCACAAATCGACGAAAAAATTCCTCAGGATTCCGACTTATGCGCGCCAAAAGAGCCTCAGAGGCGACCACTCTATTGCGTTTATTCTCAGCTGAGAGCAAACGCGGCACCCATCTTGCCGATAGCTTTTTCATGCCTAATTTTTCATGTAGAATTGAAACAACTGCACCTATACATATCCTTGTGGCCTCAGCTAACTCACGCACTTTTAATCTTCTATCCTTCAACACCATATCGTGGATTTTATTGATGATTTCGGGAGTAGTTGCTTCTACGGGCCTTCCTGAACGTGGTTCGTCACTTATTGATGTACGACCACGCTTAAATTCATTTACCCAGTTATAAACCGTTGCTAAGGCAGGGGCAGATGTGCCATGAACTGAGTCCAATTCATTTTTTATCTCGTATGGAGTTAAACCCTTTAAATGAAAATGTTTAATTACCGCTCTGAACTCGTTTTTTTCCATTTTTCTTAACAAGCAATTTTTTTTTTTCAATTGGTTATAAAAACACGTAAACTCAGAAGATGTGGACTGTGACTGCACCATATATCTAGTCGGGAGTGGTGCTGACTGAAAACAGATGATTTGGAGCGATTCGCGCGCCATCTGTTGGTCATTCTAAAGACTTATTGAACTACCCTCGTATATGGCTAATTCTCTGTGAAATCAAAAACAAAGAAAACATTTTTTATTACGGTAAAAATGTTTCTTTTGGTATGTAGAATGTTTGTACATTTTTTGAGATTTTTTTAAGCCCATATGTTTAAACATATTCAAAGCTAAATTTGACCATATTGCCAAAATATGCATTTTAATAGTTTTGTAATCAATATTTCACATTATTTTGATTTTTTCATATGATATTGCCCATTTTGAACCCTTGGCATTCATTTTTCTACTGATAAAAGCTATCTTCGTGATTTTTGTATGATGTTTCGAGTGCTCAAAACCACGTTTTAAAGGATTTTAAGGTTTTGAATGGGCCTGCTTATTATTAAATGTGCCTTAAATAGTCTTGAAACCATTTATATTGAAAAATTCAGAAAATTTGCTAAAAAATCCGGTTGTTCTATTTTTTTAGAGATTTAATTTTGTTGAATAAATGAAGGTTAAAATTTTCTAAAAATGTAGAAAATGATTATATACTCATATTCAGCCTTAAACAATTTAAAACCTAAGGACTTTAAAAAGCTGAAAAAATTCATGAACATTCTACACGCTAATTAGAACATTTTTACCAAAGTTTCGGAATTTTTTGTTTCGTATTGTATTCCCATAAAATTGCCCGTATATACATAGAAGCAAACAAATGCTTGAAACGTTTGTTTGATACACTCACATATGCCATATTGCATGTATATATGTGCACAGACTAATTCAATATATACAAATAAAATAGCCTCCCTAAGTTACAACAAATATATGCATACAGTTATACATATTTTCCCTCTCGTTTTTCCTGTCAATATTAAAATTAATGGATGTGTTCCGGATTTAAGGAAAAGACCGGAATATATTTTTTAAATATTATGACAATTTATGTCTTTATCTCGAAAATCTTTATATCTTTAAGTTATCAATTAAATTTTATCCGCTTAACTGATTAGAACGGTATTCCCTTAAATATTCTTAAAAAGTTGTATGGGATCTGATGTGAGGTTTCATATAAGATCCATGAGGGAACCATGTGGAACTTACACGGAACTCAAGTGGAGCACATGTAGGAATTTGGCTCAGGATCCCACTGGAAGTGCATATGAAAACCGTTTGAGAATCATACGAAAATCCATGTGGTACCCATATGGGAGCCATACGATGACCCATGTGAGACAAATACAGAAACTTATTTATGATCAATTCCGAGGATATGATCAATCCACATGGTAAATCATATGAGATTCGTATAGGGACTCTTGGGGAAACCATGGTCCCCATGGAAACCCATGGAGAACCCTAGTAGGAAACCATGTGGAAACCCATGGAGAACCCCAGTAGGAAACCATATAGGATCCTATGTTGTATCCCTACGAGTACCTGCGTAGAGCAAGCATTCTTCTGACACCCACGTGGTGAACCATGTGGAGTTCTTGTTAGGCTTTTAAAGTAGAGTTCCACTTGTTCAGAAAGTACTAATTCGAAAATAAACTTATTATACGACGCATGATGTACAAATACATGTATATAACAGCTATATAAATTTCGAAACTATTATTCATTATTTAGATGATGAAGGTGTAAGTTAAAATTCACATGTATATGCAAGATCGGATGAGAGCATTTTTTTGTCTGTCTCTGAAGCTTCACTATATTTTAGAGCAAAACAGTGTCTCGAGTGGATAATTCACTCTATTTACGATCCACTGATTTTATAGAGTGCAATATCATTCTACCAGATTTCGAGAAAGTCCAGACTAAAATTTGAATTTATCGTTTCTTATACAACGTTGAAACAACAAATTTTCTTTTAAGACATCCTATTATATTAATTAGAAAATTAAACTATTTTGTAACATTTATCGTAAATCGAAATGAAAAAATAAACACAAAATTTAAACACAGTTTAAATCATATAAAAACTCTATAAAAAAATTTAGACTCCAATATAAAAAAAAAAGAAGAAAGTCACGCAATTTAATATAATACGTTAATATTCAGCATATAACATGCCCTTAAAATTGCACATGCACAAATCCACGTGCACCCTCACACTTTCTGCACATCCCTACCCGTCTCCGTCCTTCTTCGTTCCCCATCTCGCTTATTCCGTACACACTGTACATCTTCGCCTCTCTTTCTCTCCCCCTTCCTGTGATCCCCCTGCCTCTCTCTCTCTCTATCTCCATCTCTCCCTGCTTCGCCCTACACCCATTCTATCCCCGTCTCTCTCCCACCTCCATCGCAGTACAGCGCTACCAAGGGAACGACGCTGCTCTCTTACTCTCCTGGAGCGTCGCTACAACGCAAACTCGCGTGCACAGTGGAGGTGAGCCGGAGCGCGTGTTTCTCGGGCTCTATACTATACGTCCCGCACACACACACACACACACACACACACACCGACTCCGGGCCAGCGCCAGCTCTCTCCCCGATTCGAACCGCAGCAGCAGTCTGCGCTCGCGCGCCAACCACGCAGCACACCCACCGTACAAACGACACGGTGTTTTTCACGGACGCGCTCGAACGCCGCTGTGCATATCGCACGTATACACAGTTCGCCGTGCACGGGGCTATATTGGCTGTGTCTACACACGGGGTGTGCAGTGTGTTCTCTCCTCTCTTCGTGGTGCCTGGTATACCTTCGTAATACCCCGGAGTCGGCGCGCGAAAGCCAGTGTTATCCGGCGTCTCCTTACACGACCGGTTGTACAGCAGTCGCACGCGCGCATGTACCTACCTACGTTGTACCGTGCGCTCGCGTGTGTTTAATACAAGGGAGAGAGATACATAAAGGAGCCAGTGGTATACGAAAAAGAAAGAGTGAGTGCGAGGCGCGCGACCAGTGTCCAGCAGGGTTTGCGATAGTCGTGATATATATATATATATATATATATATACATATATATGCACGTTTGTCGGTGTGAGAAGTGTCGGAAAGTGGCCGGAGTTATGTGAGGCTATAAAGAGGAAGAGGAGACAAGAGAGAGAGCGAAATAGGATAAGTGCGTGCAGGAGCGAGGAGGTGCGACCTTGAAAAGGAGCGGTGAGTGACCCTGGTGGAAAGTCAAATTATATACGTGGTACATCCTCCTCTGGTGGTGTGTCGTCGCTTTGTACAGTGCCCGGGGAATTTTCGCATTGTACAGTGCGTTCGATGTATAGTACGGTGATTTGCACATTGGTATACGTGGTGCCGAGTGTGCGATGTGTACGCGAATTGCGGGGATAATCGGGAGTATGCGAGAAGTGCACCAGCGGGATCGCGAAGTACGTGCATTGGGGAGCATGTTTCCGTGCGATCGACGATTGTCTCGTGCATGCGTTTAATTTGTTTCGACGGTAATTCATGCGCGCGGTATTTATGGCTAATTGGGGTAAACGCGCGCGCGGGATTTCCACGGTGAGTGAATGTTGTTTGAAGTCGGAGAGCTCTACGTTTGCTCGGAATTGGTTTTGCTTGTTGAGGTGGATGTGCTTCTTTGAGTAATAACTCGTAGTCTGATTATAAGATCATACAGTTGGAGAGATTCTAACACTTAAGTATTTACAGGTATAGTTAAAAGTCTCAGCCTAGTGGAAGAAGGGATGATTTGAATAGGACAGTTTGTAGGAAATCGTCTTCTTCTACTGATTCACTGATCTACTGCGATAGTTCTCGTAAATTTGTACCATCACTATTATTTTTACAAACTAGTTAAGTAGTTTAAAAAGAAATACTTGTTAATTTTATAGTATAAACTTTGATCGATAAAGAAAAGTTTATTAGAAATAAAGTCATTTTTATTGACATTTGCCGAATATTTCTTCGTTTGGGAAATAGATCGTTTATTTTAATCACTTCTTATAACCTACGACAAAAGTTCATTTTTCTGAAAATACTTTTTTACTTGAAGAACAATTTACCGGTGAAGGTAATAGTAATAAAACCAGTGTAAAATACTATTGGATAATTAATGTTATGACTGAATTTTATTATTGGCGAATTAAAAGTATATTACTTAATACTTATGAAAGAAGTGAAATTTATGCGATTTGCCGCAGTCGAATCATATTATAACGATAAAATTAAGCTTTACCGGTATTAGAGGACAGATAATTGACATCGGTTCAAGTGCAAATTTCACATACGAACATTCCAGCGCGCTTTCCGCCTCATTCATTCATTCATTATTACATTTTCCAATTATAGCCACGATCGTTAATTGTACATCGGCTATAGATAGGCTCCATCAATTAGTCACCAAATATAACATTCTAGTTAATATTAACTCCGCTCAAATTATCAATCCGAAACAAAATAAAAGCAATTAAATTTCGATGCAATAATCGATCTGTCGTTATTGGACAATTATAAAATGTTATTACCGAAGCAATGCATTTGGTTTTAATCAAACGTATCATTGCATATAAATAGAGATTTCGATTCTATATGGATATCGGAAGATTGCCTTAAAAGTATTAGAGACGGATGCAATTAATTTTTATAGTTCATGTTATAATTTTGATTAATTTTAAGTCATATAACAAAGGCATAGACACCTCTTTTGGATACATCTTTATTTAAAAAAGAAATAAATAGAATTATATGACACTTCACGTCAAATATAGAACCAGTAGCTATTTTGGTTCCTATAAAAATTCTTCAATTAAGCTCCACTCCATCAATATCATTTTCTACAACAATTTCTACTCTATAAAAAAATAGTGCAGTCCAAAGTGTTGCTCGGGGTACCAATTTCGCCCGCTACAACACGTACCTTTCCTTTTATTACGGTCTGCATTAAAGAATCTACGGCCTATAAAAGCAAGCTAAACTACATCCACCGCCTCTCTCGCCTATATACCAGAAAACATTCCAGGCCTCAGTCCCCGCGCTCAAAATCCACAACCAACCAACCGCAACGCTCGCCTCCCTCAGAGACAATATATACCGTACGCACGAAAATCCAAGACAACGACGACGAGGACGAAACATCGTCCAGGTGTACACTGCACACTGTACACACAAGCGACTATAAAACGAACAACAGAGACAGAGAAAGAGGGAGAGATAAAACTGCAGCGCACGTCTTCTGCGCGTGCACCTCCTTGCCTTAGGTGCTTGCAGTTGCATCTATGCAACTCGTGCTGTATAAGTATGTGTGTGTGTGTGTCTCGCGAGCGGGCAAGGAACTCAACTCGCGAGCGAGCGAGCGAGCGCTTCCCTCGTTTGTCCGCGGCGCTCTCTCTCTCTCTCTCTCTCTCTCTCTCTGTGTGTTCTTCTCTCCCATCCCGATACGTTATGTATGTATGTACGTATAGGTATATGTACGCCAAGTTCGCGCCAGCGTCTTTTCCCACGAGGAAACGGGCTTTTAATTAGCGCGTCGGCGACTACTGCAGGTTGGAGGAGCTCACCCCCTGAGTTCACGTATACGCGTGTGTGGGTATGCGAATGAGCGCCGATTGCGCGCCGTGATTCGTCGAACTTCAGGATGGGCTGTTTTTCTTTTTCTTCGGCGTTTTGAGCTTGCAGTTGCGATTTGCGTGGGGTTGTGTGCTTTTGTTTTGTTGTAGGGGGATTGCGTGATTCGTTGTGATTTTCGGGGAAAGTTTGGCGTTGATTGCTGAGCTGGACTGTAAGTTCGGCTGACACGTTTATCCGCAGGGGGATGTTGATTTCTGGATGCAAGGAGAATAAAAACACTGTTGGAAATGAAATGTAGGAAAAGACAGTCTATATATTTTTGATATTAACGTAATTTGAAGGAATCAAGAACAAAATATACCGAGGCACCTAATAATTTACTAATGACTTCTTTGCGATTGAATACTGTCTATATTTCTAATTTTTTATAAATATGTAACGTGAAGAAAAATTATTCATACTCGTGAGAAGTTATGAGAAAATTAAATATGCAAAGTTAATATTAGACTACTTCACGTTTAAATAAATTTGTATATAATATATGTGAAAATGAAAGGTATACAGACATGTATGAAAAATTTGAATTACAAATTAAACAGTGTAAAGTGCTTTGTACTCAATATTTAGCTTTCATTTTTTTTGCAAATAAGTAAATGAAACCTTTTTTATTAAACAGTATTGATAACGAAAGGTCAAAATAATATTTTACATGATAATTATAGTACTTTGATAGCGAAATAATTAAAGTCGTCGCAGCAGTATACTTATAGTACACAATTCTCACACACAGTAAACTATGACTATAATACTGTTATTCTCTTTTAGTATAGTGTAGTTTATATCTATACAAATATCAAAACTGCTGTTTTATTACACTTTCTTTTGGGCTTCTTAAACTTTTAATATAGAAAACAAGTAATTCTCATATCACAACCGGAATAGATTACGATTCTGTCTGTTACTACTTAAAAAGTATATTTACAACAGACGAGTGTTCATGTGTTCATATATTCATAAAACCAGTCATAAATGTATTAAATAACAACCATTTGAAATATGACGTTTTATTTTTTAGTACAAGTTCATTAAATCTAATTCCTCCTCTTTGTTATTCACCGTTAAAGTATGCATTTGATACGTATTAAATCAGTTTTTGCGGTACATCGCAAGCGGCGTCACGTCAGCATATATATTCACTTGCAAACCTCCCAACTATAAACAGACACTCTAGAGGTACCTGCATACGTCCCGCAAATTACATCGCCGCGCATAAGTTTTACCGTAACCCACGCCTGGCAATAATTTTCATTTTCCACCATATATAGACACACACCGACGGATAAGAACTATACTTTCTACGTCAAGCGCGGCAGACTCTTCTTCTCGCCGTAAATTGGACGACACTTATGAACTATTCATGTTTTTACGAGAATCTAGCGTAGAACGCATTTTTGCTCATTACGAGTAGCACTGCGCGCGTGTGTGCGTTGGGAATGAAACTTATACCGGTGACGTTTTTGGTCAATGGATCCGTCGCACGCGCGCGACAGGAGTGAAAAGAGTCGCGCGCACGGTATATGGAACGCGTGCAGTAGCAGCAGCGTGTGGCGGTGGTGGCGAGAATTCTGTCCTTTTGTGAGAAAAGTAGCACGTGTGTTCGTTTCTTTCATTAGCGCCGTTCTGTTCAATCGCTTGGGATTCTTTAGATGAAGCTTGCGCTTGTGAATCGTTCTTTTGTGTGACGTGTTAAATTGTTTCAGTAAATATGCTTGGTGTTAAGCACGGCTAAAACTTATTTAATGAATCAAAAGAAAAAGCATTTTGAAAGTATTATCTCAGAAAGTAAGATTTTAAAATTCAAATATAGGGTATTGTTTAAAAATTATGATCCTGTTTTATTCTGTAAGTGGAAAATAATGTATTGGCAGTTTTACTACTGATAATGACTCTATGCCAGTAGTTTACCGTTACATGAATAATTTAATAACTAGATATTATCATAATTATATTACAGATTACATTTATAGAAAATATATTAATCTCTTATAGAGATTTATTAGAAAGTGTATTTAATTTTTATGCATATTTAAATCTATATTATTTCGCTTTAAAAATTACTATAAACTTCATTGGGATACTCGCAGAATATTAATCCAAATTATTGAAAATAGAATCAACAAAATGTTTCTTCATTCAAAATATAGAATGACAAACAACTATTATAGTCGAGTGTACAAAAAATATCTTAATATATACCATTTGCGTTTTACATTGCAGATAGGTAATTTATGTAGCACCATTCAATGTACTACTACTTACTCCACACATCATTGGCTTTCTATACAAAAATTCAAACAATGTCTCTATAGGTACATAAACACAAAAACTGCTCATCGAATGCGCTATTCAGTATTTTAAAAATCTCTCAAAACGACTTCCCATCGCGTTTCTCCCTTCGCCTAACCATTCCATTATCCCATTCTTTTCTATCATCCACATAGTACTTTCTTCAGCAGCGCGCGTCGTATCTTCTGCATCTTTCGCTGACTCTCCCCTCTTGGCTTTAACATTTTACTCCCCTCCCAGCAGTCCGCAGTCATTATTTCGCTTTATAGTTTACAACTTTTTGTCGTGATGGCAGCAAGCTCTTCTCTCTCTCTCTCTCTCGCTCTCTCTCTCTTTCTGTCTCTCTCGTGGTAATCTGGCGAGGCGCCTTTTTTCCGTTACCGATGGCTTTTGAGTCTGGTTTTATTGCCTCGGCGCGCGCGCGCTCCGCAGACGTCTCGGCGAGATCTGCAGCTCCGCGTGCAGCAGGCAAGAAAAGGCATAGAAACAGAAACGGATGAAGAGAGAGAGAGAAAGTTAAGAGGATTCAGGGCAGCTAGGCTGGTAAAATACGCGACGTATTATCGCGTCCGGTTATCTGCATGCAAATTTTTCAGCGTTGTATTTTACGTCCCGTCGTCGAAAATTCTACGTTTAAATGCTGAAAAATATAAGTTGCCGGCGCGAATGGGTGAAAATTGCGTTCAATCGGGATTTTCTTGTGGTTTATTTCGACATTGCGTGCGTTGATTTTTGTACAAGCTTTCATGTTGACAGGAGAGTGACATTAATTTTAATTTTTATTTTAAATACTGTAAAATAAGTTGTATTCTAATGAGTGAAAATTGCGTAGATAGAGGAATTCCCTGCAGCTTTAGACTCTTGGTATTGCGTGTGTCGATTTTGTATGGGCTTTCTTGTTTAGGGGAGAGTGACATTAATCCGGCTTACGGGGTTTGTCGAGTTTTTAAAGTGCTTATACCACACGAACTTCGTGACACTTTTTGAAGAATCGCTTGTTTCTAACGTTACAGTTTGCGTTCGCACCCTTTTAAAAACAGATAATCGGATGTATGCTTTCTGAATATTAATAGTTTTGTATAAAAATAAAAAATATTATCAGAATTGAACTTTTTTGCAACATCTTATTAATTTTTGTATTATTAATATATCTAACGATTGCTTTGATGAGTCAGGCTCTTGTAATTAAATTATTATAGTGGTGATTGATTTATATCTTTGCTGAAAAATTGAAAGACGTTTAAGTACTCGACACTTATTAATTAATTACTACGTTAGTTTTCTTTTTTTTCTCACGCTGTTGCAATTAAAAATGTAGAATACAAATTTTACAGTTCGAATCAACTGTAAAAGAAAACGATAGCAACTGTTGTGTCTATGTTTGGAACGGTTTATATATTCTGAGCTACAGGTGCCATCTCTTGTATGACTATACTAGTTATTAATCAATTAAGTAATTTAATCAATTACATCTATATAAAATATTCACAGAATATTCAAATAAAATTTCCAAAAAAATGTGTCGGTAGGTATGCGTCTGCGATAGTGACTGCCTTATCGTACTTGCGAGGCCTAAACGCAGTCTCGGGGCCGAAGCGTGAATAAATGTATAAGATATTACTTATACGAATTACTTGTTTTGAATAAAAAGACTCTCCTATGCAAGCAAAAGGTTTACAAATAATATACGAATATATGATTCATGTATCAGAGCTTATTATCAGAGCCATTTCCGACACTAATCAATTACAATTCACCCTTCCACTTTGATCAACAAAGAATCCCCGTAAATTTCCCAGCATATTTTCCATTTCGCATCCCCAATCAATTCTCCTCGCGTCCCTTACACATATCCCCAAAGCCCACGTAATTAGACATCCCCGCAGCAAAAAATCCTGCCCATACAAAAAGCAAAGCTAGAAAGCACACAAAATACTCGATTTTCTACATTTCGCGCATACTGGGAGCTCTCATACCTCTATACAAAGTCGCTGCCATGCTAAAGAGAAAACGTATCCCTCGGTGAGCGCCTCGACGGTCAACGGCGGAGCCGCCATCCGCCTCGGTGTATAATAAAGAAGCGAGCAAGGCGCGCACTCCGGAGGTGGGGAGAGAAGAATAAAAGAGCAAAAGGTGCTGCGCCGAGTGGAGAGACAGAGAGAGAGAGAGAGAGAGAGAGTAGGGACGAAAAACTCGAACCTGCCACCTGCCGCCGCGTTGACTCTACTGCTCTGCTCTGCTCCTCCTCCTTCTCTCGTTTTACTCGTCTCGTCCAGCTCTCTCTCTCTGTCTCTCTCTTACTCGCTTGCTTCTGATGAGATAAATGAACTTCTGCGAGCGAGCGCGATCTATCGCGGATATAAACGCAAAAATCGAACGACGCGCGCGGCTTTAAACGACGGCCATTTGGCTCGAGCGCGCTTTTTTTGAGACGAGCGCGGCGGCGTGCCTCTCGTTTTCTTGTGCGTGATGCTGCTTATATTGGCGTGCGTAGATTACGAAAAAGTCGACGCGATGTCTCGACCGTTTTCGGCGCGCGATATATATTCGGCTTTGGTTTTGTATAGGGCCGGGCGAGGGCAAGTTTTTGTTGGGGCGGCGGTGTGTAGTTATGAAGCTTCTTTTTGGGAGTACCGCTGCGCGCGGATTTGGCTCGAAAAGCGAGAGCTAATTGAATTATGTTTTTCTAATGGCCAGGGCCCAGCGGGGAGAGGCATTGATTGGCGGATTTGTAAGGAGAGAGTGGTGTAAGTTCAGATGAATTGTACTTGATGATTTGTGATGTGGGAAAAATTGGGGAATAAATTTATTTTGCGAATGAGTTAAATTGTTTGTTTACGAGCTTGTTCAACTCATTTTTATGTATCTGTTGCAAAATAAAATAAATTTATATAAACTATTTTCTGATTTTTATAAAAACAATTAAATATTTTATAAGAAACAAAGTATTATTATTTTATAGATTGAAATATTATCGTAGAAAGTATTTAAGCTATATAAGCATCAGAATAATTTTATGTTTAATACTATACAGTATAGACTCGTTTTATTTTTTCAGCTATCATCCTTATCAAATTTCGTGTCATAAAAATTTGTTTATTTTTGTTCAATCACTGAGTTCAATTTTGAATATTGGCCTAGAATCCAATCTATATTCAGCTTCATAATTCATGTATTCAGCTGATGCTGTCCATACATATTTTAAATTTAGATTGTATCTCGGTTAGGGGCTTAATAATCAACGCATCTATAAAGAGCAATGACAGCATCATAACGATTGACTAATTTTTTTTACGTTTGTGCTTTAATCTCTGATTATTTATTCATCAAGTACATAAGGCAAATAATGCTGTAAATTAATAGAACATAATGTCAAAGAAGTTTATTATTTAGTTAGTAATTATAATTACTTCACCATTTGTGAATGAAATACCTGAGTCCTCGAAACAAAAATAAACGACGTAAGGGATTTTTTCCCGTGCTAAATCTTTAGACATAAATCTTTAAGGCGGACAGGTTATAAAATGGAAACTACATAATATCTGGATTTTCAAGTTGATTGCTTTCATCGATAGAGTAGTAGTGTATCTAGTTTTTGAGTCAATAATATATCATTTTGAGTTTAAGCCTATGAAAGGTACAAATAAAATGTTTAAAATAAAACTTTTCACTTCTAATAAAGCTTTACTCTTGCTCAGTTTTGTTTTAATTTTCAACTCTTTTTCTTTGCATTTATGACGGGATAATGTGATAAAGAAAAATACGGTCCTTCATAATCTATATCTTTTATATTATAAAAGCTATACTTACGGCTGTAATATTATTGCAAGCAGAGATCGAAAAAGTATTATTTTCAAGGAGACTCTTTTAAAATATAAAATTTGCGGACCAATAACGGCACAATTTAACAACGCTTCATTGGGTTTAAGTATATAATCCCTGCTACTTTCGGCTTATTGAAATTACAACTTATTTTCCTGAAAGTTATTATTGCCTTTCAATTTCCAGGTACTTATATCATAAAACGCTGATATCCTGAAAAACTACGTAACATTAATTTTTCTTTGTGATATATAATAATAGCATTAGTTAAACCAAGATGGTTTAATATTTGTAATGTATCTAATAAAAATATTTGATTCGTGTAATAAAATATAACTCATATTTGCACTAAGTAGGAAAACATTTTTAGGAATAAAATATATGAACATCATAATCATAACATTTACTTTTCATATATGAGAAAGTATATAAATAAAATAGTATGCTACCAATAACCAAATTTTTTCATTGTGTTGACATTGCTTTCTATAATCCGTCACTTCGATTTTCGACTTTTATAATCGTCATAAGGATTTGAAGAGCTAACAAAGTGTCTCAGTGGTTTTAACGTTGGCCAAAACTAACCCTGAAATGGCGGTCAATTTCTACTTGACAGCGTGCCAAAAAGCATCTGATAGCTGTAACCACTTCACTTTCCTTTATAAATACAAACTATGTTAGGAAACCAAGACTAAATTGATATCTTTATTATTTATTTTTAAGCGACACGAAAATTAAACTAAACTCGATAACTAAATGTAAATTCATTTGCTAAAATAAAAAACATTTTTCTAGGTGGCTTTAGCTAATGCAGATTGGGGAAAAATTCAGCTAAAACATTAAAAATATTAGTTATTATTCAAAGTATTGATCGATTAAAAATATTAGTTGCCATAACAAAAATACTGTCTGAAGTACGGAGAGAAATATCGATAAATCAGTCAAGCTAATCAGCTAAAGTATTTTAGATGATAAATTAGCTTAATTTTATATATGGCTTAGCAAATTGATTAGCTGTAGCGCTATCCTAATTTCCACACCAAACAATGCTGCTTTAAACCTATTTTCGCCTATTTTATAGCTAAATAGTGTTCTAGAGTTCTAAGCCCACCCTAGATTAATGAAAAAAGATTTATAATCGTTAAACGTTTAAATACAATTTTTGTATATTATAACGATATTCATATCATACATTTTATGTGATATTATTGAGATTGCGATATATATATATACATAACATTGCCGACCTGATACATATTTCTCAAAGCATTCGTACAACTCTAATCACTAAAAGCTTCGTCACTTAATAAGAATTCCCCCCGCCAACCTTCTCCTCTCCGAAAAGATCGCATTATCCTCGGCCTTGCGCGAAACCCTTGAAACGAGAAGCCGCCCAGCGAATTACACGCGGCGTATCGACTCTTCTTATTCGGCGAGTAGAGCGAACCCCGCGCGCTCGCGGCTTGCCCCATAAAAAGCCACTATACACTTATATACACACACACCGTGATCCCGTCTCGATGTCAGTGAGCGGGTCGCGCGCGCGTGCGCTTTCGCCGGACGCGGCAAAAAGAAAAGAGAGAGAGCTTCGCGAGCTTTCGCACGCGGCGAGGGAAAAAGCGCGTAGGTAGGCAGGTACACGCGTACATATCGAATTTTGCGCGAGCGAATTTTGATGCCGAGAAACGCTGCGCGCGCAGGTTCGACGCCGCGTGGATTACGCGTTTTGCTCGCGCGCGCGGAGAGCCTGTTTCACGGGAGATGTGCGTGTATACGGGGATTTCTGGATGCTGGGTCGATGAGAGAAGAATTCTTAGGGTTGTGATGGAAGTGTGTTTGTAGGAAATATTAAGATTCTGATTGTGGGGGCTTCAGCGGCATCAAAAGTGTAATAAGACGTTTGGACAGTGGAAAAGAGTGTAATATTAATTATGTATTGGTACCCTGGTAGAAAAGTATCCAGTTTTGTCTAAGTTCTCAGCTTATTAATCTAGGAGGCAAATGAAAATTTTTCAAAATGATTAAGCTTAAATAGTTCACAATATAGTACACAATATATGTTAATATTTACAAGGGATTACCTATGGACAATAGGTTTTGATGATGATTTGGGATATGTTTTCTGATTTCTAGATATACAGACTTTGACTAGTAAGAGAGACTAACGCTATCCGAATTTAAAGTAACAGTTATGTTGTCGAAAATAGACGTTTTATGAGTGAAAAATATCACGTCTAATTGATAGCCATAGCTCAGCGCCTTTCAATATACAAATAATTGCAAGACATACTTATAAGATAAAAGTAGGGAATGGAAGATTACGATAAAAATTTTAATTTGCGAGATGTTTTGTGTCAAAAGCTTATTTTGTTCAAATATTGTGGCTAATTAAAAATTAATTGAAAACTTACATACCAATTTTGTCATCTCATATCTTGGAAAAATGTTTAAATTGAATAAAAGTGCTAAGGTATAACTATTTTCAATACCATAAACCTGCTGCAACTGAAGATAAGAAAGCGTTGCTCGTTTTTGCCAGTCAAAATATTCATTTCTAGGTACTACAAAATATTTTCCAAACCCTCAACAAAATTTATTTCACATGGGTGTAGATCCATCGCATATGATAGTCAAAAGTCGTCCACTACCAACATTTTTTACGCTGCTTTAGATGCAAGAAAACAAATAAATTATGCTACGCAATTGTTGATGTATATCACTGTGACCAAATTTCTGTATGATCACAAAACTGAAAAACAATCATGCTTCTAGGACCTTAGTTTACGATTGTTATAACAACATTTCTGAAGCTGCTTCTTCATAACTGTGTTCCGCAATTTGTTTCCAACACTTAACAGGATTAAAAACTTTATCCGCGCGCTTCGACTCTGCTAAGCGACGCGGAAGGTCCCGTATACACGGCATTGGAGCGGTGCGTGTACAACGCGAAGAAGTACTGAAAGCAATGAGACGGGGAGGAAGAGACAAGAGAGAAAAGGCGAGAGAGAAAGAGAGAGAGAGAGAGAGAGAGAGAGGGGCGAGTTGGCGAGTTTGCAAGAATCTCCCTGGGGCGTTGCAGGAGGAGAGAAGCAGCGACAGGAAGGGTCCTCGAGGAGACGAGGAAGATACGTGCTCAGGAGGACGGAAAATTGCGGTTGAAAACGCTGGCGCTGATGTCGGAGAAATGTTAATCTTTGGAAATTATGAACTCCGAAGAGTCGAGTGAAAACGTTGCTGGCGGAGAGATTGTTAAATTCAGCATTATGCAAAACGCGCGTTTCTTCATTTCGAGCAATTTGCGGATATACGAGTGCCACTTTTCTCCCTGAATGTGTATTATTGTGTGTTTGATATTTATTTATGAGCTTTTGAGGATTTTCAGGGAATACAGGAGTGCTCTTGAAGATTTCTCTATTCGAATGAAGAAAGTGCTGTTCACAAGCAATGAGAAGCATTTTATGGAGGTACAATAAATGTGATAAATGTAAAAGCAGTACTATAGAGGAAAAAAGAACTCGATTTAATTTGTGCTTGCAAATTCGGAATAATTTATTACAGTACGGATTTGTAAACTGAATTATTTAATGAAAAGAGAAGAATAAGATAGGGAGCAAGGAAAGGAAAAAGGCAGGAGGACAAGCGGGACGAAAGCGAAGATAAAAGTCAGGAAGATAGGGAGAAATACATGGGTATGGAATCTGTGCTGTACATATAAAGTTGCGAGAAACTACCATGTCTTATCTCCTTTATACTTGTATTTCTTTTTGAATCGTTTCGTTTAATCGGGTAGAAATTCGAAAATAATAAAAGCGCAGTAAAATGAATAATAAAGTGACATCTTAATGCAATAAATATCTATTTAAAATACGCTAAATGTACAATAGAGAATAATAAGTGGTATAATTATTTCGATAAGATATGCATGAATAGCATTCATAAGATTCGACGACTGGTGGCTTGAATATAATTCACATTTTTCTTGATGTCTTTATACGCGGAAAAACCAAGTTGCACTGCGGTGCGGGTCGTCCTAAGGCGATGCTAAACCCTCTTGTTACCGTAAAATACGAGGAACCACTTTTTTCATTCAATATTTAATTTTGAGAAAATATCTCTCTGAAAAGTTGTTGTTTTTTAATAGGACAATAACGTTTCATAGAGATATTTACTCAAAATTAAAAATAAAATCAGAAAAGTGGTTCCTCAGATTTGTCGGTGACTGGTGGCATCACCTTAATAGAACGTTTCCTGCGTGCGTGTACTCGAATATTCGCTAACTATATCTAGATCTGTCAGTGATTAAATTCAGTTTATATTACATAAACTGAATTTAATCACTGACAGATCTCGATATAGTCGAATAATAATTATACTTCACAATAATATGCAATGATATCGACAGATAGTAAACACAAGAAAAGTAATGGAGTAAAATTACTAAAGAATTTAAAATTTTGAATGTATTTCTTTGATAATTTTTACAATGATTTTTATGTTTACTTTTCTTGAAAATAAAAATATGGCTATAAAATTAAAACTTATTTATCAATCGGAAAAGCGAAATCGGTTTAATAGTTCCTCAAATATGAACGTATATAGGCCAGATGCAATAATATATGTATACACGTACACACATACATCAGTCATACTTATATACACCATACACCCATACGTACATATTCATACACCCATATACAGTAACTCATCATACAATCATCCACACACACAGACACACACACGCACACACACACACACACACGCACGCACATACATGCACACACATGCACGGACACGCACAGGCATAAGAGATCGTGGAACAAAAATATACCTCATTAAGTATTATATCTCTTACATAATAAAGTCGCTACATGTGATGCAGATACACCGAGATTAGGACAAATATATTGTATGCATTACAATTACTTATCAGATAGTAAGGTAATGTTCTTAGTACTATAATGGAGGGTGCCTGCAGATTCGTAGTATGTACAAAAACGTACGTCAACGTACAAAATTAACAATATCGTTTAAAGCTTGCCAAACTGTGAAAATTAATAACAATTTTCATGCGGAAAAGTCACAAGAGACTTTAAAAAAAGAGGTTCAAATTTGATCAATATAAGTGATGAACTCAAGATTTTATCAGTCGTGCAGTAGTAAAAATGTTAAAAAGACTACTTTTTATGTTTATGAATATTGCGAGAATATCCAGAGATCTTATATTACTTTTTTTATATTTTCTATTTTGTACAAAAAAAAATTGTTGTTTAAATGTTTAAGATTTTGTGTATGTTTCATGCTTATATAAATTTTACATTAATTTTTTCTTTAATATAAAAAATTACTTTATTACTTTGATTACTCATTATTATAACATTACAAACATTACTATAAATTAAAAAAAGAATTTCAAAACATTTTAAATTTGGAATGACTATACAAAGATGTAGCATTTGGCATTCAGGTCCAAAATGAAGAAGTCAAACTTCTCCATAAATTGGAATTCCGCACCTATACTCACACTTACCCACGAAATCACCTTATAAAACGGCTACGAAACATACGAGGTACAAAAAGAGAAGCAATAAAAATCCCGCCCAAATAAAAGAAAAAAAGGCGTACAGCCAGCCTCGATCCATTCAAATTTCCCGATGACGCCCTCGAGAAAGCACACTGCACACATATCCAGCAATAAACAACGCTCTCGCAAATCGTCGAGGGATATAGAGCGTGCACACGAGGCGGCAGCTCGCTGAAAATATACGAGGAGCGATAAAATTCAAAAGAGGAAAAACAGTACAAAATACATACATCGACGAAGCAGAAGAAGAAGAAGAAGCGGCAGCAGCAGCAGCAGCCGCAGCAGCAAAAAAGGAGCATCGAGTCAAGAAATATAAGAGGCCGAGAGGGAGCGGAGGAGCCGAAGCGATATCCTCGGCTCCTCGCGGCGACTGTACATACGTAGTTATCCCGTTCGTCGTCGTCGTCCTCGGCGGCGAGAGGATCGAAAGAGAAAGAGCGAACGAATCATATACCCACCACTTGACTTCCATACACTCAAGATGATGCTGATGCTGCTGCTGGGGATTTCAACGCTGCCCGCGTGACATTGATCGATCGCGATGCTCGTTTTCCCGTTTATATAGGATTCGTATTGTTGTTTGGTTTCACGCTTGGCTCGCCCAGACTCGATTGTTGTTTTTTGCGCGTTTTTTCTTTCCTTTTTTATTTCAAGCGATGGTAGTCGCGATGACGCGAGTTTGTGTAGTTATCGGGGCGGGCGGACGATGATACCGCGTCTTTTGCCGTTTTGGAGATCGTTGCCGGCGACAACGTGTGTGTGTGTGTGTATGGGAGGTATGGCTTTTTGTGCTATGGGTATCCTGATAAGGAACTGATCGGGGGAGAGAGCGATTTTGTGTAGATATGCGGCTAATGCGAGACCGTTATGCGCCTCTGGGCGATCCGATCGCGAAGAAAGTTTTGAAGCGCTTTCGCGTTTCTTTTTAAGGAGGGGATGTAATGGGTTTGCAATTGGCATGTTTATTGATAGTTGATACGTGGTAGTCGAAATGCAGTTATGGAAATTGACTGTTGAGATGCTTAAATTGGTTAGTGATTTATCGGTATATGTATCGGAATATGATTTTAGAACAATATAGATTGATACTCAAATTACTACTTTTATATTTTTCGCATGTATGATTTTGTTATAGGAGAAAAATTAGTATCCACCAACATTAAAATAATATACTTCTTTATGCGTACATGGACTAGCAATACACGGAGTTAAAGCTGTTCATTTTTTGAACCGTTATTCAAATACTTATAAGAACCATTTTATGAAAATGGATACATAGTTATATAATACTCATTGGGAATCATGTTTTTTCAGCTATACACTTGAATATAATTTTTTCTATTCGTTTTTGGTATCAAACAAAACCTATACAAATGTTACAGATTAACCGATTTTTATAAATATTGAACGTTATTATTCAACGTTATTTTTACTGTTGTATGTACAATACATAAGTGCCTTATGATTTGCAAAGCAAGTTAAATTTCATCAAAAATATTTTTCATTATGTTTAACGAAATTTGTTTAACAAACCTAAACAAAACATAAACAGGGTGCATATTGTGCGTATGTACAACATCAAAACAAGCCCTAAGAGTCTTGTTATCGACACCTTGAAAAACTCAAATTATTAACAATTTAGTTAATTAACTTACTTTATACTCTTTTGAACATATAGAGAAATGCTGCTTCGAGTAAATGACTCACGCGATAGTAGTGAGGAAACTTCAGTCACTAGACTGCTGCTGTAAAAATACCGTAATTTTCACTACAATTACCTCAGAAATTCAGTTTACTGCGTCAGTTTCAAGAAAACTACACAAAAATTCCTCTAACTACAATTATAACTGTAATGTTTTCGCACTTTTAGTGAAGTCTTATGTTATGTTATTTTATAATTTATTTCCGCCTTGAATTAAAAAATAGTTTTTATAAATTATATCGAATCAAAAAATGTGTGATACAATACATAACCATTTTTTTGTAGCTATTTAATACTATGCTATAATCATTTTTTGTGTACAGTTTAGTAACACTGAAAGAATTGAAAAGTATCTATTTACACTGAAAAGGCACTAGTTTCTAGTGCAAAATTTATACAATTACACTTTTCCAGTAATAACAGTTATTAAAAAATTTTGAAAAACGTATAACTCAAAATAAGACGTTAGATAAAAATGAGATAATTAAGACTTATTTTGAAATATTTCAGCTTTAACCACATACATTTATACAACATTACAATAAAAAAGTGAATTTTATAAACGCCGTACCAAGGAAAACCTTCTTCCGAAAGCACCACAGCTTAACAGTACACAGTTTTATTGTGTAACTAATATATTTCCTATCCCAACGCATTCAAAAGAAAACCCTTCGCGCGAAGAACTCTCAATTACCACGCAAGAAAAAAATACGAAATCGAAGTCAAAGAACGCGCGCAATTCCATCACCGACAAACCGCATCATAATACCCAGAGCTCCCGTCACATCCAACAACGCGTGTATCGTGCAGACGTCGAGTCTGCCCTTATCAAAAGAATCACTTAGCAAAAGTAAGCAGCAGCCTCGACGCCTGCACACGCGAAGTCTCTCTCTTCTCACCCCTGCCACCACCCGCCTGCCAAGAAAAATAACTCCAAAAAAAATACAAGTAGAAGGAGGAGGAGGAGGAGGAGGAGGAGTCAAGAAAAATTGAAATCAGCACTCGCGTAAAGAAGATAAGCAAAAGCCCTCGAGAGCTGGCTCGCTCGCTAGCACAGCGGCCCATATAACAACGTAATTCGGACCACGCGACTTTTCCTACTCGCTCCTGAAGCGTGCGTTATCGCGCCTCTCTCTATAAGGCACGGAGCCCTTCTTTGCAAAGTACACATATATACACCCATGCACTTTATACCCACACACACGCACATACGTACTAGAGAGAAAGAGAGTTTAGATAGCGCTGACGCTATATACGCTGTACCCTTAGACTTCCGCTGCCGAGAGAGAGAGCGAGAGAGAGAGAGACTCTATACTCGGCGTGCTTGCGAGCACCGAGCGCGCGGCGGCGGCAGCGAATCAATATTTGGAGGGTAAGCGCCCCCACGGACCGAGCGATACATGAGTCACTCACCCCTACTACCTACCCTACCGGAAAGCGAGAGTGTATATGTATATATATATACATATATATATATGTGTATATATACGTACGTGCGCGCGCCCTTGCGCTGTACGCGTGTATACGTGTGTACGTGTGTGTCTATGAGTCTCGTGCCCCATTGTTCTTCGCGCTCTAATGCTCGCGCGGTCCCGGCTGCTATATACACTTCTTTTACCGCTGTAGTGAAAGACCTACCTATACCGTCTACTCTCGAATTTCTCTCTCGTGCGCGTGCTTCTTTTTTTTTCTTTCGCGCGCAACGCGAGCTCATTGCGAGGATGGACATACACAGAGTGGTGCGTTTTTCGGGGATTTGCTGATGTGTGCGCTGGCTTGCGTGTGTCCATTGTTTTGCGCGTGGCGAGCTTTTTCTGGGTGAGGTTTTTAAGCGGATGACGACGTGAGTCATCTCATTTGTCAGGAGACGGTTTTTTCAGTAGTGGTGTGGGTCTGGGTGTCTGTGGTTGATCGTGTAAAATAGATAAACAGCTGATAGCGTCGCTGGATGTGGATTTATTACAGTTGGGGTTTTTTAAGTATGGAGATCGTGATTAGGCTTGTCGGGTTTTTGGATGTTTAATATTGCGATTTATATGCGAGGCAATGGGTGACTGTTATGGAATGAAATTTTTTATATTTGAGTAGAACGCTGACCTTTTTTGTTTGATATTAATAATATTTTATTATTAATATATAAAATATTTTATATAATGTTATTGACTGTTTTTTTTTATTTGGGTAGTATTTCATAATTTATAAAAGTTAAATATGTTTTAGAAAAGAGACAATTTCTCAATCTCGACCTGCCAATAATAAAATGTTTAACATTATTATTTATAGAAACAGCATTAAGCATCGAAAATTTGGTAAAACAAGCATTTAAAACTACATAGACATTTCTTTATGGCGATTTTCGTAAAAAATGTTATTTTATTAGTATATACCCTTTATTTAAAACAAGGGTTAATATCCTTACAAAATGTTGGGTTGTTAAAAGTCATCATCTTTAATATTGACAGTGACTAATACGTGTTGTTGCGAAGAATGATGCTTGTATATTTTGTTCGTTCTTGGTGTGCTACAATGTTTCAGACGGAAATCGCTCTGAACGTGATTTATGTTCCATATTTTCGCGAGTGAATGAACTTTGATGGGAAAACCTATTGTTCGTATTTCCGTGTGGAATCTTTCAAAGTAGGGAAAAAGGTGAAAAGGCGGAGAGTACACACAATACTGAAAAGTTTCTTTTCGACAAAACTCTGTAACAAAGTAAATGCTACAGTCGAGTTCACAAAAATAATGGTAGGATTGAGAAAAAAAAAGGATAAAGGAGAACTGTGCAAAATAATTTAACTTTTCTAGCGAAAAAATTGACGAATCTTGCGCATGAAAAAAAAAGATTGTAGTAAAAATGGAAAAAAAAATTATAGTGGTATTATTATATATTTCTTCAATGTATATTAAGTATCTACTACCATACAATATTAATTATAACATCTGCTTCTATCAAAAAGCATATTAACCATCGAAGCTTATGTTCGCGGTCCATTATTGTTCGCGCTCTAATGATCATCTTTTATGATACTACTTCTATTCAATTCTCAAATTACCTTCTGTCCATTCTCCAGCTATTAGACACAACGGAATATTGACTATCAGTTGACCTTTTTTGTCGGCCTTATGTATGTATGATATTTTATTAGTTATAAACTGAATATAAAATGTAGTAATTATACTTTCGATTATTTGTGAAATCATAAACTTAATTCGAAATAAATGAAATACAATTTTAATTATTATAAATTAAGTTATATTATTCATGTGTTTAACACTCGTTTCAGCTTCACTTATTTATTGATGATTGTACATGACGATTGTATTAATGAGTCAGATTCGCAGTTGTCAGTTTGACGCCGTTCCGGTAGCTATTTTTCCACCATTTAGGACTCGGAAAGGGTGGCAAAATAGCCATCGAAAAAACTCCGTCGTCAAACTGACAACTGTGAATCTGACTCATTAAATCAATCATCATGCACAATCATAAATTAAGTTAATTCAAGATTAATCTTTACCTGGTAGAAAATAAAAAGGTTTTGCTTAGTAAATGAACTTGTAGATTAGTTTTGTTAAAAATGCTTTTCTTTGCAGAAAACAATTTTTTAATACCAAAAAATCTTGCTTGATATTAAAAATCCAATTATAAAAACATTCGTACTAGCCTTTTTATAAAATTAACCTAAAAAATATTGAATAATAAATGCTAATATTGATTTAATTGTGTATAGATCTTTATTATTATTTACTAGAAAAATAACATTTTAAACAAAAATTTGCAGAAATTTCCCAGGATAACCGTTTTATTTTTACCAAGATTTTAATTTTATGCAATAAAATACTATTATTTTATTTGTGTTCGTAATACTATGAATTAACATTATACAAATTTAATAAATTCAATTTGTCATCTATATTCAGAATAAAATAAAATGTAATATTTTTATTTATACCACGTTTTTGGAAATGTATTTTGTTAAAAAATAGATACTAAAATACTACTCCCGAGAGCTTCGTCACTCTCTAACCATTCGTCATTCACCAACTTTTTCGAAAATTTGCTCGACAAAATTGAATGCGCAGCGCGAGCTGTCCTTATGCCTCTATAAGTATACACCTATTATTCCTCGCGCGCAATCCCCGTTGTAGCTCGACTCGCGAGTTCCGTCCTTTTCTCTTCGTTTATTATCCGAATAAACACAGCATATTGCGCTTTCATTTGGATTCCTCTTTTTTCTCTTCTCTTTCCGTTTCTCTCTTGCAGCGCTTATACATATATATAGCCCACCCTAAAGCCGTGGCATGCTCATTGTGCGCTCGCCCTTCTTTTGTGCGGATGACACCCTCTTCGCGCGCACCGAGGCTTTCCTGCGCGCTCTATACTAGCTTTAATTTTTCAGCTCGCAAGCACAGGAGAAAGCTTGAGAAATTACTTCTCTGATGAGCGGTGGGTAACGCGAGAGCTGCAGAGTAGATGTAATCGTACTCTTGAACGTAAGTTGTGATTGTTCGCGGAAAAGCGTGCTACGCGTACAGGCTGCGGCTGTGTATAAGCGGTGTTTAAATATTCAGCAGGCAGGTTATTTTAAGAAAGTTGCTAATAAATATGAAAATTGTACAAATCTGTACAAAGCTATAATAAATTACAATTATAGTTTTTATAAACTTTCTTTTATTATTAATATATCCTGACTATCATTGGTCAAATCATGAACTGTTTAGATCAATTATACATGTTTCTGATTCGAGATAAATAAGTCTTTTGTTGTATACTAATCTTTCACTTTCATAAATCAAGTAATTATATGCTCAAAAACATTTAGAGTGTTATATTTATCTTAACTCGACTAGACAGTATAAATTATGTAATTGACACCTTCACACTTTTGAACAAGTTGGATTTTGCCTTGAGAAAATTATAAATCTCATCTGATTAGAATTTTCAACGTCTATTTTGTTATTTAATAAAATGTAAAAAATTCACCAGCTTAAAATCGTTTAATTTATTATACTTATGGAATAGGGAGTCATTGAATAAAATTTTATAAAAATTAACTTAATTTAAGTATTTATCGCTTTATTACAAAAGATACTTATAATAATTAAAAAAGAACTAATAAGATACAAAATAAAAATGAAAATTTTAAATTGGATAAGATTTATAGTTTTTTCAAGGCAAACATTAACTTGTTTGAAAGTGTAAAATATTCATTTGCATAATGTATAATATGAGTTTGACTAAATTAAGATAAATATAACAGTATGAGTAGATTTATAAGCATAATTATCACTTGATTTATTATAATGCAAAAATTTTATTCCGATTTATTCACGTCGAATAGGTAAATATATAATTTACGAAAATAGTTGAAAAAAGATTTGCATTCAATTAATAATCCTTCCGCGTGTATTAAATTAATACCCGCAAGAGAACAGAAACAATGCAATCGCTAATTAAATCTACTCATACTACTTAAACATTTATTCAGCCCCTTACATTCCTTCCAACTCTCCTTCGAAAACACTATTTCCAACAATCCCCAACTCTCTCTCCCACTAAAAAAAGACTCCAAATAGTACATTCCCACACGCCTCCACCCCATGCCCGCGATTATCTTACAATTATCCGCATATCGAGCCAACCCCGTGAAACGATCGCGGCGCGCGCGCCAGGAATTTCACCGACGCATCGTCGTGCAAACCTCCGATCACCGCAGCAACCCCGTGCAGGCGACCGCATCAAACTCCATCATGCACAAACATGCACGTGCATTTACACGCATATATAGGGTATTAGTACGGAGTTACTGCGGGTGTGCGTATAACTGCGGAAGCTTTTCTTACCGAGAATGAAATAAATATAGAAGCGAAACGTGTATCGATAATGCAAGAATATACGTTGAATCATCATTTACAATTACATTGCATTTTTTTTGCATTTAAGTTACGTTAACCTTTTTTTAAACAGTTCTTGATATAACCTATACATTTATAATTGCTGTGTATATATTTTTTTAACTAAGTATTCTTTTTCTTACGTGTTCTTGAAAACTAAAATGCGTCGTCCAAAATCAATTACTATAATCAAAAAGTGCATCATCCAAAGTATAATTATTCTCTTATATAATCATTGCACACTGTTTTAATAGACTGCACGAAACATTTAAATATAAAAAGAACATGTAATGCGCTACAATTATCTTCCGAATAAATAAAAAATAGCAAAGCAAAGTGAGCTAGAACAGCGCAGTAAAAGGAATAGCACAGCGCAGCAATCGGTACGTCTACCCTAGGCACACGTATATATCGACCGGGCGAGGGTGGCCCTAGGACAGAGCGACATCATTGTGCATTCCCTACGCAGGGCGAGCGCGTGCCGCGAGCAGTCGCGCTGCTGCATGCACGTATACACCTACGCCGGTCGAATGCGAACGCGAACGCGACTGCGACTGTGAATGTCGATGTGCCGCCGTCGGGGCTGGAGAGGATCGCCGTTCACGTTGGGCTCTCTAGCAGTAACGTGGAAGGCGATCGGTCGCGGTATGTTACGTATATCGCCGCAGCGCGTAAACTCTCCAGAGAAGTTAGACTGGTGGAGGAGGTTCGGGCGGTTTGTTTGACTTCAGAGAGAGAAAGAGAAAGCGTGGGTTTTATTGATTCAACGAATTTTTATTTGTTCGGGGGAGAGAGGGGTGAGGTTTCAGGGTGGTACTGGAGGGTTACTTCGGGGGTGCTTTTTAGTACTTTAAGGGGGTTGTGAGCGTAAAAAGTTTTGGGTGATTGTAGTTTTGTGTGCACGTGAAATTATGGTTTGCGTGATGTATGGTGTTTTAGCTTCGTAAATTATGGCTAAATTTATTAAGTCGATTTTTTTTATTAGTTATATAGAAAGTAGATCATTTGAATGTAACTACAAAAAGTTTCATGGAATACAGTATCTATAACGTACTAATGATCATATTGTTTTTGGTTAAGACCTTTAAATAGCGTCTCATCAACTGAGCGCTCGAATACCACAATTGTCGTGCGCCTGCAGGTTAATTTTACATGTCTACGATGTTTATGGACGTTATATCAATATGCCAACAATAATTATTCATTGTCATTCTGTCACGTTAGTTGATTAGTTTCCTTTCCTAGTTTAGCTCTTCAAAAACACGTCCATTTTATCGGATATCGACATTATAAACTATTATACTTTGTTTATTATAATACTTCTTTCACTTATACGCGAAAAATCGCTTGTTTTATTTACCTACCAACATTATCTAACAAATTCTTAACTGTTAATGAATTTATCATTTGTGGCAAATGAATGAAGATACCATGCTCATGCAAGCAAACGATTCACTTAACACTAGGAATTCATCATCTGCGTATGAATTAAGTCAGTATGTGCAGTAGAAAAGAATGTTTAAGTAGAAACAATGTTATCTGATCAGGCAACAAAAACAACTTATAGTCTTAAAAACAATAATTTGAATTCTAATTTAATTATAATAATTACATTTTACGTCTTGAACTGACAAACAATTCTTCATAAATTTTTTATCACATTCTCATTTCGTGAGATCAAAGCATTTCAGTGCATATTGTCTACGCGCAGGTATGCACTGCTAGTAAAGTATCTACGTGACTGCCATCTTAATCCTTTCTACTTATACCAAAAGGCGTCAACAAATACTTTTTCTTTGAATATTCATCTATACTTTTCAAATTCAAATATTTAGACAGAATAAACACTTTTTATATACCTACGGTATAAATCAGAACCTCTTTTGATACAGATAGGAATACGTTTAAAATAGCCGTATTAGATAGATATGAGAAGTAATATATATATAGTAATAATATAGAAAGTAGCGCATGAATGTTAATTATTCATACCTTTTTAATAAACTTGCTCTTCATTTTATACCAATTCAAGTAATCCAAGTATGCATAAATAATAGAAAGTCCTATATCCTACATAATCTCTGGAAAATTGAATTTTAATATGCTCTCGTTTAAAATCAACTCTTCAAACCACTTTCAAACTATGTATCCAACCATTCTTTCTTACTCTTAAATCGTAGATATAATCATAAAAAGATCTAAATTATCCTGTAACCATTATTTCTCCTATACACTTCATAACTAAACTTCTCAACTTTCAAACGAGTTTAAAAATTCGTAATTACTTGTTTAATCGCATCGAAAAGCGTCAACCGCATTCCCCCCCTTCACTCAGCACAACCTCCCTCCAAAAAAGCAACTGCTCGATCGAACCAACCCAAAGCTCATCGATGAGGATCGCGAGCGCGCACGCTAATTAAACATCGCTTATGATAACGTCTCCCTCATTTGAATAACGGAAGAAAAGCGTATATACCTCCCGCCCTCCACGCTTCACGGCGTCTCGCCCCTCGAGCCTCGATTCGCTCTTTCCCTCTTCCACTTCTCTATTCACCGCCAGTGTATACTGTATATATATCGTAATTATATCCAGGTACGACATAATTAATCAAGCAATTTCTGACGCGATTTGCTTCGCGCTGCGATCTTCCCCCGCAAAAAAAGGCGCATCAATTAGCTTCGGCGGCTGATGCTGCTGCTGCTACAGCGACCGCAAGGACACGAAGAGGATCGGATTTCAAGGGCGCGCGCGCGAACGCGTTTAAAAGATCGAAAAGCGTGTGCACGCTTGTAGGCTCTCTCGTCGCTTCTCTTCGCTTTTTTCTTATTTGGCTCTGTCGTACGTTTTTTTTTTAAACCTTGATCGCTTCTTCGTCGCGTCGATGTAGCTCTGCGTCTAGTTTTTTTGGGAATTATCTTGGGTGCTTTGGTGTTCTCTCGCTCGTGTGATTCGAATCTACCGTGTTTTACGCACATTTTGCGTGAGACTGTGTTGAAAGCCTGCTTGAATCATTCAACTGTCTGTTGGAATATCATCCATTTTTTCTATTTGTTTACAAGTTAATCCAGGTTTATAGTTGTACATGAAACTGTATTTTTTTGGTTTTAAATATTATAAAATATATAATAAATATATACATTATGACTCCGTTATGGATTATTAAAAATTTCGATTGGCTTGATTTTATTTCTATTTAATAAATAAATATACGTATCTAATTTTTATATCTCTTTTTGTTTCAGGTGAGTCAAACATCACTTTAGTAAAACTGGCCTGAAAGACCGTAAGTTTAGAAATAACAATAATAATTCATATATTTTGAAAATCTATAAAACAGTTAAAATATTCGATCACACAAAATAACTACTTTTTGATAGCCGCACACCTAGAATTCAAGTCAATAAATTAATCATCCTTACCTAAAATGTAAGAAAACATTTACATCCAATAGACCATAACATTGATTTTCCCGTAAAACGCTAACCATATAATAAATTAGGGAAGTATGTAAATGGGGGAAAAGATACTGGTTTATTCACAAAACATCAATCTCACTAAACCAACGTTCCCCACTGACCCTTCCTATAAATAATAATTAGGCTCACTGTCAAGTCAAAAGTGATCCTCTTGTCCCGGATTCCCCCCAACAGAAATAAATTTCGATTTCTATATATCGTATACGCATACGAACGTTATTTCCGTTTGTACCTGTGTGCATACCTCCTAAATATAGAAAAAGTGTCATAGACGGGTGTAATAAATCGTAATAAACCTCACTTTTCTTTGCGACATTACCAGTTTGAATATTTTTTAGAGGTTCATAACATAATATATTTAGTATTTATATAACTCAGTTAAGGGAAGACGCTACAGAAGAAACCAAAATCAGCTAAGCATTGACAAATATATTTTTTCTTTCTTGTATATAATAATACGTAAGAAGAACATATTTCCACTAGTCCCCCTAAACCGCCTTTAGAATATCAGAACAGCCAGAAAACCTTCAAAAAAGAACATTATTTTGATTATCGTTTTCGCAACAGACATCGGTGAATTTTGATCAGTTTGAATGTATGAATTCTTTTAAGTAAAACTTAGAAATGTATGTTGCAATATTATTTTATTTTCGTTTCTAAAAGAATTCTATAGCTAAATTAAATTTTTAATTCTTTATTTCCATAAAAATCATGTATTTTATTATAATGATTGCCCAGACAAAATTTGTATTTAAACTTTTATCAATAGGTATCAACATAAATTTATAAAAAATGTATTTAAAAAATAAATTAACATACATTTAAAGCATAAAAATAAAATCTGGTGACATAACTGGAAGTTATAAAAATAATGAATCGAGAAAAATGACTTTAAAGAAAAATAGTAGTAATATTTAAATAAAAGTAAATTCGTTATTATTTATGATTTCTTTTTTGTTTAAGAGGATACATCTTTTTGTCCATCACTGAAATAGGGTTCTGACTTATACTAACGTTTAGTCTTACTTAGGGCGCACTTATTTAACTTTTTTGTCACGCAAATGTTTAAAAAACATTGAATTTTAGACAAAAACGAGAATATTAAAAAAAATTAAAACAGCTTAAAAAGACAAATTTTCGTTTGAACCCTGTTTCATTATTAAGAAACAAGGTTAAGAAGTAGTATAAAAAAATAAAAATAGAATCGGTTTTTTCACCAAAAACCTGTATCTTTTTCCCTTAAAAATATAATCATTTAATATTAATTAAAAACAAAATATTCAAGGATTCGATTTCAAACAACAAAAGGGTTTAAAAATATGATCCTTCTCAAACTTGTTATAATTTTTCATCTTTTTGATCTGAATTTGTCTGATCTTTGAATGGACTCTTAAAAATCAAACAACAAAAAGTCATTATTTACAGAAATAATATTAATCATCTTCTTCGTAATTTCTCAATCTCTTCATTAAAGAAAAATGAAATAACCCTGCATAAAAGAATCCTCCCAAGAAATTAGTATCTCTCACCGTCTCCATTCTTCCCATCCTTTTTCGTCTCCTTTTTTTGGTACCCGTACGCGCTCTTCGTCTGCCACCCCGTCCTCCTCGTATAATTATAAAACGAGCCGAACAATGCCACCGCGCGCGGTCGCGGCTTCTTTTTCATTCCTCGTCCGAGCGCGATCGCTCAAAATTATGTCATTTTGTTTGCCCACGCCGCGCGATACTCTCGATTTCTCCCTCTCGCGCCGCTTCGCTTTTTCACGCGCTGCGCTTATTACTTCGTTATTTCAGGCGCTTTATCTTGGCGAGTTCGCGTCGATCAATCATAAGCGTCGGATGTACGTGACGATCCGGAGAATGAGGATTATCGACACGTTTCCCCCTGTTTCAATAGTAAGGTGTTAGTTTTAAATTATTTATTTATCAAACTTTGTCAGGCTGGATAATTTTTAAAAGAGTCTTTTATACTGACATGTGAATCTTCGTCACTCTTTGCATAAAAAGTTATATTTGATTATTAAAGTTTTAATTAAAGTACGAAAGTAAACAAGCGTTTTTGAAATAAGGATATGATTCATCAAAAAGTTAATTGCGCATTCTAATTCAAATAAAATAATCAACATAAACAAGAATAGTATAATGCATCGATCATTTGATAAAAAAACTCTATGCATTAAAAAATAAGAAAAACACGTTATTTTACCCGTTAATTAAATACAGAAAAGCGGTTTACAAACTAATAATTTAAATTAAATTTGTAACGTTGATATAAGGTTGAAAATGTGTCGACATTCTAGATCGCATTAAAACGCCGGGTAACGAATTCAATTATAGGCATTACTTTCGGCCGTTTGTTTTTCGAAGTATCAAGTGTATTGTGACACTAATGAAGTGCCTTTTATAAACGACTTCCATAACGACACCGATGACATTGTGTTAATTTTACAAGCAAAAAAATTGTATCTTAGAATTGTAGGTATATCGCAAAAAATATAATGTAATAGAAATAGAACAACTATTAGAATCGGAATGTAGACCATTCGAATGTCGAGTAAATTGCGGTGTACAATTGTATAGTAGATGCAGTTATAGCACTATTATATCGGTACATATAAAAACTGCAATCGCATTTCGTGCTCCTTCATTTATTGTAAATTGTAAGCTATTTGTATGATCTATATCTTGTCATCTGGAAACCGCATTCCGTTAAATTTGATTATTATGTTTTATCCTATTATTATCAAATATAATTACCAGAAAAATTCTACATATAATTTAATTTCCTTTTGTTATCTGTACTACTATTTACTTAATTTCGTAATTATTACACGAAATAAACAGATAACATTGAGCAATGTTAACATCAAAAGCTTTTAAAATTCTGAATCACATCTTATAACGTTAATCTTAGCCCTGAATCATACATATTCCTCCTCAATATTGTGATTTCGCTACACTTTTTTCCTCGCCTGCAAATTTGTTCAATTTTCTAAGAAGGAAAAATACGCCACACAGAGTATCCAAGTGACATACCCTCCTAGTCTTAACAAATGACAGGCACATCAGGCGCAATTTCCTAAAAGCAATAAAGCTGACGAGCCAGGCCACAGTTAGTCGAGTCCAGGCGCTGGGTCACTCAACCGTCGTCGTATGTTCCTTCGACGATAAGAAAATCAATACCCGTCCATGTAAATGAGCCCTACAACACTTTTTTTTACTTTCAGCCGACGTCTCCCCTACCCCTCCAAATCCTTCGGATGATTCACCTCATTCAAACACTCTTCTCTAGCTGTCTCTCTTTCTTTCCATTTTCTCTCCCTCTGCCACTTTCTCTTGATTGCACACTCATTACCTGCTCCTATACGTCATCTTCAACAAAAACGTTCTGATGCTTTACCGTATTTTGCCACATGGAGAGTGAAAATTTATTCTTGTAATGAGATAGTTCATAGGAAAATATTAATGTATAAAGATATTATTTGTAGAAGTTGTATTTTCCAAAGAATATTTCTTAATTAACTAAAATTTATAACGATAGTTACAATGTATGGCGGTAATATATTTGCTAAAAAGAAATATTAAAAATATTGAAGAATGCAAAAACTTAATATTTTTATAAGCATATAAAAATTAATTAAATTTTATGTCGACAGTAAAATGATGTTATTTACGATTGAGATATAAATATTATTAATGATGGTGAAAATTATGATTTAAAAATACTTGCTTGTCATAATAAATAATATTTTTTAGATAAATAAGAAATTTACTTTGCATTTTTAATAAAAAGTGGTATCAATCATTGAATTTATTGATAAATACAGTATTAAAAATATTTTCTATGATTGTGTGCATCAGTAAGTTATAATTATTACTGCATAAATGATATCTATATTTCTTTTTAAATAAACATTATATGCTTTCATATCTCTGAAATTGTATCAAAACCTCGCAAATCTGCAATTACTAGTCATATGACGATATAATGAATTTTAAATTATATCGAATGTGTTCAGTTATCGGTACCGAATTAGAACTTGAAATATTAATTTAACTGATTATTCGTGAATTTAATCATTACCAATTTATTTTCATTTTTCTTTCTATTTTGTTAAAACTTGTTAGTATCAATTATTATATATGTTATACTAGTATACCTAATGTATATAAAAAAAAATTTAATTTACAATTGTAATGTTGCAAATACGATTATTGTCAATTGAAAAAAAAACATTACAAATGCAGAAACTTTCTGGTTTTTCATCCAATTTTAATTATCGGGGTTTTATTTTGTTCTTTAAATGTTGTTTGACAATTCAGCGAAAGAAAGTTTTAAAATAATTCATGAGTGATATAGAGAAGCTTATTGTTTAAAACTAAACACGTAATCTAGTTAAACGATTAGTTTTTCCGTAGCACCTATAAATTATTTTGAAACTTTCTTTCGGATGATCTATCAAACAACACTTAAAGAACAAAATAAGACCCCGATCATTAAAATTAGATTGAAAACAAAAAAGTTTGTGCATTTTTAATGTGCTTTTTTAATTTACAATAATCGTGTTTGCAAACATCACAATTGTTGATTACAAATTTTTTTATATACATTAGGTATACTAGTATAACATATATAATAATTGAAATTTTTATGTACGTGAAGTATACTAGTATAAGATATATAATGATTGACACTAACAAGTTTTAACAAAATAGAAAGAAAAACGAACCTCCTAAACAAATGCATGTATTTAAAAAACGTTTCTGAAACAAAAAATAAAAATTATAAAACCTTATTTATATAGGGTATCTAAATTCACACTTTTTACTGTCTCCACAACGTTCTAATTTAAAATTATAGAATCAAACCAATAAACAAAACTCATTTAAACACTTTAAAGTCTCGAAAGCTACACGTCTCTTCAAGCCCACGGTAATTGCCACTAGTGATTTATCTATATGTTTACCCACACCTTTTATCAATCTCCCTGACTAATGGCCAGCGCGCAATAAATTAAATCAATCAAAACCGATCGCTCTTCCTCTCTACTCTATTCCTCCTCTTCTCTCTCTCTCTCTCTCTCTCTCTCACTCTCTCACACACACACACATACATGCATACATACATACATACAGACACATTCTCCAGGATACATCCCAGAGATAAAGCGATCACGCACGAAAATTATGTCATTTCCCTCGGCAGCACCTCGAAACGACCGCTACACGCACACACACACACGCACCAGGTAATATACCGTCCTGAGTTTCTCCATTTCCAAAGACCTCTTCTCCCTCTCTCTTTCTCACTCTCACCAATTAAGATATCACGGATTTTCGGATTCCAACGGCTGAGTGCCTCGATGATGTTGCGGGGCGAGATTTCGTCTCTCTCTCTTTCTCTCTCTGTCTTTCACGAGGCTCTCGCTGCGTGCACCAGCATCACCTTGCTCATATAATACACACAAGTGCAGCTCGCACGAGCAGCGCAACGCACGGTGCATTCTGTACCATCCGAGAACGAAGAAGCCTGGAACGCACGGGACGAGAGAGAGAGAGAGAGAGAGAGAGAGAGAGAGAGAGAGAAAACGTTAATTTACGCGCCTTTAAAGACGTCGCCCGAGCGTGAAATGCATGTATATATATACGCGTATATAGCCGAAAACCCGTTTGCCAGGATCTCCCTCTCCTGGCGGTGTGCTCCTCGTGAGGCGAGCTCCACTGCAGCCTGCAGCAGCAACAGCAGCCCCAAGTGCACGCGCGTAAGGATGAGAGAGAAAGAGAGAGGAAGAGGGGAGCAGCAAAACAGGTTCTATAAAATTGAGCGTTCTTCCATGAAACCCTTATCTCCCGGCGAGAATCATCTTCTCCTCCGACTGCGGCACCTACATTGCAGCGTTATACACTTGCGTATATACATGCGTATAACGCTTATATATATATACACACATAGCTAGACACATATATATATTTATATACACACACATAAATAGACGTGTATATATATATAATATAAATGTATATATATATATTATATGCGTGGAATGCACTTGACTTTTGTTAATTCCGCGCTCGTCAGATTGTACGCCACAAGCTGTTGCGTTTTCGCCCCGAGATGAGAGCCGGATTAATGGCTGATCCGCGATCCAACTGAATGGGATATCTGATCGCGCGGTGCAGCGCCCGGGCAGTTCCTTTATGATGATTGTATTGTAATTTCCGCGCGGCATTTATAATGTATATACATTGTGGCGTGCAAAGAGCTGCACGCGCTTTTGTGCACGTAAGAGAGGTTTTTGAGCTGTCAGGCGCCGCGATTTTATGCCAGTGCGCGTGTGTGTGTGTGTGTTTGTGTGTCTGTTGTGTTGCATAATGGGCGAAGCGATATCCTAGGAGGTGAATTAGATTTGAATCGGAGTCGAGAGGGTTTTTTATTTGGAGGGTAATTTACGAGGTGAATGTCGCGAGTGGCGTGTCTTGGCTCTGCGAAGCTTGAGAAAAGTCGAGAAGGTGGTTTACGGGTGGTGCTTAGAGGCGTTGTTTGGTGTGAGGAGTTTGGGGTGGGATAATGAAAGGAAGTTGGGATTGACTAGAATAGCTGAAACTGATATTATAGGTAAGTTTAAACCGGTAATGCTCAGAGTTTGCTGTGAGGAACGTAGACTTTTTGACTTCATTCGTGATTTTTATTCAACCGCTGGACCAATTTTAAAGTTGCAAGGCTTATTTTTAACGTGAATAAAATTTTTATAAAATTAATACGTTAAATATATTAGAATTCTTTTTTACAATCTGAAATTTTACATTAGTCCTCTTGTAAATGCCTTATTTTTGTATAAACCTAAAGATGATAAAGCGTTAAATAAAAATTAGTTAATCTTGATTTATTTAATGTTTATTCATTAATAAAAAAAATTATCACCACATGTAAATTATCACATATAAACTTTAAAATTAATATCGGTTTTTTATCTGAGTTTAATATCAAGTAATTTTTCATAATACTTATTGATCGATGACTGTATTAAGATCACTGGAGCTACTGTAAACATGGTGTTCCATAAAAACATCCTGACCAACTTGTCGATTTGATGTCTCTAACGTTTTGAGTAGAAGGTGAAATCAGGTTTTAAAAACATGTCACTAGACGACTTATTCTCAGAAGGTATTAAGAACGCCACATTTTATTATAACTCAAAATCACATTCTTTTGATACCTGGCATTCCAAACAACCTTGAATATTATATAACAGAATTCAAAGTATTTAAACGCATCCATGTACTTGATTCCGTTTATTGTAAATATTGATTTAAATACATATTCTTATATATATATATATATATATATATATATATATATATATATATATATATATATATATATATATATATATATATATATATATATATATATATATATATATTATGCACCGTCAAATTAAAGTAATTTATAATTCATATTTCTATAAGTATAGAATAAGTAAAAATATTTCTTACAACGCGCGGAAGTAAATACAAGACTTGAAACACTGAAAATCGACTATTCATTAACTTTAATATACTGCAAGACAAGATGTGTCTGTTAATGCTTATAATCAAAGCTTTAACTAAAAAGAGTTGATGAGCTTCTTGCATCGCTTCTGAAATTTCAAGATCATTTCGTTTCATACCTGAGAGATTAGTTACCAGGAATTTTTCCTGAGTCACGTGAGAGCAAGATCCGCCAAAGGATCTGATACTAATTGACAGGCAGTTCGGTCGGTTTGAGCCTTGCCGGTCTCTTTTTTTACCACGTGTATTAAAATAGCAATTTATTGTGCGTGTGGTCGTAGGCGCGAACTTTTATCCGGCGAGTATTTTAAATATGCTCGAGACTTAATTAAGTCATTGGAATTCTTTTATTCGTGAACCAGCTATATAAAAATAATTTCATATGATTGTATACGAAATTCTTATTTGATTCTTGTGTACGCTGAAAAATTATTTATAAATTAGTTAGTATCTTTCCATTCAACGTATATAGCTATTAACAATTAAAAGGGATTTTGTTCTTATAATAAGACTTTTAGAGACAATAAATTTCAGTAACTATTTACATAGTCTGCTTCCTAGAAATATTACATCGTGAATATTTCTATACCTGAAGTGCCTACATGCAGCTTCGTATAAGCAAAAAAAAAACACAATGTAATTTTTCGAGGCGCGCAGTCTCGACTAATAATATGTTGGCTTGATGAAGGCTAAAAGGCCCGAGAACATTTTAAAAGCTCTTCTGTGAAATGAACCCTCTGGAGTCTATAATTTCATATCTAAAAGGTCTCTGCCGGGCTGCGCGAGAGATCGAGCTATATCCACTGCGGTATGCTCAGGCGTTTGAAAAATTGCGTTACTGTTAGATAAATCATAATAGAAAGAACACAGTTACAATAATCACATATATGTAAGGGTCGCGATGCCGAGTAAACAGAATAACAGTGTCTATTATATATTGCGGACAATCCAGTTTAACAAACGTGAAATTACGAGGTTGTAAAATAAAACAGGTTTATAATCAATTAATGTTATTTACCGAAGATAACTATCTATGCATGAACAATTAATAAACAGTCAAAAGTAAATAGTCTAAAACAAACTGACAATAAAATTGTATTTGCGCGAACGGAGTGGTAAAAAGATCGTTTACGACTGTATGCAAATAATCCTTTAGACCTTTACCGAATTTCATTATGGAGAGGATGGGAAAAACGTTATCAAGCTGAAACACTCGTAAAAGACCGGCGTATACGGTCGCGTCATAGTTAAGTCATAGAAAATCGTTAAGCTAGGAGAGGCAGCTTACTTATGCTTAATTTATGACACTGTACGTCCGCTATGCTGGAGGAGAAAAAAAGAATAACTGTTGATGTATTAAATCTTATGTAAATTCTTAATCCGCTCTAAAGAATGTTTGACGTTTTTCTCCTAAAAAAATATCTTCATTATATTTGTTGGAAGGTCTGGAATGATTTATGAGACAATTTCTAAGCCAGCAGGAAGACAATAGGATTTTATAGTTGAGAAATTCCCAAATAGTCAAAATTCGAAGATTTTTACAGATGACTTGTATGTTTCTGTAGGTACGTGACGCATCAAAATGTAAAAATATATAACTTGATTAATCTTTCTAATAGCTTATCCCGATGAGCAGAATCTACTTAGAGCCAAGTAGAAGTTGTCGGACTCGTGAGCAAAAGTAGCTTGGCACCTATAAAAGTAGATACTGCTTGTATTCGCAAAACTGACATTGCTTTTTATTTTTTTCTGTGTACAAGGAAACTAATGATTACTAATATATAAAAGGAAATTACTAATAATACACACAAGATAATTTCACGGCTTGCTTAAAATATATTCATAAAACGCTTTTCTATAAATATAAAGCAATACACAAAACCAGATTAACTTTTTGTCACTAAATATAAACATAAAATTGATCACTGTTCTAAAATATCTGCGCATCATTCTATTTTAGAAACACCTGAACTTGATATTTCATTTTAACCAATCGTCTGGTGGAACATCTATAAAATTTTATTGATATAAGCAATATTCTATATGGGTTCCGGTATTAGCTATGTAAGTGCAACACTTCCAATACACATTCACGCATGTTGCCTTCATGTATATGTGCGTCCCTCGAGTGTAGATTCAAAGTTTGGCATAGTGCGTTTTATACACATAAGAATTATACACATTATTATTGTACACAATTTAGCATTGGTCAAATTATATATAGATATATTTGACCAATGCTAAATTGTGCACAGTAATTACGTGTACAATTCTTATGTGTAAGAAACGCACTATGCCCAAAGTTTCATCCAGTGACTGTATGAGCACTAACGCGTATGCATATATGTCAAGGCAAGGAGAGTTTGCGTTCACGGAATTATTGCACGGTACCGATACTCAGTGAAACTCCATACAGCATTTAATATCATAATAATAAAACGACGTAGAGAGTTAGAAACGTACCTATATAGATCACATCATTAAAAACAAAAATACTTCCTTTAATTATCGCTAATAGTAATGGTCACCTTAAGCATTCATAAACACCTCATTTAAATTTCTGCCACCAAAACGAACAATACTTTAAACTTTAATGCCCTCTTCAACAATAAAACCACTGCGCAGCGTAGGCGGCGCACCGCGATTTGCATATCCATAGACGCTTCGGCATTCCTTCATCCTCTTCTCATTTCCATAAAAACGTCGTCGCGTGCCAACTACACTTTCGCCTCTGCTGCTCCTCGCGCAAAAAATCTCTCTCTCTCACTCTCAAAAGACCAAGTCTTGCGCGTACGCAGCCTCAATTTCGGCCTCTGGCGTAATATATACGAACGAAAGGGCGGCTCGCTCGCGCGATCTCAGCTTGGCGTCTCAAGGCCGCAACGAAAGTCTCGCATACACGAGAGGCTGGACGCGCTCATAGCTTGCTATACCGACCTGACGTCGGAATCTTTTGGTCTCTTTCTTATGTCCGAGAAACAAAGACAAAAAGCATCCAGTGGATCGTGAAACTGACCCAAGGCCCTTGAACGCGCGCGCGCGACTCAAAATTCTCTCTATAATACTCTCTTGCCCCGTGACGTTTATGGGTTTCGCGCGTGTACGAGCGCGAGCATCAGAGCGGGCTTTTTAATCTTCATCGGGTTTCGTGAAACGCGAAACTATAAGAGCGCGGTATAATGTAGCGAAGCAGTAGCGGCAACCGATGCGCGCTGTGTAAGAGGGAATGCAACGGAAAGATGAAATCGTGATATAGGTGCGTGTGGGGGTGTAGGTGAGATAATATGGCGGTGTGTGAAACGGGAAACCGGATGGATTGTTCGAGAGGGCGCATTTTCGGATTAGTTGCTCGCTTTTGGGGATTAGTTCTTGCTAATGGGGTTGCGTAAGGTTTCGAGAGAATTAAATGGGTGACGTAACGGATATAATTGTATGCTTTAATGAAATATTTTAATTAATTAACTAAAATTGTATGGCATTACTCATCAGTATTTATTACAAAATATTGATCGTTATTTGTAAGCTGTATAGCATTAGGATAATTTTATACTTTTAGTACATCGTACAATTATGAAATTGGAAAGTGTTAAAATTGTATATATTTATTTAAAATATTAAATGTATCTGCTTGTTTAGAGCACAAATATAATCAACAAATGTTGCTTGAAGGCGTGCTAATTAGGCTATAAATGATGTAAATAGCTGTTTATGTGAGCTTCTGCACATAAAAAGGGCTTACGTACCACTCGAGCAAAAAGGGGGAAGGGGGAGGAAACGAGCGTATGGAGCATCTCCGGTGTATGCTCAAGCGTAAGTCGTAAGAATCCGATTAAGTGCATTCAGTGTTCTAGAGAGGACTTTTCTAGCCCCCTATGGAGCGTCGACAATGTGTGTACTTATCAGATGTACACCTCGATCGGATCCGAACTCGAAAAGCCCCATAAATCCCCTATAAAACCGTGACCTCACGTAACAGATTTTTACGTTTGAGCCTACACATTATAGTGGCAGATTTCCAAACCTATGACAAGAAAAACATTTCAGAACAAAAGTAACTGTCTAGTTTTTCTTTTTATATTATTCCGTTATTCTAAAGTTGATGTAAGTAAATAATATACCTTTAACGTTTAAAAATTTAAAATTAATCACCACCGTGTCTTTACCAATAATCAAAACAATTGTTGTAACTTTTTTTTAATGATAAATGCTTTTCAACAATTATTTTGTTTCAGAGATTTGAAAAATATTATTGAATTCTTTAAATACGTTTAATCGAATAACTTGGATGGAATCTTATTTAATTATGTCAAATATGAATAATTATAATTTGAATGTTATTGTACGAAAACGGAAGTTTTGTTTACAAATCAGTGGAGTTCACTTGGATTAGATTAATTCCCGTGTTATACTACCTATGAAGGGTATTTACGATGAAACATTATTTTAATTTAAGCTATTGTCGAAAATATCATGTTATATACAAATTATTATACTCATTTAACAATTTCAAATATTAACCTACTTTCATACATTTAGAGAGGCTATACTCATATTATATCTCTCGCACCTATATGTTAGCATAGCACTCGCCGCGAATAATTCACTTGCTGAAATCGGACCTTAATACTTTTAGTATGATCTGATGTCTACCATAAATCTTATTTTAGTTCAAAAATAGTTCGATATCTACACCACTCTCATCTTACCCTAATTTATTTTTACCCCATATCATACTTTATTAACACCCTATCCTTTAAAAAAAAAATTGTATCCACTCTATTCCACGACAACCATCACTGTGGCGGGAATTTCAAATAAATACGTTATGCCCGAACGAAGATACCTATATACACACAGCCTAAGATCGCGGGGTCCGCGCACAGGAACACGGCTGCCCCGTAGGGCACGAAGGCATTAAAGTTGCAACGGACTCTCGAAGACCCTGCGCGCGTCTTCGCATTTTCGTCCTTCTCCTCCGCGCGCGCGCGACTGTATATATACAATAACGGCCGACAGACAACAGCCACACAGCGTCTGCGCCGCGCGCTCTTTACCCTCCCTTTTTTCGCCTCTCGTCCTCTTTTCTCCCTTTCGCTCTCTCTCTCGCTCTCTCTGCGAGGCCTTTTTTCGACTCTTTTGGCTCCGTTTCGCGTAGTCCCTTTCCTTTCTTTAGTGCTTCGCCTGCTCGCGCTTTCTCGCTTTTGCCCGGCACGCGAAAAGGCTTTGTTCGCCGCGACGTGTATGTATGGATGTACGTGGGCAGGCAGGTATAGGCCTGAATTTTGGCCCACGACGTGTTTTATTTATGACGACGCTGAAGTTTATTCACGATAATTACAGCGTGTGCTTCGGTTGGAAAAAAAAGTTTAGGTCGGTCGTTATAAATGGGTTTTTTTGCGCCGTTATTACGGAAATTTTTGCGCTGAAATTGCTGTTCCGAGCATCGAATTGCGTGCGTGGGTCACTTTGGGAAAATTGCGATGTTTGGCATTTTCTAGCACTTATTGCTGAAGATTCAGCGGAGTATTAGGGGAATTTCCTTAATATTACTATGGATTATAGATATGGTTTGTAATATTTAAGATTTATGTAGTGAAATTTGATATCTTCGGTAACAGTCGGAATTCTGCAATTACTTATACTAGAAAACGTCATTTGTAACGCGTTAGATGTCAAAATGTTGATTGGCTTTCAGAATTATAAATTACGCAATATCGATACAGAATAAATGCACAATTCAATTTGCTTCTCATTTTGTGATTTTTCAATTGGCACTTATGTCACAACTTAAAGTATCCATCAATATTTCGAAGTATATGAATTGTTGAATTACAGATTCAATGACATCATTATTTTAAACATTTTCCATTTCGATAATGAAAAAAAGCTTTTAAGAACAATGTTTCAAACTGATCTATTAGGTATTTATATTTACATCTGTACACTGAATATACACGTTCATACGTAAAAACTGTCAAAAGCAAGGTCGCACAAGTAAATATATGGACTTAAATAATTCAATTACAAAAGTAATTCCCGAATAATCTAATAATCGAAAGTTTGTCATAATGTCTGTCATACAAGCAAACCCCATTAAAAAGCCACATCAAACCCGACCATTTCTCTGGAAGTCAAACCGCAACTTCATCCAAAGCTCGTCCTCCCATTGCATCATCACCTCATCCAGACGAAGTCTCGCTCGATAATTTTCCTCCATTCACCCCGAAAACTACCCGAACTTCATTTCGCCTCACTGACAACCTGCACCTTATACTTTACGCGCTTCCTTCCCTCCCCCCAACGACAATATACATTTCCTTCTTCCATCTGTCCCCCTCTTTGTCTTCGACTGCTGCTACTTGTACCCTGTACATGCACCGTGCAGATATTATACAGTCTCGAGGGGCCATCGTCGACGACGCGTCACACAGCAACAAAAAAAAAAACGAGAATAAAATCACACTCGCCAAAAAGCCCTTACGTGTACCTCTGGCGAACCCCAACTTTACTCATATATATGGGTGATTCTAACCAGAAAGGATGTTTTCGGTTTTCACCTTTGTTAGTAAAAAATGTGAGTTTTCAGGATTATTTTGTATGAAACATATTGATCGTTGTGCGAGATTATGTGCCGAATGAATTTATAAGTAAGTATACCAGCAACAATGAGCCGTTACAAGAAAAGTTATATACAAAATAAACAAAAAAAACTTCGAAAATTATATGTTTAATATCATTACATAAGTAAATTCAATAAATGAAAATGGGATTTTTATTTGTACACTCACTAAGCGCTTCTAATAGATATAAAATTTCAAAACTAATAACTAAGAGAAGAATTTAACTTCATGAGAATTTAAACACATATTTATAGTATAAAACAGTTCTAGAATGAATTCTACTCGATATGAAACCAAAAATATATGTAAGAAAAGGTGGTACGCTAAACAGCTCTTCAGCAATAAATAATTTCTTTAAGCTTTGAGGTTGAAAATTGACACGTATGATACCATTTATTATATTTCCTCGTCTTATAGACATATGTTGTAAGTTTTTATGGTATTCTGTGTTATAACATAATCAATTTAATAATGCTCAAACATCTTGTATTTGTTAAGAAATCCCTCTTACAAATATTTTCTTTAAAATTTTATTTTGTTAAGCTGCCTGTAAGTTCTTTATTATCTGGATTAAAGTCACCCCAGCGGCTCAAAGCCACTCCATTTTTACGGTATCAAAGAAAATGTCACGACAAGAAACTGACATCGAGAACATCCATTTGAGTAGAACCACCCGTGCACAGATGGATTATAAGTCCGAGTAAGAGAGCTCGTGGATGGTGGCGTGCCGAAAAAAAGGGACTCTCGAGCGGGACCCGGGAGACGCCTCCTAAGATAATTGGTAGGACTGGATTCCATGCAAGTCTCAAAGCTTCGCATCCGCGTAATTAATAGTTCCGTGCGCCTCCTTCTCGCTCCTCTTCGCTCTCTGTCCCTCATCTTTTCCTTCCTTTCTCTTTGTCTTTCACCGGAGAACGCCAGGCGATCGCGGCCCGGCGTATATACTCCCGTAAGTCGTTCTATATATCTGTACCTGCCGAGCGCCGGACTCGCGCTGCAGCCTCATCTCCATCTTTGATGCGTGCTGCTCCTCTTCGACTCGTCCTTCTCCCCCTCTCTATTTCTGTTTTTCATTATTTTTCGCTCTCGTTTCCAGCTATAGCTCCCTTTCGCTTTTCGATACGTTTTTACTTTGCTGCTCTATTTTTTTCTGGATTCTTTTTATGGATACCTGCTTTGATGCGCGTCTGGCGCTTGAACCGTTCATCCTTCATTTTCACCGTCTGGGATATACCTGGCTTGAAGGTTTATAGGTTGTTCGGGGAATGTATAGATTGCAAGGTGGAACATTTGGGAAGAGTTATTTAGGAGTGCATTGGATCCAACAATTTTCGCGCGTAATCTCGTAAAGATGGAGTGCAATGAAGAATGCTAAAACCTTAAACCGATGAAAACTTGATAGGCTGAATATACTTTTTCAATTTTTTAAAGTGTAAGATTATCAGTTCAATCGATAAGAAAATAATTATAAAATATTAAAAAAATACTCAAAAGTTGTACAAAACTTTTAACTCTTGTTGTAAATAATATCTTAAAAATTGTCTTGTAAATAATAAATCTTGTAAATACCTGTAGGTACTTATAGATTTTTATTCTGATTTCTAAAGAAGCACGTGACTGTGCCTGAGCTCAGAATCTTTTGTTTAAAGTAGAGAAATTAATCTTAATATTTTAACGAGAATAAGTCAAAAGTATTTTTTTATGTTTATAAAATAAAACTAAAATTATAACATTTAGACATCATAAATATATATTAAAATGACAAACATTTGTTAGCTTTATAAATTTCTTAAAAAAGATTTTCAATATAATTTATCTTTAAACTCTCTAAAATTTTGGGAGTGAATAATATCTTACTCCAAAAACTTTAGAGAGAAAGATCTAAAGAATTGCTTGGATAATATATACACGATAGGATTCAACAACAATTCCTAATTATAGATAATGTTAATAAGAAAAAAAACCATTGAGTCGTGTACAAATGAAAATTAATAGTATAAGTTACAACTAAGCCCTGAACATTTAGTATACAGTTTTAACTTCAACAATAATTCTTCACTCTAAACATACCTATAATAACTATTTCCCGGCATTCTCTATTTGCGGATTCTCTTTATTAAAAATTCAAATACTTTTATTCAACAAAAATCTGTTCCATCCAAGTATGTATGACTTTATACTTCTCTCGCGAGCAGCGAGCATATTTACTACCTCCTCATGTCTCTCTTCACCACACTGTGTACTCTACCCCTCTCTCTCTCTCTCTTACCTTTTACGTTCTTCGATCCCTCTCATATATACCATTCGCGTCTCTCTCCCTCTCCCCCAGCATTTTCTGCATCTGCCCCCTCTCTCTCTCTCTCTCTCTTCCTCTCTCTCTCCTTCCTCTCGTATCATCGTTCGCGGCTTCGGCTTCGGCTTCAGCTTCAGCGCCGCTGTTGCAAAGTAATATTACCCACTCTCGGATGCTGCTGCTGCTGCTGCCGGCTCTCGTTGCGAGATCTCCTCTCCGCACCGCTCGCGGTCTTTTCTTCCTGCGCGAACGATATCTGGAACTGGATTCCTAAAGCGCCTCTCCGTGCGCCTCGTTCTGCGCGCTCGCGTGCACCCTACGTACATATGTAGATGTACGCTCTCTCCGCACTCTCGTGCATGTGTGGTGTGCGCTGCACGAGAGAGAGTGAAAAAAAGAGAGAGAAAAAGAGTTGATAGTCCAGCGCTGGCTGCAGCAGCATATGGCGAGATGCTGGAAATCGATAGAATTTTTGCCGATCGAGATAATGGGGCTTTACACTTGTTCCGAGGCGATTGCGAGCCAAGATTGCCCGCGATCGTGAAATTGCGCGCGGCGAGTTGTGCCGCGGAAAGGGTGTAGAGCGCAATTTTTTTGTCTGCGTTGCGTGGCATATGGAAATTAAGCGACTTCGCGATATTTATATATAAATGCGTGTTTTCAGCTTGTACGTACAAGCATTTCGCATAGTATTTGGTGTTGATTTATAAACAACTAAGGTGGTTTTATTCATTTCTTGGGAATTCGCTCGAGCATTTGGTATAGATAAAGTGTTTCTTATTGCATTCTTCAAAGTTTACGGGATTATTATTTTTTTACACGCGAATGTTCTACATTTACGCGTAGTTTCTCGTTTTACGGCTGAAGTAATGCTTTTACAAGGTGTTTTAAGTTTTAATTGCGTGTATCTCGAGATATTTGATGCTTCGAGCCGGTGGTTTAAATCCTTTTCGAGAAGCGTTATAATTAATATATTATTTTTATATTAAAGCTACACCGTTGCCACGCTTGCGTTTAAAGATACAGCTAATTGACATATCAATGGAATTTACATTCCTCTTTGTTTTTTCGTATACTAAGCGGATATCAAGAGAGGATAAATACAATTTACGATATGTATTTTAGCACGTAATTCACAGACGCATAAAACCGATGATAGCATTAACATAGCGACTAAAATGAACGTTTTTAGCGCTTTCAATTCGCAAATGTAGGTGTATAAATGAGTCAGTATTACTTGAAAAGCTTATTACAATGACCTATTCACGTACTAGATTGACGAAGTAATAATCAATAGCAATCTAATCAACAGATACATTGCGAAGCACATAAAAACATAAAATTGAAGAAATACTCCATAAGCCACTTTATACTCACTCACAGCTTGTAAATACTGCAGCGAGCGATACGGATAGAATTTTTCACGATCAAACACCCGCCGCAACATAAATCCCGGCGATCCCCGCGTAATTCACGCGCATCTCTTGAAAAATGCACACCGTGCCATATCGGTAATGAAAGACTTAGGAGGGCGCGCGGGAAGCCCTTGCGCAACCCCCCTCCGCGTACACATAGAACCTCTAAAATTCCGATCGAAGGCTTGATCCTTGCCGAAGCCATCCAAACACGTCGTCCTCGACAAGTCAAATTTGCACCGAAACATAATCGCCTTGCGCGCTTTACGCAGCTCCGCTTCCTGCTACACGTGATTTAGGCTTATTGGACGGAACGCAGCGCACAGCGGAGAGGCAATCCATTCTCTCTTTCTCTCTGCTGTGTGGGCAATATCTCTCTTTCGATCTCCTTTTGCTCGCTTTGATTCTGCCTTTTCTATTTCTCGCTTTTCTTCTTTTTCTTGCTCCCCTATAGTTCGGTTTCCATTGGGGTTGGCTGTCTCTATGCTGCTCGCCCTTTATTTCTCATGGGCGAAATTTCGGATGCTCAATTGCACTGAATATTTGAGTGATAAGAGACTTTTTGTTTAATGACTATTGGGAATTGGCATAGTGCAGTATTGCTATCATATAGATGGTTATTGCTTTGTATTGCAAATAATTACATAAATAGGCTAGGGTTACTAGAGATGCTTCTTACGAAGGCGTATTTAATGTTTTTAGTTACGAATAAAAAAAACAATTTTTAGAAGAATGTACAAAAATAAAAAGTATCGCTAAAGTGAATATTTTGCCATAATTTTTCAACTACCAAACGTAATATTTTTTATGTTAACTGCAAGTGGTGGATGAATACATGATTTTACTGGCATCATTTTTCTCTGTTTTAAAAAGATTAAATCGAGTTTTCATAAACACAGAAATTAGTAAAAATTTTAGAACCCATAATTCTTGCTTTTATAATTTTTTTACTAAAAACAGTAGCGGTAGTACATGGTAACAAAATAATAAACGCAACTTTAATAATCGATATATTTAAAGGTCTATCAGTTATTTGTCTTGTTAGTATTTTTTTTTCTTTCACGATGTACTTACAATTTGTAAATAGTTAGATGCAAGATAGTCAATAATCGAGTCATGTAAACAAATAACTTATTAAGAGCAGCCGATATTACGCACAGCAATTAATTGACCGTTTAATTAAATCCGATAAATGCGCGAGCGTATCTTAAGCAAGGTCGATTAAACATGCGTTTTGATTTACGCCGACTAAATGCATTAGCATTGCATTGCATTGCGAGCCAAGGTATTTATTTAACAAAGCTCTTATTAAATAGCCAATCAAGGGGAAATAATTTTCTGCACCGGCTCTCGACCCTTTCGTTCTTTATCGCTTTGTAATCACTTCCACCTTTTTGTTTCTATTTATACGCATCCCGTTTTATATACGTTTCTCTGTTCCTTTTCTTCATTTTAACATTTGATATGCTTTCAAATCATAGTTAATACAATTAATAATACCACTTCAATTTCTCTTAAAATACATTTTGACGAATATTCTTCTTCATACATGGGTTGAATCGTTTAACCATCATCTAGGCCGATAACTTTTTACTACGATAAAGTTACAGCCTTTAACTCTCCAAGAGAACATAACTATCGCTAATCCTTACTTTCCTCCTCCGTCTGGTCATAATTCTCTCATTAAAACTCACCGAGCTCCGCTCACTCATAACAATATAACACTACATTCTCCGGTACTCTCGTACTCCCCGCCACACCACATATTTTTCTTCCACTGCATCTCCTCCCCATTCTTTCTCCCCCTGACCTCTCTCTCCCTCGCACCCTGTCCATCTCCTCTTCCCATATATTTCCCGACGTCCCCCACGGACGGCCAGAGGCGCGCGAGCGCGTTAATCCTCTCTCGGATGACCCCTCGCGTATAAGTAAGGGAGCGAGACACACACTGCGCACGACCAAGACGAGACGCTGGATCGCGCGGGAATTTCGCGAGAAACGATTGGACGCACTCCACTGCGATCCTGGGATGAGGCGAAGCTAGTGAGCAATCGATGCGCGATTGCTTGGCTGGGCAGAGAGACGGAGAGCGATCCTATACTCGTTGGCTGGATGACTATTAGGGGCTTCTCGTGTCGCTTCGCGTTGTGTTGCGTTTCGTTTCGATTCGTTTCTCTGAAATGGTGTTTTTCGACTTTTATTTGACGTCGGCTGTTGCTTCGGATCGGCTGGTGCGTGTATTCGAGTGTTGGCACGAATGTGAGGAGAATTTGATCCTATGCATGATTTTTTGAGATGCTTTTGTGGAATGGTTGGGTGGCTACGGATATTGCATAAGAGATTTTCGATACTATTTAAAGATGGTACTCGAGTGTATGGTTTATTTTTAGTTAATTACTCGGTCAAATACTTTTTTATTGTATTGAGTCAATGTTTAACTACTAAATAAATATTTTCATAGAAAAATATACTAAAAGTAGTTTGAGTATATGATACTCCTCTACTGAAATTTAAAGAGAGTATAGACTTTACTACTGTCACTTAAAATTATGTAGCCTTTGAATATTAGTTAAATTGGTTTATTATATGTTTCTTACAAATACTATTGTAATTTGAGTTCGTTTGATATTAAAATACACAAATACTTAAAATGTTACGTTTTCTATGAAATTTTAAGTCGAATAAATAAAAGTGTCAGTAGTTGGGACATCCATCCTAAATGTTTTCTTTTCACAATAATAAAATTACAATACAATGTGAAGAATCATTTTCATGATCGTCTTACTATGCTTGACATGTTCTACTTACAGTTTGGTTCTTACTCAACTTTGAAAATATTTGACACTAAACGTATCTATAAAAACATTGATGATACTTCCTTTAAGAGAAAAAGTCTATTAGCTATACAGATGGCTGAATATTTGGTGGAGGGCTGTTGATCCTATAATATGACATTACTAGATGAAAGCACTTTGTAGGATATAGCACAACATGCTTATTTCTATCCCTACTTGAATATATTACCATGAACTTACCGTCAAAACATTTCACATTTTCGTCTTTTTTAATCAAGCATAAAGACCGCAAGTTTATAAGCTTCTTTCTCTACCCTCCAGTACCTAAAGCAAACTTTCATTAAGCTCATAAAAAAATGTATCTACACAAAAGGAAAACTCGTTAGCAGTATAAAGTAATTTTTCTCATGACTCCCCCCCCCCCCCCTCTCTCTCTTTCTCTCTTTTCCTGTACCTCCTCTCTCATTCATTCTCTCTCGCCAGCCGCGAGTCTCTCTATGGCAATACAAGCTAAAACAGAAGAGAAAGAAGCGCGCGGTAAGGCAGATCGAGCCAGACGGACGGGATTATACAGAGGGGAGTGGAGGAGAGGTGGGGGATCCTCGAGATCCAATATGTGAATAGAGCGCAGAAAAGGAGGAAGCGAGCGGGAGAAAGACACCGGGGCAGAGATAAAGACATAAAAAAAGCCGAGAGCAGCCGGAAAAAGGCAGAAAAAGAGCCTCCTTCGGCCTCGTACGTACAGCGCTGGCGAACGAAAAAAGGAGAGTAGAGGAGCCGGAGAGAGAAAGGAAGAGGGAAGGAGAGAGAGGGAGGAGAAAGGGAGAGATAGATAAGGCAGTCACGAAGCTTAACGGTAAGCGCGGACATAAAGGAGACGTAATTAAAGACGCCAAGACGTGTGAGCCAGATAGAGAGAGTGGAGAGACCAGAGAGAGAGAGAGAGAGAACGAGAGGCGGGACAGCTATGGAAACACACAGACAGAATCGAGCGCTGTAGCTGAAAGGGATATGGACTCACTCGCGCGAGCAGCGAAGAATGCGATAAGCGATGGAAGACGAGGAAAAGGCGCCGCGCGAGCGGCATTTTTCTTCGTCTTCTTCTTCTTCTTTTGCCTGCCCTGCCTGCCTGCCTGCTGCTGTTTCTCATCCGAATGAAGCCTAAGGAAGGGAAATGGCTGAGCGCGTAATTAACGAGGGAAGAGCTCGCAGGAGGGAAATGAGAATTAGATTCGGAGGATGGAAGGAGCGCCGTGGCGGTTGTTAAGGTGGCGACTAAAATGGTAAAAGCGAGAAGGAATAGATGCGATCGAGTTGCGAGCAATTTGTATAATGCCCCTCACCCCCTCTCCCCCCTCCCCCATCGTCAATGCGCGCCGATAGATTTTAATTGTGCAGCGGTTTCTTTACATGTGGTGAAACGAATACTGCTTATTTTGCATTTAAGCAAAGTAATTGAGGTAGTTTAATTAAACGTGTACGTGTTGTATACGGTTACGAGGTTTTTAGGATACTTTTTATTTTGTTGGGATCTGTGATGTACGAAAGAAATATGTTTTAAGTATACATATAGTAGATATTTTACAACGAATTTAATGATATTACAAACTGACGAAATTGTGTATTTTACAGAAAAATTAAATGGGTTTTTATAAATAAATTGAGTAAAAAGTTTAGAAAACTAAGTAGTAATATACCGACTAATGTACGACATACTTTAAAGAGGCTAGGTCAAGAATTATATTGCGTCTGGCACAAATAAATTTAAGAAAATTTAATTAGAACTAGTTGAATTGATGTTCATGACTATTTAATTTTAGTATTTTACTATATCTCATATTATCAATTTTATGATATACATCATAACCGTGAACAAGCCTCTTCATAGGGAAATAAAAAAATTAAAAGCTGCAACTGAACTTTGTAGAATATCAAACGTCTGCAATTAAAGAATTAAAAGTGCATCAAGCAGAAAATTGAATTAACAGTCGCAATTAAACTCAGCGATTGAAAAAATGTTTCGCTACAAGAAGTAAGATAAGGACATTTCAGAAAATGCACCTGGAATGGAGAAAACTACGTGCAGAATTAAACTTCTCGAGCTGATAAACGGAGCTGCAATTAAATCAAAAAATAAAAAAGCCTAAACAAAATACCTCGTAGGTATACGAAGAAAGAGAATGAAAACACGTACGCGAAGGTTGGAGGCACACATACAGAAGCCGAGAAGAGAAGCGCAAAACCGGACGCACGCGCGATGACGTCATAAAGACACTTCTGTGCGTCGCGATGCTTATAGCGAAGTTGAAAAACGAAGTGCTTGTCTCTCGTCTTTTTCAGCAGAAGAAATAAAATATAACGACGGAGTGGACTGATTATTTACCCCGTCTATGTAATTTCACGGTAGAACTTAAGTATATGATCCCATATGATATAGTCAATTGATGGATGTTTCCTCAAAATAATGAATCTTTCTGCACACTAAAAATATTCTAATCAATCTAAAGATGTGACCAATGATGCTGAAACGCTTAATTGAAAAATATGTAATTATTTCTTCGATAAATAAATAATTGAATAGATAAGCAATGAGTTTACTTCGAAGTAAATAATACGTAAGCTTTCATTTTATAAAGTTGCTAACTACAATCTTCCTCTGATTGAACCTATGAAAAAGAACGCAGACGAAGCATTTGCATGACATGAGCGCGTTTTCACTCGGCGACATTTAGAGAGAAAAAGAGTGTACTTACATGCGGCAATTCCTCATAGGCAGGTTCAGTAGCTCATGCATTTCACGTCCTTGTACGGCCTCTGTGCGAAACTTAAAAGGACATACAATTCCAATTGATGAGAAAGAAAAAAGTATCGAATTAAGAAGCGCACAACTGTGCGGCAAAAAGACAAATGCTGCAACAGCGGTATACATGTATGACCAGGCTCATACAATCACGATGTATATAATACGCGTGTAGGTAGAGGATGAACGAGAATGAGTCAGAGAAGAAGAAGGGAGAATGAGATTGTGGGGAGAGAAAAGAACTTTACCTCCTGTAGTTTTGCGATTGTGCTGTCTGCGCTATACTAGAAGTTAAATCTTATCTTGCTTGGAAAAACGATATACATTCGAATTTTCGAAATTTACGCTAGACTTGCTAATACTTGTACTTATATTTCACTTTTCCTGTAACGAAAGATGACCATCGCATTCTAGAATTATATTACTTTCAAGGTAGACGTATGAAATTCATACCATCATTAGAGCGTAAAGAACCGTTGAATTGAAAAAATATATTTGACCCTCTTACTACACGGGAAAGTTTTATAGACAGTTGATAAAATTTAGCTCGACACTGAATAAATATCAGTAGATACATTTTTATTGACTTTCTCTTCTAGTAACTAGGGGTTATATTTTGAAAATTTAATGTCCTTTGTACTACTAAGATTTTAATATTTTGATAAAAAATATAAGATAAGAAATGTCCTTGTGCATCAGACACTGAAAAGAGGTGATTACATTAATCGTATAAATTCTTATTTTAATGTCCATATAACTTCTAAAAAGATAAATTTCACCCATCCCAATAAGTTTTTGATACGGCAGAAACGTCATGTTCCAATTCTATGCTTCAATAACTACACAAAGAACCTACATTTCCTAATCACACAAAAACGAAAAAGCACCTTCTCTATCAAAAAGCTCCCCGATTTCCCAACATCAATCCTATCACCGTTACACCCAACCAAAATTCAAAGCTCACCAAACCCAGCCTCCCCGTCACGCGTCACAAACGCAACCATCAACACGAACCGAGCAGGTATTCACACTCATGCCCTCGCACTCACAGCGACGCGCATAATCAAGAAGAACCTCGCCATCAAAGTTTCCTCCGCGAGTCCCTCTCTCTCTCTCCCCGCTGCGCACACGGCATAGAGCTCGCTTCCGCTCTGCACTCGCGCATAACTAAGAGCACGAGCGCAAGCTGCTGCACACGCTCGCGCTATTTGCAGTTGAATGGACTAAATTGGAGCACGGGACTCGGCGGCATTCCGCGCAGCTCGCCCTCGTTATACACACTCGCCGTATTCCTTTTTGCGCCCTCATTTTTTCCATTCGCGTATATATTCGATTCGTTCGCTCGTGCGCTGCGCTTTTCGCTCTGCTCGTGCGCGCGAAGCTCGTTTGAGGTTTCGAGTGTTTTGGGGGAAGCCGGTGAATGCCCGGCTGCGAGGAGGGAGATTCGAATCGCGCGCGGCTGTGGCGCTTTTGCGGCTTTTGCGGGCGGGGGGAGGGTGGCTTTGAGTATCGGATTCGTTATGTGTGGAGGCTGAGAGCAGGGATGTGCGAGAGTTTTTAATTACGGGGTTTCTGCTTTTTAATCATTCTTCGGTTTGTGTTTTTAATTTATGGGGGGTGCGCGGGAGATGATTAGTATTAAGTTAATTGGAAGTGCCGGATGCGCGACGTTTTTGGTTAATTATTGAAATTTAGTCATTAATGTTTATACCTGCGAGCTTTGTTACCAATTTTTGTATAATGTTGTAATCCGTTTTTCGTAGAAAATTATTAATCATTATTATTTACATTATCAATACTTAATTCTTTTTTATCTGTTGCATAAGATAGATAAATTATTTAGTGTAAAAAACTATTTTTTGATATTTATGAGTCTAACAATTGTACACTGAAAAAAAATTGTTAAATCTAAGTAAACGTTTCCTTGAATCGTACTAAGAAAATATTTACTTAAATAAAGTAAATATTTCTTAAATTTAGTAAATATTTATTGAATTGATGAATACCAGTCTAAACATAATTAAATATTTACTATTATCAAATAAATCTTTTCTTAGTACGATTCAAGGAAACGTTTACTTAGATTTAATAAATTTTTTTTCAGTGTAAAAAAATAAATAAAAATAAAAATACTCTAATTGTCTTAAAATGTGATGGATTCAAATTTTAACACTTTCATGAGAATAAACCATATGTAATAAAGACTATATAATACAGTAAAAGTATAATAGCCGTATTTAAAAAAATATGAAATAATATCCTAAAGTATACAAAAAAGTGTACAATGATAGTACAATAAAATACTACTATTAAATTGCTCTATATTTACGCGTAAAACCTATGTAAAAAATTCTATAAAATTTGAATATAATACATAGTTGTTACGATATTTCTACACTGTACCATCACGCTAATTGCGCGTAAAAACACTCAGAATACACCTCACAGTGAGGCGCCACAGCTCCAAGAAACTTCATTCCAATAAAACAAAAATTTCCAACTTTTGCATAAAGCACACTACATACAATTACCCCATCAATGAACGCTAACACGTATAACACAAAACACAAAAACCACCACGCATCCAATTATAACCACCAGCCAGCTCCAATCTCAACCTACCCATAAGGATAGCACGCGACGTCAGGCCAGCGTACAGCTCTATATAATTTCGCGGCGCCGAGGCGACTCGAAACCCGCAACGCAATTTTCCCTCGCGCGAATCCACTAGCTCTAATCCCACCTGTCGTCCTCTCGTTCCAGAGCACTGCCGGCAAGAGCAGCAACGCCAGAGGAAGGATCGGCAGATCGGCCAGCGAGGAGGAGCGAGGCATCGCCGGCGATCCGCGGATCCCATGGCCTCGGGCGCGCTCGCGAGCAGCGTCGCCTCCCCGTCGACGGTTGGCAGCTGCTGCGCGGTGCGGGCGCCCCGGCGGCGATGCCATCGACGCGAGCCGCTCTCCGCCGACACCCGCACGAGTCGACTTGTAGGAGTCCCGGTGGAAATCTAAGTGAGTACAGAGTGGGATTGGCCTTTGGTGGGGGGCTTTCGAGGTCCGGTTTCGGTGTAGGCTTGGTGACTTTCTAGCTGGAGACACCGGTTGGAGAAACAAACAGGATATATATTCGAAAATCTTACTTTTGTCGAGTCGTTTCTAAAGAATGATATGTATGATGTCATGGTTAAAACACTAGAGTGGAAGAAACTTATTCAATATTTCTCTTGATTGCATGATAACGTTGTAGAGTGATATAGAAACAATAAGAAATATAGAATTAAGGTGGGAAGATACCCAGAAGCTTAACATTTTTTTTATTATTTATTTTGTATCATATATATATGAAGAATACGTAAAAAAAATCTGAAAAATTTCAGACACTCATTTAACCAAATAAAAAAGATATGAGCAGTTTAATTGATGAGGTCCCATATGATTTACATGTATTTCAGAAACTTTGATTCGCTTTATTTCGTAGCTCAATATTTTGAGATTCACAGGTCTCCACGCGACTCAATTTGTAATCAATCGATCTGAAACTTTACACACAAGTTCATATATATATTATTTGAACATCAACAGAAGCATTTTTTGATTTGCAACGATTTATAAGTTCTATACAGGTTACTATCAGCTATCTAAAAAAAGAATTAAAAGAATTTTGAACTCTTCTAACTAATGATGCTGTCAATAGATAAAGATACATCAAATTTTAAAACCGCTCAGTTAATATTCAAATAATATGTATATAAACTTGTGTATAAAGTTTCAGATCGATTGGTTACAAACTGAGAAGCGTGGTACATTTAGAATATCAAAACAGTGAGTTACGAAATAAAACGAATCAAAGTTTCTGAAATACATGTAAATCATACGGGACATCATCAATAAGTGTCTGAAGTTTTTTTTGACGTATTCTAACACATATACGTTACAAAATAAACAATAAGAAAAAAATTATTTTTTTAAGCTCCTCTTTTTTTAAGATACCATCTTATCTCGACTTATCGATAACTATGCATGTATTTACGCTAGAAAAATCACCCAAGAAATATAAAAAATTTTAATCATTAGAGATAGGGACAAAAATGATATGAAAATTCGCAGAATGACATTTATACATGCATAGTTATAGTCATAAAAATAGGTATGTACCTTCTTTCATTAAAATAACATAGGCAAAGTAAAATATAGATAAAATATATCTCGATAAAAAGGTCCCAACGAATCAAAGACAAGTGCTAGGCTACATTTCTATTATAACGTGCCAGAAAATATCTCCCACTGTCTGAAAATCCGTTACCTAAAAGTGTGACACTCTCCTCATAAGTTTATGTTACATAACTCTACAGATAAAAAGTGAAAGAAAGATAAAGTACCTATTCATGCACAATATTCTATACACAATACAATTTATTAATACATAAACTGAGAAAACAATATCGTAAAATATTACGATATCGATATCGTAAAAATTCCTAATAAATTTTTCTTTCAAGTTAATGTACATTAAGTTAATGTTGCATTACGTATTGAAATATGACTTTTTACAAATTTTTAATTTTACGATTTTGACATCGTAAATTCTACGATATATATCGTGCCAGTTGCGATATAATTTTCTCAGTGTATGTACTAGAAGTATTTCCCGAAGCAACACTTCTCCTCAACTCTTCCCTATCAACTACCACGATCCAGCAATCACCTTAACTACTTCCCACGCATCAGCCCAGAATCCCTACAATGTAACGCAAGCTTACCGTCTTCTCCTCCACCACCAGGAATCAGCAGGAGCTGAGCGGGGGTGGGGCAAAGCTCCGAGCGGCCATGGGCGCGCGTTGGCGGGCGACGTGGCCATGCTCGTCGATCCCGCTCCTCCTGGTCGTCCTGCTGCTGCTGAGCGGGTTCGCGGGCCTGGCCCGGGCCTACCTCGCCGTCCTCTCCTCGAACCTGCCCGCCGGCACGCTCGTCTTCGAGGCGGGCGTGTCGCACCTCGGCGGCAAGCGGAAGTACGCCGCCTCGCAGGACCGGACCGCCTGGTTCGCCCTCAAGCTGCTCAAGGTCCATCCGCACACGGGCAGGGTCACCCTGGCCAAGGGCCTCAACTGCGATGGCCTGCAGTATCCGAGGTATGTGCTTTTTTGTATGGCTTGGGGATGCTTGAGGTAAGGAGGGTGGGGTATGTTGAGAGTTCAGGGGGGACTTTGTGGTATTGATTTTGGTGTATTTTACAGATGACGGTAATGGTAACTTTGGGTATGGAAAAAAGGAAGATAGGTGAACGAGTTAATAAATAATAATTAATTAATTATTTTAAAAAAGTACTTATACACTGAGAGAACCATATCGTAAATTTCATATCGTAAAATTATGATGTCGTAAATTTTTCGATTCATACATCGTAGATCAAATTCCTTTAGATCCAATGTTGTGAAATCATGAACATGGGATCTGCACATAATATTTCCCCTATTAAGAGATATTAAACTATTTAAAATTGTGTTTTTAATGTATAGAAATTAAGATTTCAAATTGCTAATTTTACGATATCATATCGCATCTGACGCTGAATAATTACGATATTGATACGTACATTTTTACGATATACTACGTTACGATATAGTTTTCTCAGTGCAGAAATGAAGATAAAAATTGTCTAAAAAAATATCTTGATACTCACTTTTTTATTTAGATACTGCAGTATATATACATACTTTTGTCAAAAAGGCATGAGATACCCATGTAGCTTATATTTTTTGCATCTTTATAAGAATATTTTGAATATTCACTCAATAAAGTTGTGTATGAAAAATCTCAAATTACTTATTTTATCAAATCGCATTAAAGAAAGAGCATTAAATTCGATGGGTTCTAAGAGAAAATACTTATCTTAAGCGTTACGATTAGAAAACAGCTGTCTCACGCGTTACGATTAGAAAAGACCTATCTTGCGCGTTGCGATTAGAAACAGACTATCTCTTTTGAGGTTATTTCTTACACTAACTTTGATGTAATATAATTATTACAAGATACTTTCAATTATAACTCTTATTGTCTTTTTAATACTACTGATGTAAGATTACCATCTGCACGTCATTAAAAGTAAGGTGTCAAATCATTTTATAATTAATTTTCAGCATTGAATAGAGCCTACAAATCCACCTCAAAGGAGATAGTCCGTTTCTAATCGCAACGCGTAAGATAGGTCTTTTCTAATCGAAACGCGAAAGATAGGTCTTTTCTAATCGTTACGCGTAAGATAAGTCTTTTCTCTTAGGACCCATCGAAATGATTGTTTCTTATTGAAATAAGAAGTAAAAGCTTTCGCACATTAGTTTGTTTGTTAAAACAACAATTTACGTTAATCAATTATTTCTTAGTTATACAAAACGTATGTCCATTCCAACAATTCTCAACCAACGAAAGTTCATTCCACTCCTTCAAAAAAAAACGCAACTACTCCTCCAAAGCTATAAATTCCAATGCCGCAGCAAGCTAATTTACACGATCCGGCTCCAATATCTCCCCGGAGAGCTCGTAAAAAGCGTTGACAACAGCCCCGCACCCCAACACATACTCTACCGAACTCCGTGCCCGTAGGCTGTTCACGTTCTACATCGACTCGACGAGCACGCGCCTGGGCCGCGCCACGATCGACTACTACAGTCTGCCGCTGCGCGTCCTGGTGACCGGCTGCGGGGGCGAGAAGGTCGACCTGGCCGCGACGAAGGGCTGGATGGCCGAGACCCTGGCCTCCTACGCGATGCCCAGCACCGACAAGTTCACCGAGATCTGCCTGAGGACGTCGCAACTGGTGGCCGCCCTCAGGGACTTCCTGCCCCACACCGCCCTCAAGCAGTGCGACACCAGATGGGGTATGCCTTCTTAACCAATGCGAATGTATGCTGTAAATTGTGATGTGGGCGCGCTTTTTGCGCTTTGCCTTGGGCGTCTTGGAGGGATGAGGGGTTTCGAGAGATGAAGAGGGAGTTTATTGATGAGGCGATGAATACGGGGTTTATGGGTTTTAGTGTCGGGTTGTTGATTGTTATGGTACTTTTTGAGATGGGGTTCGCACGTTGTTTCTTGGGAAATTGTTTTTGGTAGTTTAGTAGCAAAATATTGACTATGATATGTTATTGAATAAGAAATATGATAAACTTATGTTTCTTTTCTATTAAAAGAAAAATTTGCTTTGATATTGTAGAACGTTCTATACTTAAGGCGATGTTAAATCCTGTGTTACTGGTAAATACGGGGAACCACTTTTTTCATTAATTTTTTAATTTTAAGAAAATATCGCTATGAAAAGTTGTTCTTTTTCATTGAAACAACAACTTTCCATAGAGATATTTACTCAAAATTGAAAATGAAATGAGAAAGGTCGATCCTCGTATTTGTCGGTGATAGGTGGCTTTAGCATCACCTTAATGATGCAAATATTTGAAAAAATAGTTTGTAGATAGTGAACTTTGCGAAACGGTATTAATCAGCAGATTTTAATCAATACAGTACTAATAATTTTTCACGTGCATTATCACGGTTCTGAAAATACAAGTTCTGCAAGGATTTATGCAAACTCGAATAAAAAAAGTAAAAGCTTAAAATCTTAATCATAATTTTAAAAAAATCAATACATGCAGCTAAACACAGCAATCAATTACATTGGATAAGTATAGTAGCGGACCTTTCGATGTTTGATTAAGTTCTACAATGTTACTGTTGATTCAATATGAAAGTAGAAACACCCTTTTCGTGTTCTTCCGCGCATTTACCAGCTCTTGTCTTTAATTACTTTCATATAGTAATTGAAATTTCATTTCAATACATTTTCTACTGTGATATACAGCAATTTAATAATTCAAAAACTCATATCGTACGGATGTATCTTATATTTTCGATTATCATGGTCTGTAAACTAATAATCATACGATATTTGATTTAAGACAATGTAAAAGTCAATTAAAAGCAAATTTTAGCTTTAAACTTTACCGTAAATATCAGTAATTGATTGTATTTGAAAAAAATACTTGTATTTCAGAAAACCCAAATTCGCGTGCCATAATAGATATTATAATAATTTAATATTCTATAAACAAATATATTTTTATGAGGTGTCGTTGAATTATGAGCGTATATTTTGTAAAATGGTAAATTATTATACACTTTTGAGGACAAATAAATTTAAAATTTACTTTGATCTAATTGGTTTTATGAATTACAGTAAATTATTCAATATTTGGTTGATAAAACAGTGTCGTAGATAAAAATAGAATATTTACACTTCTATAATCTAAATAAAATAAAAATGCTAAAATTATATGAAAAATTGAAAAAAAAAAAAAAAAAGGTAGAATGTATACAAACTCATTATACTGAATAAAATTTGAAGTACTATCATACATTTTTGATAATTATCTTAATTAAAATAGTGTAGTATAAGTAAGCGTACGACTTACGTGACCAGTCCTTATCAAATTATAAAAATCTACAGTATATAAAATTAAAAAAAACTGGAAAATAATTAATAACTTTTCGGAATAGAAGAGCAGCATAAATTTTCTATAGTTGAAGAACCAGATGTAAAATGATGACGAGCTCTTTTCCCGATGACTTTTATCTCAAACAAAAATGCTCAGTTAGAGAAACCTAAAATTAACTACTTTAACAGCACTATATCTTTTGCTTCTACGTCCAAGCATTATTATTTAAGATACAACTTATCCCAGCCAGCCCTCCAATACATCACCAACCCAGTAAACCGAAAGCCCCGACTAAACATCAACCAAATCCCTCTTTCTCCCATAACACAGGCGGAGTGGCGGATCCGCGCTTCCTGGTGGAGGGCGCGGCCGGCGACCTGGTCTCTGCCTCGGAGCAGTGCCTGGTCGATCCGCTGTGGAAGATCTCGGTGTCGATGACGCTGCGCTGCGGCACGACTTACCTCGCCGACGCCGAGCACCGACTCAAGATCGTCTTTCACCACCAGCAGCTGGATGACACGGACCTGGGACGCAGGGTGCGACGCGAGCTCCGGAATCAGTCGCCCTTCTTCGAGCAGGCCCTCTACGTGGCCGCGGTCGAGGAGGAGAAGGAGCCCGGCGTCGCGGTCACGATGGTCAAGGCGCGCGACCCCGAGGGTGGCATCGTTAGGTGAGTTATTGAGGGTTTTGCGCGTGATGGAGGTGATGTTAAGGTTATAGTACATTTGAAGGAGACAAAAAATCAACTTTTTTTTTCTTCAAAAGAGTGTTACTTGAAAATCATTTTATCGTTAGAAAGCACCGAATTGTATTTTAAAGCATCCTATAATTTTCTTGAATATTTTTATAGTATTTAAATATATTGGCTTATATGCCATTTGCAATATTTAAAGTCGCTTTTCTCAGCACTTCATTTTTGGCCTCAAAAATTCGCCTCGTACAAATGCACACTGAGAAATAATTTGAAACTTCACAGGATTATTGTTTTTTATATTATAAACACATTGACAGAGCGACTTTTCATGTGACCTCCGTATACAATTTTTACTCACATAAATCAAAAAGTAATACATAATTATAATACATAAAAACGTGGGGAAAATGTATATACGAGGGTTATACGAAAAATCACTACGAAGTGTATACGAGGGTTATGCGAAAAACCCCTTAATGTGTCATTAACAATGTTAGGATCGGGTTTTCTTATCCGTAATTTACTTGTAATATATTTTGGCTGACTTCCTATACCTAGAAATTTCATATAAAGCAGTGAAATCTTTTTGATATTCTAAAAGCATTTCTAGATAAATAGTATGACCAAAAAATCGATTTTTTTGTAATAAAAATGCAGTTTAACCTTTTTGTTGAACTAGGAAAAAGTGTAATAATGATACAAGCACCCTGAAATTAGAAATGATTATAAAAATAAAGTTGGCTAATTTATGAAATTTATTTTGCCAATTTGAATAATTTTGCACTATTGTTATTTTTCTTATGGATTGATATAATTAACGATCGTTAAAGAATTATAATTATTTATTTTCTAATTATCGATAATTATTATCAAATTAAAGCTCGTTTTTCTTCGTTTATTTTCTTTTTTGAAACCTTAATTATGAGTCTGGGTTGATTAATTTCCTTTTAAATTTCAATTTGTATTAGATTTTATAAAAAGTATACTATAATGTCTAATATATACCTAACAACGGCAAATTTCAATGAATTTCTCGTGATATAATAAACACCCTTGTGATTGAAATCTCTCCAAATACACCTGAATAATGCCAATTCATAGAAATCCATTATCTGATTTTAAAAATTTCACTCCACAACGAACCCCCAATTCATTCATCCATTCTTTATCAAACTTCTTCAACCATATCTGAGTATTTTTTAACCACAGGTACACGATGAGCTCGCTGATAGACTCGCGCTCTCAGAGCCTCTTCAATCTGGACGGTACGAGCGGCAAGGTCACGACCACGGCTCGCCTCGACCGCGAGAACGTCGACGTGCACTACTTCCGGGTGCTGGCCGTCGACGATTCCTTTCCCCCTCGAACCGGCACCACCACGCTCCAGATCAACGTGCTCGACGCCAACGATCACGCGCCGAACTTCGAGTCACCCGAGTACGAGGCCTCCGTCCACGAGAGTGTACCCGTTGGGTCCAGTGTCATTTCCATCAAGGCCACGGATCAGGACATGGGCAAGAACGCGGAGGTCGAGTACTCGATCGTCTCGACGACGGGCGGCGGCACGACGACCATCACGGAGGACCAATCTACGTTCAGGTATTTGGAGATTTTGTTGGAAAATTTGGTTCGATGATGATGTTAGGCGAGAAAATTGGATATAGGGTATTGATGAAGATATCAGTTATTTTGTCATTAGTAAGGAAAGAATAATGTATTATTAGAAACTAAAAATTTGATTTGGAGAAAGTTCAATAGTCAAAAATTGACCTTACATAAACAAATTCTTACTTTAATTTTCTTACTGAATAATAGTATAATTTTCTGGTTATATCAATAATTCTATAATATGTAAAGAAGTGAAAGTGTATAGCAACAATTTTTTTAAATAAAAATTATAATATCCTGAGAGTAATTATTTATAAAAGCAAAGCTAATTATTTATATATTTCAATTGTTTTCGATACACATCATTTTATGATTTTTGTTGACCACAGTCTTAAGATTGTCTTAATACGTCAAAGTAGTAATGCATTCTTATTTTTATGTTTCTACGATTATTTTGCCGCCATAAGTTTTTATATTACTATGTATTAGTAAAAGCACAGATTGTGATTTATAATAAGTTATAAGTATAATGTGAATGCAGGGTAAAAAAGTTTTATTAAGAAATGCGTATGTTTATTATAAATCACAATCTGTGCTTTTACTAATACATAGTAATATAAAAACTTATAAATTATTAATACAGAACAAAAAGTATAGATTGTGATTTATAATAAGTTATGTAGCAGCAAACTGTAGTAAACATTTGATTCTGCATAGTCCATTTTCTTACCAAACCTTATTGAATCTACTTACATAAATATAAATCTAGGGAAATAAAATTAATGTCCTGATAAAACTGGATAATTTTTATGATACTGGAAATTAATCATACATTCTCCTTCTAATCCTCAAGAGGGTGATACAACGCTTAGTTGGTATTTCCGATGATAAGCAAGATAAAGATAGTATTGTCTTGCTCTCTCTTTCCAATTGTCTTATATTATGTTTGAACTGTTATAGGGTAATCAATCACTTGCTTGGGCTACGCTTGTATTACATTCATCTGAATGAATAGAAAATACTGATATATTGATTTTAGCTATCGTCAAGATAAATCACTGTATCCGTGCAGTTGAATGAAACTACATATCATATTTAATGATTCTAAAATATTTGATTGATTTAGCGATCAGTGCCTTAAATACACTGATTCAATCATTCATACACAAAACTATTCCGTGCAATATGTTCATTACATCTATTAGATAAAACTTTCGCTAAGAAATCGGTTGAGCAAAACTATCAATAATTGAGTTTATGGCAGAAGAAGATATTTCTTTTGATATTTAACTTGACGAATTTTTATTTTTGAATACTTGTTTCTTTTTACGTGTTATTTCAAATTATTACACAATTTACAACCTGTTCATAGAAATGCTTTATGCGACATTTTGAATTCCAGAATCGATCCACGCTCGGGCATAATCACCACGAAGACCGGCCTCGACCGTGAGAAAACCGAGGTCTACACCGTGATAATCCAAGCCTCCGACCTGGCCAATCCGGCGAGCAATCGTCGCACCGCCTCCGCGACCCTCGTTGTCCACGTGCAGGACGACAACGACAACTATCCCCAATTCTCGGAGCGCACGTACATCGTGAGCGTGCCCGAGGACCTGGACTACACGACGAATCCGACCATCGCGGAGATACGGGCGACGGACGCGGACGCGGCCTCGAACGCGGCGCTGCGCTACGCCATCATCGGCGGCAACACGCAGAACACCTTTCAGATAGACTCGCAGATCGGCGACGTCACGCTGGTGAAGCCATTGGATTACGAGACGGTGAAGAATTACAAGATCATCGTGAGGGCGCAGGACGGTGGCTTGCCGGCTAAGTCCAATACCACTCAGCTGCTGGTCAGGGTCAAGGATGTCAATGATAATGTGCCGAGGTAAGGGATATTAAAATCTGAATGAAACGATACATTATTTTACACAGATGTTATGAAGTAAAATAGAATTCTGAGATTATTTTACTTTTCTCTGTTTGTAGTTAAATACATACTATTTTTTTAAACCTATGTATTATTTAGAGATTACGAGTTTTACCCATCGATATAAATTCACATTCAATTTTCATTTATTAGCACATCTCTGAGTTTTTTTTTATCGAAACAATCTTAATTTGTGTATGCTTATTCCTTACAAGAATCCCAATGGTTGTCACCAAAATCTTAACGATTTATTAAATGGTTATGTAATATAACTTCTCTTATGTATAGTGAAAAAGATTTGTTTCATTATTTTTACTAATTATACTAGATAATACATTTGAAAAACATAATACGTATAATGTATGTAAAAATGATAGGGATAACAACTATTTGTATTTGTGTATAAAGCAAGGAATTAGCAACATTTGAGATTGATTTGACAAAAAGGACTTGGGAAACTTTACGTATATACGGATAAAATTGTACTTAAATGTATAGTACTGCTAAAAATGTATTTTATTTTATATTTTTCAACTATGTTTCCCACCTTATAGATCAAAATTATAATATGTTTTTAAATCCACTATTGGTTTCAACCGTTTCTATTTTTTTCCTAAATTAACTTTCTTTAGTTTTTAAACTAATGTAGCGAACTAGAACAGTAGCACATTGTTAATTATATATAATAAGTAATTGGGAGAACAAACTTAGTTCGCGGGTGAAAATGTAGTCGCCGAAAGGAATATTTTATCATTCTGAGTATATATATATACTTTGTCAACTACGGTTGTTGCATGATTTATTTTTATTCCATGTTCAAATAGTGTATGCTAAATTAATTAGGTCGCGTTTTCTATTTTTGCAATTTAACGAAAATTGAAGTAATTACAGTCATTTGAAATTTGCGTGACGTCACGATGTTATAGTTTCATGACGTCACGTAGCATTAGAGTATATCTATATATATCGAAACTTTAAACGTCTGTAACTTTCAAATTTTCCATTTTTGGCTATTTTACCTATTTCATGTAAAAAATCAACTTTTGATTTGTATGCAACATCCTAATTGGGTCTATAACGGTAAAATATCAAACAATTAATTTACACATGTTTTCTTCCCAGGTTTCACACGAGTCTATTCCAAGAAGCGGTCTCCGAATCCGTCTCGATCGGCTACAGTGTCCTCAAAGTCCAGGCGTACGACGCGGACGAGGGTCCCAACGCCCAGATCAAGTATTCGATCGGCTCGCGCGACCTGAGCGGCGGCTCCACCGAGAACTTCCCCGTGGCGGTGAACTGCGAGACCGGCTGGATATTCACGGTCAAGCAGCTCGACCGGGAGCAGTGCTCCAAGTACCAGTTCGTCGTAGTGGCGAGCGACTCGGGCGATCCGCCGAAATCGGCCAGTGCCACAGTCGTGCTCACCGTCACGGACATCAACGACAACGATCCGTACTTCGAGCCGAAGAGTTACGAGGCCGTGATCGCGGAGGACGATCCACCCGGGACACCGGTCACCACCGTCACTGCCACGGATCCTGACGAGGACGCCAGGATTCATTATGAGATTTCGTCTGGAAATACCAGAAGTAAGTTAATTGACTTTTTTGTAAGATGATCAGTTAGTAAAATCTGTAATTGTTTGTATGCCTATAAGAAGCATGATAGACATTATCGGGAAGAGTCTACTTAAGGCTGCTGAAAAAGATGGATTTTCGAAAATTTTATGGACGTAAAAGTGCTAATCTCTCAAAAATGTTAAGGGTCATCTAATGTACATTTAAACAATACAGAATAATTATTACATTGAAAAATAAAGACACAAAGATAAAATTATTTATGAGCAATCATCGTGTACCAGTACAAGAATTATGACTCCAAAGTCATAAAAAGTCATTCAGCAAATATTCTTAGTTGGAGAAGATCGTCGATTTTTCAGCGGCTTAAAGTAGTTTGCCTTTTAAAAATACAAACAATTCTTAGTCTATATAATATATAATATATGTATACATTTTTTTAATACTGTTATATTTTATACTAAATTATTAAAACGTATGTCATAGAAAAACTATTTTAGCAACGTACTACAAATTAAAAAGTATTTTTGCATTGTAAAATACTAAATATTTCTTAATCTTACAGGTCGTTTCTCCATAACATCCCAAAACGGTCGTGGCCTCATCACCGTGACCCAGCCACTGGACTACAAGCAAGAAAAGCGCTTCGTCCTTACAGTCACGGCCTCCGACTCCGGCGGTCGCAGCGACACGGCCCTCGTCTACGTCAACGTCTCCGACGCCAACAACTTCGCACCGGTCTTCGAGAACCCGCCCTACTCCGTCTCGGTATTCGAAGACGCCCCGGTCGGCACTACCGTCCTCGTGGTCAGCGCCACGGACTCTGACGTCGGCCAGAACGCCCAGATCACCTACAGCCTGAGCAGCGACGAGGACGGCGCTGAGAGCCGCGAGGCCTCCAATTTCGCCATCAACCCGCAGACCGGCGCCATCACCACGACCAAGCCTTTGGATAGAGAAGTGGACTTGGGGTATCTGCTGACGGTCACGGCCAAGGATGGAGGTGTGCCACCGTTGAGCGACACTACCGATGTGGAGATATCGGTGACGGATGTTAACGATAACGCGCCGACTTTCGACGCCGTTCAGTATCAGGGGGCTGTGAGGGAGGACGTGCTGATTGGCACGAGTGTTGTTAAGGTCACTGCCAGCGACATTGACGTCGGACTTAATGGAAGGGTGAGCCGTTTTATTTTAATTGCAATTAAGAAAAGATACATCCCATGCTACTTTCTTTAATCACTTTTAGAATTTATCAAATATTGATACTCTTCAAAGTTGTTCTAACGTCACGATCATAATATATAGGGTTGATGTCCGTACTGCTGACACCCCACCCAACTACTGACACCCAAATTTATTGTATTATAAATAAAATATAAACTATATCAAATAATATCTGATATATATATATATATATATATAAACAATGCGTAACTGTTATTAGTATAATAAATAAAGAAACGTGATAGCTTTTAATTTCAGAAACTTTTAAAAAATAATAATAAAATTCGTGGCTACGAAAACGTTTAAAATTATGTCTGTGTTCAGAGTGAACATGAAAATATTGCGAAATAGAGAAAACTATTATTTCTATATTAGAACGATATATGCAATAAAAAATAGTTTAATAGGTAATATTTATATACCAGATACATCTACTAGATAAAAAAGAAGAATTATCAAAGGCATTTTATTTAATTATTGGATGGCAGCGTTAGATGCAAGTGTTTCAGACATTTTCGTATTACTGACATGTTAGTAATTCGGCAAGAAAACGGCGCACTTGCCCAACTACTGACACTGCCGCGCGAGTTAGTGTGTACAATCTAACCCTCTTGGCTTCAGCGGCGACGTTCATTTCGCACGATGTTTAACGCTTCCTAGGGAAAGATTTCAAATATTTATGACAAAACATTTAAACTAATCATTTAGATACCTATACGTAAAAGCTTAAGTCCAGAGTATACTTTAAGAATGTTATTTATTTAATAGATATAAAATCAAATATCATAGTTTGGGTATGAAAGTAAATGGGTGTCAATAGTCGGAGTGACAGTAGTTGGGTTCGGCTTATTCTCAGGGTGTCAGTAATAGCTTATGAGAATATTATTATTAATTTCATGAATTTATAATTAAAAATAATCTTTATTGAAATTGTTTTTATTATCTACATGTAATATATAATAATGAATAAATAGAAAAATATATTTTTTTTTGGCAAATAGTATAAACTATGCAATAATGCAACAATCGATCCTTGAGGGTGTGAGTAGTCGGGACATCCACCCTAGGTATTAGGTAAAATTTGAATATGGTGAAGCATACAAAGAAACTTTGATGCGCTGCAACTTGCATCGATAATTATTGGTTTAGGTTCTTTACTATAGTTGTTCAAATTCTGATAGAGTAAAAATGTTGTTCCTTATTCAATTGTTACAAAAATTCTGATTTTGTTTATTATTATTAAACATTTATAATGATAATTTAATAAAGAAATCTCAATTCAACCCTAATTACACTGCGTGCTTCAACCTCGTTAATAATGATTAGATTAGTACGACAAAAGTGTCAAGTGCAGCTTTGACATTTGTTCTTCTATGTTTACAGGTAAAATATATTTTGGATAACGATGGCGACGGTTCATTTGCCATCGATCCAGCCACAGGTGTAGTCAGAACTGCCAAAGCTCTCGATCGCGAATCCACGGCACGATACAATTTGAAGGCTGTGGCCGTGGATCGAGGCTCGCCAGCGCTTTCTTCGACCGTCGCGTTAAACATCAAAATCGAGGACGTGAATGATTCGCCGCCCACCTTCGAGAAGGACAAAATCACCATGTATATACCCGAAAATTCGCCCGTCGGTTCCACGGTCGGCGAAATTTACGCCCACGATCCCGACGAAGGGCCTAACGCCGTTGTACAGTATTCTATAATTGGTGGTGAGGACGCTAATAGTTTTCGACTGAATACCCGACCCGGAGCCGACCGAGCCGAATTAATTTCTCTCATAGAACTAGACTATGAGTCCACAAAGAAGAAATTTGAATTGGTTGTGAGGGCGACTTCGGTCCCGCTGCGATCAGATGCTATAGTTCAGGTGAATATTCATAAAAATAATAGTTGATTTATTACAGTAAAACAATATCTAAAGTTGATAGAGTATGGCAGTAAAATGTGTTTATTCATTTCAGATTCTCGTTACCGATGTTAATGATAACGCACCAAAGCTCGAAGATTTTCAGATAATCTTCAACAATTTTAAAGACTTTTTCCCTAGCACTGCCATAGGTCGAGTTCCCGCGTTCGATGCCGACGTGACTGACAAACTCATTTACACGATACTGTCGGGTAACAACGCGAACTTGATCTCCCTAAACAAAACTACCGGTGAAATCACCCTATCCCCTCAACTGAACACAAACGTGCCTCGAGTAGCGACAATGGACGTATCCGTGACGGATGGCATCAACGAAGCTAAAGCATCCATGACTCTCTCAGTAAGACTGATTACCGACAAAATGCTCCTCAACTCCATAACCGTGAGACTGGACGAGATGACCGTCGAGGCCTTTCTAAGCCCGCTCCTCGGGTACTTCCTGGACGGCCTGGCTGCCATCATCCCCTGTCCTCGAGACAACATATTCTTGTTCAGCGTGCAAGAAGACACGGACGTGCATAGCAAGATTCTGAATGTCAGCTTTTCAGCGAAGCGAGCCGAGCCCGGCTCTAGTGACGAGTTTTACAGTACGCAGTTTCTGCAAGAACGCGTGTATCTCAATCGAGGTATTCTCGCGCGACTGGCCAATGTCAAAGTTTTACCGTTCGACGACAACCTGTGCGTGAGCGAGCCCTGTCTGAATTACGAGGAGTGCATAACCGTTCTGAAATTCGGAAACGCTTCTGGATTTGCCAGCAGCAGCACCGTACTCTTCAGGCCAATTTATCCGGTGACCACTTTCACCTGCCAGTGCGCCAAGGGATTCACGGGTAGCAGAGAGGCTTATTTGTGTGATACCGAAGTGAATCTGTGTTATTCAAATCCATGCAAGAACGGTGGAAGCTGCAGGAGACGCGAGGGTGGCTATACCTGCGAGTGTCCGCCGGGATATATAGGCAACGACTGCGATATATCTTTGGAAAGGAACTCGTGCATGCCGAATATGTGCAAGGGCGGATCCCAGTGTATAAACAGGATTAGCGGAGGATTCTTTTGTGACAAGTGTTTGGCTACACCGCTGGACAACGTAACACCTTTATGTCAGTTAAAAGCTCGAAGCTTCGGACCAGCAACGTTCCTAACCTTCGAATCGCTGAAGCAGCGACACAGATTACATCTGAAACTGAAATTCGCTACCGAGCAATCGGAAGGTCTGTTACTGTACAATGGAAGATACAATGAAAATCACGACTTCATCGCTCTGGAGATCGTTGAATCCCAAGTGCAGTTTAGCTTCTCTTTGGGAGACGAAATAACCAGAGCAACAGCGGAGATCCCAGGTGGCGTTTCCGATGGCAAGTGGCACGAGGTTCAAGTAGCCTATATAAACAGATCGGTAATAGTGTCTCTAGACAATTGCGACATCTCCCTAGCTTTGAGGTTCGGCGAGAGACTCGGAGAAAGGTGGACATGCGCCGGAAGGAACGAGCACATCCTCGAAGCTCGATGCAGTGACGTCACCGAGACTTGTCATAGATTCCTGGATCTCACTGGACCCTTGCAGTTAGGTGGCTTACCTGCGATACCCTCGAACTTCCAGGTGCGGAACAAAGACTTCGTCGGCTGCATCAGCGATTTCCACGTTGACCATCAGTTCGTCGACCTGAATTCCTTCGTAGCGGACAACGGCACGACGGCCGGCTGTCCCGAGAAGAGATCCTTCTGTGCCTCGAATCCGTGCCACAACGACGGAAGTTGTAGGGAAATATGGTCGGGCTACGTATGCCAGTGCAGGGAGGGCTTCGCCGGGCCTCAGTGCGACGACGAGGTGGCCAAACCCTGGCGTTTCCGTGGCAATGGAATGCTTAACTTCAATCCACTCCTGAAACCCATTCAGTTACCTTGGTTCACCGGATTTACTATGAGGACGAGAGATCAGGATGCGTTTATCATGACCATCCAGATTGGACAAAACAGCTCGATCGTGTTTGAGGTCATAGGTGGAAAGCTGGCAGTATTGTTGGATGGCACTGATGTGATAAGGTCCTGGGTCGATGTGGGCGATGGTGACTGGCACAGGATCGAAGTGCGCTGGCAAAGTGGACAAGTATCACTGGATATGGACTATAGAAATAGACCACTGATACAGTCATTGCCAGCTAAAATGCAAGGATTGTACGTGGGTAGGACGTTGATTGGTGGATCTGATTCTACCTTCAACACCGAATTACCATTCTTCAGTGGATGCTTACAGGTTTGAGCATATTAAATTATGGAATAATATCCTTTTGTATAATATTTTAGATATTAATTGAATGAAAATATTGCAGGATGTGCGGATAGGAACGAATCAAACTATACTTCAAAGGCCGATAATCCAAGATAACGTTGGATCAGGTTGTGATACGGAAAACACCTGTCGGACCAATTGCGCAGAATCTGCAACGTGTGTAACGAAATGGGAATCGAGCGAGTGCATTTGTAATGAGGGTCGAGTAGGCCAGAGTTGCGAAAAAATTTGTGACATCAACCCTTGTAGCGAATCTGGCACGTGCGTCGAAATACCGAACAGTAAAAAAGGTTACGACTGCCAGTGTAGATCTCTAGAATACTCTGGAGAATATTGTGAAGTCAAAGGTAATTTTCCATTATAAACATTTACTACTGACTAGAAAATTAGTTCTTCATCTCTGGGCCACAGATTTGGATAAAACTCTTACATATTTTTTCTGGTACATGACGATAAAATAAACCAACCGTAAACCATTCACGTGAATTCTTATTTTGAAGATGCAAGCTGTTTTAGTATTGAGTTGAAAATCTTAAATTCTTATACAGTTTCGTACATTTCAAATTCAGTTAAATATGTGGCATCAAAAAAATTCTCTCAGTAAAATTCTGTTATTTAAAGCAATTTTACAGGCAGACTTTCAAATTATATAACTGCGAAGATTTAAGATTTTTAGGTTTAACAAGTTTCAAATTAAAACTTATTACCTCTATTCTAATATGTCATAATTTGAATGCTTAGTAACCAACTACTGATGTTAGAATGTGCATACAATTTCATTTTTTTTTATTAAAATATCATTAAAATAATTTGTAAGTGGAAAATAAGGCCATGCATGGTTATGAAGTACAGGTGGCTTTTCTTCCTTTCTCTTTGATCATCATCAACAGAAAACACCTTTTAGTTCTTCAAAACTAGAGCTTTATAAATAATTCTATCCGGTGGAAATACTACCCATTTAAAAACTAGTAATCACCTATTTCAAATGAAATCACACAAAGCAAGACAAAAACCAATAAGCATCTTTGAAAAACGCTTTTAGCCGAGCAACCGTGTCCGGCAACCTGGTGGGGCTCGCCGGTCTGCGGTCCGTGCCACTGCGACGAGTCGCGCGGCTACGATCCGGCCTGCAACAAGACCACGGGCGAGTGCTACTGCAAGGAGAACCACTACCAGCCGCCCGGCGCCAAGGAGTGCATACCCTGCGAGTGCTACGCAACGGGGAGCTTCGGGCCGCGCTGCGACACGCTCACCGGCCAGTGCAGGTGCAGAACCGGCGTCATAGGCAGGGCCTGCACCGCCTGTCCCAATCCGTACGCGGAGGTGACGCTCAAGGGCTGCGAGGTCGTGTACGACGGTTGTCCGAGGTAAATAATGCTTTTAGTGTATTAAGTTCTTTTTTGTGGTATTAGTGATAATGGCTGGCCATTCCGGGAATGTTACTACTTACTCGTTGTAGATATGATATATACATTTATGAACCAATTTAGACAGAAAATTAATTAGCTTCAAGAAGCTTGAGATAAAACTGATTGGAAATATAGTTATAGGCAGCAGATTTTTTTAGTAAAAACCACTATTTGTTATAGCAATTTAATTATGTGAAAACCAAAATATTTTAAAATTAATTGAACTTTACTAAATTTTTTGTGTAACTTTTAATGCTAAACTTCCTATATTTATAGTTGAAAGAGAATATTAAATAATACATTCTATTTTAAGCTCACATCATAGAAATTTCTTTACAAACTGTTGCTGGATAAATGTAATTGTATTGATTTTGCACTAAAAATTCTAGTATTCTTTTTAGTAGAATATGTCTCTTGGATAAACAATGTTTTAATTAACAAAATTTAGACAAGTTTAAAAGGGTTTGATAAAGTTAGACAAATGATCTATTTTCCCCAAGGTTGATTTACAAACCAATCATTCCAAGCCTCCCAATCGTCTTTCTCCAAAATAAACAAACCCCCTCACAACAAACCCTTCTCCGACTTCCAGATCATTCGCGGATGGCCTGTGGTGGTCTCGCAGCAAGTTCGGCGAGACGGCGATCGAGGACTGCCCTGGCACGGCAGAGGGTCGCGCCTCCCGCGTCTGCTCCGACAAGCTGAGCGGCTGGCAGTCGCCCGACCTCTTCAACTGCACCTCGGAGATCTTCCTTGAGCAGCGCCACCAGCTCGCCGCCATGGAGACCAACGAGCTGGCCCTCAACACCTACATAGCCGTGAAGATGGCGGCCGAGCTGCACAGGGCCGTGAACGAGACCAGGAGCATGTACGGCGCGGATCTGCTCGTCGCCGAATCGCTGCTCGTCGCCCTGCTCAAGTACGAGGAGAGCCTGGCCGGCCTGAATCTCACGCACAGCCAGGACAAGGACTACGTGGCGCATCTGGTGGGTGTCGCGGGGGCGGTGCTGCAGAGGAGATACGCCGACAATTGGATTAGGATTGAGTCGCTTACCGGGGACAGTCCTGATAAGATTATGCTGACCTTGGCAGAGTATCTGAAGACTCTGGCTGTGTCGCAGCACGACACGTACACGAGTCCCTTCGAGATCGTCGATTCCAATGTCGGTGAGTTGATTCGGTTGTTGGAGAGGCGCGTGGATTGCGATATGTTATTACTCGGAAGAATGCGTCAGTTGATATGTGTGATATTGCAAAATAATGAGAGTTTCTGTCTCTGACCGATAACCTTTTAATGATCTAGATTTCAATGACCAGAGTAGATTAAGTAAAAGCCTAAAAGAAAACTATATGTGATCGATATCTAATTTTTTTAAATTGTAAGCTTCAAGAATTTCTTTGAAAAGTGATCATCTCATAAAAAGTCTTATATTTCTTAGCCTATTCAAAATATAAATTACCGAGTAAAATAAATTGATTTGTATCACATAATTACACAGATCACATTGACAAAAAAAGATATATGAACAAGTAATTTTCATTAAAAAAACTTCTCTAGGTCTTCTTTTTAGCAAACTTCATGGCAGTGAATATGTCTCTTAAAGATATATCTCGAAAATGCACAGTAAAAGAATGTTGATAAAATAAAAAGATTGTAGTTTATGTAAAATTTATGTAAAAATGACCCTGGTAGAAAATTAACGAGTTCTGGCTAGAAACTGGATAATTTCTCCGCATCGGCTAGAACCTGCCTAGAAACCCAGCAAGGTTACACAACTATTAACGACGCAGTAGAAACATTCACATCTAGTCAGACGCACATAACTTTCATAATAGTAAAAGAATTTACTATTTATATATTCTCTGTCTAAAAAGATTCAACAAAACATAATTCTTGTAAAATAAAACGTCATATGAATATACACTAAAATTTACCAAATCAATCCTATAATTATCAGTTTTGGGCTTGGACATCGTCACGTCTGAGAGTCTATTTGGCTACGAGCCGGCGGAGTACAAGGAGGACGCTTCGCTCTCGACAGCCAGGCCTTCTGAAGCCGATCAAAAAGTCATACTGCCGGACACATCTGCCTTCTTCGTCACGCCCATGCACATGGGCCCTTCGATAAGCTTTCCAAAGTACAACAATTATATGCCTGATCCAAACAAGTTCGATCCGTATTCAAAAGTACAAGTGCCTCTACGCCTGCTGGGTATACAGTCAGTTACCCAGGGCGACCTCAATGTCAAAAACAGTCTTAGTAATCATAAGGCCGTCTTAAGCTATGTGCAATACCGGGAGCTCTCTTCCCTACTGCCAAAAAGGTACGTCCAGGATTAAAAAATTACAGCGCGGTCTAGTAAAACTATTTTTTTTGTAATGCTTTCAATATAAAGCATGATAAGACTTCAAAAGTAAAAGAACCTTAAAATTTAAATTGCCATATATATTTTTTCAATAAAATCAATTTGATTGCAATATAATATGAATTTATCCTTTTATTTTTTATCATATTTAAATAATTTCATTATATTTTTTTAGATTTGATGATTCTGTAATCATGAGATGGGGAGTCGAGGTTGCAATTGGATCACCTGTTATAACGGTATCCGTTCTAGTGCCATCCGAAACTGGGTACGAAACTTTGACGGGGATTCCCCTCAAATCCCCTGTTCGTATTCAACTTTGGCTCAGCGAAGACGATGGATATAAGACACGAATCAATCCACAATGCGTGCATTGGAGCACAGCTAGAGGGTAAATTCGCAATTCAATGAAATTCAAAGTACTTTTTGTCTGACTTACATTCAGTTTTTAAATATTAGGTTTCAATTCCTAATATTTTATTTAACGTAAAAGTTATCTACTAAATTTATAAATGCTAATGAAATATATAAATAAAATTAAATTTAATTTCGGTTTAACATCGAAAATAAAATTTTTGAAAAAATATACCTAGAGCCGATTTTGTAGAAATGAATTTTAACGATAGTATTTAAATAATATTAGATAGTATCCTGGTAGAAATCTAAACTGGTTTCTAGACAGATATTAGCTAGATTTTCTATATCTGCTTTAATTCTGGTTAAGAAATTAGCTAGAAATCAGTTAAAAACGACATGCTTTTTAGCTAATTTCTAGCTAGATTATGCTTAATATTCTAGTTAATATAAAATTTATAAACTAAGTAATTTATGTATTAATTAATAATGGAAATAATAACAGTTTTATAATAATCAAAGTAATACGCAATTCTAATCATACTACATTAAGTATTTTACTAAATTAAAGTTAAAAATGTACCTTAAATGTCTAGTAGTAATAGAGGTTAGGTTATTTGTTTACATAACGATGCGTGCATTTAAAAAGTATTATTTACACAAAAAGTACCAAAGCCCCGAGTAAAATTTAAGTGTCTTTATTAACGAACTCTATGTTAATTAATAGAATGCATGTAGTCGTAAAACAGAATAATGTAAGTTATGACAAAATTTGGAGAATTGGTAAACAAATATTTGTAGTTTTACAAAGAAGTTTTATTACAAAATTTTATTTTCGACATCAATCACAAAATTTTTGTTGACTAAGTTATGATTGACTAATTTTTGGAAAGGAAATTATTAGTTATCAAATACTTTTAGTATTGCATATATATATATATATATATATATATATATATATTTCTATAATCTCGTAAGTTGTTATTTGTTGATAAAAATATTTAGTTTGGCGACATACTATATTGAACAATCAATAAAGTATAATAATGTATGTTTTTAAAAACTAATAACCTTTGAAAATAAAATATAAATAGGTTAGATTTGCAAACAAAATACGTTCTTGCTTAAGGCATAGTCTTAAGCAGATTCTAGCCAGATATTAGATATAATTTGACTTATTAATAGCTTATTAATCTGGCTAATAATTAATAAGCTAACCAGCCATTCTAGCTAACTTTCTACGAGGGTACTTTAAAAAATATTAGACCATGAACGATATTGAAGCAATCATAAATTTCTAAAAAAAAACGAATTAGCCTCTAATTCAACCAACACCCTCAACTACGAATATCATAAAATGCATCCTAAAATGTGTACGATCCAGTCATAATCGCCTTCTACGTCACATTTCAGTATTGGCGAATGGAGCAGACTGGGCTGCACGACGGAGGTCGACGACACGAACGTCGCCCTGGGCATGATGGTCAACTGCTCGTGCATCAAGCTCTCGACCTTCGCCATCCTCACGGACGTCCTCGACTTGGAGTACGTGCCGGAGCCCTCCCTCCTCGAGGACGTGACGAGCTACAGCGCGTTCATAATCGCTCTGCCGCTGCTCCTCACCACCATCCTGATCCTGGCGCTGATACGCGGCGGCGAGACCAACTCCAACAGCATCCACAAGAACCTCGTGCTCTGCGTCTTTTTCTCCGAGCTGCTGTACTTGGTGGCCTTGAAGGCCAGGCACGCGCTCGTTGGAAACGAGTTCCCCTGCAAGCTCATCGCCATAGGGCTGCACTACACGTGGCTGAGTACGTTCTCGTGGACGCTGGTCGACTCGGTGCACTTGTACAGGATGCTCACCGAGATGAGGGATATCAATCACGGACAGATGAGGTTTTATTATACGCTGGGGTACGGAGTGCCGGCCATCATTGTGGGATTGACCATTGGGGTCAGGGCTGACCAATATGGAAATTTCTACTTGTGAGTGGATAAGGAATATTTTATTATATTACTATGACCGATAATGCTACGTAACATGTAACATCATAACAGAGGTATCTTGTTTATTTTAACTTGCATAAAATTAACTTAACAAATGTAAATAATTAGATTTGGCATCGTTTCTTATTAATTTAAGTACGATCATAAATTTAATTTATTATAAATAACAATTTATGAGTTAAGATGTTCGAATATTCATACCAAAATAAATTTCACAGGAAAACATGCTACAACATAAAAACAATACATAAAATAATACATAAAAATATTATTTCTTGGTAAAAAAAATGCAGCTCTAATATTTGCCTTATGTTTTGAACTTTTTGCAGCTGGGTTTCTGAATCAATTTTTAAAGTTGAAAAGAGAAATTTGTTTTTTCTCCTATCTATTATATGTCCTGTTTGGATTGATATGTACGATATATCCCAAAAAGGGATCAGGTAAACATAAATAGCGATATTTACTCATTTCAAAAAATCAACTTAACAAATCGAGCTCGAAATCCAATTACCTAAAATGTAAATGTAGAATCATGTAAGATATAAATTAAGCTAGCAATGAAAATCTATCTATTTTATTTTATATAACCTACTAATCAAACTTTACCAAAAAGCCAAATGACAATCCCTCTTATACCCTTCCCACCAGCTGCTGGCTATCGATCTACGAGAACGTGATCTGGTCGCTGATAGGTCCTACCTGCCTGATGATCCTGGTGAACTTCTGCATCCTGGCGATGTCGGTGCGCGCTGCCTTCACCCTCAAGGAGCACATAATGGGCTTCGGCAATCTGCGCACTCTGCTCTGGCTGTCCGTGGCCTCGCTGCCGCTTCTCGGCACGACCTGGACCCTGGCGGTCCTCGGGGCCAGCGAGAACTCGCCCACGCTGTCCTACATGCTGAGCGTGTCGATCGTCGTGCACGCGACCTTCAGCCTCGTGGGATACTGCTTCGTGAACGGCAGGGTCAGGAGGAACCTGTATCTGAGCCTGCTCAAGTGCATAGGGAAGAAGGCGCCACTGCTCGACGTCAGCATGGTCAATGGGAGTAGTAGCCAGAACGTCAACAACACTAACGTCCCGGTGAGTTGAAAGTTTTCCCTCTTATCTTTATTAAACACTGCCTTATTTCTCACTATAGAAGCAACGATATTAAGTAGATCTACGTAAACTAATTGTGGTGAAAATAAAACAGTTCTTGACAGTTTTTCAGTACTATATTACTTATTTCATATAATATAATAAAAATATTTTTCTAACAAAATATGTATATTGTTAATAAATACAATACTATACACGTTATTTATTAAAATATAATAATAATAAAGGGGCGATCGACAGCTCAAGTGGTAAACACATACCTCTTAAGATAAAGAGTGGGTTCGAATCTCCACCAGTTCGAATATTTAAAAATTAATAAAAATTATATGTATATGTAATTAAAAAATAGAAAGAAAAACAATATGAATATTTTACATTTATTTTGACTCTATCGGTCTCCACGAGCACATTTCTCTTATAATTTTGTACCTATTGTAGATTTTAAATATACTTTGTAATTCGAAACATTTATCTCTTATTGATTACATTTCCCTTCTCAAAACGTTCTACTATGGAAATGGAAGAGATGATATTTTCATCACCTCTCCATTAGAGAGAATGAGATAGGTACAAAATTATAAGAGAAATGTGCTCGTGGAGAGCGATAGAGTCAAAATAAATGCAATGTATACTTAATACGAGCGATAAATTCATCAATTTTATTTAATATTAATATATATTGGCAAAACACATTTGTTTAAAATTGCTAAATATTTATCTAATTAAACTAATCGATTTTCTAAAGCACAAATTTTAAATAACAGTAAATGAAATACACCAACATATATTTATATGTAAACTGATATTGTTAATAATCTATTAACTTGCTTTCTATATAAGAGCAAAATTAAATTAAATGGTATTCAATATGAAAATGTATTGTGTTCAGCGGTCTGGGATCGCCTACTCGTCGACATACGGTGGCACCGACGCGAACTCCAAAAGAGTCCACGTCGGGGTGTCGACGAGCAGCACAACGTCTCGGAGCACAAACAAGACAGGATCCAGTCCATATCGGAGCGACACGCAGCTCCGCAACACATCGACCTCAACTAGTAACTACAACAGCGATCGTGGAGCTTACATGTCTCGACGGAGCAATCACTCGACGAGGCACAAGAGGCATGGTACGTTATCACCCTCAATTTATCACTAATTAAAAATATACGTTTTCATGTAAAATTATTTGACATTATTATTTATATCCTTGGAAATGTCGCCATATCTTCGTTACATATTAATCATTTATATTTTTATATAAACAAAATAGTATATTTTCTAATAAGAGCTGTTATGACAGAATAGCCAGTGTTCGATTATTTAACCATTTATCAAATATATGGACTTTAGAATACATTTTTATGTTTAATCATGAATATAAATAGTTAATGAAACAATCTCACTATTTTAGTATTGAAAATGATGAAATAAATATGATCCTTAGTGAAAATAATTGAAGAATTTGATAATATAAGAAAATTATGCTCCTACATTTTCCAACACGTATCCAAATAAACAGCTTAAGCACCTCCAAAGAAAACAGCATCTAACTTGCAGTCTCTCACAACTAAAGGTACACAACTCGTCATTTCAGAGGCGAAACAGGAACGCGAGCAGCAGCAGAGACGCGAGTCCGAGTCGGACTCGGACGCGTCGCAGCGGGACGGCCGAGGCCGCGCTCTAGACGCCCAGAGCTCGCACAGCTCCGACGACGAGGTCGCCCCGGCTCGCGGCTCCAAGTCCGTCGTCGGCGCCGCGTCGGCCGCAGCGGCGGCAGCCTCGTCCTCCTCCTCGAAGGCGCACAAGAGCATGGGCGTGTCGACGCAGCGCGAGCCGCCCATGTCGCACGCATACCTGCCCAACATCTCGAACAATCCGCCCGACACTCTCAACGTGCTGCACTGCTCGAGCACCGATCTCTTCCCGAACATCAAGCCGATCTACGCGCCCCGATGGAGCTCGCAGCTGCCCGAGGCATATCTGCCCTCGACCAACAGTGAGTGGAATTTTTTTATTTACAGCTGGTGCTGCTTTTTTTCCCGATGATCGATTCGCCGAGGATTGGAGCTGGGGAAGACAGAAGAGAATTTTACCCTCCGCGATTGTACAAATTAATGATTGCTTTTGAACCAAATCTAAAGTCACTTAGCCCTCCATATTCCTGTAATTTACCATCTATACAAAGTTGTGAACACGTGTTTTAACCGTATTGATAAAAATAAATTGGAAGAAAGTCTGATCGTCGTACTGTGAAAGTAGATATAATACAAGGAGAACATCCTTGAGAATGTCATACCTGTAGGAAACGGATTTTAATGAAGTTTTGGACAATCGCTATCTTCTTGTACCCAAAAAATGAAGCCCAGAACTAAAAATAGCTAAAAATATTAGAGTTATGCATTTAGATATACTACTAGTCCGGGGGTCAGACCTGGATTTCGTGGCCAACTGAAGTGTCCAACTAGAAGCACATTTTCTTTTTATATGTTGGCGAATAGCGAGATAAATGCTCGAAAAATGGTCCAGTTAATTGGTAATTAACAATTTCTATTCACAGTTTCAAATATTCTTTTTCATTTTTTATAGTTTTATTCTATTTAATGTATATGTTATGCTCATAAAAAAAGCCATTACTTGAGAAAAAATAAATAGAAATTCTCCCTAAGATGGATTTGAACCCGGGCCGCGACTATTTGGAAGCAGAGCCGAGCGAGGTCGCGTAGTTTGCCAATCGCCGTGAGCGGCGCTGTAAACAGCTAAATCTCGATAATTCCGCCGAGAATACCGTGATCCGCTCTGCTTTACCTATCCGGGTAGGTAACCTTATTAGTAACTCTTCTTCCGTATACATATGTATATTAGAGATCAATTTGAACTATAGATAATAATTTAATTTTTAAAACTAATTATCTATTATTGAGATTAATTATCAACTAGACGAAATGAATTAAAAAAATAACACCAACGATAACTGGCATCACGATGGCTTTTTGAAATTATCAGCCAGGCTGTACAGTTCCTACATCTTAATAAGTACTTTCCCCACCAGGCGGACTAGCGAAAATCCTTGTCCGCAAGTGCAAAGATCCCACTTGGTTAGTATATATTAAATTTCAAACGGAACGATGAGTGTAGTGGTCCGATGCTTCTCGGGAATTACTGAACATTAACATGATTAACTATTGACAAAACATTGAAAACTTGATAAATGAACATAAATTAATTAATGAACAGAGAAAGGATAGACTATACAAAATATATGATTACTTATACAGAAAGGTGTTATGTACATGTAAAGGTAATATCCTTACCCGTAGTAGCGACTATGACCTTGCACTCTTTTGCATGTGCAATGCTTTTTATTTTTATTTCAGATGATCGCTGTACACGTAAGAGCATCTTGCTATTACATCATTTGCTGTCGGAAATAGGATTTATAATATAATCCTTAATAAAATTAATAATATTAAATTTTTCTAGTAACATTGGATAAACTTAAAATAATAATGTGTTTATGTACTATATAATTTTTTGGTTTCAAGCCATAACCACTTGTTACTTTTTTGAAAATTGAGTTTTAAATGATCTTGATATCCATGTATCCAGAATGCTTTCTCAAAGAAATTGGATGAACAATTATTTATTGAATATTTACTCTGAAAAAGTTATTTTATGAATATACAACAATCTTACGTTGTAAACTTATATAAAAATGGTGCATTGTTTTTATATTAAATTGATGAAACACTGTCCTCTATACATCTTCTTTGGGAATAATTGGACATTATTGGAAGATACACCAATCGAAAGAAAATTAAGTCAATTTTACGAATGTATGCATTATTTTGACATATTTAGTGTATAAAATAAAAGAAATTTTTTATTTCAATTTTCGCCAGTTCTCAAAAATTAAAATTGCATTTCTTTAACTAACAGAACGTTAAAGTATATGTAAGATTCATCATTTAAAAGGAAATTAAGGCATCGTTATGAATGTTTGCATCAAGTTGACATATCTAGCGTATAAACTAACAGAAATAATTTTCAATTTTTACAAATTTTAAAAGTTCAAAATCTACTTTCTTTAACAAAATAATTAAAGTAATTCTAAGATACACCAAGCGAAAGAGAATTATGTATATTTAACGATTATATACATATTTTTGACATATCAAGCTCAAAAACAATAAAAAAAAATTTTTCATTTTAAAAATTTTTTTCAAACTCTTAAGTTTTTTTAAATAAGCTATAAGTTTCGACAATTTGGCTTCAAAATTTAATCTGTTCTATGTTGGGTCACATCTGATATACATACATACACGTACATACGTACATCGACAGACATTTTTTAAAATCTATATATTTCGATTCATCGACCTGAAAACATAGAAATACATCGTAATCTCAGATTTGAAAAAATCATCGTTACAAAGCTTTCTCTTTGAGAAAGCAAGTATATTCCACCAGATTTGTAATTCGTACCTTGCAGCCATTTACTATGATTAATATTTTCTATACTCTGAATACTTTAGACTGAATGCTCCATCCTAATGTTTGAAAAGTCCTCAACTTTTCATTCAGCGTCATACTCAAGTCTCAATCATCGAAACAAAAATCCGTTGACTCTCGATTATTCAGACCATATAGACCCTCAGCGAGCACCCAGCCCACTTCACCCCGATTAACCAGGCAAACGCTTGACGTTGTAGTAGACGCGCGGGGCAGCCAGTGGTCGGGCGGCACGATGTCGGACAACGAGATGGCCTCGACCAAGACCGCCAGTCCGAATCCCCTGACCTACGCCGAGCTGAATCTCCACCACGCGAAGATGCACCCCGACGACAACTACTCCGAGGCCGAGGAGAAGTTCCACATAGCCGACAAGTACCTGTACCCCTACACAACGGCCGAGGACGAGATGCAGCAGCAGCAGCAGCAGATGCAGCTTCAGCTCCAGCTCCAGCAGCAGCAGCAGACTCACGGGCCGATCTCGCCCACGCCCTACATGCTCTCCATGCCCTCGAGGATACTGAGCTCGAGCCTCAGCCATCACTCGCAGACCTCGAATCACGATAATTTTAACAATGGGTACGAGAGGTACGGGAGCTTGAAGAGGGGACAGGCGCTGCACAAGATGAATCATGATAATATTAGCTACACTGATAGGTAAGTTTTGTTTTGTATCTTTTATGAATTTTTTACATTCTTTCACGCTTTCAATATATGTCAGTTAAGAAATGTGTGCTAATTCTGGCAATGTAAGGAAAGAAAATAAATTTTCAATCAAGGATAAGGTTTTCTTAACGTTCGACGGTTCAAATTTTAACCAGAAATTACTTATGGTATATCTAATGCAAAGAAGCATCTCTTTTAAATTGCTCAAAAGGGGTTTGAGCATCCACCTTACCGACTTTTCATTTTTTTCTTTTAATATATAATATAAGTTTAATTAAACATTTACGCACTTTGAAATATAATAAATTACCTCTGGTTAAAATTTCAATCAATTACATTCATATTTGCCAAGGGAAAATGGTTTAAACATTTTGTAACATAATCCTCTAAATTAGAATACTAAAGCAAATAATATAGCATAATTGTATAACATTACTGATCGAAAACTATGCCTAAAAGTTAGTTAATCTACACTAAAACTAAAATTAAAATTAAAATAAAAACATTCCCAATTTCTTCCAGATTCTTTCCAATTGATTCTGAGAAATCGATAAAGACAATTTTAATACATGAATAAAAATTCCCCGACTAACAAAATCAATTTCAAACACACAAGTAGATACAAGCAGACATATCTTTAAGACTTTAATTTTTCGTTCTTCATAGATACGGAAGTCTGAAGAGAGGCGGCAGTTTGCACGGCTCGTACCACGACAACCTGAACACGGGCCTGGAGAGGTACGGCAGCCTGAAGCGCGGCAAGGTCACGCCGACGATGCCGGAGGACACGTCGGACTACATAATGCCGATAAGCAGCAGGACGCTGTCGGGCTCGCTCGGCCACGATCTCCAGCAGCACAGCAACGAGCTCGCCGCGCTCAGGCAGCTGCAGCTGCAGCAGCAGCAGCTACAGTACGAGCACACGATCGCAGAGACTGAGTGAGTGATGGATCCTTGGACATCTGCTTTCGCTTTGAATTGGTGGCACAGAGACTTTTCTTCTTTGTATCTTTGGCGAGAGATAAGAATTTTAGCTTGTAAATTGGTTGAAGGTGTTGAATACTTTCGGAGCAACTTTAAACTCAATTCATTTTTGGACTTTTCTTACCTTGCTCTATTGTTATACTAACGATTATTATTATTTTTTAATTTGCGAAGTGTTTGACTGACGTTAAAATAATTTTATTCGAATATTATAAAATTACGATATTATTAAAATTAATTTCACCTTAATTTCTACTAATCTGGTGCTGGTATACTTATTGCTAATTTTCTCTTTTTCATACTGCTTGGCTTGGATAATTAAACAACTAACAGTGAGGAGGTAAGCTTTAACGTACAAAAATATTCATTTTTCCACATTGAACAAGTTTTAAAGGATACACGGCTGTAAATCAAGATTGAAAAATTAAATTACTAAAAGTGATCTTGTTTAGAAATAACCTTAAGAAACTATGCTACTTTGAGTCATATGAAGCCAATTTTTATTTGGATTTTGATACGATTATTTTAGAATATTGCTAAACTTTAAAATTCAAATAAAAAACTCTTTATTAAACATGTTTCTAAGTATATATATAAAAGTCTTCAATACTCAACTTAATTATAAATTATTTTTTTAAAGTAAATGCATTTTACTGATCTTGACAGGCGTGTTTCTTTGATATTAATATTCTTTAATTAAAAATATTTCATTAAAATAATATAAATTTTTTTTTCTAATTACAGGAAGGATATTAGTAATGCAGAAACGTCCGTATGACAATCTTGTCTACAAAACAAATAAACAAGAGAAACAAAGCAACAAAATATCGTACAAACTTACAGAGTTAAATATTTTAGGCTTAGCCATTTTACACGCAATGAATAAATAGTAAGCATAAAAAATAGTATTTTAAGCGCTGGCCATGACCGTACTTAAAATGACGTAGCCATATATTGAATTGCAAGTATGTGTGAGTGCCTGTTCATATTGTGCTTCTGTCGTTTGAACACTTTGGAATCGAATGATTGTAATTTTTGTTAATTTAAGAGTACAGGACTTAAGTGTCTCAGTCAGTTCGATGATATTACATCGAATCTCTTAGACTTCGAACCTGTAGTATATGATCTCTTCACTCTCATTTTTCATCGATCATCTATCTACGAACGAAAATTGTCATTACTTGTAATTTATGTACTTTTCTAATGCTCAGTATTTGTGCAATGTATACATTCCAATGTTATTCTTTATCACTCTTTATTTAGGTTACTATGCCGAATTTGCATTCTTTACATGCCAAGAAGAACGTAAAATAAGTATAAAAAGCGTACTATAATATTGTACTTTACTTTAATACTCGAATCTTTTGTATATATTTATATGGAGAAATTTGACGAAATACAAATAATTTATATACCCTAACCACATCGTTTTATTTTATTTTCTCTGTACACACTAAATATGTTTTACACGCATTTTTAATAGAATGATGACAAATACTGTAAAAAGTACTTGCGTAACACAGGCGTCTTATTGATAAAAATTACTTTTATTCTTATTTGAAAATATAAATAAATTACAAAATACAGTTAGATTATAATACTCGGGAGAGCATCCTCAGCGAAATAAACCTAATTTATGTATATATCCGTTTCAACGCCAGCAGCTAAAGAATTTCGATGACAAAAGATTTCCGCTTCATCTACTTAACTACCCAAATAAGATGGAACGTCCAGCGTTCAAACGGAGCGATTGTACTAAGATAAGATGTTTGCATGAGGCAGATCAGATACAATCTAACCATCCTTAAAAATAAAATCAATCGATAATTCAAATTTCGTGATTTCAAAGTTTTGAGTATACATTATACAAAGAATTAAATTATTAGCTAATTACGATTAGAGGTTCACATAAATTCTCTTAATGTAACTACATTGATTATGAGCTAAAAGTATGAGCATATCATTCTATCGCCGATCAAAAGAAAAATTTGAAATGAATGACTCACAAAATATTTGGTGATTGTACAAATAAATATTAATCAACAGAGAGCACTATATTCATCAATTATATCCGATTTTATAGAGTAACTAGTCAATTCCTTAAATTTATATCTATAAATAAAAACAATGTTAAAAGTTGATAGAATAATTATTTGTATATGAAAAGAACATTATAATTTTTATAATTGAAGTAAATCTTGTAAAAATTAAAATCTTAATTATTACCCACTCGGTAACGAAATTCATTTTTGTTTTATCTACACTATTTACTATACAAGTTATATTGCTGCGCAACTTTTAAAACTGTTTGTTGATGTTTCAAAATTTAATGTAAAATTTTCTTTCGAAAAAGATTAATCAATCATAAAAGTTTCGTGAGAAATGATTAAAATTTAAGCTCTTAAGCTGTACAGTATTTTCTGCGAATAGGAAAAATTTGACGATTTTTTTACACGCAATAATTCAGTCAATTCCAGATGTCATTCATGTTTGTGAATCCTGCCATATTCTAATGATTTTTCTTTTTAAAAGTGACTAGACAGACGCATAATAACCTCGCGTTATGTTACAGCAGATATAAACTCATCCCTTGAAAAAGAAAAATTCGTTCGGATCCATCCTTATCAACTACGAAATGTAATTCCGACTGCGAGAGATGCCTAAATGCCTCATACGTCCTGGCGATCGCCGGAATTCAACCCGACAGTGTGAGTCATCTCATGCATTGTTTATTACAAAGCCGCGCTACAATAAGCTGCTACACGGAATAAAATTTTTCATTTTTTTTTCTTTAAGCCACGTGTCTTTGATTACACAGTTTAAGCACGAAAAAATATGGCGGTCAAATCGGATTCATCCGACTTATGAAGGACTCTCCTATACCCAAACATCATTGAAAGTCGGAAAATCATTAGGCTGGTGTCGTTCTAGGAAATCTATTGTGTTATCAAACAATTTTAAAATACACAAAAGAAGTATTGTACGATTTCTTCATTAGCAGTATACATTGTAAACATCATATTTACGTTTCTAACTAAAATTTCAATTAATTTTCTTTTAATTATAAAAATCTGTTAAACCCACTGCCAGTCTCGAGCAAAATATCAAGAACGACGCCACACTCGGCAATCCTCTCCGCCATTCAATATTCTTCGAGCTTATTGTTTGACGATTCACGACTATATAAAATTACGCACTATGGACTAGGATATCATAAAACATTGCTCTCTAGACGGTGCTGTCGCCGTCGGAGGCGACGGATAGCGACTGCAACTTCGGCACCGAGTAGTTGTCGGCGTGGCCCACGGACGACAGGGAGCTGTGATGGTGATGGGCCCGATTGGACGCGCGCTCCAGCGTCGACGGCGCGGATGGCGTGTCCTGGTGGGCCTTCGGCGGTATCGGCGGTGGACTGGCCTGCGGACAATTCAGTTTTTCGTTATTCATTTATTTTACGCTGATACATCCAAAGTAGTCAAAATTGAAAACTAAATAAAGAATATTATTAATTATAATGTATAAATTGGCAAATAAAACTTTTAATTGAGTTCTGTAAATGTTGATAACTATATCTGAATTTCCTTTTTAATATATGTTTTTTTTATGACAAATATTTCATACTAATTAAAGTATTTTTTGTTTTTTGTAAATTTAATGTAATAACTCAGAATTCATTTTTTACACTAATTTTTTATATACATATTCTAAAACTTGTTATACAATATACAATTTTTTCCGATATTAAACAATTCTTTAGGAAAAGACACCACTTTTTAACTCCATTTGTTAATAATTTGTTAATTTGTTAAGAGATTCCATTAGTATCTGTATAGTAGGAGAAAAATGAGTTTAAAAATATACAAAATATTGTTGAATAGTGTAAATTTGTATGGCATAAAATGCATTATTTTGAAAGATTTATTTTATAATACCAGAAAAGAATTATTGATGTATAAAGTTGGTAAGGTAGGTATCGGTTTGATAATTTACATTGTATCTATTATTCTATTTATTAATATTTATTTCAAGAGAAGCCTTTATTAAGCTATTCGATCACCGCTACGGAAAATTCCGGAAAACACATTTTTACAGTGCACCCCAAAAAATTCAGTCTGATGGGAATTTGAACCCACGACCCAAAACGGCCTATTGTCTTGAGAGACAAGCATGATATCACTGCCTGACCCAAACACAGCTAAAATTAATTAGATTAAAAACTTTTAACTTGAGTTGTTAAATTAAATTCCCCATGAGTAATATGGTCAGATTTCATGCAGCGAATTATTCGCGGCTAATGCTATGCTAACATATACGTGCGAGAGAGAAAATATGATTATACCCTCTCTCTCGCGCCTATATGTTAGCATAGCATTCGCCGCAAAATAGACAATTAAAGTAACACCGCAAAATTGAAAATAGTTAGAATAATGATAACTATGACATCCGCCAGTTCTTCCACAATGATCGCTACCGAAAGAGCATATAGATCTCTGTATACATTACGGAAATCCTTGTCCGCAAGTGTCGGGAACCTCTCTGGTTAGTATATATTAATTTTCGAAAGGTCCGAAAGTGTTGGTGGTCCATTGCTTCTCGGGAAGGTTTGTTCTGGGGCTTCGTTGTGTATTCGCAGAGAGGTCTTGCATTCACTACACACACACTGTACGCACGTGCACACTTATAGAAAAGAGGAAACTATACAGGACAGTATAGAAAAAATGGGGAGAGTAAAGTAGAGGAGGAAGGAGGAAATAAAGGAGGAGGGAGGAGGAATACAGAAAACACAAAAGGGGTTTTTCTTAAAGGAAAAGGGAAGGAAGAAAGGAAGGAAGGACAAACCGAAACAGGAAGAAAATAGAGAAGAAAAATCTTCGGTAAAAAAGATTGGGGGAAATTGTGGAAAGTCAAGAAGGGAAAAGAAAGATGGAAAAGAGATAAATATTTACGGAAAAAAATATATTAGTGAGTAAGAAAATTGTGCTGCCTATCGGGCAAGAAGAAGAAGAAAGAAGAAGAAACAAAGGAGAGAGGGAGGTGTAAAGGTAAAGGTTTGTAGAAAGTTATGAAGTGGGTGGAAACTGACTGATACTGACGGGTTTTTATATACCAGAGAAGAAGATACACAGAAAAGCTGAGCCTAATTAAGGCTACACAGGATTCCGCTAAGAGCAAACGTGAAGTCCTTACAGTAGAAGCGACTTCGACCACCAACTTTTTGCATTTTATGCAGCAATCTTATTTTTTTATTACGATTAAAACTTTTGAATTTATTGTACACGCTTATAACAAATATTTTTGTTGTACTGATATAGAGATAACAAAGATTTTGAAAATTTTTAATGAACGTTCCGTTATCTTAATTAATAGTATATAAAAATAATATGCGTACTTTATTATATAATTATAAGTCATGAATAATTATAAATGAATAATAATTTTTAGTATTACTAATTATCACAAATTGTTCATACGTGTACACAATTATTTTTCAAAATAGGAATGAAATTTGTTCTGTTCTGAAAGTGGATGTTTTTTACCTTTCGAAGGATCTTAAGAATAAAAACTTTTTTATTTTACGTTATAATTCTACTTTAGATTTTACTACTTTATAACATAACAGGCCAAAATATACATAGTTCTCTTGAGCTTCTTATCGCAGACTCCATGAAAATCTTACGTCAATCGACAATCAAAAAAAGAACCATTCCTACCTCTTGACACAAAAGCGAGTGCGAGTTCTGGAAGGTGACGCTGGTGAAGCTGACCGTGGATACGTTCATGGAGCTTATCACAGAGGGCGGCGAGATGTTCATGATGTCGTTGCACCGGGAGCGCGGCTCGAAGTCCTCGTAGCTGAGATTGTTGAGGTTCGATAGGTGCGATTGAAAGTCGGAGAGGCTCGAGAGCGTAGAGATGCCGCTGTCGCGCAGGTCGTGCGAGTCGCTCGAGTTGCGCGGATCGTCCTCGCTGTTCCACTCGGGGTTGCGCTTGTGCGAGAGCCGCTTGGGTGGTGCCGGTGGGGCTGTCAGGCTCGAGCTCATGTCTCGCTTGTCGGGTGCTGCTGGAATGAGTGGGCGTTTTAGTTGAATTAATGTGAAAATTTGATGTATTTAAGTAGTCAAAGAATTAGAACATTTTATAAGATTGTGATATTCGTGTTGGAACTATTTTACTTTTATTATAGTATATTTTGGTTTCCAATGAAAAATTACTTCATAATAAGGTCGAATTATAATTTAAATCTATCCATTTACATTTAAAAAAGATCATTTTAGTTAGTGTTATTAACTTGGAATCTTTAAAAAGAAATAACCTTATTTATAAATCTAATAAAGTACAGTATTAGTAAACTAATATCACAATCAAATCAGGATGTATCTCAATTAAAAAAAGAGAAATTGAAAAAATCAAATCACACCTTACACTAAAGTCTGCATTGAAATTATATTTATTAAATTTTTTAATTTGGTAGATTGAATGTAATGGGTGCATACACTGTAAGGTATAAAGGGTTTATGTAAGTGAGTGAGATACATCCTTAAGAAGATGTGAAACTCACTGTCAAAATTCGTGCTCTTTGCATTCTACGTTTTTATTAAAATAACATTTATGTAACATTTAAATAATTAAGTAGAATATTGTTCAAAAGAACATGCATTTTTTCTGTAATAATTTTATGTATAATTTTAAGGAGAGATTACATGCCCCACATGGGTGAAACAAAAAAAATGATATTTTTTATTAAAACATTAATGTAACATACAAACTGTTTATATTAGTCGTAGAATGTTAAAAAAAATCAAAACTAAAGAATAATTTAATTACGAAAAAAGATAATGCTTCGTGTTAATAATTTAAATACTGCTGGGTAAAAATTATCCAAAATTGGTAAAAAAAAATCCAATTAAACAATCAAGCACCATCAAGCCCCCGCGCAACAAGAATTTCACATCCCCTCCTCTTCGCGTGTCAAAACTTACTGCAACCTCTAGGCGGCAGCGGTGGCGCGGGCTCCGAGCCCTCGCTCCAGGAGCTGCGCATGTTCGCCTGCTCCGCGCCGTCCGTCGGCGTCGACAGGGAGTTCCTGAGCGGCAGCTTCGGGCTCAGCGGCTTGCTGAGGGTGCGCTGGTGCGTGGGCCGGGGTGGCGTCGTGCCGTAGCCGACGGAGCGCGGGCGCACCTCGCGCTGGGGTATCGGGGGCGGGGCGCCGTTGCCGTTGCCGTTGCCGTTCGTGCAGCCGTCGACCCGGGTGTAGAAGCCCTCGTCCTCGAGCTGGCCGTCGCTGTCGGCGCGGGACATGCGCGCGCCGCCGGACATCATTGACTCCAGGGTAGCGGGCCGCTGCTTGTCGTTCACCGGGAGCGGTGGCAATGGCGAGCTGAGAAGGAGAGATTAATGTTTAGTTAGGGTGATTTGGGAGTTATTGATTTTATTTTTAATGTTTTTGTTAGCTTTCAGTTAGCCTATGCGTGTCGAAAGGGAATAAAATGTTTGAAAATCTGAAACAAGTCAGGAGCACTCACCCTTTTGGGGCACAACAGTAATGCCAAGTTACTATACCGTTATTTTTATTGCTTTTAATTTTTTAAGTCATGTTTTTGATCTCCTAATTGGAATTTTCTGTACTTTTAAAATCTATGATTATAAACGTATAATATATATTGTAACTTCATACATCATTTTATATAAACATATGTAAAATGTCAAAAATCAAATTTTGTCACTTGCCAAAACTGTAATTTATTGTGTAATTAATGCAATTTATTAAATAAAGAATGCTATGTAAAAGGAATTTCATTGAATTGTATTACCTACTGTTCAAGATTTTACCAGAGATACAAGTTCAAGAAAAAGGAGTGTTCATTTTGACATGCACGAGGAACATTGTAAGTCAAAATATATTGGTGGTAATTAATGGTTAATAAAGTTCAGAATTATTAAACTTATTGTTCTACTACTAAAGAAATTATCTAGTTTTTAAAATTGCAAATAAATGCAGCTTGAAACAAGCCAGAGGCACTGTTCGTATATGTATGAGCACAATATTTCTCTATACGAAAATGCGTTAATTGGAAGAATTTTTTAATGTGATTTTTATCGAATATTTAAAGATCTTTAAAGACTATATCGCATTTAATTATATGCAACCGTTGAATTATTTATAGAAATTTCGAGAACTACAAAAATAAATAGTTCTACTATATTTTATTCTTTAAATATTTTAATGTAGGTGAAGTTTGGAACGTTCATGAAACTATTTCCAATTTTTGCGTGAATCGTTTTGTTAAGGTCAAAAACAAAGTATCCGACATGCCTAAAATAGGGTTGATCGTTAATAAGGTTAAAAACAGCCTAAAAGTAAGGAATGATTTTTGTAGCCCTATCTAGGCGTTTAATCTCGCTAATTTTTGTGCGAATAAATGAACAGTCTTAGAAACTATGTACACAATTTTTTTCATTAATTTCTTTTATGAGAAACCAAATTGAGACTCAAAAAGAGAATAAAAAAATCGATTTTATTTTCTTATTCGAAAGGTCGGCGTTTTATCTCGGTAGTTCTTTCACATTTAAGTAAAGATTATTTTATTAAATATGTGTACATTTTTTTGATCGATTTAATTATGAGAAAAACTTTTTATCTAAATAACAATAAATAAACAACATTATTTTGTGGTTACACTCTAAACTTAAAAGAATAAAAATTGACGTTAGATAGAATAAAAGTAGCATTTTATTCTTTATAGAATTTGACAATGGCCTAAAAGATTAAATTGTACAAATTATACTTTTATGAAGAATAAACTTCAGCTTTTATTCTTTTGTAAACAATAAAGTTCAGCTTTTATACTTTCGTAAAGAAAAAAATTTAGGTTTTATTCTTTTGTAAAGAATAAAATTTTACTTTTATTCTTTTGGATTAACATTAAGTTTTCTCAAAAAAGAAACAATGTTAGGTACTTTATTAGGTCTGAAAATATTCTACATTTTAAGTTAAATCAAAGGCAACTTTTAGTTTTTATATTAACCAAATTACTATTTGAATAATTAGCATAAATGTTCTTAGACAAGGATAGTAGATACAACGTCCTCTTAAAACAAAAGAATAAAAGCTGAATTTTATTCTTTACAAAAAAATAATTTGTACGATTTAATATTTTAAAGTCACTTTCAAGTTCGCTAAAGAACAAAATCAGCATTTTATACTTTGCGAAAAGAATAAAATTCTACTTTTATTCTTTCTAACGTCAATTTTTATTCTTTTAGGTTTAGAGTGTAGGATAACAGATTTATACTTATTACATCAGGTGTTGGTCTCGTTATATCTCGTTAATTCATTCACTATTACAAAACGAATCAAAAACTGCACTTATAAGATTAACACTTTCATGCAAATTTATTACGAGGAAAAAATTTCGTTCAGATATTTACAGTTCCCACGTTTTGCGCATTTTGAGCAATTTCTTAAATGCTAAAATCTATACATTCCTACCTCTGCTTAAACTGTATTTAGCTAACTAAATTAATGTTCCCCGTGATTGTTTGCTTAGAAAAAAATCAAGAATATATTTAGATCTATAATGTAACATATTGTATAAAAATGAGTGAGATATAACTTTGGCAATATTATTTTTAAATAGATGAGTCGAATGCATAATGCAGCCTCGGTAATATCAGAACTGCGAATATCTGAACGAAATTTTTTCTTCATAATAAATTTGCGTGAAAGTGTTAATATAAGTGCAGATTTTGATTCGTTTTGTAATGGTGAACGAATTAACGAGATATAATGCGACCAACTAATTTAATACGTATAAATACGCATGTTTAATAAAATAATCTTTACTTGAATGTGAAAAAATTACCGAGATAAGATGCCGACCTTTCAAATAAGAAAATAAAATCGATTTTTTTATTTTCATTTTGAGTCTCAATTTGGTTCCTCATAAAAAAAGTTAATAAAAAAAATTGTGTACATAGTTTCTAAGGCTGTTCATTCACTTGCACAAAAATTAGCAAGATATAACGTCTTGATAGAGCTACAAGAATTCTGATTGGTGGACATTTTACCTAACCTCCAAAACTTGCATAACAAAAATAAAAATTTGTAGGCATTTGTAGTACAAAAATGTCGTTGTCCACTATTCTTTAAATACGACGCGAAGTCGTAATGATACGATTGAAAAATACAATGCGAAGTGAAGCCGCGGACTCTGTAAAGTTTAGACGTATAACGAAAAATACGGCGCGAGGTGGAGGTCACAATGGTAAAGTTCGCTCCGACCTCTGCTAAAGGATCAGCCCTATTCAATGCATGTCAGATACTTTGTATTAGACCTTAACAAAATGTTTCACACAAAAATTGAAAATAGTTCCACGAACATTCCAAACGTCACCTACATATATTTTAAGCTTAATTTGTTTTAGTTTAAGGGGATGTCGCTGCCAAATGCCGATTCCTACATCGTATTTTCCATTACTTTCCCTCAGCTTTTTGTTTACATTAATGATTTCGGTCACCCAATGTTTGTAATGCCTTCAGAACACGAGACTATTAAGATAATCAATAAAAATAAAGAAAAGAAACAAGAATAATGGAAATTACGATAATGTCGGTAAGTACACAACAACATACTAGCGCCGACATCTCCTTAACAGCTTTCAAATTTTGAACATGTATAAATAGTTTATTTCTGATTATACTTTAACAAAATCAACCTTATCTTACATCATTTTATATAAGGCCAAAGAAGGTATTTTTGAACATCTAACGAAAACAACTATACCTGGCTATATTAGTATTGCTTACGTTACAAATCAGTTACATCTCTTTTGAGAATTATATATTCGTAACTAAAATCAATAAACTTTCAAATCTTTTAGCTACTAATAATAGCTCAAACATACTTGATAATACTGTCTTGATGCACCAAGCGCTGCCTGGTCAGCGGTCCCAGGCTCTGCTTGAGCTGCGTGAACCTCTCGATCAGTCTCTTGTGCAGCGGCTGCACGCCCGTCGGCGCGATCTGTCCGTGCAGCAGCAAGCCTGCCTCCAGCACGCTCATCTGGTCCAGAATGAGATTCTTCAGTCTGTTGACGTGGGGCACCATCTCCGGATTCTGCCTGGCGAACTCGGCCGTGAGGAAGGCCTCCTGGTACTTTGTTATGCCGCCCATCACGTTCGCGTCTATGATGCCCTGCAGTCGCATGCTGAATGGATTGATGTTTCGATGCGGTTCAGCCGTGTACTGTGCAAAATTAACAACAATTAGACTTTTAATCAAACGCACAAAATTAGAGACAAGAACTTATTGAATATCTTGATTTCTTGGAAAATACTGGTTTTGTTTTAAATCTACCACAAAAATTATCAGTTTTCAGTATTTATATTTGCCAGGTGATTTAAATAGCGCTAGGTAGTTTTCATAAGAGGTTTCTAAAACAATTAGTATTTTTCAAGAAATCTGAAACGTGTACAAACTAAGAAATCAAGCGTATCAATTCATAAAATGTATCCATTTAAAAAAATTATGATTCACGAATAAAAAGTTTGTGATGATTATTAATACTAAAAAATATAATTTAATTTCAAGCAAATATTTTAACGAATGTGGAATGTCACTCGAACAAAATCTCCAGACTGAACTCTCGAAACCTCGTTCAATCAAACTCAGTACAATGCTAGATCAATACATAAGAAATTCCAATGACATCCTGACTCCTATGTCTCGATTTACACGAACTAATCATCTACCTCTCGTCAAGATTCGAGGCGTCAAACTTGAATTTTCAGTTGACTCGACATTCTCTCAATATATATAATTATACCTGAGCCACCAATCTTCGTAGCTCGCGCTCGACGCTCTGCATGGTCTCGCAGGCGTACTGCACCGGTGCCAGCAGTTCCGATCTCTTCTCGACGACCTCGAACCACCTGAGGATGCCCGGCAGCTTGGCCTCGGTCGTCAGGGTCGTGCGCTCGATCCACAGGGACTTGAACTCGTTCTCCCGATCGACCTGGCCCCGGTGCAGCGGCCGGTCGAACACGAAGCGACGCACGTCGTTGACCAGGTAGAAGGCGACCACGCGCTCCGGCACCTCGAACTGGCCGCAGCCGAGGCTGCCCTCCTCGGGGATCGGCTTCACGTTGCAGATCTGGATGTCTGAGTTGGGGGGAAGGAAGATGGTTAACATGAAAAGTTATCCAAATTTTGCTTTGTTGGAAATAGTTATTTGAAATTAATCTTCATGTATATTCAGAAGTTTATGTACGATCTAAACAGTAAATTATGATTATGATCTAAATAACAGAGCTAGTATTGATAGGGTTTCTGTGCTTGCAAATGACAGTATGGAATGGCTGGACCTTTTTGGAAATAATATTTCTACATTTAAAACAATTGACAGGAACAAGCTTTTCGAGTTTAACTAAACTGCATATTCTTATCGTTGATACAATACAAAATTATTGCTATTTGCTGTCGTACCTTTGCGTACTCAAGTCATAAATTTTGCATCCATTTATAAATTTTGTAAAGGGAGTAACCTCGTATATTTTTCAAATAAAATATAATAAAATAAAATAAAAGTTTGATATTGATTTTAGATAGGATTAAAATAACGAAAAATAAATGTAAGTGTTTTACAAGAATATTATTTTGTAGCTTGCAAAAGTAATACTTACATTGACCCTCGGAGGAAAGTATAGTTTCATCGGGAGGAGAATTCTTCATCAAAATTTGAGCGCTTGGAAATTCTGTTTGAAGTCGTTGGGTAAACGCTCCTATTCTTTCGTACTCTAAGCCTCGGTAAATGAAAAGTTTGTTCTAAACGTGAAAACAACGTAGACCATATTATTTTTGCTCATAATTGAAAATTTAAGAATAGTAAAAGTGTTTTTATCTGTGGAGAATCGAAAATACGACTTAAGTCCACTTTTGTTGAAAATTGAGTTTTGAGCGATTATAGTATCCTTACATAGTATATTTTCATATGAAACTGCAAAAAATCATGTAAGTATAAGAATAAGTGACCCTATCAACTATTTATGATTTTGTTAACATTAGTTTAAATGGAAATTAGAAACTTAAAGCTTAGACCTTCATATCTCAAGAACATGAAAAGTGGACTTAACTCTTTTTTCCGGGAACACACAGAATATATAGATAAAAAAAAATATTATATGGGCAAATTTTAAAAACTTTTAACATTATAAGTTTTAGATTTCCAATGGCTATCATTCAGTTCCCTTACGAAGTATGTGTTTATATCAAAGCTTCACTAATTTGTTAAAGTTTTAAAAAATATATCCTTTTAATTTGCCTCAATTATAGTCAACGCATATAACGTAGTAATAGCGAAATAGGGGTATTTTTTATTTATTTTAGTGACATTCCGATCTATATATGGGTGATTTTCGCGAAACTGTCCCCTCTGTGGTATCCTACAACTTTTATTTGGCACGCCAGATCTTAAATATCCGAATTTTTATAAATGCATTATACATTTGTTAATGTTTGATTATAAAACATTGTATTTGTGGACTAGAACATTATTTTTTATCAGATATACATGCATGTTTGTTGCCACGAAGGGGACACAGACACTTTTTGAGTGATATTTTAAACTAGTAAATTAAACTTTTACAAACTCTGACCGGATACAAAATGTTCATATTAATTTGTATTTTAAGTTGCACAATTTTAAAATTACCCTAATTTCACATAAAGACAGCTATATTTAATTTATTGCATAAAATGAATCTAAAAGCTTGCCACGGAGGGGACATTTGAGGTACATTTCGCCTGCATACGCTACTTCGTTGTGCTGAATATGTTATGTTAGGACATCAAATGGGACAGTTTCGTGAAAATCATCCATATAGCGCACATAGCATATTTTTACGTGTGATTGCTTTGTCCATTTAGAACTTTCAAAAGTAATGAAATTGCAAAATGTATTATTGGTCAATCTAAAGGAGCACAGTATTGAATAGATAGACTAAAATACTTATTTTTAGTACAAAAAAATGCTGAATTTTTTTTAATGATTGGAAGCGTGCTATATATATTGTCTATGTAGACCCTAATTTTAGTAATTTTTTGAAAACTATGTCATGCGCGTAAATCATAATTAAAGCAATTAATTGTGACGGATGTTAAATTTAAAGTTAAGATACTAACATGTGCTATGGTACAAACCGCAATAACAGCCATTAGACCCCCAAAATTTAAGAGGCCACAAATGCTAAAAGTCCCCAAGCTTCGCCCCTTGCATATTTAAAAAGTCCTACCAGCAAAAAAGGCCACTACTCACCCTGACGAAGAGCGGAAAACTCAGTCCGTAGAATCCAACCCTAAAGTACTCGGGCTCGGGTCTCAGTTGCGTCAGTATGTTATCCAGGAATCTCGCCTGGACCTTGAGCACCTCACTGAGCTTCGCGTAGTCGTAGAGCCTGGTCTCGTAGAGCACGGCCAGCTCCTTGCACAGGGGTATGCCCTTCTCCCAGCATTTGCCCCGGTCAAAGTAGTGGATGATCTTGTGGTAGAGCAGCTCCTTGCGCTGCCACTCGGGCTGCTGGGGATGATTGTGATCGGCCGCGAGGATGGCCGTGCCCCAGCCCAGCTGGTCCGCGTACAGCTTCATCGTGAAGCCCGCCTCCGTGTAGTTCTCGGCGGCGAGGTGCAGGTCGTGCAGCTTGTAGATGTAGCGCAGGTACATCTCCTTGCGGTTGAACTCGTTCTTGTAGAAGTTCTGGGGAGGAGGGAGGGAGCAAGTTATTAATGGCTGAATTAGTTTCTTGGAACATTTTTACAATAGTTAGAAAAAGATTCAAAATATAAAATTATGAATATCTAACTAGAACAGGGAGATTAACAGAATTCCGAGACATGAATTTAGCTAAGACTTTGAGGAATGTTTTCGGTTACGTTAAATGAAGAAAACATATCTTCGAGTCTGTCTTTTATTTTGTATACTAGTTTAATTTTTAAATAATCAGCAAAGAATTAATTTAAAATTGAACTTAAATACCTAGTAGATTTTAAGTCATTTATTAATTTTAAAACGTCTGTCAAAGTCTTAATAAATTTATGATCCGCAATGTTGGCATACTATTATAGTAAGTAGAAACAGTTGAACCTAACCAGACACGATATTTGGCTTTTACTCAAAATTAATTAACAAAAGAGGAATTTCGGTGACTTCACAACGAATGCAATCTCTATAGCTAAGAACATTCTAGTATACATTACATCATGACGCAATCCGTTTCTAAAAAACTCATTCTTGTAATAATTCTGCACGTAAATCAGCACGATACCCAAATCCTTGTCAAAGCTATCCGCCGCGCATTTCTTCTGCTTTTCCGTCTTACTGTTGACCTCTCGCTGTTTCTTTCCCATGCGCACACACAAAATCTCCATGGAAGACTGCGACACTCAACAGCGCGCGACGGACAAAATTTAAAAGCAATAAGCACCACCGGAGGATATAACGAGATTGACACGGTTTATCGCTTCGAGAGTGCTAATCCCGCGTGTTTATTTCCGCGACGGAGAGACACACACGCAGACACACACATTCGCGACCCCGCACGTGGCAAAATATAGATAGAGAGAGATTCGTTACCAATAGATTTACGGTGCACGACATGCGCTTGTCACGATTCTCGTCGCCCTGTATGACGCTCCGGTAATCCAGCAGTCGTTCCAGCAGGCGCGTGACCGAAGTTATGAAGGCCGTGCCGCTGTCCTTCCACGTCGGATCCTCGGACTGCACGCGATCTAGTAGTCTGTAAAATGGATCGTTTCACTGTTGATACGCTGTTTATTGGCAAATGTCTATTGATAGCAATGCTATGAGGCTAAATGACAATAATTGGCAATTATAATAATAAATAAAAAAATGATTACTGATGATAGAAATAATTATAGAGGATTAACATAGTATAAAATAAGCTTCATTCGTTTATCTTGGTGAATAACTGGGTGATGTGGTTCCAATTTAAAACAGGTGCTACATAGATCAAGAGCTTGGTAAAATAATAAGAATGGAAAAAATAAAAATTATAAAAATACATAAATTAATTAAATATCAATCCTAAAAATGTCTTTATTCATGCAGTGGGATACCTATTTTATTATGTTTTATTTCCTTTCGAACAAATGTATAGCCTACGGAAATATAACATACTTAAAAAATAAAAATTAATTGAAAAAAAAATGAGAAAGCTACAGTCTACAAAGTATGAAAAATGAAATTAACAAATTGTAATTTAATACTCATACAGTGAGATTTTTAAAACTAAAATAAAAATACAAATAAAATATGGTGCATTTCACATAATTCTAGAATGCTATAAAACTTACACCGCACTGAGATGTTCCCTAGAGTGGCGCGAACAATTAAAAAAAAAGTTGTTTGAAAATATGATTTATGGATTTTAAATTCATTTATTGTATTTTTTTTTATGGTTAAGAGAAAGTTACGAACAAAACTTACATCGTGTTAAAAAGCTGCCGGTACTCGTCATCCCCTTTGTTTTCGCTAATTAGGATATCCAGCTTATCGATCAATTCCGATTCGACCGATTTGAAACTTCCTCGAGAATGCTGTTCGCACTCCATCATATCGAAAAAGATATGAAGCGTTGCTTTGCGCAGCTCGCTTTCCGGCACGAGGGTGACCTCGAGGAAAGGTCCCACCATGCCTGGAATGAATTCGAGTTTCTTCTCTCCCAAATGCGACCACATGGATAAAATCTGGAAACCCATCAATACGCGCATGTCCCCGTATTTTTCGACTATCTTTTCTCTCTTGACCTCCGAAAATTGTTCTAGCTGCAATGATGGCTGAGTCAAGTACGCAACTGCTAAATTGAAATACGTCGACCAGAGTTGAGAGTCAAAACTTCCGTGTAAAAATCTAAAAGACGGAGAATTAAAGAAAAACAAATGTTTAGAATGACTGACTTAATTAATTAATTAATCGAAAATAGGATCACTGGACTAGGGAACGGCCAGGTACCAGTAAATAGTAATAATATATTTAAAAACTATTAGAAAATAAGCTTTTGCTGTATTTATGAGTAACGCAGAGAGATTTAAAAAAAATTTCTTAGTGGTTTTCAAAATATTGGCTTATCCTCTAAAAAATAATGATAAAAAATTTATTTAACGAAAAAGTAAACCGTAAAAGATTTAATATATTCTAAACGGAGTCAAATTACTATCGGAATTCTTTTTTTTATCGTCTCACCTAGAAACGTGCAAGTTGCAAAGTTTTCGCATTAAATATAGCAATGACAATGGTAATCTTGTGTCACGAAGGAGCACCATTTTGAGGTTGTACAACGGTAAAATTACAGATATTATCAAGTATTCATAGTAAAAAGAATTTCAAAATGATTGATTTAAACAAAAAAAAATATATCGGCTCACGAAAAAAAGAATTCTTTTTTCGACTTTAACTCAGGCACTCCCCCCTTAACTGCACACTCACTGACGCAGTAACCCCATATTGAAATATTTTACCAAAAAGCATCTACCTAAAAGCGAGCGGTTGGGCGAGCTCCTGCAAGGATTTGAGTATAATGTTGTTCGCCTGCATTCGGATGACCAGCCAGTCAGGCGGAAAAATCTCCTGCCTCACGAGCTCCCTCAACACGTGGAACACCCTGAGCAGGAAATCCTTGAGGGGCTTTCTCTCACCCCCGAGCGTCAACTCCTCCCACAGTCTCGCGTAGTGATACTCGTCCAGCAGCTGGAGCAGTCCCATGAGGCAGGCGACGAGGCAATTCAGCACCGGACCACCGGTGTTGATGATGATCAGGATCGTCTGTATGAGCACGTCGAGGATGGACAGACAGAGCGTCTCCACGTCGAGGTGTACGCAGTTGTTGACCTTGCCATCCCTGCCCCTCTTGTACATGAAGCTCAGGATTTCACCGAGTATCTCAGTGCAGGTTCGCAGCTCCTCGCGCCTGGCCAGGTGGATGCGCAGGTGTCGACATATCGTCGCCAAGAGCATGTTTCGGCTCTCGTCGTCTTTGAAGAGCTCGGATGTTACGAGGTTCTTGATAGCCTCGAGCTTGGCTTGTATCAGCTGGAAATACATGTGATGATATTAATGATTGAATCCATATTTGTTCTTGAAGTTATCTTACTACTACATTTTGGAACGCAACAGATGTAAAATAATTGCTCTAAAGCTTTATGTAATTAATAAGTTAATGAATATATTGCAAGCAGTCATGAGCCAATATCTAACCGTTGGAGAGAAAGTGCATTCTTAAAATTAAATAATAGTTTTTTCTATACACTTAAATTTAGAATATGTGTTTGTTTTAATTTAACCAATACGTATCTATAAATGAAAAACGAAATTCAAGTATTTTTTCACAGTATATTACTTGCCAGTATATTAGTTGAAATATTTAGTGTAAAGTATAAATTGTTGATATAAATAATTTTATTAAAGAAATTGATTATGCTTTTTTATAACAGTTCGTTTGAAATAAAGTACACTTTTTCGATTAAATACTTGACCACGTCCTTATACTACGACAAGACACATCTGTTACCTGTGGCGCAGAATCTCTAGGCACCGAATCGAGCATCGAGCAGGTCAGCGTGGTCACCTCCATGATCGCGAGCACGTCGATGAGCTGCTCGAAGACCGCCGCTATGGAAATCAACAGAGCCACTTGCAGCGACAGCACCATCTCGTACGGCAGAGTCATCATCTTATTGAGCGCGGCGAACACGCAGAAGATGTCCTTGCGAAAGCTATCCTCGTACTGTCCGGCGGTCGCCCTGGCGTACAGCAGTCTGCTCTGTATAATGAACTTGAAGATGTACTCGAGCGATCTGAAGCACTTCATGATGAACTCCTGCTTCTCGGGGGCCGTGACCCACTCGGTGCAGTGCTGCACGCTGCTGATCAGGCCTTTGTAGACGAGGGCCGCCGCGAAGTGACCGGATATGTAGGCGTTTATCACGGGCTTGAAGTGCTCGAACTTGGAGTCCTCCAGGAGAATGAATATCGACACGAGGACCTGGAAGTGTAGGGCTGGTAACGATGATTCGCCGGGGTAGCTTTGCGGAGGAAGACTACTTAGCGGCGCTTAAAAAAGGTGCTTATTTATGGGCAATAAATAAAGCCGGTGTTTCCAAAATTTTATGGACGGATTCATGTATATTTGAGCGATGTTATATAATTTGTTATTAAAAATTATTAACTTTAATATACAATTATTTATATAAGCAATGTAAGAGTGCTTCGCCAGTCCACACCGAAGGTATGTTTTTGTGAATACAATAAAGAGAAACATATTTCAATGAGTTGAACCAAAGTTTTTTAGTTAAATAATAATCAACCATCATTAAGAAGCCTGGGTTGAACCAAAAAGAAGAATTTTTTTTACTACCCCAGGAAACTTTTTGTGTTAGAAAGCAATTATTCTGAAATCTTTTATGCTATAAATACTTTATAAGGAAAATATTTTTTTTCGACCTCTATTCGACTCCTTTTGGCATGTATTACAAAAATATCGAAGCACTTTTTCGTTAAAATACTTTTTATTATTTCTTTTCAAAGACCCAACCAATTAAAAAAAAAATAAAAAATAATTTTGAAATAATCGGTTAGGTCTCCGAAAAAAATAATAAAAATTTTTACGAAAAAGTGCATGCTCTTTTTGCATTACATGTTCAAAAGACTCGAATAACCGTCGAAAAAGAATATTCGTTCATCATGTCACCTGCAATCGTGTGAGGAACACAGTAACTTTAATAAATATGATATTGAAAATAATGAATTTTTGCGACGTGTAGGATCAAGATTTTGAGGCTTTACAACGGTAAAATGTAAGTTAAGTATATACAGTACAAATAATTTCAGAATGATTGCTTTTAAACATAAAATGTTTCCTAGACTAGTAAAAAATCTCTCCCTTTTGTCCTATAATATTAAAACTTCGGTAAGTTATTTTGTCATGATTAAAAACGGTTGCAAAAAAATTTTGAGAATTTTTCACTAATATATTGTTACTAGTTATTGGAGAAAATACATATTTTTGTAATAAATAACGGTTTTTAGAAAAGTTCCTTGCGCATACGAATTTAACGAATTCTATTAAAAGTTCTAGAATATTTTTCAACTTAAAATGAACAAAAGTTAATTTTTTGAAATTGTTTAAACTCAATGAATGGTCTGGAATATTGTAAAACGTTTTTTGAACTTAAAAAAATGTACAAAAACTACTTGTTTCAACACTTACAATTGAGGATTAAAACATTTAACACCAAAGTCAGAACAAAATATTAACTTCTTTTCGCAATACTTTAAATAACATTCTCTGAAAGTTTCAAAAATATCCTTAGTCATGGGTTGCGCAAGAAACTTTTTGAAGTTAGAATAGTAAGTTTCGAGAAAAACGCGTTTAAAGTTTCAATCTGATATGCTATCCAATGTAAATTGTTTCACTCAACTGGCTATAACTTTGATGTAACAAAGAATGTTGATACCGAGCAGGTCTCAAAATGTTCATAAAACTATATACATGAATAATACGTAATAAAAAATTTGTCGATATTTTGGTAAAATATCAGTGGAGTTTCCCCTTAATTAATACCTTTTTCACCACACTGCGCGTAAAGTGCTGACTGTACGCCCTCTCAGCAGGCCGTACAGTACCGCATGGACTGCCTAGGGAATAAAGTGACTTGCGCATGCGCGATGCGCCTTTTTTCGCTCTCGACTGCGTCTCGAGCGGTAAAACAGCGCGTCGCGCGTACACAAGTCACTTTACTTCTAGGCAGAGCATGGGGTACTGTACGGCCTGCTGAGATGCGTACAGTCATTTCTTTACGGGGGTGTGGTGAAAAGTAGTATACGCACCTCTGGAGTACAGTAGGCAAGCATGCACTGTGTGAAATGCCGACCTCGCTTCGCTCGGTCGGCAACGTCACACAGTGCGTACATTGCCCACTTTACTCCCTTGATGCATAATGTACTATTTATAAATATTCTTGGTTCGTCTACGATGGTTGGTTTATTATTTAACTGGTCAAACAATTGACTCTTTTCAAAATCATAAATGGTAGCGATGTAAGATGATTGTTCATAAATAATTGTATGTAAGTGTCATTATTTTTGAGTGGAAAAATTATTGTTCAAAATGTAAACTAATATCAACCTCGACATTTCAAAACGATCAGCTTTATTTGTTGTCCATAATGCATTCCGAAAAGCACTTTTTTTAGCGTCCAAAAGTACGATCCTCCTTGATTAATATCTGATTTATGCGAAAAATTTTATGGCATGCTATTTAATGAAAGTTGATTTAGTGACAACACAGTGAGAAATAAAAGCGGTTTCTTAATGAGTAAAATAAATAAGGAAATGATATTACATTTAGGATTTGTACCTGAAACACCAGGCCTGAATGAGCCGTGGAGTTGCCGTCTTCTGTATGAAACATAGCAAAAAGAGCATCGAGGATGTCCTGAAGGAACTTGACGAGTTCCTCGCCATCGAGACGAAGGACACGACCCAGAGCCTCCGAGATTTTTTCCGGATGGGCCTTCCATTGCAGGAGACTCAGCAGGTCGACGTTTTGCGTTAGTTTAGTGCTGCAGAGCAAAGTCTGAACGAACACGGCTTCTTTGGCTGAGCGAGTAAACGGTCCTATACCTGAGAAATTAATTGATAAGATTATAAATTATTTATTTTATTGGTTCAAATTGTTTTTTTGTATACTATTTACATAAGGTAAATGTAACATAATAAATTATACGAGTGATTAAACCCATTCGGATATGCAATTTAGGGTTCATAGTAATATTATCACATCGCACTAGGTTTCTATGTTTTGAGTCATTTTCTATGTTTTGATATCCCATGAATTCAAGTCTGAAATTAGATATTTAACTTTCCTAAATTAACAAAATTCATCGTTTACCAAAATACATTAACCAAAATTCATTTTTCATGAAAATTGATACACGATAAAGAGAATATTTACTTTTTAGTCGCTGAATTCCAATCTTAAATCGGATTTGAGGAATTGAAAATAGCGGATCCAATATGGCGGAAATAAAAAAGATAAATTTATCGTATTTAATAAATTTTAACAATTTAGGTTCGCTATTTTAAATTCTTGAAATCTGACTGCAAATTTGAATTTGAATTTAGCGACCCAAAAAACTTTGAAACTGAGATGTTTTAGTATATTCGAATTTCTTTACAGGTGCCCTGGTAGAAATCTAAGCTAGTTTCTAGCCAGATATTAGCTAGATTTACTAAATCTCCTTTAGTTTTGGTTAAGAAATTAGCTAGAAATCAGTTAAAAACGACATGCTTTTTTTTTTCGCAATTCAATGAAATTCAAAGTACTTTTTGTCTGACTTACATTCAGTTTTTAAATATTAGGTTTCAATTCCTAATATTTTATTTAACGTAAAAGTTATCTACTAAATTTATAAATGCTAATGAAATATATAAATAAAATTAAATTTAATTTCGGTTTAACATCGAAAATAAAATTTTTGAAAAAATATACCTAGAGCCGATTTTGTAGAAATGAATTTTAACGATAGTATTTAAATAATATTAGATAGTATCCTGGTAGAAATCTAAACTGGTTTCTAGACAGATATTAGCTAGATTTTCTATATCTGCTTTAATTCTGGTTAAGAAATTAGCTAGAAATCAGTTAAAAACGACATGCTTTTTAGCTAATTTCTAGCTAGATTCTGCTTAATATTTTAGTTAATATAAAATTGATAAACTAAGTAATTTATGTATTAATTAATAATGGAAATAATAACAGTCTTATACTAATCAAAGTAATACGCAATTCTAATCATACTACATTAAGTATTTTACTAAATTAAAGTTAAAAATGTACCTTAGATATCTAGTAGTAATGGAGGTTAGGTTATTTGTTTACATAACAACGCGTGCATTTAAAAAGTATTATTTACACAAAAAGTACCAAAGCCCCGTGTAAAATTTAAGTGTCTTTATTAAAGAAATTTATGTTATAAATAATAGAATGCATGTAGTCATATAATTATTGTTATTTTAAAAATAACAATAAAAACCGAATAATGGTAGTTATGACAAAATTTAGAGGATTGGTAAAAAAGTATTTGTAGTTTTACAAAGAAGTTTTATTACAAAATTTTATTTTCGACATCAATCACAAAATTTTGGTTGACTAAGTTATGATTGACCAATTTTCGGAAAGGAAATTATTAGTTATCAAATACTTTTAGTATTACATATATATATTTCTATAATCTCGTAAGTTGTTATTTGTTGATAAAAATATTTATTTTGGCGACATACTATATTGAACATTCAATAAAGTATAATAATGTATATTTTTAAAAAATAATATCTTTTCAAAACAAAATATAAATAGGTTAGTTTTGCAAACAAAATATGTTCTTACTTAAAGCATAGTCTTAAGCAGATTCTAGCCAGATATTAGCTATAATTTGACTTATTAATAGCTTATTAATCTGTCTAATAATTAATAAGCTAACCAGCCATTCTAGCTAACTGTCTACCAGGGTGAATAATTATGAAAAGACTCATTTTTTTCTGGTTTCAATTTGTTTACGGTAAGGAAAATTATAATCTTGATGAGATAAGAACAGTTGCATTATCAAATTCTAACTCTTAGGAAGATGGAATAAAATAAGAAACATCTCAAATACTGGAAAAACAAGAAAAATCTCATAGTGAAAATTATCTCATAGTGGGGTGCATAATGGATCCATACTACATTACTACATCCATCATGATGATTAAAGGGTTAAAACGAAGTTACGTAATAACGAACTTGCATGAAATAGTCTGCGATATCGATAGAGACCCTAAACCGAATTTCAAATCCGTTTAAATTTTTCAAAAGAAATTAAAATTTAAAAATGTTATAGCTTCTTTAAGTTTCTTTGTGACGTCACACTGTTGTAAAGTTCAAAGGAGCTGACACAGCAATGTGATGTCACGAACATTTGAATACCGCTGTATCTTCTTTAGATTTTGACGTATTGCAAAAATTTAAAAAGTTCTCAAAGGAAATGTATTATGATGTATCAGAATATTATATAAAAAAATTTCATGCAAATTTCCTATTGACTGATTTAATTATTTATCGTCGTTTCTAATATTCTCAATGCATTTATTCCAATTTATTGTTAAAGACTCTATCTGACTCAAAAATAATTATAATCAAAGCAACAGAATTTAAACTGAAACACAAAAAAACAATGAAACCAAGTCTGCGCAACTACAGTAATTAAACTCCCCTTCAAAATGAACTAATCAATGCAATCGTCGCATTCGCAAATCAAGCAAATCACAAGCGAGAATCTCTATCTTTCGTCTGTACCTACCTGAAATACTCGCTAAAATCCCGAATGCACGGCAAAAGCGCGCTCATTTTAATTCGCTCGCAGGCAGTGCAGGGGTGGGGCGAACTACATTATACCCACGCAATTTCGACGTACCTGGATAATTTGGCTCGCGCGCGTTGCTGGGCATGGCGAGGTAGCTGAGCGACTCCAATTTCGCGCGCTCCTCGCACTTGTAAATGTAGAGCTCGTGCAGGCCGTCTTGGAGGGTAGCGCCCCCGGCCTCCATTAGCCGTACGAAGGCGAAGGCGAAGAGCTTCTTGTCATTCTTCTCGCGTGCTGGGAGGAGCATAAAAGTGATGAATGGGAATCGTAACAAAAATGTTTCTTAATCTCGTTATGGAGTAGGACAGTTTTTGCTTTTTTAGAATGATAAATGTTTAAGGTGGCAATAAAGCTTTAGGTTATACGAACAATTTTTTGAACAGTGTGTTTTTATTGTTGACGTATTGGCTACAGTTTCATTGCGACCTTAAATATATAACACGAACGATATACAAAGTAAACTATATTGTAACGGTGATGTTATATATCATAACTTTAACAACGTATCGTAAAATTTACGAGGAAATTGTTATTTAAGCGCATTATGACAATAAGCAATAGATAAATGAATGATTTTGTAGTTCAAGCACTTACTGGAACAATGTCGGAATTCGAAACGGACGTGGCTGCCATAGAATTTGTCGATGGGTACGGCGAGTCTGAGAGTTTCGGCCCATGATGGACTGTTGTGATGGTAAATTACTAAACTTTGATACTCCGAGCTTCCGTCAGTTCCAGCTGCTCCAAAAAGGCAGCCCTCGAGCGGTTCGCCTTCGGCATCCAATACCATAACAGTCACCTACATCAAAGTTAGCAAATATTTTGTAGTCAAAGGGTTTAAAGAACAAATTATTTTTTAAGAAACATTTGCACTAATATATTAATTATATGATACACAGGTTTCTAATAAAATATTAAACTGTCTATTGTACATTACCGCAAAATGTTTGCCTGGTTACCAGATCAATAGTTTTAAAGTAATTAATTATAGTTTCTATATTTTCTGTTATCATTCATATTAAGTAATGTAGAAAATGAAACGCAAAATAATGCAGTGAAATAGAAAAACGATTGTTGATAATATCAGAAACTTGTTTCCAAGCTTCAAGTGGCATTTTCAAATAGCAAAAACACAGTCAATAGATTATAATAGAAGTAAGGATAAGGATTATGACCCTGCGCAAAATTTCCGATAAGGATATGACAACAAATTCGAAATAATTAACTTCACAAATTATATTTTCCGAAAACGTAAAAGTACTTAATTTTATATTTTATAAATCTTAAATTCATGAACAATGTTTCCATTTATATTTTTATATGTAATTAATAAATTGTCGAAAGAAGAATGTTCAATCGTTCAATCTTTAAAATAATTTCAGCAAAATTGGTTTAATATCCGTTTTTACGTTTTCATATTACCAACTACAATGCTTACAAGCTTTGCAATGTTACGCATCATCATAGGAATGATACTCCCTATTAGGCTCATTTTATGTAATATAAAGGAGATCTTTGACTAAAGAAAGGTGAAATTTGCATGAAAGAAAAGGAATTTTACTTAAAAAAAACTAGACTCTAATTTTGAGTCATTATCATTTTCTTGGAGTACATTAAAATAATAGTCCTTTAATATCTGAAACTGTTCCACTATTATAGTATATCTTTCTTTTCTGCATCTTGACCAATAATTAGCCATCTATGAATTTCTTTTAGTATTCAATTACTCCCTTGCTCAAATACAGACGAAACAGAGTAAAACAGATCAACTAATAACAATAAAGGCAAAAGTACACATCCCTATCACCGTCCGTCAATTCAATCCTCACCTCGATGTTCTTGCCGGTGGACTTGCCGCCGCGCTCGAACTCCCCGCGCTCGAGCTTCAGGTACAGGTCGTTGCGCACGTCGCCGGGCATGATGACGTCGGAGAAGCCGAGCTTCCTCGTCAGGCAGATGTTCTTGAAGAGGAGGGGATTCTCCTCGCGCACCTGGCAGAGCTCGCCGTGCAGCACGCGAAAGGACACGACTATGCCGTAGTTCGGCTGGCCAGGCAGGGGCGAGCACTTGTTGTTGCGGATTATCTGCTCGTGCAGCTGGTAGAATTCCTTCTCGTCGCCCTGGTAGACCTGTGCGAGCGGGGCGGATGCTTTGATTTTCACTGAGTTAATGTTTAATGCTGGGGTTTTGCGGGTGTTACTTTGTAATTTAAGGTGAATTTTAATGTTGTGCGAGTGTAGTAACAACGAATTTTAGTTGAGGATGGGATACGGTACTTGAGAATTTATTTTCCATGCAGAATAAGAAGCGGGTATTCTGTGGCTTTCCTGAATAATAATTTATGATCAGCACGGTACAGATATGCTCGGTGAAAAGATAAATCGTAATTTCGAGGAATTACAGTATTTATCATCCACGCAAATAGATAGAAAATTATATTCTTATTCAAAAATTTGATTGTGTTATGCAAATAAAAATATACAATAATTAAATGAATATTTAATATTCAATGATATTACTTTACAATGATTGTCCAAAATACTGAATACACTCTAGTCCTAAATGATATTGAAATTCATATGATTATTCTATAACTACATTCAAGTATATCACATATATATGATTTGCGAAACCTTAACTTTGCTGTAACACATGGTTACATTAAACTGCTATAATTTCTACAACTAATAAATCGCAACTATTATCGAATTAGCATAAGTTTATATAGCTTAAGTTACTTTGACTGTATGCAGATATCAACTGTTTGCAGCTATAACCCGAGTTCTCTCCCTTGTGGTTTACCCTAAGTTCAGTCGCAGCGATGAAACTTTTTTTATGTCAAAACTTTACATCATAACAAGTTATAGTCATGTAAACTATTCAATATGAAAACTTTTGGTACGTGATTTCAATACAGAAACATTGTTAAAACATTTGTTATAACATATGCATTAATAGTAGAATTTTTACATGTGAATTTTTTTACAAAGATAAAGAATTTAGAAAAATATACATAATGTATTTAAAAAATGTTGTAAATCAGCATTTGAATTTAAACCAACTATAGTCTACCTAATTATACGATCAAAAGATATTTGGATGCTTCTCATGATTGTGGTGAATGTATTATTGGTATGATAAAAACTCAAATGGTCATCGCAATTAAGTTAGTTTATTTTAAAATCACCAACATTTTGATAATTATTAAATGGGCCAAAGGCCAATGATCTTATTAAAACAAACAGGTAAATATTGTATACGAGTAAACGAAACCCAATAAGTCTATTTTCTTCCAATGGGCCCTTGTTCTCCACATATTAACATTATCATTTCAAGTATGCGTTATTTTAATAAAAGAAGATACCTCCTCTGTCTATAACTCTACAAGATTTTATGTCCGTCCTAATATTTTATTACAAAACAAGGCTTAAATTAAAGATTTCTTCGCCTACTTTTATTATGTTTATGATCGTTTTATTATCATATAAACATGTAGACTTATGCTCAGAGTAGAGGTACTTCTTTCCAGAAAAATGACGCATATTCGGAGTAAAATATGGAGAACCCACATGGAAAATAAAATAAATACGGGTGCTGAAAAAACCTCCCAAAGTCTAACCAAAAATCTTTTCCTGTCATCGAGACACTCTCCTTGTGAGAAAAAGAATATAATTAAGGATTCGTGTATTTAAAATTTTTCTACTCGTAGTATTTACATAGTCAATGAAAAAAAAAGAACTCTAAAGTACGAATTCTTAACTATTCAGTCCTAAGATATTTGTCTGCGTAATACAACTGCGAATTTGGCCATATCCAAATTCCTCTCGCGTAACATAAAAAATATTCCCCGTTAGCCCTCAGCCCCCGCGAATCCACGAACCTTGAACGTGAGTTCGAGTTCCTCCGTCTGCTCCTGGGTCGCGTCCACCAGCGACAGCACTCCCACCCCGTGGGGCCTCCTGTAAATCGCCGCCCCGGCCTTATTCTTCCCCGAGTCCGAGTACAGCATCCTCCCGCACCTCATCACGTGCGCCACCATGTACAGGTCCCGACTGAGATCCGCGTTCCCCAGATCCGTGAGTATCGTGCAGTTGCTGTGCATCTTCTCGACGTAGTTGGAGAAGCCCTCCTTCGAGATGCGCACGAGGAAGCGCTCGCTTATGTACTCGGCCCGCTTCGCGTCGTACAGGGAGAAGTAGATCTCGGCGTCCTCCCCGACCGAGTGGCCAAAGTCCCGCATGCAGAAGTACAGGTGGTGGGTGAGGACCTTACGGTGCTCCTTGCGGCGCAGGGTGCCGCGGCCAGAAGAGCCCTGGGAGTTCTCCGCGCTCTGGACGTGCTGTGGGATTGAGGGATTGAGGGATTTATTATATGGTGATGGACAAAAACAAATTAGAGAATTCAAATTCAAAAAGTTTTATTTTCTACGCGACGTTAACAACAGCAGTAGTCATGCTAGGAAATATTGATTTTTTTAATAGACATCTGTAGAAAATAAAAGTCACTTTTGTCATTATAACTTTGTTATAAATATGGCTATAGTTTACAAATATTTTAATATTTTGCTGATCTCCTAAGCTAGATCTGCACGTCGTTTTAAAAAGTGACATTTCAAGAAAAACGCGTTACTTAAAAAATTATATCAACAGCCTATTAGTGATGAGACTAAAAAATCATTTGAGCAAAATAATATTTTTAATTTAAATGTGTCAGAGTGATGCTATGCTTTATAGGAATTAATATTTCCCAGGCAAGATAGTGCAAATTTATATTTATGTTGAAATAATTAATGTTATTGAAAAGAATAGCGATAATGAAAAAGACTTACCACGTGGTATAGTTCGATAACGGACATAGAATCTGAATCCACCATATGAGCACCTTGTCGAGGTACCAAATCGAGGCTCAATTTTCTGTAACAAAAGGTAATAAAATATTATTTAAACAAACTTTAATAATGATAATTTATTAATTTGAATAAACATTTGGGTTACAGAACATTGCGAAAACATGTATAATTTCGAATGCAAATATGTGTCCAGTAGTAGTACCTAATCCAATTTTGAGACCACACAATATATTTGAGTTCAGACGTATTGTTCGGGTTATTGAACTGACGCGACATACGGTGTGTAGATTATCAAATTTAATTAACTCGTACGCTCGGGCGGTTTCAGATAATGATGATTAGCTTGATTATTAACATATATTTATTAATCCTCCTGCGCAAAAAATCGAGTATACTCATTCTTGTCTAAAATTCACGTCACGTTTGCATGAATTTTGTATCAAAGGGATACAGACCTACTTTACCTGCCGATAAATATATCAAAAAGTTTCGTATTTCGAAAAATATACACGTTAGAATCGAATTTCCTCGTCTGCAGGATTGCTTTATTCACGGAAAATACATATTGGAACACTGGAATTATTAACAGAATCGAAAATTAGCAATATTAGGTGATTATGCTAATTTTCAATTCTAATAATAATTTAACTGTTTCGCTATGTATTTTCGTGAATAAAGCGATCCTGAACAGAAAATTTCATTGTGTTGTGTTTTTTGAGAAAAACATAACGTTATGATGTCGGTAAAGTAGGTCTGATGCATCCTCTTAAAACGCACCGCCATTTAATCATCTTTAACCTCTAATGAATGCTAAATAATAAAGCTTTAATTTAGGTGGATACAGATCTTTGCAGTGCACACTCAAGTGCACAAGCAATTGCAAATTTATATTTGATCAAATCCAAATATCAGAGATTAAATTACTGTGCAAGAAGGTTAAATTTTGGTGATAACAAATTTTAAATACACCTGTTATACTAAACAAAAAAGTGAATTCGTGAAAGTAAAAAGAATACAACTTCTATTTCTACTGTACATAAAATTCCTCAATTTCAAAGCTAAGTCATTAATTAATTCTTATTCAAAATATGTCAATTGTATTAAAATCTTTAACTTACATCTCTACCCTCTATCAAAGATTATAAAAATAAACCAAAACATCTAACAGCATCTAACCAGCCCACTACATAGCGTTCCAACCAAACCAGAATAAGAAGAACAAAATCTCCTAAAAGGATCGTCCAGAAACGTAGGATCGCGTGATGTAATTTCGCATTCAGCGCATCACAGCATGTCCGAGCCGAGGCATCGCGAATTCCTCTGCATCACAGCGAAACCCGCGCCGCAGCATCTGAATGGAAGCGGCGAGTATAACACAGAACTACATAGATCCCCAATACCGATCGCAAAAAAAGGCCTTGGCGCTTGGAATATACACCGCGCGAGGATCCGATCAGGAGTATCCGTCTTCCATCTTCTCTCTTTCTCTCTCCCTCCTCGCGCACATACAATTAAGACGTAATCAGCGCCGGGCGATCTTCCTTTTTCCTCGGCTCTCCTCCTCGCCGAGCGTACAGGTATAGCCATTATTGCACGACGCGCCGGGCTACTTATAACTCTCTCTCTCTTTCGCTCAGCGTGACCCATGCGTGAACGCCACGCGCATTCAAATATAAGCCAGGGCGCATGGATCGAGAGTTCTTTTGGGAGGCAGAGTCGAGAGAGGCATCGCGTGATTCGGGGATGCTATGCGTGTGTCGGAATGCAGGCGCGCGCAGGTGAGCAGCCCGGCACGGGATGTATCGGAGGATAATGGGGAGCGACGGCAAAGGAAGAGTAGAGAGAGAAAGAGAGGGAGTGGAATGGAATCGACTGTTCAAAATGGGGATGCGAATGGGGAGAAGAAGTTTTTTTAATTGGGCGGCTGTTGTGTAGGTAGCATTGTTGCGGTGAGATTTTTCATATTCAGACTCGGCGGTGCGGGAGTATTCGAGGAAACAATGGCGGATTGTTGATTGTTGCGGTGCGCTGTTTGTATGACGGATGGTTAAAGGGGCAGACGCGGTTCGATTGGATCTGTATAGTGCGAGAAGTGTGTAACGTGGCTTCCATTTGGTATCGATTTTTATGAGGCAAGCGTGTACGGTTCTTGATGTGTCGCCAAATATTGCTTCTGTTTGTTGTAAAGGTGCAGTCAGTGCCAAATTCAGCCTTAAATAGGCGTGACCCGTTCGAAAATGGTTACTCGATACGAAGTAGAAGTGAAAAAATTAGATAAACATGGCGAAATATGATTTATTAACAAGCGATACATTTTTAATAAATATTAATAAATATAAAAAAACTGAAATATAAAGTATAATAAGTAAAAGTAATTAAAATGTTGCTTGAATGACATCTTCGTATTATGAGATTTTTTCTGCATTCCTAATTTGGAAAGGATTCAAGATATTTTAAAACTGGCATTTGTCCATTTTTAAAATAAAATAAAAATCAATATGTCCTACTTCGCAGCATTTTGATGACGTCAAAGTAAATATAGGGCGCAAACATATATCAATTTAAGATACACATTATCGACATATTTTTAACTAAAATGTTTCAAAATAATCTGCTAAATATATGAGTAAATGTTCCTTCCTTAATTTATAATTCGTCATATCTTTAAAATATGCCAGTTTTTAAGTCATATGAACTGAAATATTCTTGAACTTTTTCATGAACTTTAATTGATAATCATTGTATAAAATGTGAGCGTTTTTAAATAAAAATACATAATTCTTCAAAAAATAACTAGCAATAATTTATCAACATCGATACATACAGAGCATCGTAAGTCGATAAAAAAAACAATGAGAGCGATGTAACGTAGAACTCTATTATCCGTATGAGCTATCCATTAAACTTCCTTTCCCACAAATTGAAATCTCAAAGAAGACCTTACTAAAACGAAATCCCCGATCCTCCCGATGCTGTTCCCAGGAACAAATGAACCACCAACGTAGTCGTTAGCAACGCGCCACCGTGACAAGTTCATGACCACCCAAAAATACTCGTCCAACGAAAAAGAGAGAGAGACAGACAGATACTTGAAGAGAACCGGACCACCCTAATCCACCGGAATTACGAATCCTTCGTATCGCCGAAGATCATCTGCCTACGATATAGAACCCATAGCCATAATGGATAACAACAAACAAAGATAAAGAAAAAAAAGAGGGAAAGAAAGAAAGCGAGGCGAGATAAGCGAACGAAAACGTTTCCGGGACGACTCGGGTATACCTATATACCACAATACGGCGAGTGACCGCTGCCTAGTTTTCTCCGTCCTCGGGGATACAACTCAATATTCGGGACGCTGGAAATTTCGGTGCTGATTCCCCGGGGGCTCCTGTAAATACGGCGCGGGTGTATCGCTCGCTGCCGTCGTTCGCTACCCGTGTTCCCCTCGTGCGCCGGAATCCACTGCTTTCTGACCTGCGGATAAATGGGACGTATAACGCGGGTCTGTATAGGGTCTAGGCCGGCTGGAGATTCTCGTGAGGGGAGGAGTGCGATTTCCGGAGCGTGTTGCGGGAGTAAAAGAAGTCTAGTGCGGTGCTCGAGTTTTTCTTTATTTTAAGATTTCTTTATTTTCAAAAACGTTTTCTGAATCTAGATAGTAATAAAATCTCTTGAACATTTGACAAAATTGGCATGGTAGGGCGTTTTTTCAAAAACCGAAATTTTATTTACAGGGATCTGCATTATCGACGTTTCTGTTTCAAACAATTAATCGAGATTATACAAGCTTTTTTGAATAAAACGGCTTTCTATCCTCTCTGAAATTGTATAAGCACTTTCTGGCAAATCTTTCAAAATATTCCGTTTTTATGTGCAACCAGAAAATGGTTTTATATATTTTTCGTGGTAAGCAATGCATATGGAACCCTTTCACATTCTCTTAAATAAAAATAAAACGTTTATTAGTAAGGTGAAGCTCTACTTATGTGTAGCCAAAAAACTGATATCTTTGTAACAAAAACTAAAGATTTTTAAATTTCAGTATATTCAAGTAAATATGTTTAATAAAAATAATAAAAATATTTTTAAACAATGATCACATCGTTAAACTTTATTACAATATACACTTGCTAACTTAATTAACAATTGGTAGCGCCAACAATGAATTTTTAAGTGCAAGCCTAAATAATCAGCTTCTTATTATCCATCAAAACTAATGATCCGAAAAAATCAATAGGTGAGAAAAGAAAAAAGATCCCTCGTAGCCCCGACGCTGCTCACTGCGCTATTGCACGTCAGGAGAACAAAAAAAGAAAAAAGGCAAAATAGACCCAAACAAAGGGTACCTATATGAATAAAAAAAAGCATTTTTCATCGAACAACGAGCGTCGTCCTTCGTCAGGCCCAAAAGGCCTAAACTGGACCTTGTAAAATCAAGGGGGGAAGGAGGAATGAAGAAACAGAGGAGTAGAAAACCTGAAAGAGGACGAAGCAGAGAAAGAAAGAACTATCTACTTCAGAATTTTATTTATTAAAGAAATATCCATTATACATTATTTTGATGTTTAACAAGCTCGGCTTGTATTTTTTTTATTGGATTATGGAATTTTGTTCCTTTTTATTCTAATTGAAAGGCTGAGAAAGAGATTGGTGGATTAAATATTAATGGAATTCCCAGTAGAGTTGAGGGTTAGAGTAATGCAAGACTGAATATGAAAGTGAAGTATATATAGTATAAAGAGTAGATGAACTTTTAATTACGAACTTTTAATTAATATATAACGCGGAATCTTGCATAGCTCAAATTTCTTGAACAGATTTTAATTAATAAGTTGTTAATAGTTGAAAATTGTCTTACTAATCATATTCCTACACATAATGATTTATATTTAATAGACTTCTTTTGTGAAAAAAATGTTTGTTATTCCTGTATGAACAATATGTTATGTATAAGTTACTATTTCGAACAAATGTTAAGCTTATAATAATGGTTGTATACTTTTAAGTTAGCTCAATAAGACAAAATAATAATTAAAAATAATAAATAAATAAATAAATACCCGCAGAGCGCGTAGAATCTACCTAGTAAATTTAAACAGTAAGATACACGAAGCATCAATAAGATTATCAATTTTGTAGACGCGTTCTAAGACGAACACGAAGCAACAAGAATACGTTCACACAGCGCGCATAAGAGTCCACAAGTTACAGAAGAGAAACGAAGCATAGAAAGAGATAGAGAGGAGAGGAAGAGAGAGAGAGATACAGGATAGACATATACCATGCCAGGCAGACGCAGGCGAGAACAAAAGCGCGTGGGCCAAGGTCCAGCCGAGGGCGTATTCGATCCTGGAGGGCCCTTCTTTCGGGCCCCTCTCCTCTTCCCCCCTCACCGCCCCTCCTCCTATCCCCTCCCTCCCGGGGGGCAGCAGCCGGGCGCTTGATGGAATGCAGGTGAGCCCTCCAACCTCTCTCTCTCTCTCTCGGAGACTTGAATGCGCGGAGACAGGTTCAGGCAATGTCCGCTCTCCTCTCTTTCTTGCCTGTGTGCATGTGTGTTACAGGTCGAGCCTCCCGCGGCGAGGAGCAGCAGCAGCGACTGCTGCTGACTCTCTCTCTCTCTCTCTCTCTGGAGCTGGAGCTGGACCTATGCTCCATTCCGAAGATATCGAATACGCGCGAGTCGCTCTTTCTCTTCTTTGAGCATGTGAGTGAGATATATGTATATAGCAGGAGCTGCAGCTGTGCAGCTTTGGGTGTGCGTGTACGCGTGTGTGTATGTGTGTGTGTGTGTGTGTGTGAACGTGGAATATGGGACGAGGATCGGAGCTAAGCGTGGGCGCGGGCGAAATTTTCTTCTTCGAGGGACGCTCCGGACTGGCCATGGCCGCTTATTGCGATCTCGGCTCCTTGAGCCTGATGGGGTTATTTTATGGCGTTGTTACTTTTTTGTCTCTCTCTCTCTTTTTATGTTTTTGGATTTTTGAGGATTGGGAGGTATGCAAGGTGCGCGCGATGATTGCTGGCCGGTGCTGTAAATTTACTAAGGTAAAAGCACCAGTACTGAGACACTTTTGGGACACCCGCTTAGAAAGACTTGAATTCTGAAATCTGATAGCAAAATTAAAAAAATATTTTAGTTTTATCGTGTAGCCCGGTAGATTTCCTATAGATTGAAAAAATAATTGTTTTTTTAAACCTTTTCTATGCGAATAAATAGTTGCTTTAATAAAATAGTTCCTGGCTGCAGTAGTGGGACACGAAGTTTCGAGTTGACCCAGTACTGGGACAGTTATTAAGTAGCTTTATTCGTTACCATTCTGCAAACAAATAGAAATAAGCTCATTTTCTCAATTCATTCGATAATACTAATTGATTTACATGCTTTTCTAGTTTGGTAAGAATCGACAATTAAAAATTACAAAAATTGATAAACACAGACCTGTAACCCCACTTTTTGAGGTTATAGGATTACACCCCCCAAGCAAAAGTTATAGATTTCCAAAATCCACTATTTCCGAAATTCATTCCAGTTGACATTATTGATTGTTATTTAATATCTTGTTTAGTAAGCTCTAAAGTAGTTTCCAATCACTGAATCTAATTATAATTTGTATATTTTGAGTGTCCCACTACTGCTCCCACGCAAAAATATGGGACCAGAACTAGGACACCTAATTGTACAGAAAATAATTATTGTTTTCACTAAATACAACTTTAATCGTTTTTGTGAGCATGTCATCTATTGATAAAAACATTATTTTGATACTGGTAGAGTAAAATATTTCTTTTGAATGCAAAACTCAATCCTCGCGATTCAGTCAAATCTGCACGATTCAGTAGCGCCATTCGTTACTCTCGGATCCTGCTAAGAACACATTTTTAGTAAAAGCGTTGAATATAATTTCTGCCGCAGATTAGGAATAATTCATGTTTATTTGAATAGTTGATACCCTAGAAAATAGATAACAAATTTTACTTTAACGATTTATGACTGTATTTTTTATGAAAACAGTCATTTTTCGTCCATGTCCCACTATAGGTCCCAATTTTTTATTTGTCCAGGCACTGGTGCATTTACCTTAGAACGCGCGGCTTATTTTCTGTATAATGTGTAAGGTGTTTAGTGGCTTTGTAATAGAACTAGGAGTTTTACTGAAATTTTATGTTTTTTAATAAACTAAATTGTTTATTTGAATTATTGAGAATGTTTTTAAATACGTTTCAAAATAACCGTTTCTAACTTCGTAAAATTGCAGAGTCAAAAAAGTTTTTAGCAACTGAACGTTTGGTGTTGTTGTAGAACTGATGCTATGAAACCATATAACTGTTGGAGCTTTCCCATCTGATATAAATATTCATTTAAGTAATGCCAAGTTTTTAATGATATTTATTGAAAAATGTATTGCTGTGATATTAGAATTAATTATATACTAAATGTTAATACGATGCTTAGTAATTAATGAATATGGTAAAATCAATTCTTAATTAACTAGACGAAATAGTGCTATAATTTTATATATATTTGACAGTAATTAAAAAAGAAAACATTATTTATGTTAATCAATTATAAATTTAAATCTTTACGAGTATCAAAGATTGCGTTTGCTAATTTGGATACTGTATATAAATTGAAAGCTTAAATCTGGGTTTCTTCATGAATATTCCAGATTCGTGATCGCCCAAAGCTTTAAATATTTTATGGCGTTCTTTACCAATACATAGTAAGAATTTTATAGTTTAATTTAGACTTTTATCTTCCCGTACATATCAAGTATTTTTGGTACTCGAATTCGACGATTCTCAAATTTCAATCTAAACACAGAACAAAATACCGATGTCTTATTATTTTTACCATTTACGAAGTTCTCAAACTAAATAAACTATAGTCATTTAAAAAAAGATTCGACTTTTTGGCAACATTTTGGATTGAGTTAATAAAATCAATGCTGCTTATGAAAACTATACCGCATTTCATTATTTAACAAAATTGTGTAGTTTTCATAAGACCAAGAACTGATGTGTATAACACAATAATGTTCCAAAAAAGTGAAAAAAAGAAATATGAATAAAGCGAATGTATCGCCATCATAATTCAACTTTTAACATAATGTCTTTTTTCTTAAAACTGACAAAATCCTCCAAAAATGAAATAAATCACAAATCATCAACGATTATGCCGAACCATTAAAACCCATATAATATTCAAATACAATTTAACCGAATAAAATTCCTCTGCCCAGCGGCGAGGGCATATCGCACACGCATGGCGGCGATATATCCCTTGAATCGGCGAAAAATCCAAAGGTGCAACGTTTCGAAAGCCGCTGCTCGAGTGGAGCCCAAAGACCGAAACCCCTGCGTCAAATTGAAACAAAAAAGCAGTATGTAAAATAAAGAAATAAAAAAAATAGTAAGCCGTCCGCGCTCATAGGAGCAATATACATATATACGTGAAGCAGAAGAAGACGACGACGACGACGACGACGACGGCGAAGAAGAAGAAGCCGCGGGAGAGGTATACGGTATATACAGAAAGAGAGAAGGAAAGGAGCAATAGCCTCCGCGGTGCGCGCCGTGCGTCGCGTCGTCTCGCTCTTACAACCGGGGGAGTAACTACCGGTGTTACAAACTCCCCCCTTCTCGCCCGCGCGGCGCGGCCACCGGTCGACTCTCTCTCTCTCTCTCTCTTTTTCTCTTCTTGGCGAGCGCGATCCCACGCGCGGCTCCAGCTTATTCAGCGTCTCGTCGCGCCCGACCAAGAGAGAGAGAGAGAGAAAGGCTCAGGTAGGCAGGTAGGTAGGTATGCGACGCACACATGTGCACGGCCCGGCGCGCACATGTGTATATGACCGTGTGTAGCCCTCGAGAGAAGAGGAGAGCGAGAGAGAGAGAGTCAGGGGCGTATTATGCGCGCTCGTGCAGGAGTCAACGACATATCGTGAGGCTGGTGAAGTGGCGGCGGCGGTGGTGGTGACCGCGAGAGCGAGATGCGAGATTATTGCTCATGCGGGAGGAATTTATTATTGTGGGGGAGAGGTGGAGTGGATGATTTTTGGGTTTTTAGGGAGGGGGAGGGGGTTAGGCTGTGTGGAGGTGCATGGTTGAGTGCAGGGACGGATTTGTAGAGGGTCTTTAGAATTTGGAAGGCGGATGAAATTTGGATGATGAAAAATTCGTTAAAAGAGCGATCTTTTTGTGAATAACCTACTGCGTGTTCGGTAGGAGTTGGTGAGTGGAATATTCACGCTTTGAGAGAAAATGCAATTAACCTTTATTTGACGGAATAAGTAAAAACGGAAATTACGGTCTTTAATAAGTTAAATAAAAAATTCACAAAATTAGAATATCAATGTCATTAGAGTCATTTATTAGAAAAAAGAACCCATTAAAAAAACTAGATCTGGGCTATTAGACAACATACTTTAACAATAGAATTTTAAATATAACATTTAAAATTGTATTTGAAATTTTTTCTGGTATACCATCGCATAACAGATTTTACGAATTTATAAGAAGCTTTTAAATAATACTAGTTGTAGTTTTAAAAAAATCATATAGGCTTTGTAAGCAGCGACGATCAATCAAAGCTACCGGGCTATTGCACGTGATAGAAAGCATGGTGTATAAGAGATTTTAAGTATCTGAATATTCATTAGTACAAAATTGGTTTGGAACTTACGTTAAGATAAATAAAAATAAAAATATTTTTCTCTATTATATTTTATTGTCATAGAGTATATTTATTTCAAAATAATTGTTAAATATTTATAACATGTTATTCCAGAAATGAAAATGCTATCTACCTTATTCACTATGTAGCCTAAAAAAGCGAAAATTCTGAAATGTTTCGGAACTTTACCGTTATATACGAGTATGTGGTACACGAAACTTGTCTTACTTTAGAAGTTTCAGAAAACTTTATGCATAACTAAAAGAACACGAAAAAGTGAATATGAAAAATATTGGTATCAAAATCTTTTTAACAGTAAATTATTACTTTTATGCCTAAATGCAGAACTTTAATTGTAGTTACTAACTAGAATTGAGCTTTCCTATGTTCCCCAATATAAGAGAACCAGAACTACGCCTAAATTCTTTTTCTTTTACAAAAAAATAATTTTCTTTGCATCATATTTTTAGTTTTCTATGCATTGAAAAGTATAAACACTATAATAACATGATATAATTGAACGCTTTTAAGTAATCTTTCTATTTATAGATTACAAACCTGTTTGAAAGAAGTATATCAAATCTTAAAATGTTTCACGCGATAAAATCTTTTACAATAAATTCTTCTTACAGTAAATTATCTTTCCGTCACTCAAGCATTCTCGCGCCTTACTCAATTTCGAGAAGAACAAGAAAACGACAATCACAGAAAGTGTCACAGACGACAACAACTCCAAACACACAAGCGTACATCAAATCCTTGAAAAGAGTTGTCTCAACTTCCAAGTATATCAAAAACAAGTATATGAAGAACCATCCAAGAAGAAGACGAAGAAGAAGAAGAAGAAGAATAGGAAGAAGCAGCATTCGAAGCGTCAGCAGCAGCCGTGTCGTGTAGCTGCAGTAGTATAGTAGTCCTCGAGAAGCTGGATGCCGGGCTGTCGATCACGCCTGAGCGTTCCTCGAGTGCCTCCACTTTCACGAGAGCGACTGCAGGAAAGTCACGAAGTACACCGAAAGGACTATACTATACGTGCGATAGGCACATCCTCTTCGCATAGGCCATACATACGACGCGACGGACGGCGGCCTATTGATTTTATCGCCGCGTAATGCTCGCTCATTCGATCATACCGAGCGATTATCGCTCGGCGTTGCGCCGCTGCTCATGCCGCTCAGTTATTGGCTTTTTCACGCGGGGCAAGAAGTTGATTTCATTAGGCTGATTGATACGGAGAATCGATTGAGTTATGGGCAAAAAAAGGTTGGAGAGAAAGAGAGAGTGTAGAGAGATGGAGGAGGTTTTTCTTTGCTCTGGATGCGAGCGACAGATTTTTCTGGAGGATTTCGTGAACTTGCGCAAATTGGAGATGGAGTGGCATTTCTTTCTGAGGATTAATGGTTGTTTGGAGGGTTTAATTGAGAGTTTGCTTTTTGCGACTGAAGATCAGTCAATGTTAGAGTGTATATCAGTGCATAAAGTTTAATAAAGTAGATTATAAATACATAAAATAAAAGTTCAAATCATCCACGAGAGTGCGATAGAAAGCATCGCTATAAATTATTAATTTAAATAATATACGTATAATAAACATGAAACACGAAACATTAATATAACAATAATTGAATTATGTTGCTATACTTCGCTTCAAAAAAAGTCGTATCTGAATTTATTTGAATACTGAAAGTGAATGTTAGTATAACTTCATTGTAAAATTTTAGAGAATGCAGGTTTTTCAAAGCTACTTTGGAAGAACGTCCAACATATATTTTATTTACTAAATAAAGTTAGAGTACATTCAAATTTTCATGAAAAATTGTAAATAAAGCATTTATTCGTGTTTTTAAATGCATTGAACTACTCGTATCTTTTCCAAATTTTCGATGCTCGAACTATCATAAACCATTTTATGAAAAACACACAACAAAATCTATAAGCAGGCTGCTAGTAAAATAAATAAAACATTTCAAATTGTAGTGTACTCTCAAGCTTTCTCTCAGGTTAGAATAACGAAATCCTAACCTGATAAAGCAATTCTGCGATATTTGGATTCAATATTGAACAATCCATAAAAAATAATAACAGTTAATATTGACGATAAACTAAGTGAATATAATTTCAAAGATACATGCGAAATCGTAGAATTATCAGAAGGATACAAGAGAAACAGCAAGCGTGAAAGTAGCGCACAAGCGTCAAATTTTCTCCGTCGACGATTCGAGTTGTTCTCGTCCCAATTGGCTTATGTACACTCGCGCACGTGTGCTCGTCAAAGACCAATTATCCAAGCAGAGCACGGTTCATATCAAAGCGTATTCTGTTTGCTAACAAAGCTTTGTTACATAATGTACGAATGCTTTCTAGTAGTATAAGTTACTGCTTCACATCAGGATGCAATATAAAGCTAATACACAGAAAGACCTATTTGAACTCGGATAAAAAATACTTCAACTCCTATTATATAGCATGTTTGCCACGTTCACTAAATAATATTCCCAAAAATTATTGGATGAGTTAAATAAGTAAGTTTTGCCTAAAAGTGAACGTAATAAATATGCTGAAATGGGCACTATTGCCATAAAGCAATGCGTATGGAAAGAAGCAATTCATACAGATTTTTCCTTAAAAATTCAAAGAAAAATGATTTTTTTTGTATAATCTTTTAATACAATAACTTTTATATAAACACTCAAATTAACTTATTACCAGTATAGTATTTAATATTCAATTGATTTAAGAAGAGAACGACAGAACTATAGTTTTTCCTTTAATAAACTATTCGACTCAGTCAAAGGAACCATTTCAAAGATATCAAACCCCATTCCATGCTTCTTTACGTCCAAGTACCTCGAGTGCTATAAAGTTAAATTCAAAATACGATTCTCACAGAATTCAATAAATGACCCATTCGAGTCACCTGCACAAAACGAAGTATACACCTACACACCCCGGGAAAGTAGAGCTTAGCACCTAGTGTCTATAAACGCGCATCTCTGTCCTATCCGTGGGAAGTGCCAACCGTCCGCTCTTGCGAAGTCGCGTCGCGTGCACTAGCGGCGCGAGAGAGCGGAAAAAAGGAGGAAACGACGACGACGACTGCAGAAAATGGACGCTTTTATGCGCGAGCGCGTGTCGCCCATCGGCTCTTCCTTTCTCTCTCTCTCTCTCTCTCTCTCTCTCTCTCTCTCTCTCTCTCTCTCATTCTCTCGATGACAACAAAAAGGGTTGCGAAGAGTGCCCGTGGGGCGCTAAGCAAGAGAAATGGGGCTCTGTCGCGACGTGATGTTATGTTCTATCGTAGGTGGTGGGCTATTTGTTGGTAGTTTTTTTCTAAGGGCGATGGTGGTGTATAAAAGTGTAAAAGTGTATTTTATGTTCGATCCAGTCTAGTATGGATGTAGGGGAGTGTGGTATTTTTGTACATTCTTCTTTTTGATTTAACTTTTATTTGTCACTGTTCTGTAAAAGTTTGTACTCTTTCAATGGTGAACATAAGTATACGCAAATGCCCCACTCACCACTAGTGAAATTTGAAGGTTAATTGCCCTAATATAAACGAATATATAATATATATCGTTCTTGATATATCATAGAACACTTTCTGTATATGTAACTGGTAATGATGAATTAAGTTAGACTATGTATTTTTTATCGTTTAATAAGTAGCAAATTATGGGAAAACCTGCCAACCAAGCAAGAGAACGTTATCATTCATAATACAGGTGTAATTTTTCTATTTAATGTAAGTTCATGAGAAAGATAATAGACAAATAACTCTGAATACTTCCCTTTTTCGGCATATTTGTATACATTCACGGTAAAGTTTTACAGTTTCTTTAGTTCACACTATGTTTGGCTTCTTCATATTCTTTCACGTTATCTATCAAGTTTATCCCGAGATTATCAGATCTATGGTTCAACGTCTAATAAAAAAGATCAAAAACTTAAACATATCTAAGATAACATGTTTCTCCTCTCCTGTATTTAAACACTGACATCGTCCAAAGACAAACATTTCCAAAAAACTCCAGAAAAAAAACGTTAAAACTATAATTTTCCTCGTCTTATAATCCCTAACTCGCTTATAACTCATCTTTCATTATCCATCAAAGACGACCACTTCATAAAAAAAAGAGCTTCGCCACGCCCGAGCGGAAACAATTCTCCAACTTCTCGGTAACCACCGCCGCGCATTTTTCTAATCTCTCTCACTTCCATCTTCCACTAGCCCAGCGTTACACCATTCTACGCACAAAAGCCCACCGGAAAACAAACTAACAACAAACTAACAACAGCCAAGCCTTGCAGCCAGAAACTCAGCACTGCAGACTCCAAAAGCACGCAGCTTTACTGCGGAGCAGCACGACATCATCCACTCTCTGAAACGCCCTTTAAGTTCGAGGACCTTTTGGTATACTCGCGCGCGCGCGCGCGCGTGCATAAAGCCGCGGCATAGCAGAGCTCGCGGGTGCACCAAGCTCTTGGCTCTCGTATAATACTTTTGCAGCGTATTCCATTCCGGTGCGTGGGCAGAGAACTCGAGAGAAAGAGAGAGCGCCACATGCCAACGACGGGATCGTTGACCCCCGTGCACTTTGAGTTTCGATTTTCCGCGGTGTGCGCGAGAGTGCAGGCTCGGTTCTTTTTTTTCTTGGTGCTCGTTAGCTTTTCGGCGGGAAATGAGTTATACGTGCTTCTTTCGCGTATAGTTGAATAGCCGTGTGTACCTGTACGGGCTCGCGTGCAATCGGGATATATGGGAGGAGTGTCGGTGATGAGATTCGAAACTTTGACGGAGCGATGATTACGCGAGAGAACGCAGTTTCGAGTTGAGATTGGCTTCTTGAGGGTGCAATTTTCACAAAGGGGAGCGGTCGCGTCTAAGTTTGCGCTGTAGTATTAAGAGTGAACTGGAGTTTTCGGACGTAACGACGAGGGAAGTTGGATGATTTTTACTACAGAGGTCCATTTCTTTTTGGCTGTGCAGAGATAGTTTACAAATTTGTATCAACTTTTATTCCATAAGAATTTTTTTATTAGAAACAAGGCTTTGTTGAGTTTAAGGGACTACTACCAGCAGTAGGTATAAGCTAGTCAAAATAAGTGCACTTTTTATGTCTTGTTTATTCGCGAGATATACTTAAAAACAAAAGTTGCATAAATCAACTAACACCAAATAATGATTATACATTCTCATTGAGCAATTTTATTTATCAAAATTATGAATAAAATGTTTCACATGGAATCTAATTTGACTCATTTATTGAGGTTAAGTGTACTTTTTATTTCGACGGCCATTACGACGACTAGCACATTTCAAACTGCCACGAAGAGTAGCACATTTCAGAACTTGCCACGAAGAGTACCAAAAAACTAGCACATTTCGCCCTTCTCCCGATGGGGGTAAAAAATTTTAAAAACATTATTTTGAATGAAAAAAATTTTGAATTAAAATATGTGGAAACGTAAATTTACGAAATGAATATTATTGGAAAGTTGTCATATAAGAAAAATAAAATTTTGAATTTTTAATATACTAAAGTAAAAAATTAATAAAAAATAATTTTAGAAGTAATATAATTTGGAAAATACAAATTTTGAAATAATTAATTTTGAAGAATAAAAATAAAGAGTTCAGAATTTATTGAAAGTTTATTATACTGAAAATAATAAATCAGAAAATAAATATTTGGAATTTGAAATATTTTTAAAGGTTAAAACATGTTTCTGAAAAAATAAAATTTTGAAAGTTTAAATTTGGAATTTGTAAAATAAAAGTATAGGGATCAGATCTCCTCTCTACACAGAAAGAAGTTTTGCAGAGCTGTTGTTCAGGCAGGTATATATGAGGAGGTAAATCGGCGACTCCATAGCATGCGTTTGCCAATTTACACGTGCTATGAACTCGCCAATTCTTTACATCCCTAGATGCGTAATATACTATTTCGCTTCATTATAGCAGTCAAAAATGGTATTTTTCATACACTTGTTATCAGTTGAAAATCGTACATGTATGAAACAAAAGTTTCTTTTTGTCTTGAAGTGTCCCTTTTTTATATTATATCGTTTCTCATATTGTGACATAAGAACAAATTATTGTATAATTTTTCTTTCAGGTATGTATTGACGTCTGAACCACCTTAACTGGCTTCCAGATCATTTTTAATGAACAAATTTTTGCCAGGGTCACTAACAATAAAATTAACATTCTACTGTAAAGTAGACATTTTTCTGTTTTTCTCTTTTTCAAAATTTTAATTTTCCAAATACTTTTCTTTTCTGTTATTACTCATTTTCAAATTCCAAATAATATTTTTCGTGTTTTTTAAATTTCTTAAATTGTCATTTTCTTAAATTTGATTTTCAAAAAATTTTACTTTATATTTCTGGAAAATTTGATTTTTATATTTCAAAATTCTTTTCTTTCAAATAATTTTTTTTCAATATAAAGCACTTTCATATTTACATTTTTTCTACGTTTTTCCCTTTCATTAAATCTTAAATTCCAAATTTTCACTTTATTAATTATTTTACTTCCTAATCTAATTTTTCAAAACTTTAACTTTCGTAGTTTTACCCTTTCCAATTTTTATATTTCAAAATTTTTACGCCCCCCCCCCCCCCTCCTCCTCCATCATTCGTCGTTCTCTCACGAAGACTAGTACTTTTAGTGTAGAATATGTAAATTTAAGTTGTACTGATAAACTCTCGGTTAATCGGGTTGATTCCTTTTTATCGGGATCGCATTAGGTACTAGACCATTTTGGTACTCAAAAAATTATCTGCTTACCCGAGAAAATCAGGCTACCGGAATAAATAAAAGTAGCCTGTAAAAGTCAGGCGGCAGAAAATAGTCAAATGTGCTAGTCTTCGTGGCACAATCCTGAAAAGTGCTAGTCTTCGTGGCACAATCCTGAAAAGTGCTAGTCTTCGTGGGAAACTTCCAAATGTGCTACTCTTCGTGGCAAACGCTGCAAAAGTACTAGACTTCGTAAGAGTCATCGATTTATTTTCATTTATTTATTATTACGCTCACAAGCTCCAAATTCTTATTTACAAGCACTCAAATTATTTTTTAAATTTTAAACTAATAATCTGCCAAATTTGAGCAAATTCTGAACCATCAGTGTAATACAATCAAGAGTTGAAGAGAAAGACGTGCGATTTATGATAATTGAAATGTTTATAACTTTTCTCTCACGCTTCAAAAGTTTAGCAAAATTTAACAGTCATTTTTTTAACTAAAATCTATTCATATGCTAAATTTCAGATTTTTGTGAACTGTTAATCTCTTATCGGCAGTACTCCCTTAAGATCTAAGTTGAGATAATAAAGTAAAATAGAAATTTATATTTACATAATTAATATAGTATTCTCTCGTAGCTTCAATTACACTACAGAAAAGTGAGAATAAGAATATCAGATTAAGAGATTAACAATACACCTCAATCCTAAAACTCCCAGGATAGAACGTAAGAAAAGAGAAGTTAAAGCTATACCTCCTACATTAGCCTACGGTACACGAGGTAACGATGTATGCTAACTTATCACGTCCGGCAGCTTTTATGTTCGCCAATTTGTAAGGTTTACCTTATACTCATTAGCAGACGGATGAGCTGTTGAGAAATTCCATTGTATACGAAAATCAAATTTAACCTTTAACCTCCGAAAGTTTTTTCTGTTATATGTATTTCGAATAATAAGAACAGCAAATTGAGAATATTTTTTTTATGTGAACATTATGATAAAATAATTTATTGGATTCTATCTAAATGGCTCGTTTCAAAAGGTTCCAGCTCTATTATGTAGCTTTTGTTATAAAAGTCAACATTGTTTTAATGAATTACGAACACACTTTAATAATTCAGGAAGAGTCTGGAAATACTCCATGATACTTTTAGAATATTTTTCTTCAAATAATGAAAGAATTTTAAAATTTTCGAAAGGAAATTTTTTCTCTATTATTCAAACATTATCTTTGTTACAGCTAACATTGATTTTTCATCTATATAAAAGCTTAATAATAGTTACAGATTGAATTATAAAATCATATAGTTCTGCTGAAAGGTTCTAAAACAATCAATAACTTCAGCACTCCCTATCGATGTATCTAAATTGCAAAACAATGGGACAGGATAGCATCTATCCATTGAGCTAACCGAATAAATAACATTTTCTTTTTCATATGCAAATAATGCCCATTGCTCTATCTCTCGGCTATATCCATTCGCCTCTCTCGTTTCTATCTCCTCCTCCTCCTCCTCCGCCCTCTTTTTTTTGCTCTTTACATTCGAGCTCCAGTGCGCACTGGCGAGTCGATTGGGCATTTGAATTTCTAATCGCTCGACAAACTACGCTCGGCTGGCCGGTGATTGGAAACATCCATAGGGATATATACCGAGATGCACGTGTGCTCGATAAGGAAAATATTCGTAGCCGAAAAAGTTAGAGCTCCACTAGAATTATCGGAATAATTTTCTTTTTAACTTTACGTACATTTCGTTGGGCGGGATAGGATGCATGGTAATACATATGCATTTACATAACGATCGAATGCAGATATTACATTGAGATAAATTGTATGATACAAATTACAGATTGTATAGCAAAAATATACTATTCCCGTTTGTTTAATATACAATTGCACGCAGTTACAAACAATAGTAGCATATTCGTTTTCTTACAAAATTGACATCTTTATTATTGTGAAAATTGCCATATTCCAGTATAGTTAATATTCGTTTAGTATTTTTTAGTAACTTTAGTTTACACTGAGAGTGTCGTTAATTCAAAATAAAAAGAAACGAAATAAAACAGAAAGAGTAAAAACGATATTGAAATGTACATTATATGCATATTGTATAATCAGTTAGAAAAAGTATGTATACCGTATGTACTCACACTATACACCAAAACCAACAAAGTATCACAAATAACGTTTTCGCACAATCAATTCCCGCATCATCCGTCATCAATCAACTCTAATCTCTCTCCGATCACTTATACTGCCTTTGGTAAATTCGCCACGATACCCCGTCTGTTTTAGCATAAACCACACGTTCGATCCTCTCTTCCTCTCTTTCTCTCCACCCCGACTGTACAAACCTCCGAAAAACTCAACCGAAAAAACGACGCAAAAGCTCTCGGCCGTGTGCATGCTTGTCTCGCATCTTCTGCGCGCGCGCGTGATTTACATTCTCGGCTAGTGTCTATAGTTTCGCCCCTATCTGCGCGCGCTCGCGGACTTCTTTCCCTTTTTGCGAGTTGCGATGTTCGCGAAATGCGAGTCCTGCGGATGGCGTGCGCAGGAAAAGGAAGAAAGAAAAAGGGGACAGGAGCGACGAGGAACAAAGAGGGAGGAGGAGTGCAGGACTCGCGCGCGGGAGGAACTTCCAGAACTCGCGCGGAAGGACGGCAGGGCGGCGTGATTAATGGACCTGCGGAATTGGAACGTTGCGAGGTGCCCGTGCGGTTGTATCTTAGGGTGTGGTGGAAAAATATAGAGGACTTTTTGCGGACGCGTTGTCGAGGGCCGAGTGATGAGAGCTGTGACAGTGGTCTTTGAAGAGAAGCGATTTTTCGTTGCTAGAATGTACATGGAGATGAAATAGCCGAATCTATACTGAAATGCATCTTGATTATATTCAAAGTAAAAGTCTATTTTAGCAGTCTGTTGCAATAGATTGGAATAAAACATAGATGCACTCGTTTATTAAGTTGAAGTCTCGGATTTTTAATTACTTTCAGTTAGCCTGCAGAAAGTACTGAGTGTCTACTGAAAATAATGAGCTACTCCTTCTTTTAGACGAGTTGCGATTCATGCACCTAATATAAAAATCGTCCACATTTTAATTGTTCACAATTTAGCATTGGTTAATATATCTATATGTAATTTGACCAATGCTAACTTGTAGATAATTAAAATGTGGACGATTCTTATGATGTGATGAACCGCAACACGTCTTCGTTTAATAGGAGTCAACTTTTTCTTCGAGACATTATGGTTATATTGGCTTGTCTAAAGCAGATAATTCTTAGATATTATTCAGCATCCTAATTAAAATTAATATTATTCATGTATTCATTTTGTTTACATGTTCTGTCAAAAATCATTCCTGTCGATTATTGTAAGATGATAAAAGAATGTTTGCTGTTTCAGGACAAAACGGGTTAATTTTTTTCTGTTTAAATGTAACTTATAATAGTACAATCATTACCATAATCGTCTCTCCTTTGGCTCGAATTTATAATATCTGAAAAGTTAAGTGAATGCTAAGAAGTATTCGTAAATTTGAAAATGCCTCAATTGAGAAGTTTTCATTTAAACTTTTAGCAACTAGTTCAGCTATTATGGAACGAGGAATATAGTTTTTCCTCTTATCGGGGCTTTTAATTGCGTTATTTAAGGGAATTTAATTATAACCTTGCAAACCACGGGGGGAACGGCAAATTCGGTAATCACGTACATGTATATACGCCGTACTACCTGCCCAAACTTTTGTTCACTGAAAGTTCGAGTATTATACATTTAACTAAACGTAGTTAGTGTTAAGTAGGTACTGAAAGAACATTAAATTTATATCGAATTATTGCGTGGAAGCTAAAAGAAAAATTTGATATTTAATTTACAAATAAATTCATGTAAATATTTGCTTTATCATATAATTTATTTAGTAAAATATATAAGATCATAATCTTTTTTTATAATTATCATTGACAAATTATACAAAAATAATTTTTGTACAAAAGAAAGTATAAATCATTTTTATAATCAAATGTTATTTGACAATCGTAATACACTCCTTCATATATTCCCTGAAATGCAGAAGTAAATATTCGTTGCAGTGCAAGCAATAAACAAAGAAATGGACAGCGCATGGAATCCATTACAGTATCGTTGAATTTTTCAACGCATTACAACGTTCTTTGGACTTGGTCGTTTTATATTGAGAAGAAATTCGACGCGTGCGCGCATGCAAAGGCTCGATTCCACGGGACGCCTTTATCCCGTTTGTGGAGAAAACGTGCCGAGCATACCGTTAATTATTCGAGTCGGACGCGCGTGAGACTCGACACGCACGCGCATAGGTACATATTTCGTTTCAATATACTTGCGAGTTTTGAGAGAGACTCGCTTTTTAGCTCTCGACGTCGGATAACATTGAAAAGATATTATTTGCTTTCAAAACCTCTTTAAGATTATCAAATTGTAAATATTTTGTGAAAATGTAAAAAGTTAGTTCATTCAGTATAGCATATATTCTCATTGAAACATTATAATTGTTTGTGATAATCAAACAATTCAGAATGTATATCTGTTACTTTTAAATATTCATGTATTCATTGGATATACAACTATACATGTATCAGCAGCTTTGTCTTATGAATATTAAAGCATTAATCATAACCAGTAATCTAATTCGTTATGTAATTGTATTGTTTTGGGTATCTTTTTTAATCCTATTGATTTCAGTTCAGAACATGCATTTTATCTATATAGTTTTATAATTATATTTCATAAAAAGTATATATGCAATATATTACAACAAATTGAATAATTGAAAATAGAATAACTCATTTTTTAATTATATAAAAGTAATCCACGTATAAAATTACAAAACTAAGCCTTTTAAGAAATAAATGTACATCATTAAAACTAAAATCTATTTACTCTCTCAGATCTCGTAGTAAAGCATGTAAAAGGTACATTCACGCTGCACCTTCCTTCAACATTTCCCCTCAAAGCCCAATTGATACACCTCCGCGCGCCGTATACATTAGGTGCATCACAAAAAAAGTGATGCGCTGGCTGCGTGTATATATAAGAAAATAAGGTATATCTCGCTCCCCATAGACGAGAAATATAAAAGACGTGACGTTCGGGATCGGCCGCGATTTTTCGAATATTTACGAGCGCCCGCCCTGCATTTTGAGAAGCGCTCCGCGCGACTCGACGCGACGTGACTTCACCTGAGAAACGTGGAATTTTTCAGGTGCACGTTGCACTATATATATGCTACATAGGTGAGAGTGTCGCGGGGGCTACCCCAGAGGTTTAAATCTTTGAGTATGGGAAGGTACTTCTGGCTTGGGAATACCGTGGAAGATAATTGAAATTTGATGTATTTTTTCGTTGGGGAGAGTTCATATTTTTGCTGGTGCAGTAAATATTGCAAGCATGATATGATTTGGTATGTTCTGGATATAGAAATAGTATTTTAAATATTAAAATTTTACTTAATTATCACGTTTCAGGAATATTCAATGTCCCGTTTCACTCGGTATTTTCGATGAATTTAACTGAATTTGTTATAAATTAAAAAGTTCAAAGAATATTTTTTGATAAAAAGTGGTAAAAGTACGCGTCTATATGAATAATTGTATAAATTAAAATATTCATTCAATGCTTAAATATCAAATGGAAATTAAAAAAATGAATTCAGGTAAATCCTTTGACGTAGATACAAGCGTGAAAGTTAGTTATGTTTGAAAGCTATTCATTTACTGAATTCGAAATGCTAGTTATAAAGCGAGATAAGAAATTTTAAATGAAATACCTTCACATTTCATATACTAGTATTAAACCTATATATAGTTTATTTAATAGAATAATATATCTCTATTGTTATTTTTTATTAATAAATTCTAGGAATATGAGCGTTAGGCAATTCAAATGTAAAAAGTTAAATGGAAATAGACCATTCCCGGCCTTCTTTGCTTAATTTTTTTATTTTCTCATTCATTTACATGGCAATTATGTTACATTGATAACTTACATTAGTATGCAGTAAGTCTGTAGATTTTGAAACTATAATAAAAAGTCATTTTTGAGAAATACCCTTATTCCTCAAGAGTGCTTGAATTGTACATTACATTCTATCCAGTACAAATATAAAAAAAATCCTTTGGTTCAAAGCAATTCTCAAATAACCTCTAACACACATCTCTCTGATCACCAAAATTACAAGCTTTATCCAACAACGTGTTAACTTAGGCGACCCTCCCATCCGCAATAAGAGCTTGCACTCCGCGCGCACTCGAAAAGCAAACCTACACACCTCCTGCACACTGCAGCGCACTCATGCACCGTGCTTCGACGACCCTCTCACCAAAATCTCGATTCCATTATAAATCCCCGAGGTGCAGCGCATCACGGCCTCGAGTTGCATCCGCCGCGAAAATTCAACTCCCGCGCGTGCAGCAGCAGCCGCAGGCGATCGTGTATATATATATATAGAGCCCCTCCGCGCGCGCGCGTGTGCGTACACGTCTGCGAATTATGCAACTAGTCGCGGCTGATGGGAATTATTCAGGAGGCAAAAACGTTTATACGTATAGACACAGACGAGGTGGAGCGGGGAAAAGCCGAGTCGAGAGGGAGAATTTTCGCGCGCGTCGAGCGAGTGTTGTGTGTTATACTGTGTATAGATGGTGCAGACGTGATGGAAACGGAGTTCAAGAGAGCCTTTAAAAGGCTCGACAGCCGTAGAACGAACGGTCGACTTTCTTCTTGCATGCACTTTGGTTGCAGATCCTTTAGAGGAGAGAAGTTCGCTCGATGGTGATGTATACGTTTGGGGGAAAGGAAGGTTCTTTTTCTTATTTGTGTACGGATGTTTTCGTTTGGATTTTAGAGATATTGCAGATGTTGCTTTTGATTTTAGAGGCTTGAAGAGCTTTTAAGGTATATTATGCCTGGATTAAATCTTGAAAATGAGCATGAACTTTGATAAAGGCATCGGTAGAGTTTTTTCTTTAAAACTAGGGACTCTACTCTTTAAAATAATCTTGTACCCTTTTTTAAGTACACACGATGAAAAGTTCTTCTGACTCGAATAGTTTGAATTCTTTTGAAATTCTGCAAATTCATTGGATAGAACATTCATTTCCCCTAACTATTCGAGTCTGAAGAACTTTCCGTCGAGTGTACTTCAAAACTTAGTAAGGTCAATTTCTCTTATTTCGTTAGCCGAAAATTCTCTGAATTACGAAAATCAATATTCAAGTCAACTTTAAAGGAATCGATCGGTAACTTACAATCTGAGAATAATTAAAAAATGGCATTTTCCTGTATACTTTTATAGCTATGCCATAGACTATAATTTAGCATGAATGTAATGCAATACAGTATTGAATGTTAAATATTTCCTAGTAGAAATCGAAACCAGTTTTCATGAGAAGAAACTAACATTTTTCAGTATAGAAATTGTTTTCCCCTGTAATCTTAACAGTGTTATTAATCATTAATTCCTGGTTATATAATCTTATGTAAGTGGGAAAGTAAAAGTTGTTTGCAATTGGAATAATTTTAATGTTAACTCAATGATTAATGAAATATAATCAATATTTAAGAAATAATTATAATATTGCAAAAAATACTTGACTAATATTTTAAAATATATGCATGCATGCTACGAGTATTAATTGAAATAGCTCTACTTTAACATCAACGTATTCGAAATATCGTAAAAACTCCCAATTTATCAGCTCTATGCAGCAATATCACCGACTACTTCAATCAATCCTCAAAAGCTAACGCTTTAACTGTACAAACTTACCGCACAGCGAATCACCGACGTAATTTTTCAGTCCTCAGTCAAAAGAAAAAAAAGCGACCTATCAAACCTATCTACGACAATGGAACCAAGAGGAAGCAAAACAATGCCACAGCATTTTTCGACGACGACGAAAAACGAGGCGAAAGCGGAGTGAGAGAGAGAAAAATAGAAGAGGAATGATCTTACCGAAAAAGACAATTCCTCAAGTGGCTCTCGTTCCTTCTATCCCCTTCTCTCTCTCTCTCTCTTTCTCACTCGCTCCTTTTCTCTCTGCCTTCATCATGAACGAACGCACGGGAAAGCGAACGCCCATATTCCTACAATTCCTCCAACTTCAACTCCTTCTCTCTCTCTTCAGTCTTTCATGTCTGGCCCATTGTGCCCGAGCGTGCGCCGCATTTAGAAAATTACGCCGTCATTCATTCCGCATGCTCCGCGTGTATGCTCCGCGCTTGCTCGCTCGCTCCCGGCACATATAGGTATATAGGTACAATGTACTAGGAAAGCTTGTGCATACACGTGGAGTTCGAGGAGAATATTCGTTCGGGCGTACTATGCAGTGTTTTCGGCTCGTTCCGCCGCCGAAAACTGTTGCTTTTTTTCATGGTAAGTTGTGCGCGCTGTACTTATACTCTATTGGAGCGGGTTATGCAACGAGCTTGATGATATGCAAGGTGGTTCTGGTCTAGGTGAAACGCTTAGTGAATATTGTATGAGAAATTTTCGTTTAGTGTTTACACCTGATTATATCGATTATTATTCATGGGAAGATCATAATTGACTGGTATTTATTTTGAATAGAAATAGTCATCTTTTGCTAAAGTTGGAATGAAGTATGTAATAATATTAATGCAAGAATTAAAAGAAACTAATTTCAACCAGGTTTCATCCAAATGGATATTTCTTTGTATAGTTAACGAATGGAGATTGGAGAGACAACAAATAACCATTGAAGTGTATTGTCATCCAGTATAATGCGAGTAACAAAAAATTTGCCATCGTATACCTAACATAGTAGGAAGTACTTAAATCCTCAATTTCAAAATTTAAAAACAAACAAACAATCAAGCATACACGGTAGCTAAGTAAAACAAAATCTTTTAATAATTAGACCCTTATTGAAATCTCAAATCGATTTATATGTGACTCCATGCAAGTATTAAATTTTGTCTAATTAGTTTAATAAAGTCATATACGATGAAGTATGTTTAGTACAATCTAAGGCAAAAATAAATATCTATAATTGCATTAAAATTATAATGTCTATTATTATAACTCAACATGACTAACGATATGAAGCTACCAAATAATTTGTTTAATTAACTGTATCGCAGTTCGCTTTCTTAAAAAGCTCAACGAAAAACTCAAATTCAAACGACGTCCCACCGTGATATTAAAACGCGTCTTCATAATCGCACTCTTATAACCCACCGCAGCACCACCTCGGCAAAATTCCAACTTAATCATCTCTCAACCATGCCATGCCATGCTATACCGTGCCATATGCCATGTCCCTCCTCTGTAACCCAGAAGAAAAGACCGGTTCAATTTTCGTGAAGCACTCGCGCCGTGACGCAAGGCACACAAAAAAGAGCGTCCCGCTTAGCATATACCGAGTGTCTCTCCTCACACATACGCATACACGCATTCCTGCGTACACGCATACTTGCATACCCGCACACAGCGCACGGACACGCATGAAAAGCCGTGGAGTGGAGGGAACCGGTAAAAGGTATACTCCAGGGATAATAGATGTCAGGGTCATAGACGCGCGCGCTCTCAATTAGAGCAAATGGCGCGTGATTAAGCGCGATTAGTCCGCGAAGAGAGTATATACACGCGAGCTTCGCTTTTTAACGCACGCACGGACAGCGATGGACTCCTGTACTGATGGCTTATATATAGGTTTCCGTTGTGTATGTGCACTGGGCATTGCGCAGCGTAAGTGCATATATAGGACTTTTATAAAGTGGCTTCCGTTTTCGAGGGATCTGGCGCCCCGAGTCGGCTTTCGCGCGGGTGAGAGAGATTGGAGCGAGGCGGGGAGGGAGAGGCGATAGGGCACGACGTGTGTACTTGAATTATGGATTGGACAGAGATGGGAATTGGCGCGCTTCGGGAAGGTCGTGCAATCTTGATGGCGATGCTCAAGGGGTGCGTTTACGGAGTCTGGTACTTGCTGTCTCGGCCATTTCATATTAGTATATAGCGAGGAGTATCATTGATAATAGCATATGATGTATCTTTACTTACAGAAAACTGGATACATTATTCATTATTTTAGTTGTATGTATTAAAGTTCTACGATGTGTTCAATCAACTGTCGAAATAAAGTACAGAAATTTAGTTATTGAAAAATGTACTAATACGTATATATTTTGTCGATATGAGACAAGTATGTTTTCTTTGTACATACAACTAATCGTGGTCTTAGATAAAATAAAAGATGTAACGTATGTGCTCAGAGACAACATTATGTGATCTATTCGAATATTATCAATATCAATATTTCGCTGCGTGTTATGTCAGTAATAAAACCATTTTATCACTCACAATATATCTCTACGTATATAAGTAACCATAATGACAATATAATTTACAACATAATTTATTATCACACATGTCATTGATTACAGTATTTTGAAGACAATAAAATCTTAAACTACATTGGTAATCAAATATACACGACTATTGATATTTTATTAATCAATATAATCTTTTATAGATATCAAAATTGATACATTGATATTATTTAGCAAAGATGAAACTAATATACTATAACGTGGGTCCAAGTATAATTCAGTCTGAAATAAATTAAAGTGTACACTCGATGTTAAAAATATCTGGTTGAATTAATTTGAATTTTTTTAAATGCTGCAACTTCATTTTATGGAATGTTCGTTGTAGCTAACTTCATTAGAAATTTTTAAAAAATTTAAACAAATTCGATCACATATTTTTAACGTTGAATGTATCATTCATTTTTCAATCCGTAAACAAAGAAGCATTGTGCTTAAAAATTCTTAAAAAAATATTTTAAAATACGTCAAAGAACGGAAAATTAATGTAAAATTGCTTAATAGCACAGACATTAAAATGCCATTATCATGAAGATTATATACTAAACTGAAAAACTGCATGTACTTTAAAATTTTGCAACACAAAATATAACTTATACATTTTTTATTATTATTACACCGTAAAGTACAGCAAGATATACAGCCGCCATAAAGATCGTACAAGGTTGAGAAATGCTTTTGACTTCACTTTTCGACTGTATACGGCATCCATACGAAGAAGAAAAAGAAGAAGATGAAGCACCAGCAGTGACGCATAAGCATTTCGAGTCCTACTTTTCCGAGATGCTTATCGTTCAATTACTTTTCGTATTCTCTCTCGGTGGGAAAAAGTGTAAAATGAGCACATGTACTATACCACAAGACTTAAAAAGAATATGTGGATAATTCTCTGCGCTGAGTCGATTTTGTGTCAAACTTTGTGCATGCAATTTTTAAATTTTGATTATCAATTTTTTCATAGTAACAATATAAATTATTTAGTTTTCGAGAATATTTCTATTAAAGATATATGTACATATTGCACAAATTTATTTTTTTAAATATCTTCTCATATAGTAAAGTGACATCTGGAATTGATTGACACCAGCAAAATCAGCCTAGTTTATTCGTTGATTAATATAATTTGTAAAAGATAAAAACTTCTTGTGAGACCCTTTATGATAAAAATTGTTTGTAAAGTTTACAATTGGAGATTAAATTAGAAACCGGTCACTAGCAATAAGAAATTTGTAAGGCTCCAATTGTTGTGTAAAGTCAAGAAAACTATACGTACATAAATAATTTTTTCAAAATATATTTCCCACGTTTACTAAAAGCTACACTATAATTTTTATCGGAAAATTCTCTCTGTGCACTATAAAACAACCCAGTCTGACCATAGAAATCTAAATTATAAATAAGTTATCGTGCAAAAACGCAATTATGCATGTTTGCGTAGAATCACCCATGTACGTCCAACAAACCGCAAATCGCACCGATGCTACAGAATCTGTATGCATATACGCATTACACATACACATCTCTTTTTCCTTGCGCTCGACGGTGCGATTCGTCACAAACTCTCGCGGCGTTCATCCTTATAACGCCGGAGGACCCTCGTCCATCAGCTTCTCGGAATCGTCGTTAAAAAATGACTCTGCACATATACGCCGGCGTTACTCATTGGGTATACAGCTGTAGAGTATATGCGTACGAGTATGTGTCGCGCCGCGAAACCACGAGAAAAACCAACTCCGCGTCGTAAAGTTTGCGCGCATGTAAGCACGTATGTGCGAAACCAGTTACTGCTGCCTCGGTGTATATATGCGGTGGACTTACTTAGCGGCCGATGGAAGTACGATTTCTCCCGACGAGTTTATACATCGCCGTATTTTTAATTAATTGTTTGAAACGGGGGAGAGTTTTTTTGGAAGATGGATTTTACGCGATATGGGTCGTGCAGTGTGCATTCGATGTTACGCTAAAGATTAATTGACTGCATACAAATGTAGTAAATGGTCCAGTGATAAAAGAGCGAGTTGAAATGCTACTGTCGTGATAACGTCGTGGCATACGCACATCATTGTAGATTAGTAAACCAGCATTGGTCTGGCAGTAGACCAGCACCCATCAATTAATCATAATTTGCGCAAAATTATCAAAATATAAATCAAGACAATATACGCTACCGAAACATATTATGTAGCTACAAGCGAAATTGTTTTAGGAGTATAGTAAACTCATGACGGACTATGGCAAAAATAAATAAATTCACATATAAGAGTTATTATGGAAGTAAAGTAGATTCAAGTTTTTGCATCTTAAGTTTCTTAAAAAGGCAAGTACCATTATAAATATTATCGTTAAAACTACAATATATTATGTTATTTGCTTACAACTACAGATTTATTATACATTTTCACTATAATGCAAAGGCACAGAAAAACACTAAAAAAAAAGAATCAATTACCCTTCCCCACAGCTAAAGTCTCGCAATTCATTTTACACCCAAATACTGCAGGAAACAACTCTCGCTCTCATCCTACGCAAGAACCCCGTAAAATTACGTCAGCCCGCACCAACTCTCCATTCACCATCATCCTAGAAAAGAGCAATCAAAGCGTCAGCGCAACACCCTTCGCAAAGGCCAGCCCTAGAAGAAAAAAAAGAGCTACCTCGAATAAAGAGAATTTAAAGGAAGCCTCCTTCCCTCCCCTCCCCCCTTTATATACGTTCTCTCTCCTTTTGGCGCGACCCCGAGTTCATTAAAAGCTGTACGCTACGCTGCTGCAGCCGCGGCGTCGGCGGCGGCATTCATTAAATTTCTCGGGGGCGCTCTCGGCCTTTCCGGTAGCCGGCGGTCGGGATGTGTAGCTATAGATATACCGTACACCTTTCTCTCTCTCTCTCTCTCGCTTCTGCTCCTTTTACTGCAGCTTCTACACTTCTCGCTACGCGAGGAAACTGACGCGCATGCCGTGCTACGCGCTCGATACAAAAGAGTCCATGCTGCTGCTGCTGCACGAGGTGCCTATGGGTATTATACGTTTACAGGTATACCTATACGACTGTGCGCCTACAGCATCGGAGGGAATAGATCTACTCCCTTTTTTTTCGTAGAGACGCTTCCGTCTTTCTTTCTTTCTTTCTTTCGTTCGTTCGTTCGTTCGTTCATTCTCGGCGGGGCAGAGGCACGAGAGATCTTGGCCTGTTTTCCGTATTTACCGCGCGGATGCGATACGATCAATCGGATTCTGTTTGCTGGCTTTTTTCCTTGGTTCTGTTCTTATGCTTGTTTGCGGAGTTGTGTTGGGGTACGACGAGGGGGAAGACTTTCGCGATGCGAAGTAAATTGTGTACTTGAATTGAGCATTCTGGTGATTGACTGGTGAGGGGTGTGAGGGATCGAGGGAGACGAGAGCTCTGATCAAATTGTGGCGGGTAGTGCGCTATTATGCTAAATTGAGCTGTCAGAGGAATTATATGGTGCTTTTGTGTCGAAATTCAGGATGTGAATAAAATAATAAATATTTTGTAATATACTGATAACGTTAATTAGGTGGCGATTATACGTATTTATGGTAACAAAATACACGATGACTTGGGTACGTACGTTAAACTGTTATTTGAAACTGAGCTCTATGTTACCGTTTTAAACCATTACAAATATGTATAATAGAATTATATAATGAATAACTAATATTTGGATAATGTTTTTACACAATGTTGTAATGTGCTTCTTTACAAAAAGTGCGTGAATACTTTGCATTAACTTTTATGGATCATATTAATATTAAGCATTCGATCAAAATCGAACTAAATTTTTAAAAAGTATAAAGATATTATTATATTCGAAACTCATAAAACGAAACTACCCAATCTTACTTGATAGTACCTAATTCGATATTCAAGAAAAAGTTTCCTCGCGCGGTATCTACACATTTTTTCTCCGTTATTACGCTTTATGTACATATTTATTTTAATAATACGATTCCAAACTCTTTCGAGACGCCTCCGTTATTGTGCACTTCTTCAGGGATCTTGTAAAAGCTCTCGGAAACATATTTTACGCGTTTCTTGACGCGCCTCGTTGTGCAGCAAGGGGAGACTACAGTCTTCCTTCTTACTCCGGCTGCAGCAGCCTCGGAGCTGTAGTACTCTTCTCGCTTCTTCATAAAATGCCCCTTTCTTCACCGAGTTAACAAGAGTTTTCTGACTTTTTAATGCGACTGCAGAGCCCCATCGCCCCTTCAGAAGCCGAACAAGGAAGCGAGACTTTAATGATTTCCGCGAAAATTGTTAGACAGAAGATGCTGCCAAATAGATATACCAATGATCCTGGATTATTTGCTTATTTTTTAAGAGAAAAAAGTATAATTCATGCTACCAATTAAGATAATAACTTTATACTCCAAAGTGCATTCGTTTATTTAACTAAAAGAATGTATTTCTTACGTCAAAAATTTATATTCATACCTAGTATATAAAAAATAATTATGTTGAAGCATTGAATTTAAAAAATCCTGCATCGCATCCTAAGAAAGAGCTCGCACCACCTTGCAAACATTTTATCGTCGTTTGATTGGTCGCTTTGTTTGAGCGCGAAATTCGGATTTAGTTTAAGGGAGTTCTATACCAAACAGAAATACCGTTGAGATAATTATAAAATTTTGTATACAGGTTGGCACATGCCTCAAAAATACTCATATAATTTTTCAGAAGGTTAGGGTACCTAGAATTGGAGAAATCAATGTTATTTTTTGCTGTATAACATGGGCTCTTATGAGAAATTGCAAATTTGTTATACTTATTTACATATTACAAAGCATGTGACGCTAAGATGTTGTTAAAAATTTTGTGTAGTACAAGACAAATGATTGATAAAGAATTATTGCACTTAACAAATATCATCAAATCCAAAGAAAAGCCTCAGCACAAATAGCAATCGATCCCAAAAACGAAAATACATGCCGCCAATCTCATACTCCACGGATCCTAATGCACCTTCAATAAAATTGCAAATGCCCCGACGAACTATATGCTGCCGCAGCACGGCCAGTATAAGTCAAAGAAAAAAAAAGCCGCGCAGAGCTCAGCGCTGCTGCTGTTGCTGCAACCGCAACGTCAATGGTACTCAGATGCCCCTCGGGGGTTATACAAAACGTAAAAGCCAAATCGAGTTAAAGGCTGCCGCATCAGAAGGCAGCAACGGCGCTTTGTGAGGCAGCAGCAGCGGCGAACGAGAAAAAAGAAGGAGGAGGAGGAGGAGGAAGGGAAGAAAAACGACGAACAAACAGTATATAAGCGCACCGAGAGAGAGAGAGAGAGAGAGAGAGAGAGAGAGACGAGACGGAAGATAATGAAAATGTATGAGACGGGATAAAAACGATGTAAAACAAATTAATAATGGGGTGAAGGCAGCTTTTTTTCTTAATCAGTTCGTGGTCGCTAAATCTACGGCTTTGATTATTATTGGTGGGTCGTTGGTTAGCATGTGCGTTATACGTATATTCCTAAGAATCACATGTAAGATTGTACAAATTATTCATAAATATAATTTATTTGTAACAGTTGTTTCCTTGGTATAGACGTCTATTATAAGAAAACCGCAAGTGGAAGTTTTTAAATATAAAATAATTTTAACTATTAGAAGTTTATAGGATGAATGGTTGCCTTTCCAATTTGCAGCAGGAAATGATTGAACAGTTTTTGTACAGTATAGATAAGTACAAAATTATTCCTGAATTTCTTCAAAAGTTTTTCTCAAAAACCCACATTAAAAGGGATAAGAAATACACTGGAGAGATTGCCGGTATGAATTTCATACCATCAAACTTAATCACTCAAGTTTTTAGAGTGGCATGTCTACCCCAACCGCGGTGTCAGTAAACTAAGAGCTCACTCTTACTTTAGTAGCGCGAAATCATACGTTAATCAAAGTGGAATGTGCTCCGCACTTCCCACATACAAGGTGAGACTTATTCCCTCTCTAAAAATCCCAAAGATTAAAACAGCGAAAAACTCGCGTACACCGGCGTCCCTGCCAACTCTCCACTCCGCATTTTCAAAATAATGAAACCAAAACGAACCCCAAGCCCACGGAGATAGCTCTCACAAGAAACTACTACAACCACCACGGACAATAATGCACCTCAACATATCCGAGACGACTTCCTATCCCCTATATAGGTATATATGATACACCGTCTCGGCCGCGTGGAAAAGCGTCTTGCTGCAACTCCCCGCACTGCACATACATATATACCAGAAAAGAAGACGAGGAGGAGCATCAGCAACGGCAGCAGCATCAGCAGCATACACGAAGAAAGAGAGATAGAGAGGGAAGTATAAAGAAAGACGATATGCGCCTCCGATGGCTCCGCGCGGCGAGTGTATAGTCTCTCCGTCGTCGAAGCGAGCGAACGAAAGTCTCTCCTCGAAGGGAACAGGTTCCCGGCTTGGTTACCGCGTATTCACCGAGCTGAAAACCTTGGCTCGTTTCCCCCCTCGAGACGCTCCGCGGCTCCTTCTCTCGGAGCGGAGCGCGGAGGATAGGTTATACATCCTCGACTTCTTCTCTTTCTATATACCTATACCCGGCGCGAGCTCGGGCCTCTTTTATACATACTCTATCTCTCTCTCTCTCACTCCTCTCGTGTGTGTGTGTGTGTGTGTGTGTGTCTATATAGCCTCCTTTTCTCCGATCCGATCCTCTGCGGTGCGAAGGAAGCACGAGTGTGCGTGCGAGCGTCCCGTCACAAGGAGTCAGCGATATGCCGGCGATGCGCGACTGTATATACCCTTTCTTTTTCGGGACGCTTCTTCTTCTTCTTCGGCTTTCTGTGGGTGCTTCTTCTCTTTTGCTGCAAAACGTGAGAGAGGTGGAAATAGAATGAAAGGGACCACGGGGGAGGAGGGCGAACGAAGGGATTGGACGAGCACCGGAATGTATATTGAAGGTTTCGCTGTTTTGTATATATACGATTTGTCCTCTTTCTTTGTTTTGGATTTTAGGAGCCTTTTAGGGTCATGGGGTTTTTTGTATCGAGTGTCTTGGGCGATTTTCAAGCTGGGATGGTATGCAAGGAGTGGGGTCATCTTTTGAAAAATGATAGGTGCTTTTGTTCTTGCTTTGTATATAATAAGGATCGAATGTGCTGAATGTGAACTATGACGAATGGTGGATTATTCACGAAAAAGGAAAAACGATGTAATTATTATAATCTCTTTGTTCCGTTGTCGGTTAAATACTACATTTCAGGGTACCTAAGGAAAAATGTAAACGAGATCTTTTATCATTATTATTGCTATCGGGAAGGAATCTTACAATGGTTGGTTTTTGTATCGGTCATCGAGCAATTGTTTATTACAATTACTAGAGCAAAGTTTATTACAAATACTTTCTTTTTCCTGCTACAATTATGCATTTAATGTACCGTTTTAATATCTTCGTTTCTTTGGGATGTATAGGTTTGTGTCTGGATAGAAGTTTTATCGCTAAAAAACAGTTTTGATTAAATAAGTGTCACATTTACAGCAAACTATATATTCCACGTTTTATCAAAAAAAAATTTCCGCTTTTCTGCATTATAAGCAGTAATAATTTAATAAAATTTCATACCGTGTAATGAGTAAACACGTCCTTTGGAACACTGCCAACATTATATAAGTATACAGAAAATGGTGTGAAAATTTCTTCTAGCCTGAAATTAAATTACTCACTGATGTTGAAGAGTATCATAACTTTGATAGAAAATTAGATAGCATTTTTCGCTATGTATTTTAATTATTAATATACACAAAGAAAACGATATTGTTGAAAAATTCTGAATCATTAAAAAAAGAACTGCAGAATTTTCAATCAGCAAAACTATTTTCAAAAGTCTGAACTTTTGAAACTATGTAGAAGTAACCGCAATCTATAATTTTGTCGAGTTGAGAGAATTGAAATTAAAATTTAAAAATGCAGAAAATATTAATTGTTACCGAGAAAAAATTTCAGGAAACTGATTTGTTGGACTGAAAGGAATGAAAAGGAGATCTAGACAGAGAAATAAATGAAAGGACTGAAATTTGGCTGAGTTGCAAGGCTTCATGCGGTCGCCTGCAGTCGAGATCAATTTTCGCTGAGACGTGCTCATTTTTCGAGGTTTTTAGTCCGCACAGAATGTAGTTTACTTAAAGCAGAAATGCCTCGATAATATTGGCCTTGCTTCAAATAATTCTGATACAAGATACGCTACATTCTTCAATTTTTATTATGTTCTAATTTTCACTATTCCTAAAACTATGAAAACAAACAAATAACATAGACATTTTATAAGAATTCAATAAGACACAAGCAAACCCAGTGAAATTGCAGCAGCAGCAGGCAGCAAGAGAAATTAACCAGAAGAGGAGGAGAGAAACACGCACTTTCATTCAGAATTCCTTTGAGAAGCCCCATCAGCTCTCGCGATTTCATCAATCACCCCTTAAGGACGTTCAATACGGCCGCGTAGCCTTAGAATAATGAATGGAAGGCTATCTGAAGGCAGGAATCAAAGTCAAACAGTTTCCGATAAATCTTGAAAATGAAATGGGAATCAAAGAGACCCCCGCAAGGTGAATCGATCGCTTGTATACAAACTATGAAAAATGTATTTTCTGGAAGTTCAATTTTCTCTACTGTAATAAATTTGTGTTTTAAATTACCAGAACACAATTGCATTATGTAGGAGAATGCCTCGAAAGTCTTGTGTACAACCAATCCTCCAATATATATATATAATTATACTATGAATAAATGAATATATAAATAAGATAAAATGACTTCGCATTATAACAAATATTTCTAATATTAACGTTCTTACATTGAGAAAAAGTGTACAGCAAAGTTCACTACTTACGTTGTACATATTGCTAACATATTTGATTTTCTATAAAAACTATTAGATTGAATATTCCAAGTGAAAATTGCAAAAGGAATATTAATTTTTATCATAAATGATTTATCAAGTAGACAATCGGGTAAAACTCCAGTGGTCACACAGAAACAGCAAATTTTGCTGTACAATTTATAATTTTTGCCATACATTTTTTCCCCTCGTACATCGTTGCACGTGCTCCGACACGATACAACCCACTTACGTGCACATAAAAATTAAAAAATACGTCTTCGCGCAGTGCATTACCATTCATTCCATGAGTAATCTCAAGGATCAAGAATTTCCGCCCATGGATATCGAATTTTCGACAAAGGCGATAATCTGCAATATGACGTCGGGTGGGCAGAGTTACGTCAGCTCTTTCTCTCCCCTGCCTCTTGCACTCTTTCTCTCGGTCCGAGTGCGGGCATAAGTTCAGGGTCATACACCCCAGAGGAGAAAAAACCGATGGGACTCTCTCTCTCTCTCTGTCTCTTTCTCTCTCTCTCACCGCGTGCGAAACGAGTCCCGAGTCCCGAGACCCGAGCAGCAGCAGCAGCTCGATCGGGTCCTTTCGATCCTTTTCTGCGCCCGCACTCTCTTCCTCTCTCGCTCTCTCCTTCTCCCCTTCTTTGTCCCTCTCTGCCAGCAGCTTTTATCCCTCTTTGTCTCTTTCTCTCTCTCTCTCTCTCTCTCGCTCTTTCTCTCCGTCTGCGGCGATATGCACGCGGATTTTCTCTCTCGCTTATCTTATACCTTTCTCGCACGCTTTCTGTCTGGCCGTATATTTCTCCCTCCCTCCCTGTCTCTCTTTCTCTCTCTCTCTCTCCTCGACATAACTTCGAACTTCGCGAAGAGAGAACGGTTTAAGTGGGTGGCCATCTTGATTTTACGATATGCGAGAGAGGAGAGCTTCGGTATTCGAGGGCGAGCGGCGAAGCTCTCCGCGAGAGCCGTTGGCTCGGCCTTTGGGTGAGAGCGTGCGCCTTGAAGATTTTGCAAATTTATCGTTATGCTTTACGGCTGGAATAGAAATGGCTCTTTATGGACTAATTAGCGGTTGGAGCGTTTCGCTTGATTACTACATTTTGCACTCATTTTTAATATTCTATATTAAGTATTAAAAGTATCTTAAGTTATTTTTTTAAGTCCCTTTTCATATACACAATTAGTATTGAAGACAAGTTTTTTAAAACTAACAATTAAAATAATTTCTTCAATGTTTGCAATATTGTATGCATAATTAGGTGGAAAGCAGGTGAACCTCGAATGTACATAATACTTCTTATGAATAAATGATGAGATTAAAAGTGTGATTTCAGTAAGATATATGTACAACAGTATAATTAAGAAATGCATGATCGGTACGTTTCATCAATTTACGTATGGAGCATGACGAAGTACTAGTCGGATCATTGGTAACTATAAAATCATAAGATATTATAATATAAGTATTATAATTCTGATACAATTATGTACTATGAAAATGTCTTAAGTAATTAAACTTCTATTGATGAATTACATTTCAAAAATATAAAAAAACAATTATTTAAATTGAAATATTTGGAATACATATAAAAATATATTTTTTCAATATTTCTAAATATTATGTAAATATCAGGCATCAAAAACGTTATCTAAAAGTACAAGAGAGTAAACAAAAATATCATTTAGCTAGAAAGATAATACTTGGCTAAAAATAGAATTTTCAGATCTCACGAGACTACTCGGATAATACAAGGACACATTTTTTACAGCATTGTTATATTCATAAGTATGACCACTACATTCTTGAGACTATTTGTAGAGTTCGTACCTATTGAAGTCAATCATACATAGAAACTTTGCTATACTATACTCTCTACTTTGTGACTATTTTTACAGACTATTTATCATGCACATTGTATAAAGGCACAAGATTTTTTATAACCGGAATTCAAACATATTTAAAATTATGATTGAAATAATTAATATAAACAACATTTTATAAAAACATTATTTATCTTTTGATAATTGACAAATCGAATAAACAAAGTTTATTTATAGTATAGTATATAAAAAATAAAAGAAAATGCACTTTAAAGAAAATACTAATTTTAGAATGAAAAATGTATTTATAATACATAATACATACTTTTAAGAGAATAAAAATTTTAGAATGAAAAATGTATTTGTATATTAAACATACTTCGCGGCCGGTAGATAAAGTTTATTGCTTCAAAACTTATGTTATAACCAACAATTTTACAAGTGACAAAAGTTATTTTATGAGGCTGACCTCGTTTTTCTAGGTAAGTTTACAACAATTTTTCTATCAAATTTAGTCCTTCATAAGTCCATTAAGACGTCGATGGACTTCTAATTATCATTATCCACGCAGTATAACATAAAACGCTATAATATATGCGTCGTACAGTATAACAAACACGATTAGCGTACAGTATGACATATATAAATTGAATGGTAAAATATTACAAAAATTTACTTTTATCTTTTTTCAGAAGAAAAATGTCTTCTAAGATTTGTCATATGTGTTGAACATAATTTCCAAACATTTAATAAGTGTTATTTGTTATTTTTCGTTATTTATAACTAAAATACTATATTTTAGTAAATATGCAGTATTGTAGTTTATAAAACAATTAATAAATGTCTATAAAGCTATTTTTAATAAATATACTAATATATTATTACTTATAAAAAATGTTGTGAGTACCCTTATAAATCATTTAGACCTCAAAATTGCGAATAAAATAATAATTTGTCGTACTGTATGACACTTTTTGAAACTCCCGAAATCGTGACTTTTTTTTTTTTTTTTTTTTTATTAAGCCTTTCAAATCTTACATAAGATTTATTTCAGCTTTACATTGTTTTTACAACTAATTAAATCGTGACTTTTACATTTATGTTGATATTTAATTTTTATGCTTTAATTTTTATGAGTCAATTAAAAGTTATACTCAAAATAGCTACGGGTTGTCATACTGTACGACTCTCCCCTATACAATAAATGTAGAATTACAAAATTCTTCTACAGCCTTTCCTATAAGATCGCTATTTTCCTTACATTTAAACGCACCTATCTCCACATTTTCAGAGAATATAATCTCAATCCTTCGCATAAGGCCAAAATTGCTCAAACCTCAAACATTTAACGCACCAATGAAATTCCTCTCTGCACAACCAAAATAAGCATACAATACACACAGCCATACTGTCACCGTCGAATAAATCTTCCAAGCCGGCGCGATCCAAGCCATACATCGCCTCTCACATATGCAAGGCGATTTCGAAGTCAGCAGCAGCGTAACGAGAGGATTAATTGATCATGGGGACAAACTCTAGCTGCTGCTGCTGCGCACCGAGAACGTTAAGTTCGCTTTTATCTAGGTCGCGCCTCGTTTCACAATGTTTACGCGCTGCACCGCTGCCACCGCTGCTGCGGCTCTAAAGGATTTCATTGGCCGAGTGAAGCAGACGAGCGAAATGTGTGTATATATGTATATATGCGAATGTCAATGAACGCCGACGAGCTGAACGACCGCGAGGATTGACTTCAAAAGGAACGACGACGACGACGATGAGACGGTGGAGTTTTATCTTTTTCTAATGCAGTGGTGAGTTTGTTTTTTTATTGCTTTATTAGCGTAGCGAAATCTTCGCCGTTGTATCAACAGTGCACAGCTGCGGCTGCATGGGATTGATGGAGATTTGCTTAGAGATTTGATACTATACCGCCTTTTTAGCTGTGATTTTGTAGCTGATACGATTGCTTTTTCGTTTAATAGAATGTAGTTTTTTTGTTGGTTATTGCAGTTTTTTCGATTTGATACTTCCTGATTTTTCTAAATAACATTTATTTAATAATGTTTAAGATTTTCATGATTACCTGCTGTGAATGAAGTAGATTTTTAATGGTCTTTAACTTAAATTTACACATTTCTTGATCAATAAAAAATGGATTTCATTCTGAAGACCATACGAATATAGAAGTTTATTTATTATTTATTAATTTTAATACATTATTATTTATTCAAAAGAAATAAAGTTTACAATATGCTCTAACTGTAGGCTCATCAAACGTTAGAAAATATTGCTACTAGCAAACTACTAATTTGCTGATATGCTACCAGTACTATCAATAATGTGCATTCTATAACTGTACATATAGAGTACTTAGAAATTTAAATCTGAATAACATGTGAGCATCGCATAGTGCACCATTATGTAAGTTTTTATATTAATGATTCAGAGAATCTCAGAGCGCAGTGAAGCATGACGCGATAAAAATACCAATGCTGTATCATTAACCTTAGCATCGTCAATTATTAGATGAACTCAAAATAGATATAAATTGAAACAAAATACTTGTTCTATTCATTATAAATATAATATTTTATCGACAGTAATAATTATTTGCGAAAAACTACTATTAATTAGATAAACCTTCGCTGTTAAAAATAATGAGGTGAAATTAAATCTAAACTTAATAAGACAAATCCAAGCAGCTACAATGAAATAATTTAATGGTACAAATTAAGGATCATATGTAATTTCATACACATGAATATTAAATTTTATGCCTACTGTATTATGTACACCCAAAGGCCAATGATTTTTCCGAATGTGCCGGCTAATAACCGTGAAAAGCTGCATAGTTTATAGTTTACACCATATACTATACGCCTTATACCACTATGCACTATGCACATTTTGATGGTCATTAATCGGCACGTTCAGAAAAATAGTTTGGCCTTCGGATATACTTAACTATGTATATAATTAAATTTATTGTATTTACAAATGTACTTTGAAATTAGATTAAAATGAATGAGATTAACAGTGATATAATCGTTCAAAACTTTAGTGAATTGAGTTTATTTTGAAAATTTCGTAAACGTTCATATCAATTCAATATTCATGACATACCAAATAGTAATAAAGGTAATTTTAATATAGTAATAGATTAACGTTATATTAAATTGTTAATTATGATAATAAAATCAATCAAATTATTATGCAAAATTTAACTATAATTCTGAATAGCCCAATTATAAAAACAAGTTGCAACATGTTACATTTATTTGCAATTCTCTACTAATCGTCATAATGACCGCTCGCCTCCTCGTCATCATCACCATACTCCCACTATACACCACAATACATTCCAAGCTACAAATCGCACAAAAGAGTGTGTGTGTATATATATCAAAGCGAAGCAAATGACGCGAGGGAATCGAAGCCACCACACACTCATACTGCAGCCCCGAACGAAAAAGGACTGCACAAGAAGGTGCAACAGTCAGTGGCGTCTGCACAGCGATCGTCTCTAGGCCACAGTAATAATCCCGGTGCATCAGTTCGCGCAACAGGCGCGCATATCGCGCACGACTTTAGGGGGCGACTCTCTGCTGAAGCAAGCACGCCCGTGCAGGCGGCGTATACAGGTACAGCGTGCACGCAGTTCCCCTGGAAAACGTATACGGCCTGGACTCGCGTACAACGGCGGGCACACGTACACATTCTAGGTGTATATATAGGTATATAGTCGACGACGAGAGGTGCGAGGGCCGTGGGGGCCTATATGCATGCACTATCCTGCGCGCATGGCGAGAGGGGAGGGGAAGGGAGATAAAGAGAAAGGCACACGCAGAATTCTGGAAGAGAGAAAGAGAGAGAGAGGGAGAGAGGAAATGCTGGTTCTCCACTGGCATGTGTACATGTGTGCGTGAGAGAGTAATTGATTTAGTAGAGAGGATTGATGTGTAGTTTTATGTGGGAAAGTTTCACTGGAAACGCTGATGGATTATGGAAGGTTGAAAAAATGTATAGTTGATGTAACTATGCAATTCCAGCTGTTGCATTTGATTTTGATTTAGATTTTAAAGGGCTATGTGCACGTGTATGTAAACCAGACAGTTTATCCAAGATGTTGGACTAAAATGTAAGATAATCATTCAACATGTTTTATAGGTTTTGCAAAATATTCGAACCTTTGCAGAAGCTTTTATCAATTCATAAGACGTTTTTGTAATGAACGAAATTATTATTCTTAAAAAAATTACTTCTTAGAATAATATTTAGCCTACTTTCAAACATACTCAAGCTCTTTTTGACACATTCACCGTCATTAAACTAACATTGAAACATACTACATTGTGACATCTTTTCGCATTCATACAGAATCGCAGTTTGTCGAATTACCATTACTAACTACTAAAAGATAAGGTAAACATATCTTTAGACAAGAAGAAGAATAAATTATCACTTGTACTCCGAAAAGTCACACCCAGCAAGTTATAATACACGCGGACAAGTAAGCTAAAAAATTTAATTTATGGGGCATTCATAGCATATGCAATGCTTCTTTTTTAAATCGAAACTAAAATTGTAGCACAGGTACATTGAAATGTGCGGGTGGCTTAGTATGCCTTATAATTTTTTATCGATTTCCAGCTCGAGAAGTATAAATAAAAAGATGAATGGAAACTTCATTTATGAACTTTCATACAAATTGTCACAAAAAGCTTTTAAGAATGTTAAAACGTTTCGTATTCACATATTTGCGCGACAAATTTCGCAAATTTTACCGAACCTTCAATGACTTCCAACTTTTAAAGTGAATTAGAGTTTCTTTTGATCAAGAGAACATATCCTCAGATTGCTCTTAAATTTTCTCAATCTTACATTTTGCTAAGTCATAACAATCGATATTATCAACACCATGTTTCTATTTCATATTCTTCTTTTCTATAAGATCTACCTTGAACTTATGCCCGCGGTATCATCATAAAAACCAAACGCACACTCAAATAAGGGGATGGTTGGACCCTATTACAGATTCCTACATCATATTCTTCGTTATTCAAACCCACTTTTTATTCTCATCTTCTCATTAACGATCTCCGTCACCCAGTATTTGTTACCACCTAAAGAGGATGCGTCAGACCTACTTTACCCACCAATAAAATACATTCTAAAATTTCGTTTTTCTCAAAAAATACGCATCAGAATCAAATTTCGTTTTCAGGGTAACTTCATTTACTTAAAATACAAAGCGGAAAACTCGAAATATTATCAGACTCGAAAATTAGCAATTACGTGATTATGCTAATTCTTTATTCTGATGATAAATCGAGTGTTCCACTATGTATTTTACGTAAATAAAGCTACCCTGAAAAGGAAATTCGATTCCGATGCGTATTTTCTGCGTAAAACGAAATTCTCGAATGCATTTATCGGCGGGTAAAGTAGGTCTGATGCATCCCCTTAAAGAACGCCAGACGAGCGAAATACTTCATAAAACTTAAAAATTGAAAGAATTGAAAAATGCCAAATTGCCAATAATCACGCGATTGCGTACAAAGTATAAGCAACCCCCCAATACCGATTAATCAGATAATCCTCACCATCGTGCTCGCGGTAAATCCCCATAACGAGCTAAATACCACGCGTACCCGAGCCTCGGTCACAAAACTCACCTCTACAAGGTAGCTGCCACATACCTACCTATACCTACACAGCTATACATCCACATGCCTGCCTATAGCTCGAAGAAGGGCAGCTCAGCTCAGAGGCACAGGCAATACTTAAACAGCGCTCGCTCGCTGTATACCTATATAGCTCCAAGCTCACATGGTCGGGACTCTCCTCCTATGGTGGGGCCCTCGGCTCGGAGCGGGACAGAGCGAGCGAGCGAGCGAGAGAGAGAGAGAGAGATCCTTCTCTCTCCGCAAGAGCTCCCGAGCTCGGAGCTCTCCGAGGCCGAGCGAGCAGAGTCAGTCGCTCTCCGGGCCCGTTCCGCGCGCGTCACGCGCCCCCCGCACGCACGCGCACTCTCTTCCTCCCCCCTCCCCCTCCTATTTCGTTCGAGGAATATTCTTCTTCTTTCGATTTTCGAGCGCGTTCCTTTGTTTTTGTTTACAACGCGCGTCAAGTCGGTGCGCACGACGACGATCGTTGGTGATTTAATTTTGTAAATATATATATTGTATATTTATATATATATATACAGTGCTGTGTGGAAGCCAGGAGCGAGAAGAGATTGTTTGCGAGACCCCGACGACGCTGCCAGCGCCGACGAGAGGATTATATAGAGCTACAAGGTAGGGTTGTGTTGTGTTGGAGCGCGGAAATAAAGGAGTGCGCGCGACGGCGTCTTGTTAGTCTCCTGTTTTTTTTTGGGGGCTTGATTTTTCAGTTTTCTAGGGTTACTTTTTAATGACGGAAGTGTGAACACGAGCGTGGAAGTAAAACTACGCGAATTTTATGTTGACTTGTATATTTTTCTCTTATAATACACATTTGATTTATTTATGCGAAAAGATATAAGGTTATAATTTAGAAGTAAGAAGAAAGTGCGAGAGGTTTTGGTGAACGGTTGAAATGAAAAGTGACGCAATGTGCGGAGGACCCCCTTTTTTTGCACGGGGTGCTAATTGTGCGACTAAGTAGTTGGAAGATTTTTGTGCGTCCGTCCGCTCGTTATTGCAATTTATTTCGGACTTCCCTCGCGCTCTCATCGGCATGCAAAGCCGTGTGCGAAAGGAGAAAAGAGGAGTTTTACCAAGGGTCTCTCTCTGCAGCTCCGAGTGCAACAGTTGCGTACAAGGCCGCACACTCTGTCTCTGTGGGGGTTCACATCCCGTCCACCGAGATCCTTTTGTATCGAACTTCGACTTTCTCTCTCCCTCTCTCGCCCGATGAACCGATGCGCGCGTAGCACGCGAAGCTACCGAAGCACGCGCTACAATAGAAGCCAAATCCGGTTATCCGAGTAACAGCACCTAACTCATTCTCCGCAAAGCGAAATTCCGTCTTTATAGAACTCAAGCCCGAGTCTAACTTTGCGCGAAGTAGAAGAGTCGAAACGGAATTCTCTTCTCGGTCTTTTTTTCGCGCTCGCGGTGAAGTATACGCGGCGTGGCTTCGCTCTGTATAAGCTTCAGTTCCGACGTGCCACGGACAAAGCGAAAGAGAGAGAGAGAGAGAGAGAGACAGAGTAGGTAGACACGCGGGGACTTTTTCAATGGTGAAGTTTCGGAGCGAGAGCAGATGCGCGCCAGGTTGTGCGCGGCCGAGGCTCTCCGTACGCGGTATTATAGGTATAATAAACGTGGGCTTCGCGTTGGAATTTGTGAAAGGGCATGTACTACTGCTGTACTATACCTATACACGGTGAACGAGACTGGCTGCGGATGCAAGCGGTAGTGCGGCGCTGCGTAATAATGCGTTTACGTGCACACGCGTGCTTTTCTCTTGCGCTGCGCCTGCGAAGTGAATTATGGAGTTTTTAATTTTTTTTTGTTGCTCGGATGAACATTTTTCGCTCAAGCTTTGATGCGGCTTGCTAAGTGACTTTATAATAGGTTGGAAAGTTAATGGATTCGTGGAGGTACGAAAAGTGTGTCAAACAAACGTTTCAAAAATTGTGATAATTGGTTTGAAAGTTTCAATAAAGTCGGAGACTTCGGAATTTCATTTCTGAGCGAAGTGACGTTATTTTATTTTTTGTGGTACTTACACGAGGCTACCGTTTAAAAAGTATAGTTAATTTAACTTAAATTTAGAATATATCATTTTCTCTTCTATGCTATTTACATTTTAGTAACTTATGAAATGAACTCAATTTTCTCCCGTTAAAGCCTTAAAAAAGTGTCTCATAGCTCCGACATCAATTTCAATATTTTCTCAACAATCCAAACGTCTCACATACACACACGCATACTTCTCAGAAATAAAACTCACGTAACACGTGTGCGCGCTAAATCATGCAAAACTCCGCGTCGACGCCAACACCGCGAGCGTTTACTCATTCAGCCAAGAAAGAGAGCAGCACCGAACGCGAAATAAAGAGAAAAAAAGGAAAAACAAACGCTCCGAATACCTATCAACACTCATCGCTGCACTATATATATGCAGTCGCGGTGCACAAGGGCACGGAGTATAATAGAGTGCGCTGCGTAATTTTTATACTCGCTCTCGCGTAAAGACAATGAGAAGCCGCCGCCGCGCGAGCGTCGACTCGAGACTCGGAAAGGTACGAGACGACGACGACGCTGCTGCTTTCCTCGCCTCCTCGCGCGGTAATAAGCGTGCAGGCGCGAGGACAGACCGCGTGTCGTGATGGGAGAGTTGAAATTTGACGCGGGAAAGGAGAGTTCGTAGATTGCGTTGCGGAGTTTAGGTTTTGAAAATTTTCTTCGTGGTTTGTGGAGTTTGGTTTGGTTGGTTGGATGCGAGACTGACGTGTAAACAAAAGTTGTGAGTCCTGTATTGCGTCATTCGTGAAGCAGGACAACGTGGGTACATCACGCTTGAATTGCTTTGCGGCACGTGACCTACTACATTGTTTCATTATCTCGGTGATGAAAGTAATTTGAGAATAAGGTGCGCTTACGGTTTACTCTTTAGTCATTTGAATTTGTATTTCTTTTTTTCAATATTAATTTGAATGCGTAAGACAAATATAACAAAACGGTTGTGAGAACTATAGAAAAGTAACATAAATGTTTTTTATTGTAATATAAGGTAGCACTCAAAGATTGAAGGTTAGAACATTTAGTAATAGACTTTTTTGTATTTTATGTTTTGAATAAAGAGTAATACACTAATAAACTAAATAGATAACAAGGCTAGAACATTAACAGTAATTAATTAATTACCCTGATGAACAATACAAAATGGAATAAATCACATTAAAATATACCCCACTGAAAATTGCTATGATTGATGATTCACGATCAAATTTATCTTTCGGAATAATTAAAAGTATGATAAATTTTAACATTCATCAGGGTGATTTCCTTTTCAAGTCCGAATATCCTACGATTACTATGATTTTGAAGATCATTTTTATAAAAAAAATCTCTGTATAACTATATGTAGCTAATATCTCTGTACATAGGTACGTTTTACGTTCTTTCACCTTGCCTCGTACTTGCTTCTACCATAGTAAAACTTGCTATAAATTTTAAGAGCCGATAAAGTTCACGTCGTAAACTTATGAAAACACTGTGATTTAAACATAAATAAAGTATAAAACTTTTCAACCTTTTGATCTCCAAGGTATGGTCGTGACGTTCCTCATTTTGTGATGTTCTTATTTTCAAAAAAATACTTTATGTTTTCTTTACACCGTTTTATAAAATGCAGCAGTCTGGTTCTTGTTACAAGCAGTTTGATTCTTCAATTGTTTTTATAATATTTAAAAAATGAACTTTCTGTAATACAATAATACATTTGTTTGAGGGTAGGAGGTACTGGAATATTTATTCCCTGAATTAGAGTATATTACTATATTATACAGTCTATATATTATATAAGCTACTCGTGTAGTTAAAAGCAAGCAAAATATATAATAACAGGTGGCGTATTCTGAAAAATCCTACTAAAAAGATCGTTTTCATCTTGAATGTTTAACACTCATATTTCTAATTTAAATACAATATTTTCACAAACTACTTTTCATTTGTTGTTAAATTTCAATTTTGTCACATTTTATTAAACAAAATTTGAACTATCTGTTAAAATTGTAATATCTCCTCTATTTTTTTCAATCTTACATAAAACGAGCAAAACCTTGCTCAAAGCGACAATCGCAAGCATCGTTTCGACCTCCCCGAACCTGCACCTCCATCTCTCGAATCCCAGGTGCATACCTAGAGCCTCGGAGAGAAGCCAATAATTTCCGCGCTTTGGCCCGCCGCGCGCGCGCGTTCTCATTTTCTCACGCTCGGCGCTCGCTCGCGCTGGCGAGAAGATCCTCTCGACGCTATATCGCCGCGGGGCGCGACACCGGTGCAGAGAGAGAGAGAGAGAGAGAGCTCGGCCGAGCGAAAATCGCGATGGTAAACACTGCAGCGGTGTCCGAGGATACAAAGAGGGTTAGAGGACGAGAGAGAGAAAGAGAGATGAGAAAGAGTGTCGGACAACAAAAAGCGAGGGCGAGTCGTGATGCGTTGGGAAAATAGCTCTGGCGAGAGCGTGCCGAGACTGTACGTGAGATTTTCTGATGTGGCTTATCTTCTTGGGTGTGCTTTCTGGTTTTTTGTTGGCTACAACTTTTCGAGATGTTGGTAGAGGCGGTGCGTTATGAAGATGCTGAAGTAGGTATAATAGCTGCTACTCTTAAATCGGTTTCAATGCTTGACTTTTTGTGGGAATTTGTTATTATAAGAAGCGTTATTTATAACTACATTTTTTACCCACTATAGCTAAGATTGTGTAACGATCAACCTAACTTTTAAATAAACAATATTATGTATTCAGAAAAAGAAAACAAGAAAAGCGTTTCTTTTTAGCGAAGTCTGCATACGAAATGAATGTTAAAAGTTGCAACTTGGAATCTCTAGATAATCGTGCATATTTGAGAGTACACTCGTATAAATTTGCACACAAACACATAAACTCCCGAAACACAGACAGTAGAGAAAAAAAGTGAATGAACGCGTTTGTACCGTCGTACAGTGTTCACTGTCCAGCCAAGGCCGCGATTACTGGGTAACTCGGGTGTCGCGCGCATCCGTTGTGATTAAATGTAATCGCGGGAGAGCAGCAGCACCCACGAAACGCGATCGTTTCCGCTCGCACTCTCTCGCTCTTCAAAGGACACATCAATATTGTTCTATACGCGTATGTATCAGTCAATCTCTGCCGTTGCCAACCTAACGCGCTTTGTTATAAGAGGTTTATGTTAGGAGGGTTATTTTTTGCAGTATATGGAGGTTTTTGCGGTGTAAAGTGGAGCCGTCGATTTTTAGGATGAGTAGAAGCTACGATCGTGAGAGTCATGAGAAGGATTTGTTTTATCAGCGTTTTGTATGAGGTGATGCTGTATAGGAGGTTGTTAGACGAGAGAGTAGGATAGGAATAGGCAGTAAATTATGTAGAAAGAGGTATTATGAATTTATGAATTTTTTAAATTCTTAAGTAGTTGAATAAATAAATTATTTACAGTAATAGTTGTGATTCATACTAACTGCATTGTTAAATAAAACAAACGTGGCTGCATATTCTAATTCAACTTCATATTATTAAAATATAAGCTAGAATCCTTTTGCATACAATAGTAGACGTTGCGTGTTCAAAGCGTAATTAGCAGTTATTAAATTAAGCCTGCGTATGCTTGCCTGCAATTTCTGCAGGGTTACAAGAGCATTAATTATCCGATTGAAGTCGAGAGAGATAATTCTATTTCAAGCGCGTATCTAAACCAAATTATTTACGGTTGAAATTCAAATTTTTATAAAATGTATAGCTTGCGGAAAAGATTTTCCCCGAAGGCATCGTAATTTTCTAAAACGAAAACTGGTACTTTGAGTGAAAGTCGCTGACGGCGATACAGTGTACCATTATTGCAGTTGCAATACTGCAGCGCCAGCACAGTGCGTAAAGAAACAAGTTTTCCGAATAGCCAATTAAATGCTAATCCATCCAGTGACGATCTTGCACTATACGATCAAACGATCGAGATAGCTAACTATTTTAGCTGTATTATACTACAGCATAAAGAAACTTTGTAGACTGTATAATTTGTTGATTTATAAATCAAATATCATTTCATAATATTATAAATTTCGTTATTCCTAACACTATCATTTTAAGTGCACACTTGACTTCTCAACTATAACATAATGATACAACAAAAGCGCACACATAATGCATATCAAAATGGCGACGCACACTCGCATTTGCATGCACAATTCACTCTATACAGTGCCAATAAATCCCTCACTCATTGACCCACGCGCCAACAGCAGCAACCAACTACATATTCAAAAACACCCAAACCACAAGCTCCAATTACCATATCCCACACTAATTCCTCCTCAAAAAAACACCTCACCCACCAACCACTCCACTCCAAACATTCATATTCCTCTCCCACGCAACGTCTAACACACGCACACAGCTACCGTGCAGCATCCCCTCGAACTCTCCAGACCACCGCAAGAAAAGCACGCGAGCGCCCGTTTATACCACGCACTAAAAAAAAGAAACTGTTCTGCAGGCCACATGTGCGCCGCCGCCGGTTCCATAAAGCCGCGCTTGTGTGTATGTAGCATATATACAACGCGCGATATAAAGCCCTGCGCGCTCGCGTAACGATTATAGGCTTGCCATAGCAGTGCACAGTAACCGGCGGCGCGGCTGTGCGGATTTACCTCGTTACGAAATGCGTGTGTGTGTATACAGTTCGCGAGTGCAGCGGCGGCGCGTTATAGCTGTGCAGCTGCAGTGAATGGAGAGTGTATTATAGCAGTGTATTTTCAAGAGCCGCCGCCGCGCCTATCGAGCGGAGATCCTTGTAATGGATTTTTTAGATTGTGTTGGTTTGTTGATAGATATTCCTGTACGTGAGAGGAATTTTAGTTAGTTGGTTGTATTGTATAGATTGTTATAGGTGTTTTGTGTTTATTTGTTGGGTTAGAGTTGTTCTACGCGAAGGGAATGTAGTTAGCTATTAAGTTAGCTTATTATTGTTATCTAGTTAGTATATAGTTAGCTATTAGTTAGCTTATTATTGTTATCTATAGCTGATACTTTTAATTAATAGAAATGATTATATACTCGAAAAAGCTTAGAAAAGAGTGTTATTGGTATTATACCATATTACAGAGCACCGCCAGAACAAGACTAGATATAACATTGCAAATAAATTTTAGCTTGAGTTTTGAGCGAGAATCGATTTATAAGAAAAAAATATACGAATACTTTCAAAATCACTATAATGTCATAGATTGAAGCTGTATATTGTGATAATAAAATGTGATTAGACAGATTTTAATTCATAAAAAAGGCTTGTTTCTCAATCAGTTTTTACAAATCCTTAATTTTTAGTTGTCATATAGTCTTGTTCTGGAGGTGCGACGTTATATAAAGATTAATTTAGTGATTTTTCAGTTTAATCGAATCGCAGATGATCGTATAGAGTTCGAAACTCAGCGTACAAGTATTGATTTCAGCGAATCAGTTTCAATGTCATCGATCACTTTTCATAAAGTAGTCTTGGAAAACACGTTAAATCGAGCTCTTTTACAGGCATTACGCTTTAAATTACATAATCCGTTTGCAGTTTCTCCTTGAACGAAATACTGCCCTACTACAAACTTAAATTTTGCGGTAACATGTCACAATGAAAACAACAACGATTTCGCAAACGTCCCAAGGTAAAACTGATTCACTTATAATCCCCTTACACCCTAAATGAGATATCTTCAACACGGTATCCACGTATTTTGATTGGTTGATAAGATCTCAGCGCGAAATTTAAATGTAGTATAAAAAGCGTTTAACTAAAAAGAAACGCTACAAACTTATAATAGCACAAAAATACCAAAAGAAATGTCCCAATCGACTCCACGTTCTGCGCCTCGGGATAATACGAAACCACCTCGCTCTATCACCTGGCGACCCGCCAGAAAGATCAGAAATAGAAAGTCAACCGGCGAGGTGAAAAATGAAAGAGTCATCCTGCCGGTTATGCGTCAGATCTTAGGACTCAGGAAGTCCGCGATCGTGAAGTGCATTCCGCGTGAATCACGCGAAGGATCGTGAACTGACAGAGTAAGAGGAATAGGTCTATAGAAGAGAGCACGCGAGGGACTAGGTAGAAAGGATATAAGGGATGAGGTGTCAATTATCGCTTCTATATGCGTTAGGCCAAGCTCTCGGCTAGACGCGACTTCGATTCTTCGAACAAAGAGTCGCGCGAGACATCCTTTGACTTGTAGACAGAAGGAATTCTGTGCTATTCTGCGCTAAAATAGTGTTGAGCGTGGTCATGATGCTTCAGGAACTGTATTGTTGAATGGTCAGGTCGAACCAGAATATCATTATGAATAATGCGGTTTGTAGAGAATTTAACTGGAAAGGTCAGGTATTTAACCTATTCCCTTCCCGTCGTGACGTTTTAATTCGTGGAATTTAATCATGGGTTTTCCGTATGACGAATATACAATATGCATATTTGAAGCTTAAGGACAAATATAGTTTTGGCTGCTTTAGACAAGTACGGGATTTTATAATAAAATGTGTTAAAGCAGGCAAAAGAACGTGACGACTCATGAAAGGGTTAAAAATTTGTAGACATTTAATTTTATAACAAACCCTCATATATTCACTCGGGTCACTAATATACATTTGTATCACCAACAGCATTATCCGCTTGTCATAACACAAACACTTCTTAAGACACATTTCACCAAGAAAACCACTCACAAGTGATCAAATTTCCCTCAAAACGCCCCGCACTGTACACTACCCCGAGAAGAAGAAGAATCATCAGTTTTATCTTCCAAAAATATTTATCCAACCGTCAAGATTACGCACACACAAGGATCGTTTCTTCCTTCACACATCTCCCGCGGCACATCATAATCGCGCCGCTCCAAGGAAACGCGATAGCGCCTCATTCATACATCCCAGGTGTGTGTTAGGCTGCAGCGCGTATATATCGCGCCTCGCGATTCTCCGATGATAAGCGCCTTCCTCACTCTCTTTTTTGTCCCTTGCGCAGGCTCTACCAGTAGAGACTTTCTAATCTCGCGCGAGAGCTGTGTTTATATAGGTATAGCTGCTGCGCGCAGGGGCCTGAGAGAAAACAAAATAAAAGACGAGGTATAACTTTTTTTTTGGTGTTGGAGATCACAGTATGCGTTTTGTTGATTTTTCTCGGCTGCGGGGAAAGTCTCGGAAGTTTGGGTGAACGAGGTCTGAGGTGTGCGTGAGATGGGTGTCTAATGTCTACCAGAGAGAAAGAAAGTACCATGGAGGTGAGATTTTGTAGGATTCTGTGGTGGTGTTCGGTGATGGTACTTTTGGGTGTATTAACATGGTTGTGCTTTTGAATAAGAACGATGCATCAAATATTGCTGGCACGATTATGAATTAGAATCTGCATATGTTTGATGTTAATTTTTAAGAATCAGAAGTGTGTAGCACTTAAAATTATATTCATCCTAATATATCTTCGAAACTCGCTCATTCACTGCGTTATTTATTAATACCGATCTAAATTCTACTTTCGCTTAGAATATTTTAATACAAAACTTTCGAATAAAAAAAAAGCTTATCAAATCTTTTTTGCACACGATCAAAGAACCCATGCACAATCCTGCACCGCGCTAAAATGAAGCAATACAAGCCGACGCGCAAACCAGTCTTCGAACCCCAATCCCCCAAAAAGAACCACACCAACTTCACACGCACGCAGCGTCTCTCTCTCTTTCTCTCTCCGAGGCAAGGAGCGAAGCGAAAATCGGTGTCCCTCGCCTCTGCCTCGCATCTTTTTTTCGGGAATCCGAGGCAGCGATCGCAGAAGAAGAAGAAGAAGAAGAAGAAGACGACGTGACTGGGGGGGAGAAAGAAAGGTGCGGCGGCGGTCCTCGAATGGAATACCTTTCCCACGTGCGATCATAGATTCTCCGGGCTCTCGGTATAATATATACAAGGCGACCTTGGACGATTTCACGATTCACGCTCGGGGAATGCTGCGGCGCGTGCATATAATACACGCGCGGCATGCTCCTGACTCCCGCACTGTACTCGGGGGCTCTTTCTTTCTGTTTTGGGGTTTCCTTTTCTTTCGCCGATGCTTTTTTATATTCCGACTTGTTTCCCTGGCAGGTTTCGTTGCTCTCTCCGGGGATATCGATTTCTCGGAAAAAGTCGCGTGAGGTCGTGGAGGTTTGAAGAGCGCGGAGGCGGGTTTGAGATTGTTGAACGCAGGTCAGTGGTTTCGGCGCTGTGAATCACTTGGAGAGATGAAAAAAATTCGGGAAGTCCTGTGTGGTTTCGTTTAGTGACGTTTGAATTTTCCGCAGTGATGCTGGTGTGAACAGTTTTTAATTTGCTTATTTGAGAATAATGTACTTGTACGTAATTGATTAAAGCTTTTTGCGATTGCAAGAAAATAATGATGTTTGCCAAATTTATGAACAATTTTGTTGATTCTTCCAAATTCAACTTCTTCAAGATTTAATCTAAATTACACCAATTTAAATTTCTGAAATGTTAACTCGACAATAAATTTCGAAAAATTCTTACGAATCAAGCGAATGATCTCATGATTCACAAAGAACTTAGCACTTGAATTCGGAGAAAAATGTGCTCGTGTTTTATCGTGAAACTATTATTGCGATAAATCTCGCCAAGTCAAAATAATGAATAATTCATCCTACAAAATTTACCCTCTTATTTTTCAAAGGTCTAAAATCACACAGTCACTAAATTCACACTTGTTATTGAAAGATTGCAGTTACCAAGTTGCATTGATATACCTCACACTGATAAACGAGAAATTATACTCATCAGGTAGATTACTAGAAAGCTAGATCCTTGTTCTTCTTGTTAGTCCCATTTTCATTGCATTTATAAAACGCCGCAGTACTTGCTGTACATAATCACTAGTGAATCAACAAGAGGATGATTTAGAAAGAAAAACAGTTAAAATTAATTGACATGGCTTGCCATGTCTTTCTCACGTCTTTGTAATGTCTCTTCTTGACAAACACTTCAATAAAGTCTTGCTTTAACTTTCAAAGTAGAGTAAAATTAATACAATCAGACTTCAATCAATTTTGAAAAGTCAAATGCATAGAGAATATTTTTCTCTATTTTTACCTACCGCACAATATTTATTTATACAAATTGAATCTATAGTATTTGATGACAAAGGTAAGACTGTATTATAAGCTCTATTTCATTTTATTTGAATAATTGCAATGAAATAATTCTATTCCGATTACTCAGATTACAAATAACTAAATTTTACTGACCATTACCAAATATGATGAAATCGGTTAGTCAGGATAACTGAAAGAACTCTTTCATGCATCATAAGTGAGCAAACTAGTACCTTGATACATTTTATATCATTCTGAATTAATAAAACACATGAAATACCGAACCGAAGTATTTAAAATTTCCAGGCTCACGCAATCTTTGAAATATCCCTGCATTGCCGCGCGCATGAAGCACATTAAAACCCCATAAAATCCCAGCAACGCACAGCTCTCGCCGCTAAGCGCTCGAAAATCCACGGAAATCCTTCATTCGTCAGTTGTACAAACGAAGGCGCGTCTCTCTAACTGTAAAATCCATACAAGTCCCGCGCGTCTAGCGCTCTCCGAGTTCAACACGACCTGTAGATATATATACCTATACGCGCCCCGCGTCCTTTCACCATCGCGAGCGTGGAGCGGGAGGATCAGAACCGGGCGGCGCGGCACCTGCGCACGTAAAAAAATTATTGTGTTCTCTCTCTCTCTCTCTCGCTCTCTCTCCTCTCGCGAATAAAAGCAAACGCGCGCCGCCATGAATTATTCATGAGGCTTCGTATAATTCCCGCCACGGGGATTCGAGCGTTTCTCTCTCTCTCCTCTTTTTGTGAGCCCGTCATTACCGATCGAATCCAAGCCGCCGTCGCAGTCGCGCCAAGTTCGAAAGCTTGCCTGGTGCTTTGTGCAGAATTGCGTTGGATACTTGGATATGAAACGTATTGAGATAGATGATTAACCGAGAAAGAAGTTAGTGGAATAGTAAAGTATTCAGAGAGTTACTGGAAATTTGACTATTTTAACGGCTATCGGTGCCGACTTGTTATATAGTAATGCAGTTTTTATTAACTGTGAGAGTAAATAATAAGTAGTACCGTTCTTTTTTAGTTTATCAATTATATTCAAAAGAATTTAAGTTTCTAGAACAATTTTTAGTGCACTGAGAGAGTAATCTTCTCAAGCGGACAGATATCAACATCCAAATATTCAGACTAGACCTATCAGACTTTTTAATAATTACATGAAAAGGAGTTATTATAACATAGTTCTTAAATTTCAAAAGGCTAAAATAAATAAATAAAATTTGAACTGTACGGGGTCATTTTAACAATATTATATAAATGCATCAATTCACATATGACAAAGGAAATGCTTTCACAGCTGTGCATACGGTATCAATAAACCGATTGGAACGCACTTTGTAATATAGGGTAAAAATTTCGATCATAAAAATATAAAGAATTTCCATAATTTATCTTTCAATTGTTATTTCAAACGTCCATTAATATTAATGCCAAAGAAGGATTTGCATGCAAACTTGATGCACGCGCGCAAGCTGTTCTATATTCATGAGAAAAAAGGACGCGTAAACTTTTAGCGATGCAGATAAAAATATTTTCTGCCAACCGCCGCCGCGAGGTGGCAATCAAAACTTATGCTTTCGCGATTACAATTTTTTGCTGAAATCTCGAGATCTGGGACGTCGCCAATTGTTTCATCGCACGTATACATTGCGAAGTTACGCGGCGTTTTAATATGTTTGAAACTCGTTGTTTGGTACGGTTTTCGAAACCTATAAAATGGACTGGAATACAAGTTTTATATTTTATTCTGTTCTTTTACCACGCGCACTTGAAAATTGTCCAATTATACAGAAATAAGAGAAATATTTAAAAAATCATATGTTTTTTTTCTATTTTCTTGTAAATGACTCAAAATTACGTAATAAAATTGCTATTAAAAATAAATTATGTAAATGCTGTGTATTCTAAATAACGATTACAATAGACTAAATAGAAAACAAAATAATTATCATTTATAGTCAACCAAACGTCTATAGAGAACATCACAACGCAAACATCTACTCATCACATGCTGGAATTCGAAATTATTAGATTATTCCCAACGGAGTGCCGAGTGTATTTATCCTGTGAGAGATCGGAGCAGCAAGCCACTACTTGGCGGCCAGTTGTGCGCTCCGATATATCCTCGAATCATCAATTGAAGTAACGGCAAAGTTAAAGTTGCGAAACTCGATCTGTCTTGCGTGTAAAACCAGTCAAGCCTCTTGTGTGGACTTGTCGTGAGAGTAGAAACTCTCGGCGAACGCGTTCAATCAACCAAACTTAAATGTTTGAATACTTCTTGCTTTCAAAACTTTTGGATTTTTAGTATATTTTAATTAATTTTTCGATTTTTCTCTCTAATTAAAGAAGTGCGTAAATCCAGTATAAAATAATGAAACTGTTTATACTATTAATTTAATTCAACTATAATAACATGACTCATATCGCTCATTTAATTATTTTCTATCAATTTACTAACAATAAAGCAAAAGTTCAAAAAGTGACAAACTAACTTTTGACATAGATTGTACAAAGAATAGAAGCACAATTTTAAATAATACGTACAATTATTACTTCCTAAAAGTGAAAGTATCCAGACACAAAAAGCTTCAGCTACTTAAAAGGATCACCAGCAGCATCCGACGCGAGCAAAAACGCCTGGGAGTCGCATCAGCACAGCTGCAAAGCCGCACAAAACGACGCATCTCGCAAGCGCGTTCGGAAAAAAAAGATCATAAGAACGACGACGAATCAGGCTGCACACGAAGCCTGAGCAAAGAAATATACATAACGGGGACAATGCGCGCGCGACTTCTTGGCGATTGACCCCGGGCGAAGAAGCAGAAGAAGAAGGAGGAGCGGAGGAGGCACGCGGCGCTCCGTCTGCCTTCAATTAATTAACTAATAAACTTCTAACGACCTACAACTCGATACTATGCCTCTGCCTCTGCCTCTCTGCTCGGAGAGCAGGCATTCGCGTGGGACTGGCCGCTGCTGGCCCGACGGATTTTCAGGGTCTTATCGTTTAAGCGCACTCGCGACGCGTCGAGCCTTCGTAAGTGGGATTCTTTTTGGACAATCAGAGAGCTACTGCTGGATGCCGAGGGCGATGGTGATTCTGTTGTTGCTCGAGGTTGTCGGTTGGGCTTTGACGCATCGAGAGAGGTAGAGTCATGTAAACAATTATAGCGCGGGTGCGCTGATTTTCAGGACTGCTGGAGATTTTCGGGGAAATTATACAGCGGGGGCGTATGGCTTTTTGTGGAATGGCTGGATGCTGATTGATGAATGATTTTAGTATCGATTGACCAGGTGATTTATTACGAGCTATGAATTGGTCTTTTTAAAGGTGCTCGTTTAAGTACTCGTGTGAATTTACGTTAATAATAAAAAGTATTCATTTTTGTATTCAATCAAATTTATTGATATCATAACATGATTCGTTAGAAACGAGGTTGAATTTGCATTAAATCTACTGATTTTAAGTTCTCGTTGATAGAAGATATAATGCTATGCGATAGTAAATACAGATACGGGAGTTTTAAGTGAGGGCAGATAACTTTATTAATTTAGGAAGTCCGTAAAGATAACGCGAAACATTTAGTTCCTGCAACATTTTTTTGATAGTAGCAAAAATTTTAGCTGCTTCTTAGTACCTATACTTATTTCACGTTCTCTTATGAATTAATTTTAATTTCACACGTATGTAAGATATTTAAGAATTTTATGCTTCCGAGCATTTTCATACTAAATTCCAACATCTTTGCGTTATCAGATCAACATTATCTACCGCCAAATTCTCTTTGTGGGCCATAACAACCTGAAGCCTGTGGCTTATCTTCGGAAAGCAAATATCAAACTGTATGAGCAAACTTTCAAAACTAGACACGTTTTTTCCCTCTAGTCTACATTCTTCGTTTTTAAAACCAACTAGATTTTCGTCATATTTCATTCGCTACAAAAGCTTCATTTTTCTTCTGGATATGAACTCGTCACGTTATGAGATAAAAAAAACTTCTCAACTTCCAGCCAACTTCACAGAACCACACCCGCACAAGCGATCGTAGTCTCGTCTTTACCCTCCCCTACTTTAAAGCATCCTCCATCAGGCTATACTGCACCGCCAACTGCAACATGACCCACATATAATTCCAGTGCAATATATATACCCACCAAACAATGCAACAAGAGCAAAACCTGCGGTCATCCGATTACAAGCTCCAGTGGAGAACACGCTTATAAGGACAATAAAGCCCATGGCGAGGTGACTCACTAAAAAGTACGCCATCTCTTGCAACGAGGACTACGCGGCTTCGTGGAAATCGTGCGCCCGCGGAGCTACCGGCGAGTTACACGCACAGTGGTACACTTATGCGTACATGTACGTATACGTGTAACGAGGCTCGAGCGCGCAACAAGGGCCGCCCGCGCTGCCGCCGGAAGCGAGCCTCAATGTGACGCAGCGTGTTATACTGGACCCATCCTCTCCACTCTCTCTCTCTCTCTCTCTCTCTCTCTCTCTCTCTCTCTCTGCTTGACTCGACTTGATGTTGTACTCTTCGCTATCAGAAGCGACACGCGTCGTGCGGTCGTCGGCGAGTGATTCGTGCATGCAGCGCTCCTCAGTGTTGGAGCGCGAGCGCGGCTGCGACGATGTGCTTGCTCTCAAGCGAGGATAGTTTTTCAAGTTTGCGACCGATCTTTTTAGCGCGAGATTGAGATTCGTGGGTGGATGAGATTGCGTGTAGGTGGTGGGTTCAGTGCTCTGTGTCGGTGAAGCTGGATACCGTTGCTTTTGGAATTTCTTGCAGTTTTGGAGGTGTTTTTTTATATATAAGGTGACGGTGTGCTTTGTTAGGATGAGTTTGAAGTGAAGTTTTCTGACAGTTATAAGCTGGTGGAAAATGTCACGGTTTTTCTTAGCAGCTTTTCAACGGTTTTGTTGGATGTGCTTATTGTTTGCGGAGAACAATACGTTAATGCTAGAGAAGTTTGCGTGAAATATTGTACATGTACATTGATAATTGGTGTATTCATGTGTTAAAGAATGCATAGTTTTGAAGAAATGTACATGAACAATAGATATTCGTATTGTTTTAATTAACAACATGTATATCTTTCATTAGTACTATTGACTATTGATTGCTAGCTAAATAACATTTTTCATAAAAATACTTAGAAACTGTACAGAAAAACCGTTTGAATTACACCAAGAATAGGTAATGTTTACACTCATACAATCAAAACCGGTAAATTGTAGACATATTTTTGAATTGAAATGTCGGTACGAAGTTACTCCATGAGCCATTTATTGTGCATTGCGTAAACGGCAGGTTTATAATCAAGACATGCAGATTAACTTTTGCCATTATTAATCTTTTGTATTCACGAAAAATTAATGCGAGCTTGAGATAATCCTCTGACGAGGATGAGGATTAGACGGCATGCTAATGCGACGACATGTAGCGCATCTATCGCGGCCATTATTATTTCATGGAGATTTACCTCTCCTAGACAACTTTGAAACATCTTATGACAAAATATTATGCATTATATTTATTTAGTCACGTAGAGTGTAATTTTTTATATTTTTTTTCTCTTACAAGTTATCATTGTTATTTTTCAATGCGCACACTCATAAAATTGTGTTAATGATTAGTTATTAAATAAGTGCTGTGGGATAAATTATACATTTATATAAAGGAACAAGCCATAATATTCTAGACAGATTACAAAAATCGATACGAAAATTATAATAAATTGATACTTGACTCAACGATTTAATGCTTTTCGCAATGGCACAGTCAGTCAAGCGTATAATAAATGGGAAATTCTCAGCTTCGAGTAGCGATTACGGAATGTACATTTTTTCAGTCACGCTCTGTACTGATTATCTGATCTTGGCAGCATTTTTTTTTAAATGAACTGATCAGATCAAAAACTATATAAGAATTTACATAAATTATTAACCGCTCATAAAATCTACTCATGTTTAATCCATCTCGACATAATTTGATTGACTAAAGTTAATTAAGTTGATTATATATAATAATTATTAGTTCATCATCTTTAGCACGTATAAAATGGATAAATTAATGATAATTTGTATATTCTCTGTTACAGAATAAGAGCCGTTAAAGATGGCGGTGTTCGGATTGGTCTCGGCCGTGGCCGGCTTTGTGAAAGTCCGATATTTAATCGACAAGGCCATAATTGATAATATGGTCTTCAGGGCGCACTATAGAATCACCGCAGCTATTCTCTTCGCTTGTTGCATCATAGTCACGGCGAACAATCTAATAGGTGAGTGCCTGAGCATTTTTTTCCTTTCTCCCCTCGGGCCGCTGAAAAGTATCCCCTTTCTAACGTCGCACGGTGCAAACTTTCGCTATACGGTCAATTTAATATTCCAATTTTTCCATTCGAAATAGTAAAACCAAATTCTGTGCATTAATTCAAGTCAATGTATTTATTTGTTATATTTGATGGAATTATAACAGTTAAATGAAATTATAGAGATTTTCATGTTAATGTACTAAGCTTGCAAATAAATTAGCTATGAGGGCAAGCCGTTTTGCATTGTAATTACGTGAATTATTACGATTTTTCTCTCTAGTGGTTGTAAGCGATTTTAAAGATAAACGACCTAACTACTGAATCACTGAGTTGCTATATAATTGCCAAGGTTGAAGTTAATATACCATTAGTATGGAAGAAATAAGTACTTTTCTTGTTTTCTACATTTTACCAACTTCTTTTAAAGTGTTGTTTTGCAAATTTGTCATGCAGTATAATATTTTGCAGCAGTTTGAGCACAATAGCTTTCCTTATCTTGTACATGTAATAGTAAATAAACTTGAACGAACAAGGGTTTCAAGTAAAATTACATTTGTTGTACTGATAAATCATTATAATTGTTCAGTTTTCTTCACTGCATTTATGAATTATTAAGTTCTATAAACAATTAAATTATCAACAGCATCTACATATTTAACTTATTGTAGTAAAAAATTAGAAGTGCATAAAATACCTTTCTACCATAGTGTCATAATTTGCTAGTATATTCCGCATAAAATAAAATATTTAAAAGTTTCTATGAACACTGAAAATACGTTTTAATATGGGAAAATATACACATAACACAATGAGAAATTGCACTTACACACGAATGCGAGATATAAACCGTTAATTTCAGAATGCGAAAACTCACCTTCAACGTGAATTCGCCACGTTGTAGTTTGAATCGTGTGAACTGGAGATACGCTATATTTTGTCGGGTATTATATATTTGCTCACAAAAGCCAAGTTTTATATGCACTCCTCTATCAGATAAGCTTTGCGCGCGCATTTTTCACGCACTGCTTATGTTGTTAGTGAGCCACGTGCTTCTGTAAGCCAGTAATCGGAGCTGAATCTTGTCTGAAATTTCACTGACTAAGTATGTACTTTGAGCCAGCATTAATATGTCCTTTCTTCGAATTGCAGAAATAGACTGGCGTATCACTGCTTTGATTTTTTTTTCATACGTTTGCTGTTTCATGGCTGATCATATTTCGCTTTCACCATGGATTTGCATGAAAACGCAGAAACACGATATGCCATATTTTATGAACGCAAATACATGTTCTAAATAAAAAGCCTTTGAATAATATTGAATGATAAAAGTTGCTCTCTTTTATAGTGGTATTACAAAGCTTCTCTAAAATTGATACTGTGATACTTACAAGTAAAACAGTACATATCGCACCTCCGGAATAAGGCTATGACAACTTAACATTTTTTCAATTTGTTCAATTTAGCTTTTTGTACATAAAATAGCTCATACGAAAAATGCCCTTCACATAATTTGAAAAAATGTTTTAAAAAGTTGTTAAACTATAATGCAGTAATGAAATACAAATAAAAACAGAATTTATTTCATGAAAAATGTACGTTTACGTGCTTGATTTAACAAATATATTGAATTGTTAATTGTCATGATCTTGCTCTAAAGGCGTGATATCACCCCCCCCCCCCCCAAATAATACTATGACAGCTCAAAATTCTATTTAGACAACCAAGCTAGTAACGTAAATACTTCACGAAGTAAAAATTTATTACATGAATTTTATTATTGTATTATAGTTTCTCAATTTTTAAACCAATTTGGAAAGGGCATAAAGTATTTTTATTTTCGTATAAGCCATTTTATGCACAAAACGTGCGATATACAATACTCGCAGTGTCGTGCAAATCAATACACATGCGTTATTCCTCACTTAGCTTCACTCATTTAAATATACCGAGTTGGTGCAAAATACTCACTACTTCAAAAGTAAATATTGAACTCCATAAATAGCACGAAAAGTAAGACACATGACCTCTGTCCCCAGGCGATCCGATAAACTGCATCAGCGACGGCGCCGTGCCGGGCCACGTGCTCAACACCTTCTGCTGGATCACGTACACGTTCACCATGCCCGGAAACCTGGCCAAGCCCGTGGGCACGCACGTGGCGCACCCGGGCCTGGGCGGCGACTACGGCGAGAAGAAGTTCCACTCGTACTACCAGTGGGTGCCGTTCATGCTCTTCTTCCAGGGCATCCTCTTCTACGTGCCCCACTGGATGTGGAAGCAGTGGGAGGAGGGCAAGGTGCGCACCATCTCCGAGGGCATGCGCGGTGCCCTCATCGAGGGCAAGATGGAGCGACAGGCGAGGATGCAGCGACTCGTCACCTACATCTGCGACACCATGCACCTGCACAACAGCTACGCGGCGGGCTACTTCTTCTGCGAGGCGCTCAACTTCATCAATGTCGTAAGTTGGATTGTGTAGATTGTTGGGAATTGCTCGCAGGTAATTTAGTACCTGAGTAGCACGTTAGATCTGGGTTCCCTATAGTACTGGTGCATTTTTTCCATTCTTACATTTGGAGAGTGTAGTGCCTGAAGTGGGTATGCGTAATAACTGGTCTTACAGTTTTAAGTGGAACCCGAACCACTGGCTTGATTATTTTTCTTTAACTTATGTTTTGCTTTTTTTCTTCGGGATCGAGTGACACGAGCGTGGTATTTCCGTGCGCGATACGAGTTAAAGGTATGTTACGTCATGATCGCTCGAAAAGGATGTGATAGTAAGAAATGGTGCTCGGTCTGGTTATCAGAAAAGAGTTTCTACTGTAGTTAAATACGTAGAGACATTTATAATCACATGTCTGCTGATGAGACATTGGTAATTATGGGGTTGCAGTTGACAGCAAGTCATTACTTGAACTGACGGTTAAGCTGCTGTGCAAGTATGTACATACAAAATGCTTTAAAGACGTGACGTTTTTCTAAGGGTATTTTAATTTAGTAAATCAGCTAATCATGACGTTTAAAACTCAAAAAAAGTGTAGAAAAATATAAACATACACGAACGTGAATAGCTTCGGCATTTTTCGTTTACTACGAAAAGAGGTGGAAAATTAACTCTAGTTTAAAAGTTTTTCAAGTTCTGAAAAGTTCTAATACTTCAAGCTAAGACTTTTCAGAAAATATAAAACTTTCTCTTATATAAGAACTTTCTTCTTCATATAAAACTTATACGAAAGTTCAAGCATCCCAACATCAATTTTAATTTTTTTCTCAGTAGTAGAAGCTTCCGCGATCTCGCGACGCATAGCTAACAAGCAAATCCTTCCAGGTGGGTAACATCTTCTTCGTCGACACGTTCCTCGGCGGCGCTTTCCTCACCTACGGCTCGGACGTCGTCAAGTTCAGCAACATGAACCAGGAGCAGCGCACGGATCCCATGATCGAGGTCTTCCCGCGCGTCACCAAGTGCACCTTCCACAAATTCGGTGCCTCGGGCACGATCCAGAAGCACGACGCCCTCTGCATCCTGGCCCTCAACATCCTCAACGAGAAGATCTACATCTTCCTCTGGTTCTGGTTCATCCTGCTGTCGGTGATGTCGGGCCTGGCGCTGCTCTACAGCATGGCCGTGGTCCTGCTGCCCAGCACTCGCGAGACCATCCTCAAGAAGAGATTCAAGTTCGGCACGCCCACCGGCTGCAACGCGCTCGTCAGAAAGACCCAGGTGAGTTGCGATTTTTAAGCGTACTATCGCGTGATTAACGGTTTTCAAACTGTCGATTGATCAAACGACGTTCTTCATACTAAAAAGTTAGTGCAAGGTCTTTTGTACTGTTTTCTTTTTTGTTTTATTAACCGGCATTTTACTAATTTCAAAGATATTGACTATATGACTTATTTCTGAAGTAGAGAATTCATCTTATTCACCTGAAGTCGGGAATACTCCAGTGCATTAAGCACATAGAATTTGAATTTGTAACGATATTCAAAACTTGTAGGAACGTTGCGGACAACCTCATTTTACATTCAAAGTAGCACATTTCCACATAAATGGAAAATAGTTGTTGATTCAGTTGTACAGTAAATACATACATTTTGTTTGTTTATTAGCAGCAAAATCGAACCATTATTTATTTTTTTCCCTATTTCTACAGTTTTTTGTATGCATATAGCTAAATATGAAATGATAAATATGAAAATTTTACGGGGCTGAGTAGTATGATCTGCGCTTGAAGCAGTAATAAAATGAAAGGAAAAGAGCAAGAATACGAAGTATAATCTTCTAGCAAAGATTACATAATCTAACCTAGTATAACTTTAGGAGATTTAGCATAGTTCTGTAACTAAACGTATCATAGCTCTGTAAACTAAATGTATCTAAAATAGGTGCTAAACGCGTAAAAGTCCTTTTACAACAAATCGTTTTTTTTTGCGTTTTTGATTAAATGTTTACGATACCTTTAGTACAATTTTAGAAATGTATGTTTTCATTTATTGTTCTCTTAAAATCGCTACCAAATGATTTATTATAAAGCATTTATTTTATAATAAATGTCAAAGATTCAGGAATCTACATGTGAAAAAAGTGGAGATCGTATATATGGGTGCGTGAAATTGGTTTATGTAGCGTACACCCAAAAGCTTCAAGAATTAAGTCACTATACCATTTCCATTTTTTCACGTATAATTCTCGAAGCTCTACGACATTTAAAGGCTTAAATTTCTAAGCTTCCCAAATCGCATTTCCTTCCAAGATCATAAACATCAATCTAATTCGCATGCTCCCTCAGGTCGGTGACTTCCTGCTGCTCCACCTGCTGGGTCAGAACATGAACATGATGGTCTTCAACGAGGTCCTGGACGAGCTCTGCCGCCGGCTGCACGTGAGCTCGAGCAGCGGCGCCTCGCCTGCCTCGGTGCCCTCGGCGCCCAGCACCCTCGAGATGTCGCCCATCTACCCGGAGATCGAGAAGTTCTCCAAGGACACCGAGATCTAGGCGCGCTGCTGCTGCTCCGCCCAGCGACACCTTCGACAATACATAAAATGTGATACGCGATGATAAACCGCGGAGAGGAGTTCACACGCACTTCGCCCCCTCCCCCCAACAAAAAAAAACATAAAACGCCCTCACATCGAGCAAGGACCAGATGGAGACGAAACGAAGGACACAGGAAAGAAAGCGCTGGATCACATGGATAATACAAAAGCTCTCTCTTCTCTCTTCTCTCTTTCTCTTTCTCGCTTCGAGGACGACGACGATGACGCTGCTGCTGCTGCTGTTGTTGTTGCTCTTCCGCGAGGAAAGTCTCCCCTTATACGCGCATCGGAGGTTATGTTCGTTTTCTTCTGATCAGAGTGAGAGGGACTGTCGGCGTTTGCGATCAGGAGCTTCCACTCGAACGGGGATAATAATAATAAAAGGAAAACAAGGAATACAGAGGTAGATAATAGCGAGGGCACGGTGCGAGTCCATAATTGTATAGCAAAGGAGCCGACGAGAGGGTGTGTGCGTTACGCGAAGTATTGAGAAAAAGAGCCAGTGCGATAGCTGTACGTGGATGTTACATTGCGTGGGAGAGAGGGAGAGAGAGAGCAAGGTAGAAACCGTCGACGAGAGGCCGTTCGCAGCGCGGATGACCTGTGAGAGTGCTAAGGACGAAGAGTTTCTGTGTTCTCTGCTTCGTCGGCGATTATCGACGGACGCAACGACGAGTCTCCCACGCTCCGGACACCTTCGATCGCAAAGAGAAGACAACGACGACGAAAGAAACGACGCCGACACCCTCACCCACATCCCTTCGAAGTTATCATAGAGCCGCCGACGCACGCGATCTTCGCATAATATAACGTTACTATTATTATTATTATTATTATTGTATTTTATTATTATTTTTTTTTTCGTGAGGGCGGTATGTCAATTAAACTTGTGAAAAATGCAGTGTATAGGGCCAGTCGACAAGTTTGTCGATGCGATGTTGAAGGGAGAAATGTAGAATTTAATTTGGTCAAATTTTTGTTACATTAAGAGTAAAAATTATGATAAAGATATTTTATCATAAAAATAAAGTAGCTAACATTTCCAATGTGAAATATTATTTTTCATGAGATTGTTAGTATTACAATATTTTTCTTGCAATACTTGATAAAAGTATTGAAAGTAGAAAATATTGATATATTTTATAACTTTGGACTTTAGCGAATCGTAAAAATATGATTGCGAGCGATTTTTCGAATGATTTAATTGATATGCGGCCTAGCTCAATATGTCATCAGCATCGAACCTCGGTGAATTCTTTCACGCGAGGCCTCGCTAGTTTTCAAGTAGATGAAATTACTGCGCTAGCTAATTTTTATTTCTCTAATAAAACCTTAATTTTTTTCTTACGTTGTAGATCCGTTATTTTCTCTTTTTCTACTTTTCATTTGCCAGATTCGAGGCATTTAGTTTAATGTACACGTCGATGCGAAAGACCAAGTATCATTTTTGTTTCCGTAGTTAAATCGAACGATTGCAATTGTAAATTTAAGAGTTCCAGTAACGATGCGATAATCAAATTTCATAGAGTAAGATAGCAATTACAGCTTCTTAAAAATGTAATTATGACAATAAGCAATAAGAGAAAATATATTTCACTATTTTTATATCGTCCCTAAATACGATAATTTAATGCGATAAATTTTGTAATATACTTTGTTCAATAATAATAATGAGAAAATTTATACATGTCAAATGACTTTATTAATCATTGGAATTTTTTATAAAACTCGACATTTAAACACATTTTGTTCACAACGAAAAATTGCTGATTCTCGTTGTCACCGCATTCGTAAATGTCGTGTGCAATAAATATTACAAAGAATTTTTTCAAAAAAACGATACTCCTGTAACATACGCGTGAAATCTCAAATCACGTATAATTTTGTAAAATTTGATGTAATAATCTCATTGCCATTGCGCTCGACGCTGTCCTATTATTCTCTATCTAACTTTTTCTCTCATTGCGAATCGGTTTCGCGATTCATAAATCACACACGCAAAAAGAAGAACGAGCCAGTGGTAGTCTTTTTTCGAATTTCCCGCGCGCGAGAGAGCGCATCTCCGTCCAAGGGACTTTTTTACACATACGCCGCATGTCTCGCTCATCCATACGTCATGATAGAAAAAAAACATCATCCGTCACTCTTTTTCTCCTCTCGTTAGGATTAACGTCGCGCACCCATGCGCCTTTCATAATCAAAAGCCATTTTTTAACACTTTTTTAATTATTAATTGCGTTACTCTATAAAGAAGAGGAAAGAAATGAGCGAAGGCTTCATCGTTTTGTAAACACTAAAATTCTGTATAAAGTATTACGTACAAAAATTATTATAAAATTCTTTATTGTGCCAAATCGGCATGAGAGATGCAAAAAAAAATCATAAAAAGACAATAAATATTCTGCATTCTCGAGATAACTACGAGATTGAAAGAAATGTAGATTTGCAATTTATCAATAAAAGACAAAAATAATGCTGCTACTTATGTAGTTCATAGAGCTCGATTATATATATAAATATAGTTTATGCATATACAATATAGTCCTGTTCTCTGAGTGATATGTTCATAAAATAGCCTTGCGAGGTGATTGAGAATAAGAATAATAAAGAAATGAAGTAATAACGATGAGATTCGAAGAGTTAAAAGAATGACTAAAGCGTATAGTTATTTGTAATTTTCACGATGTGCCTCTCGTAGGGTTATGAAGACACTTAGGTATTAAGAGATTTTATGGATAAATAATTCGTTATTATATGTAATTTACGTCGCGATGCAAAGTGAGAGGAAGACTGCCAATTTGTGCAACGCCGTTAAATGAAGAAAAAAGCAATTGTGAATTTATAAATTAGTAAATAAAGCTATTTCTCCAAAAATAATTTTGTTTTTCTTTTATTGCTCACATAATATCATTATTGGTACCTTTATTAAATAGCCTAATATTTATATTTCTATATACGAAAGTCGTATATACTGCAGTTCGAATAGTTTTATTGTTTGTAAACCTTGCTCGTCATTTTTAGAAATTCTGAAAAATTGATTTGTAAGTATGTACACTTTAAAATGTATGTATAGTGTATTAATATAACCTTGTAGTGAATTCTCTGAAAGTAATTATGTTTAGAGTTTATTAATGTGGTAAAAAGCTGATAAAGATAGGAGTTGTAACAAGTGCCCTCAACCAGTTTAGTTCTATTCTTTTATCGCTATCGTGAAAGATCGGTAATTTTTAAAATTCCTTCAAAGGACAAGTGCATGTGAGTCTTTGAAAGTTATCGAGTGCAATAAATTCGAATGTGTGTATTTGCAAGTAATCGAGTACTGTATAAGTTCAAATATTATTCAAATATTATACGTTTGAGAAAAACTGAATTTGTAAATGCTCACTTAAGGTAAAAGTACCGGTTATGGGACACCTTCTAAACCATGCTCCTAACATGGAACACTAAACAAAGTGATTAAATAAAATGTGAATATGATATATATAAAGCAATATAAGATCATATGGATGTATAATTATGTATGGTTCTCAAATTTAAAAGAATGTATATTGTTACACAAGCAGTAACATTGAAAAAAAAACTATTATCACCCGTGTCTTCAATGTCGCACAAATCCGTCGTTTTTTGAGCAATAACAATTTTGTTTTTTCACTGTTTTTATAAATCTAAACAATTTTATAAAATCTATATTAGTTTAAATAATAGTTTTCGGTCCATAGATTCAAGTTATAACAATGTTATTTTAATATTAATACGATTTATATTAAATATTTGACTGTTTCATAATGGATACATACAATTACGTTATGTCCGTATTTATTGACCACCTTTGCACGAACATTTCTATAATAATTTAAATTTATAAGGTATTATTTTCTATATCATAGCGTTCTAAATATTATATTTGAATGATTTATGCCTCATAAATGTGAAAAATTCAATGTATTAATGTATATTGAATTTGAAAATTCTAACCTACAACCATCAGTCAATTCGGCGGTGCATACAGGTATACTTAATCCTACATATGTTCATTGTTTGCTACTAAATAACTTTTAGAAAAGAGCGTAAATTTAATGATTACTTCCTTCCTCGTGTGCATTGTATGTATTATTAATAATCTTTATATCAATTACAAGCGAAATCTAAAGAGTAAAGTCATATTATCATATAATTATCGGTACATGCTGTTGCTTTAGTTTTTTATTTATAATAATAAGAATTCGTAACGAATTTGCATTTTGCAGGTTGTAAATGAATCTACTATATTCAGCCCTTCGAACCATACCCAATACTTTTCTTTATTAACATTCTTAATAATGAAAAATTAGACGACAATCTAGGATTGACCAAAAAGCGTTCCATAACCGGTACTTTTACCTTACTTACCAGATTTAATAGATATATACATATTAAAAAATAAACGGATTAACTGTGTCTTAAAATACTTATTCTGATTAATAGTAATCATAGTGTAGTTATACAAAACATTTTAGTTTTAAAACTAAAATTGTCTTGTTTAATTTTTATAGATAACTTATATTATAACATTATAGGTATGATTTAAATGACCTTTTTCGCTATACACCACAAGTTATTAGGAACATATTTATACTAATAAACAGCAATGTGACGTAACGTACGTAAAATAATTCAAACACTAAAAACTACTACTAATTTCAATGCTATAAGCTGAAAGGCACAATTGCGCGGCCGCGCACGCTCAGAAAACTGCGAGAACATACGTGACTTCTTAAAGAAGCGAGTTCATTATACCCGATAAGAGCAGGCTAAAAGCGAGCTGCTGCGCCGAGCCTCTCTCTCTCGCCGTCATCAAGCATGTACATGAATTCGCATTGTTCTCTGCTGCATTATAACAGGTAATTCGTCACTCGTAAATTAATTATTATTACTCACCGGTTTCCCCAGTCGACCTTGTTGATTATCTGCAGCTTGAGCTCGCGCGTCTGATCGGTCGTGAGAGTGCCGGCTAGCAGTTGCCTCCGCCACTCCAGCAGCTCGCACATCACCTTCCGCAGCGTGTTGAACTTGTATGTCTCCCTGTCCTGCGGATGGAGAACAAACGCGCCCGCGGATTTCGATGTATTCATCGAGTTGATTGTGCTTGGGATAATCGTGGGTGTGTATGGAGGGTTTTTTGTTGCAATTCAATGATTATGGAAGTGGTAAAGGATGCGTTTTTAACCCTTTGAAGTATGAATACTTTTAGTTTACCTCTGTCAGATACCACATGATTAGTGTTTATGCTTATATTAATTATGTCACGAATAAATGCTGAAGAATAGATTATTTTTTAATTTATTGGGAGGCAATACTGACAAACGCATGCGAGAAGTTGATTAAAATTATTTAAGAAACATGTCATAAATGTTTCAACAGAAAATATTAAAACCTGTAAGAGCAGATAGATTTTTAGCGTATAAAGATTTATTTGTATTTAAAACATTCAAAAATCTTTCTTCTCCTACAGGTATTAATATTCTTTGTTAAAACTTTTTTACATGTTTCTTAGACAATTTTTGACAACTTCTCCCATGAGTTTGGCATAATATTTTGTAGATCCAAAGATACAAAATACAAACCACCTAAACACCAATCATCAGTAGTCCCCAGATAAAAAAGCGCATTGGTATTTTTGTCTAAATTTAGAATAACGGATTTCTTTATTTCACTTTGAACATTAGGCTTATATATTTATCATTTTTATTTGTTATTGTGAGCTATATTCAAATTTATCGTATGCTTTTCTGATAAAATAATGTATAAAATATTACAATTCTCATAAGTTTTTTTGTGCAAAATTATTTTTAAGCTAATTCACTTACAGATCTTTATAGCAGATCTTGTGCAAGACTCTATCAGATTACATAATTATATGAAATTTTTATATATTATTTATTCATCATAATACTAATGGTCTACAAAATTTTAGTGCAAATTCTAGATAATTTTGAAGCTAAAGTTAATATTTATACATAAAATAAATGTCTAAAATCGCAAAATAACTTGAGAAGTTAGTCATTTCAGCAACTAAATGAAAAGGACAGATATATATGTCAATCACTACTTACTCGAGTATTGTACAGTGTATAAGTATACAACTTTAACTTAGAATACATTTTCCATTAATTTAAATTTATTATTCCTATAAAAAATATTTTCTAAAACCTTAGCAGAAAATTATCTAATTTTATCGAGGCTCATAATAGTTATGTCTAGCTACATGCCTCGCCAGTTCTGCACATATATTTTCTACCAGGAAAGTTGTTTTTTATTAGCCTCGGTACAAGAAACACTTTAAAAAAATAAATGTACACAAATGTTTTTAAAAAAGAAATTTAAGAACAGCACTCAGTATTTTATTATGCCAATCATATTGTTATCACTTGTTTTACTAATACAATACAATCCTTCAAAGGGTTACGAATAGGATTTTAAAAAATGGTTATCCTAAGATTTATCACAGAAGAATTTATTGTGTAATACTTAGAGAAAAAGTATCATGAATAATATACAAACCACGTATAGCCTTTTCCAAATTCCTCCCCATTCTCTTAGAACTAACGTAACTTCTCGAACAACAGGATCCTCCAACGGGATGACCGATTCGAAAAGTCCTTCGTTTTCGATTTTGCATGATTTTAGATGCACGTAGGAACTTGGAAATATCCCTTTTACAGCGCGATTTTTTATGGAGAAACCTCTGTACCATCCTAGAATTGAAAGATGTTTAATTTAAGATATACTATAAGATCATAATGTTTTTGATATTCGACGATAGAAGAATTTTCATAAAGTCTATGACAATTTGTATTTGGATTAAAAGTATTGAAGCATTAAAGTATAAACTATTGATTACTTTTGTAATGATTAAAATATTAATTTTTATATCTAATTTTTTTTACATTATATAAAAGCTTAGTTAAATAGTAAATAAATAGTAAATATATCATTATCCACTTATTTTGAAAATTGAGTTTTGAGACTGCAAAAGAAATTAAGAAAGTGTAAAAATAAGTTCTATCAACTATTTATGAATTTTTTTAACATTAGTTTAAATGGAAATTAAAAACTTTAAACCTTAATATTTCAAAAACATAAAAAGATATATACAGTATGTTAAAATTAATCACAAAAATGCATCTCATTGTAAAAATATTTTACTGCTTTGTTTGTAATCATAAATTACTTTTGTATATTCTCTTATACATCCTGTAATGATGAATCATTTTAACAAAAAATAATTTTTAACAGCCGCTATAACATTTGAGAAGCTTTCGAGTGACTTAAACGCTAAAATATATGACAGTGGTGTATAATCGTCATATCGGTAATTTTAACCTGAGAAAACTTTTTCATTAATTTTAATCTTTCATATGATTTAACTATATTGATATATGTAATAGAATTTTTTTATAGAAGTTGAAATTTTATGTAAATAAAATTTAAAAAATACAATTAACACCAATTTTGTAATATATTATTATTTATTTATTTTTCAAAAATTATGTTGTTAATTTTAAAATATAAATTTGTTTGTAAAAATATTTAGCTTCAAATACTCTAATTCAGATTTCCGTGTTTTTCTTTTCTACTTACACTTTTTATGTGTAAAAAATTATAAACGTTTGTAAACTATCGATGCATACGAAGTATGTTCATTTTTTAATCAACTGAATCTATAGTTACGTAATATTTAAATCGTGATTCTATTTTCAATTCTGTTTAAGTATATCTCTATATGTATTATTCCGGAAACTAGCGGCATCGTAATTATGCTCATAACATAATTATAAAAAGTTAGTTAATGATACACGTGTTGCAGATACAATCATATATTTAGTGTTTTTTCAATTTTGTCATCCGACAATGTTCCCATCTCCACAAATAAACTCTTCAATGTACACAAATTGTACTCAAGAAGCTTTGTCACACAAATGAATTCCAATGAATACAACAATCTTTTAGGAACCAAACACATAAATACCTGCACATTCTTCCAGGATCTGGAGGGTCTCGCCGATCTCGAGCGGCAGACCGTAGCGCGTGTCGCCTCGCCAGTTGTAAACGGCTGCAACAAAAAGCAGAAAAAGAGGGAGGCATGAAAAAGTGGCAATTACCTTGAGACTAAATTTGTATTCGCACGAGGCCCGATGTACAGCCGGCGCTGCGAGACACGGCGAGGGAGTAGTGCACGTCTCTCGTTCTCGGTATCGGAATAATTTTTAATCGCGCTCTTTCATCTCAGCGAATTGGGGCTTGTAGGGACTTTTAGCGGGGCGCTTTAAATACAACTTTATGGGGGGATATAATTAGAAGGAATTTTTATCATCAACATTCTTGGTCGTTATCGTAATCATTTCTTCTAATTGAAATATTGTGTATGGATAAAGCATGAATAAAATAGGTTTGTTGGTATTGCAAAGTTACTTGGCTGAATTTGAACTTTTTTAAGCAAAATTTATAAAGTAACTTCTTGCTTTTACAAGAATATTTGTTTAATCAACTATACAAAACTTGTTATAGATACCTGAAAAGGTAAAACTATTAGTTATAACAATACCTTTTTCGATTTTTGTAACTATGTTCTTAGTTAATTTGACAAAAATGCATTTAAAATGAAAAAATAACTTTGACGACTCTCTAAAATTTTTGGAGTGAATAACTCATTTCAAAGTTAATTAATTATACTGAAAAAAAGTCGGCTGGGAAAAAATTATTTTCTTATTTTTATAAACTTTATTCAACACATACTTGCTGCTGCGTCACTTTCATTTTCATCCCTTTTTTTCGCAGTAATAAATCCAACTTATGCTAATTTGTGGTTCATCTCATTTGAACCAGACGTTTCTAACTGACAAGTCTTTGAATTAATTTTGTAATTAGACTAAAGGTTCATACTATAAAGTAAGTTAAATTCATATCAATTAATGCATAAATATTGTTAATTATTTTTGTTAATATTGTATACTTATTATTTAATTAACTATTTTGTATGATTTCAACATTCAGAATATCGAAGCTCAAGTATTCCACGATCTACTATGATATAATTGCATAAGCTAAATCGACTAGAGTATAAGTCTTCATAATGAACCCACATGTTAATTGCACCCATATATGGATTGATCGCATTCAATGTTATATATATCTACGAGTAATCCTAGTTCGCATCAAATGGATATCATTCGATACAACAATAATGCCGTTAGTAATGCAACGATAATTCCTAATATGAAGCTAAACCTCGCAACTATAATTGGCACTGGAAACAATTTCAATATTAATTGATTCCAGCTTTAGCCAATTTTTGAAAACCCTCTTAAAAATTCTTCATAAATCCCCGCGCAATTTTCCTCTCGCACCTTTCGCCGACGGGCGTTTCACCTCTCTCAACACGTGCGAAAATGTCAACCGCGTGAAAATCTCACAAAAGCAGCTGTCGTCCGCAGCAGCGTTCAACCCCATCATGCAGCCCGTCGACAATTCTATACACAAGCGACCAGCGAGAAATGCCGACCTCCTCTCTCCGATGACCATAATAACCCTCGCCGGCGGACTATCTGCCAAATACGCGAGCAGCGTAATATTATATATAGCGAAAAAGACGCGGCGAATCTCTCTCTCTCTCTCTCTCTCTCTCTCTCTATCTCTCCACCGGAAGCGCGCGACAATGCGCGTATGTTACGGACTTCCGGCCGTGGTCACATCGAGCCAGAGAGAAAGAGACGCCCGCGCTTACGCGAGATGCATCTCAATGAAACTCGTCGACATACGTATATACACGTATGTACGTACACCAGCCGTAGGCCGCAGACGCAAGTTCGTTCGTACGTTCGCAGAGACACACACACATACTCTTTCTATACTCGTCGAAACGCCACATCCTGCCTCTACTCGTGATTCTTGCGCCCAACGGAAAACACGTGTCTCCCCGGCGTGCGCGCGTCTGTATATACGCTGGGGAGGGGGGGGGGGGGGTGCGAGCATCATGCGTGAATGCGTGTCTTCTTTGATGGCGCGGATTATGGGAGCCTGAGTCAACATGAAGTCGTGGACGCGCGCGCGGCGTGTTTATCGTTCGATGTTTTTTGGCGCTAAGATGACCGGATTATGGCTTGTACTTATAGGAGGATCGTCGGAACGGAGATAGATGCATGCTGAGGGGAATTTATATGTCATGTTATTGAGTTTGCAGGGGAGAGGGACAGATGGAAGGAATAGACGTTACAGAATGTTGTGGAATTGATTCTATAATGGATTGTATTTTTATTGACTTTGTTTTACTCTTATCCACGATTGTTTTGCTTGTTTGTAATCTGTAACATTTGCTAGCTCTATTGACTCAGTCGTTACTGTATAATTTTCACGTTTGTCCATGTCAAGGATATTATTTCTTGTTAACAACTTTATAAATAATTATAATACATATATATCCAATCTTTTTTGTAAAGTATTAGTTCTACGAAACTTTTTAAAATGTGTAATTTTATATAGTGTTCTGAGTACCGTGTATTTTCATTATTGTTTTTTTATATTTTACAAAGTTTTTTCTTTGGGATTAGGATTAGCAGGTCAACATGTCAAATGACCGAAAAATTGAATTATTATTAAATAAAATCAATAATATATTGTTATGATAGCGTGTCCATTATTTTTTCAACCTTATTCTGACAGTATATTATTTTTGGAGTTTACTTTTTTTCGCAGAATAAAACAAGCTCTTTTAATCTGAAACACTTGTGACAATGATGGGCTTTACAGCGTGCTACTACACTGTCTATTCTACTAACAAGCATGAGAATCTTACTTTACTTGTCTTTCACCGGACAATGGAGTTAACATGCGGATAAACCTTTGATGTAATAACGCTACTTTACATTCAATGCACAATATACGTTTCAATTACTCGCTAAAATTTTCTTTATCATGATATCGAGAAGAAAGGAGATATTAAAAAGTAACAACTTTTATTATATATTGTGAGGGTGAGTGTTATAAATGTTATTCACAAAGTTATAGTTTATCCGTCCAATCTAGTAAAAATTGCAGAACACAACTTTTTTATATTATTGTCATACATATATTATTCAAATATTATCACTATACAGACATTATATTAGCGCCCATATGCATGGCAAGAATTGTATAATATGACGATAATCATAAACACGCACATGATTATAGTGATCAAAACACAAATCAGGCACATCCTGGATGAACCAGAAATGGTATACTAGAAGTATTTCCACATGTTGCCTTTGCTTTCCAATGATACGGTTCCATTCGTACTTGAACATATTTTCATTGATGATCATATGATTATATATCTGTGGGTTTCCGGAAAAACGACTTAAGTCCATTTATTTGAAAATTGAGTTTCGAACATTTTTGGTATCCTTACACAGTAAAATTTTAAATAAAAATGCAAAAGATCAAAAATATAAAATTAAGTGACCATATTATTTACTATTTATGAGTTTTTTAACATTAGTTTAAATGGAAATTATAAACTTTAATCCTTAATATCTCAAAAGCATGAAAAGTGGACTTAAGTCGTTTTCAGGGAACCCAGATATATATAGAATGTACAGAACAGAATAAATGAAATTAACTTTAATTGCATCCATTTTATGGAACTTTAAAAATCAAAGCGGCAGTTTGTTAAAGTGCATGAAAAGTAGATAATGTATTTAAATATTTCCTACGTAAGTTTTTTTATTTCCCGAAATATACTCTACAACTCATTCTTTACAGATGTACATAAACTATATAATAGACATCCGTAATCTCACAGCATAAGACACACGTGTCAAAGCCATCATTCCAAGCGTGCGAAAGAAAATAAGCGACGAAAGTCAAAAGAATTAATCCACACAACAGTAACACGCAATAATTAAGCCTAACAGCATTATAATATAATATTACACTCTTGCACACCCATGCGTTATGCACGTCGGCGCATAATAATTACAAGGCGGAACGACCAATAACGACGTTGACGTCTCGCGTACATATTATACACTGCTGCTCACGGAAGCTCGAATAGATTTTCTACTCGGGCGGCGTTAGCACCAGCATCAGCAGAGAGAAATTTTTCGCGTCGCGCACACGTGTGCACACTGCAGCGCTAATGGCAGGCATCGCAGGCAGTCGTCGACGTCGCTAATGGCTCGCTCGCGGCGAGAGAAGAGTGTCAATGCACCTACACACTGCAGTGCAGTGCAGCGCCCGGCTGATAGCCACGACGACTGCTGCACTAGAGAAACATACAGAGTGCATGTGTGTGCGCGTGTGTGTGTGTGTGTATGAACTACAAGGTCGAACGTTTCTCTGGCTTTTGCAGGTTTTTTTTTCGCTGGTTTCCTCGTGATACTATTGGGGCGTTTCTATTTTACTGGGTTAGTGCTTGAAAGAGAAACCGTGAAGTATGTGATCGTTTTTTTTTAAATTAATTACGGATTAGTTCAACTACTAGTCCAGAATGTTCGGAGGTCCGTAACTACTAAAATAAATAATAACGTTCACTGCAAAGACATATAATATTTTAACGAATTTTATAGCACACTAACCTCAAAATGCCAACTTTATTGTCGATTTTGAGGTTGTTGTGCTATAAAATATCGTATGAGACTGTTGTGAGAGGTGTTTTTCTACCTTGCTCGATTTTCGAGGTAGAAAACCATCTCCCACAACAGTGTCATAATATACTATAGTAGAATATAATTCATTTATTTTTAAAACATCGATTATTAGTTCATAGAAACGTAGTTTTTGTGTTTTGTCCCATCTCAGGAATTGGCTCCACTGATAACTTGGGTAACGTCCACAAATCTTAGGTGAATATAAGATAGATTGTAGTTTAGGATCACCTCTCTTCTTTGCTTTGTATATAAGCATAAATCTATGTAAGAATAAATATAAAAGTATATCTTTATTTTGTACATACATAAATATAAATTATGATCGTGCCTCTAATGCAAAGCGCGAAGCGTTTCGCATGCCTTGCATTGCGAAGCGATGGAAGGCGCGGAGGAGCTTAAGAGCGAGCGATGCGGCCGAAGGCCGCGTGTCGCGCGCTAGTTTAAGAAACATAAGCATAATCTATTATGCTTATTATGTATTATTTTGATTTAAAGGTATTTTCATGTTATTGTTCACTTATTACCAATTTAAATAAATGTAAATATCCTCTAAAGTGTAAGTTTATCAAGTTTTAGATGCATCGAATTTTTTTATTTAAGAACTTAATAACAATATTATGTTGCACATATACATTAAACAATCAAAATAAGAAAATAATCTGAATATCCGAATAACTATATGAAGTATTAGAGCATATATTTATTTTGTTTATGTAAAATTAGTTTCCATACATTTGATTAATTACCATCATAAATACAGGCATGGTTTCAATACCTGTACGGTTAATGTAAGGAAAACTATTTTCACACACATTTATTATCAATTGATTAATTTTCTATTTTTAAAAAGAAATAATGTATTTGGGTTATTATCTATGTTCTATTTTTGTATTTCCTAATGTGATTAATTTATAATCAAACACTTTCATTTGACATCTATGACCAGCTAAAAACATTATAATTAATTACTTATAAAGAAAATTATCGTCTGCATGTGTTCGACTAATGTGTTTGTCTTTGAGAATGTTGCCACTGATGCTCAGTTTATGCATTATAAGAACTCACACGTGGATAAAAAATTATTATTATTTATATATTATTTTTCAAGAAACAACTAAATCAATCAATAACATTATTTTGTGATCACTGTTTTTCATATACAAAGAACAATATTTCTAAATTTTCATTTTTTAGGTTAGATATGCTTTTTGACTACTTTTATATGTAAATAGTATGAATAGAACTGTAGATATTATTATTATAATTGAAAACTTGCATGTTAAACTTTTTTTAACATTAATTTTTACAATACAAATTCTGTACAATAAATAATATAACCTCACAGATTTAATATGTATATATTATTATTGAGAAAACTATGTTGATCTGTGTGGATTTATTGAGTTTTGTATCGACTACTACTATCTAGTTTGTCTATAAAGGCCGTTATAGCGAATGTGGGCACTACGATAAGATTTCTACCAGGGTATTTTCCGTATTTGTCAGGATTGGACGTTCGAGAGGTAATTGCAAGTAATTAATGCTAAAACTATCTTAATTTATTGTTAACGACTAATGTACAAAACTTTATTTAATATCAAATAAATATATTTATATTTATATTGCATGCTGGCTTTATTACGGGCCGTAGATTTCGATATTTTCTATTTAGAGTATAAACAAATTCATCAGTATTATAAACATATTATTTCAATCGATAAATATGGTATCTTAAAATATAATCAGATATACGAGAATATCAAATATTTTATTCATAATGAAAAGAGTTTTAAGGATAAAATGCTGTTGAATTGAATGATTAAACTAAATTATAACTTCGAGAAGGTGTACATTATATTCCTTATGCTTCAATCGATGCTTTGCCTAAAAATAATATATATAACTTAAATTTTTAGAGTATGACAAGATTTCCAGAGATCTTAATTCGATGTTCACTAAAAATACGTTTGTAATTTGACAATTCGTGAGTTTATTATACTAAAATATGTTATTGATGATTTTTTAAAAATATTTGTTCTTTAAAAATAAAACTGCGACTATTATTATAAAATTTTTTGTTAATATTCTGTAAGCTGAACTGTAAGCCTTATACTCGCTTCTTTTATTTTTACTATTCCCGATAAATACTTTTTTGAACAGAAAATCTATTTTAGTAGTTCATTCTGATTTAAAACGAGAGCGCGTTTCTATTCCTGGTAACTCGCCAGCGGTCAAGAGATTTACCTTTTATGCAATTTTCACGTAAAAACTATCAAGTGACCGGATTAACCGACACCGTTTGATGTCTATAGTTAGATATAGTTGCATTTCTGGAGCTAAAAGGTAAATGAAGTATTTAATGTTTTCTTTAAATGCATTATATTATTTGTAAATAATTTTTCTACACGAAGACAAAAAATAATACCCTGTACTAGACAGTCTAGTAAATTTGATACAATAAGAAATTTAAAGATTTATATCACCCAAGTATCTAAGAATCATTACAAGGGAAACGAGCAATGAATGATATCTAAGTACCATGTAGCATCCAATATTTAAACCCTTTAATGTGTCAGAAGCTTCAGGAATCAACGCACGAGGTCAGTGGGGAGAGTACCAATATACACGGAAAAAAATATCTCGTAATATTTACCTGACAGTAATTTGGGTTCGTAAAATGTTGATTCCTGTTAATCGTACAAATTCGGTTTATAGAAATCCCAATCTCAGCTTGAGCCCCCACAATCTAACCATTTTTCACCACACACGTGTATCTGCGCAAATTTATTAGAAAGCGAAGAAAACTAACAATAAAATTGACTTTAATACAACTAATATATAGTTATTTAACTGAAGAAATTATCGTAATGTGAGGTTACGCGGCGTAAGCAGACACAAGTCTCCATGCCGCTGGCTTGGTAAAATCCCAAGTCGCGTTTGTAGAGTATCCAAGATCACACATGAATTAACATGACTCGACCTGGAGTATCTACGTTCTTTCCTGTAGGAATAGCCGGATATTTAATATGTGTACCAGATATAAAGCAATATAGCTAATTTAGTAACTAACCCCTAATAGTGACCATTGCCATTCTTCTCTCCGTGTACGTGCAAACATAACAGCATTTTAATTCTTATATTACGTATGTGCATGCATGTAATTTTACCACTTTTTTTAAATAAATGATTTACTTCCATTTAATAAATATTTACTTGATCTCACAAAAATGTAATATAACTAAATGTTTAATTTTAATAAAGTAAAAAATTTATAAAACTAAATGTTCTCCTTTGCAGACAAAGTTTTATACATATATGTATAATATACAAATTTGCTCTAGAGATTAAATTATAGGAACATGGTTCGAGATAGTGTAATAAACTTCAGAAATCACTTGTGCAACAAATTTTATTAAAATCATAGTTACATGATTCTGATATGTTTAATTTCTTCTTATCCAATGGAGCAGAATAATCTACGACGTTCAATTTCTGCACGCTAAAAATGTTTCATAAAATTTTAAATGTTAGGTTCTACATACAAAATTTTTTTCAAAATGAAAAAATATAAAATAGACAAACAAGTAAATTATTTTACAAATGAAACAAATTGATTATATTTTAGCTATAAAATAAATGGTATCTTACAAGACAGTGTTTGATCTTCTGCAAAGTCACCTTTCCGAGTAAGCTTCGAAATAATGATTTTCTGCATTTCAATAAAGCTTGTCTTTGACATAGACGTGATGAATATCCGATAGTATTACGAATGTATGCTACTACTTTAGCAAAGCTCTGTAATATCAATTTGTATGCTTAGTTTACAATACATGCTTATTAATACTACAGTAATATTGCAGAAAAATATATTTTCACGTTGATTAATTGTATGTCTACTATTAAAAATACAGCATTCTCTCTTCTCGACTTTAGGGAGCATGTGACTATATGTACCTGTTGATCGGGTACAAAATTTGTAAGAAATTAATCGTTCTGTAGAAAAACTACCTAGCCCGATTCAATCCATCACTTTCGAAGCGACTATATCATTGTCCAAAAGACTCATTCTGCAATCTATTGAAATAAAAAATAGTCAATCACTGAAACGAAGGTGAAATCGTCGCCAATGGTCATTAGAGCAGAAAAAAAATTGAAGCCTTCAAGCTCAAAAGAGTAAAAAGTTATGCAAAGACTTAAAAATGTTTCTTCTTAACCTTTTAATAATTTTAAATGTTTATTTAAAAACTTTTTTAAACTTTCTCTTTAAACTGTAAGCATTTAAAATTAATAATAAATAAAAAATTGAAATTAGGAAAAAAAATTTAATGTCGTTTTAAGTGGCCACATAACTTTATACTCTTTTATACTTGTGGTCTAAAAATTGGTTTTTATGCTTTGATGATCATTTGCGATAATTTCACCTTTGTGTCAGTGATCACAAATTTCTATCCACTAACTTGACGTGGAATGTGCAATATGTAATTATGAAATGAATATAATACTTTCATTTTAAATCAGCTTTTATTCTCATCATCATCATATTATGCTTAATCATTTATATCATATAGCATATCTTTGTATTGGATCACAAGAAAGTTAAGTAAAATATAATTATTATATAAATTCTGCTACATAAGTAAATGCTTTCTCTTACTTATAGGGCAAAAATGTAAGTCGACTTATTCTATAAAATTACTTGAATATACCCCTAATTAGGTATTAAATTATAAAAAAAAATACTTACTTTTACCTGTTCGGCGTCCTGAGCTGAATTTTTTGTATTAGGCTCCGATCCATCTGCACTTATCATTATAATACTAATGAAAAGCATAGCAATCGAAAAGACAAAAGATAATCGAAAAGACAACATTGTACACGTCAATTTTATTAATGTCTGACTGTAACTGGTTCACAAAACAAAACTTTAGAGAATGATATGCTCAAGGAAAAAATGTCCTATTTATACATTTATATATTTATAACACTAATAAAATTTTACAGGCACACGTTACTTCATACTTTAAAAATCATGTCCTGCTCACATGTGTCGAAAATAAAACCATTTTATTATTTACACATAAAAACTTTTGCGTTTAACGTTTTACAATTTTGACTTTGAGAAACTCTTAAAAGTACGTTTCGAAAAACATTTTAGACGTAACAATAAATGCATGACTGAAAATAAAAAATTAATTTCTCTTTTTCTATCAATCCTTATATTAAATTTATAAATGATGAAATATATTAAATTGAAATTACGTACCTGAGTACTTTTTGTGTACACTATTTTTCTGATTTCAGCTTTAGAATTGAGTTATTCGATAAATCCAACGGGACGGCTTCATAGAGATGCAAAAACGACAAAAAAGTCTATACTTTTAATTCTCTTTATCCAATTGAAAATATATTGCTAAGCTTGAACAAAATGTGGTTTTAACCTCATTTTAAACAATTTATAAAACTGTAATATAGTTATAAAAGTTGTTTAACTATAAACCAATTACGTAGTAAAAGTAATATAGTTATCCGTAGGCTCTCCCAACTTAAATCTAAAGATTTCTCAAACTCAAATAGATACGTTTACTTTGTTACAAGCTTCAGCCCCGCGTTCCCTTAAAAGTTCCCCACCTGATCATCGAACCTCTGTCTCATAATCTCCTGTACTCCCACACAGTACGCATCACCAACACCACAAAGTCTTTCCCACGTACATACATCTGCTGGAGCGCATCGTCGCAAATGTCGGCAGGTCGCGACGCCGATTCTCAAGCCCCCGCGAAAAGCACTGGAATCGATATCGGCCAGCAGCGCGTGATGCTGCGGCGCGGCGACCGCTTTACACCCACGATACGTTCCATTTCGCGCCGGGTACGAGCATTTGTTTACGTTTTCGTTCCCCGCGCTGGACCGCCTCGCGCCGTTCATTCGGCTCGGGCTTTATATGCTTTACTCGGCGCTGTGAGATTGACAATTATACACATGCACATTGAGCGAAGAGTTCATTTCGGTTTGAATGGTGAACCATTCAAGTGTATTTACTTACCATTCGAGTCAATTTTCGATTTTAAAGGGAATGCAAATTAGCTGTAGAGTCAGGTATAGATGATTCAGGGGAAATTATATTAAAATATTTTGCCCGCTAGTATGAAGTTTTTTGTTGAATAATAAAGTTTTATTGGTTGTCAAACGAAGTAATTTATGTATTAGGATGTATAGTTAAATAATATGTCAAAGTTTTGAACATTTCCTATATTGATTCCGTTTCAAGCCTAAAATATAACAAACGTGCGTTAAGGGTCGCAAACCACTGTTAGACGCAAAAAAAGCAGTAACAATTAAATTCTTACCTATTTGTTTGAAAGATATCTAACATATTTCAATCTTATCTTACTTAAAAGCGATACAATCGAGTTTAGTTTAAGCATAGTTAAATTCATGTACCCATACATACGAGGTGGTGCTGCATCTATGAAGTACAAAGCTTGTTTTCGACCAAAACTCACTAACTATACGCCCCTTTAAGAACCATTTTGATCGGATTGACTTGAAACTTTCAGGACACCTTTTCAGTATATTTGTTCCCTATATAAGTGGAGCACATTTCTATAAAAAATAATTAAAATTTCTAAATAATTTTTCAGTTCATGGCAGGATGTTCCAGGAAGATTTCATTTTTTTCTATATATACCAGTTCTGCACCGCTCATTCAATTAAAACTGTCTTCAAAAACGCAGGGTTAGTAAATTTCGACCAAGAACAATCTTTGTACAATGAATGTACCACCATTTTGTATGTGTGGTATTAATGATTTTAACAAGGCTCAAGCTTACGTGGATCGCACCTTTTATAGATAAAAAAAGCTTAAAAGCTTCTTTTAAGGATAAATTCATAATAACTTATAGATATACCCAAGTATAGTTTGTAGCAGTAACCCAAAAACTTACAGCTATAACCAGAATTAAAAATTATAATATCATTTTCAATTGTATCATATTGGTAACAAAGTAATGGTTTTTCGACTAATTTTGGGAAAAAGTGTTAACGTTGTACTTCATTGCGTCATGCTAAATCTAGCCACTTCAGTTCTAGTATCAAATTTATTTTAATCAAATTATATTTATAAAGAAAAAGATAAAAGTATATTTATTTTAAAATTGCATTACTTTTTGTGAAATAGTTATAATTGTATTTAAGCGTGTCAGTGATATTTATGTATATACTACTTATATTTGTATTTATGACGTAGTAGACGTGTGGAAAAGCGTATTCATAAACTTTGTTTTAACAATGTATTCACCGCAGCGAAGCGGTGAAAAATTAACCTTTGGTGTGGTGAATTTAAGCCATATTCCGTTCCATTGAAAACTGTGTTGAAAACCGCTTTTCATTTAAACTTGAAACAATATAACGCTGAAAAGTAGAAAGTATATCATTTGCGTAGTTAAAACATTAAAACCTCTTTTTACACTTTAATTTATTACCGAAAATTTAATTATGAACAGAAAAGTTAAGTAATATATAATATTTATAATTTCAATAATTTCGCATGCAATTGATGAAACGTATAATTAATAATGTCATCAATACTAGAATTTATCTATACGAATAATGAAAATATAGAAAATAATATTAATACGAATTTCACGACCAAGCCCGAAACACACACTATGCATGCACAATCGTATACATTTGCAGTCGCAGGGTGTATTTTTCTTCATACGAGCTGGTTTTGTTTGCGCCGCGTTCAATGCCATAGGGCCTGCGTTGTACACTCTCCCTTATTTTCCCAGAAACGCATTAATGCGCGCGTTTCCCTACTTTGACGTACACTATATACGCGCACTATTTTAGTCCAGTCAGATTAGACTTTAAAAGGCCTGTTTTGGGAACTAAATAAAAGAAGGTAAAAGATTATTGGAAGTTGTTCGGAAGGATGTCAGAATATTGGGACAATAGTTTGAGCGCGATTTCTGGCTGTGGAACATTGTTTAAATAATCAAAGAAAGTGCAAAAAACCGTTTTTTACGCATAACTTTTGAACCGTTGATGCTATTGAAAAAAAGTTTAATACTTTTTTTTAAGTATTAAAAATACCTACAAAATAAGATAAACTAAATTAAAATCCGCCCATTTGTTTACTCAAAAAACAAAAAAAAACGCCGATTTTAGCGTTTTTTAAAATTTTCTATAATTAATTTAGATTTGCTTCTAACAAATCGTACTACAACTTTCTTTGAAGATCTTTGTACACTTTATAAGTGGTATAAATTTTAGCTTAAAATATTCATAACTTTTTGTTAATTCCTATTTGTTAGGTAAAAAAGGCTCTTGCCAGATTCTAAATAATTTTTTTTTGAGACGTCGGAGAGACTTCTCCGAGGGTCTATTTTACTCGTATAGAGTTATACTATAACGTACAATAAAGGAAAAGTTGATTACTGAAGGGTAAATTGTTTAAACATTAAGTTGAAAATCATAAATTTTTAATGTTAAAAGTTAAATGGTAAATTATTTTCAGATAAAATTTCCACATCAATTACTTAATTGCTATGATTTTTATGCACATTTTAAGCTTTTAACTATTGCTCTACGATAATCTGGAGCTGAGATAATTTATTTTTTTCAAAAAATCATTGCGGCTTTGTTTATTAATATTAAGAGCTCAAATTTACGGGTGGTCTACAGTAACAGTTAAACTATCATATCAGATATTTGAGCAACAATGAATGTGAATATTTAAGGTGAGTTGGTGACAAAAGCGACAGCGCAAATTTGTTTACAATTCTTCACATTTGTAAGGAAATAGGTGATATTTTGATAGAATAATATGTATTTATTTATATTAGACTCATTTAATAACAATATTATATTTATTACGAAAAGTAAAAAGCGCAGAGTAGAATAATTAATAATAATAATTAGTATAAGAATATTTTAAGAATATAGAAAAAAATTGTAATTGTATGCGATTTATATATGCGATTCAGCCGCGGCACAGCAGCACATGCGCGCCCCACTCTCTACAAAAACGCGCTGTCGCTTTTGTCACCAACTCACCTTAAATATTCACATTCATTGTTCCTCAAATATCAGATATGATAGTTTAACTGTTACTGTAGACCACCCGTAAATTTGAGCTCTTAATATTAATAAACAAAGCCGCAATGATTTTTTGAAAAAAATAAATTATCTCAGCTCCAGATTATCGTAGAGCAATAGTTAAAAGCTTAAAATTTGCATAAAAATCATAGCAATTAAGTAATTGATGTGGAAATTTTATCTGAAAATAATTTACCATTTAACTTTTAACATTAAAAATTTATGATTTTCAACTTAATGTTTAAACAATTTACCCTTCAGTAATCAACTTTTCCTTTATTGTACGTTATAGTATAACTCTATACGAGTAAAATAGACCCTCGGAGAAGTCTCTCCGACGTCTCAAAAAAAAATTATTTAGAATCTGGCAAGAGCCTTTTTTACCTAACAAATAGGAATTAACAAAAAGTTATGAATATTTTAAGCTAAAATTTATACCACTTATAAAGTGTACAAAGATCTTCAAAGAAAGTTGTAGTACGATTTTTTAGAAGCAAATCTAAATTAATTATAGAAAATTTTAAAAAACGCTAAAATCGGCGTTTTTTTTTGTTTTTTGAGTAAACAAATGGGCGGATTTTAATTTAGTTTATCTTATTTTGTAGGTATTTTTAATACTTAAAAAAAAGTATTAAACTTTTTTTCAATAGCATCAACGGTTCAAAAGTTATGCGTAAAAAACGGTTTTTTGCACTTTCTTTGATTATTTAAACAATGTTCCACAGCCAGAAATCGCGCTCAAACTATTGTCCCAATATTCTGACATCCTTCCGAACAACTTCCAATAATCTTTTACCTTCTTTTATTTAGTTCCTGGAAAAAGTCTAATCTGACTGAACTAATTGTCTACCTATTATAGAGCGCTAACGCAATACGCACGCGCTTTTCATTTGGAAAATTGACCGTCCAATGGGATAATAGCGCTCGTAGTCCCTCATGTACGAGCACGTACTTTGCTTCGATATTTAATTTATTGGACGTTATATTTAACCTTTTGACTTGTATGGAAGCTCATTGAATATCTGCATATTTGGTCACCAACAAATAAAACAAAATTGTAAATTTGAAATATAATCTAAAAAAGATGTAGTAATTTATTTTATTAATATTTATAAAATATAAATAATACATGTATCAAAATAGTCAATTGTTTTTTCAAAGTGTATACATTGCCGAAGTAATTATATTTTATAAGTCTAAATAATTTGAAGGGGTTCCGGGCAGCATTAAAAGTACGGTTCGTCCCTCTATGCATGTCTATAAATATAATATAGGCGAGGGTCACAAAAGCTAAATCATTCGTGATAAAAATCTACAGTTTTAATTAAAAAATGAATTATTTGAAATGTGTATTACAATTACCGTATTTCGTAATACGAATATATGTATAATTTAAATATTATTTTTTTACAATAATCTCAAAATAGACGTATTAAAATACAAGTTAAAATGTATAAAAAGATGCCTATATTAATAGTAATAGTAATAATTATTAATCTTCTAAGTTAAATACTATATAATATTAAAATAAAGCGCGCTTATATAAATTATACCATTATTAAAAAAGTAAAAATTAATACGTGTATTGCTTCGAAAAATAAATAAAAAAATAATAATTTCAAATAATAATTAAAGTTTAATAATATTAACAAACAATATATTTACATTTCAAAATGTATAATATTTCATTTATAAATAAAGTAAATGTCTCTAAAAGAGATATGAACCTGAAAAAGTTCCTAAATCACCAGTTGCAATGAACAGATGTCGACCGTGGCAACGCGACAAAATCAGATAACGATTGTGATATTGGAAACGTCGATGATGTCGACGTGACTATCGAATTGTCATTAAATCATGGAATCAGATAATCGTAAAAATCTTACGAGATTTATTTCATTGTAAAAAGATCACTCCTCATTTTCTTATCCTTAAAAGAATTTGTACTTATACGTATACATTATATATAATATTGCTCTTTTTTGAAGTTATTTTATTTATTCGAAGGATTTTTTATTACTCGTTGTGGTGATATTTGAAAGAAGTGAACTCTATTATTCTCTTCGAGTAAACTTAAGTTTACTCGAAGAGAATAATAGAGTTCACTTCTTTCAAGTTATTTATTTTATAACTGTATAAACCTTCTAAGTTCCAGGGTATTTAAAAGTGGTTGAAAAAATTGTTTGATAGTGCATTAGGTGTCTCTTGTATGCTTCGGATTTGGATATAAACCGGTATATGAACATAAAAAGTTAATTAAAACATAGATTTCTGGATGAGTCGCAGAGAGCCCACCAGGACTTTGGGGATAATAAAAATATCTCTGATTGCAATTTTCACCACAAATATCATGTATATCTTTATCATGATATTTACCCGCATCTCATCAATACCAAGTATACGTCTTTTTTGCATCATCGGAATCGTCTTTCTCAATAATATCAGATGTGAGCGGATTCGATGAAGTTATTGTGTCTATTTGTAGAAGAAAAACATAAAACAAACTATTATATTCAATTCATTATTTCTTTAATCGTATAGAAAGATACACATTTTTGAAGAAATGGCTCTGAATTGTTGATTTCAACGCATATTGCAAAAATTTATCATTGAGTCATGATGGATTCTACAGGACCCGCATACTTCAAAGTTTTAGCCGCTGTATAAAACGAATACAGAGTGCAGTATTAAGACATTTATTTTGCCAATCAATACTTACTTTCTTACTTTTACCTACACTTATTTTAATACGAAATTCCATTTTATTTATTTTATTTTATGTAATTAGTTAGATGACGAGCACAAGCTCATGTATTTGTAGCTCTGATGACAACTATTATATGCAATAAATCCCTATATTATTCATATAAATACAAATAAAACGCATTTAAAAGTGTGGGACCTAGAGAACCCGCCAGGACTTATAAAAAAGGGCTAATAAGAAATTACGAATACAAAAATTAAATGTTATATAATAATTGTTATATCCCTGGTAGAAATTCATCCCGTCCACTTTATAGATCTATGTAGAATAATCTCGCGCTGTGTAGATCTATGTAGGCAAACTAGATAGTTACTACAAAGGCGTGTAACGGTCATCCCTTCTAGTTACCCATATTATTAGCCCCGATAAAACTAGATAAGCAAAATTATGACAATAACAGCCACTTCAAGGTTATGTTTTAAGAAACACAAGCATAATCTATTATGATTATTATGTATTATTTTGATTTAAAGGTATTTACATGCTATTGTTCACCTATAACCAATGTAAGTAAATGTAAATAACCTCTAAAGTGTCAGGTTATCAAATTTTAGATGCATCGAGTTTTTGTATTTAAGAACTCAATAATAATATGATGTTACACATATATATTAAACAATCAAAATAAGAAAATAATCTGAATATCCAAATAACTATATGAAGTATGCATATATTTATTTGAGTTATTATATGTATGTTCTATTTTTGTATTTCCTACTATGATTAATTTATAATCAAACACTTTAATTTGACATCTATGGCCAGTTAAAACATAGTAATTTGTTACTTATAAAGAAAATTATCGTCTACATGTGTTCGACTATTGTGTTTGTCTTTGAAAATGTTGTCACGGATGAGCAGTTTATGTATTATAAGAACTCACATATGGATACAAAATTATTTGCAGTTTTTAAATAAAGCATGTCATAAAGTACATAATTGTACATATGATATTATTATTTATATATTACTTTTCAAGAAACAACTACATCAATCAATAACATTATTTTGTGATCACTGTTTTTCATATGCAAGGAACATTATTTCTAAATTTTCATTTCTTAGGTTAGATATGCTTTCTGACTACTTTTATATGTAAATAGTATGAATAGAACTATAGATCTTATTATTATAATTGAAAACTTGCATGTGAAACTTTTTTTAACATTAATTTTTACAATAAAAGTTCTGTTCAATAAATAATATATAACCTCACAGATTGTATACGTACATATTATTATTGAGAAAACTATGTAGATCTGTGTGGATTTATCGAGTTTTGTACAGTCTAGTACTATCTAGTTTGCCTACAAAGGCCGTTATAGCGAATGTGGGCGCCACGATAAGATTTCTACCAGGGATATTAGTTCCTTTTCCCTTATAGAATAATCTATCTGGTTTATTAAACAGAATATATGTATATATATTATGAATATATATATATATATATATATATATATATATATATATATATATATATATATATATATATATATATATATATATAGAGAGAGAGAGAGAGAGAGAGAGAGAGAGAGAGAGAAAACTCTACTCCCATTATTTTTAGGTATTATAGTAATTTTTTGGCTATGCGTCAAACGTTGCACATCTTTCCGTATTACGAAGTTATCTCGCGATACTGTACCAACGTTATACCTATGATTTGATAATTAAACAAATTGTCGGAATGGTGCAACATATAGGTAACATATTAGTCTCGTGTGTACTGTGCTACTTTTGCGTTCGCAAATGTAAAGTGTGTAAATAAAGAATTATTATACTTTTACTGTAACTACGTGGCTCTAGTACATATTTTATGCTTTGCACTTTGTGTATGACTCTCTCCACATGTTTCGTGAAGTTTGTTCATAAAATTTATTGCCTAATTTTTGCTGCTCGTGTCAAAAGCTTTTATGTATTTTTCATGAACACTTTTATGCGCGATAAACCTTTTGTGCAATAAGGAAACTTATATATTATATTATAATAAGGAAAAAGCTATACGTACTTAAATAATAAAGTTAAAAATATTTTTTTTAATTTCAGTATATTATATTTGTTAAATTAATTATATTAATGAATATAATTTCTTTAAGATGCTTCGAAAATAATAAAACAGCACTATTGCAATAAAATGTTCATGCAACATTCAGTCGTCTTATTGGGAAGAAAACGACCATCCTTACACTAAGATTAGCCATTACGAGCACTAGAGCAAACAATGAAACTTCTACTTCAGCTAAAACTTTAAGCCTTCAATTTCAATGACTTCTCAATTTCTAGCTTGGAAAGTCAACCTTAAAGTCCCGGAAGGATTTGTGCAGATTCAGCAGCGGCGTCTCCTCCCGCGCGCTGCGTAATGCCGAATAAATTTGTCCGAAGGAAAACACGATTAAACTCCGTCGAGCGAAGACGGATATCCTTCCCCTCACGTCTTATGCGCACACACAAAGTTAGGAAATAATATTGACTGCCGAAGAGTCTTCGGCATAATCCCACGCCCACGAATTTTCGCCGCTGTATTCGCGGGAGATATATTCCTTATGCGTTGACAATTTAGAACTAACAATAAGTATTGTTTTTTTTGTATATTTAATAAGGAAATAGTTTATCCTGTAATTGATGCTTTAATAGCTGTATTTTATCCTTGGTTTTATTACCTATTTAGATGTTACTAATGTTGATTGATATATAAAAACCAAAATGTTAATTTATATAGATACAACAAATGTTCATTTACAATGTTATTTCATTGTAAATTATAATATTCTTGTTGTATTGTATATAATCATACTTGAAAGTACTTAAAATTATAATTTCAAAAATGTTGCACTAAATTATATATAAGAATATGTGGAACCATTTCAGCAAAAGATCTTAAGATCTAAATTAATTTTTTCGGTTTGATATTTTATAATGTTCCAAAATAAATTGCGATTTTTCACTAAAAGAAGCCTATGTTTAAAACAATATTTTTAATTATGATAATTTAGGCAACAGAAAGATTTAAGGTAATGTGAAAGTGTTAATATTCACAACATGATATTTGAAGTTATTATCGAACCACTTTTCCCGTACAGATATTGATGGAATTGATTGAAATTGCCCCTAGAGGTTACTTATAGTATTTTTAACACACCCAGCCATAAAGTACGTACTTTTTCTCCGCCGAGCCGGGAAAAAAGTTCTACTTTAAATCCCTACCCCCACTCTAATCCCCGCCGAGACGCGCATGTGCCCTCGCCTTCGGCTCGGGCACAAACAGCGCGTGGCGGCGGGAACTAGCGTGAGGTTAGGAAATTAATACGTAGCTCTATTTTCCCTCTTCGGCGGTGAACGAGTACGAACTTTTTGGTAGGTACGTTAAAAAATCATATATTGCACGCGTGAATAAAGTGAGCCAGCGATTGCCAGCGTGTGTGACGCCCTCACTCCGCTCGGGCGCCAAATCACACGCAGGCATTTAATGGCTCACTTTAGTCCCTAGGTGCATAATAGTGCATTCGATGATCCTATCAGAGCATATCTTCGGAGCAGTTCGTTGAAGCGAAAATAAATGAACAGCTGTTTAGATAGATTACTAAAAAAATATATCGACGATTGAGTGGAAGAAGAGGCTAACTCAGCGTTCGCTTGAAGAAGAGGCTAACTCAGATTCCGTTTGCAGAAGAGACGAACTTGACGTTCGCTTGAAAGCAGAGGCCAACTCGGAACTCGCGTAAAGAAGGGCTACTTTAACTTATAATTTCTCGGATTTAATGTTGAAAAGAGCAACAATACAAAATAGCAAAACGCATGGTTAGCGAAAAAATTGATTTTCCTATTTTTTACCATTACTCTTTACAAAATTAAACGTGATAAATAATTAGCTAAGATAGTCCTTCTTTACGCGATTTTCGAGTTAGTCTCTTCTTCAAGCGAACGCCGAGTTAGCCTTTTCTTCCACTCAACCGTCGATATTATTAATTTGTGTGTAGGATCTCTTAAAATTTAAATTTAATCCATTTATATTTTGCAGGAAAAGAAATCGATGTAGAGGTGTTCATTAGTATTCACTTGATAAAGAAAAATACATTTATAATTACCACACTTGAACACTCTTATTATTATTCAGAAGCAGAAAGAAAATCAAGAAAAATCGGGAAAGAATATCTCTAATCACATCACAAGAATCGTCGTCATTACACCAAGCTACGACCAAACACATGTCGAGCATAATCTCCCGCAAAATCGACAAACCTCGGCATGTAACTTCATCAAAGCACCCACGATACGCCGTACAATTCGCCACGGGCGATAAATGCGGCAATCAGGCGACGCGCTAAGGGCCACCCCACCTCTGGAGCTCGTGCGTTAGCATACACAAAAAAAAAGAGAAAGAAACCGGCGAGATAGTACACGCGCGCAGCAGTAATAGCTCTCCCTTTAAGTCGTAATACAGTACACGCGAGGCGAAAGAAAGAAGCCGGGAGTGAGAAAGCAGCAGCGGTAGCGTCTACGTATATAGCCGCACGCGCGGGGACTTTCCCAGGTTTTCCCGGGGAATCGAATCAATAAACTCGGGGGGGTTCTCCGGGAGCGGGACACCGAGGCACCGCCACGTTCAACTGTATATATATATAGTGGAAGGGAACACACGCCGAGGGGGGAAACAGCGAGAGCGAGAGATTGCGCGAAACATTTTCGGGCGCGCGAGGAGAGCTATATAAGGGTCGACGACGGAGTTGAAGCTGAAGCCCAGGAAGCACTGTTAGAGGAGTCTATGTGCGCTCGGTCTTTGTGTTGTCGTCAGGCTGTACGCGGCACTCTCAAATTGGCCGTGGGTCTTTATAGGTAGTTCTCGATTCGGGGCTTGCATGATGTTTGTGTGGACGTTGCAAAGGGATGCATCTTGTTTCGGATGAGGAATGCGGGTGCGCTGTTTCGCGAAGGGTTATTGGTTGAGGATGCCAAGGAGGGTAATGTTAGGTACTTGGCGCTTGACAGATCACATTTGTAAGGAAAATGGAAATGGTTGATCTAGAACTGAGTATTTTGGATAGTCTTTAGATCGAAATAATTTTCTGCTGATAATTACCGTGATGTCAAGGTTAATGTGACGCAATCCATTCTGCAGCCTTAGGTGAAACTTGATTGACTCTTAAAATTAACTTCAATTATAACAACTTTTACTTCGAACCTTGTATACAATATCAATGCCCAAGGTGTACCTATATATCATTTTTCCTGTAATTTTTCTAAGAATTGTTATTTCTTATTTTGTATCAAGTTAAATAAGGAAGATTATTTCAAGAATTAATTCACATTCCTATAATAATTTTGTAATTTATAATACCTGCATTTGGATCGGCTATATTTAAAAAATGTCATGAATATCGTACATAAACATATGCGTCTAAAATCGTATTCGATATTTTAATATTACTATAAATTATATCTAAACAAAGACATTTAGCCACTATAGAGTTAATATAGCGATTGTTTTTATATATGTGTGTGTGTGTGTGTGTGTGTGTGTGTGTGCGTGCGTGCGTGCGTGCGTGCGTGCGTGCGTGCGTGCGTGCGTGCGTGCGTGCGTGCGTGCGTGCGTGCGTGCGTGCGTGCGTGCGTGCGTGCGTGCGTGTGTGTGTGTGTGTGTGTGTGTGTGTGTGTGTGTGTGTGTATATATATATATATATATGTATATATATGTATATATATGTATATATATGTGTGTATATGTGTGTGTGTGTGTGTGTGTGTGTGTGTGTGTGTATATATATATATATATATATATATATATATATATATATATATGTAGCAAAATTTAATTTGAATTGTACAGAAACATACATATTCTTGGTTGACTACTCTAGGCGATGTTATATACAATATATAAACTCTTAGGACTTAAAGTATAGTTATTCGTATAGCCTCATGTTTTACGTCATTGCAATTATATTTAGAAGATATGAAATCGTTTTGATACATTCTACCTTGCGGACGTCATAATTTTAATTAAGTTGTCAGGTTTTTTATTAATCGGTAAGCAGCAACAAATAAAATCTCCAGTGATTCCATTAATATTATTAATAACAAGTTTAAGTTCTACGATGTAGAGAGTATCTTTTTCTTTATCCAATATACAAACTTTGTATCGTTCATTTTGTTATTATTTATAGGAAATCAATATTTGATGATACATGTTTTCTGAAAATAATTCCTTTGAAATAAAATTGTATCGTCTACATAAGATAAGACGTTTCAGAACCCTTAGAATTGTTCTTCTATTTCTATTTTTATTGTTATTTATAAATAAATTATTAATTGCACCAATTACAAGGATCTTTTTACGTCAAGTTGAAGAAACCTCTCGTATAACAGCCTATCAATCAACCACCTGTACACAACACCTCACGTAATTAAAATTCCTCCATGCAACGAAGCCGAATCTCTCAGTGTCGCTCTCATAGTCATACAAAACGCCTGAAAACAAATCTTATAAATAAAAAGACAGGAGTAATCGAGACACACACACGCATGCATATCTATCCGAAAAACGCCATTGAAAATGCACAGTAGTCGCGGGCGGAATTGACGAGACGCGGGGGTGACGAAGAGCTCGACCAAATGAAAAAAGGAAGGAGGGGGGGGGTGGCACAGTGGGATGGAGGAAATCAGGGGTCGACGGTGAAATAGTCACGTCAGATTAGACTTTTTCCAGGAACTAAATAAAAGAAGGTAAAAGATTATTGGAAGTTGTTCGGAAGGATGTCAGAATATTGGGACAATAGTTTGAGCGCGATTTCTGGCTGTGGAACATTGTTTAAATAATCAAAGAAAGTGCAAAAAACCGTTTTTTACGCATAACTTTTGAACCATATATGCTATTGAAAAAAAGTTTAATACTTTTTTTTAAGTATTAAAAATACCTACAAAATAAGATAAACTAAATTAAAATCCGCCCATTTGTTTACTCAAAAAACAAAAAAAAAACGCCGATTTTAGCGTTTTTTTAAATTTTCTATAATTAATTTAGATTTGCTTCTAAAAAATCGTACTACAACTTTCTTTGAAGATCTTTGTACACTTTATAAGTGGTATAAATTTTAGCTTAAAATATTCATAACTTTTTGTTAATTCCTATTTGTTAGGTAAAAAAGGCTCTTGCCAGATTCTAAATAATTTTTTTTTGAGACGTCGGAGAGACTTTTCCGAGGGTCTATTTTACTCGTATAGAGTTATACTATAACGTACAATAACGGAAAAGTTGATTACTGAAGGGTAAATTGTTTAAACATTAAGTTGAAAATCATAAATTTTTAATGTTAAAAGTTAAATGGTAAATTATTTTCAGATAAAATTTCCACATCAATTACTTAATTGCTATGATTTTTATGCAAATTTTAAGCTTTTAATTATTGCTCTACGATAATCTGGAGCTGAGATAATTTATTTTTTTCAAAAAATCATTGCGGCTTTGTTTATTAATATTAAGAGCTCAAATTTACGGGTGGTCTACAGCGTCGTGCATGTGTATAATTGTCAATCTCACAGCGCCGAGTAAAGCATATAAAGTCCGAGCCGAATGAACGGCGCGAGGCGGTCCAGCGCGGGGAACGAAAACGTAAACAAATGCTCGTACCCGGCGCGAAATAACGCGGTCGACGCCGTGCGCCTGGAACGTATCGTGGGTGTAAAGCGGTCGCCGCGCCGCAGCATCACGCGCTGCTGGCCGATATCGATTCCAGCGCGCGCGGGAGCATGTAGGGGTGCTTTTCGCGGAGGCTTGCGAATCGGCGTCGCGACCTGCCGACATTTGCGACGATGCGCTCCAGCAGATGTATGTACGTGGGAAAGACTTTGTGGTGTTGGTGATGCGTACTGTGTGGGAGTACAGGAGATTATGAGACAGAGGTTCGATGATCAGGTGGGGAACTTTTAAGGGAACGCGGGCCTGAAGCTTGTAAGAAAGTAAACGTACCTATTTGAGTTTGAGAAATCTTTAGATTTAAGTTGGCAGAGCCCAGGGATAACTATATTACTTTTACTACGTAATTGGTTTATAGTTAAACAACTTTTATAACTATATTACAGTTTTATAAATTGTTTAAAATGAGGTTAAAACCACATTTTCTTCAAGCTTAGCAATATATTTTCAATTGGATAAAGAAAATTAAAAGTATAGACTTTTTTGTCGTTTTTGCATCTCTATGAAGCCGTCCCGTTGGATTTATCGAATAACTCAATTCTAAAGCTGAAATCAGAAAAATAGTGTACACAAAAAGTACTCAGGTACGTAATTTCAATTTAATATATTTCATCATTTACAGATTTAATATAAGGATTGATAGATAAAGAGAAATTAATTTTTTATTTTCAGTCATGCATTTATTGTTACGTCTAAATTGTTTTTCGGAACGTACTTTTAAGAGTTTCTCAAAGTCAAAATTGTAAAACGTAAAACGCAAAAGTTTTTATGTGTAAATAATAAAATGGTTTTAATTTAAACACATGTGAGCTTTACATAATTTTCAAACCAATAGTATGGAACAGCGTTCGCCTGTAAAATTTGATTAGTGTTATAAATGTATATATGTATAAATAGGACATTTTTTCCTTGAGCATACCATTCTCTAAAGTTTCGTTAATCTAATTTCAATTTTTCATGTGTTTTTAATTTGAAATGCTTATAGTTTAAAGAGACGTAAACACACCATTGGAATTGTATTATTACTAAAATTGGTAAATTTACCACTTTGGAAATGGGTCGGTTTGTTACCTACTTTGGATATGGTGATCTTACCAACGGAAATGGTGTAATAATTCCGTAACATTAGTAGTAAAATTCACCCATGCATTTTAAAAGTACCACATACGGAACGTTTGCGCTGACGCCATCTTGGACGCAGGAGAAACTGTCAGCTTCCGAAGTATTTTGTATGACAAAACAGAAATTAAAGTTAGAGACAGTTTATAGGCTGTTGAATAAAGAATAAGATAGTAATTAAAAGTACTGTTTAAGAGTGACAAAGTGTTTCGAAATTTCTAATTGTCTGCATAGCCACACTAAAATGGACAAAAGGCAACGAATTTGTGAAGTGAAGTCAAAAAATTTAAATTCTCTCGCGTATGAAACCAGAAGCATATTCAAGTAGTGTATTAAAAAATACTAAAAGTATACATTACTAAGATGAAGCCGTATACCGCTTAATTACTGTTTTATTGGCATTCACGTTATTTTTAATATGTATACATTTCTAGACTTTCTGGAATTTTTGGAATCATTGCCAAATATGTTTTCTTTTTAGCCACTTATCGTTTTGTAGCTGGATTGTTTTTGTAACTGGTATAAAAATTAAGAAAAGTATTAAATTAAGTATTATTAAAAATGTATGTAAAATTTCTATTCTTAACCTTAATTTCACCATGCTCATTGAAATTTTACAATTCAGGTGGTAAAATGACTACTTCGGTAATGAATTTCTACTCCTAATCCATGTAATCCTAAAATTACTACCCTCCGTATGGTAATTTTATTTCCGTGCGGTAATTTTACTACCCTATGGTAATTTTAGTATTGTTTCGGAAAATTTACTACTTTGGAAATAGGTCGGTTTGTTACCTACTTCCTATGTGGTAATTTTACTACTCAGTTTTTTTACATTACACACCTATCCGTGACTTAAGTAGTTCACTATTGCACCCTCCTTATCGCCCTCGCTACGCTGGGGCGCTAACTACACGCCGTGCAATAATAGGCCACTTAACCCATTTCTTCCCAAGCGGCCATTTTATATTCGATTGGTTTTTTGCCTAAAAAATTGTCGAAAAAAAATAATAACCAATAGCACTTTTCTGAAGTAAAATTGTCAGCTCTTTCCGATTCTGAAGTCAGAATTTTGAAATTTCCGTTGGCAAATTTCAAAATGGCGGTTTTAGGCAAAAAACCAATCGACTATAAAATGGCCGCTTGGGAAGAAATGGGTTAAGTGACACGTATCGTAAAGTACTATTTTTCGAATGAATTGAATATTTCTTTAAGTTATGTATGAAAATATTGACTTTGAAGTAGCGAATAATTAATTTGAAATAATAAATTTGAATTCTGTAATCTTTTGCTAAAAAGTGTTGATAAGATATTTCTCTGTAAAAAATCAAAGTAACATTACTTCTCAATTAGCTAAATTAAACATAGAAATACGTAGTTGAATGGCGAAGAATTATACGTTACAAATTGTAATCTTATTTTAGTCGCGAATAGTTTACAATAAATGGGCCTCGGCCGATGAGCAAAATCGGCCTTTGAGCAGAGCGCCGTAGGGTGAGGAGCGCAGCTAATTAGCGCGGAAGAGGAGAGCTGTGCATGCAAATTGGAGAAGATGTCTACGTGGTTATGGTAGCCGATGACGAAGTGTAGGCAATGCGGTCAGTCGTTTTTGGTGTCTAGGTATACTTGCTGGACGGACATGGTGTCCAGGTGGTCATGCTGGCCGATGACGAGGTAAAGGTAGTGCGCACCGCAGTTTCTGTAATCTTGATCCACAAACTAGTTAAAAACTGCGCAGCGACTACCTGGTCACTATCATATAGTTACTAAATTAGCTAAATTACTTTATATATGGTACACATACTAAATGTTTATAGGAAATAAACTCATATAGTAATCATACAGATGCATACGAATCTATGCTTCTATAATTTTTCTTTGAGATACAGTTAAAAATTAACCTTTTTTATACCAACCAATAACCTCATCAGCATAGCAAAGAAATCCATGTGGTCACGTGAGCACTCATTCAGGCAATCAAGGGCGTCTCGAGACACACATAAGCAATAGGTACAGTCACACACAACTTTTAAGAGATCGTGGAGCTGAAGCTTGTAAGAAAATAAGGGTACCTATGTGAGTATGTGAAATCTTTAGATTTACGTTGGGAAATCCTAGGGATAACTATATTTCTTTTACTACATAATTGGTTTATAGCTACACAACTTTTATAACTATATTACAGTTTTATAAATTGTTTAAAATGAGGTTAAAAACCACATTTTCTTAAAGTTTAGCAATATATTTTCAACTGGATAAAGAAAATTTAAAAAAAGTATAGACTTTGGATTTCTCGAATAACTCAATTCTAAAGCTGAAATCAGAAAAATAATGTACACAAAAATACTCAGGTACGTAATTTCAATTTAATATATAATGTCATTTATAGATTTAATATAAGGATTGATAGAGAAAAAGAAGGGGGTCGGCTCGAGAGAGTGAGCACGCGCGCTAGCAGTCCTTTGAGAAAGTAGGCAAGGGTAAGTCAAATGAGAGAATTGAGAAGAAAATGTGAGTGGAACGGAAAGAGTGCATGGGAACGCACCAGAGAAAGTGTTATCTCCGGAAAAGAAAGAGGGAATCACGAGGAAGACAGGAAAGGAAACATCGGGAAGAAAGATAGGTTAGGTCGAGTAAGTGGAAAGCATGGCTGATATGGCGGGAGACAGCGGCTGGGAGGAGAACGAAGAAAATTCGATGACAAAGGAAGAAACAGAGAAAAGGCGCAGAGGGTGGCCAAGGAAAGAGGAAAAGGTGGGAAAACAAGAGGCTGCCAGGATGAAAAATTTTCTGCAAAAAAGAAAGATTGCAGGGTTCGAGGTACAGTTCGGCAAAAGTAGAAAACTGGATCACTCGCCGATAAAGCAGAGATCGCGACTGACGGGTACAGACAATATGGCAGGGACACACGGTATCTACAAGGCAGGGGAAAATGGGAAAGGAGACAGAACGAAAGAACAGAGCGCGGCTCTGGAGGCAGGCAGAGGGACGACGAAGGAGTCGACGGGCAGCGAGTCAACAGCGGAGATGACGGCGGAGGGCGATGGCAATAGAGAGGAGCAGAAGATGAGCGCGACAGCGTAAATAATGAGAGAAGAAGAAGTGAGTTGGAGTGGAAGGATGAATGATTTAGAGAGTAGGCTGGAACAGGTTAGGATAGAGAAAAAGGAACTGGAAAGGGAAGTAGAGATGCTAAAAGAACAATATAATAAGGGCAGATTGGAAAAAGTCGCACTCACAAAAAAGATAGCAGATCTTAGCGTAGAAACGGAAAAAGACAGTGAGGTGAACAATAACAATGTAAACAGCGAGCGGGAGAGAATGAGCGACAGGGAAACGAGCACAGCGAACGCAGGAAAGGTAGAACGGGGGATTTGCGTATTTGAGGGAGAGAACGGCGAGAATGAGCGGAGGAAGAAGGGGATGGGAAGATAGTGGTAGAGAGGGAATATTTGAAAAAATTGCCTGGTAAATTAGGAGAGGACGAATATGAATGGGAAATACAGTCGAACCCCGCGCACTGAAAAAGTTCGATGCAAGAATCCCCGTGCACTACAATAGCCACCTAACCTCCTGGCGGACCAATCTCGTTCGAGTACCAGGGCTGTATATACGTAGACAAACCCCCCAAGTTTCGGAATTTTTTTTCTTGATTTTGATGATTAGGAACTTGATAAAATAAGTTACAAATATCTCCATAATATATTTTTTCTAGAAATTTTCCATTTATTCACTACAAAATTTTTCTTTAATATGTACATACATGTGATGCAATAAAGAAACTTATTTTACGATTTATACATGTAAACAACACTTATATTAGAAGTGATTATTTATTAACTATGGTATAATAAACGTTCGTACATATTTTAAAGTTTCTTTCTTAAGAATACAGTGAACAATAATAATTTTAATATCACAAATATTAAGTAAAAAAATAGTAAAGAAATCGTATTTACTTAATCGTATTTATTAACCATTACTCTTTTTTAAATGTGAATTTAAAGCTTTAAATTAAAAGCTTAATTTTTCCATGTGATGCGCGTATTTCATTTCGAATAATTGTCAATAATACTTTATAAGCACAATGTTTTCAAACATAAATAATTCAGAAAAATTGCTAATAAGAACTTCAAATATATTAATATTTGTAAAGTTATATCTCAAAAATTTAAATACAGAAAAGTTTGCTAAATTAAAATTTTGAAAATATGTTCCTAATTTTAATCAATAGATTATTTATTTTTTACTAAGGTGAATGTCCCGATTTCTGCTCATATAAGCATTTTGAATCAAACAAAAATGTTTCAAAAGTTATTCTAACATTAATTTATAAAGAAGATATGATTATTATCTTAATTATGAATAGGACAATACAATATAAAGTCGTAAAATCCATTTTAAAAATTTAAATATTAATAATAGTCAATTAACCCTTAGAAGGCCACACCTCAGCCAGGCCACATAGCGGCCACATGGGGTAACTCATTACCCCACGCTGAAAAACCTATTTGTACAAGACGTATTTAATACTTGTAACCGATTGTTTTATGTTTGTTGAAGTGTTCTTCAATATTTCTAATGATTTTTATCGGTCAATTTATAGAAAGCGTTCTAAAAACTGGTCAAATGTTTTAAATGTTTTAGACCTCCAATTTCACTTTTTCTGAGCCTGGGGTAACTAGTTACCCCGTGTGGCCGCTAAGGGTTAAAAGGCGTATGCAAAATGCACCTATTTCTGCTCACAGCAAAAAGCGGTGATTTCGATCTGTACCTATTTCTGATCACCGTTGAATTTATAGACTTCATTCATATGATTTGTATCTTTTTATTGTATTAGTATGTTAATAAGCGTAAATACTTCACGATGCATAAGCAGAAAACAGTGTACTTACTGTATAAATACAACTAAAACGTTATTTTTTCGTGATTAGAAATAGGGATATGCAGAATGCATCTGCGTCTAAGCTCAAACTATCACTATTATCAAGTTTTTTAATTAGAATCTACAATAGTCTTAATTCAGCACTACAGGTTTTAGTTGTAATACTAAAAAGGTATAGATAGCTTGGATATAATATATATTAAAACAACCTTCATATCTATAATAACAGAAAAACTTCGAGTGATTAGAAATAGGGACGTGAGCAGAAATTGGGACATTTACCTTATAAGATAATAAATTTTAGAGCTTTTTACATAAATTAAAATAAAAAGCTTTCAAATTTAATACATATTTTCGATCAAATAAACGTCTCATTTAATTATGTTTATTTAAATTTATATAATTGACAATTTTCACCAGCAATATTTCTAAAATTTTTCTTTACGTTATACGAATAATAACTTTATATGAATATTAAATCTTTATACGAATACTAACATTATACAAATACTAAATCTAGATACCATCACTAATACTCGAACATATACAAGGTTTTGACAACAAAACTCTGCAGTATCACCACATCTTATTTCGCGCATTCAAATCTACTTTCGAAGAATGTTCTAAATTTTTTCAAACCTCGAAAAGTTTCTTTTATGAAAGAAACCTCTTCTTCTTGAAGAAAATCGAATGAAACACTTGATTCTTCAGGACTAGTTTGTCCATCATTTATTTCCTCATACAATCCATTAGCTGAATATTGAATCCTTGAAAAATTCATAAAAATGAATAAATAAAACTTTTTAATATTCATAATAATATTTTATTGTTTTTCTAGTCAAAGTTAGATATTCTTTCCATTTAGAAACCTTTTTTAGTAAATCCAAAATAAACTCTTATGTCAAATACTTCACAGCCATTCTCGTTGAAATCTTCTTCGATTCAACTTTTTACATTATCGTACGTAAAATCTTTGTATTCAGGTATACGCTGTAAAATGAACAAGATTTGCATAACGTAATCTTCTTGCTCAATGATGGATCGTTCTCTGTTAAATATTTTATTCCAAGAATTCTGAATATTAAGAGGAGTGACTACATAATATGCACTTGCTGTATGATAACAGCAATTTGTCATGTTTTCTTTTTTCACAGTTTCCACTATAAGCTGCGGTTATTTTTCTGAAGATTTTTTTGCTCTTCTCAATTACGCCTTGATCCATAGGCTGAATGAGGGCAGTTACGTTTGGAATCAAGTACATAACCTAATTAAAAAATAAATAGATAAAAATATAATATTTCATATAAATAAAAATTGAATTTTTGAATGAAATATAAATGAGAAAATATTCATAAACAACTTTAAGAAATTATGCAAAGTAAGATTTGTTATTATAAATTTATGAAAACAAAAAAGATTATAATTATTTACGTACCTGTACAGTTGGATCGATACTATTTAATTCTGTTTCAGATGGATGCGTGGGAGCATTATCAAGCAACAATAATACTTTCCTTGGAACAGTTGTATTTGGATGTTCTTTAGTGACTTCAGCAATAAATACATCTTTGAACCATATCCTAAAAGTAAGCCGATCCATCCCTGCACTTTTTTGTCCCGCGTACACCACTGGCAGGTTTGAGTGGTCAGTTTTACCAAAACACCTTGGATTATTTGACTTTCCAATTACGAACAAGGTCATCTCATGTGAACCTGTTGCATTGGCGCAAAACATTACAGTAACACGTTCTTTATTCATTTTAGAACCAGAAGCACTTTGTTCGTGGCCTGCAATAAGTGTTTTGGTTGGCAAAGATCTATACTTGAGACCCGTCTCATCAGCATTGTAAACCTGAAATAGAAAAAATGGTTTTTGTACCATATATATTCCAAATCAGCCAAATGACACTCTGAAATATTTTATAATTATACAAGTAATTAAATATTACAAATTTGACTACTGAATATGTATTCAATTTCATTCTGTATAAAATTATAACAATTCCTAAAATATTAAAAGCAATATCTATTGTATATTTTTATTCTCAAATCTTAGAAAGTTTTAATTGTATGTTTATTCACATACCTGATTTAATTGATATTTGTTTTCATGTAAAAATTTCACAAATTTTTCAGAAAATTCAGCTGAGCCTTCATGATCACTTGATAATTTTTCGCCTTGAATACATATTTGGTGAATATTATATCTATTGACGAAACGATGAAGCCATCCGTTAGAAGCCTTGAAAGTTGGAGATCCATTTAATTTTTCATTTATTTCCAAAGCCTTCGGCACTAACAATGGTCCACTGATAATAGTATTACAGCTTCTCTCTTGCAATAACCACAAATATAATGCTTCATCGAGCGCAGTCTTCACAACTCCACTTACTTGCTTTCTTGATAAACTACAATGATGTTCTGTTAAAAATTCAATTCTCGTTAATATTTTGGTTTCATCTTTTTTATTGCGCCAAATTGTTGTCTCGGATACTGAATATTCAACAGCAAGACTTTTTACAGATGTTTCCATCTGCAATTTTTCAATAATAATTCTTTTAGTCTGCAAATCTAGATTCACTTGGCGCTTTCTCGTACACTCAGGCAATTCACTATCAGCAGCTTTTCTTTTACTTTCTTTTTCATTCTGAATCCTGTAAATACTCTTGTGATTAACTCCGCACTCTTTAGCAAGCGATGAAAATGTTTGCATTTCAATTTTGTGTGCGATTTCAGCCCTTTCGATTTCACTTAAAGCTTTTCGATACGGCTTATCTACTTTTTGCTTATCCATTTTAGTCACATAAATGGATTCGTACACTGCAATATTATTAGAGTATGGATTAAAAGATAAGGTCTAAAAATTGTAAATATACATGTTAATATTTGTTGTGCATATAAAAGTTGAGATCTGATGTTTTTGAGGTTATGTCGAGTCTGACAAAACAAACAAAATTATAAGAGTGACTCTTACATACTAATATATCGTCACTTCCTTAGTGAAATATATTTACTAATTGATGAAAATATCGATTAGTACTAAGTATTTGTGAAGAATGAGATATATTTAATCTACATATGTACTGCTACATAAACACGTACTCACTGAGGCTAAGGTTCCACTATTCACTTTATTTTAAATGTGAGATGAAGAATTAACGGATAAAATAGTTAAATTCCACCGATAAAGCACTTATTTTATATAAAAAACTCTTGTAGTATGTAGTTGCAAACTTAAACCGATTCTTGACGAGTAGAGTTTAAGCGCGAGCGAAGCTCGAGGTCAAGACTGCTACGCTCCTGGCTTGGCGGCCATGATATTTCAATTTGAGAGGTTGTCTGCATTGCATTGCGCGGGGTTTTGCAGTGCTCAAACTTGCAGTGCACGGGGTTCGACTGTAGCGGAAAGGAAGAGAAGAAGGAAAAGCATTTTTATGCGGGATATAAGAACAGTAGGAGGAAAGATAAAGGAGGAGATAAAGAAGGTAATAAAAAATAAACTGGATATAGAAATATACATTAAGAAAATAAGGGCAATAGGAGGGGGTTGGTGATGGAATTAGAGTCAATGGGAAATAAAATTGAAATCATGAGGAAGAAAACAGGGCTGAAAGGGATAAATCTCTGGATAGATGACGACTACACGGAGAGAGAGAAAGAAATACAGAATTGGCTAGAATCAATAGTAAGAGAAGAAAGCAGAAATGGGTTAAAGACAAAGATAGGGTATCAGAAAATCATGGTGCAGAGAAAGTGATACGAATGGAGTGAAAAAGAGGCAAGAATAGTAGATATAGGAAAAAAGTTTTTTCGGGAGAAGAAATAAAGATAAAGGGAATATAAAAATTATTTCGTGAATGTATCCGGAGTAAGAAAAATGTTAGACATAGGGGAATATTTAAATAATTTTTAGATAATTGCATTGCAGGAACCGTGGTTAGAAAAAAGTAAAGAGAAGGAATGGTTCAGTAAATTGAGCAAAAAGTATAACTGGAAAACGAAGGGGGTGGTTAGGAAAAAAAAGAAAGGAAGAGCTAGGGGGGGGGGGGGGATAATTGTAGGTATAAAGAAAAATGTAAAAATAGATAATGTAGAGGAGTAGAGTTGCGGATTAATTGTAAAAGGTATAAAAATAAAGGAAGAGGGGAGTTTAAGCGTGATAATTGCATATATAAATGGAAATATAGATACAGCGATAAAAGAAATTAAAAACATAGCGGAAGAATTAATAAAAGAAGGAGAGCAGATTATAATTGTAGGCGACTTCAATGCGAGGATAGGAAATTGGCAAATAAATAAAGAAGAAGAAACAGAAAGATCCAGAAACTCGAGCGACGAGATCGTAAATGCACCAGGTAGAAAATTATTAAAGTGTTGTGAAGAACTAGGAATGACTATAAAGAATGGGAGCATAGAGGGGGACTGGGGAGGGAAACAAACCTTTGTAGGGAGTGATAATTAATCAGTGCTTGACCTCCTATTAGAGAGAGATAATGAAGAGGGAAGTAAGTGTGAAAATGGAAATTAGAGAGAGGATAGAATCTGATCATTTACCGGTCGAAATAGAAATAAGAAGAGGGGGTGGGGATAGTTCGAGCGAGGATGAGGAGGAAGGGAGTGAAATGGATGCAGAGAGGTTGAGATGGGTAGAGGGGAGTGGAATAAAATACAGGGAAAAAATGGAAAGTCGGGCGGAAAGGATTAGCGAGGGGGGAAAGGAGGTGCAAGAGAGATGGGAAAGATTGTTTAATACGATTTGGGAAACAAGTAGAGTTAGGGTTAACGAGAAAGAGGGATAACAGGTCAGGGAGAAGATAAAATTATGAGATATTCGAGCAGAAAAAGAGAGTTTGGGAAGCTTTAAAAAAATGGGTCGAAACAAAAGAAGAAAGAGATAAATATAGGCTAAGGGAGGAAAGGAGATTCCTAAAAGAAATTGCTAAAGAGAAAAAAGAGGAAAAAAGGGAAAAGAGATGGAGAAAATTAAAGAAGAGCAAGGGCATGACTGATTTTTGGGAAGCGATAGGTCAGTTTAGAACAAGAAGGAAGAAAAAGGTAACAGGGATCAAAAGCACGATTGGGTTGATCATTTTAAAAGATTGCTAGGGACTGAAGAGCAAGAAAGGACGGAGGGAACTAAAGATGATACAGGGGGAGAGAAAGATAAAGTACCAATAGACGGGGAAAAAGATTTAGAGGATTTGAACAGGGATATTAGTGTGGAGGAGATGATGAGGGTCATAGGGAAGATGAAAAAGAATGAGGCAGCAGGAGAGGATGGTCTGATAGCAACATTTTTAAAAAATTTAGCAATAAGATGGACAAGCGAACTAGCAGGGATTTTAAATGAGATATTTAGTGAAGGAAAGATAGTCAAGGGGTGGGAGATAGCGAGAATTTTCCCGATACACAAGGGCGGGGATGAGGGCGAAGTTAATAATTACAGGGGGGTAGCTCTCTTGGATGTGAGATATAAGTTGATAACAAGTATAATGGCGGAGAGACTGAAGAATTGGATGGAAGAAAACAATACAATTGGGGAAAGCTAAGCGGGTTTTAGAAAGGGGAGAGGAACTAGAGATCATATCTTTGTGCTAAACAGTGTAATAAATAATAAAACAAAGAATAAAGGGGGGAAAGTGTATGTGGGATTCGTAGATTTCAGGACCGCCTATGACACGGTGGACAGGCACATTTTAATACAAAAAATGAAAAAGAAGGGGATTGAGGGGAGATTTTTAAAAATGGTTGAAGCAATATATAGAAAAACGGAGAATGAGATTATTACGGAGGAAGGGATATCTGAGAGGTTCGAAACAAGAAAAGGGCTAAGGCAAGGATGCCCATTGAGCCCGCCGCTGTTTAATTTGTATTTAGAAGATTTGGAGGAACAGTGGGAAAAGAAAGAAGAGGGGGGCTCAGTAATTGGGGGGTTAAAATATATGCTTTAAAGTTCGCGGCAATGATATCAGATACGGAGGAGGGACTACAGGGAATGTTTAATGATTTGGAGAGGTATAGCAATAGAAACGGGATGAGGGTAAACAATCTAAAAACGAAGGTATTGATTTGCAAAAAGGGGGGAGAAGAAAGAAGAAAGAGAGATGGAAATATAAGGGGGAGGAAATAGAGGTGGTTAAAGAATATAAGTATCTAGGGTTCTGGTTTAATTCAAACAATACGTATGGGACTCACGTTAAGAGGATGAAAGCGAAAGTGATGAGAGCTATAAATAGAGTATGGGGAATATGGAAAAGGGCGAAACTAAACAACTTAAGAGGGAGACTATATCTCATGGACTCTATAGCAAAGGCGGGAAGTATGTACGGTACAGAAATTTGGGGGTGGGAAAGATGGGAGGACATAGAGAAGATACAAAGCAGATAAGTGAAAATGGCCTTAGGAGTAAATGGAAACACGCCCGACTAGACTTGGAAAATGGAAGCAGGAAGAGGCAGCCTGGTATTAGAATCCATAAGAAGGGCGGGGAACTATTTGTTAGAAATATTAAAGATGGAGGATAACAGATGGCTGAAAGTATGTCTGAAAGAAGAAATTAGAAATATACTAAATGGGTACCCATCGGAATGGGGTAAAAAGATAAGAAAAGCCTTTGAGGAGACAGTAGACGGAGAAGGTATAAGGTAGATGCAGGAGGGGAGAGAAATCGGGGATATCAGGGAAAGATTAGAGAAAGGGAGGGAAATAAGGGCAGAACAGGAAACTCAAGTACTGTGGAGCAAGATAGACAAGTCTAGTTACTGTGAAGGGTACAGAGAATGGAAGCTCGGATTAGGATGTGAAAGCTATTGGAATAGTAAAAGGAGGGATGGGCAGATGAAGGAGCAATGGGCAAGGCTGAGATGCGGGAGTGTGTGAAAAACAAAGGGACGAGGTTATAAAGAAGTCATATACAGAATATGTAAGAAGGAGATAGAGGAATTAGAGCACATATGAGTTTGCGAGAAGGCGAAGCCGACCATTAAGCAAGAGTGGAGGAAGGAAATAGAAGAAATGGGGTTAAGGGGAAATGAGGAAAAGGTAAAGAACAGGATGAAGGAATTGTTGAGAGGGGAACTTAACGTGAGAATGTGTGAGTATAGTAGAAAGTTTGAAGAAGTAGCGATGGCAAGCACTGAGGAGGATAAGGGGGAATCAGAAGCACTGAGTTAAAAATAGCTTGTAAATGAGTTGTAAATAAAATTTAAGTCTAACATATAAGAGGTATAAATATTGTACATACGACAGGAAATGAAAAGACTGTAAGAGGGGAGAAAATGTAAAATGATTGTAAAATCAATACATGGAACTAAATAAATATAATAAAAAATAAATATATAAGGATTGATAGAAAATGAGAAATTAATTTTTTTTCAGTCATGCATTTATATTGTTACGTCTAATAGTATATTGCGTACCTAGGTCGCAAAGTGGGCTTTTTTAGACCGAGTGTGGAGATTGCAGTACAAGTCGAAGGTGAGCTAGCACGAGCCGAAGGAGAGTGCGTTTGCGAGTCGAAGACGAGTACTGCAACCGCACGAGGTCAAAAAGCCCACTTTGCCCTTGGAGCACACTATATTTTTTGCAACACATGTATTGATTTTTGCGTTTTTCTAGCATATTAAGCGGGGCTAAATATATATATATAATAGGAATTGTCCGAAAAATTTTAGCGTGCGCAAAAGTTACTTTTGCGCCCGCTTATTTATTTTTGCGCCCGCTTATTTACTTTTGCGCCCGCTTATTTACTTTTGCGCCCGCTTCTTTTCTCTGCGCCCGCTTAGTTACTTTTGCGCCCACCAGTCTAAAAAATAATCTTTTAGTCCCGCTTAATAGAAAAAAAAAATCGCGAAAATCGTGCTTGTGTTACAAAAAATGTTTTTCGGAACGTACTTTTAAGAGTTTCTTAAAGTCAAAATTGTAAAACGTAAGACGCAAAATTTTTTTTCTTTATCCCTTGGTCGAAAGTCCGCGTTTCCCACATCGATTTCGCAGCAGAAAACGGCATTTTGCTGCACTGTTCGAGAGTCGCGCGAGCCCATGATTTTCAAAGTATAAAGAAACGTGCGCCTGTAAAATTTGATTCGTGCTATAAATGTATATATGTATAAATAGGACATTTTTTTGTTGAGCATACCATTCTGTAAAGTTTTGTTTTGTGAACCAGTTACAGTCAGACATTAATAAAATTGACCTGTACAATGTTGTCTTTCCGATTATCTTTTGTCTTTTCGATTACTATGCTTTTCATTAGTATTGTAATGATAAGTGCATATAAATCGAAGCCTAAAACAAAAAAATCAGCTCGGGACGCCGAACAGGAAGTTGTAAGTATTTTTTTTTTATAATTCAATACCTAATTAGGGGTATAATTAAGTAATTTTGTAGAATAAGTGGACTTAAATTTTTGCACTATAAGTAAGAGAAAACATTTACTTATGTAGTAGAATTTATATAATAATTATATTTTACTCAACTTTTTTGTGATCAAATACAAACATATGCTATATGATATAAATGATTAACCATAAAATGATGATGATGAGAATAAAAGCTGATTTAAAGTATTATAAAGTATAGTAAAGCATAGTAATTATAAAGTATAGTATAGTAATTATAAAGTAAAGTATTATATTCATTTTATAATTACGTATTCCACATTCCACGTCAAGTTAGTGGATAGCAATTTGTAATCACTGACAAAAAGGTGAAATTGTGGCAAATGATCATCAAAGCATAAAAACCAATTTTTAGACCACAAGTATAAAAGGGTAAAAAGTTATGTGGCCACTTAAAACGACATTAAATTTATTTTCCTAATTTCAATTTTTGATGTATTTTTAATTTTAAATGCTTACAGTTTAAAGAGAAGATTTAAAAAAGTTTTTTTATAAACTAAAAATACATAAACATTTAAAATTATTAAAAGGTTAAAAAGAAACATTTTTAAGTCTTTGTATAACTTTTTACCCTTTTGAGCTTGAACTCTTCAATTTTTTTTTCTGTTGCAATGACCATTTGCGACGATTTCACCTTCGTTTCAGTGATTAACCATTTTTTATTTCAATAGATTGCAGAATGAGTCTTTTGGACAATGATATAGTCGCTTCGAAAGTAATGGATTGAATCGGGCTTGGTAGTTTTTCTACAGAACGATTAATTTCTTACAAATCTTGTACCCGATCAACAGTTACATATAGTCACATGCTCCCTAAAGTCGAGAAGAGAGAATGCTGTATTTTTAATAGTAGACATACAATTAATCAACGTGAAAATATATTTTTCTGCAATATTACTGTAGTATTAATAAGCATGTATTGTAAACTAAGCATACAAATTGATATTACAGAGCTTTGCTAAAGTAGTAGCATACATACGTAATACTATCGGACATTCATCACGTCTATGTCAAAAACAAGCTTTATTGAAATGCGGCAAATCATTATTTCGAAGCTTATTCGGAAAGGTGACTTTGCAGAAGATCAAACACTGTCTTGTAAGATACCATTTATTTTATAGCTAAAATATAATCAATTTGTTTCATTTGTAAAATAATTTACTTGTTTGTCTATTTTATATTTTTTCATTTTGAAAAAAATTTTGTATATAGAACCTAACATTTAAAATTTTATGAAACATTTTTAGCGTGCAGAAATTGAACGTCGTAGATTATTCTGCTCCATTTGATAAGAAGAAATTAAACATATCAGAATCATGTAATTATGATTTTAATAAAATTTGTTGCATAAGTCATTTCTGAAGTTTTTTACACTATCTCGAAACATGTTCCTGTAATTTAATCTTCAGAGCGAATTTTTAATGTAATTTTTTTTGCACGTTATAGGAGGAGATAAATACAATGACCATTTACATTATATATAAGCAACACTGCCTAATAATATATAAATGCGATGTAGTAATAGTTTTTCTGTTATACATGCACGATACTGGAAAGCGGCCGTTTTCCAACTACCTCCAGTGGCTATATCTATTGTAATCTTATATTATATTGTACATATGTATAAAACTTTGTCTGCAAAGGAGATCATTTAGTTTTATAAATTTTTTACTTTATTAAAATTAAATATTTAGTCATATTACATTTTTGTAAGATCAAGTAAATATTTATTAAATGGAAGTAAATCATGTATTTAAAAAAGTGGTAAAATTACATGCATGCACATACGTAATATAATAATTAAAATGCTGTTACGTTTGCACGTACACGGAAGTAGTACTAAGGCCACCATGGCGAGACGCCGCCAGTATTGATTTCCCCCTCCCTTCCTTGACCTATATTGGGGGAGGCCCGATATGTGGGGCCTGTGTCAAGGTCGTGGCTGAGCGTTGTAGTCGCACAGGTGTTACTGACCAGGCGGAGTCATTAAATAAATAATTAATTGAATAAATAAATAAAAGATAAAAAACATCGTATAATTCTGAATATATATATATATATATATATATATATATATATATATATATATATATATATATATATATATATGCGTATGTAACAAAATTTAATTTGAATTGTACAGAAATATACATATTCTTGGTTGACTACTCTAGGGGATGTTATTACATACATTCTACCTTGCGGACATCATAATTCTAATTAAGTTGTCAGGTTTTTTATTAATCGGTAAGCAGCGACAAAGAAAATCTCCAGTGATTCCATTAATAATATTAATAACAAATTTAAGTTCTACGATGTAGAGATTATCTTTTTTTATCCAATATACAAACTTTGTACCGTTTATTTTGTTATTATTTTTAGGAAATCAATATTTGATGATACATGTTTTCTGAAAATAATTCCTTTGAAATAAAATTGTATCGTCTACATAAGATAAGACGTTTCAGAACCCTTAGAATTGTTCTTCTATTTCTATTTTTATTGTTATTTATAAATAAATTATTAATTGCACCAATTACAAGGATCTTTTTACGTCAAGTTGAAGAAACCTCTCGTATAACAGCCTATCAATCAACCACCTGTACACAACACCTCACGTAATTAAAATTCCTCCATGCAACGAAGCCGAATCTCTCAGTGTCGCTCTCATAGTCATACAAAACGCCTGAAAACAAATCTTATAAATAAAAAGACAGGAGTAATCGAGACACACACACGCATGCATATCTATCCGAAAAACGCCATTGAAAATGCACGGTCCATTGTCTGCGGAATGACCCTTTACGATATTCGGTTTCCTCCGCTATATTATACTCCAGTAGTCACGGTGGGATTGACGAGGCGCGGGGGTGACGAAGAGCTCGACCAAATGAAAAAAAAGGAAGGGGGAGGCACAGGGGGATGGAGGAAATCAGGGGTCGACGGTGAAATAGTGTGCGTATATAGTGTACGTCAAAGTAGGGGAACGCGCGCATTAATGCGTTTCTGGGAAAATAAGGGAGAGTGTACAACACAGGCCCTATGGCATTGAACGCGGCGCAAACAAAGCCAGCTCGTTTGAAGAAAAATGCACCCTGCGACTGCAAATGTATACGGGCATAATGCATGCTATATGTACGTCTGTGTGTACCGATTGTGCATGCATAGTGTGTGTTTCGGCATTGTGTGAATAAGTGCTGGCGTGGTAGTGTGCGTGGACTTGATCTTGAAAAACGACGGGGCTTGGTCGTGAAATTCGTATTAATATTATTTTCTATATTTTCATTATTCATATATATAAATTCTAGTATTGATGACATTATTAATTATACGTTTCATCAATTGCATGCGAAATTATTGAAATTATAAATATTATATATTACTTAACTTTTCTGTTCATAATTAAATTTTCGGTAATAAATTAAAGTGCAAAAAGAGGTTTTAAGATGATGTTAAACCCCCGTGTCACCATCAAATACGGGAAACCACTTATTTCATTCAATTTTCAATTTTGAGCAAATATCTCTATGGAAAGTTGTTGTTTTTTATTAGGACAATAACGTTTCATAAAGATATTTGCTAAAAATTGAAAATTGAATGAGAAAAGTAGTTCCTTGTATTGGTCGGTGACAGGTGGCTTTATCATCACCTTAATGTTTTAACTACGCAAATGATATACTTTCTACTTTTTAGCATTATATTGTTTCAAGTTTAAATGAAAAGCGGTTTTCAACACGCTTTTCAATGGAACGGTGGATGGCTTAAATTCACCACACCAAAGGTTAATTTTCTCGGAACCCAGCATTGGATCGTTTTAACCACGCATCGCTGCGGTGAAAACATTGTTAAAACAAAGTTTATGAATACGCTTTTCCACACGTCTACTACGTCATAAATACAAATATAAGTAGTATATACATAAATATCACTGACACACTTAAATAGAATTATAACTATTTCACAAAAAGTAATGCAATAGACGTCTGTAAAAGAAGAAAATAAATTTTAAAATAAATATACTTTTATCTTTTTCTTTATAAATATAATTTGATTAAAATAAATTTGATACTAGAACTGAAGTGGCTAGATTTAGCATGACGCAATGAAGTACAACGTTAACACTTTTTCCCAAAATTAGTCGAAAAACCATTACTTTGTTACCAATATGATACAATTGAAAATGATATTATAATTTTTAATTCTGGTTATAGCTGTAAGTTTTTGGGTTACTGCTACAAACTATACTTGGGTATATCTATAAGTTATTATGAATTTATCCTTAAAAGAAGCTTTTAAGCTTTTTTTATCTATAAAAGGTGCGATCCACGTAAGCTTGAGCCTTGTTAAAATCATTAATACCACACATACAAAATGGTGGTACATTCATTGTACAAAGATTGTTCTTGGTCGAAATTTACTAACCCTGCGTTTTTGAAGACAGTTTTAATTGAATGAGCGGTGCAGAACTGGTATATATAGAAAAAAATGAAATCTTCCTGGAACATCCTGCCATGAACTGAAAAATTATTTAGAAATTTTAATTATTTTTTATAGAAATGTGCTCCACTTATATAGGGAACAAATATACTGAAAAGGTGTCCTGAAAGTTTCAAGTCAATCCGATCAAAATGGTTCTTAAAGGGGCGTATAGTTAGTGAGTTTTGGTCGAAAACAAGCTTTGTACTTCATAGATGCAGCACCACCTCGTATGTATGGGTACATGAATTTAACTATGCTTAAACTAAACTCGATTGTATCGCTTTTAAGTAAGATAAGATTGAAATATGTTAGATATCTTTCAAACAAATAGGTAAGAATTTAATTGTTACTGCTTTTTTTGCGTCTAACAGTGGTTTGCGACCCTTAACGCACGTTTGTTATATTTTAGGCTTGAAACGGAATCAATATAGGAAATGTTCAAAACTTTGACATATTATTTAACTATACATCCTAATACATAAATTACTTCGTTTGACAACCAATAAAACTTTATTATTCAACAAAAAACTTCATACTAGCGGGCAAAATATTTTAATATAATTTCCCCTGAATCATCTATACCTGACTCTACAGCTAATTTGCATTCCCTTTAAAATCGAAAATTGACTCGAATGGTAAGTAAATACACTTGAATGGTTCACCATTCAAACCGAAATGAACTCTTCGCTCAATGTGCCAAGTTAATAATAGCTTCTATTTACGTGCACGCATACCATCGCCGATCAGTCAACTCAAGTCCGAGCAAATTTTTCATTCACCCACAACTTATACATCCCGGCATCGTGCATGTGTATAATTGTCAATCTCACAACGCCGAGTAAAGCATATAAAGCCCGAGCCGAATGAACGGCGCGAGGCGGTCCAGCGCGGGGAACGAAAACGTAAACAAATGCTCGTACCCGGCGCGAAATGGAACGTATCGTGGGTGTAAAGCGGTCGCCGCGCCGCAGCATCACGCGCTGCTGGCCGATATCGATTCCAGTGCTTTTCGCGGGGGCTTGAGAATCGGCGTCGCGACCTGCCGACATTTGCGACGATGCGCTCCAGCAGATGTATGTACGTCGAGCCGGTGCTGGTGACCAGTGGAGAATAGAGATGTCAGTGTGGGAAAGACTTTGTGGTCTTGGTGATGCGTACTGTGTGGGAGTACAGGAGATTATGAGACAGAGGTTCGATGATCAGGTGGGGAACTTTTAAGGGAACGCGGGGCTCAAGCTTGTAACAAAGTAAACGTACCTATTTGACTTTGAGAAATCTTTAGATTTAAGTTGGGAGAGCCCAGGGATAACTATATTACTTTTACTACGTAATTGGTTTATAGTTAAACAACTTTTATAACTATATTACAGTTTTATAAATTGTTTAAAATGAGGTTAAAACCACATTTTCTTCAAGCTTAGCAATATATTTTCAATTGGATAAAGAGAATTAAAAGTATAGACTTTTTTGTCGTTTTTGCATCTCTATGAAGCCGTCCCGTTGGATTTATCGAATAACTCAATTCTAAAGCTGAAATCAGAAAAATAGTGTACACAAAAAGTACTCAGGTACGTAATTTCAATTTAATATATTTCATCATTTATAAATTTAATATAAGGATTGATAGAAAAAGAGAAATTAATTTTTTATTTTCAGTCATGCATTTATTGTTACGTCTAAAATGTTTTTCGAAACGTACTTTTAAGAGTTTCTCAAAGTCAAAATTGTAAAACGTTAAACGCAAAATTGGTTCTTAAAGGGGCGTATAGTTAGTGAGTTTTGGTCGAAAACAAGCTTTGTACTTCATAGATGCAGCACCACCTCGTATGTATGGGTACATGAATTTAACTATGCTTAAACTAAACTCGATTGTATCGCTTTTAAGTAAGATAAGATTGAAATATGTTAGATATCTTTCAAACAAATAGGTAAGAATTTAATTGTTACTGCTTTTTTTGCGTCTAACAGTGGTTTGCGACCCTTAACGCACGTTTGTTATATTTTAGGCTTGAAACGGAATCAATATAGGAAATGTTCAAAACATTGACATATTATTTAACTATACATCCTAATACATAAATTACTTCGTTTGACAACCAATAAAACTTTATTATTCAACAAAAAACTTCATACTAGCGGGCAAAATATTTTAATATTATTTCCCCTGAATCATCTATACCTGACTCTACAGCTAATTTGCATTCCCTTTAAAATCGAAAATTGAGCATATCATTCTCTAAAGTTTTGTTTTGTGAACCAGTTACAGTCAGACATTAATAAAATTGACGTGTACAATGTTGTCTTTTCGATTATCTTTTGTCTTTTCGATTGCTATGCTTTTCATTAGTATTGTAATGATAAGTGCAGATGGATCGGAGCCTAATACAAAAAATTCAGCTCAGGACGCCGAACAGGTAAATGTAAGTATTTTTTTTATAATTTAATACCTAATTAGGGGTATATTCAAGTAATTTTATAGAATAAGTCGACTTACATTTTTGCCCTATAAGTAAGAGAAAGCATTTACTTATGTAGCAGAATTTATATAATAATTATATTTTACTTAACGTTCTTGTGATCCAATACAAAGATATGCTATATGATATAAATGATTAAGCATAATATGATGATGATGAGAATGAAAGCTGATTTAAAATGAAAGTATTATATTCATTTCATAATAAATTACATATTGCACATTCCACGTCAAGTTAGTGGATAGAAATTTGTGATCACTGACACAAAGGTGAAATTATCGCAAATGATCATCAAAGCATAAAAACCAATTTTTAGACCACAAGTATAAAAGAGTACAAAGTTATGTGGCCACTTAAAACGACATTAAATTTTTTTTTCCTAATTTCAATTTTTCATTTATTATTAATTTTAAATGCTTACAGTTTAAAGAGAAAGTTTAAAAAAGTTTTTAAATAAACATTTAAAATTATTAAAAGGTTAAGAAGAAACATTTTTAAGTCTTTGCATAACTTTTTACTCTTTTGAGCTTGAAGGCTTCAATTTTTTTTCTGCTCTAATGACCATTGGCGACGATTTCACCTTCGTTTCAGTGATTGACTATTTTTTATTTCAATAGATTGCAGAATGAGTCTTTTGGACAATGATATAGTCGCTTCGAAAGTAATGGATTGAATCGGGCTAGATAGTTTTTCTACAGAACGATTAATTTCTTACAAATTTTGTACCCGATCAACAGGTACATATAGTCACATGCTCCCTAAAGTCGAGAAGAGAGAATGCTGTATTTTTAATAGTAGACATACAATTAATCAACGTGAAAATATATTTTTCTGCAATATTACTGTAGTATTAATAAGCATGTATTGTAAACTAAGTATACAAATTGATATTACAGAGCTTTGCTAAAGTATTAACATACATACATAATACTTTCGGACATACATCACGTCTATGTCAAAAACAAGCTTCGATGAAATGCATTGATGTCATCTTTGGAAGATTATTCGGAAATTCGAATTTCCAGGACATCAAAGACTGTATTGTAAGATACAATTTATTTTATAACTAAAATATAACCAATTAGTCTCATTTGTAAAATAATTTACTTGTTTGTTAATTTTATATTTTTTCATTTTGAAAAAAATTTTGTATATAGAACCTAACATTTAAAATTTTATGAAACATTTTTAGCGTGCAGAAATTGAACGTCGTAGAATATTATGCTTCACTGGATAAGAAGAAATTAAACATATCAGAATCATGTAACTATGATTTTAATAAAATTTGTTGCACAAGTGATTTCTGAAGTTTATTACACTATCTCGAACCATGTTCCTATAATTTAATCTCTAGAGCAAATTTTTAATTTAAACTTTTTTGCATGATATAGGAGGAGATAAATGCAATTACCTTTTACATTATATATAACAACACTATTTAATAATATATAAATGCGAATACTTACCCGTGCAGCAAATCACATGTAAACCAGAGCCGATTCAGACCAGATATCCGTAGGTCAGGTAGGAATCGAACGGGAAAACCTCACTCGATCCGGGGTCCGATTTTTTATTTTCGAATGTTAATTCCCAGTAAAGAAAAAATTATTCATTTCCCTTCTCGTGTACTCTACAGGTATTATTAATTCTTTTATAGTATAGTTAAATACTTTTAAATTTTTTAATTTATTATTACCAGCTATTCACGCGTATAAATTTATCTCTAAAATAAATAAATATGAACTTTGTAATTAAAATTGTAATAATGACAAGAATAATAATAATCACAATAATAATAACAACTAAATTAATATAAATAATAGTACCATTTATTATATTAATTGTTATAACTAGGATATTTGAACCAATTACTGTGCTCTAATATCGATTATTTCACCGAATAACTTTATGATTTAATATTTTTTTAAATGCAAATATCGAAGGGCACAGTAATTGATTCACTTGCTTTATTGTTATATTACTTTCAAAACAATAATAATAGTATATGAACATGAAAACATTAATAAAAAAAATACTTTAATGCAAATAAAAATAAGTGATAATATCAATATAGAGATCTATTTTAGTACTTAGTAGATGATAGGAAATACCAGTTAGGTTCCGGCGTGTTATCCCCGACTTTTCCTTGCTTACTAAAAATTAGGAGTTCGGACAAGATTCAGGCACGGAAATCCTTTGTTTTGCGTAAGAATCATAATCTCAAAATAAAAAAAAACGCGGAGCACAGAATATCAGACATGATTCAGACAGGGCATCCGTGAATCTCGCTCAATACGAGGCAAATACAGGGAGACCGGGTCTGAATCGGGGATGACTTCCGTTCGTCCGAAAATCGGGTCGGGATCGGGGCTAATCGCGGGGACGCTCTCTGAAATTCCTGCACGGGATAATTGTTTATTTATGTAGTTCAGCGCTTTCACGTTATTCTTGTATATCTATCGATCGCTTGGGTAATTATATTCATTGCTAAATATTTGTTGTTAAATATACACACGAACTTAATTGTTTTATAATTATATAACTCTATATTATTATTAATTATTTACGTTAATGATTGAATAGAATATATTTATTTCATTTCATATAGAATTTTTATTTCATTGATAATTTTCAATTATAATAATCAATATTTCCTTAAAATTATTAATAACATAAACGTAATATATTATATCATGTAAAATAAAAATTGCTAGAAGTTCCAATGAATAACAGATTGGGTAAAAACATTAATCCTAATACTTTAACTTTACTATTAACATACCAATGATCGGATACATATATATATATATATATATATATATATATATATATATATATATATATATATATATATGAATGTATGTATATATAGAAGATACATGTGTTTTCTTCAATACATTTTAACATCCAAACAAAAACGTAGAAAACCCGAAATCTTGAAAAGGTACATCTTTAAACCGAGCCCTTTCTAATCATACGTAATCTCGTACGTAATTTATCTGCTTTGGGTGCATGGCCAGAGCCGGACGACTGTCACAAGATTTGCTCTTATTATTTTAAATATATACATAGATTGCCCCAGATCTGTAAAATAATAAACGACTAAATAATGTTTATATTAGTTTGTTACGAATATTTTTTTATTTAAAAATTCGTAGGTCAATAATCAATTATCTGCTTATTTCAATGGAAATATCGTTTTAAAAATACTTAAGGGTATTATGATATTTCTTTTTGTTCTCAGTTAATTATTCTTTAATTAAAAAAATAAATTAAATAAATTCTTGAAAAAACTACTAACAGAGACTCTCTATATAAAACAAATGTAAATCATTACTTCGGCACTAGCAGTCTTCAATTTGCTCCACTCGAGTTACAACCGTAGCAAAAAAGTGAAACCATAACACTAGGAACGAAAGCTTTAAAAAATCCTTGTTAATACTATGAGAAACTACAGCATATGATAATATGAAAAAAAGTTCAGTATATAAAGGCCCTATGATAAGAAAATGTATGAAAAAAAGAATTAATAAAAGAGAACTTAGTTTCAGCATTACACTCATTCACTCTCCAAATTTCTCGTGATAGTCAGAATACATGAGCAATCCAAAATATCCTCCCCAAATTCATTTGACTCCAACGAACAATCAAAACAATACCTACATTCCCAAAAAGCATCCAAAAATTGCAACTCTCTAAAAAAAGTCCTCTCCCTGCAATTACATTCAGATTCCCATTCGCCCCAGCTTCTCTCTCTCTCTCTCTCTCTCTCTCTCGAAACCCGCTATAAAAAGAAAAGGCAGCTGCAAAGCTCCGCAGAGCACCCGCAGCACCCAAGCTCATAAGAGCAGCTTAAAAGGAATCCTCCTACGCGTCGACCGGGCCACTGCGAGCAAAAAAGACACACACACGCACACAACCACCCCGCAGAAAAGCCAACAATTAGAAAAAAGCAAAAGGAGAAAAGCCTACATTGCAAAAAAGAAGAGCGAGAGAAGAGAGAAGGGGGCTCGGAGGTGAGAGCTATATATCCGCGGGCAAGGAGTCGGCCGCGCTTATGTAGTGCCCCTGCAGGGCGTATCTCCATCGCGCTCGCGCTCACTCGAGCGCAGCGCGCGTACGGCTCTCTCTCTCTCTCTCTCTCTCTCTCTCTCGTTGAATGCGACGCGCATCAATTTTCATCCCCCTAGCGCCCGCGCGCGTATGGCGCGCAACGCCCCCGTCGAGAAGGGAGCGAGCGTGTACAGCAGCGAGCCAGGCCGAGTTTCATTAAAGAGCCGCTGCTGCGTCTGCACGAGAGCTCGAATCATCCGCCTGGGTATGTATACTGTGCATATGGGTGATTCTCTGAAAGTAAGTGAATTTTATGTCAAATTGTTGGAGATTTTGCAAATTTTGGTTGAATAAGTTCTTTGCTTCTACATTCAATTCATTAATTATCCTAATCTAAAAGATGATAAGGTGTGCTCCCATCGTGGTCTCATTTTATCTTCTTTTACTGTGCTTGTAGGGATGTGTGCCACACTTACAATTCTGATTACAAAACTGCTTAAAAGTTGTCATATATACTGAAAAGAAGACGACAAATAATTAAATATAAGATTTTGATTTAAAAAATCAATCAGAAAAGGACCATAAATTATCCTTGAGTTTCTACAGCGTTTTTTAGAAAGTGGATGGATAACTATTTAGTTTTCTCTCTAAAGTTGAACCAGTAAAAAGTATGTCAAATTCATTAATTCGGCTGTGAATATTCAATGCTGAAATAGTGGATTTTTCACTAATTCAGGGCGCAGTGACATACTTATTTCGCTGTTTCGTTTTTAGAGAGTTACAAATACTTTCGATGTATATTGTCACGGAGATTACAAAAATAATATATCACACTTTAATAAGAATTTAAATTCAAGATACTTACATTATCAAATATGTTTTGTGTTTCTCAAACCGACCTCTGCAATGTTTTGATCCAGCCCAGATCAGGATCATTTTTATGCATAAAGACAAGTTATTGAAGGGACACATATTAGCACTTTTGTGAAGAATCACCCATGTATAATGGAGCAGAACACCCGGCAAGCGGTCGCCGACTCGTTGCGGCTATATAATTCGCGAGGAAATTTCTACTGTAGGGATACTCAGGGCGTGCGGAGAATACGTGAGCTACATGCCTTCTTGGCGGTTTTTATTTCAGGGTTGGTAACGCGTTAGGGGCGTCAAGGAGACTTTGTATTGAAGTTGAATACGTGGTGAGTTATATAAAAACACTTTATTAGGTGTAACGAAGTAAGGCATGATTTTCTTATATCTATCTTCTTAGGTGATATTTTTTATAGTAGTTTGACTTTTTGAGCAGGACTTTCTTCAAAATTGGAAGAAAAATATCAACATCTTTTAGTTAATGAATCAAAAATTATTATTAACAGTAATGTAAGACTATTTATATATATACTTGGTATAGTTAACTAATATTGTGTACAATTCACAATTTTGCGAAAACTGACATATTTGCAGTTTATCAAAAAAGTAACCTAAATCGAATAAAAATTAGAACGAGTATTTATTTTATCTAATACCTTTTAATATAATGAATTTTCATTAAGGAGAGTAGATTTATTGTCTTGCATGAAAGGAATAAGGATTCTTTATTCAAAAAGAATCGATGCAGAAGAGAGAAAATATAGAGTATACGTGTAGGGAGGCGGGAAAGCATATTGGACTGAAATTATATAGCAGAGCTAAGATGGCATTTGACATAATAGAGGGTAACATTGTGACAGCAGCTGCTACGTGAAAAAAAATTTATATAGCCAATATTACTATACGATTATATTATCTTTCACGCAGATTATAATATTCGAGAAACATTTCGGTTTATAAGCACATGGACGAAATTCGTTACTTTTTCGTTTCTCACAAATACTGATATAATTTACGCGCTTACATCGTAATAAGTTTAAAAGTGTAAACTTTTATCATCTAACTTAATAGAGAAATAATGTTAACATTCAACAAAATTGAAAACTTTAAACTTTGTTATAACACTACAAATTGTAGTTGATAAAATTGAAACCGTGACTGCAAGAGCGCACGTAAGATATAAATGCGATTATAATGCTCAAGTAGTTTCCTAAAGCACAAGTACACTATTCAATTCAATTCTGAACCCTTGCGACTCTTGCAAGTACATTGTTCGAAGAATGGATTATAGCACATCTGTTAGAACTTTAGGTTTAATATTTTCAGCTGTATATTTTATTATCGTATCTATATCGGCACTGAAATTATCTCCAAGGAGCTGTAATTAATTCGCAGTTTATCTATAGGGTAAATTAAATTCTATTTGACTAAAGAAAGTAAAAATTACTACTTGTAAACTAGAATAGTTTTATTAAAAAAGTAACAAATACTAATATACCCATATATTTCGTAAATTGACAAAAATTATTTAGTTTTTTTGAATGTATAAATAAATATAAGTATGCAAATTAAATTCGTGAGATAATTTAGAACAATATATAAATAGTAATTAATATAGTTTTAAATTGGCTGAAATATATATATATATATATATATATATATATATATATATATATATATATATATATATATATATATATATATATATTCTATTCTGATCAGAAAATATTAAAACTGTAAAAAAACTCCCTTAAATAGAAAAAGGTTGAAATGCCTCTGCGTTAGTATCTTTACAGCCCATGAGATGAAGGCACAAGATGACGCGACTCTCGACGTATAGGAGCACTTACACTTCAGCGCAAGGAAGGGTGTGTAATTAAGTGTCATTTATATTTCAGGAGTTCTTTTTCTCGCTTGCGGGATGAAAGGATTTTACAATATACCCATGGGATTTCAGTAACCCTGAAGTATTTCCTCATGTACATAAAAATTTGCCAAAAATCTGTTAAAATTTTAAATATTTATGATGGATTATGTAACGATGTAACATAATAGAAGGACACTTCAAATGACAATAAGAAATTTCAACAAAATTTCCATATTGCAGAAAATATATCGTCAACTAGAGAAAGGTTCAACGAAATACTAGACTTTTTTATTTTGTATCCCATTTTAATTTTGAAGATCTTATTTTGTTCCTTGAATAATTTATTTAAATAATTAAATTGGAAAATTATCAAAACCTTTAAAATTAATATCGAGTAAGAAATAAAAAAGTCTTCAGTGTTTTGTTGAAAAAGATAAATAAAATTATTTCTGGTTCATTATTTCTATAATTTTATATCAGACATAATTTTGTGACCGTGTTAACAAGATATTGAACTTCTGCGTTTCAATCTAAAATTCTCTATATAACCTACAATTCTCGGCGTGCCCAATTCTCTATCTCTATATTTATATTTTCAATCATTATTATACTCTTTAAGTTGCTCACAAATGTATTTAGAATCCATAATAAAATATTGATTGAATAACTACCAGAATTGTATTCATATATAGAATACAGCATATCTTGAAACTATATTACTGGAATAGCCGTCACTTTCATAATACTCCATGATACCCGTAAAACTACTAATTATACAGTGTTTGTACATATAAAACGACGCGACTATCAGCTACACCAAATTTCCACTCACACTTATCAAACATCGCAAATCACCCGTCAGACTCTCATCAAAATCCCAACGCCACTGCAATCCCCCTCCCCAAGGAAACGTCAAAACGCCACATTTCCCGCCACTTCCATATACCTCTAAAAGGGTCAAGCAATATTTCCCCCGAACAAACAGTCGAGCCGTGCCCTCGACGTTCAAATATCCGTCCCAGACGCTTCTGCCAACATCGTCGCGAGCTCGTAAAAGGCCGCGGCTACGACATCACGGGGCAATAATAATCGCCGCGGCTGGGGCACAACGCTACGAGGCTCTCGTACGATTGCACACACACACACACACACACACACGTACGATCTTCAAAAGCCTCGCGCGCGGGTAGAAAGTTCGGACGGTCGTTTAATCAACGCGAAGGACCTCTCCATGCACAATTATCGTGCCGTATCACGGAGCCCGCGAAAATTCGACACACACACACACACACACACACATACTCGAAGCTGAATTCGTATGCGGCAACCCCGTGTGCACACACGAGGGCTATATTATATACATCGCGGGTCGCGTAGGTGTTTACGCAGGCTGACATCCGTAGACGCGCGCGCGCGCAAGTTCGCCGCGCGCAGCGTATATTATAAAGACCGAGGCGTCGCAATTATGGTCGATGAATGGTTGGTATGTGACTTGGTTGTTGATAAGATACAGTCTTCGTTTTTCTTTTTGTCGAAGGTAGCGACGTGCGTATGGAGTGGGCTTCCTTTTTTGCGATTAGTGGTGCATAAATGTTCAGGGTCTTATGATTTTTATTTTCATGTGTGTGTGTCTACCATTTAGAAGGTAATACACGACACACGCGCGCGCGTGCACGCAGCTCGGTCTTTTTTTATCAGAATGTTTGTTGTACATTACTAACTGCGTTTATACATTTTCGATTGCGGACGATTTGGTACTATAAATTGCGTAAATAGCACTGACAAAAATATATCAATCAATAGATTTCGTATTTATTTAGAATTCTAGAGTTACAAATAACAATTACGGGCGATTTCAAAGTACAGTTATTTTACAATAATATACCAGAACGCCGTAATCCTGCAGTGAAAAATAGTATTTCATGTTCGTATATGATTCAATAACTGAATCCACTTCATGCAATTATATATGCTTTACATTTAAGACTGGGTATTCATAAATCTAAAATCTATTTACTCACTTGACAAGAAAATATTTTATATAAATCAAAAAAGCCGTCAAATTTAAAATGAATCTCGGGTGGAAATTATTTGTGTAAAAAATGTTATTTTCTGTAAAAGAGTAATTTTTTTTACATTTTCTTACATTTTTTTTTATAGAAAATTACACATTGTGTTACAAAAAATTAAAGAATGTTAGACGAAAGAAGTATAAAGAGCAACACAATTGGTTCAAACAAAAATTTTCCACCGTTCTTAATTTTAGAACAAATTTTGGTGATCAGGAAACTTCCAGTGTCTGAAAATAATATACATTTTGACTGCACTAAGTTAAGGAATTTGATTATTCATTATTAATGTTGATAATCGATTTAATTATTGAAAAAATAAAAAAACAGTCTGGGGATGTATTATAATCTACTAATGAAATACAAACATGAACAATGGATCTATCATTATTCTAAGAAAATGTTTCATCTATATACTTTTGATGTTCACTTCCGATATTTATCAAGCTATTAGAATCAATAAGGCTAAGTTTTATGATATATACCTACTCAGAATATTTTATAACAAGCAAGTGCTTCAAACTATAAAATTAAGATGATTTCATCTTATGAATCATAATAACGTAATGATAACAAAGTACAATTGCTTTGTGTATAAAATTGCACTTGTAACTTTTAATAATTTTAATAAGTTAGTGTTATCAATGACTCATGCAATATCTTGCTTGAAATTATTGATTCCTAAACTATTTCTTGTTCGAACTATTTTGATTAATTTATAAACTAGTGGCGTAGCTTTGCATACTATACCATAAAATAACAATTTGAAAGACTATTATTTTACATTTTATACTAAGTACCAATTTTAATTAATATAATATCAAAAATAAATGTTTAGGTTGTGTACAGAGCATATTCAAAGTATAATAATTCATTATTACAAAACAAATTATTTATGTTTTAATTTCAAATAAATGTAACAATAATATTTGCGAAATGCATAATATTAGACAACATCAATTGGAGGAATTTAAATAAAAAAGAAAATCGAGAACTGAATTCGCAACTTAAATACTAAAAACGAAGAGCAGTGCTATATACCGTACTATACCTCATTCTTATCGAGGCTGTTGCGAAAGCTTATCGACTCGTAACGCATTTTCCAAGCCTGCACATTCGCGCTTTTCACTGTGAAAATCGTTCACGCTTATCGACGCGGCTTTTACCTGTCACTTACATCATGTCACGTATTCGGCATGCGCATGAATAACTCTTCCTTCTAGCGTTCCCAATATTTATCAATCATTTCTGAAATTTAAAATTTAAAGAAATCTATGTTTTTGACACTTTTTATGTAGCATCATTTTATTTACACTTCCAAATTATATGTTTAAACCTTTTAGTCATGATGACGTGACATATAATATGTCACACCTAAATCTTTTTCTGTCTTTCGGTGAATAACATACTATTTACCAATTAAATTAGACCTCTTTTCATTTCCAATCTTGGAAAGGATCAAAATTTCTGTTTTAGTATATTAACTTCATTCGTTACATCTGTTTACAGACTTGTTAAATCGCTGATTCACCTTGTTAAGAGCACAGTGGCGCCACATAAAGACGGATTACGAATCCATGGTCAGATTTCATAAATTCAAAATGGCGAATTAAAAGATGGCAGTCTGAAACCGTTAAACTGTATAAAGCAGCCATTGATTTTGCCGACTTTTTCTATCCAGGATATATTTGTATGAATATATGTATTTTTGGGGTCACGAATCCGTCGTCAGGTTTTCAAAAATCAAAATGGTGGATTCAAAGATACTAAAATTAAAATACACCTCAATCTTTATCCGATTTTTGTGAGTTTTCATTAAAAGTTACAAATGTACCCGCTCTAAACGTAAATTCATTTGACCAAAAAAGCATACTTTCATAAAATGCACAATGCACAACATTCAACGGTTCATTACAACCGTTCCCGTTCCGCTTCATCTCCAGCAAGATTATACCCACGGCCGCAAAATCCAAAAAAAGAAAAACAAACTGCTCCACGGTACACAAGCTTTCGATGTCCTTTTCTGCCACCTCGGGGAAAAAATAAGAGCCCGGCGCATCTGCGCCATTGAGCCGCGTAATCAGACTCTCTAAATCGCACCTCTCGAAAAAGAAAAAAGGCCAAAAGAAAGCTCCCTCGCAAGAAAACACACGCGTCTCTTTTACGGCGGCCGCGGCGCAACCGCGATGTTATGTTTCAAGCATAAAAGTCCGTGCGAGAGCGACTTCTGGGCAAAACGGCATCAGCAGTAGCATCAGCAGCTGCGTCTCTCTCGACGGAAGAATCTCTCGAGAGAGACGAGAGAGCCGCGATGCACACACGCGAGGATAGTACATATAGTATAGGTACATAGCGGAAGATGCGAGTGTATACGTATATAGCGGCAAATCTTCGCTCCACTGGAAGTACGGCGCGCGCGCGTGAGACGAACGGGAAGAAAAAAGAGAAAGAGAGAGAGAGACGAGGAGAGAAGAGAAGAGAAAAAGAAACTTTATACAGCCTCCGCTTCTGTGTGCTACTGCAGGGCAGGCTGACGTTCCCATTCCGCGCGCAGGCGGCGCGTTTCCGCATTGTACGGGCATCTCTCGCGAGAAGAGGAGACCAAGAAGGTTATATAGATGTACAACCAATGGCCAGTGTTCTGTCTCATTCTTTCTTTATGCTCTCCCAAGGAATATCCCCTCCGATTGTTATTATTATTATGCTCGTCCAAAGAAAGCATTCGGCTCGCTCGTGTCGAGCTTCTGCGCTTCGATGATCTCTCTGTATATAAAGAGACGCGCGCTCGGATTAAATAACTCTCTTTTGTGCATTAGAGGGAGATGGACGCGCGGGGATATATATATATATATATATATTCGTTTATTATATTATATTTTTGTCCTCGGTTGTCGTCGCAGCCTGCGGCTTTTTGTCCGGGGTGCGTTGACTGCGGCGTGTAAGGCTCGGACAGACGCGCGATTGTTCGAAAAAGGGAGCTTGTTAGGTTTTATGGTCATTATTGTTGTTGAATGAACGAAGCCGCGAGACGGAATCTTTGCGCGGCTTGTCGTGTATAAATTGACAGCGAGACGCGCGCGGATGAATGTTTATCACTTTATATCTTGGCTTCGGTTCAGTGGATGCGTTTACAATTATTCATGCATGATTGAAGGTTGTTCGGAAGGATTCAGTAGAGTATATCGAGGGAAAGGGAGAATAGGCTATCTTAGAGAATGCTCGAAGAGCAGGATATCTTAGTTTACGCTTGAAGAACAGGCTCAGAAATCGCGGGAAGAAAGGCTATTTTAGCTAATAATTTTCTGCTTTTAATTTTGTAGCGGCAACGCTCAAATATAAGGAAATGTAAGCTTTGCGAAGAATGATCACCTGAAATAATCCTTCTTCGCGAGATTAGATTCTGAGTTAGCCTGGTCTTCAAGTATCTTCTTTTGAAATAGCTTGTTGTTTCGCTCAGCCGTCAATTCCATTTTATTTACAGAAATTAATAGTTAAGTGCTCTATACAAATTCATATATACCAGAGGAAAATAGGTTTTAACAATTATTTATTTTTTTCAAGTACTATTAATTAATCGAATTAATATAATATATGGGTATTATTTATCCGCATTTTTCATGCATAGTTGACTATACTCTAGGTATAAAGAGAAATCAGATTTGTACGTTTCACTAATTTATATGCATTTACAATTTCGAATATAGATTAAAAAAGATGAATCTATTAACGACTGCAGGAACATTATTTGCACCAAAATAAAAAATAAAATAAAATTCAGTATGGTTATCACTTTCATTTCGATCAACTTCATGCAAATTGCTGTAACCTTCATCAGAAATCAATTATAACATTCGCGGAAACGGGAGTGCGACTGCACAGAAAAATTCTCATTTCCATCTCGTCAAATATTTAATGGATTTTTTTATTGATTCCTGATGAGTGCGAAGAAGAATGTTTCAATGAAAAAATGTGCAATCTTGATTATTTTTATTTATTTAATCTACTGTTCATCTTGAAGTTTCATAATCATTTAGGTAGTAATTTCTGCAATTCTATCCAGACTGAATGTACTGTTGATTTAACAAAGATAACGTTCCAAGTAGCCATTATGTAATTTAGTTAGAGTCGTTTACGGAAGAAAAAATTTAAATCAATAATCATTTGAGTTAAATATAAATATAAAATGTAGGAAGGAACGATATAAAACTGACCGCGTCAACCTGAAAACTATATAGATTTTACCTATATTAAGTATAGTAAGTTTTTTATAACAATCTATAATTTGTGTTTTCGATAGCGTAAAAATTAAAGTTACAGTTCTACAACTCTTCAACTGATTAATACATAAGGTAAAAGATAGAATTATACATACATTAGATATATATATATAGAAGTATTATGACGAAGAATTTAATGAGACCTACCTAAAGATATGATCTGAATAAAACTCATTATGTTTGAGGTTATAGATGGTACTTCTTCTTTTGGGGGCCAAACTGAACAGAAATGTTAGCCTTTTTCGGCAATTATTTTTCTTAAAATTTATACTTAAAAGAAAACCAATTTTCATGAAAATGACCACATTACATTTAAAAAAAATACACATACGCCTAAATTCAGTTCGGCCCCGTACTGGGGGATCAAACTGAAAACATTTTTTACGTAAGGTCCATTTACGGAAATACGCAAAGAATTCGTATTTAGGAAATTTGAGCATATAGTAGAGACTTTACCCTTGAAAACTAAACATATTCGGAAATAAAATGTTTGAAAGTGTAAAAAAAAAAAATAAAAATTGAAGGAAAAAAAAATAATTATAAAAATAACAAATTACACGTGTATTTTAAACGGAACGACAAATTATGCACAATATTAAAGTGATCCATTTAGTATTTATATCTATGACACCTTGAACGATAACAGTGTTATCATGAACATTTTAAAATTGTATTAATGGTATCTGCATTACTTGTTAGTCTATAAATAAATATTTAAAAATCCAAATACTCAATAGTCACAACACATTGTTTTAATGCTAAGAAAAATGATGAAATTATGAGGTAGTAAAAATCACTGTAATGTATTCTTTGTACTAAATAAATATTTGTTGGCACACGCATCGCGATAAAGAGAAATATTAATTATTTTATCTTATGTAATTTATTCTTAAAGAATATTAACGCGCATCTAATCTACACAAATACACTTGTAACCGTGTAAGTTAGAAAAAGTCAAAAGGGCTTTATCAAAGTCTAGATAAAAATGGAGAATCCAGACTTGTTCAAGGGGTGTACAAACAATTCCAATTTCGACTGCTATGCGAGTACGAGAAGCGAGCGCCGATAACTGGAGCATTTACTCTAATCAGGAGGGGCCCATCTCTCTTGAAGCCCTCTAACAATGGCACAAGTCGTGAATACGCGCTGGGAAAAGAATAGAAGAGAAAGAACAGAAAAGGAACGAAGAGCGAAGAGAAGAGAGTCCGTCGAGAGCGAACGGATATGAAGCCGAGTGAAACAATGAAAATGAGAAAATTAGACGCTGAAATCTAGAGGGAGAATGGAGACGGACAATGTTAATGTGCGGGAAAGATTGAGTACTATTATGAGTGAGACAGAGAATTTAAAGTTCTGTGAGGTGAAGAGAGTATCACTACGCCTTACAGAGTTTTTCATTCAAACTTGTAGCGGAGATCGAAATAAAAAACATGTAGCAATTAAAGAATTTATACGAATTTCAATTAGCATTGCAATTAGTTTTTAATTGTACTTACAAGGAGAGTGGCATACCTCCGGGACACGAATTTTGATGAAACTTTGGGAGGTGCTTTCTGGTACCTTAAAATGAAGCCTAGCACCCGTATGTTCATTCTAATGGGCCCTTATATTCGAGATATAAGCATTTTTACTCCGAATATGCGTTATTTTAGTGAAAAAAGATACCTCTTCTAGTGATTATAACTATGCATGGGTTGGCACTAGAAAAATGACCAGAATATATTAAGAAGGCAAAAAGAGCTTTAATTTAAGATCAGAAACGTTAAAAGATATTAATCTGAGCCAAAGTTATTAATAATGAAAGATAGTGACTGAAAATGCATGAATATTCGAAGAAATTTAACTGTTTTCATTTCGTTGATTTTTAATGCATAAGTCACTATGTTCAATAGTTAATAACTTTGTCTGAGGTTAATATTTTTTAACGTTACAGGTCTCAAATAAAAGCTCTTTCCGCATAATTTTATTATATTTTAGGCAATTTTTTCTAGGGCTAACCAATGCATAGTTATAATTACTAGAAGAGGTCCCGTTTATCACTAAAATACCGTATATTTGGAGTAAGAAAGTTTATATCTCGAATATAAGGACCCATTAGAATGAACTACGGGTATTAGGCTTCATTTTTAGGTACCAGAAAGAACCTCCCAAAGATTCATCAAAATTCTTGACCCGCAGGTATGACACTCTCAGTTAGATATTCATTAATGTTGTCTATAAGTATCAAGATCAAGATTTTGAATAAGAATAATTTTCAATTTTGTATAATCAAAAAAAAAAGTCAAGTGAGTCACTTTGACCTTGTATGGGATATAAAAGTGTGCAATTAGTTATTACTATAATACGAAAATAAATTTTTTTTTAAAATAAATGTTTAAAAACATGTTTTTTTTTCATAAATATCATACAAATTTTCATACACAATATAAATTGATAAGAAAAAATTGAAAGGATATTTGAGATAAATTAAAAGAAAATTTTTTTATTCAATTCTGATTAATTAATTGACGAAATTAGGAGAACTTAAGAAAAACCAAAATTATTTTTAATGCCTCAAAAGTGTTATTATTTATTAATTTAAAAACAGTGAATAATACTGCAAGATATCCCAGTCTCCACAAATAAAGTGAATTGTAATATAAAGAATACTTTTCATTGAAAATATAAAGATATTATTAAATAAAATTGACACTAAGAAACATTACTTTGGATCTCAATTTGTTTCCTTTTCCAGTTGAATAGGTAGTCTTATTCGTGAGATCCTGTACGAAGCAATTACAAAGTTACTCCAAGATATAAAAAATTAACTCTGGCTCTTTTGTTCAAAATTTGTTAGGTCAAAGAGTGGGGAATTCTAATTGAATCTTATTAATAAAAAATGTTGCTCACTAACGATGCCATTTAGAAATGAACGTGAGAATTATTAAGATTTGTTCAACGTTTTCATTCATATCAATTAAGTATTAAACAAAGAAACTTTGATTTTCGACATTAAAAACAATCTTTATCACTTGTTATCTTTAATTACAATTAAAGTGAAATTTTTTAACAGTCTATATATAAAAGGAATGTATAATTTTCATTATAAAACCTATACGTTTTATTGGAAATGGGTGTTAAATAAATGATAATACACAATGTATATGTCAAATAAAATAACTTTCGTTTATTGAAACTCGCACAAGGAAGGATTAACGTCAGTAATGTGCGACTGCTCTTGCTAGATGCTCTAGTACGACTAAAAACACTTGACAAAAGGGCATAAGAGAATATCGGGGCTTACGTATATAATTCCCCACTCTTTTCTATATCTTGCATTTCAGATTATGTCTTTGGGACATTTCTTAGTAAGTCGATTCATTTTTGTACAAGCATGTAGAACAGTTACACACACAATTAGTTACACACATACGTATGCTAAAGTATAGCGATATTCCAACACGTTTATTAAATCAATCACAAAGTTTTTAGATCAGCAGAATAAAAAAACCGTGCCCGACAAAATTTTGCTCTAATTAGCAGCCGCGTACCAACCCAACTTATCCAACGTAAGCACAATTTTTAGCTGAATCAACTCGATACTTTCGTTATTTTACAAAAAAAAACCACATCAAAGAATTCGAAAACTACACTCGCATCCTCAAAAGTCATAAATCCATTTCTCAATAAAACCGTTCAATTCCCAAAAATCATCACGCACTGCAGATAAAACCCTACAAACTTGAAACACTCTAGCACACAAAGCGAACCGTACATCAAGCCGCCAGAACGAATTTCAAACGAGAGACCGAGCATCTCCTTAATTACAAACAATTGCAAAGGCAGAGCAGGAAGAGAAACAGAGAAAGAGCGAGAGAGCGAGGCTTGGTCTTATCAAGCTGGCTTCTTATAGCATATTATACACTCCTGACGCGACCGTGCGCGCGATCAATGCATGAATGGGCCGCGGCGCGTAAAAGGCACACGCACATGCACGAGGGAGAGAGAAGCTGCATGCACACACGAGGAGCGACGAGAGGGGGTGGGTGGGAGAGGGAGAGAGACGAGGGGGAAGCCGCGATTTCCCCAGAAGCAGCGACGTGTGGCCATGGCTGCCTCGACCTTGGACCACGAAAACTCGCGTTTCAGAAGTTTTCTTGATTTTTCAGAGATTCTGCGAAAGTTCTTGGCTAGTTTTTGGATACGCGTGATTTTTTGCTGAAGTGATTCACTGATTCTTTTGTTAATTTAATTTGAAATAAGATTATTGGGAATTGTACGCAGTACCTAATAGGTAAGGTTCTGTAAGGTATGTTTTTATCGGTTTTGTTCTGATAATCTTTATCTGCAAGCAAGCTCCGGATAAATTATTTTTTATTGAAATCTGCAATTATCGCGAAACTGTTAGTTTTTGGTCAGCTCCGTTGCACCATTCTTTGTTAATTACGAACCTATGTATCCATTTAATGGTGTATTGTATAGGTTTTGTAAGTGTATATAGGTGTCATACGTCGAATTCACGAACAAAAAAATGTTTAGCTGACATTTTGTGCATAGGACACTTTTAACTTTTTTTTAAATAGATTAAATTAAATATTTAATAATTGTGATTAGCTACAAAATGTTTGCATTAACATATATTTGGAGAAGCATAATTCTCAAATTACTTGATATTTGATCTATTTATTGTATGAATTCTGCTGATTTTCATAACTAATGTCATTGAATATTATGTAAAAGTATTATATCTGTCGTATACAATCGCAAGATTTCTGTTACTTTGCTTCTTAAAAGCATTTGTACGTGATATAACAAATTAATGAATCAATTAAGCATTAAAATAAAAAAAGTTAAATAAGTAATGTACAAGTTCTTTTTAGTATTAAAAATTAAATTATTAAATACATTTAAATATAATCTTTTGAAATATTTAGAAATGCATGTTCATAATGTTAAATCGTTGATTGTTACAGCCTTTTATGTATTTTTTCCTGTCACAACGGTCCGCCATTTTTACTGCATTCAGCGCTCCCATTTATATTCCATTCATGTTTGATTGCCATTTTGACTGAAATTTTATTTTCCTGGACGATATCAGTATTGCTACATCTGATTCGTATTGTTTCTCACGCTTAAAAATTAACACTTTGAAATCGTCAAAAAGCATACATGTACATATATATGGCTGATTTAAATTTTCAACGCGAATTACAACGATAAAACACAATACGGAGGATTTATTGTCATGCCCGCTTACAAAATCGATTATTTTTTATCCACACAGGGTATGCTTTATTTTATAAATAAAAGTCTTTTATAATCGTTTTGTAATTTCGTGTTAATTGTTTCGTAAGAAAATTTTTCTTTTTACTGGAAACGTAATTAACTGTATGCTGCATATTTTTTAACGAAGTTTTGATCGTGTAATCAAAGCGTACGATTTATAAAAGAAAATGTATCGTTACTGTAAAGTTAATAGGTAGACCAGGTATGAAACGAGCATTTAAATACTTTTCTGTATAAAATGTATTCGGAAGTGTTGATTCAAAACATCGTTCAAACGATTGTTTACTCAACTGAACTAAACTATATTTATACACCTCTAATTAAGCCAAATCGCGTTGCTCCAAAATTAATTTCGATGAATTTAAAACGTAAATGCTAGCCCGCGCAGTATCGAACAAACAGCTTCTGCAACACAACCAACCGTGACTCTCCAAACACAAACACTCGCACAGTTCGCACATAAGAACATATAAAATAAATTAATCTCAGCATTCAGCTATGCACGCTGAAATTGCCCCTTAAAGCGCCGCTCTCCCACGCACTTTTTTCCGAAAATCAAATTAAATGCTAATCGACGCGATTAAAACCCCCTCGCACGCTGTATTTTCGAAAAAAAGACGTAACCCTCGCTCGCATATTTATATGAACCGGCATTTCGCGCGTGCCTCTGGAAATTGCGCCACTTATGTTACACTACCTAGCGCAAAAATTCGCGAGATACACGCGTATCCCTTCCGCGCGGGGATATAGTAGTCGTCGCAATTGCAAAAAAGCCGGGCATGCGGCACGGCAGCGCATCAATTTAAATGCCCGAGTTTACTCGGTCCCGCTCCTTTTTTTCGTCATCCCTTTGCCACTGTACAGTACACACATGTACACGTACCTACTCGCCCTCTCTCTCTCTCTCTCTAACTCGTTTCCTCTCTCCGCGCTCGCCCTCCGTTTCTCTCTTCAATTACCACTCGCCCGGCTATTCGCGCGCGGCGCGCTCGTTTATGCATCAAAGTTTACGCGAATTTTTCTCGTCTCCGGTTCTGTCTGTGCAAGTCTGTCGCTCAGCTCAATTAAACCCGTCTACTCTCGGCTTTCTTTCTTTGCTTTCGTCTTTGGTGTGCCATTATCTCGAGCGCGGCGCTCCTATAGGTATATCGAAAAGAATCATCAATGAAGCGCGCGATAAAAATTGTGCAGTGTTGAAGAGAGAGAGAGAGAAAGAGGAAACGTCGCAGAGTGGAGTCGCGCGCGATATCAACAAACACGTCGATTTTGACAGCTCCGTCTTTGTTATTTTCTTTTTTTCAAGGCGCTTTGAAGTTCAGCCGAGTCTAGAGTTACGCTTCCTCCTGCTTTGGAATTTTAAATTTGAATAACGTTCAGTCTTGAATATCGTTGCTAGTCGAATATAAGTACCCACGACATTTTTAAAGAAATAACTCTGAGAATTTCATAGGGGATCGGTATTTTTTTTTAAATTACAGGTTATACATTCAATTCCGAAATTTATAATTGTATGTGGCACTGGTATTACGACAAATATAAGAATAACTAAATTAAAAATCACTTTGAAAACTTAATGATCTTCAAATTTATTATCTTTAGATTAGAATTTAAATTCTGAAATTAAAATTGCAAGTAGCTATGAATACAAGTTTTGTAAAAGCTTGAAAAATGTTCTTAGAGATTCGTAAGTATCTTATCAAAGTTATACATATCACAAGGGTGATTCCGAAATTTAAAATCAAATGCCATTCATTCTTGAATAATCTTGCTCCGAATACGAAGATTTAAAAAGAAAATCCCTAAAAGTAATTAGGCACCTATCTCTATTATACACACACAAAACTCGTGTTGTTTACATTACCACCTCGCCACATCCTTATCACACTCTATACACCAAAGAAACTCCTGTCCAAAGAATCTTACTCACCGACGGCGTACTTGGTCGTCCTCGTGGTCGTCCACATCGCTGACCGGCTACATGTCACATCAACAGTTCGACACACTGCAAGTACCAAAAACCATCAACACACAGCTCTCTCTCTCTCTCTCTCTCTCTCTCTCTCTCTCTCTCTCTCTCCTCTCCACACACTTCGAAAATCACCACATCGCCGCAGCCCGCGATTACAATAATACTTCTCCAACTGCACACTCACACGCGCACACCCCGCGTCAATACATCCCGCATAAACAGAGCAGAGCAGACGCCGGCGGCCGCACTTTCTTCCTCGTCACGTCGTATCACGAGTATACCGTGCGGCACAAGCGAGCGCGCAAACGACAACACGTCTCATGGGTGTGTTTCGTTTCGCGCACACAAGAGAGAGAGAGAGACCTATACAGCGACGTTGCCGCTGCTTTTCACCGCCGTGTGTGTATGTGCGACGCGACACGCACGCGACACGGGAGACGGGCGCTCGGCTCTGCGCGCCGGCAACAACGGTGGAGGACGACGCACTGACGGGAGCCAGCGACGAGCCAGCGGCGAGCATCGCACGCGCGGACGGCGCCGGCGAGCGCATCGCAGTGGCGCGGGGTCGCCCGGAAAAGCGCGAAGCTGCGGAGCGGAGATAGAGAGAGAGAAGGGGGCTCCAGGTCCACCGGTGCCGGCGCCGTTGCGCGATGTGGGGGAGAGGAGAGTGCATGCGCGAGTGAGTGCGGTAGCGGTGTGGTATCCCAGTGGCGGGAGAATTTGAAAAATAAGTGGCTGGCGTGGGAGTGGTTGAATGGAAGCTTCAAGTAAGCAGAGGAACTATACTATCTTCTGCGCGGAGAGCGACAATGATAAGCGATATTTATCCTGCCTTGTTGCTGTTATGGAGAACGTATGTGGGCTCCCGCGTGGATCCAGCTTCTCCAGCATGTAAATGCACACTTTCTAATGCGAAGATCGATTTTAAGTAAGGTTGTTTTTAAGAAAATTTCATACGCATGCTTGGGTTGAATGCATTTGCTCTGTTAGTTTCAATGATCAGAATCTGTTCAGAGTTTTTAGATATAGATTTCTTTTGTGGGTGCAAAGGTTCTGCAATAATTTTCGGTTTATTCAAATTAGCTTGTCCTCGAAGGAATTTAACTTTTTTAATACGAGCTCTAATGTAAATTATTGAGAAAAATATGTTCTTTAGTACTGTAAATGTGTGTTTTTAACATTGAAAAGACAAATAGTGTAGATTCATTTTTAAAATATTAATGCATATATTATACCAAAACTGTTAAGAATTATGAAAGTGTAAGTTTGAGTATTTTCATGCTGTTTTTAAGGAAAAATCCACAGCGCCATACGCAATCTTTTGTTATTACGACACCGCTATTTTCCGTTTTACGACGAACAGTTAAATTTGCATTTAACCATTTAATTGTACAGTACGCACTGTAGCATCTTTGCTACATGAACTTGGAACTTTCAGAGAAACCAGAACATCATTGTATTGAAAACAAGTGTAATAACAGAATAAAATAAAATAAAATAACAGAATTTGCGAAAATTATAAACAAAAAAGCACTTTAGAGTAGTAGGTACTTCATAACATTCTTTGAAATTAGGGGAAACCCGTTTAAGTGTATAGGTTTACAATGTGTACAAAGTTTTCAGCTACAACCCTAACTTCTTTCAAATTTTTATAAGAGAATATAATATTCTAGGAATTTCCTACAAGTTTCGATCGTATACCGCACGAATTTTTATGCTAAAACTTTCATATTATGAACATCTCCAAGTTGGGGTGACCGGCGATAATTCGTCGTGGGGTTAATTCGTAAAAGTCGAATATATTGTTAGTAAAGATCACGTTCCAGCTACCAGTAAATTATTATCAAGGTATCAATAGAGTCGAACTTTTGCATAAAAATTTAACGATTAGTATATAGCACTACACCGGTTCGTAACGGACACTAATCGAATTTTGAATACGTTTTTATATCATTTCGAATTATGTAAAAGTTGTGTGCAGAACATTTGTTGTGTGAGCGAAATTTTATTTCGAAAAGTTACTGTTCGTTTATAGTTTATCAAACAAAGATTTTGACGCCAGTTAAACTTTGATAAGTAAAGTTATAGATTAAATAATTGTATTCAAACAGTTTACAATAAGCTGGGGCTACTTCGTACGAAGTTCTGGGGGCTAATTCGTATATACTGTTTTTACTGAATTTCATTCATATTAAAAATAGATTTACTGGCAATTACGATTTGTATTTTTTTAAGTCGTGACTCCATCATTTAAAACACACGTACGAATCAGCTCAGAGCTCAGAGCTAATTTGTAAAAAGCAACTTTTATTTTAAATTAGAAACTAATATAGTAAATGAACAAAAAGAGGTCGGAAGAAATTTAAATAGTTAAGAACATATAGTTTATGGTTATGTACCGAAAGGGTCAGCTCCAGTCTCCCCTACTTATCACATAATTAATTGCTATTATATGTTTAGATAATAATGTGAGATTGATAATACTCTAGTTTTTAGTATAAAGTCATTACATATAACATTACTAATGTTTTGTCTAACTGAAGAAAATAATTACTTTTAATTCTGCAAATCTGTAGTGAAAATGCATAACAACTTATTCAAGTCCATTTTTTGAAATGTCGAAATAATAAGGTTTGAATTTTGAAATTACTATTTAAACCTATAGGTATAAGAAAAGCATAAATTATTTAAATAGCAAAACAATGAATGAACTTTTGCAACTTTAAACTTTCTTTATATAAAAATACGGTGCATAGATTATACCAAAATCACTAAAAATTCAATTATCAATAAAAGTGAACTTAAATTGTTATGCCTGGAAGCAACACAAATAAAGAAAGTAAAAATATGTACATTCTTTTTGAAATATGTTTTTACATATTTCAGCTTTTTAAAATGATATTTTACTTTTAATAGAAACAAAAATGAGAGTTCAAATCTGTGGTGAGAAGGCAAAACTAAGTCCATTTTTTAAAATGTCGAGATCATAAAGATAAATTTAATTTTAAAATTTTAATTTTAATTTTTAATTTTAATTTTAATTTTAAATTTTAAATTTAAATTTAAATTTAAATTTTAATTTACAATTTTAATTTTAATTTATAATTTTAATTATTTTTTAATTATTTAATTTTCCTTTTAAACCTATGCAAAAGAGCATAAATTATGAAAAAAAGGAAGTAATAAATGAGCATTTGGAATTTTTTAATGTTGTATATGAAAATATACCATACATATATATATATATATATATATATATATATATATATATATATATATATATATATATATATATATATATATATTGAGTTTTTAATGATTTTACTATATATGTATAAATAGTAAAATATATAAAAATTGAGTTTTTAATGATTTTAATATATATATAGTAAAATCATTAAAAACTCAATTTTTTTTAAAAATGTCAAGTATAAAGTACTGCATTTGGTTTGACTGAAAATATAAAATGATTTCAAAATAAAATTCGTGATTGGAGGGTCATATTTTACCCGTAAAACGAATACTTTTAAAATCTCGTCACTAAAATCGATGGCACGATGCGGCAAGTATACCTGTACTCTCGTATTAATTAAGTAGAATGGATCCGGTACGAAAAGACATGCGTATAATATTAGATATAAAGCTTTCATGATATTTAATCAACTTAATAGCGTTTTTCTTGAGTTTCCCTAGGGATTAAGGGATCCCCTTTTTAAATTCTGTTTATGCTCCATAAAAAGTCGTTTAAAAAGGATATCCTTAGAATAGTGATATGCTAACTGAAGAGTGAGTAGACTTCACATTATTTGTAAGAAATATAAATTTTATAAAATTGACAAGTTTATCTCTGAAAAAAAAGAAAAAAATCCATTTATATATTATATATCGACGCCTCTTACAAAGACTAACCGATTTCAGCTTTTAAAAATATCGTCTAGTTTTTATAAGTTAAAAAATTGATAAAAATAACAAGAAGAAAATCTAGCTAACAAGGAGAGGACACACCCTGTGGGAGACCGATTTTTTATCAAACTTCAGGAGGTCGTTTCTGGTACCTAAAAATGAAGCCTAGCACCCGTAATCTTTTCCAATGGGCCCCCGTTCTCGAGATATGAGGTATTTTGCTTCAAATATGCGTTATATTAATAAAAAACGTACCTCTTCTTTTGACAACTCTGAAAGCTTTTATGCTACAAATATTGACCCAAAAGACAATCAACGTAGGTGGATAGAGCTGTAATTTAAGCTTCGTTTCGTATAAGAATAGTATTCTGATGTAAAGTTATTGACATTTGAAGATGGTGATTAATAATGTATAAATATTTGATGAATTTTCAGCATTTTAAATCATCATCTTCGATTCTTAATAACTTTGGATTAGAATAATGATTTGATACGTAACAAAGTATAAATTGTAGCTTTTTTTTACGTACTTTAATTATCTTTTGGGTCAATTTTTCTAGCATAAAAGCTTGCAGAGTTATTATCAAAAGAAGAGGTACATGTTTTCATTAAAATAACCCATATTTGAAGCAAAATACTTCCTATCTCGAGAACAGGGGCCCATGGGAAAAGATTACGGGTACTAGGCTTCATTTTTAGGTACCAGAAACCACCTCCTTAAGTTTGATAAAAAATCGTTCCCCACAGGGTGTGCACTCTCCTTGTAAGTGCAAAAATGAAACAGATTGTTAGAGTAAACACGTTGATATTTTGATTCTTCCAACACATTATTCTTTCTTATAAAAGTAAAATGAAATAGTGCCTTTTTTTCGAAAATCTGAAATTTGTTAGTCTTCGTATGAGGCGTCGATATTTATTTACACTTCCTATCTAATCCTTAGATTATTATACCAACATAATAAAGACTATAAAATTAAATTGTCTTTTTACCAGTATCTCTCTATGCTTCAAAATATATACGGGTAGCATATATTTTTCTTTTTTGGAGAGAATTTACACTTTATAAAGAACTAAGATTGTTTTCAATCAAAAAGGAAAAAACAAAAAACATTAGTCATCTTATTTAAATATAAATGCTATCTATAATTTTTATCAACTCATGTGAATCATGAACTTTCGCTCTGATTGTACTGTAATTTCTCTTCCTGAATATGAACTTGAAAGTGGAGATGAGCTATCTTAAAGCATGAAAGTATGTCAAAAAAATTGAGTAGTATGTGATACTTATAACATACAATACTTATACTTATTATATATTTAACTGAAATTTTAGAGTAAAAACGAAAGCCCGAAAGCATAGGTTAATTCCGCTTTTTGTAATACGTTTAGCGAATCATATTTTTAAAGTATATACAAAAATTATACGCTTTTAATTTAAAAAAAACGACGAGTAAAATATATTTTTAAGTAGTAAATAGTGGAATAAGGCAAGACGATGAAACGTTATGATTCACTCTTAATACTAATTCACTGAACACAATATTTAATAATCATAAAAAATATTATAATTTTTTAACGCGATCGCTTATTAAAAATATTATATTAATTAAATAACTTTTATATTATTTGACTGCTAATTTTGTCCCAATACCCAGATACTAAACAGCATTTATTGAATTTTATAGGTATAGGATTTATTCCCACTGAGGAGACCAATAGATACCTTGGGTTAAACGCTTTTTTCATTCCCTTTTTAACTAATAAAATTTATGTAATAAATCCTTTTTTGAGACGTTACTGTTTCGGGGTCATAAGACATCACAAATTTCACATTGAAAGTGAAATAGTGCAAAATGTAGTTGCTCATAGAGATCAATAAATTAAATTTAATTATACTATATATAAAATATTCCTTGATTCTTAAAATTCATCTGTTAAAGGCAATTATTTGTTTTAAATTATAAGTATTGTATTATTTTTGTTTATATTGTATGTACATACTTTATACATTCAACTGCTTAATTCCTTTTCTTAAATTATCTGAAACTGCTACTAAATATTACTAAAGTTGATTTTCAAATGAAAACATGGATTTTTATATATTATTCAAAAATATAATAATGTTTTGTCTGATATAAGTATCTCATTTTGAATTTAATTCATCTGTTAATACTATTATCTATTAAAGAAAAATACAAATTTTTACAAGGATAAAATTACGCGAAAATAATGTACGAGGTTTATAGATTCCAAATTCTGCGAATATAAAATTAATAATAAGGAAATTGGCACACCTCTTAAAAATCAAATTATAATAAATAAATAAGTATTAATGACTGCATGTCAGTAATAGCAGACAATGAAAAGTATAGTCTTGTCTGTAGAATACTTTACTAGCAGCAAATATGTTCATTTGATTACGGATTTTGATGAGCTACCAGAATTTTCTATAAAGAAATATTTTTTTTATATATTTCAATATTTAGAAATTGAAAAAAAAAACATTTTGTTTGACATTTTGTTTCAATTTTGTTCTTATCAGTTCCAATTTTTCGGGGACATTTAAAAAAAATGCTTTCCTCGATATTTCGGTACCGAAGATCCGTCTGTCTGGGTAAGAGCAGTTAATGTCCATACATGCAATAAAAAAAATTGGAATTTGAATGTCTTAATATTTGCTCGTAAAAAGAAAATTTTATATTACCAAAGTAAAAGAAAACAAGTCTTACTGAAAATATAGAAACGTCTACCAAATTTATATATTATTTAAAAACCAGGCTTATCAATAATTTAAATTATAAAAATTGTTGGTCTCAATTTAATAATTTCATGAATTAGAATAATTTCAATAATTTTAAAAGTTTCAAGTATGAACTACACTGATTAGTACATTTACATTATAACTTTATTAAGTATCTTACTTTCAACATGTCATTCATGCACAAGACAGCATGAATATTAATAAGTAGCACCTATTAAATTTTCCTATAACAAATTTTCATTAATTACATTTGGTCAAATTCGAATTTCACTTATACAAAACTCATTATGGCAAACAAATTATTTCATAACCTAGTTAGTTTCATTTTTAAACAAAATTCCAAATCAAAATTCTCGATAGTATTAAACCTATATAACATTAATCTCATTATGTTTGAATAAAAACAAAAACACGAAGGATCAATATACACATGAAACAAAATAAAATGCATGTTGAACGAGAATGAGATTTTAAATAATTATGTTTCCCTTAATGAAATTGTTCCTTGGGTAGGATTGAGAAGAAATTCGATACGGACGTTTTACAGTCCCATACGCCTTTCAGGCGTAACGGCTACCGATTTATTCTCAATAAATACGAGGCTTATAAGACAATGATAAACCTATTAGAAAAGAGACTCCTGTCTCTCACTCAAATCGATGATTTGAAAATCTTATTTACAGTTCTGGCTTAGTATTTTTTTTCTCTCTTTTGTCTCGTTCGTGATTTAGCAGTGATGATTGGGCAACGAAGACGGCGATCGGACATCGACGACGACCTCGCCCGATTACCTCGGAGTGCAGCGCGACCCACAATGCAGACTAGATTTGGAGCTACAATGCCTTCCCGAGATTTACAGCGTATTTTTAATGTTCTGTAACTTCCTAGAAGTTGATTGGTTTGCCGCAGTACGCTGCCAAGTGTGCTTCTCTAAGGGCTTCCGCGCAGGTCTAAAAAACACAATGTTATAGTTATTCATTTTTATTAGCATCAATATTCTTTTTACTTAGTCGTAAAACGGGTAACAAGAGAAAAATGTTTTTACATAAACACGAAATAAAATTAAGTTTATATATCAATCTTATAATTTTTACGTTTAGGTAGATTGACAAAGTATTAAAAACGATACTTTTTGCAAATATAGATAAGTCTGTATTATTTATTATACCGATAGGCATATCAATGTATTAGTTATTCTTAATTACAATAATACATACGTATTCATTTACGTTACTATACAAAAATTGCTATTCTTAATATGATAACTTATTTCAGATAACTGTTAATCAAGAAAAAAGACGAAATTATAAATGGAGCTATCGAAATGATATCAGAGTTCAATGTATTCTTATCATCCATAACAAGCAGTGTAATCTTGTTGCAATTTTTTAAATTTATTGCAATATTCATTTTTTAATATATTTTATGTACTACGACATGCATTATTGTTTCATAAACCAATATCATTCATCATAATTTACAAATAAATATTTCAAACGGGTCATTACTATTTTGTGCATTGATTATTTTGATACAAATAAGTAACTGATAGTTTTAATACCATATGTAATTTCAAGAAGTTTATGCCTTTCTATATTCTAGCATTTAACATGGAAGACACTTGTAAGACTGAATAAAATTAAATCATAAACTCACCGGGTGAGCGTGGCAGACCCTGGCGACGTCCTCGGCGCTCGCTCCGTACTCCATGGCGAGGACAGCCTCGTTGATGAGCTCGCCGGCAGCCGGTCCGATCATGTGGACACCTAGGATCTTGTCGGTGGCCTTATCGGCCAGAACCTTGGCGAAGCCGTCGGTCTCGAGGTTGGTTTTCGCTCTCGAATTGGCCATGAACGGGAACTTGCCCACCTTGTAGTCGATGCCTTCCTTCTTGAGATCCTCCTCCGTCTTGCCCACCCAGCCAACCTCGGGATGCGTGTAAATGACGCTTGGCACGCAGTTGTAGTCTATGTGTACGGCACCTGTACGAAAATATTATTTATTTAATAAATGGAAAAGAAATTAGGAATAAATTTGAACTTTGTCACTCTTTGATCTCTTTTTTCAAAGAGTAGAAATGAAGAGCAAAAATATCACCTCCAGCAATGCCTTCAACGGTGATGATTCCTTCATCTTCAGCCTTGTGTGCCAGCATAGGTCCATGAATGCAGTCACCAATAGCGAAAATGCTGTTTCATTTTAAATAAATCATTTTAATTATAGTAATAGAAAATTGAAGAGTAAAATTCTTGAATTTCAGAACGTACTTAGGAATTACAGTTTGGAACCTGCTGTTAACAGGTATCCTTCCTTTCTCATCGCGCTCGATTCCAAGGTCTTCCAAGCCTAGGTTTTGCGTGTAAGGCCTCCTTCCGATGCACACTAAAAGTACATCACATGCCACAGTCTCTTTCTTGGTTGGGTCTTTTGCGTCTTCAAGGGCTACTTGAATTTCTCCATTACTTCTGGCAGCTGCTGTTACTTTTGTTCCCAGTTTGAATTTGAGTCCCTGCTTGGTCATTACTTTCTGCAGTGTTTTACCGACTTCTGCATCAATGCCTACACCACCGATTGAAGTCATGAATTCAACTGCTGTTACATCAGATCCCAACCTTTAAATCATATATTACAATTCATTTTGAATGGTAAATACCGACAAAAATGCTATTGAATTAGTTTATTGTTCTTAGTAAAATAATCATTTTTAGATACCTCTGCCATACTGATCCCAGTTCTAAACCAATGACACCAGCACCAATAACAATCAATCTCTTAGGAACAGATTCCAGGGAAAGAGCACCAGTAGACGAAACGATCTTTTTTTCATCGATTTCCACTCCTGGGAAAGGTGTAACTTCACTGCCTGTTGCAATAAGAATGTTCTTAGCATTGACTGTAGCTACAACTGAACCATCTGGTCCAAGAGCAGTCACTTCATTTTTGCCGGTGATTTTTCCGTGTCCTTTAACTAATTCTATTTTGTTTTTCTTGAATAATCCTGCTATTCCTCCAGTCAATGCCTTTACAACATTTGACTTTTGTTCCATCAATTTAGGTAAATTCAGTTGAACGCCGGAAACTAGAAGAATAATAAATAAATAATGTAAAGTATTGAATGTCTACAGATATACTTATTATGTAATAATAAGCATATGACCTGTGAATAAAATATAGACTACAGAAATGGATAACATAAAGACAAAGTTGAAGTATTTTTTTATAAAAATGAAAGCTGATAAAAATTATATTTCAACTTATTGTAGGATATTTTCAATTTATTATAGAATTTTTTAAATTAAGATTCTGTTAATGTACTACTTTTTTCAAGCTTACTTACCATCAATTCCCCTTTCTTTTAAGTCTCCACTATGTGCCATATGATAATAATGTGAGTTGTTAAGCAAAGATTTTGAAGGGATGCATCCTACATTCAAACAAGTTCCACCAAGTGTTGGGTCCTTTTCTATGGAAACTGTTTTCATTCCCAACTGTGCAGCTTTAATCGCAGCTACATAGCCACCAGGACCTGAACCTATGACGACGATGTCGGCGTCCAAGGTGCTGGCATATCGTCTCTGCTGAACAGCTGCCAGTACAGGATTTACAGCTCGTTTCATACATGATGGCTGTAATGTATACAAGTTTAGATAAATTTTTATATTATTTAGTAATGTATTGTTACATCCATTTAATTTTTAAATTATTGTACTTAAATCTAAGATTCATTTATAAAAATATTAATTTATAGACAAAGACAAATTAAAATAGTTTATTTCTATATACATATAAGTTTTTGAAGTAAAATGTAAAACTTCTAAGTACAGTTTAAATATAAATTTGTAAATATTTAATTTATATTAGGTTAAATAATTGTGTATATACAGTTAACATATTCTAAATCTTAAAAATATTTACAAATATTCAGAAAATGACTCTAGTATCTGCATTTGTATAGACGTTTGATGAATAAGTTCTTTTTCTAACATTTTAAATATCTCATAAACTCTTTGTTACAAACACTAATTTTTCATTTCAAACATGAAATATTTAGTTTTAGTGTCATACTTTACAACTATGATACAGGTACTATACATATAAATATTAAATTTGCAATTGTCAACAGATTATACAAAATTAGAATAGCAGCACAATAATCATTCAATCAATAAAAAAATGAAATTGACAAATTATTATTGACTACTCGCTTAAAAAGAAAACTTAATTTGGAACACTCAAATCTCCTTAAATAATCAAGTTAGAAGACACTATCATTCACACAAGTAAAATTAACAATAAAAGTCATCAATAAAGGAAGTTGTTTGTCCAAGCATTGTCTATATCCTTCATCAGCTTTATCAGACCGATCACCTGTATCCACAAAAATACATCTACACGTCTTATTACACCTATCAACGAGGAACGGCAAACTCCACGTAGATCGAACGATTTCACGCAAATCTATGCACGCTTTTCGGCGCGGACGATTTCGACACACGGCACATTTTTAAGTCAAGTCAGAAGCGATAAAAAAGCTCGCGCGATTCCACTGTAACCCGCACCAACGAAACGAGAGCGAGCAAGACGAAAAATAAGGCACATACATACACACGCGCACACACACACACGAGCCACGAGCAGAAGCCCCCGTGTGCTCCGCAAGAAAGTGACATAACCAACGTCGCGGTGTACCGTTCGACACAGCCGATCTCTCGCGAAAGCTGTGCAGTCGACATTCGAATCTGGGCCTTCGTTCTTCCTCGTCCCCGGTTTCCCGATGCAAGTGCAAAGGAAGAAGCGTACAATGAATAATGAAATCACGCCTGGTCACGGGTTTTTGCCCTTCAGAGCCCGTCGAAGGAGACACACAACGTCGAGAGCGAGGAAAACATCTGATCGCGCATAGAAGGTGTTGGCAGGGGGCGAGAGGCTGTCGGTCGTGCTCTTACCTTCATGGACACGGCCATCAGGTTTAACAGGTTGGCCTGCATCCTGGTTGCGCTGGTGCGGGAGAGCGACTTCTTGGGCGGCCGGACGTCGTCGTCGGGAGACTCGAGTGGGGGGTTAAGAACCGAGCTGGCTCTGTACGACCAAGAGAGAGATCTGCCCGAACACTGACCAGCCGACTGAAGTTGCTTGGGATTTGGCCGGATCGAGTCACTTGTGATCGACTTTCACGCCCGTGATCCGAGTGGCGGAGTATATCGAAAATTTGTCGAAGGAGCGGCACGTACTTCGTGGTGTTGGAGTAGCGCGGGAAATTTGAATTTGACTTGCAGGTGCTGACGAGCTTGCAGAGTGTTGTTCAGTGAGAGATACATGTCGCATGTGACCTTGGAGTCAAACCGAGATATTAAAGGAAATAGGTTTTCATTTGATGATATTCGATTTGACATGCGGATAGGGGAGAGCAGCTGTTGAGTCGGATACTTTTCTTTTATGATTTTGCAATTGTTAGAGAATTGAGCAGAAGGGTTTCTGTGAAGTTGAAACTTGAAGTTTTCCAATTAAGGGGATGCAGGATACCGACATACACTTTTTCGTTTTATTTAGTTAATATATAAGATTTTCAAATTTCACTAACGTACGCACAATCTATTTATCACTTATAATGTGTGTATGTTCGTAAAATTGCGTTAAAGAGAAAATTGACTGCATAAAACAAAAAATCGATAATGTCGGTAATGAGTACAAGGTATGAGACTCTGATCTGTGTCAGGGTGCGTTTAGATGGAGTCTTAAAACCTCAAGTATTTGAGCGGGGAGTTTAAATTGTGATGATTACCACACCTCTAATTACATTTGTTATTAGTTTAATATATTTTATGGTAGTAATTATAGTCTCTACATTAAATTTAAATAATAATTTTGTATGATTTTATAATAATATACTAATAAAATGGTAATTAGTGTGGCTCTAGTCAGCCCATTTCAAATCTCCCGCTCAAATACTTAGGGTTTTAAGTGTGATGACCCAACTGGGGTTAGCGGTTTATTTAAATAAATTAGAAATAAATAAACGAAATAACATATAATAAACGCGGATTCAAATAAGGATGTTTTGATTAACAACGACACTTTCTCTTTGCGTCTAATCCGGGACTGAGACCGGCTACGGCCGCATTAAAAGTGTTTGAAGCGAGAAATCACGAGGAGAATAAAATATATGAATATCGCGAGAAAACCCGTGTGTCCTTTAACACGCCTAGACTCTGACTGACTTTAGTAGCTAGAAATTCGTTGTAGCCCGGTTGAGCTCCTCTCCTCCTCCGGTCCCTTTTTTTTGTATATGCAGTCTAGAGGCTGTTTCCAGCCACATGTGTTGTCGTGCAAGCGACACGCTTTTCTTCCCGGAAAAGCACTTGAACTCGGACCTTCCAATATCACATAGAATAGAGGTTCTTTGTTTTTTAGTGAGCGTGTTTACTTTGCTTTTCAGACACAGTTTGTAAAATTGAATATTTTGTGTCCGAGTCCGTCCGAGAATCAAATGCTTATATATTTTTGAATATTTTCTAAATATAATACGTATTATTTTATTTGATTCACGTGATGTATTATTACATTACATAAGACTCCATCTAAACGAACCCTCAAAGTCGATTTAGGAATTCAAATTTCCCGCCTTAAATGTTACCGACCGAACAATGAATAATTTGATATAATAACTCGTTAATTAAAGATTATTATGCAAACCAAGAGATCATTGCCCTCCGTAAAACTATTATCTATTACTGTGCAAAGTTTCAAACAAAAATTTAAAAACCTGTACGAATAGCATTTGAACAAAATTTATATTAGCCCAGACTCGAACCTTTCAAATATTATTTAAATGCCATAGAAGTTTTGAAGTTTTTGTTTGAAGCATGTAGTACAGTGAGTGATATATATAACGTTAATATGCCAATTGTGATCAAGTGTGATCGGATTTATTTTTTTCTTTAGAGGTAAACAAATTCAACTAAAATTTTTCAAGGATATAGATTTTATTTGTTTTAAAGTTTGACTACAAACAATTTTTAAGCACTATAGTGAAGCTGATGTAATAATGCTTGAAATGTAATACAAACATTCACAAATATAATAATTAAAATTTATCAAAATTAAAAAAAATAGTTGTTTTAGGATAAAGTATTATTTATGACGTCATTGATAAAAGTAGTTTTTGTTATCATAAGTATTTATTCTTGACTGAATTGTATTGTGTTATATCATATTATTCATTGTTTGGGCAGTAACATTTAAGGCGGATAATTTGAATTCCTAAATCAACTTTGACACCCCCTTATGGGGACAGACCTGGGTAAGGTAAAATTACTTATTATGGAACGGATTTTGGGGTGCTTTTTGTACTTTTGTGAAATTAGGGTTGAAGGAACGTATAACGTTAAAACTTTCGAAAGCATTCGAAGGGCGAGACTTTCCTTGAACTATCCTGACTTATTGCATTTTTATCTGAAAAATTACTATGTAAGGACACTAAAAACGCTCGAAATTGATTTTTTTTATAAATGGACTTCAGTCGTTTTTACGGGAACCCACAGATATGTATGTATATAGATGATTCTCTGGGAAATAAAAAAAAAGAAGAAATTTCTAGAACTTCGACAAAAATATTTCAATTAATGTATAAAATATTCATGAATTTTTACAGATTTTTTTAAATGCTTTAAAGTTTTAAGTTGTTATTTGTATTCATGTGTTTTGGCCGGCTAGCGCGCGAGCAAAGGTTTAATATCAACATGTTGTAATTTTTTACATTGTTTTAGTAAATTTCAACCTCCATTTATTGAACAAAAACAAAAAGCAAAAAGCGATTTTATAAAATTGTCTGAGTTTTTAAACAAAAATGGTTTCAAGACCATTTAAGGCACTTTTCGATTAATTAAGCCCATTCAAAACCTTAAAATCCTTGAAAAGGTGGTTTTGAGCATTCGAACCATTACATCAAACATCATGAAGATAGTTTTTTCCTGTTCAAAAGTGACAGCCACAGTCGCAAAATGGGCAAAAAGTAATATTTATATAAGAAAAATCAAAATTCGTGAAACATTGATTAAAAAACTATTAAAATGCGTATTTTGACAATATGGTCATATATAGCTTTGAACATATTTAAACATATAGGCTTAAGAAATCTGAGAAAATGTACAAGCATTTTACATACCAACAAGAACATTTCTGCCGAAATCACAACAAAAATTGTTTTGATTACCTAGAGAATTGTGATAATCATTAAGGGCTAATAAAAAGATAATAAGTAAGGCAAAATTAAAAAAAATTACCTACAATAGTTGACTGCTTCGATAGTTGTAATAATTCGGCAATATATTTGGCAGGCGATTTGAGCAAAGCTATTCTTACAAATGTAACGTTTCTTTTATCTCAAATTTTGTTCCCATTTTAAATTATTCTATTGCTCTTTAAGATTATTTTAACTTTTTCATTATAATAAATAATCTTATGTCTCATATTGCCTGTTTACCCTTATATCCTCTATATTCTACGTGTTTCATTTTACTCCAACAAATGTGTCTGGTTATACCCCATTTGAGATGATTTACAGTTTGTATAACTTTGCCTCAGCGTAATAAAATTACATTTTACAAAAAGCATTTTAAAGCTGGAAAAATTACGTACAAAAATAAGCTACTCCGATTCACTTAAGAATTTGGCAATATAATCAATGGGTGATTTAAAAAAAAGTTAGATTTACAAATCTTAGTTTTCTTTTTCGATCTAAGATTAGTGTTGTATTCTTTAACTATGTTCTGTACGGCTCGGTTGTTGAATTCAAGTAAATTAACGTATATAAATATAATTTTCTGATACAAGTGACTGTAATTACTGTAAAAATTATTGTAAACGTGGGACATCCTGACTTCGTGGAAAAAATTACCCTGATGAACGGTCAAATTTACCGTACCGACTGGTAAAAATTATAATGAATAATATGTTAATTTTTACCATCATTCATTATGATAATTTTTTCCTTAAGGGGACGCCGGATATCTCTGTCCTTGTCTAATTGAGTTTTCATTCATAATTTTAAGAGAAATCATATTTTTCTTTAAATAATAGTTGTCCCCGCTTCGTTTTATAGTAATCTACATATATGTCCAAGCTGGGTTAATATGATTGTTTTGTTTTCGAGAAAACTTTGACACACTAAAAGGGCCAACTATGTGGAGATTAACCTTTACATACTAAGTTTGTCAAAGTTTTCTCGAAAACAAAACAATCATATGAAACCAGCTTGGACATATAATTAGGTTACTGTAAAACAAATTGGGGACAGCTATTATTTTGTCATTAAACAATTAACTTTGTAAATAAATAACGAAATACGTGTGTAGGATAGTAGGAATCTACTGTCGGTATCCGACGTCTCCTTAAAGTCAGGATGTCCCGCGTTTACAATGATTTTTACGGTAATTTTTATCAGAAAATTCTTTCTGCGTACCTATAGCACTACGATCAGTTATTTGAGATGCGATTCAATGACTGGCATCGCACATGAATCAAGTTATTACAGCTGTCTCATTATACCACATGCCGCCTGCCCTCCTTGTACCCCACTTTATCCTAGATTATTATTCCTTGAATAATTGAACATGTTAAAATACGGAGAAATTTCGGAAAAATTTACCAAAACACCCCATTCAGTACGATATACATGTATGTCCAATTGAGAGAATGCGCGGAAAAATGATATAACACGATTTATATATAAAGTTATAACTTTTTCAGTTAATACTAATGAACTTTACGAGAAGAATCCAAATACTCAAGAAATACCTATTAAAATCGAGTAGTTGACCTATAAGGTACAAAATTTGTCCTACAATTTATTATTTGGTTTAAATTTTCAATAAGCATGTAGTACAGTGAGTGATATAGATAACGTTAATACGTCAATTGCGGTCAAGTGTGATCGGTTTCATATTTTTCTTTAGATGTAAACAAATTTAAATAAATTTTTTTAAGGATGTAGATTTTATTTGTTTTAAAGTTTGATTACAACCATTTTTTAAGCACTATAGTGAAGCTGATGTAATTATGCTTGAAATATAATCCACAAACATTCACAAATTTAAAAATAAATTTTATCAAAATTAACAAAATTATTTGTTTTAGGATAAAGTATTATTCGTGACGTCATCGATAAAAGTAGTTTTTCTTATCGTAAGTATTTATTCTTGACTGCATTTTATCGTTTTAATTTTAATTTAACATACGTGTTGACGTACTGCATACAAGTTGTAATTATCAAGTTTTACGTAAAAGTAATTTTCAAGAAAAATTCATATATGTAACTTAAATTTTTATACGCAGGCTTTTATACAATGAATAAATTGTATTACTAACAAACTTTTATAAAAAATCTTACAATTAAAAAATAAATAGTATGTACTACAGATAATATTTGTTATATTTGCAAAATAATTGTATCGATGACTTAGGAATTGATTAAGTATTAGGATGTTATTTACATTGACGTTTATGGCCTAAAGTCAACATAGTGAAATTTCACTCACGAAAAATTATACCCGTTGAAGCCGAGATCCTGAAAATATTGAAAAAATCTTTGCAAAATAATTTAGTAATGTGTTTTATCCCTTAACTAGAAGATTTATGCAATACAATTTTTTTTCAATATTTTAAGTTTACTCGAGTTTTATACAGTAAAAAATCCATTTCGTCCATTTTTATCTGATCCGTACATTTAGATTACATACTTTCAAGTTTATCACGTAGAAATCTGAAAAAAACGAAAAAAATGAATGTATCCTCCAGGACACATACGGTGCTAACGGGTTATAAAGGACAATATAAAGATAAAGGCATTAACGTTTCGGCGACTAGTTTGACATCCCCTTTTCAGAACTTGTTATATTTATATAGTGTTATATATATCACATCAATATATTTGTTATACTATAATATCAATCCTAGTTTATTAAAATAAGTGCATAAAGATATGAAACCTACTTGAGATTGTTTTTACTTCTCGAGAATTCATAGAACAGTTATAGCAATAGCATATTATGAAATGTCACCAAAAACGAGATAGTAATTCAGCTACTTTGTTAACGAAATCATACAGTCTTAGAATTTATTTTATAATCATTTATAACTTTTAAACTTTAAAAAGTATTCTCTTTTAGTCTGTCGTAAAACAATTAATACTTGAAGAATATCATATTGAAAAAAAATAAGTTAACTATTTATACAGTATAAATATATTAATAGGGAGAGTTCAGTACGAAAGAAACCCTATAATGCGTACTATAGTGTGCACTATAGTGTGTATTATAGTGTGTACTACAGTGCGTACTATAGTATTTTCGCGAAATACTATATTGCACTATAGTGCACACTATAGAGTTTCAAGGTGTCATAAAAATAGGTGAGAAAACCGCATTATCAGTAGGTCGGACCTCCCAATTGGGTGATATCATCCAGATGGTACGTCTCAAATAGGTCATCAAACCTATTGGCAATCAGGTTTTTTCATTTTTTTTGCATCTTTTCTTTTTCACACGTCGAAACACTATAGTGTGCACTATGGTGCACTATAGTAATTCGCGAAATTATTGTAGTACGCACTATAGTACACACTATAATGTACTCAATAGTGCACACTATAGTTACAGGATTTTTTCAGTATCTCCAGAATGGACACCCATAGCTATTTTGGCTATAACTTTTAATTATCGACGTGCAGATCAAAATTTCAAAATGGAATTTGTCGTATGATGAACTTTTTTGAAGTTATAAATTATTTTTAATCAAACTTAACTAGCTGAATCAAGTATTAATGAAAAACAAAAAATTAAGATTGTAAAAATTTAAGATTTTTTTGTTTAAATGCTTAAAAATGGTAGTTACAATGGCATAGTGCGTTTCTTACACATAAGAATTTTACACGTAATTATTGTGCACAATTTAGCACTGGTCAAATATATCTATATATAATTTGACCAATGCTAAATTGTGTACAATAATTACGTGTATAATTCTTATGTGTAAGAAACGCGCTATGCCGTTACAACATATATATAAATTATAAAACAGTATGTTTACTAAGAATATTTAACTTAGCATGTGAATAATTTAATTATGATACCTTAAGATATATTTATAATTTTAAATTTTAAATTTTACAAATTTTACGTATAAAAATATTGGTTATTCAAAAAGACTTTTTTATTAAATAATTAGTAATGAACTGTTTTTTACACTCTATGTATACCTAACTTTTTAAGATTTAAAATTATAATTACGAGAAACAGATGCAGTGTCTATACTGGACAATAATTACACTGTAGCGTTTCAGATTATATCGCCTCAGATAAATGTAATATCAGTGTCGAGATCAGTGTAGCAACACTTTTACTCATTCATGAAGTATTAAAAATGATACACTTATTGCTATAGACAATAACTTATTTATGTAAATGGAGGTCAGCTTCAGAAATTAACTTTTAACGTGGAAAATAACCTCTTATTATCCATTATTTTTGCTATGACTTTCGGAAGGGCAAATTTAAAAGAATCTCCACAAATCTCCCATATTGTTTTATATTTGTACTTTGTATGATAGCCATGTGTTATTTTATAATAATAAAAAAAGAACAGAAAGATAATCTTTAGTGGACATTGTTTAATATAATAAAAATATGAAATACAAAGATACAACTTATTTAAAACATAAAAGAATCATTTCTCTTATACATTTATCTGTCATATTATATTTCAACATAGCACTGCCGTGGCAACTAATGTAAAACCGAAACCATACATTTTCTTTTCTAATTAATTTTTTAAATATTTTTTGTACAAAACTGTGAAGAATGATACATTTATTTTTCAAATGAAATATGTAATATAAGCTTAAATTTTGAAGATTCTACATGCTTATGTAACACCAAATGGAAAATATGAGAATCTTTGAGCCTTTTAGTAAAAAAATTATAAATTCGTATTGGACGGGAATTTGGAAACCCTTAGATTCAAATTTAGATACTTATTACCAAGATGACGAAAATCATAAAATTTAAAACTTATACATATTTATGTACACACAGATCTTTATGTAGTTTTTTAAAAGCAATTATATAATTGTCTATTTAAAAGTTGTAATATAGTTACAGTTAAACTATATATTTCATAATTTAATATCAAATATTGAAGAAATTTATTTAATATACTCCATAGAAGAATAATAAAATTCACAAGCTAAAACGATATTTGAAAAATTAATCTATTCATTTTTTGCCTAGCCAATCCTCTAAAAAAGATTTTGAAAAAAATTTACATGTGGGTAAATCCCGCAGATTAGGCAATGGGTTCGGTGATAAATGTAACATTTTTAGGATCTCATTAGAAGTAGAGATTCATAGTTCAGTTGAATATCATTAGTTTAATTAAGTCTAAAAGTAAACTTGTTAAATATATGGGTAATATTCCGTCTTGTCAATTGAATATTAATGCCCGTATTTCTTTTAATCAAGGTTGGTTGTGCAATCACGAAATTTTTTTTATTAACGGTAATTGTTTTTAAGAACTATACAATAAAACATATAAACTTATTACATAACAAGTTGTATAATATATTACTAAAAATTGTAAGTATTTCAAAAATTTATGAAAGAAACATCTACCAAATAATTTTAGACTTTCCACCTTTTAGCATTCTATATTTGCAATTTAATTTCTCCACCGTAAATTAAATAAACTCTGTGCATACACCCACAAAGCATATCACTAATCTCACCTGAGCCTCGAGAAGAATTAATTCCCCATCCCATCAGACATCAATTGCCAATATCGAGGCAACCTCCACGACCTTTGTCTCCACGCGCAGAAGCCACTCTCGCAATAACACAACAATAAAATTCGAACCTTAAAATGCAAATGAAAACCGTTTTTTTCCAATCGTTATGGGTCCTTCTCATAATGAGATTCACCACGGCGCGACGCTTACCGGCCTAACACTGCATAACCACGGCTTTGCGTTTAATAAAATCTCTATAACCGCGCGTAGGAGCTATACTAGGTATATCTACCCACACCCGCGGGGCTGTCCGTGCGCGAGAAGACGATATAGATTGACCACGACGACGGTTGCGTGTGCCCGCGGCAGCGCGCAATCGCCCGAAGGTCGGATTGAAGAATCGGGCCCGAAGATGAGTTTAATGGCGAAAGAGAGGAGCATCTCCGCATCTCGCTCGGTTATCGTCGATAGGCAAGAGAAATTTTTCTTCACGTCTCTCTCTTTCTCTCGCTCTCGCTCTATGCTTTTGGCGGGCTATTACGGGTGGAGGAGCGAGTATAAAACAGCTCGGGCTTGCAACTGTCAGCACACTCAGTCCTCGACATCTCATCCGATTCAGAACTCCTCCGGTTCCAACCACCACACACCCAATCTCCAATATGAAGACGGTATGTATTTGTTATTGAGTATAATTTTTCGAGTTGGCTTACATTTCAATTTGCAATTTGTTTAGTAACGACTGCATGTGAGATACATTGAATCTCTCGGTTTGCATTGGTTAGAAATACAAATTTTAGTAAATTTTCTTGTTTGGTTGTTAGTAATATTAGTTAATTAAAATAATGGGGATTTAAATGTTCTAGTTTATTTACTTGATCAGTTATTGTAAGTTTGTAAAATAAATTGTAATATTAACTATTTACTATTTAGTTAATATTGTATGAAGTAGAAGTTCGTAACATAAAAAATCATCTTTCTTATAATTTTTTTAAGAAGTCACTAGTTAAATATAAATAATATTCAGGATAAGTTTAACAGCAGTTCGGTATTCACGCTTCAGTTCAATAACTAAATTAAAAACAAATGAATTATTACAAGAAAATACAATAAATATTCTAATCGATTCCTGAAGCAAGCAATTGACTTAATTTATTTTTAAATTTTTACATAAAAATTAGTATAATTGCTATTTCCTGTAGATACACGTATAAACTTTGGAGTGATCACGTTCACTATAACTCATCGTACTTGGAATACCTGCTTAAATTTATTCGAATCCTCTCATTACGTAAACAAAATGTTTTTAAAGACTGAAAAAATGATTTGGCCATCAACGTAGAATTTCCAAATCAAGCAACTCTCAAATAGAAAAGTTTCGAAAAATTCAATTCATCAAATCATCTGAATCTTTCTTAATATTTATCTAAACATTTCGAACAATTATTAACCTAATCAAGATCATCTGCCTCTTACACCTACCCTTCTTAAAAAAATCATTATTGAATGAAGTTTATATGAAATTTCGTACAGCATACGCTTACCAATAAAAATCCGTTCACTGCTCCATTCAAATAATAAAAATATCAAAAAGTTCACCACCCACAGTTCCACCCCATTAAAACTAAAAGCCCATCCTCGTCTTCTCGAATTCCAGATCGCAGTATTCGCCGCCCTCGTAGCCGTGGCCCTTGCCGCCGCTCCCCACCGTCGTCAGGTCAGTCCGCCCGGCAGCGAGGTCCTCCTCGTCAAGGAGACCCCCTCCGACAACATCGGCCTCGACGGCTACAAGTTCGCCTACGAGCTGTCGGACGGCTCGAGCCGCGACGAGAGCGCCCAGGTCGAGACCCGGGGACCCGAGGACGCCACCCTCCGCGTCACCGGCTCCTACAGCTGGACGAACCCCGAGGACGGCAAGGCCTACACCATCACCTACGTCGCCGACGAGAATGGATTCCAGCCCCAGGGCGCCCATCTGCCCGTCGCACCCGTCGCTTAGATATAGGACTCGCGTCGTTTAATTTAGTTGAATAAATTGTTGTTTTTTTATACCTAGAAAAGATTGTGTGTTTTTAATTGTTGGCTGTGTACCTGTTTCCTGATTCCTGTCGATGGTCTCGTTATTGGAGAATCTGGAATGGAGAATTTTGTAGAAATCGAGATTAGTAGTTTTATTAGTATAATAAGTGTTTTAATTGATTGGTTCTTATTTACACTTGAAAATTGGTAGGGAACTCGATTTTTAACTCAATTATTTCACAAAGCTATAAAACATTGATAAGTCGGTTACTTTTGGCAAAATTTAAAGTATTTTACATTTTTCTGTAATAATTTCAAATAATTTATATAGGTAGCTAGAATGTTCACATTACATTTTTTAATGTAAAACAAAATTGTTTAAAATGCAAATACTTAGACTTTTTAACAATATATCAGAGAATTTCGTATATTTTCAAACTAACTATAGTGCTTAGTAGATATAATACTGAATTTCATTAATGCTCCACACAATTATGAAAACATTTATATTGCATAAATTAGTAGTAACAGAAGTGGTTGGGTAAGACACTTGATACTGTCTAAAAGACAAATTATTTGACATATTTTCTTAATAGAAGTGTCTTTATAGAAAATATTTTGTATCAGACAATAGTTAATATAAAATTTTTGACTAGTACTTCCGTACATTAAGACGAAAAAGCGGAAGAAATATTAAGATTATGAAACTGAGAAAAACAAATAGTAGAAGATATAGAAAATTCGAAATCTCACGCTGGTAGAAATGGTATTATCTATCAATGACTTGATAAAATGAATACTAATTTATTAATACTTGAAAAACATTATTAAAAAATGTTTAAATTAAAAAAAAATACAAGGAAATGATTTTTGACAAAGACTAATTTTTAAAAAAATTTTATAAATAAATAATTGTTAAGAAAGATTGACAATTATTAACAAATATTTGCCACCGATCAAAATGCTTAAGATAAACCATGTTCGATTGAACATGTACGGTGAACAATCGATTATTTATATACAAAATATACCAAAAATAAACTTTTTTCGTAAAATAGCGTTTAAACCTTTTAACATTATCGAAATTAAGAAAAAGTCCAGCAGAAAGAAAAGTTTTAAATTGTTTAAATCAACGGTTGAGAGGTAAAATCAACTATCTGCCGTGATGCATAATCCTAGGGATGTCCGGTGTTGCCATTACGACACCTATAACTCAAAAAATTGTACACAACGCCACATCGGCACGCCTAAATTCCAAACAAACCAGCCCCTTTAAAACGTCAACCCGCCGGAGCACAGACCCATCGCAGACAATGCACGCCCACACACCACCTCGTGCGCACATCTACCTACCGAAACTCCGCGCGCGAAGATTTCATCTCCTCCAACGGTGAACAATCGTCGCCTTCTTTCGTCTACGCCGGGCTCGCAGTTTCCCGCCCGACGCGCACGTCCTCCCCACGCTCGCTCTCTCAAATCGATTGCCCGCGTGCAGCGCCAAGGACATCTCGCCAGGAATTTCTCCGGCGTCGCGACGACGGGCGTCGCTCTTCCTGCTCCTCGCTCTACTTCAGCACCTATTACTTCTCTGTCTTTCTCTTGTATGTATGTGTGTACATTATGCGACTCCCGGAACCGAAGCAGAAGTCTTAGTCTATGTGTAATATGGTGTTTCGCATTTTGTCAAAAAAATAATAATAAACTTGTGCAGTAGCGCCCGCAGCGGTGCGTCGAATGTAAAGAATGCCCAGCGCAGTGCAGTGGCAGTACACGCGCTCGTTTATTTCAGGATGTCGCAGGGAATGGTGGAGATTCTTTTGATTTTTTTGTGTTCTTCTTCTTTTTAGCAGCTTTTTATCTTGCAGCGCGGGATATACTGCGCACGCCTATTTCTGTTGCGCGGCGCGAGGGATGCGCGACGTCGAGATTAATGACAAAATTAAATTTTAAATTACGCGGGCTCGCGGGACGCTTTTTTGTTTCGAAAGGAGTTTTTAAAAATTTTAAAGAGATTATATGCTTTGGCGGATTTTTTTTTCCTGGGAGGTGCCTGTATGTTGTACTGATGTGCAGAGGACATTCTTTAAGGGAGCTTTTTGGGGCAGCTTAATCGCTTTGATGTGCTACAACAAATATAAAAAGAACCCTGGTAGAACTGTTGGGCATAAAATGATCATAATATGCTGAATTTTATGCTAGATGATCATTTTATGCTGCATATTATGCTAATAAATCCCGCTACCTGGCGACATAATTATGACCATAAAATGCTGTAGATTATGCTCAATGGTATACCCAATAACTATGAGCATAATATGCTGTAAATTATGCCCAACGTTATGCTAAAGCTAAACAGGTTATGTTATTAAGTAGAAATAAATATTTTAAAATAGTTTTTGCATGCTTAGGTAACACCGGTAGAAGTCTGCGTCTCAAAATTTTAAGAAGGGCATCAACTGTCTTATGGGGCACACAATATAATACTGCCCATTCTTGTAACACATCTATCTCTCTAAATTCTTCATTTTGAAGCATAAAATATTCTTCCCTACATGTACTGTCACTGCTTGAACTATTATCACTTTTATTAAAAAATTTATTAAACTCATTATCACTATTATTGTCACTTGAAATAGTATTGGAGTCAGAAATCTGCAAATCATCTAAATTATTATCGTCACTTAAACTGCTATTTATTGGAACATTTCTCGAATCTTGAAATTCACTACACTCCTGAACAAGTTTATCTAATTTTTGACGCTTCACTTTTTTCGAATAAACTTTTTTTCTTGATCCATTATAAATCAAAAATCAAAACTAACCTAGCATAAAGATATAAAGCAGAAGCAGGCAACGGTCGCAACTATACGCAATTACGCGCCCACCAGTGAGAGAGCATGGGGAGAGAGAGAGAGAGAGAGAGAGAGAGAGAGAGAGAGAGAGAGAGAGAGAGAGAGAGAGAGAGAGAGAGAGAGAGACGCACACAGACAGAGTTTTGCCCGGAAAACGCTGTATTCAACTTTACAGAAACGCAATTGTATTTTCTAATTCTTTTTAACATTATTTAAATATTATTATCAATTTACTAAATTAACGTAGACGTAAAATAGATTAATAATTTATTTTTAGGCATAGTAAGGTTATGTTGTGGATGTTTGTCAATCGTTCAGCATAATATGCTTATAATTATGCTTAATTTTCTGCTTATAATTATGCTTAAAATTATGGTCATAATTATAACCATTCATCATAACTTATACTCAATTTTCTTCCAGGGAATGTATACCTTATAATTGAACTGGGATGAAACTGTATAACACAGAAGTAAAAGATATTCATATTCAAGTAATGAAATACACATTATATTATAGACACAGTTTTGGTAATATAAACATTGCGATGTTTCAATCTGGAATGCTGACGATATTTTCGGCGAGACATCAGCATTCCTACTACCATATACCGAAAAAAATTCAATAACATAAAACATAGTACCTCTGAAGCCTACTTACTACAGAGATAAAAAAAGTTATAAATAACTATTTAAAAACTATATAGTGCTGTATATACGAAATACAATACACAGCCTATAAAAATAGATTGTTTAAGATAAATGGGTTACGTAACTTGCCATTTTCAATAAAATGATTTTTTTAAACGTAAATCCTGTAACACTAAGTAAGTATGTAGTAAGTCCCAAATCGTGTTGTGGGATTAGGATAGAGTGCATTAAGAATGGAAATTCGAATCAATTACTATAAACAAAAATAAATAATAACAAAAAAATAAACCTTGAAGAATTATAGTCGGTCAATGATTGCTTCACAATTACTTTGGAAATGATGAAAATTCGTGGATCTTATGAAACCTGCTATTAGTATTTAAAGGGTTAAATTTTGGGAGCTTTAGAAACTGCATTTTTCAAATACTTCTGAAAATAAGCTTAATATTTCGTATGATAAATAAGTTGTTTAACTAGCCTGAAATATTATAGGTATTTATTGTTATCAGTAGACACAACCCGGATATGTCAGACAAGTATGTAATATCGTTTATTGTAAACGTCAATTTTTATTATTTGAATGTTGCAAGAAATTTTTTTTACTATTAAATTTTAAAGCTATGTTATAAAATATGAAAACAGCTTAAGCTATTGTTCTGGTTTTGTAATATATAGTTTTGATAATCTCGAAAATATACTACAAGTAGTGAAAAATTTCGAAACCGGTATAAGAATATAAATTAAAACGCATGCTATCTCTCTTGAGATACTAAGAAAATCGTGTAAATCAACAATTCTTTTAGTGATTTATTTTCACTAATACCGTATAAGTAATGGCCTGGCTGTATATACCATTTTATCTTAAGAATTACAAACTTTATTTGCATGCATATTTACGTGTAAAAGTTTATATTGGTTTCATTTTCATGTGGAATATTAAAACTGATAAAGATAAATGAAAACTTTTTACTGAAAATGATTGTAATATATCATTTACAAAAGAAGTTTTACACTAATTAAATTTCAATTGTAATTAAAATATCTTATGCTCCCTATGATCAAGAGTAGAATGTTCCAGTTTTATGAAAAAGTTTAAATTTTTTTTTCACGAGAATGTATTCAATTTATCTAATTGATTAATTTTAATATTTTATTCATTATTTTTATATATGCAATTTTGTAAAAAAACAGCCAGTTTTTTTAAAAAATGAAACACACTATTTTTCATAAGGAGTAATGATATTATAAGGTAATATAAATTCAATCCTATATTTTAGTTTAAAGTATAAATAATATATATCATAAACTGTAAATTCGTTACAATAAAAGTCATGCTTTTATCTTTAAAAATGTACGATTGATGATAAATGCTGCACTTGAAAGATGGAGTTATCACTTAAATTAATGGAAACAAGCCGTGAATTCTTTAAACTCGACGTATTTACCATCGGGTCCCCTTAGTCGTCACCCGTACGAGTGTAATACATATTCATGCCAACACCCACACTGACGGAACCGCAATCACTTACACTTTTACCCCACGTAACGGTCGCACGCAAACCTATGTACACACACATATCTACGTGCAACCGTGCAGGTATGTTTTCTTTAGCTGTGCGTGTGCTCGATCGCAAAGAAAGCTTCGACAATATATTCGATTATTCATTTTTCAGCGTAGCAAATTATTTAAATGAAATATACATTACAAAGTATATCCAATTACGGTATTAAGTTTTTTTGTTTATTCTGTCTTTTTTATTATGTGTATCAGTTTTTTAATAATACCTATAGATAAATTTAAATATTTCTTTTTATATATTTTACTCTAATCAACAATATTTACTCTGCAAGTAGTGATGACAACATAATTTTATTGTGAAACTTAGACAAATCTTCTTATTTCGCGCAAAATAATTTTATTTACCAATGAGAAATAAAAATGTAACGTAAACAATTAAATAATACAGCTACAACTATTTGCAATGAAATGCACGCACAAGAATTATTTGCATACCCATATTCGCGAGGATATACACGTCATACGTTATGGGTGTAATAAACATTAAGATATAAAAGACATTAGAAAATATTTATTTTAAATTCTTATTCAAATCATTTATTTCATGACTAAATCATTTGAAATGATTTAATAGAAGCATAATAAATAATAATAAAATAAGCATATCGTTATTAAAAACTTTTAATGTTGGTTCGCTTTTAAGACTCCAAAGCTTATAAGAGTAAACTACTAAAAACCCCATCTCGAGTTTCATGAATCCATGATTTATGGCCTTAGTGATGCTTTGTCTTTTATTTTTTCCAGATATAATGAATTAAATTAATTATTTACTGATGTGAAACATACTTTAAGCTTAAAATTATGGTATTTTATAGTATTATGCTTACCTATAAATAAAAGTAAATATAACTATTCACAAACATAAAAATCTTGCCAGAAGTATCTATAAAAAAGTATCTAAGGTAACAGGAAATAATAATGATAAATAACCAGTATTCCAACCAACTTCACAAAAAACTCGTGCCAAATTTTAACAGCTGCAGCTAATTTCCTCTTGCGCACCGCGCACGTAGAACCCCCTCATACATAACAACTTCACCGCAGCGAGGGCAAGTTTTGCCCATACGCATTAAACGCATACTCAACTTCTCTCCCTGGTTGCTTATAACGAATACATATACGCGCACGCATAATGCGTCGTAAGTATTAAAGAGGGTGGTCGTGCTACAGTCCTACTCAAAAGTTAATTTCATTCTAAATCGCCATATAATAGGGTTATTTGTGCTCGAACTGTAAATTATGCAATATTGTAGAAAAAAAACACATGGATGTTAGATATAATGTGAAAGTCTTTTAATAGTGCTAACATTTAAAGAGAATATAGACTTTTAAATGTAACTGTACCATTATATTAGATAGAGCGACATTATTGCGCGCAAACCCGCGATGGATACTTATATTCTTCATATGATGTGGTTAGGTGTTGTTTTTCTTATTTTGCATAACGAGTGCAGCTATTCTGTGTAATGTAATAGTTTTTTAAACAAATGAAGAAACTATTAAAATTTACACATGAAAACACATCATTAACATGATTGCTTCAGAATTATTCACGAAATGATGAAAATTCGTGGGTCTTGTAAAACCTACTAGTAATTTCTCAAATAATTCTGAAAATAAGCTTAATATTTCGTATGATAAATAAGTTGCTTAACTAGCCTGCAACAGCCGAGATATTTATTGTTATCAGTAGAAACAACCTGGATCTACCAGACGAGTATGCAATATTGTTTATTGTAAACTTCAAAACTTCAGATTAAACATTTCGTTCACCATGACGCAAAGCTTTCCAAAATTTTAACCACTGTCAGTTAACAAAATCATTACCAGATGTTCATAATTTTAAAACAAAATCATAGCAAAAAAATGTCATTAGCATAACTACACAGCGCGTGCTGCACGCACGCCGAAACTAGTTTCCCTCGGCCTCGGTATCACCCATAGCAGTCTTCGCTGAGAGGGAAGTCGTCGAGCATTTTTCAGAGAGGGGCGGCGGTCGAGGACAACGCATCGCGCATCGAGAGACCCAAGGATCGCGCGCACCGCCCAGCGAGCGACTCATGCGCGAGGCAGGAGACAACAGCCGAGGACCGCGTGCGCGAAAGATGGTGCATAATATAGAAGGGATGGTGAATATTTTGTTTACGAGGTGACTTCGGGGGTACGGACACGGTGACGCGCCAGTGAAATTCGGGTTTTTACAGATGTGGATGTGAAACTTTGATGCGGGTTCTTGGGGGTGGTTTTATTGAATTTGTGGTTTATTCGTGGGCTTGTACTACAAAATTAAAAATAGTTGACATTTTTACGTAGTGAAAATGTTGGATTAGGGTATTGGTATTCTGTATAGTATACCCCCAAAATTTTACATTATAATAAGAAATAAATAATAAGAAAATCAAATATCCACTGGTATTCAAATAGAAAATTTTAAAGAGGAAAACGTATCGAAACCAAATAAAAAATTGATTTTCTTTGCAAAACTATATTGCAGAAATGATAAATACTTATGCAGAAAATATGTCCATTTTTACCAAAAAAAGCTAGAATTCCGCCTTAAAAAATACTAAAATATTCAATAGAAACTAAATAGGTTTTGTAGAATCGAAATTGAATCGTTTCACGGGGCTTTTCTAAAATGGGCGTGATAAAAAGGACTTAGTAGGATCGTAAAATAGTATTTAAGTGGGGGAGAGCAGGGGTTAGAGGGTAATCCTAGAAAATCGTTTGAGCGTAATTTTTATTAATGAAATTTCACCTAATCTCGTCAAATCAGTGAATAGTAAATAATACATTTATCGTAGACCAGTAAACAATCACATTCATTTGATTAAAGTCCCATATAAAACATCAATTTTCCACAGTTATAACTTTAAGCCCAATCTCATCATCTACACAAACGAAATGCCACCACATCCCCAATCGCAAAAATACTGTAAACGTCCCATCTTCCCCGTTCTGTCTTCTTCGCTCCGCGTGAAATATATAGCATGCATAGTATACACACTGTGACTCTTTGCGCGCTCTCGTTTTAATCTCGCGTCCGTATACACCACGTATGCGCATTCGTACTATGAGTAACCGAGAAAGAGACAGTGCGCAGCCACGCACACGGGGGCGCGCAGTAGTACACAGCAGCGCAAAAGTAGCGTAAGTGTAGTCCACGGGGGTAAAACAGAGTGAGTGAGTGAGAGAGAGAGAGAGAGAGGGGGTATAGTATAAAAAGGGAGCGACAGATGTACACACTTACACCCCGTGCGCACACAGACCGCCTCATGACGCACTAATATACGGCTATATGCCACCCTTCCTTCATACATACGTGCACTATCACTCACTCACGTCCATACACACACGTATGCGCACTTGCGTATTAAATACGTTTATTGGCTGATCAAATTTCTATACATCCACTTAAAATTTGGAATACACGTTAATAATAGTATTGCCTAAGCACCAGCCAATTTCTAAGAATTACGACGGTATCGAATTTAAGATATTGAGTGTTAAAGTTGCTACTTTAAACGTGCGAGGTATAGGTGAATCGTGCGCTGGGTGCACATTTTAATTTATTACCGCAAAATTTTTCTATATATCTTCCTAAAAAACTAATATGTTATACATGGTAATGTCAGAAACAACAAGTACAAAATTACGTACACCTGGTGGTGCCGTTTATGATTTAAGACACTTTTAAGTACAATCTTCGGCATTCCCTATATATGTATTTGGTATCTGTAAGCGGACAGTAAAAGTACAGTTGTCGCGAAAAGTCAACGGACTGGGGTAGAAATACATTGTGCTGTGTTTAGACTTATGCTTTACAGAGTCTCGCTTTGACTCTCATCAGCAAATAATATTGTTCCCTCAGATACAAATAAATATTGCGCTGTATGTAAAAATAGATAACAGTATTCTCCATCTATTAGATTTTTCCATCAATTTGACCAATTTGACCAATTGCATTAATTTTATCCCACTTTGAAAACCAAAAACAAACTCTATTAAAGTGCAAGTCTAAATGCCATACTGTGAGCAAAGAACAATATGGTTGATAAGAATTACGATGAAAATCATAATAGACGTGGTATATTTTTATTTTACGGGAAAAATTACCACGATATAAGGTAAAAATTAACGTAATTTGCGCTAGAAATTACCTTCTATACTTGAAGGTAAATAAGAGGTAAAGTAAAGGCAACGTTCATTCTCACCGATCATCAAAGTAATTTGGTCCATGCGTAGTCATACTACTATACGACACTCAAAACCCGATCATCTCATCGCAAGTCGATTCCTATCAAAACACAGATACCAAAACAAAAGAGTCATTATCTACTAAGAAAAATAAATCAATTTTGTCCCGCCAATATTCCATCTCCCACAAGACTCTCCTCCCCCCCCCCCTCCATTATCCAGACGAATATCCTCTATCATCTCCCAAAAAGAAAACCCCTGCCCAACTCCACGCATTATCCCATCAACCTTCAACTTTTCCAAAACCAGCCAGCCACCCATCGAACTTTTGTCTCCGATTACAACCCCCTGTCAGCCTCCTCCAAGAACACATCCCCAGCTTTGTACACACGCTACATTGTGTCGGTTGCGCGCACACGCGCACACGCGCACACGCGCACGATGGCGGCGTGGCGGCGGCGCGAACGCTCGGGGGAGCTCCAAGAGGCATCGGCTCTCGCTCTACTAGCCTCGCTCGCTGCAAGGCGAGTCCAGTACGCAGTAACCCAGCGGCGGCGAGGGTGCGTTACATACGTGTATACACGCGCAAGCTACCTTCCATCCTGTGTACTCGGCGGGGTTGCATGCAGAGCTGTGCGTGTATACAGCTCGAGTTCGAGCCCAGCGCGTGCGCGCGCGCGCGATAGACGCGGATGTGTGCAAGTGCGCGGCGGCAGCGCCGATGACGCGCGAGCTCGGCTGAGGCGATTGTGCTGTGTGTTATACTTTTGGATGTAGGCTGCGCGTGGGGCTGCTGTAGCGAGTGGAGAGAGTATCGTTGAGTAGCAGTTGTTGTTGTTGTTGTTGGTGGTGGTGTGGAGGTGGGGATATGCATGAGACTGCCGTGAGATAGCTGCAGAGGAGAGTTTGTATAGAGAGATGTAAGTTTATAATGGATATTTATATTTGAATTGTGTAGATGGTGATTTTGGGCTGCTGTAGTTTTTTATTGTCAAGGGATATAACAGGTTATTTAATTGTAAAGGGTATTACGGTCTTTATTTTATTAAAGGCTTTATGTTTTTTATTTAGCAATCTTTCAATTTTTTTCATTTAATTTCATAAATTCAAAACAAGAACCTAGAACGAAAAAAAAAGTAATAAATTATTATGAATGAAATGTAGTACTTTATTCAGTAGTACAAGTAAATATTCTATAAAACATTTAATTTATTGCTTTTTCAATATGATTGCTCTGCTTTTGTATCTAAATGATATAGTCTTAGATCTCTTTTCAATTATGACGAATAAAATATATAATGAACTACTAAGTACCTAAAATACTGCTTTGATTTGAAAACTTAATTATGCAAAATTAATTCCGTAATATACTAAGAGTCATTTATAAACTTGTATTCATATTCTAATTAAATTTTAATGCATAGTTGGATCAGTTTTGAATACGTAGTAAAAGTATTTATCTTGGTTAATAAAGATATTTTTGAATAATTTAAAAAAGAATGCAAACAATTTAAATTTAGTATTCATTCTTCGTATATAAAATGATTTGTCACAATTCATATGATATTTGTTTTTAGTACAATGTATGATACTGTGATTATTATTATCCTACAATTACATTAGTAAGAACACAAATACTGTTAAATTGCATTGTACAAGTATTTGATTCTACGACTATTACGTAAGTGAGCACAAAAATATTTAGCAGCAAAAATCATTTAATAGTTTACGAAAGTGAAATTCCGTTATACAGTCGCAATAAAATCCTACAAACGTTCATTTTTACTTACTGTGTAACAAGAATGGGCTTTGCTCTTTGTCGGAGAGTTTTTTTCCGTATTGATTACTAGGGTTCGTTGCACGTGATTCGTATATATACGCTTCCTACTTCGTCTCTCTTTGTTTACTACCCCGAGTTATGAATGAAAGAGTTGTCGAAAAAGCCAATAAAGACAACCACGAATATAAAGAACGTCTGAGCACTAATTTTGTAAAGGTTCAGTATCCCTGATTCCTTTTGAAAACCCGTTTCTATACAATGTGATTCGACAGCGCTGGAAATTGGGTTAATGGAAGATTATGGCTTTATCGATTATTTGCACAAAAACAGCCACTATGTGGAGTTTGCGTATCGCGGAGTGCTCCGTCTGCACGTGGACTTGGACCTTTCGCGAATCTAAGTTAAGTAGTTCGTGTTTGTCCTTTAAGATTTGTCTAGGAATCTGAGACATTTTCTTAAAGTATTAGAAGATAAAAAAATTGTTAATCAAAAAAGTTATGAAATGTATACCTTTCACAGTTTACACTTAAATTTTTTGTCTTGATCGATAAATGCGAAGAATAATGAACGAATTAACTTTTGATTTTTAATAATAAATTTGTATGTACATATAGTAGTGTCTTAAAATTTAGACAAAAATTCTGTAAAGAAACCTATTACGGCATAACATATGTAATAAATACATCAATAAGATTTCTGTTCTAGAGTTAATGTTTAACAACATGCTTAATACATACTTCTTTTTTGCAGAAGTAATTTTAAAAGCTTATTTGGCAGTTTGTTTTATAATATAAAGCTTGGGTTTTCTAATTCTTTTGCTCTAATTCGATTCACGATGATAACGTTTTATTCATCGTTTTTTCGGTTATTTTCTAACTGTGTGACTATGGTAAAATTCGTCGATGCGTCACGTAGGTTCCGTAACATACGCAAACACGATTAATTTTTTATTGGTTATTGTCCATATGGACCAATGCCAATGACGTAACTGAAACGAAATCCTTTGTTACACGAAAAAGGAATCTTTATGCTTTGTAGTAAAAAAGGGTTTCCTTATGTACCGACCTTCTTTTAATAACTAATAGGCATGCTGAGAATAATATTCTCTTTTTCACTAAAAAGATTTTTATAACTAATTAAATTTCGGGACAATTAGCTTATATTTAATTTGTATAGGTATACTTAAAGTATATAAAATTATATATTAATATAATTTGTATATAATTTATACACTATATATGAATTTTATGCAATTCATGTGACATTTTGCAAATATTTAAGTAATTATGTACGTTTACAGAATTTTCATAATAGTCTTATTTTACTTTGCTTCTTAACAACTCGTATATTGATATTGGTTTCAAAAGAATTGATTAACGTTACTCCTTTCTAATTAATACAGAATATACAATACAATATACAAAGTATAAAATAATATACATTGTATAACAATATTTAATTTTTGAAAATGTGGTCGTATTAAGGGGGCAGATCTGGGTTAAACCCAAAAAGAATTCTTTTTACGATTCCAGAAAACTTTTTATGTTTAAAAGTAATTATTCTGAAAATTTGTATGCTATGAATACTTAGTAATATCTTAAACTTTACCGTTGTAAAACTTCGAAATCTTAATCCTATACATCACAATAAATCATTATTTTAAATAGTATATTATTTTATTAAATGAACTTTGTTCCTCGCGCGATTCAAGGTGACGGGATGAACCAAATTTTTTTCCGACGGTTATTCAACTCCTTTTGACATATACTATAAATTATGTGAAACATTTTTTCGTTAATTTCTTTTTATTATTCTTTTTCAGGAAAATAATGAATTTCTAAGAAAGTATTAATAAACATTTTTCAAAATTTCGGTTGGGTCTCTGAAAAAAAATAATTAAAAAATTTTAACGAAAAATTGATTCATTTAATTTGTAATACATTTCAACAGCAGTGAAATAACCGTCGAAAAAAAAATCGTTCATCATTTCACCTTGAATCGTGTGAGCAATAAAGTCGTTTAATAAATATGGTATGGAAAATAGTGATTTATTGTGACTTATATGATCAAAATTTTGAGGTTTTACAACGTTAAAATTTAAGATATTACTAAGTATTTATAGTATAAAAATTTTCAATTAATATAAAATCTATAGAAATTAAATATTTTAATTTCATTAAAGCATTATTTAAAAAAGATATTGAAATCCATCCCTATGAATAAATAAGTAATCCATCAAATATAGCAATACCCCATTCAATAAATAAACATAGAACTACACCATGACGGAATACAATAATATTTTATAAGTCATGACCTCGAACGAGACATCATAATTAATTGACTTCCCGCGTGTAGCTTGAAATTTTCATTAATATCCCAGTGAGCTCGAGTGAAAGTGAAATATTATGGCAGTCCCAGGCAGACTAGACAGGGCGAATTTTTTTTCCCACCCGAGATCGAAGCCGTCAACGCGTGGCGACGGGCGGGTCACTCTTTTTTCTCTTTTTTTTTTCTCAAGGACGAGGCGGGCGCTCGCGCGCGGGTGGAGTGACTCAGACGCCACGGGTTAATAGACCACATTTCCTTTCGTTTGCCGCTCGCTGTACTTTTTTTCACCTTCTTTCCGCCGGGGGTTGCTTGTGCTGGCTGCCTTCGGCTTATTCACTTTTACGGACGAGCTGTAAATGCAAAACGCGGAATTACGAGCGATAAAATATTTTACGGTTGAAATGAGGCTTGAAAGTGCATTTTATATTGAATGTACTTTATTATTTATGCACTGCAATTTCGGTGTAATAGTATAATAATATCAGTTTATGATACATCTTTAGATGTTGTTGTATTTCTAATTAAGGTGGTTCAAACATCTTAGAGCTTATACGTACAATGGTACATCAGAAACCTGAAATTTATACATAAATTTGAATTTAATAAAGGAATATAGGAAATTTAGTCTATATAATTTTCAGGCCATGTTGTGGATTGAATTATTTGTAATCTGTAAAAATTTCAATTCATTTTCTAGTTTATTGCTGTACGTTCAAACTACCTTAAATAAATATTATTTTATTGAATATGTGGAGTAAAAGGTATGATTGAAACGACATATTTTTGCAAAATTATTATCGCGTAATAAAAAGAATAAATAATGATACTAAAAAAATGAATCGGACAAAAAATTTAAATATTTTCATACCTAAACTAAAAATTTTAATAAAATTATACACTCGACAACTAATCCATATAAACTAAATTATAATACGTTTTCCCCTTATGCAAATTCTATTATGAAATTCTATGACAAAATATTGTACAGAAATTAATTATCGTTCTTTACAAATTACCATATTTAAATATAATAGTAGAAATTGCCATTTCCATAATAAACTTGAATATTTGTTTAGCAATATTTAGTTTAGAAATGGTAATTTTTATAGACAATCGAGTATGTCCCAATGTATGTACACTCGACACACTATTCTTATGACCGAGTGCGTTTGAATTTTTTAAAATACTGCAACTCCGTTGGATCGAACCCACGTTTTCTCTAATCTCATTGGAGTATTTAAAAAAAATTAAGACTCATTCGATCATAAGAATAGTACATCGAGTGTACAGGCAGAAATACTAATCTTTGCTGTACAATTTGTCTCAGCGGATTATATTATAATAAATTATACTTATTATAAACAACCTCACGTCATTGTACAATCATACCATTCGCTAAAAATTCTATCCGCAATCAATTACAAAAATCCCTTCCTAGTAAAAAGAGTATCTCAATGAACGTACGGCCGCACAGATGACTAATCTCTAAAAGCCCACTACAAAAGCTCGACAATTTAAAACTAATCTCTCCTCTTCCTAGGCATTCTATTGTTGCATTCACGCTGCAGCAGCCGTGTTTCGCCTTATACCTTGTATACCTATATACTTATACTACTCGCAATGCCATAGGCTGCTGCAGCAGCTTCGAGCTCCAAGGAAGGGAAAATCGTCTGCACTTCGCCAAGCGGTCAATAACTGCGTCTGGGGCTCTTTCACGGGCAGGGCAACAACGGCGCGGCTGCCCATTCACCCGATTCCGGGCTAATGTATTCTTTCGTATAAATCAATTTCGCGCTGCTTTGACTTTGCAGCTCACCGTTTCACATTTGGCCCGGTTGTTGTTGCTGCAGAATCTTTGACTTTGACGCGCGCCGTGCCGCGAAATTTCAATGCAAAATTCGATACCGCGAGCGCTCGTCGAATTTCATATAGCCAAGGAAAATTGCCCCAAATTTCGCGGCACGCTGCTCCGAATTGTTATTCATGGAGCTTTGTCGAGCGGCGAAGAATGACATTTTAAGGACGGACACAGTGTGGGTTATGTAACTATTTGGATTTATTTAACATATGGTTTATTTTATATTTTCAATTTAAAAATACTGTTGGTTTAAAAGTTACTTTTGTGATTATTTAAAGTCCAGAATCTTTATTCTATAGAAATAAGTTTATCAAAATAAAATAAAATAAAATAAATTGTCGAACATTAAAAAATTTAATTTAGTAAAATTTTTAATTTCGTTAACCTTTTCCCGGCAGCATGACCCATCTCCAAAGTAAGAGTTACCACTAAATTGTTTTAACTCTATTTCTGTACAATAGCTCATACGAAAATAAAAGTCCTTACACTTTGAAAAATCGTTAAAAAAGGTTGATAAGCTAAAGTGCACTAATAAAATTCAAGCAAAAAACATTATTACATGAAAAATTCACGTTGGTATGATTGGTTTTACATAAACATAGAATTTTGAGTTGACATCCGGATGTGCGATATATATAGGTCATGAATTTGTGAAAAGTATAAAAGGAAAATTTTTTAATATAATATTTTTATACTATTTTTCTATTTTTACATTATTTATGATCTTATAGAAATTGTAGACATAAAAATTTCCATGGAAATATTCTACATTTTTTTAATTCTTTATAATTGTAAAAATTGACTGATATATTTTTGCTGATTTTCTCAGGATATACATTATATTAGATTCATATTATGAACATCTTTATGTTAACCGTTTACTTCCTGAATTATTCCTAATGAGCAAATATGGAGTTTTTTAATGTGTATGTATTTTTTAACTGATTCACTTATTGTTCATGAGTATTATACATGTTATGCATATTCTGACATATTTATTATTAAATTTATTAATTATTTATTAATTATTTTTGATTGATTTTAAGTTACTTTTTGACTATTAAATTATATTTAATAATGCAAGAATTATATAAATATTCATTTATTCATGTTATATAAGAATTTTTCAAACTGATATCTTACAGATATAAATTTATGCACAAGATTGTCCTACAATAAAATGCTAGTTTCGGTTAATGTACCAACATCATCTATGAAACTGAGTTACTCTTAAGTTTCGCAAAGAAAGAGCTAAATTACAAAGAAATGTGGATAGTCATTTTTAACCATTTTCAAAAAAGGAGGTCCTTAGTTTGACGCGTAGGCATGTATGTTTGTCGGCGAATTTCTCGATCAATAGGAACTACTGAACCATTTAGCACGAATCTTTTTGTATTTACTTTATTGGTGTCTTCCGACTTAGGTCCCGAAAAATTTTTTCGGGAAATTCTGGGCCAGTACAACCAAAACACTATATCTTTGTGAACAATCCTTTCTGTGTTTTTACCGATTATTCAAGAATGACTGTGCCAATTTTGATGATTCTTTGCTTATACGAGTTTGTACCAGTAATGGGCCAGTACAGTACCACCAGCGATATACCATCTTTTTATGTTTGTCCGCAATTTCTCGAGAACTACTGAGAAACAAATGTTTAAACATTGAACCAGTAAAACGCCAATACAACCAAAAAACCATATATTTGTGAATACTTCCTCTGTGTTTATATCAATTAATATATTAGAATTATGGACGCAAAAGTGAGCGGCAGGTTAAGGCTGAACCATTCATATGAAAATATATTCATATCATGCATATTGCATGCAAAATAAGCGATTATAAATGACTAGAATTAAAAAGTTATAAACATTTTAAGATTTAAGCCACAAAATTAGTCTTTGGATTTGTTTAGGTAAAAAAATCAAATTTTCAAAAAGTTTAGTATGATTTCTTACGAAAGATTGCGATATAACTATTATATCGGTATACCTACCAAAACAGACCCCCAAGATTCAAAGGTCTCCAACGTCCAATTCACCTTTCATCCCATTACAAAACCCTCGGAGCACCCTACAACGAATTCTCAATTTACCTCCGTTCATTTCTGTCCACAGCGAATACAATCGCCGAAGGGCCTGCAGCTCGCCGATCATGTGCGACGTGGGCGAGACTCGCGTGCTGCCCAACGGCGTAACTGGCCAGCTGCGCGGGCCGAGCTGCGACAAGAAGCAGGAGAAGAGCAACGGCACGACGTCAAGTCCCTCGCGCTCGACGCCCAGCACGCCGACCAGCCTCAGACGCGCATCGAGCCTCGAGAAGTGCTTCAGCGATCCGGAATTCTTCAAGTGAGCGACCCGCGCGATATTTCGGAAGGATTTTTGTTCTTTTGAGTGATTGCTGGGGCTTGGAAGTGAGGAGTGCAGAGTTTAAAACTTTTGAAAAATGTTAATGATTGTATATTTTTTCTTAAAACTGCTTGAATGTTCAATTTTTTGCTCAATTAGCAATGGGTTAGGTTGGATAATATTTTTCTTTTGATGATTTGTCAAATATACATATATAATTAAACATAATATCGAAATTTTTTCATTCATTGTTTGGATATTTTAGATATTTTAAATTATTCTCCAATTTATATTTAGAACGGATGCATGACTATCAAATTGGCAATCGAAGAGCAGTGAAATATTTGGTCTGTTTGAAAAAAGCGAAATTTCTTTTATATTTTCGGGTGAATTTTCACCGTACTAGTCTATACTTATTCATAACTTTGTAACGTGAATGAATGTATTTATACAAAATAAGCTCTCTTTTCCGTCGTAATTGAAAACTTTAGGTGGTATTTATGATATAAAGAAAGAGTAGATCAGATACCTCTTAGATATTTTTATATAAAAAACACACAAGTTTTGGGTACGATACTTAGTGTAGAACTTATAGGAAAAATGAAAAGATCTATTCAACCAAACTTCGGGTGCCGAAATTTATCATTTGATACCAGAATATATCTTCTAAAGATTCATGAAAATCCGCGACCTGGAGTATGATACATCTCCGAATTACTTTCAAATAGATATTTAGAACAAAATGAAAAATCAACTACGCATCGGAATAAATTTTCTTTTTGAGATCAATTTATTTATTTTGATAAACTGGAATGCGACACACTGAACAATGTAAGAAAATCATTTTTATGAAAAAAGTAATTTTGCTAGGTAATTTTTTATTCTAATAAGAATTCTAGTGTTCCGCTACGTATACAATATATTATACCTACATAAAGCGATTCTGAATAGCAAATTTAATTCTGTTGCGTATTTTGCAAAATTCGAACTTTTACAGTCGAACTTATTTTGCAATTTTGATTTGATTATCCGTTATGTTATAATAATCACCACACCTCCATGCAACGGATTTCGATGAAGCTGAGGAAACTGCTCTCTAGTATCTAAAAAGGATTCCTAATAGCCGCATTTCGTTTCAATGGATCTTAATAGCAGCTATTCAACTCCAAGTACACATTATTTTTGTTTTTATGCAAAAAATTACACAAAAAAGAGTAAAAGTAGATGGAACAAACTTTAATTTGAGTTTTGTATAAAAATATTAATTTGTACTAAAGTTATTCAATTCAAAATGATGACTCAAAATGCATGGAAAATCAAGGAATTTTAAAGAGTTGAAAGTCCTTAAATATTCAAACATTTTTAATCATCATTTCAATTATATTAAAGACCTTTAAAACAATTTAATATTTTAATGCAAAAAAATAATTCAAATCAAAGCAGCTATTTTCACCTACTTTTATTATCTTTTATTTATCTTATACTCTTATTGTTCCTTGGTAGGAAACAATCTCAGATTATAAATGACAAATGAGACTTATTCGAGACTTATTTCTACAATTAATATATTTTTGTTTACTTCCTTTCAGAGTTACAGTCAGAAGTGGACGTACCATTTTTTCTCTAAAATAATGCGTAGAGTAGAACTGCTGAATCTTTAAAAAAGGGCATATAAGAACAAACTAAGGATATTACAATTAATTTTTAAGTACTAGAAAACATCTTTCAAAGTCACATTGAAATCGATTTCTCAGTGGTGAGACACTCTCCTTGCGAGTACAACCTTAAATTTGAAATGGTTTGCACATCATTTTATCAAAATAAAATGATCTCTAGAAGGAAAATCAATTTTGATGCGTAGTTTTGTTAAAAGCCGAGACTTCTTAATAAGTAGGTATTTTTGATATCCGCTGAGTCCCCTCAAGTAAAATATTTACCAAAATCGGTTCCACATTTGCCCCAAAAAGAGTGAAAATTTCAGTCCACCAATTCAAAACCCCCCCTTGCCTCCAATCCCTGCGCTCACACCTAAGAAAACAAAAGACTAAAATCCACCTTCAGAGCAAACACCAATCCCAGAATTAAAAAGCAAAGCTTGATCTGTTCCTCGCACCAGGAAGCAGCGCCAGCGCCAGCAGCAGCGCAGGAACGGCGGCCCGGCATGCGATCACCGCTCGACCAGTTCCAGCCGTAGCGTCGAGCCCAAGGCGTGCAGTGAACCCGAGACCGAGAGCCGTGCCGCCGAGTGCAACAGACTCGCTGCTGCTGCTGCTGCAGATGCGCCGCTCGCCGCCACCGCCGCCGGCAACAACGAGGTGAGCCTCCGCTGCTTCTGCTTCTGCTTCCTTTTTTTTTTTATCCTCGCTCCTTCTTATCCTTCTCTGACGCACCCGTGCAGCGGTTCCCTCGCTAGAATTGGCGAGAACGCGCTGTGGGGATATGTATATGTATGTAGGTGCGCGGGGGGCGTTTTTTAAGAAGATTTCGGCGATGAGGATCGGAGATAAGCGGCAGGTGGTTCGTGATGGAGGGTGGAGATGTGGAAGTGTCGGATTGTGGAGGAATTGGTGATTTTAGAGAGGAAACTTTAGCTTGACTCGAGTTGCGGTTACAACTACATTTTTGGGTATATGTAAGTGGCTATTAGTAATTAAGATACGGCGATAAGACCTTGTTGAAACTCAGATTATTATTTTGAAATCTGAATTAATTTACAGACGAGTTTAAAGATATAAATAAGACACATACAAATTTTAATTTGCATAATAAGGTGCATTTTCATTGCGGAAAAATGATTATTTTTTGAGAATATTATAGAAAACATTGATAACAACGATAAGATACATCTCTAGAATAAGATTATTCATAAAAACGTAAATAATATACTATACCTTAAATATCATTCACAATAGTTTTAAGATCTATAACGTAGTGTACTAATTTGAAGAGCTTTAGTTGATGAAAAAATTTGTTTTTTTTTTAATAATCCAAAATTTCGAATTGTAACATTCTTGTTTTATACAACAAAGTAGGATATTTGCCATATTTCCCCCGAATTATTTGGAAAATATCAATTTAAAATGTAATAATGATGTTTATTAGAGTTTCATAAAAGTAATAGAACATTTCCATTCATTTTTCGGTCCATCGAACTTTTCTCATTAAAATCCAAATTATGCACAACGATACATGCCCTATAATCACCTTCATTTCAGAGCCTATATCTAAAAACATCATCGATAACTGCACACGCTCGTATTCTAACTACACCCATCAGGCCACACAAACAACTTTGCCAAAAACACTCAACCTTCCATCTCTATCATCGTTGTTTTACTGGATCATCAGCCCTACCAATTGAACCGTCGAAAATGCCATCATCCTCTCTCTCTCTCTCTCTCTCTCTCTCTCTCTCTCTCTCTCTCTCGCTCCGACCCAGACCTCCAGCTCCATGCGCGCGCCATGCAATAATTGCACTCTAAATGCATCGAGTGCAATCTCCCTCTGTCTCTCTCTCTCTATCTCTCTTCCTCCGACCTTCCTCATAATCATCGGCGACGATGGCTCCGGCTCCGAAAACCCAATCCCCCGGATGATTATCGACTCTCTCTCTCTGTCTCTCTCTGCCTCTCTCTCTCTCTCTCTCTCTCTCTCTCTGCCTCTTTCTCTCTCTGTCTCTCTCTCTCTCTCCGCAAATGGCCCAGGCCTATAACGCGATGCATCATCGGAGATTCTCGGAATACCCGCGGGAAGCTTTACTTGGGACTAATATATTATGCCGCTATCCCTCGTCTCGCTCGCTCTCCGCAGGCTGGAAATTTTCGCCTGGGTCCTGGATTTCGAGGGGGCCTTCCGGCCCGCAACGACGGCTACAAGTCCCTACCTCCTATCCCGGCTTTCTTTGGAATGCCTTCTCGGACTCAGGTGTATGTGTACGAGGGTGTGCGCCCGCAGCAAAAGCAGCGCACGTGGAGATCAGCTCGTTTGTGTATAATAGGGGTTTCCACACCGTGAGGACAAAGGATGAAAAATTGAATTTTGCTGCTGGAGATACATACTGTAAAGTCCGACGATTGCTCCAGTCTTCTTTTTTAATGGTGTTTGTCGGTGAGGTATTAAGAATATCTTCGTAAATCTTTTCCATAAAAATAATTTAAGGTTTTTTAATAAATTTAGATATAAATATAAAATTTATCAAAACTTAAAAAGAAAATTAATTTTTAAAGTTGTAATTCCAAGTAACCATTCCTAAAAATTAATGTACACAAATATATAAGAATATTCAATTAGTACTTAAAAATATAATTTTAACTAACTTCGAATCACACATAGTAGGTTTTATATAATTATTTATTTAATAACTAACCGAAAAAGAAATTGTTTTCTTGTCCTTTTCTCTGCATAATCAAGAAATGATTTATCATTTTTAGCATACTAAAAATCAAGTGTAAATATCATGTTAACATTTAAAAGCTTTCTAATTTACAAATTATAGTTTCTTCAACTTTAAGTTAACAAAGTTTCATTTACATTTTTCTAGCTCTTGTTTACTTATTTGTCATCCTTTATGTTCAGGCAGAACGTCCCTTATACACATGTATGTGTGCCGTCGCGTCGCACCCGCATGTGCAGCAGGTTCTACATGGCCTCTGCGTTTAAAGGCGGAGATGGATGAAACGAGAGATGCTGGGAATGGGGGAATGAGAGGGCTTAAAGGGAGGATGCGATGGGAAAGAGCGAGAGAGAGAGAGAGAAGAGCGAGAGGAAGGGAGGACTATTAAGACAAAAAGGGAAATGGGAAGAGGGTAAAGGGAGGAACGAGCTATTCAAAATGAAGAATGGGAGAAAGCGAAAAACTAGAAAATTCATCGACACATTTTACATTGTATGAATTTTTAATAAAATAATGTTTTATTTCACTTAAAATTTAAATTTTATTTAAGGAAAAAATATTTCAAAATAAATATGGAATAATAATATAGAAAATAATAAAGGTTACATAAAAAACAACAAAGTATATATAGAAGAATATATTAAATGCGCATACGAAAAGATACATGAAAGAACAACATTAAGTAAGAGACTGTACGAAGAATAAGACAAAAAATCCGAAAAGATCAGACGAAAGATACGCATAAAAAGCGAGAGAGAAGCAAGACGTTAGATCGAAAGAATGAGCAGGCTAAAAGAAAGGGAGAACGACGGAAAGAAAAAGAATGCACGTGTAGTATATGTGTGGGAGAGCCAGAGGTGGAAAGGTGTTCCTTTGTGCAGATTTTCGGCTTAGGCGTATTTCACACTCTTACCAACGGCATATGGTCGTACAATTCGCTATCTGCGCACATGTGCCTGCTGATTCAGGGAAAAATTTCCATTTTTCCAGCGTATAACGATGAAAGAGTTGGGATGCTGGAAAGGGGGTCAGATGTTGGAGCGCTTATAATGAAAAATGTGGGAGACGCGTAGTTTTCGTGCGTGCTTTTGTTGCTGTGAAGCATGATTGATTGTGGAAAAGTTGGAATGTATGAAGCAATGTACCAATTAATGATTCTATTTTTTTTATGAATCTTGGATGATAAATGTTTTGGATATTAAACAATATTTTTTAAATGATTTATATGCCGAAATTATAGTTGATAATAATTTTTATTTTCCTAATCGATAATAAATCTCATACAAAAACAATAATTACAAGTATCCTCAAAATATCAACAAATTAATATCTTAGAAGAAAAAGTATCAGTCACGCAAAATATCTGTTTAAGATAATGATAATAAATTTTTAGTATATTTTCAAATTTAGTTTTAAATTCTTAATGATCGTCATTATATAAAAATATTGCATTACGAGTTGTATCAAAATGAAAAAGCCAAAGAATTAAAAAAAAGGATAACGTCATAAAGAGACAAAGCGCATCAAAACGTCTCCAGCAATCATGAACAACACACAGCCATCCACAAACAATAAGGAAAAAAGAAAAGCCCATTACTCGAATTACCGCGAGAAGAAAGCATTAAAAATCAGGTGCACATCATTGTCTAGCCGTATAGTCTTGCTCGCTCAGCCCATTAGCGGGACAGTCACCTCGACGGCAATCCATCTCTCCTGTGCCGATCGTCCACGCACTGCTACATACGTACTTATACTTACGCGCGCGGGCATTCATAGGTCGTTCGAGGAACAAAAAGTAATAAAGAGACCCAGCGAGTCTTGAAACAGCAAGAGAGCGCGAGGAAATAAATCCTCGAGCCAGCGGTGCAGTTTCGCAGTCGATTTCCGGTGCAGCTGCAGCGTATACATATACATATATATACATGCTGTGATACGGCTCGCCGTTGTGAGCGAGGCTTGAGGCTCGAGCCGCCGCCGCCGCCGTCGCCGCCTGTAGACTCTGCTCCTCGGCGTAAAATGCGGCGCAACTCCGCAGCCAGCCTCCAGTCCGATGTTTACTACCGTGCCGCCAACACTTTGCGCCTCGACGACGCGCGCAGTAGTTCGTGTTACGCCGCAGCAGTAGTCGCGATTGTTGCTCGTTTACTGAAGGCGACGCGGTTTTTTCGTGAATCGCGAGTGCTTGGTTTTTTTTTTTAAATATCGGTAGGATTTTTTTCCAATTATTTGGTTTGATAAGAGAGTTGTAATTTTGAAGTAGAAGTTTTTGAGTTTGCGGTGGTTCATTGTTGTGTGTTTTGCGTTGAAATATAAGGAAATGATAAAGTTCGAGTTTGTTTGAAGTGCATTTTTTGGATTCCTTTGCAGCTTTTTCCTTGTTTTTGTGAAAGTTTAAACATTGATTATAGTGGTTTCGCATTCTTTCACCATCTTTGACAAGGAAGTGCGATTCTGCTTTGGAATTCTTTTTTAATGAAACAATGAAATTTTGCTAAGCTTAAAAACACGTTTTCATTTTTGGTCATTATTTCAATGTTAATTTAACTGAAAAGAAATAATAAATTTTAATTAAGATATTTATAAATTTAAATTTGAATATCTGTAAACATGGAAACAAAGTACCTTTCGTCCATTAAAAATAATTAACCACTTAACTTTTCCTTATGACTTACATAAAAAAGATAATAATTTAATTCACAAAGGCCTATAAACAAGTTTATTTTTAAAAAGGAATCTGTTGAATGCAATCAATGAAGCTTCGTCTCTCGATTCGTATTCTAGTGAATAGTGATATCGCCCGATTTCCAATGGCACGTTTTTTCAGATAATAGTCTTTTATCTATTGTTTTCGTCTTTTTTGCCAGCCACCCACTCGCGCCTTCGCTCATACATATCGCCGACAAGTTCATCAACGCGATACCTTGCTTGGTGCAATATATATAGAGTATATCTGCTGCGCGATCGGTAGCAGGTATTGCAGAAGTTTCCAGCAGGCGAGCCAATTTTTTTTTTCATTTACAACGACACGGCACAACTTGCTAAGGTACACCAGGTTATCATTATCACTTGAATGATTAAACGGGGTTACGCGGCGACTTCGTTAATTGTTATTGCATGCACGTATGCGTGACTTTCGCGTGAAAAGAATGTTTCGTATCTAAGTGCAGTGCAACTGCGAATTGCAAAAGAAAATAATTTAATTTATTCCCGACTCAACCGCAATGGCTACTTTATTGACCTGAAAATTGGGAGAAACGTAACATATAATTCCCTCTTATCAACTTTATTCCAGCAAGTTGTTTTTTAATTTTGAGCTATTTCTTTCTTTTTCCGTGGGTTATTGGGTTCCACACTTTAAATCAATAAAGTAGCCACGGTTAAGTCGGGAATAAAGTTATATATGCAACACGTGAATAAAGTCGATTTTGTTATTATTATTATTATTTTATTATTGTACTGCTATTCGTTTTCCCATAACAGCTGACTAATTATATTAAAATATATATGTATAAGGGCTATTCTATTTAACCTCGAGTGGAAATGAATCATATCTGAAACTTCTTTTCGCTAGAAATAACTATATTGCTCTTATGAAATACGATTAATGCAATAATAGACACGTAGAATCGAGTTAATTGCTTTACATTCTGGTTATAAAATTGTAATTAATTTCTAAGCAATTAAATTTATAAATATTTTGCGGAATATTAAATTGGAACAAGTGATTTACTAACATTAGAAAATAAGTTATATATTATTGAATTAAAATAATATTTATTATTTATGTAATTTACTCTAGAAATAAATTATATTTAAAATAATATAAGTATATAATAGTAAAATTTATTAATTTATACTTATTTAGGTTTAACTCAGTAACCTTCTGGTTAACAAAAAATCTGATTTCCATCACTTAAATGAACACTACATTCAAAAACAAGTTCATTTTAATAATGTAAACTCTATATGAAGTATCATATCAGTTAAAATATAGGTATCACTTCTAGTCTTTTATGCAACCAAGTAATAAATCAAGATTTATTACACACTTGTTATAGATGCATACATATAAAATCGCGCCACCTAATCACACACTTTATTGCATAAACTTAACAAAAAAAAAATATTCACCTATACACCAGCTAATTTTGTGCGCCTAATCAAGTCGCAAATTAATTCCCTGCGATAAATATGAAATAACTCAACGTCATACGCGCTCGCTCGTCATACACCGCCTCAAAAGCGCGCGACTCCCGTGACATGTTTATTCAGAACCGGCTATATCACTCACAAAAGGAGCATCGCGAGCCCCCGCGCGACAAATACACCAATTAATCAACGCAATAGTCACCTACTTCAGGTATATGCACAGACACGCACACACACATGCACACAAAACTCGTATATATGAAGCTACGACAGACGGGCAAATAAACCAAAATGTCGACGCGCGTGTAGAACAGCATCATTCGCGGATAACACGGGAGACTTGCAGCAGTCGAACGATTTGCATGGACTCGCGAATAAATCAGTCTTCGCCCGCGTGTTTCACGCGCATAAATCACTTTCGTTGCGACACGCGTGCGCGCGGGATGCAGCCGCTGTACCAGACCACGCGTTTCGCCATGTAAAATGACTTTCTTGAGAAACCGTTCGAATGTTATACGTATAGGTACACTCGCCGGTAAGATATGCTTGGTCTAGCTGACGGTATCTGAGGTCATATTTACATATACCTTGTAGTGTAGGTACCCTCGAGTATCGAATCAAGTGGCGCCAAATATACCAAGAACTTACCGGCGAGTGTACTTGACATTCGGATACTATTGATCATCTTACATAGCTACTTATAGTTGTTGTAAAGTTTTAACTGTATTGAGTATCTCATAAATATAGGTATAAATAACATTTTCATTTATTACTTCCGATTCAATGCTTTTAACCGCAAATCAAGTAGAAACGATCAACTTGTGGCAGATATTTATTATGGGGCTTGTAATATATAACTAAGTGCCAATATTATATAGAACATTTAAACTTTAAGCATACGTTTAATAATAATCTACTAAACATTAAAGCAGTCTTTACGTATAATATTTAAAAATAGACTATGGATAGAAGCAATACATAATATTGTAAAATTTATTCAAATATAAGTACAAGCCGTTCTCTTCTAATTTGTATTCCTGAAGAAACACATTGTTTATGAAGGTCTCAAATCATTCATTTGAACCTGTAACTTTAATTTTCCAATTTAATAATAAGAGTAATAAGTCAAAGTTTTTTAAAGTCTACCAAAAATTACTAAAAAAAGGCCGTTTAGAACAAGTTCTATTTTAGCTAACCTATTTAATTTATGTATAAAAACAAAATTTACTTGACCTTTACCAAAATTTTATAGCACTAGAATTTAATAGAGTACATTGTGCGTCTTTTTCATTATTTTGTAAGTACTGAGATATACACTTATTATACTAATTTTAAATTTCGCATTCAAAAAAACAACCAATTAAATGACGTTTAGATGTCACGAGTTCTTCTTTTGAAAAAAATTTTATGTATTGAAAAGAAAAAAAAAATTAAATCTTCGTAGAATAATTTTTTCCGCTAGATGAAGCAGATATAAAACTTTTAATTTTTATAATTTGTAATGTAACGTTAAATCTTGGAAAGCAAAAGCATTAACAATGTTTAATAACTGGTTAATCTAGTATGGCACGACATTCAATAAAGATTTGAATTTTCTTGTTTCGTATTGATTTGTTTTAATTTTGGCAAGAATCGAAAAAAACTTTTTTGTCTTCAAAGATTTAAACATGTGACTAAAATATATATTGCGCCACTAAACAGGCCGTTGTTTAGAAGCACTTTTTTGTAGATTCTAAAACAAACTTTGACTTTACTCTTATGATGATATTAAGATTAAACCCTATGAATAAACGATGCGCTTCGCCGGGAATCCAAACAGCAGTATTTTTAGACGTGCCTTTTAAAAATCATAATGTCTAAATAATTTATACCCATATGCATAATACAAATGTCTAATTTCGGATGCCTATCTATTTTTCAATCCGAAAATTTCACGCTTCCGCACGTGACTGCCCCGTCTCAATGCCGATCAGCAAAAGGACATATCATACACCCGATTCACAACACCCCACGCAGCTATATAGCCCGGAGGCTAGGCATGCGCCCAACTCCTCTCCGCGAAATCCCCAACTTGTCAACCTATACATTAGCAAACACCCTGCGCGCGAATTAAAGAAGCGCGTCGGTGCGCGAATGTGGGTATGTGTGCTACTCAGTCTGTCTGCGCCCGCCTCGTGGCCACGAAGGAAAATGTATATATTCCGATTGCCAGCCGGCAGTATATATACGCGTGTATAGGTACCGTTCGACGTTACAGATTCGCGCGTGCACTCACGGGCGCGCCGCGACGCTTGAGTAGAAGGCGGCGACACTGTACTCTGGATCTCCGAGCTCGTGGATGCGCCGTGTATTTATGGGTCAGCGCGCGCACGAGCCTCCACGCTTGGCCTGGCCGGTTAAACAAGCAATATGGGGAGGAGATGTCTGCGTGTGTGTGTGTGTGTGTGGTTGCGATGATGAATGCAGTGTTGGGCGAAGAAAATGTTTGTACGCACGAGGAGTGTTTGGTAAAAAAAGAGATTTTTTAATTGGAGATGGTCGGTATTTAGTGTATAGCTGTAAAAATATTGCGAAATCGGTACAACTGATTCTTTCTTTGGAGCAGTTAGTCGGAGAATTTTTGTAACGTGGACTACAAGGAATTATTTACTATTTTTATACACGGGAAAAGTTGAGTATCGATTTTTACCGATGGAGTGCGTTTATAGCCACATTTTTCAAATACGTACAAATGTGCATAAAAACAACAATTTATAAGTGCGCGAATAACTTGCAATTGGTATATAAAATACCTTTGGAAAATGCTTTATTTAGAATTGGACTGCCGATATATCTTCTATTATAAGCCTTTAAAATCAGTTATTTATTATTACAATTCAACAGGAAATTTTACTGAATAATGAACTGGTTACCCTAAATAAATTATGTTTTATTTGAATGTTAAGTAACTTCCGCCTATCGGATTTGTCTGTGTGATAGGTAGTGTTTGTGTAGATAAAGTAAAAAAAATGATCGGTTATTCGATAGAAAAAAGCCATTATTGTTGAACGCAGTTATTATGTCACAGTTATTACTAGGAATTATAGAATAAAAACTGGTCAGTCACGGTCTGCTCATAAATATAGAGCTGTCTTATAAGTCATAGGTGTAAGACTTTTTTTACAAATCAGTTAATATTGACTTGAAAATGTTTGCCAGTGTATATTACTCTGCTAGACACATACTGTAACAGAAACTAAATTAAAAATTTTAATTTTATTTTTAAAACATACTTCGACATACTCATATGCGTTCATAAATAAAAGAAATGCCATTTGAGGTATGTAAGTAGATAATAAATCAAATATAACTCATGTCTGATCTGTTTTAAAAATGCACTGTAGCTTATTAAGGATTTTTTCTATAATTGATATATATATGCATACAAATTTTGAACCGATTTTATTACCTACTTATTACATACTTAGTTTATCTATTAACTCTGACTTTCTCCATTTATTTATCGTATTATTTCCGATATACCTGAATATTTCATGATTTCACGAAAATGGAAAACTGTATACTAGATTGCAAGAAATTCGCTTTGAGCGAGAGGCGGATGCGATTTATTCCAATGATCCATCATTTTTAATGGCGCAGATCTAGAATATTGATACGAAACTAAATTCTTGCACTATATAGTGGTAGCCTGAATATTAATATTTTACTCAGAGATCTTTAAATTATACTACCTATTTAGTACTTCCCTCGATATCATCTAATATAAATATCCTAATTGACGTATATTAGAATAATGAGTGACATGCATCAAATTAATTTTTAAACGTGTATTGCATACGGTTAAAATGTGATTAATTGACTTCCACATAAGCTGATCAAGCGTATTTTTAAATACCTATATCCTCATTAATGCCGGTCATAATTAAAATATAACGTACATTTTCCTTTTTGCACACGTATCAAAAAATCCAATTTGAAAAAGCAACACACTATTTCATACTTTTAACGCTTTCCAATTAAAACCTACAACATACCGACCACGTTCTACCAGAATATAAATCTATTTCCTCGTTTACCTTCGCAATCAGGTTCAACGCACTCCCCAAGCATTCAAACAAAAAGAAAACCATATCGAGCCATCCAAAGAATCTCGCGAATTTCTTCTTCCTCCAGCTCGTTCTCAACCTCCGCGCGCACCGCCTCCGAGCTATGGCGAACAAACGCGACGCGCCTCATTCGGAATCAACTCGCGAGACGTCATCCTCGTCGTCTCCAGCCATCGCACGTGAAGACGAGCTCTCGAGCACGTCGTCGAGCGCGGCAATTAAAGCCCTATATAGGTAGCGGGAAAACGGAAGAAGAAAAGGAGCGCGGCGCGACGGATTTATCGATAGCGCGATTCGCGCCTCCTCTTTTGTACAGTGCGAGGAGGGAAGTGAACGAAGGGGGCGGACGACGACGAGGAAGCGCGGGCTTTTGTGATTTTTCACTTTCAGAGATGATTCGCGGAGACTCGGAGGGAGAATTGTTTGAAGCGACGCGCGGCTTTGGATAAGTGAGCCGAGGATGGAGGGATGAATTGGAGAGGTCTTACATAAAGAGTTGATGATTTTCTTGGGGGTTGGAAGAAAATGAGTTTGTGTAAACGTATTCTTTCTTATGCACAAGTATTTTTTACAGGTTTTATTAATATTTAACTCATAAGGAAGCAGTATTTTAGAGGAAATGAATGAAGAATTTCTTTTCAAAATTTTTTTATTTGTTTATTAGTAGCAATATTATTTAGATATTCATTTTGGTATAGATAAGTACATAAATACAAAGTTGAACAATTCATGATATATAGTAGTGTAATATAGTATCTGTTAATCACAACAATGCGTACAACTGAATTTTCTGGTAGCATGTACTAAAACATTTGTTTTTACGAAAAGTTTTGTCTGAGTGAATGATATTTTCTTTGGACTATAACTTTTACTATTGAAGTATCGATAAACTTTTAAAATAAGAAAAATAACTATGCTTTATCCGTTTAAAAAAATCAATAGTTTTTTTGTAATTTATAATTTCACGGCGGGGGAATGCCCTTAATATCTTAAAGCCTTGAGGATTACCCCTATTTCTGCAGAATAAGTTAAAGAACTGAATTAAACTGAAGTAAGGTTTTACCCACTTGATTGGCATGCTATTATTGAAGACAGAACCGTTTTCGAGCGTTTTCCAACATGAAATGATTCAAGCAGTAAAAATATTATACCTTCATAAAATTTAGCTATAAATAAATGAAAGAGCTATTATAGTATACTATCAACTTATTGAGATCCATTACTAATCAATGATTACTGTTCATTTCTAAAAGAGGTCTTTCTACTTCAAGAGCTTTGATTACTTATCACAACTGCAATAACTTGTCGCATAAACAATAATCGTGTAGAATAACTGCATTGAAAAGTAGATATGTGAGATTAGATAAAAGAGTGAAATACAGTATATAAAACGTACACATACATTATATAGAACGGTTATAAAAATATGATTTAATTTCAGAAAACGTGTTTCTCGCTATTGTAAAAATGAAAACTTCCACATCCAAATCAAATACTTCTAAATAACTAATTAATTGTCTTATCATTCTCTAAAAGTTCAACTTTACCCACGCAAGAAGTTTCCCACTTCAAAAACTGAAAAAAAATATTCACTCAATAATTCAAAGGCGCTCTAATTCCACTCGCATCCTCGCAAGGCGGTAAACTCAAAAAGCTTTTACGAGAGCAAAAATAACCGCGCACCCAGCTAAACAGCCGAACAAAACACTACTACACCACCCATCCCATTTAGCAAAAAGGCAAAGCACCTCCTTCCGCGCCCTCGTAAAACCGCGCGCAAATCTACAGCCTCGCGCGCCTAGAAAAGCCATTTTTTCCCCACCGCCTCATCGCCAATAACACGTAAACTGCAGCGAACAACAGCATGGCGCGGCCAGAACAAGCAACTCTGCGCTACACGAGTACATATGCCGAAGAGTTTTGAGTTGCTCGCGCGAGGGAGGGAAGCATTTTCCGCAGGCATGAAGCATGCGCGCGCGCGAGAGAGAGAGAGAGAAACGTGCAGCGGGCTGCAATTCCTACTCGCATAATTCATTGTGCGGAGCGTGTGAACCGTGAATGAGCCGGCTCACGAATATATACACAAACACTGCACGCGCTCGTGAAGAGCGCACATGCAACTATATACTATACACCGCGATACACATATACGAACTCTTTTCGTTTGCCGCCGCGCGCGCGCGCGCACACACACTAAATTACACCCGGTCTTGCGCTTCTAATTAGTGCCTATGTACTCGCCTCGTGCGCTCTGCCCTGCTCTGCTATGCTCTTCGAGTTTTGTGAACGAGTGTGCCTCTGTATATGAAAATGCGCTCTCGCGGTCGTTTTTAACGGCTCGTCGTGCGAATTATAAAACCGCGCTGGGCTTGCAGTATAGTATGCGACGCGAGGCCGCGTTTCGTATTATAATAAGCTCTTTTCGTCGAGATGATCGCGCGGCTCGTTTGCGCGTCTGTATAGGATACCGCGCGTCGTATATATTTTCTTTTCGGGATGTGTTTATGTGCGTGCGTGTGTTGGCCTTTGTTTATGTGCATAAGTTGGGAAGGGAATGGGGGAATCTAGTTTTAGTTGCAGACTGAGGAGGATGAGTATAATGAATAGGTGACTTTAGTAGACATGCGGGTCAAGTTTTCTTACGTGGTTGACTTGAAACAAAAGGGAATGGTGGTTAAAGGATGGGTGTTGTAAATTCAAAGATTTACATTCACGATAAGAACGTTTCGTTTACGTGTGTAATTACTTAATTTATTTACTTATGTAAATTAAGAAAAGCTTTCATCTCTGCAAGGAAGCAATAGGAGGACAGCTTTTCTAATTGTATTTGTTTCCGTTGTTACACCTAAACAAACAAATACTGTAGATATGTAAACCTATAACTTTTAAACAACAATTGCCATTAGTTTGAAGCCGCATACTTAACAGTAGTAATTATTTACTTACACAAATCACGTTTCAGGTATAAACAGCGCAATCAAGTGGCACCTACATGAATAAGTAAACCGCTTGAAGACCCGTATTCCATTATTATCGTAATTTTTCTAATACTCTCCATGCTAAACCTTTCCTATGTGGATGCCAACAATTTGTTAAACGGAACCTACGACTTTTAAAAGCCTAAGAACAGTTACGTATGCAAACAGACGTACACAAAAATGCATTCAACTTACGCTGCATCTTTTCAAGTACAGTGTCTAAAGTTGTAAAGCTCAAGAATCACTTGAACCAATTTTTCGTACGCTTTGTAAATACATAGTACAACGACTTACAAAACTATGAATTTCAAACTAATTTTCCATACAAAAACGTACAATATATTAATCTTATACTAGCCTTACACATATCATTATACACAAAATACATACAAATCCCGGATAAAAAATTCCTTAGTACCCATTCGAAATAAAGCAGATAGCGAATCTCATCTGCTTGACAGCTGCGAGACTTGCGTCTGATTGTGCAATCTGCGTAGCAAGTAAACGGAATACACCGCGATATATATATACCCCAGGCGTCGGCTTGCTTTTCGCAGACGCGAGAGACACTATACCTACTTACACCGCTGCTGCCGTTCTCCGCGACTCCGTCAAGACGTAGAAATGGCAAAAAGGCCTAATTACGCCGAGACTTCCTCTCCGCCTCGTCCTTGACTTTCAAGTGGACTCTCCCGCGCGCGCGGTATATATCTCTCCGCGCAATGCGATTGCGTGATGCCAGCGTCGCGTATAACAGTAGCGGAGTTCCATGCGGTTGCGCCGTCGCATTAATTGCAACGACGAGACTTCAATGCATCGACTGTTTTTGCGCGGGATGAATGAGGATTCAATGTAGGATTTAAATAGCCTGGTTTTGTGCAGGGATTTTTATTGGCTGCGGCAGTGAGATAAGATTGTCTTTGAGCTTTATGTCTTCATAGAAAGTGCACGATTTGATATTCCTAATTAACAGGATGATAGCTTCTTTTTATAACTTTTCTAATTAGAAAAAATGTCCTTGCGTATTAAAGCTTGTTGATTACAGATCATAAGTAAAATATATGAGTTAATGTTGAAAGCTATGCAATAACTTTTCTAAGTTATTATTCTTGGTTGTTTAAGAACAGAAGTAAAACAAAGTTTAACACAATTAAAATTTAAATATTTCCACTGTATTTAACTTTGATGAGAAATATAGTTGACAATTCGTAGACGCACTGTCGTCCAGATCCAGAAACTACTTTTGTAGCCTCATCAAATTTAATATTTAAGAGCAATGTGATAATAAAACTTTGATTTCTTCGGTATGCTTGTTATTATCGTGTTCGAAGAAGTCAAATTTAAAATTTAAAAATAAAAAGCGCCGAACAGAAGTTGTTTCTTTACATAATACTTTTTAAATCAAAATGAAAACAAAACTTAGTCTGCAAAGTTATTGTTACAAAAATTATTAAGCGCTTATTTTGCTTAAACTATCTTTCAACTTAAAGTACAGATTTTTTATAAGCTTGGAGAAAATTAATGTGATGCTCAGTAAATACTAATGATAATCATTTATGAAACTTGCTTCTGTTATTTTTATTTTTATTGTTTATTTTTCATCTTTATTTTTAATCCATTAATTTTAACGTAGTGAAGTATAGTATTTTAATTTAAAAAAATCTTTTCCAACCCCTTTCCTCATAAATAAAAAAAAAACAGAAACAATAAAAAAGGTTTTTCAAAGCAATATCTTTAAAATTCGAAGCGCAACAATTACCGAAATGAAAAATAAACGTTTGCACGGTTTGATCGAATCTACCAATTAAATTTCCTGCTCGGCAGATCTAAAAAATTCAACCAAAATCACCGAGCAAACTCCCCGACCACCGCGAATCAATCAGCGAAACGAAATAAACTATATACATACAAAATGCTCCGACACGATGTCTCGTGGCCACCACATCTGTCTACCGTCAGCGTCGACCTCGCAACGCCCCGGGGACGTTTACAACGCAGACGCGCTGCAGGAAGCACTCGGGGATTTCGCTTTCCCGGCGCGATAACGCAATAAAGCCGCCTCCGCCGATTCATTACCGTAGTCTGGCTCGTCTAGAGACGTTATATACAAGAGTTCAGCTGCAGCAGCAGCAGCAGCAGCAGCAGCAGCAGCAGCAGCAGCAGCAGCAGCAGCAGCAGCGAGATGATGCGTCTAGCCTAGAGAGACAGAAATTCGTATTCGCGAGCTTTACTTCTGCGAAGTCAGCCAGTTAAAGCTGCAGTTTTGCGCAGCCTGCCAGGTTTTTAGGTGCAATAAAGCGCGGCGTATAGCGCAGATTTGACGATCGTGCGGGAGGGAGGCTGTTTAGGGTTTATGCGCGAGGGTATACGGATGAGGGTTAATGGCGCGGAAAGGCTTTTATTGGTTTGGACGAGTGTTGCACGCGGCTGAATAATTGGAGAACGTAAAATGAGAATATTATAAATGTGTAGAGAAATAATTATGTTGATGTTATCGAGTATAACAAACGTGCTATTTGTGTTTTATGCTCACTTTTTCATTGAATGAAAACGGAATTATTACCGTATTACTCCGTCGACAACTTTCACATCTCATAAGTCGTATTATGTACTTATGAGCTTCGATTAACTTATTTAACACCTTTGAACTTATCGCGATGTAGATAAATATAACAATTACACAGCGATTTATTCGATCGTGCGCAGTTGTTGACATAAATATTATTGATTTTCAATCCAGACGCCCATTTCATAACATTCAAATGCATATATAGAAGTATATGATTATATGAAATTGATACGCAATTACATAAAATACTTCACTCGATTATTATCGGCAATGACAGTATTCGAAGATTAATTTTAACTGATTTTATCCTGCGTGTAGACTGTTATTTATAATGTATTGACATTATAGAATTAATTCTATAAAAAGCCTAATTGCATTATATTTAAACCTTCGATCCCCACACAAATTTCTTTATAAATGGCTTCCTTTTATAAAAAGCGCAGAAATATATACTATCATATAAGGATCGTAACTTATTATTATAGAACATTAAAATACCGCATTTTGTACTAATAATAATGTCAAGTGCCATTATAGAACATTGATTTACGTCATATTCTTTACGCAAGAAGTTATTATTGTATACGCCATCAAAATTTTTGCCGTCAATTATACTAAAACGATAGTAATTTTCTTAACCACAGCAACCATATCAATATAAAAACAATTTTTTCTCCCAGTGCAGAAAACCATGCAACAATGGCACAGAATGCAAATTACCTTAGAACGCTGTCTAAAAATACAACGCGAAGAAAGAAAACATCCCAGTCACAACCCAAAGTTACGTAAAGTTCACAATTGAAAACTAAATCGCCTTGACTACAGACAACGAAAAGACCATTTTCCAAACTCGTGCGAAGGAAAACTCGAGTCCGTATTCCGTATATATTTATATACAGCGAGTGACGAGCGCAGCTGCTCCGCCTATACTTTATTTTCCACCGCGTGACCTCTTCAGCGCATGCTAATTATTCTCTTCATTACTCCACTCGTGCACTACTCACTCCACTATTCTACAATACATACATATACCATATCTTTTGCCGGTTTCTGCGCGTCCTGCCTTACGCGCTGCAATGTATCTAAATGCATCCACCGCGAATAACCATTGCCACGAAACAGTTCGCGCGAGTCATAGCATCTTGTACACTAGCTGCTGCGCTTTTCTAGATTCGTCGCGGCGTGCAAATTGCCTATCCGATTCACTTTCTATATCAGAGGAAAGAGTGAGCGTTACTGTGTACAGGTACCCAAGGATCGTGAGGCTGCGCGCGCGAGCGGCAATTAACTCGACTGACTCGGCGCGGCAAAAATCCGCCGGGGAGGTTGCAGCGTTGTCTTTTTTCTCTTCTGCGGTACACAGTGCTGTATATAGGTATAGTTGTAGTCGAGGAACAAATAGTGGTTTCAAAGTCGCAAGTCATAGTGTTGCTGCTGCTTTCGTGAAACTATGGATGGAAGCAGAAGGGTAGGAGCGCAGGAGCGATTTTATTTTACTGGCAACGAGAGCCCATAAGCTTTGGGTCAGTGGATCTGGCTCAAACTCCGGGCTGTAACTTTTTGGTTTAAAAAGTGGATTTTTGCCAATAAGCTAGCTCACTTTAGGAGTAGGTCAGAATATCTGCCTGTTATAATTGATAGCTTTAGTTACGGTTAACCACGAAGTTAAACATCACAATTTTAAACTTGAGAAAGGACGTTAAAAAGCAATTTATGTTTCATGGTTGTTTAGTATTTTTACATGCTAATTTAACTATACTCTTACGTCTCGTATGACTTTGAAATCAATCAAAGGCAAAGTACTTAGTGACAAAAATCCTGAAACAGGTTGCAGATTTCATTCTCTGAAATTTGAGACTGATTTATGACCCTAAGGTCACTATCCTTGTAAGTTGTAGGAGGGCAGATAGTGCTTGAGGGCATTGCAGTGTTTGTTGAAACGAGGAATCAATAATTTGAGTTTGGATGCAGGGTCTGTCTGTATTTGCACTTCCGCTTTGATTAGAAACATACTTTGAAAAATACTTAAACTCATAATCTCATACTAAAATACAAGTTGCGTCATATTTATACTATACTTTATATAGAAAACAGAAACAGTAAAACCAGATTTTTAACGTTTTAATAAAAAACCATTTTTACAAAATTTCCTGTTTTTCACGATCTCAAGCTATGTTCTATTTTTAAAATTCATTTGCAAGCTAACGGTTGGTGGGAAGGGGTAAATTAACTCGCGTAATCGCTACGAGTAAATTAACATGCGATTAAATAGATGACGCCACTTCTGAAGCAAAGTTATCACAATTGCTCCGTTAAACCCCAGTCTCCCTTATGACATAAGATGAACAGTAGAATTCCATAAATTTATCGTCTTTATTGCGCATGAAAACGCCCAAAAACGTAGTATACTGCATAGAAAATTTAAAAAATCTGGTATAATAAATAATATAATGCTTTAAGAAACTAATTTTATCAAATTAATTTTATTATTTTAAATTAATTAGTGGTATCTATTAATTGATTATTTATAAAAAGATAAAATAAATTCCTTGTAACAAAGCAATGCAATATCTATAAGTTATCTACTAAAAGGTTCTTATCTATACATAGTAAAATTAAATACAGGTTAATTCAACCTGCATGTAAGATATATTTAAAGCAATTACATGATAATCATAAATTAATTTTCTATTTGTAACAATTTATACCAGCGATTACGTTCCTCGAGTACAAATCAAAACACGAAAAATTCAAACTCAAACTGCAACCACACGATCATTTAACTACATCCCATTAACAAGCATTCTTTTTTCCCAAGATCATCCGATATAAATACACCTCGCACATCGAATGCGCTAAAATTCACGGCGTGCAGCGCACTTTCCAATGAATAATGAAGCATGAATACGTATAAAAAAACTCCTTATATTTATCAAAGCCGATGGGCACGCTCAACTCTTTGATTATTTCACGCGGCGCGCGCAATTAAATGCAACATTCGAAGCTCCGTATAAAGGTCAGCATCAGCGATACGGGCGGCGGAGGCGGGCGAGCGAGAGAAAAAGGGGCGCCGGCGCGCTTTTATTTTTAAATTCGCGCGCGCGCGCGCGGCGAGGTTACGTACTTGAACGAGCACATTTTTTTCTCTCTCCTTTATCGAAGGCCTCATTTGGCTATCCTCTTATCCCGCAACGCCGCGCCGTGATTAATTCCGGCGCGAGCACGAGGATTTTTAAGCGAATATATCGCGGAAACGACTCGCGCTACGAGATATATAACGCACGCGTATGTGGCGGCTCGTTAGGCCGGTTTTAGAAAGTCACAATACGGTTATTCGCCATTAACGGCCGTTTGTTTCAACAATACGTTCCTTCGCACTTGCATGCGCAGCGGCCGTGTGTCGAATAACTTTTACTATTTTTATATCACGGAATGCGTATAGCGTAATATAGGTAGAAGGAAAACGTTAAATTAATTTCCTTATGAGAATCAGCATTACTTTAATGAAAATTGTAGACGAATAGGAATTTGTTTGGAGTATTTTAGATAAGTTCCTTATAGACCTAGACTTTGTGATTAAATGTCAGATTATTTACCAAGATAACTTATTTATTAGTGTTATTTTCTTATTATCAAAGCGAATTGAATGAATTTTTACGTTATTTCTAATGGAATCATGTCAATGCCGAACAAACTTCTACTTTGGGAATCCTGTTTACCGCCAAAAGTAAGACTCAACTGTCATAGACGTCAGAAATAAATTGATTGCATCAGGAATGGCATACATTACTTACTTCGACGAGCTGAATATTCTATGTAACCTACATAAATCTTGGAGATATTGATTTGTCATTTTTGAATTGCAAAGAAATCTAATTAATTAAAGATATCTTTGCAAAAACTTAATTATTTACCCATTTGTATCTCGGAAATAATATTACGAAGTGATACTATTTTCAAAATAAACATGTATATATAGGTAAGATTATTAAAATAATGAAAATTGATTAAATTTTGAATTTCATTATTATAAAGAACAATGTGCAAAAGATACCGTTAAACATTTTTTACTCATAAAAATAAATAATAAGTACTCGTAGTTTAAAGAAATTATAACGCGTTCGCTAACCATCTTCTAAATTCATGTTGAATGCTGGTCCTCATCTCTCCCATAAATTCTCCAAAAACTTCCAGCCCTTGCATCTCGATAAACCCACTGTTTTCCCCTCCTAAAAAAAATCCCCGCGTGGGTATAAGAAAAGCAAACGATTAGCGCTGTCGGCTGTCTGCGACACTCCAAACACACTCTTATACACACGCCGTAGCAGCAGCCCAAATCCCCAGAGACATTCACGCTTATACCTCAAAAAAAAAAGACGAAAAGGAAGAAAAGAAAAAAGAAGCCTAGCGTGTACTTACTTTCATCTCTCTCGCTCTCGACGTCGGCGTGTCGCGACTCTTTATCCAAGATCCGTGACAGTGAGAGCGCGCGATACAGAGGCGCGCGCGCGCGCGCGACAAAAGGAAGCAATCTCGGCGCTGGCGCTGTTTGTCAATCCAGGAGAAAGCACCGGGCCCGTGTCTCTTCCGTCGCGCTGCACGCGCCCGAAAAACCTTTTACCATATAGTGTAAGTGTGTGTGTGTGTATGTACATGTGGTTGTGTGTGTGTTATCCATGCATGTGTGTGTGCGCGTAGAATTTTATCTGCGGCGCGACGCGGAAAACTCGATGCTGCCGTCGCGACTCTCCGCGGCGATCCGAGAGTTTTTTCTATTTCGTAAAAGGAGGGGAAGGGGTGATACAGGAAGATACGGACAAATATTTAAAGTGAAGACTTTTTATTTCGTGGGTACGAGGTGTATTATATGACAGGTAGTTATGTTCGTAAAAGTGTCGAGGAAAGTTGTTCTTTGGAAGGTTTCGTGTACGCCTGTTATTTTGACGGTTTAGAAGAGTTTTATGGGATATCGAGTGAGTTGTAATTACGGGCGGGGCTTACATTTTTTCGTAAGATGAATAATGAGAATTCGTCGGGGAAATAATATGCTATTATAGAGTTATACATTTTAAGATCGATTATTTTAATCATTGCTATACTTTACTATGTAGTATATAATCCAATTATGTACATTATATGGCATTAAATTATAGAAAAAGTATTATTTATTGAATAAAATTATATTAAAACTGTAATTTTATGAATTTAAAGTTACATATAACACATAATATTTTTAAATTATCAAACTGTTCCGGAACGTTAGCTTCTGTTTAGATAGCCGACAATGTTCTCTAATTGTTTCTGGCTTATCGGTTTTGTGAGTATACTTCAAAATATTTCTACTCGATAACTCAATACCGATATACGAGTTCAAACTTGATAATATAATACTATCAAATAGTTGAAATTAATCAATATACAACGTTCACCAAGAAAACTTGAATGAAAAGAGCTACTTCCACGGTGGAGCTCGCGAAATTAAAAAGCAATCGCGAATAATGGACTGATAATCGAGGAAATGCTTGGCTAGCTGCAAAAATGAAATAACATCCACGTACACGTTGCCGCTGCAGCCAAACGCTCTCGCGAGGTGCACGAAGATGCATCCAAACGTGTCTGCTGCACACACACAGTACACGCGGTCTCTCCATTAAGTCAGATCGTTAGATTACGAACCTCTGCTGTTGTGGCTCTACAGATACTCCGTGCAGTGAAAGTCTTCGACGTATTTCGCTATAACGGCGCGCGGGATGTATCGCTTCCACCGCAACCGGACGATCTGCGCGTCAGTTGCAACAGTGTACAAGGCCTCCGTTGATGTTAACGCGGTATTTTTTTGTTGCTTCGATTTTTCATCCGGTGCATGATAGCTCAGAGAAATGGAAAGTTACCGTAGTTCGGGATCGGAAAATAATGAGATTTTTTGAATGAAAGGAAATGGTGGAATTAATAGGAATAATATTAGGCATTTTTCTATTCATTTTGTTAGTGGTTAGTTGTAGCAATTAAATGTTTTAAGTCAGGTTTTTTTTATATTTCAGGGAATAATAAACAAAATTAAACATTTATTTGAATAAATCTTAAATATTTTTCTATGTCTAATCCCATAAAAATCTCCCTAATAGTGTCTCTCGTTATTTAATTTATACTATCAGATAAAGTAATGAAATTTTAAATATCTAATCAATAAAACATCACAAAATATTCAATGGTAATCAAAGAATCATAAGTCGATCTCCATTTGTCTGGGCAAAGCAATGTTGAAAATGGAATCTATTCTTTTTTAACAATTTTATATAAACTGTATCCAATTGTACAAAATCAGCTTTAGATATAATTTTGATGGATAATGTGTATAAAAATGATTCTATAACATTTTTTATACAATTTGTGGAACAAAATTTCACTTGGAAATTCTTTCGATAAATTTTTAATTAAATCTGCAATTACCGCTCTCCCTCCAATCGAGATTTGGATGAAAGGAAAAATAATTAAGACTTTTCTTCACTTCTTCATTCCTTTCATTCAAATTCGATTCAATTTTAATCCACCGAGTGATAAAATCAATTTTGACAATTTTACACAACATTTAAAAAAAACATTATTTTTAAAAAATGACCTGATTTCCCATCACCCAGCAGCCCCACATTTCTAAACTCTCATTCCAGAAAAAGCACATGCATTCAACTCCCAACAGAAAAAGAAACATCAACCGTCAAGCAGCCGCACCATATATCCCCAGTCCCATTCTCCGCCGTTTCCATTTTCCTATACTATACCCAACTTATACCTACCGCGCGTTCAGTCTGCTCAGCCTCCACACGCACATCATCCCTCTCTTTCCCTGATTTATCCATCGCTGCGACGCGCAGCTCGAGTGCTTCGGTGTCGATTGGCAGAGTATATAGGCTCGGTTCTCAGCCCGCTCGGTATATAGTGACGACGAGCGAACATCGAGCATCGCCCCCCCCCCCCATAAGATGCATGCATGCGGCACCGGCGACTCTCTTCCGAGGAAGGAGATCCGTGCAGTTGCAGCGCTCGAGCGCGAGCTGATTTACGAGCGACGCTCGCTCTCTGCGTTTCCTGCTTGGCATTGCGCTGCGCACTGTGCATGGGATACGAGAAGAAAAAAAAAGGCGTCGCGAGGGAAGAGTCCGTCTCTTTTCTCTTGGTGTTTTTTTTATCTTGTCGGTTGGGTATGTTTGAGAGCCACTCGAGTGATAGTTGCAGTGTGTATGATGCAAGCCGCGCTTTAGTTCGTTTATGGCTCTTCTCTTTTTCGGCTCGTTTTGTTTTCTTATTTCTACTGCTGATGGGATGCGGGGATGCAAGCGTGCTCTGCGGTTTGCGAAGGGTTTCGCGCGAGAAAAGAGTGATGCTGCGGTGGTCCGTGCAATGGTTTGTTGCAGTGTGGAGGATAGTTGAGTCGAACACTGAGTATAATGTAAACTAAATTTGATTGGACATAATACTTAAATTATATACGTCATAAATAGCTCTATTACGATTAATGAATTGGTTTGATAAATATTGTATCTTTTTTTTAGAGTACTTCTAAATGTTGAACTGTATGACGTTTTTGATCTGAAGACCAAATGTTTTTGAAAAACACATCGAACTCAGAACGCAGAACCTGTCTATGTGACCACACAGAATTCAGGATTTTTTTGAAAATTAACTGACAATGAGAAAAAACTATTCTCAGGAGATAAAATACTTTCGTTTATGTAACTTTAACTAAGAAATATTGAATTGTTCTGAACTTGTTCTGGGCACGATGTGTGGTATTTGAAAATATTTTCTATGTTTGAAAATTTCATTTGCTAAATATAAACGTAAATATTTTAACTCTGACAAATGTTTTATCATAGTCACTTATCTACTATTAAAAAATCCCATAGGTCCTTAACATACTTTTTACTTATTTTCAACGTATAGAAATACTTACATTATCTGACGTGTACTTTTTTTGCAGTATACTGAAATAACAAGTAAAACCAATTTTGAATTGTCATAGTTTTGCTCTGGGCGGGGTGCAACATTCAATGCACCTATAAATAGCGCAATTAAACTTGTACAACTCATTTAAATTAATTAGCGACTATTTTTAACAGCATTCTAGAATGCAAATCCCGTTCAAAATGAGGTCAAAACTAACACACACTACACGCACACACAGCCTATCTTGCGTACTCGTTAAGTGCGTACAATCAGTCGCAATAAAAGAAACAAACTATAAAGCCCAAAGAAAACGACAGACGCGCATGAGCACACCGTGTTATCTCGTATGTAAGAATTTCATTCCGGAGCGTATATAACGCACATTCTCGCACCTATATAACTCGTATAACCCATCTCGCGAAAAGCGCAGAGTACAACGGAGAGACAGAGGCATTAAAAAACTGCTGGCACATATACGCACATGCCTCTGCTAGACCTACGCTTTAACAGAGTCTATTTAACTTTAAACATTGAATAACATCGAGCCTATTTCTGTAAATAAATATTGTGCAGTATGTAAAAATACAGAAAATTATTCTCTATCCATTGGACTTTTCCAAATTTATCTAACTGTGCTTGTATTAGTTTTATTGCACTTTCAAAGTTAAATAGAGACTCTGTTAAAGCGTAGGTCTAGCCGAAGCAACACGCACACGAGGATTTGACGCAGCTGTTTGGCAGCAAGCGTGGAAGCGTTCGCCGCGCACGCGGTTGCAATTTTAATCGCTGCGTTACGTATCTGATCCTCTATATATGACGTACAATGCGAATGCAGAACTGTGCGTACGATACCGCGGCGAACGCCTGATTCTAGATTTGCGAGGACTGTGAATTCCGATTCTCAGACGCTTTCTTGCGGCTCGCGAGTCTTCTTTGGGGAATAATACCATGGAGGTGCGTTTCTTTATTCTGCGCGGAGAGGATCCTAGATTACGATTGCGCTGATGTAATCGGCGCCTTTTGCGTAACAATTACGCGCCGAGCCGCGAGCGAAGTTCGTATGCGTATCGTATCACGTACAGTTTTATTGCCTTTCTACGCTTCCTTCAATGTCACGCGTTTCTCGTTTTTTTCTTTGTTTCTTCAAGCGGATGAGATGAAAAGTGTGTTATTTGAGGCTTTGTATAGTGAATGCGATGTTCAAATTAGTTGAATGATGCATTTGTCATCTCATAATTAAGATAGTACAGGTATATCTTTATAACGGTATGATCTCGTTGTTAGATTAATTGTTTGCACTGAAAATACCAACGACTTTCCAAAATGTTTTGTTGCGCACTTTAAACGTGCTTTATCTGCTTCGTATATCCATGTTTAATTTACATTTAGTTTTACGTGGTTATTGAGTTTCCTCTCGGGGCTAGCTTTGCTTATTTAGTTATCGTTAGTTCTTTTTCTGCATAATGTTGTAGATGACTGCATCTCAAACACAAGTGCACTTGAACAATTTACATAAAAATTAAAACAACTATGAAAGTTGAATAATACGGAATACTGTTAATAACAATTTCATATTAAACTGAATTCTGCGTAATATCTTTAGCTAAATTCTAGCTGTAGTTTAATATTTGCGATTTTAATTAGCTTATATACATATAGTTATAACAGACAAAATTAATAAAATAAGTTAGAAACAAAAAATTGTTTCATATCGTAAATTGTTGGTTTCCACTTACTGAACGTTTGTATATTTTTAACTGATAAGGGACATTTTACATTTTTTTAATATAATTGCATAGAGTTTACTTATAATAATTACATAAAAATATTTAAATACGTTTATAAAATTACTTAATTTCCGTCTTTCTTTTGTTTCAGGTAATGGAAAATTAAAGTTCATCCCTTTTCTGCATGCAATTATTTACTCATTAACAGTATAAGGTAAAAGAATCTCTTTAAAATTTGTTTCATTTCAAATCACAAAGCGTTTTTGAATTATTCGGTCGGAAATGCTTAACATGCCTAAATATGTGTATTCAGATAACAAAAGTATACATTCAGAAGACAGTTGTGTTCTTACAAATAAAATACCATTAGAGTAGTTTCGCTAATCTAACTGATTAAAATACATTATCGTGTACCAACTTTGTTGTCAGCTTCTTTGTTTTAGCTATCTTCTATAAATATATAAGCGAGCTAGATAAACATTCTTTTATATTTTATAATGAAATATAACACTAATTGATATAATGAACGGCACAAATGACGTGTTAAAATTATATTTTAGGTATGAATAATTTGTAAGCGTATTATAACGTGTAGTTTTACGATATTTATAGTTTATGTGTTTAAGAGCTATAAGAAATTTCCGAGTACTGGTATGTTTGCCTTAAATAATGCATAAAATACTTGAAACAACATTTATCAATTATGTATATTTTCATAAAAATATGTGAGTGATTTTAACATAACTGTCATATTTCATGTCGTCATATTTTATCTATATTATCCAGTTCGTCAAAACATAAATTTTAAAATATCATACGTGGATAAGTATGGAATTTAATCGTGTTCTAAAAGTTCAACGTGTTATATAAAGCAAATTTTCTAATCTAAATCAATTATATCTGCAATTAATAGCTTTTTTATTTAAATTTAAGTCAGCGTTGAATTCCCTCTAGTGTTAAAATGTCACTTCTGCGAAATATTTAATTTTAAGCAATTACAAATTAATATAAAACGTCGTCAAATACTAATTATCTTGGACTTCCACAAGTACAGTATCCCCATCCACTTTTACAGCTTCATGTATAAAAATACAAACAGCTTCATGAAAATCGCCATCCAGGGCAATTAAAAAGCGGTCAATCTCTCGAGCAATAGGTCAACCCAGCTCCATCGCATGTCCCGCATTTCCCTGCACCACGTAGGTCAGCTCGAAAATCCAGCGCCCAGCTAACTATACCAGTCCCAGATACAGCCAACTCGTGACGTTACACTCCCGTGGTTCCCCTCTCTCTCTCTCTCTATACTACACTATATCCTCGCCTCGGCGGTTAGCTGCCACGCGAGACTCCGGCCGCGCTGCACGCACAGCATTCGTGTCCGGGCCGTCGGCGCGACCAAGTTGCGATTGTTAATATACACGAGTGCGCGCGTCGTGCAGGCTCTTTCGCGCGGGAACCCGCGGCACATTTTGAATTTGAGATCGGCGAACGCGCGCCGCGCTCGCGATCGAAATCGCCGACGACGCCCGCCGCCCTACTGAGGCTCAGCGGACGCAGTTTAACCCAGTTGTAGTTGTCGGAATCGATTTTTGCTCGAGGAGAGGCGCGAGATATAGCTAGCTGGCTTTGTTACTCTCGGCCTTCTCTTTTTGCACGGGGCCATCGCAGTGGTGCGATATATGCTGCTGAGTTTGGCCGTGTGAGTGTTGAGAGAGGCAGATTCAGTTTGGTTTTGGGGATTGGGCGAGGAAGGCGCGAAGAAAGTTTTGTGTGTATAGGGGGTGTTTTTGATCCGAGGAAGGAGTGTTGTGTGTGCTTTGGATTTTGGAGAACTGCGAGGAATGCTCAAGGTATATTTTTATTATCTGCGGCGGATGTGACTCATTAAGATTGCGAGCCGTGACCTAATCGCTTGAATTGTATTTGGTGAATTTGTCTGAGCTTTTGGAAAATCATTCATAGTTTTTGAAATTGACGATTGTTTTGGAATGAGTATTTTTATTAAATGAAAACTTTGAAACTTGATTGCAGACAAATATATTTGGTCTGTTTGAGAGCAATGCACTTTTGCAATTGGCACAGATTATTTTATCATGACTAAGTTTATTTTATTTCCTCAATGTGATTCACAATTTATTCAGATGGTTAACTTCTTAAATTTCGACAAAAGGGACATATCTGTGGCGAATCGGAAAAACGACTTAAGTCCACTTTTCTTGAAAATTGAGTTTTGAGCGAATTGAGTATCTTTACATAGTATATTTTCAGCTAAAACTGCAAAAAATCAAGAAAGTGTACAAATAAGTGACTCTATCAACTATTTATGAATTATTTTAACATTGGTTTAAATCGAAATTAAAAACTTTAAACCTTAATATATCAAAAACATGAAAAGTGGACTTAAATCGTTTTTCCGGCAATTCACAAAATATAACTGTAGTAGAAGAAAAGTTGTGTGTTTAAGTTACCCATAAAGTAAAGCACTAAAAAATTCCTGTTGCAAAAATTCTTGACCATTGACACTTAAGGAAAGATTATAAATCTTTAATATTCGTGGTAGAATTTCTTTTTTTATTTTACTTTATATTCAATATAATTTTATATTAAAAGCTTTATTTTAATACTGTAATAAAAATTGATGTACTTTTATAACTAACAATAATTATATAACAATTATATAACTATTCGACGAATTCATAAAGTAAAACACATCGAATAAAACAGAATAAACATAAAAAGCGCATTGCCATTTACCTTGAACCTACGTTGAGAACCAGAAATTTTAACGACCGCGATATTTCATTGCACAAAAATCGATGGCAAATAGCCGCGCTCACAGATACAGACACATGCATTACGCACTGCAGTATAAGCGATCTCTCGAATAAGACAAAAAGCAGCAATTAAAAGGCTGAAATTTACCGAACGATTCACGGAAACCAGTTTTATCGTTTGTTTGAAGTGCGCTTTTAAATCGCCGGCGCTCGCGCGTACGCTTATTCGAAGGTGCACGAGTTGCGCAACTATTATACGCTGCCTCGAGTGCGTACACACTGGCCGTTCTTTGAAAATGTCGTTCAACAGCCTTCGCAAGGTTTTAACAGTTCTACGCACTTTTCGTTGCGAAATATCGTAATTATAAAATTGAAAGACCATTGTTATTTATGAGCGTTGATCGGCAGGTGGAACGATCGGCAGGTGAGAAAAACATAAATGCCCGGCATTCCTCGTGCAATTGCGTTGGTATTCCACAGCAAGTGCAGGAACATTCTTAGGAAACTACTTAGCACTGAGGCTAATGCATCTAAGTTTCTACTTAATAACTTTATCTTAGATTTCGAGGAGATTAGGAAGTAAATCGAAAGTAATGCAATGTATACGATAATCAAAATTATGTATTTTATTATTACTGATTTTATGAAAGTTATAGATAATGTAAATCATACAGTAATATCGATATTATTATTTTATATTTAGCTGAGTAGAATATGTTAATCATGTTCATAATAATGTTTATGCTGTTTTAAATTTATAATCAAATGATTTGTGTTAAATTACTGCAAAATTTAGTATTTAGATAATCTTGGAATTTTAACATTTTTCTCTTCCAGTGGTGCAAGTAATAATTTAGTAATTTATTCAAATACCATAAAAAGTAAAACGCACAGTGGCGGAAATAAATACTTGAAATTCTTCATTTTATGAACGATTTGCTTACTAAAATGACAAGATAGAAACTGTAAGAATTCATAACAATTTTCTTTACTTACAGTTAGAAAGCTTAAATTTATAAATTTCTTATGAAGAATTCATATCTATAAACAAAACATACAACCAATAACGTTTGTTATAAAAACATTCGCTAAATCACGAAAAGAACGTACTACAAACATGCTCCCAAACATCCAGCATCTGCAAAGTCTTAAAATTGCTTAACTACTGTACCTTCCTACATTCGCGAGTCGAGATGTGAATTCCCTGCTCCATTCAGCGCTATAAATAAACATAGAAACAGCTCGCCCGCGAAAGAAAAAACTTCAAAAGCTCGTCTATCCAGCGTGTAAACAATTTCCCTAATTGCCGTACAACAGAAAAAGATACACGCTCATCCAGAAATCAAGAGCCCCCTTTAAAAAAGAAAAAAAGCGCGCATCTCAATCTAAAAATTCCAGACTCGCGCAGAACATCTCGCATCTCTCGCGCGCGCTCCCTACTAGAAAAAAAAGAAAGATATATATAGAAAGAAAAAATCCGCGTGCTAGCGTTTACGTAAGACAAATACATACACACATGTGCGTGCAGTGCGCGAGTGGAACGTATTTCGACGATCACTCTCGTGATGATTACTTCACGGTCACGCATCTTTCTCTCTCTCTCTCTGTCTTGCTGCGGAAAGGAGCGAGCAGGCTCCACAACGTCCACACTTTGTGTTTCTGATGCTTTCCGCTACTGGCGACGACGTCCCCCAATAAATAGTTGCGCGCGTGCGTATAATGCGCGCGTAGAGCTGTACAAGCGCTACGAATATACTGCATAATCGAGGGCGACGAAAGAGAAGCCCGGTTTGGACGTCTAGCGATTATACGAGGCTGAGTTCACTTGTAACTTTTTAACGGGCGATTTGTTAGACAGCGCGTTGACTCTTGCAGGGATATTGCTTATATTTGTCGTCGGGATTGCGGGAGTACAAGGACCTTGTTAAAAAAAAGAGGTTGGGGTTTACCGAATATGTCTCAGTCAAGAACGCACTCTTTGTTTGTATATGTAATAGCTCTAGCAGATTTGTACATGTGTTTAAATGTGGCTTCTGTTCAAGCATATATTCATGAATTTATTTATTTTTATATATATACATTCAATTTTTAAAGCTAAAAATAATTATAAAAGTATGCAAGTTTTAATATAATTAGATTTTGAAAGAGTAAAATATTAGGACAATAGTAATAGATAAATAATTTAGTAACTTTGTAAATTTTCATCACTTGTGTTTTTTTCAAAAGCTATATAAATCAAGATTTTTTAGTCTGGTTCTCTAAAATAGGATCTTTTAAACTGCTTCATTGAGATACAATTTAATTGATAGAAGACGTCGATTTTATTGACATGCAATTCCAATTCGAACTCATGTGAGTCCAAATCCATAAATGCATTGTTCACAACAAAGGTATACGCATTATTTTTGAGAGTACCGATATTTCAATAAGATCCCAGACTAAAAGCACACTCCGAAGTGCTTCGGGGCACAATACCGCACTCAAAAACTTGTCAACCTTTACGTCGCACCGCTGCCCACTATTAAAACACGCACCCACCGCACTATATACCTATATATCCAACCTCCACACATTCATAACTCATTTCCTTCCGGCCGCAATATAACAAACCCACTCTCGCGCGTCTCTCCGAAAATTACGTCCCTTCACACTCCCCCCCGCGCTCATATTCACCGTCCCCACGTATACACGCAGTACAACACACCATCGTGCAGCAACTTTGCTCTTTACGATCGTTCTCCAACACAAGGCACTTCGACGTTTCTCGGGATCGCCGCGCGTGCAATGTTTACGCGCCGCGTGCAGCTCGCCATCGGCCGAAGGCACGTTCTCCGATTTAACACACGCGACTGGCTCTGCGCGGGTTTATTTATGCTCGCGGCGGGGGTGGATTCTCTTTTTCTTTTGTTCCAAAAGCCCGGCTCGCGCGATGATCGTTCGGGTTTGCTTTGGTATATATGCGCTGGTCTTAGAAATACGCCGCGCTCGGTGTTTGGACTTTTGGACCGGACGAATTCTTCTCTGTTCTCGCATTTTCTGTTCTCCCGAGCTGCTGCAGCAGATGTATAAGTAAGCTGGCGGTGTTATAAAGTTGGCTGATTTATCGTGAAAAGTTTGACGCGCCGCGAGTCGACGCGAGCGAGCGCCGTCGGTGTGACTGGTTATGGCTGGCGGCCGCGTCGAGAGCTTTATTAATTACTCTAGGAGGATTTTATGGATACCATGAGGGAGCGAAGGGTTATTTTTCTTATTTTTGCACTTTTATGTATAGAGAAAGTTTGTTTTGCATAACGAATCGATTAATTGCTCTTTGTTTGAGTTTTTTTCAGCCTCGGCTTTTATGCTTCGTGTAGAAGGAACTTTAATAAAATATCCAATAATTCATTATTCTGGTGTGTACCATGAGCGTAAAAGCGTATTTATTTAACTTGGAGAGTGCTGCGAGTGCGGAAATCGGATTTTAATTTGTGGCTTTCACAGGTGTTTTCCGAGACATAAAAATATCAAGTTATATATCTCTCCTTATAAGGGTATAACACCCTTGCAATGAGAGCGCTACACCTTTGGGCTAAACTTTATTGAATATTCGTGCTTTTTCAGTCTTTTTATTAAATTATTGATAACCGTAGATCAAATTAATATTTATGTTAAAGAAAAGCTTAAATTAAAGCTCTTTTCGCCTACTTTTGTTTCCTTTTGGAAAACATCCTAGTGTAAATACATGCGTAATTATAATCACAATGAGAGGTACCTTCTGAATAACGTACATATTCGAAGTAAAATAGCAGCTCAATATGTCGAATATAAACAGCCCATTGGATCAAACTACAGGTGCTTTATTTACCGATATCAGAAAACATCTGCCAAAGCCACAGTAGGTATTCATTGTACGATGAGTAATATTTGTGGCGGTAATTTAAAATTCTTAAATAAACTTTGGCATCCCCTTAAAGCATCATCAATATCCGTGTCCCGCACACGTGACACTCTTCTAGTAAGTTTGACACCGTATGTAAAATTATTGGCATACTTTTACTTTATTATTGCGATATATATCTATAGTAGTAACATGTAATTACTTACATAATATAATTTTATTAAAAAAGTTAGTTAAAACAAACATTTTAAAGTTACGTACCATTTTATTGCTACTTTCAGTTTCGAATTGAGCATGCAAAATCTACGTTACAGATAAATGATGAATAGATTTAACAAATCTAAAATGGCAAAGAATACTAGTTTTCATTTCATTATGTGCCAAACGAACTTCATCTTGCATTATTATACAAGAGAAAAAAACTACAAAAGTTGGGCATAACAGCTACGCAAGGGAATAGCACACATACATACATGACGAATTTACACACAAAGCCTAAATAAAGAAAGTTTATAATTGATGCAGAGCAAAGTTGCGTATTACCAGCATAATATGCTCCAGTACGAAAAACCAGGGCATAACTGTAAAGTTCATTCCATTTCCGCACGCATAACAAATGGTAAGCGACTCCTCCGATAACACTTCGCAAGTGCAGTGATAATTTAAATGGAACGTAATTACGGATCTCCTTTTATTAGCTTCACTATTCACCCTAGAAATAGATTTTAAAAGTTAATTTGGCAAGTTCAACGTAGATAGCTTTCAGCTACGTTTTTTTAGATTCAAAGTATGCATTAATGAATTTTTAAATTGTTAAATACGGACATTTAGAATTAAAAATAACTTGATAATGATTTAGAATTTGAGCGCAAATTGATAGCTATTGATTTCAATTGATTTACTGTCACAGCTTGACAGTCCCGACATACGCTTCAAAATATCACATGTTCATTGCACAAATAGATATCCATGCTTCAGAGACATACTAGGAAACACTTGACAAGCACAGTAGAACAAAAATGTATCGATTCCTAAAGCGAAGAAAGTAACATAAACAAAACTACGATCAACAGCTACGTGTACGCAATACACTTGTGCATATATTTGCAATCAATAATGGCTATATCGAAAGGAGGAAAACGACAAATATTCGTCGATGGGTAAAAAACGAAAGTCATCAAAGAAACCACTCCATAAAAAGGCAAGTGCCTTGTCGTCCCCGCGGTTACGCGAGCGCGCCCATCATAAACCGAGACGCTCGAAAATCCTCGATCTCTTACACGGGAGTTATAAAGCCATGGCTCTTTCGTAATCGATAAGTTTGCATTCGAGAGACGTGAATTATGTACTTATAAGTACATATGTGCACATGCCATGTATCTTTTAAATATAATCTTTTTTGTGAGTTATGATTCATCATATATTATAATATTTTATTTACTTTTGATTTAATTTTAATTTTAAATAAATCGTTTTAACTTTTTGCTATTTGAAGAGTTAGGTATTTCATTATACTTAAATTAGACTCTAAAGTAAATTTCGTAGAAAGGAAATCATATATTTCTTTTTAGTGAAATGTCGCGCGGTTTGTATGGCAGGTTATTTATTTTTACCAGTTGAAAGAATAATAAATTAGTGGTAACGAGTAATTTATTAATCTTTTAAGATTTAGATTGCATTGAAGAGTTTAAGTGGTAGTAAATAGTAAACAAACAATGATAACATTTGAAAGAATGTATTTCAATCGTTATCAGAAGCACCCACTTCCTTCTCTTATCATCGCTACAACGATTTTATGTAGGCTATTCGTTTTTCTCCGTTCACACAGTAACAATTTTTAATTTTTGTGTAACTTTCAAGTACATATTAGAAAAAAAAACTAAAAACAATATATTATATTTTCTATTTTTTATGTATTGAATATCAAAATACTTGAACATAAATCATTATACTCATACTGATTCTATGTTTATGTACTTCTTAGAATATATTTTGTTCTTCAAATGACAAAAGATTTTATCCGTCTCTATCATTCGAGCCTTTGAAAGCTCCATATCGAATCGCAAATCGATCCTTCCCAGAAAACCATAACTTCACAAGCGTACAGTTAGTCCCGAAGAGCTCGTAAACCTCCATTCAAAAAAACACACAAAATAAAAATCCGAAAGAGAAAATCGTCGAATTTCAGCGACAGCGAGAGTGTTTAGCGGGCGCCTCGCGGTCGGTGAAATCATCGGTGACGAGTAAACGTAACCGAGCGCGCTTCGTCTCGCCTCTCGACTTTCGAGTCTTCAGCCGCACGAGGAAGAGGAAAAAAAATCGAGTTTTACGAGGCTGCGAGAGCCGCTTAACGAAAGTTAGCCGAAGGAAGATTGCACTCGAGCCGTTGTGTACTTGTGCGAAGTGTGTCTGTGTGCGAAGCGAGTATATATAATGCACCTTGCGTTATAGCTGCGCAGACCACCAACGATTTTATATGCGTAGCGGAACTGTGAGCACGACTGAGCACAGCTAAGCTATAAGCTGAACTGTGTGAAAATCCGGTTGGAATATATAGGGGAGACCGCAGGGTTATCATGGGTGTTTATGGCGGACTGCGCTCTGTAGTTTTAGATGTGGTTTTTCTCTGCGCTGAGTTAGTCTGTTATTGTTATGAGAAGGTGCAGAATGAAACTGTAAAGTTGTGTTTGTCGAGGCTGTTTTTTATTTGCATAATGCCGTTTTCAACAAGGAGAAAATATTATTCTTTATTCTTTTTGTTACTCTTATGATTGTGGTAAAAAGAAATTACTAAGACTGAAGCTAATAGTCCACCAATTATATTTTACATGCCACTCAAAGACCATTGTGTTTTTTTATAGCTTGCAAATGTATGGGGGATGACTGAATTATCCTAATTTCTTAAGATTTAACAACTAATGAATGAACGTTTAAGCTTAATGAATACGTCACGTGACATTTTTATTCGCTTAAATAAAAGGTTTCAAAATTCTTAAATATAGTTAAAATTTATAAAAAAGAGTAAATTAATTTATATATTTCTTGTAACTATAGTTAAGAGACAACTTATTCAGGATTTCAATATCAGGAGAAGCTAGTTGTTACATCTCAACATTATAAAAAAGTGTTGAAGTAGTGTTCAGTGTTCGCATACTGATGCATTCACCTTATATGGAATGCAATAAGTTTTAATGAATTGGTATTATATAATCTTATTTAACAGAGAATATTTGTTTTAGAAAATTTAGTTATTACAATATAAGAAAATAAGAATTTTATTAATTGCTTATTATAAATCTAAATGTTTTACTATAACGGTTATTTAACAATACTTATTTTGCAAAGAAGCTTTTATAATGAAATTTGGTTAATTTTTTTATAGTATAAAGGTAAGGTAAAAGTACCTATTATGAAACACCCTCTTAACTGTGCCCCTTTTATGAAACAGTGTAAAAAATGATAAAACAAGAGATAATTATAACATGTATAAGCGAATATAAACATTTTATTGATAATTATGAATGTTTTAGTCTGTAAATACACGAACATGAGTATTGTTATACAATAAGTACTATCTTAGTATTATAAAAAATCATTCAATTTTGCGTGTCTCCAAACCCGTGCAAATCGGCGGTTTTGGGAACCGAAGCAGCTGATTTACACAACTTTGTTTCTTAACTAATATTTATAGATATAAATGACTAGGCACTATGTGCAATAGCTTAAATTGTAGCTTTCGGTCCGTAGATTTGAATTATCTACTACAAACTGTTTTAATGTTGATACGATTTTTATTAAATATGTAGCTATTTCATAATAGGTGCGCGAGTTAGTGGAAGTCCGTATTTATGAAACAACGTTGCAAGGGCTTTTTTTATAATAATTTTAGCTATTTGCATATTATTTTCTGTGTTATGAAGCAATAAATACTACATATTAATGATATAGCTCCCGTACATATGAAATCTAAGTAGGGTAGTCTGCCCAGTAGATAGACACTGACCAGTAGATAGACGGTTTATAAATATTATTATATCTACGAAACTAATGATTTTTCAAGCAAAATTTCTAATTCTAATTGCATAGAAGTTTGTTACGATTGCATTTAATATGATATTTATGAATGAAATGTTCGTTTTATATGCAATAAAGTATCTTGAAAAATATCGTCTATCTATTGGGTCTTCGCTATGTATAACCTAAAAACCCAATAGATAGACTAACAAAGTAAATGGACATTGTCAATTGTCTATCTACTGGGATATACGTGCTCTTCGCACTATTTTTGTAATTTCTAATTAAACAAAAACTTGTGACACTTTTAATGTTTTTTTACTGATAAATTGAAGTTTCTTATATTCGATAAGTGTAAAGTTGTTTTAAACAAACGATATTATCATACAAAAGTCTGATGTATAAAGTGAGAAAATCCTTAAGCGTCTATCTATTGGGTAGTTTACCCTAACATAAGCATGTTTATTGAATTTAGCAGCCTAACCTGTATACTTATAGATTTCGAAGTCGATACTATAAGGCATAACTCTCAATATGATCATCTTGTTGTAATTCAAAACTTTAAAAAAAAAGATGTTAATCTTATGTTGACGTTATTCCTCCTGTATTTTAGGCGGATTTTTACATAATTTCATAATACGTATAATGGATCACTTCAATATTTTATTAATATAATTAATTATTAACATTTAATTTGCATTTTAAAGGCATTATATGTTTAAGGAAAGTCTTGCCCTTCCAGTACTATGAAAAGTTTTAACGTTATACGATTATTCCATCCCAATTTTACAAAAGTATTCCATAATAGGTACTGTTACCTTATTATTTAAAAATATACTGTGTGAATACTACACTATTCTAACATTTGTATATTATCCACACTTTTTAATTCACTTTACATTAATTCAAACAAATAAACCAATGAATTATAAATATTTAATAAAATAATATCTATATCTATATAAGAAATAATTAAACAATTTTCTGTAATTTCAAAAGATAGTGTACTAAATCTAAATAAATGCATTTTACCAGATAATATTGAATGGACATAGTGTAAATCAACTGTCTAATTTTCAAAGACTATAATTAATATTTTAATTTATTAATGCTATAATTAAGCACGATCAGCTAATTGTCACAACACATATTCCTTCAGTACACCAAATACCATCTGCTTAAACTCAAGAATAATACAAAAAAGTGCTAACTAAGCATCTCGCAAGTTTCCCTTTTCGACATCCCCCCAATTACCCGTCAATTATCTTGATAATTGAGTGTGTCCATCTCTATACCACCGAAAATAAAAGCACTTAACGCCCGGCTCTCTGACTTAATTCGCGTCACAGTTCCAACGTCAAATTGCGTCCATGCGCCGCCTAATACACAATACGCACGCGGTGGCCTTCATAATACACCGTCATCTCGACTTTTATATATTACTTTAATTGAATGAAACTTCATATTTTTCGTGCGCCGGAGCTGCGTAACGAGGAGCGACGGGAGCTCGACTTTAACATTTTGTGTAGCGCCCGCCGTTGGCGCCTCGTCTATATATCCACGACGTTAAATAATCGAATGATGTTTCTTTTTTAGGTGATTACGAACGGCGCATCCAGGAGCTGCGAGAGCGACGAGTGCGACGGTCCGAATAACGGTGAGTCATTCGTTTTCTCAGTTGTATGCGTCTTCTGACTTATTCAGACGCGGATGTGTGTATTCTGACATGGCCTATCGTGGTGGCTGATGTCTTCTTCTTTTTCTGTTCGAGTCTTACGATGAATGTAAATACGACGGTTTTTGTGTGCTTTGAAAGCGACTGATTTTCATTCGATCGTGTTAAAAGATGTTTTTCATTCCTTTTACAAGTCATGTAAAAAGCAATTTGTTTATGAATATCTCGAAAATTAAAATATTTCTATGCATGTATGGTTTATCAAAATATACATAGTATGCAATGATTTTCATATAGTTACAAAATAAATAAATAAATCAATAATTCATTCCATTATTACACTTTGTAAATTTCAATACAATTTTTGTTTTTATTCTGTAAAACACTTCATAAGCATTATCTAACTTATAAATAGCTTTTTAAAGGGTTTTGTATTGCACCATAAATAATAATTAAGTTACTTAGCGTTTTACGGGTTAATTGATACTCTTTAAAACTAAATTGCATTTCATAGTGAGCTCTTGTGCTCTAAATACCTACATAATTTATCTAATACCAACACGGCAAAAAAGTTTTAACTAGGTAAATTAAATTCTAACGAATACAGTATTTTTAGTTTATCGATTGAATTACTTTTTATTTGTTTGCATTATTAAAGTAACATTTTCACAAGTTCATAAACACAGCAAAGATAATTATTATTAATTAATTAATGTAACAATACAGCTCCGTTATTAGTACAAGGATGTCCGTATATGTACGCACTTAATGACAAGATATCATTAAAGCCGTTTTATCTCTTTACTTTCTTAATTAATACTCGATGCTAAGTAATGTCGCACTTTTTGCAGAAAAACCACATCATGACCTTACGTACGCATACAAAAATAATATTTTAATATTATTTATTACTATTTACCATGTCATATCTCAGTAATAAAAGCTCCCACTATTCATAAATATTCATTTAAACCACGCAATATAGCGCAGGCAGTCTCGCTCACACGAGAAATCACTATTCAAATTAGAGAAGAAGAGATAAAAAGCCGCCCACAGATAAGCACAAAGCCCCATGTACGTCCGTCGAGTTTACATCGGTGCCTCCCCCGTCTCCCGATCGCAATCGTACAAACGACCCGATAGCCGCACTGCACGATGCGCTCTTTACAATTCCGTCAATTGAAGCGTACTCGCTCGAATCCAAAGTAAAGCGCGATGGGGGGCGGGGGAGCGGACATGATGCGCGGGCAACAATGCCGCAGTTCGTCCGTTCGATCGAGCCACCCCTTCTTCGGGGGGTTCGCTAATTCGAAATTCGACCTCTTTCTCACGATGACGCTCTCCCTCATGTATATGGTCCCTACATACTCTTCCTTCCTCTCTGTCTCTCTCTCTCTCTCCCTCTCTCTCTAGGTTTGTGAACTTTTTTCTTCCGACTGGCGTGGCGATAAGCGCAAAAGCGCACTGGGGTTCGCATGAAAATAAAGGGTGGTGGTGCTTAATTTATGCCGATTTTAAAGAGCGATATTTCGTAGACTATTATTGTACGAATGGCGAATGGGTGCGTGCTTTTGGCTGTTCTGGATCTCGGTGTCGCGTGCAAGAGTTGGATTTAAATAGATTTTTGTATATTGTGTGCGGAGTATATTTATTGCGTTTGCTGCGGTTCGGTCATTTTTAATCGTTTTGTATAAAATGAAAAGAAAGAGAAAGATATTAGTAAGATCTATTTTCAAAATATATTTCAAAACACGTACATTTTCGTTTCAATCATTTTGAATCAAATATATTCAATTATGCATTTTATATACATTAACAAAAAAATTGAAAAAAATAATTATGATATTCCTTTATTGAGTCGATTTTTTTTTGAAGTTTCAATAAAAATATAATCCTTGATCCGATTCTTAACATGGTTTACGGGCAACAAAAATTTTATAAGACAAGCATCAAGTATTATAGCGTTTGAGGTATATAGCGGGTTCAAGGTGAACAAATAGAGCTATAAAATTTCGAATGGATTTTAAAATATACTTTCTTGATAATTTTGCTTTTTTCACAAACTTTACGGCACAGCGATCCGCCTTTCCTCTTTTCGCGCAAACTAAGGCATTAAAAATAATTGTCGTAAAGATTTACGCATCGGTTGCGTCGGAGCGCGCGTCCAACAGTAAAATCATAAACTTGTCAATCATAACATGAAAATATGGATATAAGTGCCTTATAAACAAGGAGAAAGCACGAGGAAAAAAAAAGAAATAATTCATGACAAAATAAGAGGAATTCCTACAATCAATAGCGCTACTTGTCTTATGACTTTTCATTTATGTATGAAAAAAAGAAAGTTAAATTCGTGAATTATCACTGATATACCTCGCTTTTGTATACAGAGTCGATGATCCCAAATTGGAGCTTTCGATCTCTTATAGAAAACTCGCTTTGCTAGTATGTACCGGATGAATGATTCAATATATGTTAATGCGGCTTCTCTAGACCGAGAAAAAAATTTGTCCATTACACGTGTTTTCAGCTCCATTATTCCTTGAAAGTGTATAAAATATGTAAAACTATTAATATTTGAATTTAAATTGTTTTCATTGGACGTTGACGAGCACGGATGAGTGAGAGTGGCAATATCTCTGTATAATATGTATTTTTACAATAATCAAAACTATAATCATATTATACTAATAAATGTTAAATATTCTATTGAATATTGTTCTGGTATATGTAGTAATGCCACTTTTTAAACTTTTTATTGCAAAGTATAAGTCAGTTATGGACAGTAGCTTAAAAAATAAGTTAAAAATTGTACATCCTTATCCTTTCAAAGAATGATACAAAAATTGAAGAAAAAAAGTTTCTTCTATAAAATTATGTTCACAACATATACTTATGAACAAAAAGATATAATTATTGATATTTTCCTTTTAAAATTTATCAATATCTACCAAAATGACAAAGCTAAAGTATTTTTGATAGGATTTTAAATTCTCAAAAAAGATACTCTTAGTAGTAACCTTCTTCAATAGGTACTTAAAAATTTCTAAAATGAGAATGTCTTACTCGACATAAAAATTGTATGGTCTTAATTAATATTCTTAAGTACGGTTCTATTTAAGAAACTTTTTACGTTTTATTTTTATACCATATTTTTTGTTTTACATACGCTTTTCAATTACATACTTTGAGTATAATCATGCGACATCCGTAATTCAAGAATAACCAAAATTAAGGTTTCAAAATGACACAATCGGCAAACATTAATTCCTACAAAACACAAACTATCCTAAACAAAAACCTACATATCCCCCAATGTGCACGAAGCTTCAAGTCTCTTCGCCTCTCTGCAGTCAGCCCCAACTCCACGACAGCAACAAAACCTCCGCAAACAAAGCTTAACGAGCACTTATTCGCACCTTGATCTTCCCCCTCCATACCCAGCATCTTTTTTAATTCCGTATAAGAAGCACCGCGCCGCGTCGTTTACGTGACGACGCACAACTGCAGCCTCTGAGTGCACGCGGTGCATGCTGCACGTCATCCCCGCCATCAGCCGCACACGTGCGAGAGACTCGCCGCACACACAAGGCTTCGAAAATTTCACTTTCAGCTCGTAAAAGCAAATCGCTCGGCTCGGTGCAGATCTTCTCACTTAACACTCCAACGCGCGCGGCCGTTAAAAAGCCTTCGCGTTCGCCTTGCTTGCTCTTTCTCTGCCGGGCGCGCGAAATTGCATCGATCATACCTTCGGTCGTTCCTTCGTTCGTTCGTTCCTTGATTAAGCCTAACGATGCTCCAACTACTGCAGCCAGGCAGCGAGAGGAAGAAGAGCGTAGGATGCCGACGAGGATGAAGTCGTCGGGAGAAAGAGGGAGCAGGGACAGGGAGAAGCTGGAGCCAATGCTGGAGCTCATCACAGAGAGGCCGGGATAGGTATACACGCGACGATGGCTCGGATCGAGACGCGGCTGATTGAAATCGCCCGGTCGTTGATCTTGCGCCTGTGCGGCTGTCTGTGCCTATGTCTGTCTGCTGATGGCGGCTGTGGCGCGCGCAGCTGACTGCTGCATAAGCGAAAAGTGCAAGAAAATTGACGATGGGATTTGAATATTGCCACCGTCACCGCCGCCGCCGTCGACGACGGATAGCTGGATTATGCTTGGGACTTGGAAATGCTTTTCGCACTTCGTTGCTTTGTGGGATGAGAAAAGCGGGGAGAAGAGCATTGTATATAGGAAAAATTATTATTCTTGTTATTGTTTCTGTGGCTCCGAGGCATAACTACTTAAGTCCTTTTGTAGAACATTCAGATTTTCATGGAATTCGTACGTTTGATTGACCCTCTTTCACACAATACTTGCAGAAAGTAATAAAACATATCAATAGTCGATACCAACTATGTGCATAATGACTTAAGTTCACTTTTTTGATTTTGTTAACGGCGTAACAATTTAATTGTATTGTTATGCTATCTTGCAAAGAAACGAAATGAAATTGTTATATTCAAATGTATGATTATATTTGTATTTGATGCCCAACTAGATACACAAACTGTCAAGTTTCATATTAGGCATATCTCTAAGAATGAATCAATGAAAACTACTGATTGTAAGTGAATAGTCAGTGATTCAAATAGTGCCAAGTGTTCTACTGCGAAACAGTGAATAGTCACTGATTCAATTAGTCAGGAAAAGTTTACTGACTCAATGAGTGGCAATTCACTGATTTTATCAGTGAATTTCTTACAGCTTCAACGGCGGGATTCACTAATTCATCAGTGAAATTTTCACTGCCTAATCAGTGGATTTTCACTGTTTGGGAAAAGTTTAATTTACACACCCACGCTTATTTATATTAATTAGTTATTTATTATATTATAAATTATTGAAACAAATCCCTCGTCTTCACTGGCAATTTAATAGAGTCTCGCTTTAACTTTCAATATTGAATAATGCCTCGTCTTCACTGGCAGTTTAATAGAGTCTCGCTTTAACTTTCAATACCGAATAACATTTATGTTGTTTAGAAAAGTAAAACGGTTCTAGTGTGAAAAAATAGAAGAAACAAATATCTACACAATAGAATCTTTAAAATTTACTAGCAATTTAATATTAAAAGTTAAAGCGAGAGTCTATTAAAGTACCAGTGAAGACGAGGCAATAGCGATTATGATAGAGACATATTTAGTTAGAATTAAATTAAATTATTATAATAATTTAATATTAGAAAAAAAATTTTGATGTTGGAGGGAATCAAACTCTCGATCTTCCGCACGCCAGTTGGACACCTTAACTCACCCACGGAGATACTTAAGTAGTAAATTTTCGAAACTTGTATATGTTTAACAGCTTCCGCGCGCATGATATATTTATAATGTTACTAGTTCCATTTATTTACATTTACGTGAATGGTTTTGATCTAAAAAAGAATTTGTAAAGTTAATATTCTTATTTCTATAGCCATTTAAGAGGACGCCAAATATATCTGTTCTAGTCTAATGAAGTATTTCGCTATTCAATTAAATAACAACTTCTTGATCTAAAAACTAAGACTTGTACCCGTTTTGTGTAAAAAAAAGGGAATATATTATGCGCTAAAAGTTTGCCTATCCTTGCTTTATTTTTAGGAAAATATTGAATTGCATACAATATTATCTGCATTTTTGTGTAGGCAACGTTTAACTTATGATCTAAATTGAATTCTATATAACGGTTTTTATGGTTTCATACGAGATCATAAGTTGAATTTATGGTAAAGCTTTTCAAGATTCGAAAGACACGCTGAATTTATTAATACTTTGCATACTTTAACGATAGATGTCATAAACTAAAAGAAAGATTCTCTAGCCTTTAACGTAAATCATGTTATATGTCCCTTTTTCAATGAATTTATTATGAGTTACGGCGGTATCCCTTAAAATGTATTAAAACTTAAGGAATGAATTTTTAAAATCAAATTTTATTACACAATAATTATATTAAATCGGACATTTATGACACAATATAATATAATACTTCGTTCTTTATCTCTTACAATAATAGTTATCGCCCATTCTCATAATATTTGATATTGTAGATAGTCATAAAATCCTCAATAAAATCAGTTATCTAATATTCATTTAAAAGCATTATCAAAAAAACAATTATATGCTAAAACCCCAGAACCTACGATTCCAATTTTCCCAAAGCCTTCACAACCCCCATCACGAATACACAGTATTCCCTTAACGTCCACACTGCATGCTTCATTGTCGCCAACAGAAGCACCTCCAAAGACAAAAAGGCATCACGGCAAGGAGCCCGCGCCGAGCGATAGACTGAACAAAAAAAAACTGCGTCGGCTCGCGCGCAGCAGGTGCCTGAGCAAAACTATCTCATCCGGTCGTTAACCCGCTCTCTCTCTCTCTCTCTCCGTGCCTCGGAAGGCCCCCGGATAACTCGCGCGAAGGGTAATTTCGACCCCTCGATGCGTAATACGCGCGCGCGCGACGCGCAAGAGAGTCTCGCGAGATACTGCATGCACGCGTATATAACGCGTGGCACATGCGAGGAGGACTAAACCGGCGGAACCTGATTTGACGCTTGCGTATATACTCGCTCGAAATTCTTTTGACGAGGCTGCGGGCGATCCTCATCGTTGTACGTATGGTAGATTTGACGTGCTGTGTAGTGGGGTGGATATGAAAGGGCTTTGAATTACAGGATAATTCTTTTACTGCAAATTGAACTTTGACGTGTCTTTGAAGGAGAGTTTGAATGCAGCGAGACAATTATTGTATCACACGACGAAATTTTTTTAACAAATGCTTTTTGTCATTTTTTCCTAATACTTTATATCGAATAAATATGTGTAAATATAGGGAAGAGATATGGTATCTAGAATACAGTACATTTTTGTGCTGTTAAAGGGTGTATATAATTAATAGGTCATTTTTTTGGCGATTCAATGCTTATACAATTTATAAATATTAATTGAAAATTGATTCTTTCAGTAACAATTAAACAGATATTTTGTAATTGGTTTATGAAATAGAAGACAGCTAGAGCAGCATGTATAATTTTTCATTGATATCTAAAGAAAATTTTTATTGAAGTTTTTATTATTGTACATTGTCATGACAAATACCGAAATATATTTAGATCATTTTTGTATAAAATTTCTTAATCTGATTATATTATGATTGTTTATCTATACTTATTTTTAAATAGCTGCATCAGACATATTAAACTTTTAGTTTACGGTTTCATACAAAAAAATTTATTCAAAAGATATTGAGCTGAACAATTTATAAAAAATAGAATAATCATGTCTTCTGATATAATAGCATAGCTACTGGCCTTAAACATAAAATGATCTTTTATACTGCTTGCGTAAAAAATATTAATTTAAAGTTTAGCTGCGAATAGCTATTAATCATTAACGCCTATCAAAACGATTTCCAAGTATAACCCCATATAAAGCACATTTCAACGCATCAAACAAAATCACTCCGAATCGGCTTTCAAATCAAATCTTCCTACTTAAAATTACGCGCGCGCCGCATAAGTCGCGCTATACATTATATCTTACCCCGAGAAGATCGCGCGAAACGCCTCGAGGCTTTAACGCGCTCTGGGGCAGAAATCGCTGCACGTAAAGGAATATATAGCCGCGCGCGGCGAATTCGTTGTGCAGTCATCCGTGAGATTGCTTCTCAATTCGGTTGGCGTTTATATGCGTTTGGATGCCGCCGTCGCGCCGTCTTTTTTTCACCTTTTTTCTTTATACGTGTGTGTGTGCGCGGCACATATAAGCTTGTATACGCGCGAGCGACGTGCAATTTTCCCTTTGATTCGATGCCGAGGATGGGCGATGCGCGGTGCGTGGTGTACGATATGATGCCCAAGCCTTGACGCGTAATTGAGCAATTACGTGTGCTTGGCTGAATGCCCCGCGCGTGCATTGGCGAGTTTTTGCACATGCGATTCCGCGTACGGGCGATGAGAGGTTTCGATGTCGCGAATCTTTCGGTGAAATGGATTTCCCTACGTTAAGTTTGATTTGAGTTATGCGAAGGTGCGTTCTTGTACGGAAGTGCATTTTGATCAATTTTTATGTATTCAAAATTGATGAGGTTTTACAAGAATTCATGTACTTACTAATAATACGATTCTACAATGCAGATACGCTTATATTTTGAGTACATTGCAATTATATTTTATTTTGTATTTGAAGAGTAAGATACTGAGGTCTTATATTAATAACATTGATAATGGAATACGATCATTGAATCAATAAACACTTATACCGTTTATCTTTCGAAAATAAAACAGATATCATGATAAATATAATTGTTTATACATGTTATTCTTAAAACTCGCATAGGCTCTTATAAAACGTTAGCACCTGAAAGTTTAATATTAATATTAAACTTGAAAATTAAAAAGACAAAGAATATGCAGTTTCACATTAACAATATTTTCATTAAAACTTCATATATTAAATTTCATAAATATTGTATATCTCATAAAATGGAAATTTTGAGAAAATATAAGGCGCAAAGCTTACAACAATGAATACAGAATGTCAGAAGTTATAAATATATTACTGTTGTCTCTTACGTTTTATTATAGGATAACCGATGACGTTATAAATGAACGGAAAAGGAATCTGCGCTTAAGGCCTTGTTGAGATTCCATTATCTCGCGTACTTTTGATAAAGAATTATCACACAGACTAACGTCAATATTTGCATCCTTTGTGCGTAATACATAAAATAAAAGAATGTTTTATTATGGCAACGTTTATTACCGTATACAATCAAAGGAGCTTCTTTTACGAGGACGAAGTACTTAAAACTTCTTTTGTCTTTAAAAAAATGAAAAAAAAAATTTAGGTCTGACTATTCTGCACTCCATTCACTTTTATGGTATCAAATATTATTAAATTTTATATTGTTGATAATAATTGATCCATCATTTCGCCGAAAGTTTCTCATTTGATAAGATCGCTTATAGATAATATTCCTCAAGTTAATCAAATTCTCTTACACCCAAAATTACATAAAAATAATTAATCATTACTTTTATCATTGATCAAACAAATGCGTCGACACCCAAGTCGCTCTATCAAACGGGAAAGCACAAATCTCCCTCGAAAAATCTCCATCTCACAAACTTCAGCATCGGAAAAGCCAAGAGAGCGCGGAAAAACACTATATATACGCACGGTTTATCTCGAAAAAACAAAGGAAACCGTCGGGCATTATCTCTCGCGCAGGGGAAAGGCGCCGAAAACCCGTCATTATACGCGTGAATCGCACGCACACTGCGCTATCGCTCTCGTCTATATAAGTATCGCGTCTCGCGATCTCACATATATAAGACGCTCACCTCCGCGCGATCGATACTTTATAATACGCGCGTGCGTATATACGTATTTATACGGTGTCGGTTTTCGCACGAAAAAAAAAGCGCGAGAGAGCGAGATGAGAGATATCCTTCGTCGCGGCCACGCAACAGCGTCATTGTTTCGCAATGGCGTGTGTGTATATATGCATGCCTACACCTACATGTGTACAGATAGGCACCTGATATATTGCACCGGCGACTAATCGGCGCGAGTGAAAGCAGCAGCAGCAGCAGCCGCCGCCGGCATGCAAATATCCGCGTGGCAATTTCCTTATTGGTGACTTATGTCGTGTCTCTCTTGCTCTTTTCTTGCGAGTTGGGGCTTTTTAAAGGCGTGTGCGCGAGCGACGTGTTAATTGAACGGCCGTGCGGATTTTCCTTGCGATATAATTAAATTCTTTTTTACGGGCTGTTAAGCGCGCGTAATAATGAAATTTAATTCGATCGTGTATAGTGTGCATCGCGTAATTGCGTAATTCTTTATTGACGCGCGTGTGTGACGGTGAAAGTGGTTTTGCAAAAATCTGCGTTTGGTGAGAAAGGCGCGCTGCTTAGTCGAGCTATAACACTACTCTGGGAGTTTGATTGAAGCCGATGAAAGCTTTCTTTCTCGTATATGACGTTGTGCATTAGGTAATGAGAAGATACATGTTAATAATGAGAAACGTGATTGCGAATGACTTTTTTATGTAATACCTATGTGTGAAAGATGGCAAAGATAATTCATGAAATAATAATCAGTATTATTGAAAATATTTAATAAAAATCGCGATGATCAGTTTCAAGGCTTTAACTCATAAAATAATCAAAATAATATCCTACTAACAATGTACTTTTTAATATGACTTTTAGATATAGTATTTTCAATCGTTAATTTATTGACAAAAATTGAATTAAAGAAATTCAATTAGTGTATTCACTAATAATTTTATCTTATAAAAAACTGACAGAAATTCACTTTTTAACTCATACCATACCGCAGTACATATCATTTTTAAAAACCGAACCAAAGCAAAGAAATTTATTCCCTGCTTCATTCTTTAATCGAAAGGTATTGGTAAACATTTGCGGGAGAAACCGATTTCCACGCTCGGAACAAAAACTTCATGAATAGTGTATAGTTCGATAGTCAAACATACCTAAAAAGAAAAGTAAAACGAAAAAAGCATCGTTTCCTCCAACCACATTGTTCTGGTCGTTTGATAAAAGCGGTAAATCGTGATTTCCTGACTCTCGAGTGAAAGTAACATTAAAATTGTCGTCCTCGTCATAAATAAAGATTTTAGATTATATGTCCAAACGTCTTTTGAATTATAGAGTTGGATTATATGAGGAAATCGACATTATATGACTTTAAAGTCAAGACTCTATGAACACATGAAAATAATAATAGATGTACGGAAGGAAATAGCATATAAAAACATTATTTTGATGAGATAGCTGGTATTAAAATAATGATTTAGTATAAGTACAAGCCTAACGAATATAAGGAATGGCTTAATTATAAAGCTAATCCTTTTACAACAATAACTCTTATAATTAATAAACAAATAAATAACGAAGCTATAAAACGCGTTCAACAAAATTTATAGTTCTTTCTTCGCAATGCGAATCTCATACCAAGCTCCCAATTAACCCACAAAACAACTTTTTGCAATCATCGACTAGAAAAACAATATGATATATGCCTCGGCTCGCCTCTCTCGTCAACGACACACCATACCAGATAAAAACCTCATTTTCAGCATGACTCTGACTCTCCGTAGCCTTCAGCATCGCCTAAATAAAACATCACCGTCGCGCGTTATCCGATCGCCGTGCAAAAAGGCGCCTCTCGCGAATAGAACGCAAATCAGAAAGTCGGCAGTGTGCAGACGGCCGCATCTCTCAATCCACGTGGTGCATATATATATATATATATACCTATTACCTACTCTCCATCCTCTCTGCCGATTCGCGCATTAGGAATCGATGCGGGGCTCCCTCGCGTTTTTATTGCGCTCTCCTCAAGAAAGTGCCGGCCGATCGACGATCATCGGCCTCTCTCCAGTGTGAATAGGTATGCGTACATATAAGATGTACTCCTTTCTAATGGCGGCAGTGAGACGCTAATGGAACTACGCGAGGTAATAGCGTTTTATGTGCAGCTTCTTTTTGTTGCGCGCGAATTGTATAGGGTGCTATTGCGTTTTGTACTTTGCCGCTGAGTAGGAATGCGTTTCCTCGCGCGAGATGACCTTGGACGAGGATGCGCTAGTGAATGCCAAAGATAGCTATGAGCGATTTTTAGGAAATGTTGTAAGATTTTCATTCATAAATAGACTGTCATCGTGTAATCCGGTTATGGAAAGATTTTTATCCAATACCACCTACACTTTCGGTTGCTTTGAAATATTTCACTTCCATGTGTGCAATTGTGCAAAGGAATTTTGTTCAAAAAGGGATGCCGCGAAGGTGACATATTAACTAAAGATAGATTTACCACAATTTAACAATCATACATTTCAATCAGATCTCCATCGAATGCAGAATTATTCATCTTGTACATTAAAACTTTGAATAACAATGAATTTTTGTGTTGCTATTGCTGTATTCACTCATAACTGCGAGGAATAATGAGGATTCCATGGAAAATAACGTGCAATGTAGATGATATTTTATATAGTTTTCTGTAAATAATTTATAATGTAAATAAAATATTTGCTTTGTTTGAAACATAGAGCTTTAAGATACAATTTTATGATATTTATATGAAATTTAACAGTCGTCAAAATAACCCACATTTAGATTTATTATTTTTCAGAATTATTTTATATTTAAATAAAATTAAAACTTATTATCTCGTATTGCTTTTCAAAATCATATGAACATTTTTATTCATCTTTAATGTATATTTTATAGTTAGCTGATAATGTTGCCTAATATAATTTTAATGTTATAATTGTTGGAACAAAGTCGGATATTCCATATTTGGTAACAATTGTTGTGTTTTTTCATCATAATAATTATATTCCCTATATATTCATATAATTATTTTTAATGCAATTTTCCTCATTGTTCTGAAAAAAAAATAAGTGAAATTATCCAGTTTTGTTCAGACACTACTTGAAAAATTTGTATGGCCACCAATTATGTTTAAAAAAACCTTACAACAATCTCGAAACGAATAACAAAAACGAAAGATGAATAAATTTCTAAAATATTAATTACAGAAATATTCAATGTTAATATATTATAGAAAACATAATTAACAATATAATAAATAATAAAAAACATAAGTAGAGTGAATAACTTCAGTAAATAATAATTTTCTGTATTCAAACAATATAAAGGAAATTTGAAATAATATCATTCTGCAACACAATCAACAATAGAAATTGCAGTTTACGCTTTGTAACACAGTTTTACTAACTAACGAGTGATTAACCAGAAACTTGTATATTTAGGCACTTTCTACTTGTACTTAGAATCGAATTTCTACCAAGAGAAAACTGTAAGCAGCATTAAAATTTGGTAAAAGCCGTTGACCTACTGCTACACATTACATGATATTTATCTTATTCCACGTCTACACTCAATCTCACTATATCTACACTCACTTTTTATAATATATCCAATACATTTTATGGATCAACCAAAAATCTAATGTTGATATTCACCATAAGAATGTCTATCATAATATACAACATAAAAAAAAATTTGTATTCGATATTTTATAATTTAATTTTTTATGAGTATAAGATTTTGTAATATGTTAAATTATCAAATAATACCGTAAACCATCTTCAGTAAACATTTTTTAATTAAGTGACGATATCACTGACACAACATTTTTAATGCAATGTAGCGCCATTGACCTTAAATCTGTACCTGAATTTAGAATTAACGACATCATATACACTCTCAGTGAACAATTAGGTCAACACCTGTTAACTAGCGCAGACCACGTATAAAATATATACACCTATAATTAAAGCACATTCCACTATTGCGCCAAATCCTCGAGCTCGCTTAATTACTCTTACACCCCGAAAACTGCAATAATTATCATCCCAAAAACAAACCACCAATTAAACTATATAAAGAGTATATACACGCATGCAGTTCTTCAATCCGCACGAACGAAACCAAAAGCCCATTCTATCTATCTAATACGGCATATCACGCGTACTCAACGCAAAAAAAAAGGTGTAAATAAATACTGCATGTCCGCGGTTTCATCGAGCGCTAATTAATGAGAGAGAGAGAGAGAGAGAGAGAGAAAGAAGAGAAAAAAGCGCGGCAGGAATGGGGATACACACCGGCCGCGCGGTTACCTCATTTCGCCTCACCTTGGCGCACATACACGTGTATCTCTCGCACCTCTGTGCACATATATCCGATTAGTAGCCGGCGCGAAGCCTTACGTCAAAGATACATATATACACATACATGCACATACATACAGACATACATACGTGCCACGCTCTCTTCCTCGGTTTGATATATACTTATAGTTTGGCACGCGCGCGCGCGCTCCTCCAGCGTTGCGCCTTGTGTCGCTAGCGGCAGTACAGTGCGCCGCGATGTCCGAGTCGGAGGATGACGAGGGGGCGACGGTGCGCGACAGGATCGCCTTTCTCGAAGGTTGCGGCGAACGACTGAGATTTTACACTCTTTTGAATTTCCGCATTTTTTTTCTATTTTTTTTTGTTAGATTTTCTTTATTTTTCTTTCTTTTGAGTGGTCTGGAGCGATGGTCGAGGTTTCGCTGATATGTGGCAGTGTTGAATGTATGAGGCGGTTTGAATGCTTAATGATGCGGATTATTTTAGTGGAAATTGCCGGTGGATGTGTGTCAGTCATTTAGATAACGATTTTTTGCATGCGAATTTTTGTTACTCGTAAAATTGGGGTCAAATTCAAGATGTGTGTAAAGAAATAACTCAGAAAGTGAATTATATAATAAAATTTATTATAATACTTTGTAATGAGAACTTATTAAATAAAAAACGTATGTATTTTTGTTTATGATAACATTTCATTAAATAGGTATTTAGTAGATAATCGATTTTTTGAACATGTAGACAAGAGTCGGGTATAGGACGGTTTAGCGGGTCAAACCTCAATATGTGTACACTGTGCTACTCTACATTTTGCAATCTTCGAGAAATCATATAAGCCGGCAGGAAAAATTGTAGCAGAAATGATTGAAAATGAGCGCTATTTTGTATTATGTTCTTTTAGATGTACTTAATGCTTCCCGTATTCCTTTTATCGTTTATTTATACACTATCCGTTTAAAAAACTTACTAGTACTTTCTCGATATACAAAAGGAAATCCATAGTCATTTTTCTAAATCTTTCAAATTACTGATAATATTATCTATTTATACGTAAAGTTGGTTATTCATATACCGGTTTGAAAAAGATTAATCTTGATGCACGTAAAAAACTTTTAAGTTTAATTAATCATATCATGATGCACTTAATATAAACAACGATTAAAATACTTGTGACAATAAGAATATTTCTCATAAAACTCAACAGCTAAAACCATATAAAAAGGCTTAAAATATTACGAGAATTAATTTTTCAAAACTGCCGCGATTATCACCCACGACAATATTCATATCATATTAATTATATTTAAAAATCATATCTCAATATAAGGTCTAGAAACTAAAATTGTCTCAGCAATTGAAAATAGAAATAATTGAAATTAAATTCGTTTTTCGTTTACAGGAAAGGACATAATGGCACCAGTCTTGGGTGTACCACCTCCGCCACCACCTGCACCGCACATGGGTCCAGATGGTTTGATTCTGCCCCGCAAGCCATACAATCCGTGTTTAACTTCGAATAGCCATAAGGATCTTCACAGGGAACTGCTATTCAACCAAAAAGTGTATGTCGATGATGTCATGTCGTCATCTCTATTTTAAATTATTTCTTTTGAAAACTACGATATTATATTATTAACTTTTTCTAAATATACAATGGGTTAGCATAAAAGATACGGTTTTCTGTTAGGAACAAATTTCTGCCACATATTAAATAAATAATTATATAAAAGTCATTATGATTGAAAATTAGTTTAAAAACATATTGGATACTAATTGAATATTCTGATATGTTTATATATACTGTGTAGTACCAACTTGTTATGAAAAAGATATCGTGATTGAAAATTGACTCTCCTTTAAAGATTTTCTTTAAAAATTAATTTTCTTGATACATTTTATATTTATTATAGAATTGATTTTTCTATTTACACTCAGAAGACTCCTATTTGTGGGGAACTGAATTTTCTTCTGGAGGAAGGAGACATCTAGTAGAAAAGAGAAATTTATTTTGTTTTAGAAATTATTTCTTTTTCCAAAGGTGCATGCTATTCCGCATAAATTAAATTCTCCTAGTTATCTATTTTGAAAGGACATCCTCTTAGGACGAAGGATTGTTTTCTGAGTATAAATTTATTTAGTTGTATTTTATTTTTACTGTTAGAAAGAATAGTAAATCATTTTAGAGAAAAAAGTTTCCACGTATATTACAATTTTAATTTCTTTTCAATCTAAAAAACATGTGATTACTTTTGAATAAAATATTTAAAATTAATTTAATAACAACAGTTGAAAGATCCATGGAAAAAGGGAGAAATGCCAAGCTTTGAATTTTCGAGTTTGGCTCTTCTACACATGGGGCGTTTCGCGTCAGATCTCCTAGGCCGAAAAGCGGCCATGAAAGTCTTACCTTTTGGGCACTCGCTTGCTGTACTGTAATACAAACGATGCATACTTTGTCTATGTATTTTTTCGTCAGCTTTTCGATGTTGACATTTTTTTTTTAAATTCTTGCGTTTTGACTTTGAAGAAACATGAAGTGTGTTATATCTCGAAAATGGCATATTTAACATTTTTTTATAGTCTAGTTCAAAAGTTCAGATTTCTTTTTACGTCGCAATAGCTATTTTAAAAAATGTACTTTTTCGTTATTTTCAAGGAATTAATCGACGAAAATCCGACACAGTGTTGATCCGGCACAATGACTCAAGCGTCCCGGCCGCGCGGTTTTGTGCTGTAGTTTTAAGGGGGTCCGAAAGTCAATTAAGAATTCAAATTTCCCACCTAGATTTTTTACCGATCGAGTAGTGAATAATTATTTATAATTATAAAAATACTTATATTTAAACAAAACTCAAACTCACTAGCCCTTCATTGAGCAATAATGGACCTATGTGCGACGTTTCAGACGTTAAAAACAACAGCACCCTAAAAGATTATTGAAATGAATGTTTATAAAATTATTTTAGTTTAGTTCCTTTGATCTGCAAAATCTTTCGATGTTCACTTATTTTTTCTTCTATATAAGTAGCTTATTAGCTTTTATTTAGAGATATAATACATTCTACATTTTTTTAAGGTCAATACGCAAGATCAAAAAGAAATGTCTTCGTCATAAAGCTGAAGAAAAAATACATCGAAAACGTATGCAAAGTTTTTTTGATAGATATATTTTAAGCAAGCGAGTGTGGCGAAGGTAAAATTTTCACGCCTGCTTTCCGGGTCTGGGAGATCTGACGCGAAACGCCCCATATTTTTGTCTATGAGCACCTTATTACTAACCATAGGGCTACCATTGCGAGTCATATCACCTTTGGCGTAAGACCTGTTAAAAAATATTGTGTACAACAAAAAAAATTGCAATAAATTATATTGTATTAAAAAATATTTCGTTTTCTGCGAAAAGCATAAGCTTGGCATTCCCCCATTTTCCCGGGGACCTTTCAGTCATATATTTTTTAAATAAATTTCTATGGTCATGCTATAATTAAGTAAATGTTGTCTATTTTCAGAGGAAGAAATGTCCTTAATCAAAAGAGTGAACTTCAGCGAGCGTTGGAGAGACACAGAGAAATGGTTTCTCGCAAGGAAGCTGAAAGAAATCTTGAAGAGTCAATCAAAAACGATCCTCGAACAGCGTTGCAACGAGCCATTGAACAAAGAGCGAAACACATACAGCTTTCGGTAAGTTTAGTTCATTGCTACTTGATAATCTTGTGAAATATTTCATGTGTTAAAAAGATCAACGGTAAAAATAATTATAAAAATAAAAATATTATTAATGATTGTGAAGTTGTTATGCATGCATAAGTATGCGAGTTAATTTATTTTTATTTTAAATAATTTAAAAGCTAAAATCTGAAAATTTACTTTTAATATACACTTTTTACTTTAAAACGAGTTTTTCATTAGTAATTATTTCTAAATAAAAGAACCATTTCAGAAAATCATAACTTACACATAAATATGTACTTATATCATACAAATCCTAAAGTCTTTTTAGCTGCTATCATTAGATTATCTAAAATAGTCTACTTTAAAAAAAGTATAATTAAGGTGACCATCAAAGAAAACTGATAGAATTAAAATAAATTGTTTGTTTCATATAAGTATGAAATTAATCTTCACTTCCTTCAATACTTCCAAATAATTCAGAGAAAAATCTATAAATTCAGATGTCTTTGAAAAAGTTTTACGATTCAAGTTTTTACTTTGAAATATATGTATGCACGTTCCTCTCCCGCTGCAGCGATCTATCAATCATCACTAACGCATATCAATTTGTCTCTCGTTCGCAGCAACAACCTCTGCCGATGGAGCCGCCTAATCCCTTGGCGACCGCGAGGGCGAAATTGCGGTCACGCACGGACTCACAGTGAAGCGCAGCTGTTCGAGCCTACATGAGAAGAATCGATCTTATTTTGCGGAAAAAAAGCGTTAACGACAAATCGCGAGTTTTCACAAATATATAAACAAACAAACAAACAAACAAACAAACAGAGAAAAAACAAAGTTATATATTATACATCGGAGAAAATCTTGCGATATATTTCTTTTGTGCGACGGTACCTTCGCGTCTGTGTAAATAACTCAGAAAGGCAAAAAGTTATAGAGAAAAACATTGCGTAAGCCCTTTACCCTTACCTCACAATATTATATTTATACACTATCCGCACTTGTACGTACATCGCATTCAATTTCAAACAAAATCGACGCGCGTCGCGCGTCTCTGTCAATGAAGAACGAGATGATGTATCGATGAAAAAAGAAAAAGAAGGAAGCGCGAGTAGCCGAGTTGAAAGTACACGACGACGATCGATTATTTGGAATTTGGGACCAGCTCCGAGACAGAGTACACGGAAAAAAGTGCAACAATCTCTCCAACGTGTTATAAATGACAGCTGCTGAATCTTGAGTCTTCTTCGACTAAGGCCTTACTTGTACTATATTTCTTTAGAACGTATTGCTATAGCTGTAACGACTAGGCCGGTTATGTCTGCAGTTTGTAGAATTTAAAATCCGGGGTTAATTTAAGATTATTGAAAATTTAACAAGCCGAACGGATCAAAAGTATCTCTGCTGTTTTCTTTTCTACGATTATAATGATGATCTACGATAATAACTAATGGTATTATATAGATGATAAAAGAAAAAAAGGAATATTATTGTCAAAAATTCAAATAAAAATTGAAATTATTTTATTGGACTTAAGTATTATTTTTCCCGCCCTCATTTTCTCATAAGAAAACGAAAAAGCCAGGAGAAAAAGAAATCAATTCACACGCAAGATAATACAGAGTATGTCTTTACGTATATACGTAATATGTGTACATACTTACAAAAGGAAAAAACAGTGACAAAACTCTCTCAATTACACTGAATATAAATCAAATCATCAACTTCAATGCCACGAGTCGCACCTTTCCAAGTGTAAATTTTTATTTTCATCGGTGCATTGAGAAACACCGCACAACAGTCAGATTGCCCGCTGACACCGTTTACTTTATATAAACAACTAACATCGCAGTTAAAATTTTCTTATTCTTTTGAAGCTCGTTCGAATCGCGTATAGACATGCATATGAGAACTACTGTGCGTCCTCGGCAATCAAGTTGATAATTGTATTCAAGAGACTTGTATTTAATAGTCATCCCCTCGCGAAATGACTTCCTTGCACGTAGGTCGCAAAACGATCGTGTGCTCGAACTGAGCAGTGTAAGATCCTTTCACGTCGACCAGCGGGGGATAGGCTTCAACGGCACCTTTGTCGCACAGGTCTTTCAGAGCCATTTGATACTTGGTGCAGCCAGCGCGATCCAACCAACGCTTGCAGAACGCGAGTGTACCTAAAGATTAAGACAATAAATATAGAATAAATTTAATCGGACTCACGAAATGGTAAATTTAACAAGCATCAACCAAAACAAAGTGTTCACTCTTAAAAATTTGTTAATTTATGCAAATTAATAAAGTAAATGATAAGTAAAGAAATATTTTAGAAATTGTAGAAATGTACCAAAAATGTAATAAAACATGTATGTTATTGTGATGAAATAATATTTAAATAAACTATGTCTGTTAAATAAAAAGGAAGATTTAAAAATATATGGCTATACTTGTACAATTTTTTGCACAATTATGTAAATTATTTAAAATTGTTGGTTGAGAGGTGAAACGAAAAGTTTTTTATACTTGTACACAAGAGATATCTGAATTTACCACCCAACCAACGGAACGAACTTCTTTTATTTTGATTAAAGGTCATTAGTTATTTCTTATAATAGTCAGTGGACTTACTAAAGTGCTTGTTTATTGTATTTAGGAGTGACTTGCTGCTTTGTAGCCTTAGTGGAACAAAACCAGCATCAAAGCTCTTCATATAATGAGAACAATCATAATCATCATGAACGACACCTCGTCCAGTAGATCCAAATGTTTCAATCGCATAGAACTCGTTCTCCTCCATTCTGGTAGCTTCACCACCTTTTACTATTGGCACAGTTTTCCCAGCATGGATTCTATAAGGTGCAATGGAGTGACCGTTCAAGTTTCTGATAGATTTGACCTTTAACAAATTACGAACGAATCAGTTAAATACATAAAATAAAAATCTAAAGGTTGTGTATATGTCGACATACCCTTACAAAGACTACTAGCACATTTCAGATTTCTCAAAAACACCCAGTTCTTTCCAGTAGCCTCTAATAAAAAACTAGCATTTATAGGATTTTCTGATTAATACTTTCTTAGATCCTCTAATAAAATTATAGTTTCTTGAGAACTTTTTGGGAAATGTAAAATGTGCTATTATTCGTAAGAGACGTTGATTTATAAATGATAAAAATGTATACCGGAAATGTTTTTCCGTCTATCTCCACTTCATACGACTCCATGACTTCCTGAATGGCAGCGCCGACATCGCAAAGCTGCACGTCTATTCCCGCCGCCTTGATACCAGTATTGGTAGCATCGCGTACAGCCTCGATGAGCCTATCATACTTCGTGTTAAATGCTAAAGTAAATGCGCAGTCAATGATACGACCATTGATGTGCGTGCCAAAGTCTATCTTGCACACGTCATCGTACTCGAGGACCGTCGTGTCGCCGGCATTCGGCGTGTAATGAGCTGCACAGTGATTCCTCGAGCAGCCAGTGGGGAAAGCCAAACCAGCTTTCAGGCCGTTTTCACCAATGAGCCTCCTTGCAGTTTCCTCCAATTCATTGCAGATCTCGATCATCGTCATGCCTGGCTTCACCCAATTTTGAATGTGCTTTCTCGTTCGCCTGTGAGCCTCGGCAGCCAATCTTGCCTCGTTGTAAATGTCATTATGCATTCGATCGAGAGCTTTGGCTTCCTCGCTCGTGAACCTTTCCTTGGCCTTTCTCTCGTCGATGCCTGCAGCCGGTGGGTAATCCATGATCTCTCCTATCGGGAAATTGCCATCCGAATAGAGGGATACAACGGGAAAAGCTATGGGATCCTTATTTGCGCCTTTTCCCTTGTTCTTGCGCTTTTTCTTCTTCTTCTTTTCTTCTTCGCCGCCATTTTCAGTTGTCTCTTGTGTTCCATTTTCTTCTACATCTGCAGCTCCTTAAAATTGGAAAAAAATTGTTACTAAACTGTTATACTGATATGTAAAAGGTATATTTTTGAATAAATAGATTAAAATTGTTTTAATGACTTAATAAAAAAGCATTTACTTTTGATTATGTAAATTTATGTCTATATAAAAGCAATAAGATAGTCTTAATAATATTTTTAGAAGTGAAAACCACACATGTAATTTAACAAAGCAAAATGTTTAAACTTCTTCGATATGCATTAGTCTGCTTATACTCCAATAGAGTTGTCGCACGAGATATTCTGCTCCGATACATAGTGGTATGTCACGTTAAGTTATGTTACCTATATCTGTTTTCGGTTAATTATAGAACCATGTATTTATTAATACTTTTATGACAATGTAAAACAATTTTAAATGCTCAAATTAAATATTTAATTTTAATACGAGTGAAAGGCTTAGATCTAGAGAGATACATTGAGAACCATTTTAAACCATAAGGTAAGAAGTTATTCAATGATCATACCTTCAGCAGGTGCATCATCCTTTGATTTCTCCTCTTCACCTTCCGGAACGTCAGCACTTGCCTCTCCAGCACCTGTAAACAAATTATCATAAAACGTAAAAAACCATAATCAACTCAGCTGAAATCATCGAAAACACGTGCTCGGAGGCATGAAGAACGTATTCCATTCAAATCCATTACGTACGCGAAAGATATAGGTTAAATAACACCCGCCTTTCGCAGCATAAAAAAAAACAAAAAGGCCAGAGTAAAATAACGCCGAAACGCAAGCAGCGTACCTACATATCCCAAAGCAAGTACAAAAGCCGAGGAAAAAATAGTCCTCGAGCCCCCAACATGCGATACGACATTACCGCCCGGAGCTTATATATTTCGGCTCCGAAAAGAGCGCAGACACACGCGCGCGAGAGAGAGATAGAAATCACGTTAAACAGATCCCACACGCAGGCTCGTAACTATCTACTAACCGGCCTTCTTCTTCTTCTTCTTTTTCTTCTTCTTCTTGGACGCCTCGGCGCCGGCCTCCTCGCCCTCGTCGACGATCTCGTCCTTCTCCTCGTCGACGAGCTTCTCCGCGGATTTGCCGACCTCGTCTAGCACAGCAGCCATTTTCGAATAAGTATACAAGTGTCTGCGGTGTGCGTGTGTATATGTAGTCTGTCTGGTCTCTCTCGCGTCCAGGCGTGATGTGTGTTTCAAAGCGCGAAAAAAAGTCGGCTTCTCGCAATCTCACACACGCGCCGAGCGGCAGCGGAAAAAAAAACAACGATGCGAAGTGTAGATAGGTATGTGCCACGGGAAGTGATCGTGGTGTGTGTGGCTGGTGATGTGCGCGGAAAGTTACGTGCTCCACGCCCTCTACTCCGCCACAAAAAAGAGAACTGGATCTGGATGTATCCTCGGTAGTGCAGGTCTCTGCTGTGTGGGGCTGCTCAAGGTTATTATGTTATATAGTTCTTTTTGTACCTTTGATTGTTTTGTTTTTCATACTTTTGATTGGTTTTAGTTTTAATAAGAGATTAAGGTGGTAAGATGGCAAACTAAGAATAGTTTTACAGTGTCCTTGGGAATAATTAATGAAATCTTTCTATTTTTAAAGCGGAAAAGGAATAGTATAAATATACTACATATAAGTATATATAAATCTTGTTTGTAAGACATTATCATTTAAGGGGGGAGTCTGCTTTACCGGCTTCAACAAATCGATTTTTTTTTGTCTTAAATCTATTCCAAAACTATCCAAGAATACTTTTGTCTTATATCCAAGACCCGAGCGCGCGCGCTCTGCCCCTCGATGTATTCTATTATTCGACTATACTCGTATACCTGAAAAGGTCCAACCGTCCTTTGAAACATTATGTGGAGTTTCTAGAAGGTCTGTGTTGAGTATAAGTAAAAATTAACATTTGCAGAAAGCGGTCATCGAGGCCTAGGATTTAAAATTATTGTCCAGTGTATGTGTGGTCAACGCGAAATCCAGTCAGGACCATTGATAAATACCGGCTACGAAATCAACAGACGAATTGTTTTTGTTATGAGGCTTCTTGGTATCGGACGAGAAGGGATAAACGTATTCTGCGACCTTATGGATATGTCTGCAGGTTTTGCAAAATCTACTTACCAACAAATCGTTGAGCATTTGCACGCAGCGTCGAAGACAATGTTCAAGAGCACCTGCGAAAAAACTGTCAAAGAAGAAAAAGAAAAAAACGTTGAACATGAAAGACCTGCGAATCATTTGAAGGTTTCGGGCGATGGATCGTGGAAAAAGCGCGGTTATACTTCCTTGTAGGGTGTAACAACGCTCATCGGATACTACAGTGGCAAAGTAATCGATCTCATTGTAAAAAATGGATATTGTCATTCGTGTGCCATAATTAAAAATACTTTGGACGAAGACGCATTTGAGGAGTGGTATGAGAATCATAAAGACTCATGCTCCTCAAATCATGCAGGTTCGGCAGGGAAGATGGAGGTGGATTCCATAATGGAGATGTTTTCGAGATCCGTCGAGAAATTCGGAGTTATGTACACTAATTATATCGGCAATGACGACTCCAAAACTTTTACTGGAATCTTAAATAGCAATCCTTACGGGGACGAGTGCACAGTGACTTTTGCAGCCACACTCAAAATTCCAACGAATCGTTCAATTCGATTGTGTGGCGCCTAAGTCCGAAACATTTGAATTCCGGCTATAAAATCGTCGAAATTGCAGCATATATGGCTGCAGGCATTTTTAACGAGGGCTACTCTGCTGTACTTTTCAACATGCAGCTCCTCAATATCATCATCGGCCAGCAGTGCAAAAATTTTGCTGACGCCGTCGATGCTGAGCGCATAACGCGGGAGAACCGGCGCGCATAACGTGGGAGAACCGGTGCGCATCATTTTCTAGCAAGAATGCTCGTACAGCCCGAAGATTGGAAACCCTTAGCCAAAACGAGTTTTTTGAAGATTAGAAAGGACTGATGTATGGCCCAGGGATAGCTGATTAACCTCTAATTACTGTAAATACCCAAAAACTTATATTTTTTTGGACCGAAAACTTTAAAGCGCGTTTTCTCGAGTTTACATTTTTACGATTTTTAGAAAACGGTGCCGGTGATATCAAAAAGAATATACGTCCGATCGAAAAAAATCAATGTGATCTAGCTTCATTATTAAATTATCTTCTATTTGAAGTAAGAAAGTTGGACAAAAGTATTATTTAAACTACTTTTTTTGCAACTTAAAGTGAATTTTTTTTTCCAAAAAAGTGAATTTTTTTTCCAAAAAAGTGAATTTTTTTTCCAAAAAAGTGAATTTTTTTTCCAAAAAAGTGAATTTTTTTTCCAAAAAAGTGAATTTTTTTTCCAAAAAAGTGAATTTTTTTTCCAAAAAAGTGAATTTTTTTTCCAAAAAAGTGAATTTTTTTTCCAAAAAAGTGAATTTTTTTTCCAAAAAAGTGAATTTTTTTTCCAAAAAAGTGAATTTTTTTCCCAAAAAAGTGAATTTTTTTCCCAAAAAAGTGAATTTTTTTTCCAAAAAAGTGAATTTTTTTTCCAAAAAAGTGAATTTTTTTTCCAAAAAAGTGAATTTTTTTTTCCAAATAAGTGAATTTTTTTTTCCAAAAAAGTGAATTTTTTTCCAAAAAAGTGATTTTTTTTCCAAAAAAGTGAATTTTTTTTTCCAAAATAGTGAATTTTTTTTCAAACTTCGAAAAAAATTGTAATTTGACAATTTCTTCGGTATTTTTTGAGTTCATATAGAAAAGAAACTTATAAAAATTAAAAAAAATTTTGTCTCGACTGTTTCAGACGCACCGCACGACTTCCATCACCGGCACCGATTAGAAAGTGCAGACTCCAGGGGCTCCGGCAAAATGGTCATAACTGAAGAAATTTTAATATTTTTTAATAACAAAAATTGTTTTTTAAAGCTAAAATATAGTACATTATGTTCTCAAAATTTCGTTTACCACAATCATTTCCTTCCCTTTCAAAAAAATCACTGAAAAAACGCTTTTTTTCGGTTCCTAAAGCAGACTCCCCCCTTAAGTTACTATTTTTAAAATTTTATTTTGATTGAAAAAAATAAAACTTTTCATTTTATAGACTAATACGATAATAGAAAGATTTATCGTATTATGGTACCAGTAAGATAAATGTTACTGTACTAATAATATAATTTTTAAATGATATGACTTACTGTAGTGTATATACAAATAATAACTAGACATACTCACATACCTTAAAATTCATGTAAATATTCAACTGAATAAAGACAATCCTCAACAAAAACCATTATATAATATTCTCTAAACATAGAAAAGAAACACACACTAAAATATCAAATATTTAGACTTATGATATTTTTAATACACAAGTTAAACCTATAAAAAATACAATGCACTTACAATAATACAGAATTTATTCTTGCAATAATAATAATAATAATCACGTCATTGACAACAAAATAAACGTCTCCTCGATCGCTAAGCCCCTCATAGGCGCGCCCCCACATCCAACATCCCACAATGATCCTCCATCCTCTCATTCACAAGAACCATCAAACAAAAAACGACGAAAAGTCTCCCATCCTCCTGCACACACACACTCTCTCTCTCTCTCTCTCTCTAACCGACCGACGAGATGATGAGCTCGGCGACATCTGGATCCTGCGAGCGCACGGTGAACTGCATGGTGACCTGATCGGTGAGGGCGAGCTTGGCCCTGCCGAGCACCTCCTTGCCGCCCCGGAAGACACCCGCGAGGAGGAGCGTGTGCTGGGTGGCGCCCGATTTGACGCGATCCGTGCGCTCGACCGGCTCCAGGCCGAGGAACACGACGAGACTCTGTATCGCCGCCTCGAGGGTCGTCACGCCGGCGCCTAAAGCGAAGATCTGCTCGTGGGTGACGTGGTTGCGAGCCGCAGCCGCGTCCCAGAGGCTCGAGAAGTCGACGTTGCGCGCGCCCGTGCTGCGCACCTGGTCCCGAAGCGTTATCTCCAGGTCTTCCAGCTGGAATGATGGGAATTTGTTTAGGTGTTTTATATGGAGGGAGAAATTCTTGCTGTGACTTGCTGGCGAAACGAAAGAGTAAGATGTTTATACACGGAAAAAAATGCTTTAATTTAACAAAGTCACTTGGTAAAATACGCACTAACTATTTATTTTTATTACCCATACCGAGTAATTTGTTAATTTAACAAATGGGTTAGAGTAAAATTAACTTATCACTTATAGAAACAACAAATTACTTGGTAAGTGGAATGTGGAATAAAAAAAATAGTAGTGGGTATTTTACCAAGTGACTTTGTTAAATTAACAAAGCATATTTTTACATGTAGTTATGGCTATACTATATAAGGCTAGACGTTGCGTATATAATAAATGTTCTTAATATGCTTGGCATTTATAGTTTAAATAAGTAAATTAAGAGAAGAACAATAAAATTTATAACTAATTTAATAATTTATAGTAAATTAGAAAGTTGTATCAATTGTTTCGTTTTTCAAAAATTGCAATAATTTTTAAACTGCATCTCCGAGATAAATGCGAGTATATTGACATGAAACGTCGAGTTATTCAAGTGAAAATGAGCTGTTCGTCCAAAGAACGGCCTAAGTTGACTTAAGGCATTGCACACAAAATAAGATATACGTTAAGGTAATAAATTTATCAGCTAAGTACGGCCACAAGAAAGTTGAAATGTATGCTCCACGTTTACTTTCTTTTGGCCGTATTTAGCCGACAAATTTATTAACTTGAGTTAAATCATATTTTGGGTGTAATGTCTTCAGTCAACTTAAACCGTTCTTCGAGCAAACGGCTAAACGCATTTGTTCATCCAACAATATTATGTTAAAAATTAATAAAATAAAGTTTTATACAATCTAGAAAAACTTTAAGCCAATGTTAAGGAATTTATGTTATTATTCGAGACACAGATTTTAATGAAAAGGACTTAATGTCTCGGCAACCCTTATGAGGGTGTCAAACCATTCAATTAACGATTACAATTAATAAATAGACCGATTTATGAAAAAGCAAGACATCATTCCCCATCCTTTTGTAACATTTTACAACTCTGCTCAGTTTCAGGTAAAAATATCATTGCATATATAAATGGCATTTGAAAGAAATTTCGGATCATTTTTCGTAGATCTCTGTTTTATCGCGAAATTTCGTTCAAATGCCGTTAATGAAGAAAATCAACGCAAAAGTTTTACTTAAAACTTCGCACAGTGGTACATAATTACAAAACGAAGGACAATGACCTCTTAGTTCATCATAATTTTGTTTTATTTTAATTATAACTAAAATTTTAGAATTCTTGGGTCAATAAGGTAGGGAGGATAAAAATTGACTTTGACACCCCCTAAGGAGATCTATTAAATAAAGACATAATTTTGGAATAAAATGGAGTCATATCTTTTTATCAGCAAGCCACAGAAATAAACTCTAATTACTAAAATGAAAGAGTATAATTTACCATATACTCGTCGGCGTAACCCTGCTCAGCGTCTGGTACACCCGTTGTAGGATCGCAATCGTGAGCAATAAATCGCAATGTGGTAGGAAGTGTAATAATAGTCGATTGAACATCATCGGGGAATTTCAATACTGTGTAAGTCGATGACAGTTCATTGTAAGGCAAACGTGCGCATGGAACTTCGCACACAACAGTGTATCTGTAAAATCAATCAACAAATTAGTAAAACACTGAAATCAAATATACAGCGGAAGATTGCAATAATACATACATGTCCTGGCTTTCCACTGTAACGCGTACGTCCTCTAACAACTGATCAGACAGAGTATTCAAGCAGTCAAATTGTAAAATAAGGTACTCGGCGAAACAGTGCTTGACGCATTTGACATTGTATTCGGTTTCCGATTCCGTAAGTTCGAAGACAGCGGAAGATTTGAATAGCGTCGCGTCGCGAATGATTGCCGAGAGCTGTGGCACTTGAGTGAGCTTCTCCATGAAGCTTTCCTCCCTTGTTAATCTTGGCTGCTGTGGTTTGATTGTGGCCAGTACTTCTTGTGCAGGTTCTTCTATCTTTTGTGCAGGAGGAATCTGTAAAAATAATGATCAGCAACCATGAGATTTAAGGTGTGAAGCAGGTGTTCGGAGTTTTTTTTATATAATAATGCTCCTGAATAGAGCGGTCCTTTCAAGTTTATGATAAATAACTCTGAAAAAGAGCACTCCGAAAGAGTGATTCTATGAAACTTGAAAGAGTGTTTACAATAGTGGGGTTTAATCAATTTTATTAATTAATTAATTAGTTTTTGGGGTCGCTTATTACGAATCAAAAGTCAAAATTCCAAAAAACGAAATGGCGGAGCTAATTACCTACAGGACATGTTTACTCAAATTTATTCATATTTAGATGAAAATTGGTAAAAATTGGAGTATATAGATAGATAAATTCTCGGCTGCCACAAAAAGATCGCTCTCAGAGGGCTATTCTCTTTTCTGGAGAAAAACTCTGACTCCGAGCAAAAGCTATTTTCGGCTGACATAAAATAATCGTTCCCGGAATTATTCTCAACTTTCAAGAAAGAAGCACTTCTAGAGCGAGTCTTTCAAAGAGTTTTTCAATAATTTCAAGCCCCTGGAATCAAGTAAATAAGTTTATCTGCAATTAGCTTTGGTGCATGTGTAAATATTAATTTAAAACTATGTGGTTATATTTTAATCTCTCTAGAATAAAAGTAACTATTATAGCGCGCAAAAATAATTACTGAAAAGTTATTTGGGTGATTTTCCGAAAACTATCGTGTTTTTAGATTGAAATAATAACAAAAAAATAAGAATCTGTACATCTTATTTTGATGCGAATGTTTTTTCATTTAAATATTTTATATTTTGGTCCCTAAAATTGTAATTCTTTCGATCTAAGTAGCATAAGAGATTGCATATACTTTTAGAAACGCTGTACTTGGGTATATATATGGCATTTTTTCACGAGACAAAATATCGTCGTTATTATTATTAGTCTAAAATTTCTTAACAACCTATTGAATATTTAGACATAAAATAATAAATAAATCCTTACAGTTTCGTTAAAATCACCCAGGTGTAAAACAATACCTACTTCTTCCTGCTTACATTTAACAATTGTTATCAAGTAGTTAAAGAGAAATGAATGACTGAAAAGCACCCCATTAAACCCAATCAGCACAAATGAGCAACAACACCATACACCAGGCAAACTCTCGAAGCCCGTCAATACCTGCGAGATGTCGAAATCATCCTCCATGGACGAAGTGACATAATTCCGCAAGGCCCTCTCCAAACTGGGAATCGACAGCTGCGGCGGCTGCACCAGCGGCAGGATCGTCGGATCCGCGTTCTGCTGCAGGATCGTGCAATAATACGTGGCTCGATCGCGCACCTCGTCGTCCGAGTCCAGCTGACAGCGCGACAGCAGCACCAGTATGTTCGGCAGCAGGGAGGGACAGGCGGCGGCGAAGTGCGCCAGCGCCGTGACCGCCGCCGCCCTGACGCTCGCGCTCTCCAGGATCACGCGGTTGTAGATGAAGCGTATGTAGCGCGAGGGCTGCTTCGAGGTCGGGCCCTCCTGGCCGAGGAGGTGGAGTATGCGCACGGCCAGGGACGTGTGCTCGCAGTCCTCGATGAACTCGCAGAGGTGCGCGAGGCCGGCCTCCTTCGCCTCCGCGTTGCCCTCCATCACCGCGATTATCGTGTCGGCTATGGCGGCCTTGTACTCCAGGCCGCCCTCGTCGCGCAGCATGGCCGACAGGAAGTTCATCAGGACGGCGTGCTTGCGGGGGAACTTCTGGCACAGGGCTCTGGCTCGATCCAGGGGAGAGTACAGATTCATCAGAATTGCCAGTGTGAGATGTTGGATCGGGGATTTGTTATTAACGGGTTGAGAGCGGCTAATGTGTAAGCTGGCTTTTTCAATTGTCTAGAAGACTAAGTCAAATTTCAAACATTCTATGAAAGCTCGATGTTTCTAGCTCTTTTTAAGAGATTGAAGAATACAGTAATCGGTTGTATACAAAGTTTAATTCACGTTTATGTTTGTAGTAAGAGAAATTTGTGGCAATTTGTGACATGTATATGCGGAAAGCCACCCTCAACCTGTTAGTTATGCATAGACCGATACAAAATATTGATTTTATATATTTTTTAACAAGTAAATAGAAAATAGTATAAGTGTGGGAATCAAGTCGTACCTGATAGCTTGTACAACGACAACTTTGAATTCATCGGAAATTTCTGACACGAATGTTGCAATCTGCTTCATCAAGCGATCGACTGAGCTTTCTGCTCCAGTTTTCAGTAAAGTAGTAATAGCTAAGGTGGCAATTGATCTATTGGAATCTGTAATCAAATTTTCTAAATCTAAATTGCAAGCGGTTACCGCTGCAGGATGAGACATGGCCACTTTGTTCAGAGTACGAACTGCAGCAAATCTAAGAGCTGGTTTTGGAGAACCACAGAACAATTGTAATACACTAATAGCGGATGCGATCTCTCTTGTACCACTCCTTCCAAGATTAACTAATGCATGCGCAGCTTCATAAACTACCATCTCTGATTTGTGACGTATGCAGCACTCGATGAACTCCAAAAGTTCAGATCCTTCATCAACTTCTTCTAGGAGTTTGCAGGCCATTCTTATCAACATGCATGCTGCATAAGGACTCTTAGGACTAGACCTCATCAATTTTGCTACTAATTTAATAACAGCATGCTTATCTGATTTTCTGGCCTGATAAAGCACACCTAAGGCATGATATTGGACCATAACATTATCAGAATTTAAAGCTTCTTGTGCTTCATTTGCCCATCTTCTAGCGACATCTCCTGAAACACTTGTTAGATGCAATGAGGAAACTAATGCAGCACTTGACACTGCTGGTGATCTATCGACAATGGCTTGTTTCATGTATCTTTCAATAGCAGCCAACATTGCTCCATCTGTTATTGTGCATAAAGCTCGGATAGCAGCTGCTCTGTAAAGATCTTCTTTGCCAGTCATATCCTTTGTCAAACTTGATGTTACGATGATGACATCCTCAGCAATAGAGCTTAACTCTTTTATACCCAAATAAACTAATCTTCGCAATACAACATCACGAGATTGAAAAAGCTTTGTCATAGCGAAAAAAGCCTCTGTAGCCTCTGTTGTTCCAAGCTGTTCTCCTTGATTTAAAAGGTACAATATTTTGGTCAAAATATGGGCACATTTTCTTGGATTTACAGGTGTATCATTGAAGGTACGAGCTTCCTGCAGAACAGTAGTCTTCTCCAAGTTTTGGAATGGATTCCCCCCTTTTAAAAAGAATAAAGACAAAAGTTTAACAATTAATAGAGTTAATTACTAAATAAATTGAAATGTTTTCAGTTTATTTTTTATGAAAACATGTGTTTGTGAACTGTCAAACAGGTACACAACATTAACCTCATTTCACTTTCACCGATCAATAATCATAAGATAATTGAAATAAACAAAAGGGATTCTATAAAAAATTATGCTTACCATCTTCCTCCTCCTTTTTATCACGCTTAAAAGCATTCATTTTGATGGAATTATTAAACTATTTGACAAAAACACGGGACACGTCAGCTCACATCCGTAAACTGCAGGTAGCGGCGGCAGCCATGACACACATTCTCCTCCCATAAAAGGCGCGAATTTTCAAATAATCAACACTTGTTAAACAAGTATTATTAATAATCCGATACCTAAAATATTTTTTAGAAACGCCATTCAATATTTAATTTACTTATTAATCACAATAAACAGACAAAACTTTTAATATGGAAACTTACAAAAATAAACCTATTCAAGGATATACAATTACAATGCAATATAAATGTCCTAATTCAAGTAACTATATAAACAAAGTGTCAAAACGTAGATGTAACATAATATTGACCAATAATTTTTTTCTAGCTAATTGTTAGTAATTATTTGTTAGTATTAAATAATTAAATGAATAATATACTACTTAGCAAAAAAGTTCTTTTTATTCAACAAGCATATTATAATATATAAATTAGTAACAAAGCCTCAAGAAAAATATTGTATCTTTTAAGTTATTCTATAAACAATAATTTAATAGTTTTTTGTTATTTGTACAAAGTGTCTTTTCAAATATATTTACACTTTAACAATCGCTTTACCCATATTTTCACCTTTTAACATTCCAACGAAAGCTTGAGACATATTTTCAAAGCCGTCTGTAACAGTTTCTTTGTAACGCAGTTTACCATTGCGTATCCAAGCTAAATTTTTCTCAATGCCCTCGAACCATTGATCAGCCCACCGCGTAACAAAAAAACCTTCCATCTTCAATTGGCGAAACAGAAAGGCAGGCTGTAAAATCGTCGACTTCGGTAGAACATCGTGCCTCCAAATATTACCGTGATTGTAGCAAGAAACACTGCCGCATACCGAAATTCTTCCGTTATCCTTCATTTGGCTAATCACTTTACTAGAAATTTCGCCACCTACCTGAAATTAATCATAAAATTCGCTATACATTTTGATTTGTATAATAAAATTTATTGTTTGTTAAGCAGCCAGTAGTGAATCCAGAACATAAATATAAAACCGGCTGCCATTCATTGGCACTTAGCTTACTCAAGCTAAATAAATTGTTCCAATATGAATTTCTTTGTTACAAAATATTAATTTTAAATTGCTATATTTCTTTCTAATTAATAGCTCAAAAAAATGTGCTTTCTTATCTTTGATTGTTTGTCAAAAGATAAATTTTACGAAAATTACACATTTGGATTAAATCACACATTCACCCACCAACTTTGATAGAATAGAAAAATCGTTGTACTTAAAGCAAATAAATCCGCTGCTAACTGCTTTAGCACAATGCTTTCTCAAAGAGATTTAATGCACAATTAATCATTTATTGAACATTTATAAATTTATAGTTTATACATTGATATAAGTGATTTTAGCTAATATTATAGACAATGTTATAGACTACAGTGTTAAGCTATATTAAAGAGGTACATTGTTGGCTCAAAAACTTAATCAGTACATACTTAATTCTGAAAATCCTACAAAATTTCAATGGAAAATACAAATGCCTTCAAAAGTTACGGGGCAGACTACAAAATGTGATCATTGCATATTCAAAATTTAAAAACGTATTTCGTTCACAAAAATAATACAAAGTGATTGTTAGATATTTAAATTGTAAGGTAATTAAGCGTTATTTATGAATAAGTGAAAAATTTTTTTACTTATCTAATGTATAAACGTACAATAATTTTTTTCTTAAAGGTTAAAATATTTTCAAAATTTAAAATCGCATTTCTTTAACCAAAACAACTTTACAGTATCTAGTAAGGTACACTAATTGAAAGAAAATTACGTGAGCTATACGTATGTATATTTTTGATACATCAGAAGTATAAACTTACAAAAATATTTTTTTCCAATTATTAAAAATTTTAAAAATAAAAAAATAGTTATTTTTTAACATATAACCGAACTTTAATATATTTTTAAATACACCAATCGAAAGGAAATTACGTATACTTTACGAGTTTATGCATTTTTTTAACATATTTAATACATAAAACAATAGAATAATATATTTTGATTTTTAAAAATTTTCTAATTTAGCAGTAAGTTTCAACCATTTAGCTCCAAAATCTAATCAGTTCTATTTTGGGTCATATTTGATATACCTTAAAAATTTCACCACATAAGTATACACACCCACATCACACACACACACACACACACACACACACACACACACACACACACACACACACACACACACACACATACATACAGACACATATACCCACATCACACACACACACCCACATCACACACATACATACAGACAAACATTTTGAAAAACCAACATAATATACTGATTCAGTGACCTTAAAAACATCTAATTCATCAAAATCTTGTTTTTCGAAAAAATCATCGTTACAAAGCTTTATCTTTGAGGAAGCAAAATGAATCGATAAATATATCATTTACTTTCTGATTTAAAATCTTCATAAAAGAAAAAAAATTATTTTATTTTATAAACAATAACTGAGACGTTTTCGAGATATTATAAGCAATCAAAAATAAAAAAGAATATAACCTCATAAATATCTTGAAAGATAAAAGACCTCATCTGGGTCATATGTTTCCGAGATAACGCCGTTTAAACAAAAAATGACGTTTTCGTGTAGAACAAAAGAAGGTGGATAGCTTATTATATATTTCGTTTCGGAGAATATAGGTAATTTTGAACTTTTTCAAATGCATCTATACACTGAAGTGATCATATTATTTCTAACATACCAAGATAATTTACTTTGTAGTTTTCAGAATATCCTAAAATAAAAAAATCGCTATAAAACAAAAATGAGTCGATGAATCTTGAATTTTCTTGTTAATTTCGAATCTTCATTAAAAAACGAAAAAAATGTTTTGGAAAAAATGAACGTGCAATTCTTGAGATATAAGTTATCAAACAGAAAATTAAAATAATACATCATCTCAAATATCTTGGAAAATAAAAGTTGTTATAATCTATAAGCTAAAATCTACCTTTTTGGAAAGTTTCAGATCAAATGCTACTGATTTACTCCAGTTATCGTAGAAAACAAAAAATCGATCTTATTTACAAAAAAAAATTTTCTCGTCAAAAGAAGATCAAGACTCAAAGATTTTACTGAATATTTTTCTCTATATTCCTAATCATCTCAAATTTTAAAAAAAATTTTCCATCTTATATCCTCGATATCACTGTTTGAACAAAAAATGACATTAATCGTATATAACAAAACAAAGTAAATACCTTATTCAAAATTTTGGGTCGAAAAGAATGCATTTATACCGAGTCGATGATATTATTTCTAACATATCAAAAAACCCGAAAAACTAAATCTCAAAATAGAAAACTTCTTTTAAAGAAATAAAAAATGTATTTTTCGAATAATTCTCATCCACATCCATACACACACACATACACACTCATGTACTCGCACACACATACAGACACGAATACACATATACACACTCACGCACACACACACTCATATACTCGTACACACATACAGACACGGATACACACATACACACACACGCACACACACTCATATTGACGCTCCGTACGAAAACTAGCACAACTCAGAATTCTCAAAATACAACAATTTTAATCAAAAGCCTCCTACGAAACTAGGAGTTTTCAGGTTCTCAGACAAAAACTATCAACTTTTCAAAGGTTCTGAGAAAATATTAGTATTTATTAGAGGATCTAAAAAATGCTAGTTTTATAAGAGGTCTGGAAAAGAACTAGCTGTTTTTGAGAATTCTGAGCTGTGCTAGTCTTCGTACGGAGCGTCGATATACTCGCACACACATACTGACACGGATACACATACATATACATACACACACACACACACACACACACACACACACATAAGCTCACACATACACACACATCCATACACACATTTTCTAAAAATAGTGTATTTTGATTCCTAATGTCTTAAAACCTTTTTTGTATAATGATTTTAGCATAACTTCTTTTTCTTCCTCTATGAGGAATAAGCAACATATTTAATAATTATAAGCCAAACTTTTCTATTTAATTTGACATATTGGAAATCTTTCAGTATCAACTATTTCATAATAGCGTTTCGAAAGCTGTTCATACAATTATTTTTATCTTTTAATTTGTTTATAAACGTCAGTCTGAACTGTAACAGTAAATGTTTCAAAACATACAATGTTTAGTACTCGATGTTAAAGGAAATGTCTTATGGATCTACTTGATTCTTTTCCAGGATTCTTCAGAATCTGATTCTATTGAAATAAATGAGTGAAAAGTAATGAAAAGAAATCGATTATAATAAATTTTGGATCAGTAAAAATAGTAAAATATGATAAATTGTGAAAACTTAAACTTTTGTCAATAGTACTCCATTTATTAAAAAAAAAATAATAATACTATTCTGAAGATTTCCTGAAAATGAAGAAGTATCGTGTATCGGCTTTACATTTAGAGATTTATAAGCCAATTAAAAAATCACTATATCTTAGGATTGTAGTTGTTGATGTTAAACATTTTTTAAGACTTGTCCCCCTCAACACTTATCGTACATACATTATCGAAATAGCAGTCTACTCCGTCAGGCGTAGACTTTTTCAATGCAGCAGCAACATCTTCTGTCTTGTAGTTAATTGCATGGTCGAAGTTCAATTCATCGACCAACCATGTGCACTTGCTATCCGAATCCGTGATACCGATAACTTTTAGATCGAGTATCTTCGCTATCTGGCCAACGTGAGATCCGACTGCTCCAGCCCCGCTACTCACAACTACGGTCTCGCCGGCTTGTGGCTTGCAGATTTCCAAAAATCCAAAATAAGCTGAATTTCTGCAATTAAACATATTTTAATTATAGCCTCTTCGTGATATAACTTGTTTATCCACATAGCAAGATACGTTGTAGAAACGTTTTTGCAACGTGTTTTTGGAAACTTAGGTATGTCCCTACGGAAGTTTCAAGAACGTCGCAGAAACGGTTCTGCGACGTTATTGACTACTTCGAGCTATGACGTATTATTTGGTACGTTGTAGAAACGTTTCCTCAACGTTTCAACAGAAACATTAAAAAATATTGTTAAAAAAAATTAATAAAAAAACGACAAATCTTTGGGATTTATCTACTTAGGCGATGAGATTTATCATCCTACGGATTGTACTCTTTTAACATATTTTCACACACATTATCTACATTATCTACTAAGCTGTATATTTAAAAATAAGGCTAATTAATTCCGCATGCCTAGAGCTTTATGTGATTTTATGTGATAAAATTATTGAAAAATTAGTAATTTTTTACACATTCTCTTCACTAAGCTCATTGGAAGATTTTAAACACATTCGACCAGAAATTTCCTACGTCGACGTTAAACAAAAAACATTTTATTCTTTAACGAATGTCGGTACCTGCTACCATTAAATTTGGAATATTCGGAATAATTACACGTTTTTAATATTTTACTATAAATTCTTACTTTTTTCAGATTTATTTACAGCTTTCTATCCTGAATAATTTCTGGAATTTTATCAGATATATGTATGTAAAAATTGCTTTTAATATTGTAAAAATGCCTGAGAATGTGTAAAAACTGGATAGAACATCTAAAATGTGAGAAAATGTATGTTAATGTTAACAAAGGTTCTTCTCCACATTTTCATTTATTTTTCTTTCTTGCATTTCTTCATTTTTCTTGGCCCGAATGATTATAAGTCTTCAATAATTACCCTGGAAGTCCTAAGACACCTAAAGCTAGGGACGGTGATAAATCGCCAATGTCAGGCAAAGGATAAGTTCTGTGTTTTATCATTCCGTAGCCTTGCGACAGATCGGGATTGAAAACGGTGTGAGTTCTCCAGCCTATGAACGCTACTAGTCTTTTGTCTACTGGCCATTTCGGATGCTTCGATTCAATAACCTTGGCTACTTGGATGGCAACCATGGTGGTGCCTACGACAAGATGAACGCTGAACGGTCGCATGTAAGGATCCACCGAAATATATTCTGCTTGAACCATAATTTCTAAAAAGAAGTTTGACTTTTTAAACTGAATTACGTGTGGCCATTTACTAGACATGATGTTTTTAATTGTGATAAGACTGCTTAGAATTTTTTATCATGAATTTTAAGAATCGTTGAGCGTTTAATTATTAACAATAATATTGAAATTTAGAGTGCTTCATTTATATGAAACTAATATCGTAAAATTCAAACACACATATAGAAATATTATTACTAAAACAGCAAAACATTTTGGATCGTTTTAGCTGGTTCAGTTAAAATTTTAGTTAGAAAAACAAAAATATTAGCTGCATTAGCAAAACTATTTCCTGTAGTAAGAAATGACGCTGTTGTATTATACTTTGTCGTTTATTCAAACAAATTTTTTAGCTGTAACATCAAATTATTTCTACGTATAAAGGCTTTTAAAAATACAATCAAATGGGCCACATTATTATTTATATTAATTTTGTATTTATAAGTAAATTATATCACGATCGATATTCACCTCTGTCTTTGAGAGGGTTCAAAGTCTCCTCCACTAAAACTAAATCTGTTAGTTTTGGTTCTCCTTCGAAAGCTTTACGAATTATAAATTTTTTAGCGACAACCATAACTGAGCCCTACAAAAGTTTCAAATAATAAGACATATATGCAAATACTAAATTAAAACAAAATTAATTACTAAATTAATGACAAAACGGCTTCATCAATGGTTCATCAAATTCACTAACTAAAATTTTTTAATCTTAAATTAAATGTCTGTCGGATTCTAATTGCTCGTGCGTTTTAATTAACTGAATGGATATTTCATAAACAAAAAATAAATAATTATTAAAACTCAATTTATACACAATAATAGAGATTAACTTTCTTTAGGAAGAACTTCAACGAATAATTGCTTCCGAACTCCCTAACACGGAGGAAATAATATATCCTGCACTCATATATCTTTATATTATACTATTTATCAACACATGGTTTAGATATTGAATTTTAAGTTTCATCTTAATATACAAATAATAAAATTAAGAAATAAACATTGTTATCACGTGTAACACATCAGCACTGATTCTTGACAAAGGAACGAAATATAAGCGAGCGATTAACGTTATTGGAAAATGTAGATAAATACACTAATGGAAACAAAGCTGAAATATACAGATGGGCAGATAAATACAAACAAAGCTAGGGAGAATAAATTAATACATATACACTAATACAAACAAATCAAAATTCTATATTAAACCAAACCACTAGTATATATATTAAATGTTCTCATTTTGGTGAATTAAATATTTGTTGTTCAAAATTAATAAAAACAAATTTACGTTATAAAAAGTTATTATTGAATAATTTTAGTAGTTAAACTTTTTTTAATTAATAAAAAATAATTCTTAATTTTTGATTTCGGAAGGAAACAATTAAATTCCTTGTAGAATTCGGAGTAAAATTTTGATTAAGATCTTTGATTGTAGAAATACAATTTTTAGTAATACATGAATTTTATACATAGATATGCATATTTTACGTAAATATTTAGATATTAGGACTATTATATTCAATTTTATAAAACAACGAGTGTGCCATTTTGATCGATTTTTAATCTTTGACCTCTTGTATTTACAATACGTATATTATTAATTCAATTTTTAAAGTAAAGGAAATTTGTAACAAATAATATGATATATAACTGAAGTTTATTTTTTCTAAACAATTCAAAGAAAATACATATTTTTTAAATTAATAATTTAAAAAATTATAAACAATATAATGCTGCGCATTATAGTTTACACTTTAACAATGGCTTTTCCGATATTTTCACCTTTCAGCATGCCTCTGAAAGCCTTGAACATATTTTCAAAACCTTCGGTAACAGTTTCCTTGTAACGAAGCTTTCCTTCTTGGATCCAGGATAAATTCTTTTCTACTCCTTCCATCCATCGATCCGCCCAACGTAGAACAATAAAGCCCTCCATTTTCAGTTGATGAAACACTACCGTAGGTTGAAGTACCGTAGCTTTTGGTAATTTATTATTAGAGTAGTCGAGGTCATAATTGTAAGACGAAATGCAACCGCATACGGAAATTCTGCCATTATCGCTCATTTGATGAATGACTATGCTAGAAATTTCTCCGCCCACCTGAAAAAAATTAAAAAATAATTGTAACGTTATTTTTGTTTTCAAATTTTTGTATATTTTATTTTTAGTACAACAAAATTTCACATAAAAAATATTTATCCAAAATCAAGTTGTACAGTGTCATAAGACAATACGTTTATACAATAGTACAATATTTGTCAAATCTTACTTAAGTCACATATTATTTTGCAATAAATGAAATGCCTAAAGATTGGTAACATTGAATGCTTTTCTTTTAGTTAAAATAAATAAACATGTTTGTAAGTTTCAATAATTTAATAAATTATAAGATAAAACATTAATATCAAATTTTAAAATATATACAAAGTTTGTTCTTACATTATCGAAATAGCAGTCAACTCCATTCGGTGCAGCCTTTTTCAATGCGGCGCCAATATCGTCAGTTTTGTAGTTTATAACGTGGTCAAAGCCCAAGTCTTCGATGAGCCATTTGCATTTTTCCTCGGAGCCAGCAATACCAATGACTTTGAGACCAAGTATCTTTGCAATCTGACCGACGTGAGATCCAACTGCGCCAGCTGCGCCACTCACGACGACAGTTTCTCCGGCCTTTGGCTTGCAGATTTCCAAAAATCCAAAGTACGCAGTGTTTCTAAGTTTAAACATTAAATTATAATTACTTTCATTTGGAATAAAGATAAGGAGATGTCTGGTTTGAAAGTCTAAAAGAAAATGATGATATTTGTTGATTTTCTTACACAGCTATATATTAATTTAAACAAATGTCTTTTTTAACTTTCAGGGTGTCTTATTATATGCTTTAAAAATAATAAAAAATTCCGTCAATGTGTACACGATAACGGGCTTAATTTTCGCGTATAACAATACAAAATATAAACTATATTAATTATTTATGAAATTTCTTTTATATGAACATTTTTTTTACATTTGAAAATAACAAATTTTAGATATTTTTGTTTGCCAGCAGAAGTCGATATTATATTGCAAAAATATGTACTACTTCTCAAAGGTTAAAAAATTATTCAATTTTGCAGCTTTTTTCTTAATTTTCTAAGTTCAACTAAAAGTTAATTTCATAAAGACTAATATAATTTTTTCTTTAAAAGTAAATAATTATTATAAACGCCCAACAAATTCTTTCTTTTTTTTGTTTTTTTTTGTTAAAAGATACAATAAAACAGTCTGAAAGTTTAAAAAATATTAACTGTTTAACTGCAGTAAATAAGTTAACGAAAATCATGAGTTTTTAAACATTGTTATTCACCGCAGTAATCAGGTAAGTGGATAAACTCGGTATAAACAAATCAATATTTACGAGCTATTTTCGTTTATTTTTAATTACCGAAGCAAAAACCCAACATAAATGTATTGTTTTCAGTTTTTTAAATGATTTATGACAAGATTAATCTTTTTGAAATTAAAAAACACATTTCTCTGTGAAATAATTGCATATTTTTTTGAAAATTCGAAAATGTCACTATTACAAAATGTGTAACTTACCCTGGCATTCCTAACATTCCTAATGCAAGGGAAGCTGGTAAGGGGCTGTCAGGTATAATGTAAGGTTTATTTTGTACCAGCTGGTTGGGTGGTAAAGAATCAGGGTTGAACACGGTATGAGTCGCCCAGCCAATGTTTCCCACAATTCTTTTGCCAACCGGAAACTTTGGATTTTTCGATTCGACGATTTTTGCTACTTGAGAACCAATCATTGTTATGCCCGTTGGTACTCGAGCGACGTAGCATCGCATGTACGGGTCCACGGATAAGTATTCTGCTTCGACCAGGATCTCTGAGAAATAAATCAAACAACATACTTTAAAGTAAAATAATAAATTAAACAGAATGGCGAATATTCAAATTTAAAATATATGGGGGATTGTCAAAAAACGGTGTTTTTAATATTACCAATATACTGACAAGGAGAGGGCATACCCTGTGGGAGATCATATTTTATCAAACTTCAGGAAGTGGTTTCTAGTACCAAAAAATGAAGCCTAGCACCCGTAATATTTTCCAATGGGCCCCCGTTCTCGAGATATGAGGTAGTTTGCTTCAAATATGCATTATTTTAATAAGAAATATACCTCTTCTTTTAACAATAACTCTGTAAGCTTTTATGCTAAAAATATTAACCCAAAAGATAATCAAAGTAGGCGGATAGAGCTGTAATACAAATAAGTTTCGTTTCAAATAAGAATATTATTCTGATGCAAACTTATTAACAGTTAAACATGATCGTTAAAAATGTATGAATATTCGATGAATTTTAACTTTTAAATACGATGAATTTTCAGAATTTTAAATCATCATCTTCAATTGTCAATAACTTTGGATTAAAATAATGATTCTATTCGAAACAAAGCCTAAATTGTAGCTCTTTTCACGTACTTTCATTATCTTTTGGGCCAATTTTTCTAGCATAAAAGCTTACAGAGTTATTATCAAACGAAGAGGTACATTTTTTCATTATAATAACGCATATTTGAAATAAATATTTCATATCTCGAGAACAGGGGCCCATTGGAAAAAATTACGGGTATTAGACTTAATTTTTAGGTACTAGAAAACACCTCCTTCAGTTTGATAAAAAATCGGTTCCCACAGGGTGTGCACTCTCCTTGTGAGTAGAAAGGAAATATTATGACCGTATCATAAACTTTTATAGCACTGGGTGGCCTAAATCCGCACTTAAGTCACGCATATCCGTGACTTAAGTAGTCCATTATTGCACCAGTGCTATAAAGTTATATACGATACTCGTAATTTAAGTGGCCCATCGCACGACGTGAAGATCGCCCTCGCTACGCTCGGACGCTAACTACATGCCGTGCAATAATGGGCCACTTAAGTCACACGTAGCGTAATGTACAGATACGGTACTCGTGTCAAAATTCGTCCTTCATAGTACAGCGCTTAGCGCCCTCGCTACGCTCCGGCGCTAATATACGCCGTACTGTAAACGACTACTTAGGTCATACGTATCGTAATGTACTAATTAAAGTTCTTCAAAATAATGTATTTGAACTTCTTGAACACAAAACTAAGATAAATATGCTATATTATTTAAAGTACATGCAATACGTATACTGTCTAAAAGTAATTACCGTGGCCTGTTGCCATCAATCAATTAAAATAAGTAATTCTGAATTTTTTTGACACAATATTTGTATTATTTAATAATATCTAACCTACGAGACTTTGAAATACATTATACCGAGTTTCCATGAACTCTCCCCGCGGTGAGGCAGGTGGCTACCTAATACATTATCAAGTTATTGCTTTAGCAATTACTAAAGTAATTATTTTAGAAATAAATCAACATTTATTTCACATATGTTATTGCTTTAGTAATTACTAAAATAATTACTGCTTTTTAAAATTCATTCTTAAGCAAATATTTAGTCATTACTTTTAGTAATTACTTTAGCAATTGCCTTTATTCATTAAAAAAAGAAAAAAGTATTAATTTCAGTAATTACTTTAGTAATACTAATTTTACTGAAGTAGTTGCTAATGTAATTACTAAAGTAATTACTAAAGTAATTGCTAAAGTAATTACTAAAGAAATTACTAAAGTAATTACTAAAGCAGTTACTAAAGTAATTCCTAAAGTAGTTACTAAAGTAATTACTAAAGTATTTACTAAAGTTTTTATTGCTAATAATGGTATTTTCTTTTATCTATTTCATTCAAAAAATTGTATTGCTCATTTTTCTCGAAATGTGATTTTTTGAGTGGCGCCGATTTACCGCATAACCCATTATATTTTAATTTATGATTCTTTTCAAATATTGTATTCTCTCGTCTTTTTTGAATATAAGATAATATAGAACCTCTTTACGAGATGTGACATAGTCCTGTTTCATCATATCTATAGAGTTACCTAAGATCATTTTGAAATTAATCACATGAAAATTTGAAAAGATAAAGAAAGTTAATATTGCACTATAGTGCAAGTCATATTCCAAAAGGATTAATCTGGCTAATTAAAATACATACTAAGACAAAACATTATATTAATCTATTCAGTATAAGATAAATTATTTTAAAAATAAACGTGATGAGTACATTTTGATAATAAAAATTTCGATAAACATGATTGAGCATATATTTAAAATAACGGCTTGATTAAGAACAGTTTATCATTTTTTTTCTATAATTTGGATTCTTTGCAATAAGCTTATTATTGGGAGGCATCTGAGGGAAATTGTTACCATCGAATCCTTTATCGCCTGGACTATTTTGAGAATCTTAATTTTTTTGGACAAATTTTAACAAATTTTGAAGTGTATATCAACTTTTAAGGGGACTTTTGAGGTCTTTCTGGGCTCGCTTACTTACAAGGGGGGACCCGGCAGTCTCGGTCACCGAATTTAATGATACTTTAGGGATCGTTTTCTGGTATCTAAAAACGAAGTCCACTCGTGGTTTTATCCCATGGGCTTTTGTACGGTGGATGCGGCGTATTTCATTAACGTTGATAGTGTATCTATATATATTTGTTTATTAGCATTGCCTGTACGAGCAATGCTGATGTTTTTTGACACTATCTGAGATTTAAAGTATCATGGGATAACACTACGGATACTAGGCTTAATTTTTAAGTTCCACAAGTCGATCCCCAAAGTTTCATAAAAATCCAAGACCCGGATTCTATGGTCTCCCCTCATTAGTTTTTGTATATAATACATGCTGCTAAATTTCCAAAAGGTTTAGTGTTAATGAACAGAAAATAGATTCTCGACTGGACACTAATCCTTAAGTTTATTATCTCGACTTCTTTAGTTACAAGATTAAACAACTATATTTTCATAAAAATAGTATTTTATATTAACATTATTGTTTAAATTCTAAAGTTTAAAAATATATATTTTAAATAACTTACTTATTTATTTATTTATTTATTTATTTATTTATTAACGTGAATAAAATAATTGAAAAATAGAAAAACTAATGTAATATGTAAGTGCCCTGATGAGTATCAACGTTTTTCAATCTAATATCCATGATTCGTATATATTAGTCCAAAATAACCCAACTTATTTTGGATTGTCTGTTACGTAATTAAAAAAATATAATTTAAACATTTTTCAATACCTATGTACAAAACATTTTTAGCTAGCATTGCATAAAGTTTGCAATAATATTTACTATAGACAAATTGAAAAAACTTATGATATAACTTTTGAATATATATAATCAGCGTTTAGCTCATCTTTAATTCAATTATGCACTTCAAATAACATTACTATACGATATGCACGTACCTCCATCCTTAACAGATGGTACTTCGAAAGTCTCCAACACTAAATCACCTTCCTTTGGCTCACCATCGAAATGATTAGCGATAACGAATTTTTTGCCAACAACCATGTTGACTTATGCGCTCGACGTATAGGTATGCTCCAATATATAAACAGATAGCCGGCTTCTACAGCAGCGATTAAAGAATATGTACGTACTTCTGGACAAATTCTGAAAACACAGTACAAATCACAGAAATTGAACCGTAAAGTAATGCTCGCTATTAACGAATGATATCGCAAATTGAGCTATTACGTACGAAAAAAATAAATAAATGACCGAGAATATCTCAGGCACCGACGTTTATCGTAGTATCCCGCCTCGTACAAAGACACCAAAGACCGCCTTATGAATGCCGTCTATCCGGCAAGCTACCGGCTCGCAAAAACGGTTGGGACTCTCGCGGCCAAGCCCAATACTGCCTATATTAGTCGTGATTCTCGCCGGCAGATCGCGTTTGTAGCTCCGTGTTAACAATGCTTATTAAACGTGTATGTGGTCGTATGTGTATGTACATATGTACATACATATACATATGTATATAGTCTGGTGAGTGCGGTGGCCAGTGAGTGAATGCCGTCTCATATTGGAGCGCGCATCTGCGAGGATATTAAAAATTACGATGACGGATGAGTTTTCTAAATATCGATTACAACTATGCATTTTTATTAATTAAGTTTACACAAGTTTTTAAGATAATCACGAGTTTCAGGTTTTTACTATTATTCTGGATACTTGTATCAATAATATAAGAAAACGATATTATATTTTTGATACGATATTGTGACGTCACACGACTTTTCAACCTGCTATATCTTGGTGAATAATCGTCCAATTGCAAAAAAGAAAAATACGTGTCGAATATTTTTCTACATTCCTTCAGACGGACCTAATGGTTTCGAAATTCTTTTCATTTCTTGCAACATGCCAATTTTTAATTTGAATTTATCGTGGCAACCGATAGAAAAGTGGTTTTGAAAAAAATGCACTCAAAATTTTTTGGCTAACGCCAAGAATTTGCTTCGGTAACCTTCTATTTGTTTAATTCGGTTAAATATATTTATATATTTAACCAAAGATATATTTTTGGTATTATGATTTTTGAACGATTTAGTATAATAAAATGCAAAAAATGTTACGCTTTAGTTAGGTATATAGGCAAAGTTTTGTCAATTTTCAGAAAAGTTTAGCAGAGTTTGATTACGTTAGATAAAATTTAGCAAAGAAATTTTTTCGATTTGGAGATCAAGCTTAAGGGGATGTTAAAGCCCCTGTTACCGGTCAATACCGAGAACTACTTTTCTTGCGTAATTTTCAATTTTGAGAAAATATCTCTATGGACAGGTATTGTTTTTGATTAGGACAACAACGTTCCGTAGAAATAGGATTTACTAAAAATTGAAAATTAAATGGAAAAAGTTCGGTCTTCGTAATTATTGGTGACGGGTGGGTTTCGCATCACCTTAATCATGTACGTTTTGTATACTTTTATAGCACCTTCTTTAGTAAAATAATGAATCTAAAATAGTAAAAAAATTGTTCTTGCCAGGACTGTCAATTACTATTTACTTAATACTTACTAATTATAAATCGAAGGTTTATATGTACAAATAAAAATAATTGCTCCGTTACATAGAATAATAATAATACCACGATTTTGGAGGTAATTTTTAATATATTGAAACAAATATTGAACTATAAAATTACAGTTTGTTGTATTTATATATAAATAAAAATATAACATTTTCATTATGCTTTTTTATAACTATTTAAGACTTATGTACATATTGATTCATTGAAATTTAAACGTATGATATAATACCACGATTTTGTTTTGATAAATGGTTTAATTTACTAAGAAATGAATATTTATGTGACATTTAACCCTTGGCGGCACGGTGGCTATCTATAGTGACCAACGGAATTCACTTGAAATTTTGATTTTCTTGAAGACTAAATAATGTATTTTCGCCGAGTTTTTTTTAAATCCAATTTAAGTGGGAGTTTAAGAAGCGTTTAAAGCATTTAAGAGTTGTATAAATAAATAAATAAACAAATAGAAATCGTCGCTTTTATGAAAAAATGCAGCCGCAGGAAAACGGTTAATTGGATTGGCCTAAGAATGTGTATACTGGGGTTTTCTAGGTCGGGTATTACGAAACTGAACTCAGATTTTGAAAATACAAATTGGTGAATCCAAGATTGCGGCCAAAAATTTTAATATCACTGTATTTCGCTAAAAATTCGTATACAGGAGTTTCCGGGGTCGCGAATTACGAATCTGAACTCAGATTTTGAAAATTCGAAATGGCGGATTCAAGATGGCGACCAAAAATTTAAATATTACTGGATTTAAAATTATTTACGTTTTGTGTACAGTTTATCAATCAATAATTTTGAAGATATTTCATTCTTCGCAAATAAAGCGTATAAATTTTAGCTTTTTGTAGTATGAAAAAATATTAATAGCAAAAAAGTTAATAATTCGTCTTTGGTTATTGTTTTATCTTTACTTTTCTTTTATAGTGAATAAAGGTTCGTTTGCTCAACAATTAAATCTAATAGATCTTTAGGAAATCAACATAAAAATATATCTAAATGTGTGGCTACATTGTTAGGAATATTTGGACTAAAAGTTTCAGTGAATGGAAAATCATCTCTGGTTTTTCCACTCTTCGTCTACTTATCAATAGCAATAAACTGTCTAGAATCATTCTCATCAAAACACTCCGAGTCAGAATCACCTTCACCTTCTACACTTTCGGAATTATCTTCAACATCAGAATCACATAACCCATCAATAGATCAGAGTCACTAGGAATATCAGCGATTTCATCCATACTTCACGATACGTATCCGAGTTTCAGATGTATATGGGTAAAGCTGAAAGTGCTAAAAACCAATTAGGTGCACGAGTTATAAAGAATTTGACGCGTAAATTAGTGGGAATAAATCACCATGTATTTTTTGACAATTACTTTACTGGTCTTGATCTTATGAAAGATTTGAAAAAAGATAAAATTTTCGCTTGTGGAACAGTTCGTAGTAACAAAAAGGTTTACCAAAAGGTAAGATTCCTGATAAAAAATAGTGATTAGGTCACACGAGGCTGAAATCACATTCTCGCACATTTATCGAACCGTATTTTTTTACACGTCTCGTGCGAAGCTTGATTTAGCATACGCTTATTTGACACTGCGTGTACGAAACCTAGTGCAAAAAGTTGACAATTTTTCCCGCGGGTGAGATTACAGTATCACTCGAGGGAAATATCGACTTTTTTCTCGAGTTACATATAGTACTTTATGCCCAACTCAACTGTGGCGACTTTTTGACTTGGAAAGCGGGACTAATAGACTATTAAAAGACAATCGAAAATCAGGGTTATTGGTAGAACTCGATGAAATAAAGGAATTTTGATTATTTTCTAGTGAAGTCACTTTTATCCCGAGGGAAAAAAATTACTTTTTTCCCGCTAATCATTTTTGCGGGCAAAAAGTGTAATTTTGGTCTCGCTTTTCAGGGAAAAAAGTGACCATTTTTGTTCAGATAGGCATACATGTATTTTCTCATACTTAGTATTTGTTTTGGATATAAAAATTATCTATGCGGACAAATTTTAATAATAAAGGAGCATTTTACGAGCATTTTTAACCTGAAATGTCATTTCCATCGACATTTTCGTTCCCTGATCATAAAATATTATGTAGATTTTGGTAGGAGTACTCTTTAATGTATCCAATCTAAGTTTTAAAAAAAATGTTATTATGAGTGCAAAGAATCCTCAAACACTGAGAAAGAGTTAGTTTAAAAGAAAATAAATTTTTTTGGTCTAATACATTTTCGGATACGTTTAAAGCTAAACTGGTCAAGTTACGGCAGCATTACCCAAATTACAAACATTAAATCTTTGTAAACCAATATTGTGTTAACAATAAGCAAAAAACTCGTACAATAAAGAAACGTCAATATAAGTCATGTACGAATGGTAAGTGATCATCTTCAGAAGGAATATTTTTAAAACAGACTACTTGGAGTTATTAATATATTGCAGTGAATTGTTATCAATCATAGAGTTACATTTCAGTTTTTTTTACACTTTTGTATGAAATAGACCTATTTACACATATACAATTTGATGTACTCAATTTTAAAAATAATGAACTTAAATCATTTTTCCGAAAAGCAGATACATATTTTCGCGAAATTAAATTTCAAATAAACAATGACATATACACTAATCAATAATAAACGTTATAAAAAAATATTATTAATCATCTTAAAATCGTCGTATTTGACTGATTAATACGAAATCAGCTATCTGGTGTGCTCAAAGAGCTACGCCTTAATAATGGCCTTCCCGATGTTCTCTCCTCGCAACATTCCGATGAACGCCCCGGCCATTTGCTCGAATCCCACGCTAATCGTTTCCCGATAGTGCAGCTTTCCATCTCGTATCCACGAGTATATCTGCTCGAAAGCCTCGTTCTTACGGTCCTTCCATCGCGAGACCAAGAATCCCTGAATCGTCAGCTGCTTGGATACGATTGGCGTCTGGACGATCGTGCATTTCGGCAGATCCGCGGGATCGTGGTTGTACGCGGAAATGCTGCCGCAGACGACCACCCGTCCGTACGTGTTCATCTGGTATAGGACGGTGCTGGATATTTCTCCGCCCACCTGTAGGAACATAATGTTTAGTTATTGGAATGTTTGTACGATGTTAATATGAACATTCGTTTCTTAAAAATGATTTGAACGTCTATCTTTGATAAAATTTAGATGTTGAATTTTCAATGCTAATTACATTTACATATTTTATGAATTAACAGTGTATTCCAATGCTGGGAGGGGTATTTGCCCGCAGAGTAGTTGTTTCTGTTGTTCAAATGAATATAGTAGATTTTTATTAAAGAGTGTATGAAACACTCTAAATACGTAACATTTTGTATCCGTTTAACAAGTTTACGAGAAACTTGCAGGATAAATACGAAAAATGTTTGAATTTTCAATGCTAATTACATTTACATATTTTATGAATTAACAGTGCAATCCAATGCTGTGAGGGGTATTTGCCCCCAGAGTAGTTGTTTCTGTTGTTCTGACAAATATAGTAGATTTTTTGTTAAAGAGTGTATGAGACACTCTAAAGACCTCGTCTACAAGTTGCTGTTAGAAGCAATCATCTAAATAATGTTTAGTGTTTTCATTCTTTTAGTTTATACATGTACTGCAGATATCATGGAATAACTTTTTATTAAAAGTATATATTATGCTTATACCGATTTAATACCTCTCCAGACATATTCTATTACCAGTAGATTTATCCAAGCTGAGTATCTAAACAGTTTGTCACGTGTATAATGTGAGAAGTCAGGAGTAATGCAAGTGTAATAGATGATATACTCGAAACGAAGCAAACGAACTTCTGCGGAGGAATAGCGCTGTGGTTAGCGTGCTCGTCTGACAACGAAAATCAAAAACAAGCTTGGGTTTGAATCTCGCCTTAGACGCATTCGTCTGTCTTTTTATAATCTAATGAGCGAATATAAAATCATTACACATTTAACTCTATGCTTGGACTAATGTTCTAATTTGCCTAACCTATAATAATTCTATTATTTAATTAAGAGCATTTAACACTGTGTCTACGTGCCATCCTTTTGGTGCAGGCACCGCATACTAATATTTGAAGCTCTATCTTATATTCAAGAGCTAATAAGAAGTACCAAGAATCAATCCCCAAAGTTTCATCAAAATCCGTGACCCGAACTGCGTGAACTCCCCTTTGTTAGTTTCATACAACATTTCAACTGAGACATCGGCCCTCTCCGAACATAAGTTTTATTTAACCATTAAAAGTTGAACAAATACGGTCAAAGTTCCACCAGGGCTTCACCTAAATTGACAGGCTTATATATGGATTTAATTGGATTTTAAGTTGAATTTCCAGCTTAAAATCCAGATCTTTTTTCTAGCCAGATTTCCTAACTTCCTTGATTTTCAGATTTTTAGGAAATTTAAAAAGAAATTCAGCTGAGAAATACCTCGAGTTTCAGCTCCAGAAATGGTAACCAAATCTAACTGAAAAACAATCTAAACTCGCAATTAGAAATCTAATATAGTCAAAACGATCTGGAATTCGGTCCAATCCAAACGAAGGAATCTAAGTAGGTGAAAAACGACTTTCCCGGAAAAACGACTTAAGTTCATTTTTTTGAAAATTGAGTTTCGAATGATTTTGATATCCTTACATAGTATATATTTTTAGATAAAAATGCAAAAAATCAAGAAAGTGTAAATGACCATATATACTATTTATGAGTTTTTTTAACATTAGTTTAAATGAAAATTAAAAACTTTAAACCTTAACATCTCAAAAACATGAAAAATGGACTTAAGTCGTTTAATCGGGAACCCACACATATAATCATTTTCTATAATTACATTGTCGAAGTAACAGTCGACGCCCTGGGGAGCAGCCTTTCTCAGTTCCTCCGCGACGTTCTCCGTCTTGTAGTTGATGACGTGATCGAAGCCGCGGATTTCCCTGAGCCACTCGCGCTTGTCATCGGCACCGGTGATGCCAATTGTCTTCAATCCGTGCAGCTTGGCCATTTGACCGACTAGGGAACCCACAGCTCCAGCGGCACCGCTGACGACGAGCGTCTCTCCGGCTGTGGGCTTGCAAAGCTCCGTGAAACCGAAATATGCCGTTAGCCTGCGAATATTGTGTCGTATAATGTGAGCATGGTGTTCAATTTTGGATTCTATAATAATCATAATAATAACAGTCATTCCCTGGAGACAGAGGCAGCGTAAAACCTGTGAACCATAGGGAAGAATGGAAAATTGATTTTTTGATCGGCATTCGTGTAGATGATAAAGAGACATTATCTAAAAAGGCCATTTGCCAAAAAGGCCATATTAGAGTGACGTCGCAGAGTTTTAATGTTTTGCCTAAGCCTACGGATGTGTAGTAAGTAGGGAAACGTATAAAACTAACTCAATTGTTCAGAGATTATCCGGGGAATTGAAGACAAACTTTATAAAAAGAGGGTCAAATTCGATAAAAATAAGTGAAAAAATCAAGATTTTATCAGAAATTCAGTGGTAAAAGTTTAAAAAATGTATTTTTTCATGTTTTCCGCATTGTACCAGAAGAAAGTATTGTTTAAATGCTCTTATCAGTTTCCTAGGTCTCTACTAACGTCTTACTTTTACCTGGGGCTGCGTCATCAGGGGCATCCAAGTTGGTGTGCCAAATGTACTAAAGGAGTCCTTGGCACATTCCGGAATACGTTGGCATAGTTTAGGCACACTGGCACATTTTTATATAAACAACTTGAAGTGAAAGGAAACTTTAAAAAAGAGGGTCAAATTTGATAAAATAAGTGAAAAGATCAAGATTTTATCAGACATTCAGTAGTAAAAATTAAAAAAAAATCACTTTTTCATGCTTTCTATTTATACAGAAAGAAGTTGTTGCGATGTTAAAATGCTTAAGATTTTATGGATTCTTTATATGCTCATATCAGTCTTCTAGGTCCCTATTAATGTATTACCTGGAGCCACATTACCATATGAGCATCCAAGTTAGTGTGCCAAATGCGTCAAGGAGTTCTTGGTGCATTTGACACACATAACTTTGGCATTCTTCTACTTTTTCTTCATCTTACTTTTGCATACTTCGACAAACTTTGGAACATTAGCACGTTTTGACATAAATAATTTGTACATTAAAATACACTTTTTTCGAAAATATGCTGTTTTTTCGGAATCATTTATTTTTGGTATGCAAAAGTACGCCATAGTGGCCTATGTTATAGTATGTATGCCGAAATCTGTGTCAATCTGTGTCAATCAGTGCCTATATTTGTTAAACAAAATCGATCGATGTTAAGAAAAAGTTAAAAACAAAATAGTTCGCAATAATCATAGCATAAAATTAATACTCAATTATAGTCAGCAAGAGTGTCTTTACTTATCATTATGTATATTTTATATACCCCAAACTCACGCTACGACTTATCGTTATGCATTAAATTATGTGTTATACATACGGTATTGAAACTCGCGAGTTTTAGGCTTCCACTGCTAATAGATGCTAGCACTTGGCATACTAAATTAGATGCATGTTATAGTCTTATACATGTTCCGCGTTCGTTATTATAAATAATTTCTTTCTTCCTACTGAATGGCCGTGGGTCTCGGGTATTTTAATTGAATTCAAAAAATTGTTATAACAATAACCGTCAAGATTCTTCATATCAAATGTTACTTTTCGTCGGCGAAGCACATCTCCAGTGCACAAGCCTTAACAAAATACTACAACTATGCTACAGGTATAACTAAAACTTACAGGTATTATTTCCATTAGACAACACGATTTCAAAAACTCTTGAAATTCTAATTTCTTGATTTTCAACCATGGCTAAATTAAAACCAAAGATACGGCCAAAAATACTCCTCCACTCTTCCCCGAGTCAAACAATTTGTTTCCCAAAAATATATCCCCCAATTTATTACCCAGGCTGGCCCAAGGCTCCCAGTGCCAAGGACGGCGACAGATCGCCGAAATCCGGCACGAGATAGGGCTCTCGGCCGGTGTACGAGTGGTCGGCGAAGTTGTCCGGGTGCATGACGGTGCGAGACCTCCAACCCATGTAGCCGACTATGTGCCCGCCCACGGGGTAGTCCGGATTACGCGACTCGATGATTCTCGCCACTTGCGAGCCGATCATCGTCGTGCCGAGGACGAGCTGATCAGAGACCTTGCGCATGTACGGGTCCACCGACAGGTATTCAGCTTCGACGAGGAATTCTGCGTAGAGGTCACTCAATCGTTTATTAGCTTCAGGTAGGTATATTAATAGACAGATAATTACGTAAATGATATTTATATATATATGGGAGTGATTAAAATAATAATGAAAAAAATTCATTTTAGGAATTTAGTAAATTATTGCAAACATTTCAACATTAGTGACATAAAGAAGTAAAATTTGATGAATTTTATCATCACCGAAATTATACTTGAAAAATTAGTACTTGAATATACTATATTTATTAATTGCATAATAGTTTAAATCAGGTAATTTACAAATACCCTAGTGGAAATGACAACTGTAAAAAACTGTGAAAAAAATGTGAGGAAGTGTGAAAAAGTGTGAAACTACACAGATATTTGGAACACCTGTTATTAACAAATATGCACATTTTTTCACAGTTTCTCACACTTATAAAAAACACGTATTTTATCTAATAAAACTTGCGCAGTTTTTCACATTTTTTCAGTTTTTCACAGTTTTTCACATTTTCTCACATTTTTTTTCGTTTCATTCTCTTATATAAAGGAAATTACAACTATGAGAAATTGTGATAAAATGTGAGAAAGTGTGAAAAACTGCGAAAAACTATGTAGAAACTGTGAGGAAATTTATGAAATATTCTATAATATTTTTTAAAATCCTGTTCCAAATATAAGCCTAATTTCACAGTTTTTCATGGTTTTACACACCTTTTCACACATTTGTCAGTTTTTCACAGTTTTTCACAGTTTTTAATTTCCACTAGGGTATTTACATAATTTTATAATGTTTACTATCAAATTTCGAAAATGGACTTATTTCTTTATGGATCTGATATTGTCGATTTTTATTTTAGAGAGATACTTAATAATTATGATTATAATTAGATCATTTACTATAGCGATCAATTTAAATTACCAAGAAAAAAATTGTTTTATTGAAAAATTTTATTTAAAAACCTTTAGAAGAAATAAATGTTTTGTTAATTTTACCAAATTTCACTAAGAAGGTTGATGAAGTCAAAATCTCAAATAGTGTTTAAAGAAATATTTTTAAAAATATGACACTATTCGTAACTTTTGAATTAATTGTATTACTAGGTTATTTGGTTATTTGGTCAGTCTGTTACATGTTTTAGTCAATTTGTTGTTGAGCTTAACTCATTTTTGCATATTTGGCCAAACTTGGCAAAGGTCTCTACTTATATGTAGTAGCATACCCAAACGCAATTATGCTGCGATTTGGCTGCAATTTTCGTGAAATTCCGATAAATTGCAGCAGACCATATGTGGACATTTTCCAATTTTGACTATGTTTCTGCCGACAGTAGATTGTATCAGGCAATTTGCTGGATTACACAAGAAATTTACGGCAACTAATTTACGTCAAATGGTGCTACAGACTTGCACAATTAAACTGCAGTTTGACATAAAGTTCGAGCACATTATGCACGGGCACCAGAACTACAGTAACATTGCAGTAAAAAATGACTTCAGTAAATAATTGCACTGAAGAATTACGGCAGAAATGTGGCAACTAAAGTGCAGATACGTACATACGTGCAGTAGAATTGTAGTTGGACAAGTACCGATGATAATTGCGATATATCAATGTTCCCAAGTAGCATTATAAATTGACGTTATATTAAGAAAAGTCAGGAGATTTATCACCAAACTTTTCTGTCTAGTGCCATAGTTACTAATTTAACAAAATCTGATCAAGTTCGACTCGGCAAAGATCAGCAAGGTTTAGTAGACAATTTTTTTCCACTAGGAAATATTTAATTTTTCGCGGGAATCAAGTCGTTAACGCACTGTGTTATTCACAATTTTTATTCCCGCAAATATTCAAATAAAAACATAATAATTTAAATACAAAATACACGAAAATATATAATCACTCGATTATCGAACAGACTCAGACATACAATATTCAATTTTACAAACTGTGTATGAAAGGCAAAGAAAACACGCTCAATAAAAAAACAGAGAACCTCTGTTCTACGCGATATTGGGGGGTCCAAGTTCAAGTGCTTTTCCGGGAAGAAAAGCGTGTCGCTTGCACGACAACAACATGTGGATGGCAACAGCCTCTATTAGACTGCATATACAACAAAAAGGACTGGAGGAGGAGAAGAGCTCAACCGGGCTACAACGAATTTCTAGACCACGAGTAAAGTCAGTCAGAGTCTAGGCGTGCTAAAGGACACACGGGTTTTCTCGCGATATTCATATATTTTATTCTCCTCGTGATTTCTCGCTTCAAACACTTTTAATGCGGCCGTAGCCGGTCTCAAGCCCGGATTAGACGCAGAGAGAAAGTGTCGTTGTTAATCAAAACATCCTTATTTCAATCGGCGTTTATTATATGTTATTTCATTTGTTTATTTCTAATTTATTTCAATAAACCGCTTTCGTTTCACGCGCTACCTAACCTAACCCCAGCTGGGTCATCACAACGCAGCGAGTCAACTGTTAGCACTGTCAGCAATCAGCACTGAGCTGCGAGCAGTCTTGCAATTCGTGTTATTTTGTAAACAAATGTTTTCGGTCAACTTTTAATACTTATTTAATAAGAAGTAAGTTAATTGCAATTCGAACATATTCTTATACTATATTATACTCTATTTACGAAACTAATGATGTATAAAAAGAGAGAGAATTTCTGCTAATAAAGTTAATGTGATAATGTTAAACTTTCTTAACAATAAATTAATTACAAATACTAATTGAAAACGTTAATACTCTAAAAAATTATAAACCACGATATATAATTTTTATACGAATAAGTAAGAAAAATATTGCTCTTTCATTTATAATAGTTAATGTTTTTATTTTAAGTACTTGCATGAATTAAATTTAATTCTAATAATTTATAGTATTAATTAATTTTTTTCTTTTTCAGATGCCACGAAAGTATGTAAGAAGAACGAAAAAAGCAAATTGGTCAGCAGAATCAGTGCGGCAAGCTTTAGATTTCATTAACAAAGGAAATTCTATTCGATCTGCTAGCAGAAAATTTGGTATACCGTACACTTCGCTTAGCAAAAGAAAGGATGGTGGTAGTATAGCTCCACGATTAGGACGAGGCAATACTTTTACACCAGAGCAAGAAAAGTCTCTGGCAGAAAAAATGAAAGCAGTGGCTGATGTATTTTGTGGGCTGTCTTCATTGGAAATAAGGCAAATAGCCTATGAATATGTGGAAGCAAATAATATTCCAAATAGTTTCTCTAAGGAATCAAGATTAGCCGGTAAGGATTGGCTGTCTGGTTTTATAAAAAGAAATCCTTCCATAAGTTGCAGAAAATTAAATTCAAAAATCAATAGGACATCAGGTTTTTATCGTATATTTTACACCAATCCAAATTGGGATTAAAGTTTATTAAAAGAATATAAGTGAATTAAAAATAGCTTAAAAATATTACATACATAAAATCAAATGTAAGGATTAAATTTTGAAATCATATAGGTATTCATAGATATTATGTATATTATTTTAATATATGTATATAAATATCTTAATTTTACTTGTATTCATTTAATTAATTAAAATTTTACTCATATTTTTTATGCATACAATAAATTAATGTATACAAAATTACAGATTTCAAATTAAATAATGTGCTCAGTAATTTAATGGAAACAAATAGAGGTCAATTTGCACCAAATGTGGTATATAACATAGGTGAAAAAGACATTTCAACAAAAAACATTGAAGAGATAAAGATAAGACAAAGGTCTGGTGCATGACAAGCAAGCAATAGACAGAAGTCTCATTGATTAACTACAGTTGAAGTGCTTAGGAAGGTTGTGCTGTGTACACTTGTGTTCAAAATTAATATTATCACATGGCATACAAGGTAAAAGGTAACAGTTTACAATGTTTAAAGAAGAAATTAAACGACTAAGGATTGCAATTATGTACTGTAACAAATTTACATTTCTATTTGAAATGAATATATTGCACCATTGCTAAAAATTTGTTGCAAAGATCACCTAATTCAGTTATATTATAATTTAAAATATTTCTGGCTCAATGCATACATTCTAAAAAATTATTTTTTTTAGAATCAAACCAACAAATGCTTAAACCAAATAAAATATAAAAAATGTATTCAAGATTTAGATGTGTATATACATATATATATATAAAAATCAGCTTTAAAATAATAAATTAATTTGTATTGTTTTAAATACAATGTATATTTGTAGTACATAAAACACTCAAATTAATGTGTGTTAGAAATAATACATAAACCTATAAATATTTTTTTCAAGATAAGTTATATAACATAACGTTCAATTAAATACTTTTTAAAATAAATTTTGTGTTATTTTGTGAGTACGAACCTCCATTTTTGATAGGGGTAATTCCTCTTCCACTATAGAAAAATCGGTTGGCTTTGGCTCCCCTTGAAAATGCTTCTGAAGTACAAATTTTTTGGCTACAACCATAGCGAATGCTTTGTTTGACACCTGTTGGCGAAATAGATTCTTAAGCTATTTTGCGCTTAAAAATATTGTAGAAAAAAAAATAAGCCGAAAAATTATTTGATCAACACGCCTGAAAACAACCGGCCGCACTGAATCCCGGTAGCATATTCTGTCTCACTCGTATTATGAAATGTTTCGCGTGCTCGCAAAGCGATATTATCCATAGCTCATATCCACAGCTAAAGGGAATGGAAGAGTAGGGAGGAATTCCATACTATATCGTATACCGTATATCTAATCTGTGTATAACTTCCATACCAAACTATATGAAATTCTGCAATACTTTCGCAATTTCTTACTTTCTGCTTCATTATTTCTATTTATCTTGGAAAACGTAAGATGACTTTAAGAAGCAATACATTTTTTATAAAAGTGCCTACAATGAAAAATATATAAATAAAAAAATAAATAAATAATAGTTTTAATACCATTTAAGGAACATAAAGATTTTTGCGTTTAGCAGGTGAATATCTATATCTGTATCGGTTGATATAATATTTTCATTAGTGAAGTCTATATCCAAAAATTCCACTGATATAAGAAATTGAAACTGCTTCATTTATAAATATTGAATTTTTATTTAATCGTTTTGTTTGTAGATGCAATGTTTTTACATACAATGAAAAATTTGAAGAACAATTTTTATGCAAAAGCAATTAGTAACTTTTTGACATAGATACAAGAGATTTTTAATCTTAGACAATAATAATAATAATTTAGTAATCATTTATTTATTCTTAATATAGTTTTTACAAAGAATCACTCTTGTGTAAATATTTCGACGCTCGAAAAAGATATATCCAATGTACAATGTACAGTGAAAACAACGATTATTTCGGCAGTGTGGCGTGATAACTTTTTGTCCTTTCACATTTTTATTTTACAATTACATGTTTTGTCCCCCCTACGCTTCGATATATAAAATATGTACACAATTCATTTTTTATGTCTTCCTCCGAATACGAGAGAAGTAAACTAGTCAAGGCTGATGGCAGTGTTGATGCCTGTGCTGGCTGCTTTGAGCATCTTGTCGGAACTCTTGGAGACTCGCATCATCCGCTCCTCGGGCTTCAGGATCTCCGCGATTATCTTCTCGTCGCTGCGACGCTGCTGCTGCTGCTGCTGCTGTTGTTGCTCCGCGAGCAAACGCACGCCACCGCCGCTGGATGACTTTTGCGAATTGACGAGGACGACGACGACGGCAGCGGCGGCGGCGGCTGCGGCGGCATTGGCATCGGGCGACTCGGCGGCTATCGTCGCTGTCGTCTCCTCGGCGACCACGGACAAGTGCAGGTCGGGCTGCTGCTGCTGTAGCTTCGGCTCCGTCGCCGCGAGCGCGAGCCTCCCGTTCACCTTGGCCTCCGTGGGCTTGAGCAGCTTGTGCGAGGGGCTGACGACGAGCGCCGACGCGTGCGGCTTAGGAACATGCGACGATTGCCTGTCCACGGGTGCATTCACAGTCATTTTGAGAATTGTCGTTGGTTCCTCGTAAAGCTGGGAATTTGTAAGGTGTATTGAGTGAGTACGGGATGCTTAGGTGTGTGAAAGGCAAGATATACATTTGAAAGTGGTTGTCATTGTTAACAAAAGTACAGTCGGACTTGGATAAGTTGAAATTCTCAATAATGTGAAGAGCATGGATTTTCTTATGTTGAATTGTAACAAAATGGAGCCTTGATTATTCGAATTTCTGTTTACTTTCTTATTATATTGATAATTCTTACTGAAAATAGAAATGATCGAAAAGTGCTTTGCAAAGGCTAGATTTTATACATTTGTACCGTCGAAAGTAAATTTACCAGCTGTCAATGAATGATCAAAAGTATTTATAGAATGGTATATATTATAATGATTATTACAAGTTGAAAATTAATTAATTAACCATTATTATAATTATTATCAGTTTCTGCATTACTATAAAAAATTTGTTATTATGCTTATTTATCAATATGTATTGTATTATCTTTTAATAAATCTCGAATAGTTCGAAATTTAAAACTAAAAAATAATAAATATAGTCAAACTTACTGCATCAAAAGAAGAATCTAGGAATAATTCTTGAAGAAAACGCCTCGCTGTAATTCTGTAGGTATTATTTGCCAAACGTGCAGCTACCTCAGAGTATATACATACATCCTGTACAAAAATAAGTATTGTAATTACGAAACAATTTATATACCAAACATTTGCACTTATCTGTAAAAAGTGTATAAATTTACCTGAAAAGTATTGGGATATTGCTGTCTTAATCTAAGTAGCGTCTGTTGACTATGTCTAGAAAAAACTGGATTCGCTAAACGCTGCGTATGTCTTAAAATCTCTCTGCAAAAGTAAATGGAATAAGCACATAAATAAATTTTAAATTTGTCAAATTTATTAAAAAGATTCGTAAAATGACTGAGCTCAGATTTGAAAATAATCGTACCTATGCTGAGGACTAATACTACAATGAACAAAGTTTAAATTTTCTATTCTCAATTAAGTGAAATTCGTTTGTATCTATTTTATTAATTTACAGTAACTTTAATAACTGCAATATATACGGTAACATTATAATCCTCAGCACAGGTACAATTATTTCCACAAAAAAGTTACACAATCTCTCAACACAGCCAGAAAACCACATCGTAATACGCGACGATATCGACACCGAGCAAAATGTCCTAATAACAATTCATTCCAAAGTGTACCTAAATCTACAACTCAGCGCAGTCAAACGCAGACTCCAATAAAAGCAAGCTCCGCGCAACCCACCTTCGAGTCTTGTCGACGGTCCGTCGATAGTCGACGTCCGTCCCAACCGAGTCGTTGGACACGCTCTTTTCGCGGAAGCACACGAGACAGACGCGCGAGTGATCGCTCGTCGCCTCGTACTCGGAGCTCGACTCCTCATCCATGTCGCTCGCGCCCTGTCTCGACGTCGTCGACGTCGTCCTCTGCTTCGGCCTGTCCTCCGGCGGCACCAGCCGATTGCTGTTGTTGTTGTTGTTGTTGGCCATCGGCATCGCGCACTCCGAGTCGCTCTCGTTGACGCTCAGCCGACTGGTCGAGGCGACCTCGTCGGCGATAGTTCTAGCTCGCTCCTCCAGGACTATCGTGGGAATGGGAGAGAGACGCTCCGAGTCGCTCTCGTACGCGTTCTGCTGTTGCTGCTGTTGCTGTTGTTGCTGCTGTTGTTGGAGCTGCTGCTGTCTCTCGGGTCGAAGCAGGCGGGATATCATTCGCGTGTCCTCCTGCAAGATCGACGATTCGCTCACGTTCTGTAAAAGAGGGAGGAGTATTATTAATAACAATTTTTATAGATTGTTCAATTTAGACAGAAAAATTATGGGAGACACTTTTTACGTGGACATGAGTAATAAAATTCTTTAAGTTATCGAGAGTCTTGAGCAAACATGTAAAAGCTTTAAAAATTATATTTGGAATTTTAGATATTAGGAAACATTGTGGCTACCATTTGTAAATCTAGCTTAAAATAAAAACAAAAATTGAAAAAATATCTAAATCTCTTACGTAATTAAAGCACATACAACGAACCGGAATAAATTTTGAAAAACGGTTTTGTTATTACCGTTGATTGTTAAATTGATCGAAAGGGTGCGTAGATTTCACAATTCTCGAAAAACCGTTGGAACGCATTTAGTTGTGTATTAATTTTGTTATTCAAAGTTTAAACGAAATGTATGTATAATTTGTCTATATATCTAGTTTAAATTGTGCACATATATGTTCAATAAACAGTGAACGGTAATTAATTTTATCGTAGCCGGTAATAGGGAAGAATATCAATTTACAATTAACATTGTATTCTAGTAGTATTGTATTCAATTTTGCTATCTTCAAAATTGAAGAAGACATAGGCAATACTTTGATAACGACGTGATCTTCACTTCGGCCGACATCTTTTGATATTTTAGCAATGCGACGTCACTCAAAGGACCTTTAAGAACCTCTATAAACATTTGTAAATTCAAAGGAGGATGAAACTAACGCAATTGTTTAAAGCTCGTTTATAATAAATATAAAATAAATCGAATCGTATTCGGGATTTTCTACTTATTTTCCAAAATTTTGACCGCTTTTTTCTTAACTTTCCTAATGAGGTTACATTTTTCTTTTAAATTCATATTTTGATGAACTGAACTCTAAACAATGGTATTGCATTTAAACGCTCCCTTTCAACAAATCAAATATTACAAATCAGTGGGCAACCTTTCTTTTTAAAAAACAAAACGAAATACACATCGACTTAGACTCTTTACCATCTGCAATCCGAACAAAGAAAAACATTTTCTATTCCCCCCTCTTGCAACAGAAAGTATTTCATTACATTTATGAATTTCACAAGTACTTAATTTCGTAAAAGTTCACGAGCGAAAACAAACACATTACAATGGAGTTACCCATGAAGATCCTACTATCACTTAAAAGGTTAAGGTCCCTGCCAGCTATCCGGTGACCTACACCTCTCCAAATCCACACTTCCCTCCCGCCAAAAACTCCCAAATACCTGAGTGCGCCTCGACTCGTACGCCGGCCGCGAGCGGTTGATCTTCTCCAGCAGCACTGCCGAGGGTGTGGCCTCGGGGAAAATCGCGTTGAGCCTCCTCGGCAGGCTGATGCCCATGTAGCGCGGATTGGCCTCGACGCCTGCGATGCTGCTGCCGTCCTGCGACGTTGCACCCGCGGTGGCTGGCCGTTGAGACTGCTGCTGCGGAGGAGGAGGAGGAGGCTGCGGATGTGCCATGTCCGCGATCCAGCTGCGAGACGACTCCAGCTCCGACAGGCTCTGCAGGGACAGTCGGCCGTCCAGGCTGTACATCTGTGGGGGACATCGGTGATAGGTGGTTGAGGTTGATGGGTGTAAATTTTTTGTATTGCGATTTTAGGTTTGTTAGTGTTTTTGGAGTGCGGTTTTGAGTGGGCGAGGGAATTGTTGTATTAAGGAGAGTGTTGAAAGAAATGCGTTGTCTTGTCTGCCAGTGTCAGTTTAGATACGTGACAATGTCAACTTCCCTTTATTTTCTTCTTTTTCATTTTTATTTTTAAGATTTTATTCAATAGTAGTTGTGTTACAGAAGTAGGGAAAGTAGAAAGAAATTATGGTTTGAGATATATAGTATGTTCTTTTCCTAGATCATGGATTTCTTAATACTTTAATTTTTTGCATGTCTTAAGTATCTGTAAAAAATTAAAAGATTTAATCTTTAAATTATAATACTTTCGCTATATACCTATTTATCTACTGACAATAACGATTTAAAATAAGTACACTGTTACAGAATAAAAAATGTTGGAAATATAAATCTAAGCACGTTTGCTTTTTTGAATAAAATTTTAAACTTTTTTAACATTGTTTTTTTGTGTTCATAAACGTGATCTAAGTTTTCAAATCATTTATAAAATTAAAGAGAATACCTGACATAATATAAAATATGAAGTTTGTATCGAAAATCTAAATCAACAATCTAAATGAAATCTAAATTATATACCTTAAACAAGCTGACTGTATTTATCCAAAAATAAAATATATTAGAAGGTATACTATAGATGTTAACTGTCTAACTAGAGCACGAGTCATACTACTGATCTATAGCAATAAACCTATTACTTTATGAAACTTAGCAATTCGTAAATTAAAATTACATATTGTCATCAAGATCTATTGAATTTGTGATCTTCCACGCTGATTGTGAGGCAGTTTATTCTTCGTCTATAATTTTTGTTCGTTTATTTAACGTACTATCCCTTTTAGTTTCTTCCTCGGGGTTAAAACTTTATATGCAGAGCATTCATCCATCATGTAAGATTAAAAGAACGTTTCAAAGGCTTCACTGCGGCAAGCAGTGAAGACCACCAGAATCTAAATGCTAGTTTTAAATAGAATACTTATATTACTCGTCTTTTATACATTTCATAATTTATAGCGATTTGAAATTCTTTTTCAGAAAATCGATAATATTGAGAAATCATTTCCTCTTTGTTATTCTAGTAATACAACTCAACCTTTGTTTACAAATTTTGTCTTTTAAAATTAATAAATCTACTACTTTTATACCTATCTACTGTCGTATCACACTTGCATTTGTACGAAACTAGTAAATTTAAAAAAAATTTTAAATTCTTTCCTTTTATTTATGCAAGTAAAAGTTATTAAAATAGTATATTGTGCACCTAGGATGAAAAGTAGCCTTTCTCTTCCCGCGTATGGTTTGTAGTATGAGTCGAGACGAGCAAGCACGCGCTGGAGGCGAGTGCGTATTGCGAGCCATAGACGAGTAGTGCAATTACACAAGGGCAAAAAAGACTTTTCACCCAAGGTACGCACCGTACTTTCTGTCATATATGTCTTGATTTCGCGTTTCTTTGGATGCCTCTAAACCGGGGCTAATTGTGGCTATTTTTCGAATCGGTGTAAACATATATTTATAAAACCAAAATAAAATATCAATAAAATTTTCGGAGAAAATTTTTTTGTTCTGAGCCGGCAAAAAAAATTTTTTCGCCTGCTGGTCGGAAAACAGCTGCATTGCGCCCGCTTTAGAGGCACGAAAAACCGCGAAAATCATGCGCGTATAGCAAAAAGATTTTTTATGTTTTTAGAAGTTCATCAACAGTGTAATTTCATGCGGAATAAGAATGTCTTCGCTTATTTTTTCTATTTAGTTAAATGGCTTTTTCTGGCGGCATTTTCTAATATGAAATTTTTTTTTCTTTTATACACAATACATATACTCAAAAAGTTTTTGAAATATATTCGTTGTAGCTCCTTATAAAAAAAATACCCAAACTTATCGATTATGGCGTTTTAATAATCCCCTTCCCCCTTTAATTAAGGACTACTAAATATTAATTTTTTGATATTTCACATTTAATATTTCTTTTGACGAACACCAAAATGGGAGTATATTTCATTCAGTCGTCGATATTATACGAATAGAGTAAAAATAATAGGAGTCTCTAAAACGCTAAGGCGCTAGGTATTAACCCTCGCTTTACCAAGGAAGAATCCCCAAGGCCTTACATTTTAAAATTTTGAATACGGATTGTTGAATTTACACAGATTTTTTTATCCTTGCCCCCCCCCCCCCTAATTGATAAAGCGAGGGTTAAAAATCACATAATTTTAGCTCGGTACAGGAAACTATTACAAAAATAATGCGTATAAATTGGGTGCAATCTCGAACACTGAACTGATTTTTAATGTAGTAGAACTAACAAAAGTGATAACACTCAAAATTGAGTTTCGGTGTCCGAAAAATGACGTCCCCCTACACAAGGGACATCCCCTTGAAAATCGCTTCTAAATGCATCTTTTTATGTTCAGCAACATTTGAAAATGAACGTATTTTTAATAAATTAACAGTATCTTATACTACAAGTCTCCAGCTTTATTTTGCATAGTCGCAGATGTTCATTTGGACGAGATATTTCATCCTGGTGCCTGACATGGAGACAACTTACCTCAGGCGAGATATCTCGGTCCTGTCCCGAAGAGGAATAATTAGCATATTAAATCGATCAGACAAGTGTTCAGTACATTCTAATTCTCCCATATGTCAGCGAAGAAACCGTGTGTTCCCTCCCCCTCCAGCAACAAACTCAACCATCCCTAAAACCCAAAATCCCCACACACATACCTCCAGACTACTGTGCGAGAAACTCGGCCTGCGATGCCTCTGCAGGCTCCTCAGCTTCGCGTACCCCTCGGCGTCCTGCTGGCTGAGCCTCTGCGCGCTGGACATCGGGCTGGGCGTCTCTCCCCTCTCCGGCAGCATGTACCTCGCCCTCGCCTCCAGCTCCGTGGCTGCGCTCTCCGACCTGTTCCTCTGCCTGCGCAGCACCGCCTCTGGCGGCAGCTCGGGCTTGCCGTCGCTCAGACTCCGATGGTGACGCTGCACCGACACCGGACTCGGCGTCTGCTGCTGCTGCTGCTGCTGCTGCTGGCCGGAGCTGCTGGTCGACAGCGAGGAGCCAGTCGCCGGCTGCAGGAGGACCACGGGCCAGTGGGCGCCTCGCTTGTAGCGCACGCAAGGCCAGCCGTAGCAGGCGAGGACGTCCGCGCCGGCGCGACTGGTGCTCACCAGGCTCAGGGCATACATGGCCGTGGCGCGCACCGCGTAGTACGGACAGCACTCGGCCATCGACGTCAGGAGCTCGATTATACCGAGGTTGGTCAGCTGCTCCACGCCCAGACACGAGGTGCCCGCGTGGCCCAGTGCCCACAGGGCTGACTTCACTTTTAGGATTCGACCTGGTGGGGGAGAGGAGTGTAGGATTGATTGTAGAGATAGCTTGTGCCAGTGGAATGTAGATATTTATTTGAGGGTTTCTTTTAAGAAAATTGGCGTGCGAAAAAATGTTTGTCATGTCAGAAGCATACAAAAAATATTGTATATGTAAGTTGCCGGAGAAATGACTTAAGTACACTTTTTATGTTTTTGAGACATTAAGGCTTAAGGTTTTTATTTTCCATTTAAACTAATGTTACAAAAAATTCGTAAATAGTAGATATGGTCACTTTTTTGTACACTTTCTTTATTTTTTCCAGTTTTATCTGAAAGTATACTATGTAAGGATACCAAAATCGCTCGTAACTTAATTTTCAAAAAATGGACTTAAGTCGTTTTTCCGGGAACCCACAGAGAAACTTTTTTACATTTATATGTCGAAGGCTCCAATTGGAAAATACGTATCTCGCGGAAAAAGTTGGGAAAGACGAATCCCGCGGAAAAAGTTAATAAATACGTATCTCGCAGAAATGGATGGAAAACACTTATCTAGGAATACATTTGTGAAAAGACATATCTCGCCGTCTGATAAATATTAGTGATACAAACTTAAACTACGATCGACTTATGCAAAACCGGCCCTAAAAAAGTTTGGGCCTTCCTAAACATGTGGTAACATCCGGATAATACCGTCTTATTCTGCGAGTTACGTTTTTTCCAACCACTTCTGCGATATACGTCTTTTCCAACCACTTCTGCGAGATACGTCTTTTTCAATTGGAGCCGAAATGTTGTAGTTTGCTGAATATTAGAGAACCCCATTTCACGTATTTTGACATTGTTTTTATTAACGTAAACAAAAAATTCTTAAAGTTGAAATGTTGAAAATTGACAACTGTAAATATTGTTTGTAAAAATTAAAAATATTTTCACCACACTGCGCGTAAAGTGCTGACTGTGCGCCCTCTCAGCAGGCCGTACAGTACCGCATGGACTGCCTAGGGAATAAAGTGACTTGCGCATGCGCGATGCGCCATTTTCCGCTCTCGACTGCGTCTCGAGCGGTAAAACAGCGCGTCGCGCGTACAGAAGTCACTTTACTTCTAGGCAGAGCATGGGGTACTGTACGGCCTGTTGAGATGCGTACAGTCATTTCTTTACGGGGGTGTGGTGAAAAGTAGTATACGCACCTCTGGAGTACAGTAGGCAAGCATGCACTGTGTGAAATGCCGACCTCGCTTCGCTCGGTCGGCAACGTCACACAGTGCGTACATTGCCCACTTTACTCCCTTGATGCATAATGTACTATTAAGGCAAATATTCTTTTCAGGCAATTAACTCTTTATAAATGTAAACAAAAATTAATAATTATAATATTTAATCCAAATTAGAAAAATTTTAATCTGAAAAAAGTTTTTAATTTCATTTTAAATGTTAAAAAGATTTTAAAATATTTAAACTTTCCATTTTCTATAATTGCATTTAAAAAGTCACATAATTTCTCACATGATATATTAGGTAACAAATCTCGAAATTTTTACATGATTTTTCATTTCAAATGCTTTTAATACACAAACACGTTATACACTTATAGATTTGAAGTGTGCTATATCGGTATTGACATGGAGATAGTTTGTAGAATGCATTTTACATCCATAAATGTCGTTTTTAACAACATTAATAATAGTACATTATGCATCAAGGGAATAAAGTGGTCAATGTACGCACTGTGTGACGGCATTTCACACAGTGCATGCTTGCCTACTGTACTCCAGAGGTGCGTATACTACTTTTCACCACACCCCCGTAAAGAAATGACTGTACGCATCTCAGCAGGCCGTACAGTACCCCATGCTCTGCCTAGAAGTAAAGTGACTTGTGTACGCGCGACGCGCTGTTTTACCGCTCGAGACGCAGTCGAGAGCGGAAAAAGGCGCATCGCGCATGCGCAAGTCACTTTATTCCCTAGGCAGTCCATGCGGTACTGTACGGCCTGCTGAGAGGGCGTACAGTCAGCACTTTACGCGCAGTGTGGTGAAAAAGCATTTTTTTAGTACAGAGTAGTTGCAGAGTAAAGAAAATGTTTAAAATTAACGTAAACTGTTAGGAAGTTTTAGTCTGCAAAATATCAATTATTTAGAACTTCAATTACATGCACAAATTCGTAGTGAACTATTAGAATTAAGAGTTTAAATTTGTTTAAAATCGTTCAATTTTGAAACTTGTTGATTCAATTTATTTCTTCAACACTTGAACAATTTCTAACAAAGTCGTATCAACCAGAGCTATTAAAATCACTGACAAACATCAATACAGAACCAAATTTACTCCTCAAACAAGAATAAAATCATAAATGGCAAAGTTCATCCTACCTTCTAGACCACAAGCGTACTCGTCGCGCGAATCCAGCTCGCCCCTCCAGCTCCTTTCTGGCGTGGTCCTCTTGGAATCATCCTGACTGAGCTTCCTCCTCACCTCAGCCAGCGGCTCGGCCTTCGGTGGCGTTCGTATCTCCGGCCTGTCCGCGACCTCCGAGTCCACAATAGTCTCCAGCCTACTGCAAGCCCCTCCACCCCCACCCTCCACATCGTTCTTTTTCTCCTCACTCTTGTTCTCCTCCTTCGCGGCTCTCTCCTCCCTGCCCTGATTACCCGTGGCCCCACTGCTCACGCACTCGAGCCTGAAGCGCTGCACGATCCTGGCGAACCTCTGCAGCACGTTGCGACGCAGGAGCAGCTGCAGGCCGAAGTCGTGCTGCACCAGCTGACCCACCAGGTGGGGCGGCACGAACACGTCCTTGGGCAGGACGGGATTGCCGTTGCTGCGACGCAGGTAGCTGCCGTTCTCGCCCCGTTGGCGCCGCGTCAGAGAATCGTGGATCTCGCCCTCCACGAGGCCCGCGTATCGCTCCGCCAGGCCGCCGGCTTTGATCCACTTTTCCAGCTCCTCCGACGCGGAGGGAAGACTGCCGAAGTAGACGCGCAGGGAGTAGAGACGGATTTTCAGGAGGTGGCCTCGGTCGCCGAGGTTGTGCAGCCATTGGTCCCAGTTGTTTGTCCACTTTTCCTGTTGGAGAGGATCGGGTTGTTTGGCGTGGAAGGCAGAATACTTTGGCGGAGTACGTTTTATAAGAGGTCTTTCTTGATGCAACAGGTACTCAACGGTTTTTAATCATGGTTTAATAATTAACATGAAATATTTTACAATGAACAATGTAAAGAATATTTTTTTAGTTGGCATTTAGGATTTGAAAATTTATCATTTAATCGACAAAATAATACCAGTTTCCTCTATTTTGCGCTCATTCTATAAAAGATGATTGTTTATCTTAATACTATCTTATTTTAAATCTAATATTTTATTTCACAAATACTCTACTCGCTGCTCTTTTGTTTCCCATTCTAGTTCCATGACCCGCCTATCGTAACTTGCGCGATTCACTTACTCTGACAATAACGTTAAATAACTAAAAATTCTTATATTCTGCGTTATTTTCGTCCAAATTTCTTCCAAATACATTTATTTGTTATTTATTTTTTATTTTCACCACTAAAATAACTAATATTATTATTGGAATACAAATTCTAATTTTCAAATAGGCAATAAAAACTGAAATTTTAATAGTTCGCGATTAACATAATGAATAAAGCATTTCCTGAATGTAATATTTTCTTAATTTTCTTTTCCTTTTTCAATTCTAGTATTTATTATTGTACCTACATGTTTTAATTAATCCAATTTGTTGAATATTATATTTTAAAACCAACACATGTGCATCTTCTTGTTTTAGTTATAATCTGTGAATAATCAATATTCCATTTGGTGATATCCTTTCCTTATACTCTTGCATGAATTTAATCTAATAATATAAATATATAAACCCTTTAATTTTCCAATAAGGTAAATATACCAATGCTCGGACACTTAAACCCAATTATCGTACATATTTTTAAATAATATAAGTATTAGTAACTATTAAAATAATTTAATCGAGTATGAATTATCTATATACATTAATTTTGTCCAAACACTGAAACGTGTCCGATCATTGGCACATTTACCTCACCACTAAATTAAACCAATAACACTATTCCGAAAAAAGTCTACCAATACTTAAGAAAAAACAAATTTCACTCCAAATTTAAAATATCCGTTCAATATTTAAAATCGGAAAGAAAAATCATCATCTGGACAGACCTCTGACTTCTGAAGCACGATTTCGAGAAACTCGGGCTCTTCGCAGGCTTCGTGAAGCGCCTCAAGCGCCGCCAGGGCCACGACCCTGCTGCTGTCGCTGAGCTTGTTGAGCAACAGGCCGATCGCCCACTGATGCGCGTCGCTCATCCTGGCCCTCAGCACGATCCTCAAGAACTGCGTGGCGTACATGCGGGTGCTCTCGAGGCTCGACTCCTGCACGACCTTGGTCATGACCCGGCGATTGGGACCCTCCCTCCCGTAGTCCAGACTCGAGATGATGAGCTTGACGTAGCAGTCGTGCCTGGTGAGCATGGCGAGGTCTTGAAGCTTCTCGAGGAGATTGAAGCCCCGCAGGACGGCGGTGCCGCGCACCGAGTGGCTCAGCTGGCCGATGAACAGGAAGTACTTCTGGCAGCAGGTCGTGGAGACGTGCCGCGGCGAGAAGAGACAGTCGTGGGCCGACTGGGCGAGCCGGATCGACATCACCTGCTCGGCCACATCGCCTATCAGCTCGTTTAGATAGCGCGTGTCGTCGGGTTCCTGGATCTCTAGGAGCAGGTTGATCAGGTCGCAACCCGCTAGGGTCGTCTCGCGCGCCATCAGGGCGTAGGTGGACAGCTCGATGCGGCTGTACTGATTCGACGAGGGCTTGAAGTATCTGCAATTTACGACGTTGTAAAATGAAAGATTTTTAAAAAAGAGGAACATTTATTGAGCTGCGCGAGTGAATGTTTATAATCATATTGTGTTCAAATATAATCTACTTAAAATTATATTTCTTTTCAAAGCTGTGCATTAGGTTAGGATCAAGTAGCCGCGATTCATTTCCAATTTATTAGATTCAAATGCTCCAAAGTACGATTCATCAATGAATTGAAGAAAAAAGGCAAATTTAAATCTTGATTTACTTTTGAATAAAAAAACGTTTGTACTCAATTCATTTTTTAATAAATAGACACAAATTCCTCTCGATTCATTCATTCATTACGAGACGGTCTACAAAAATCGTGTGTCCTCTGAGACGCATACGGTACTAATGAGATAACAAAATATAAACAAAATTTCTTTTCAATTCATCTTTAAATGAAACAAATTTTTTTTCTTTTGTGTTTATCAATATAGCTAAGTTATTAATTATTTCAATATATAAAGTAGAATATGCAAAAAAGTTCTTCAATTCAGAAAGAAAACGATAAAAAAAATCTTTTTACGATTAATTTTTTAAACAAGACGATGAATTTTTCATTTATTTGTAAACCGAGTCATAAAGTTTTCTGATTCAAATAAATCGGAAATATATTTTATTAAAACTGCGAAATTCATGTGAATTTTTAATATTTAAATCTCAATTCCAAATGCATCTAAAAATAGAATCTAGATTTTAAATCGGATTCCCTTTTCTTCGATTTAAATTCAATCACACGTAACCAGCTAGCAATACAAATTTATTCATATTCGCAAAAGAATAAGTTCTTCATAATTCGTTCTAAATTTTGTAAACAAATAAATAATGTAATTAATTAGACCCGTCATTCTCTATTAATCAGCACTTCCAAGCCCAAAACCCAAAGCAAAGTCAAAACCCCCACATACTTGACGAGTTTCTTAATGAACAGCCGATGATCCGCGTCCCCGAGCATCCGGAAGTCATCGTCCCTGGTCCTGAGTATCGACCTGACGGCCGCCCAGTTCCAGGCGAGGGCATCCTTGCTGCTGAGCACCTGCGAGTCCTTCAGCATCTGGTACAAGGGCGACTCGCGCCTGAGCCAGTGCCTGATCGAGGACTGCCGGCGCAGGCCCCGCGGCAGATTGGGCCGCAGCCAGGCTCCCGCCTGCAGGAGCCGATCCATGAAGAGACTGGCGGGCGTCGGACGGCGGCGCATCATCGCGTGCATGCGGCCGAGGATCGCGACGGCGGCCAGGGCCTGGTGGCGGCCCGCACTCGCGTGCTCCAGGAGATTCGGCAGCGGCGGCGTCAGGTCGCATACCTGGTGGTGAGTGGAGAGAGGAGAGAATTTTAGGTGGGCGTTGAGTGTGATTTTGCAAGAGGGTGTGCATTGTCAAAGTAAGGCTTCGATTTTTTACTAGTTGAACTTTCATTTTTACTCTTTGCTGTTTCTTTTTTAAAGCACGTGAAGAGGAAGGAAGCTATCATCGATTTGGTATTAAAACTTGATGTACACTTGACAAAATCTAATTTGTATATCGAACATTTTTATATCTACCTTCTAGCCATCATCTTATTGGATGAGTTTAAAAACGTTCAATATACGAATTGAGGAGGAGACGGACAAAAACGGATAATTCCACTTTTTGTGAAAATTGATTTTATGTATTTTTTCATCATAAAACAATGTTGTCTTCATATTTATGATGTTACTTTTAATCTAAACTCAAAAATCAGCCATTAACAAAGCATCTAAAATACGTTTTTCGATTTAAACTAATAGAGAATGAATGCAGTTTGTCTTAATTTTCTCACAAATAAAAAAAGTGGAATTATCCGGTTTTGTTCGCCTCCTCCTCAATTAGTTTTCAAATTACACCCTTATGTGAGACCAATAAGTTGGACATAAAAATAAAGTTTCTAATAGTAAAAGAAAATAATATTAATTAACAAAATCGTAGAATATGAAAATCATAAAAAGAAACTAAAAGTAAATGCTAACAAACAATTTTACCTAAATATTTATTTGACTTTGAATTAATTTCAAAATAAATATTTATAGTTTAAGTATTTTTATTTTTCATACATTTAATCTATTGACAACTAAACATTAAAGAATAAACATTAATAAATTTAAGATAATAATCTTTCAACTTTTATATTACATTTAATTATCCAAACAAATAATTCCTGACATGAAAAAGAAATGGAAACAATGTATACTTCTCATTCACTATTCACATTCGTAGAATGCCAATAGCTCGCATACATACAACGCGTCCATAATCGTACAGAACAAATGCACGTACCTCGGGAGGAAGAAGCGAGTGGGCCATGTGCAACAATGCGCCGAGCAGCACTGCCGCTCTGACGGAAATGAAGGTGTCGGACGAGACAATAGTCTCGGCCAGAGCTCTGTGTAAACCGCACTCCAGCAAAATGTAGACTAACAAGGCTAGATGTAATTCCGTAATGTTGGGGCAGTGCGAGGTCAGGGAAGGCAAAATGGTCCTGCCCTCGGCGGCGACGAATCCCTCGGACAGTTTCCACGAGTTTTGAAAGCGGCTCGGATCGACAGCAGCCAGGGCCACGTCCGGCTCGTCCGTCCACGTAGGTAGGGGCAGTCCCAGCAATTCGTAGAGGAGCTCCAAAACGGCACCCCTCACCTGCATTCAAACAGACCACGTGCACATTGATTTGTGAAACTTGGTTGTTCTTGGTTCTAACGTTTTTTTGGTTGTCGCGCCAATGGTGGAGCAGGGGGTGGAAATAATTTGAGGGTTAAAGTAGTTTTAAATATCAGCACAGAATTTCAGGTCTTTTAATTTTAATTTTATTTCACTTTACCGATCTCAACTTGATTTATCTTTTTAAAAAGCTCTCCTGTGTAGATGGGTGAGATGAATTTCAACGCTTCTCCACCAGAGAAAATAACAATGATGTGAATCATATAAGAGAATATTGTACATGATTGTAAAGACCAATCGTAAATCAAAAAAAAATAAAAAGGTTACTTTTAAACAACTATAAAAACAAGACGATTTTTGGCTAAACAGATTTTTGTATTTTTAGAAAAATCAAATTAATATACTTTTATTTCATACAGTACAAATTAAGACTGTTTCATTGCTGTGTTACTAATATCTTATATCTTATTTAAGTATTTATAAGACGATTTATATGAGATTTTGAATTTTTACTGTATTAAAGAAATTATTGCGTTATAAGAAACCATTATAACATCAAAGTCATAACGACTATAAGAGGTGTCACCATATGCTCATGAAGTTACGAAAAAATTTGGAGCATGATATCTCTTTTAATTTTTAAGATACTAATAAAATTTTAAACATTTAAAAAGAAAATATGCTACCTTTTCAACCAATTTATTGTAAAACATCTTTATTAAATTAAACCATCAACAATTTTATAACCAGCAGCCTTCAAAAGCATAGAAAAATTCAATCAAATTGAACCTACACACTTCTCAAAAAACTACATATTCCAAACAAATCCAAACCGTACCTCCAGCTGCTCGACGTACAGTATATCCGAGATGGCCTTGAGTCCCGAGTTCTCGTTCGGATGGCAAAAGTGTATGACCCCCGAGTAGGATCTCAGCACACTCAGCAGAGCATGCTTACTAGCGGCGAATCTCTGATCCCAGTCCTCGTTGGAGCGCTCGAGTCCGACCGACTCGAGTTCGCAGTAGGGCGCCGCCAGGCACAGCAGGGACACGCTGCTCCTGGTCTCCGGATTGCAGAGCAGCCTCAGCAGCACGCCCACGACGGCCTCGGTGATCGCGGGACTCTGGCCGCTGGTGGAGGCGCGCGCCAGGGCGCCCACGCCACCGCAGCTGATCAGGACGCTGGAGTTCAGGACGCCCAGCTCGCAGAGCACGGCCAGGAACACGCGGAACGCTCGGTCCTTCTCCTCCATGCCTGGGTGAGTGGATTTGGGTGTGGGTTACTTGGCGATGCGAACATTGTATTTAATCAGGTTTTTGACCGACTTCGAAAATTTGTTTGCAAATGTTATAGCTAGACTAGATATGATGGCAAATTTATGATAGCAGAACGACGACAGGTTTTCACTGGTACCTTTGCTTGTTTGTCGGCATTATGAATTAAGGCCTAAATTTTTTTAAATTTCTATGTCATACTATGTTTGTTTACAAATTTTTTTAAAGATTGTTTGATCAATCTTTATGAAATTCATTTTGCTTTTAGTGTGATATTATTTAACTTAGGTCACATAACAATCACTTTTAAAATCGGTTACATTCTTTTGAAGTTATTTTGAAATCGGTTTAATTAGAAATTCTTTTTTTAAGAGCTTAAAATCTACAATCTATTACCTCCTCGAGTAATGCTGATGAGCGATCTAGCTAAGATTGGACTAAAATGCCTCGGAGCCAGGACGAGTATTCTCCTGAGGAGTCTTAAGGCTTGTATCCGTTCCATTTCATTGCGTATGTTAATATCCATACTACGAGCAATGAAGTACGGGTACTGCAGTCTATTAATTGCTACAACGTCCTGTTCCTTTTTAAGCATGTAACGTACAGCCCTGAGTGCAGCTGCTCTGACTTGCGTCGCTTGGTGAACCAGTCCCACACGTAAACTAGAAAATAATATAAAATAAATGTTACTGAGGCTTATAGATTTTTTAAATGTATTTTGTATGAAAGTCCCAATTAGTATCTTACCAGCAAAATAATTCATCTGGGCTGTATCCATATTCTGGAACATCACATTCAGTGACAAGCTTAACAATTGCATTAAGATATGCCAACTTTTTTGCATCGGACACGCCATGTCGCTGACAAAGATTGACTAAAGCCTCTGTTATATTCTCCTTCAAATCTAAAGGAAATAAGTTAGTGAAGTGTGTTACTCATGTAATATTCAACAATTTTATGGTAAAAAAACTTTGGACTTCAGTGCTCTAGTCTTCTAAAATATCTTTGCAAATCAAATACCACCTAGTATATATTTTAGTCATTTCCCATCTATGGAGGCGAAATATTGCATATTTAAAATAAATGTTCCAACGATCTAATAGTATAGCATGCTCTAATTGCATGATAATTATTAATATTATATACATTTTTAAAGTGTTTGTTTAAGATACTACATTACTTTTAAATATATTTGAAATATTTTTGATTATAATAACATACTATTAATTTAAGCAATATAAATAGTTGTACAAGGTATGCTCACAATATAAGTTTCAAAAGCAAACTCAATACAGTAACTTTAATTTTAGTATCTATAAATGAATGATATTGTTTGATTCTTATTCATATAAAATATTTTCACACAACAAAAATATTCAGCATTGAAAACACAAACAAAACGTCTATTATTGAGTTCACCCTAACTTTCTAATAATGCAACTAATTATAAACTTCAGGAGTTATTGAGTTTCTGAAAATTGGAGCAGTCACCTAATTCCAGTTTCTCACTATCACTGAACTAAATACCTTAAAATAGACTCCCATTCAAGCATTATCGCGATGAAAACAAAAAGCGCCTCAAAAGCAAAACTTTCCCGATCGCAATTTCAAAAAACAAACCACTGTTCAAAGACTGTTGCAAAACAAAAACAAAAAATACAACGCAGCGCAAAAGTCCTTCGACCATGTCCACCGCACACACACGGAATCGCTCGGAAAAAAAAAGAAAACAACTCTCCCCTCGTCGCCCGACTCAACGACACTCTCAAAAGAGCCTCAACCCCCGAGACACGTCGACACGGCGTCCCCCAAGCGCATCATTTTCCCGGAATAAGCTTGTCCTCGACAGAGCACCGAAGTCTACCAAATCAGCCCTGGCGGCGAGTGAGGTTAGGATCCTAACCTTTTGACAGGTCGAACTCCACGCAGTTGTCCTCGTGATCTTGCCTAATACCTGCGGGGCAGAAACGCAAAATCAAAGCATCAACATCGCAACGATCCTCGGGTGCGTCTCACCCAGAGAAAAACAAGAATCAAGTCCTTACGTCTATGAGGCGTGCTCGAGCGAAGGCTCCGATTCCAGATCATCCAGCTCGAGATTGCCATAGCTCTTCCTTCTCCCTGGTGTGCCGTTGAGGAGATCGCCCGGGCGGTCCGGTGCGCTGTATCGGCTAGCAGCGTCGGCGCCGACGAGCTGACGCTGCTGCTGGTCGGCGCTGCTGCTCCTGCTGCTCCTGCTGCTCGACGGACGAACTGCACCTGGGGCCGGCGTTCCGGAACATCCTCTCCGTCTGGGCTTGGGTCCTCGCGGGGGGCGCGCGCGCGCGTAAAAGCACACGCAACAGGACACACACGCGCGTGTGGTATCGCGGGCCTGGCAGGCAAGCGAGCGCGCCGACCGCAAGCAAAGTGCAAAGCACCACCGACGATGCTCGCGCCGTACTCGCGCGTGCACTGCTGGTGGTCTGCTGCAATTGCGCTTAGTACAACACTACAACCGCTGCTGCCGCTGCGGATTACACGGATACAGATGCATAACTGGCGCGCCTGTGTATATATTGATAAATCGAGTTTGAAGCGGGCGCGCGCGCGCCCGGCCGCGTGTGTGTACAAGTAGCTGCACTGCGAAATGTGCAGCGATGCGGATGCGGTGTGTGCCACCAGTCGAGTGCATCTGTATCCTATATATATATGGCTGAGGGTATTGTGTATGGCCGTCTGCGATGCAGCTGTAGGTGTGTTTGTGTTTGGAGAGAGTAAGAGGGGTTCCCCGAGGGTTCGTTCATTCTGATTGCGACGCGGGAATAGTTTGAACGAGGTGTATTGAAAGTTTATTGGTTTTTAGAATGGATAACTTCAGTAGTGTATATGGGTGTTTCGGCAAGACATTGTGTTTTTATGAATGATCTGAAGACTGTTTAGCTTAGTTGATTCAAGCAAGTTTTTGAATTTACGGTAGGTAGCTAGTTTTTATTAATATAAATCTTATCGAAACAAAAATTTGTACGCCTCGAGCAACTTGATTAGTGAACAAATAGTTTAGTTGTGCACTGTATGTCTGTGGGTACACGGTAAAAAGACTTAAATAAGTACACTTTTTATGTTTTTTAGATATTAAGGTTCAAAGTTTTTATTTTCCATTTGAACTAATGTTTAAAAAATTGATAAATAATAAATATAGTCTCTTATTATTTAACACTTCGCTCGAAACTCAAATTTAAAAAAAAAGTACTTATCATTTTTCCGAGAACCGACAGATATTTTTATACAAAATTACTTTTTCTACTGCCTTAAATGAGTTACATTAATTATTTAAGTTACCAAAGTATTGGAAATAGGAATTGAGTAAGAGGGGATTTATTCTAGATTCACCATTTAAGGGGTCAAGCCTGAGTTAAATTTTGTAAAAATCATTGTCCATTTTATATAGACGACAAAAATATTTGGACACAATCTAAGTTGATGCAAGTTTTTATATCTTAAATATGTATATTGTACATACATATATGTGATTTTGCTGCGAATTAGATCCCTCTAAGTGGTCTTCAGACCCTTGAAAATTCGCTAATCTACATTATTGAATTTAAGCCTTTTTAACCACTTGTCAGTGTTTAAAGGGGCTTGTAAGAGGCTTTAAAGTACTCTTCAGAAGTGTATTCTTTTCAATTGTTAGACACACGTATCTCAATAATAGTACACTTCTGAAGAATACTTTAAAGACTCATTGACGATGAATAATCCACCACCTGATTCAAAAACACATGGTACCCCAGTGGAAATGACAACTGTGAAAAACCGTGAAAATGTGAAAATACACATACTTTTGGAACATCTGTTACAAACAAATATGCACATTTTTTCACAGTTTTTCACATTTTTTCACATTTTTTTCCGTTGCATTCTTTTATATAAAGGAAATTACAACTGTGAGAAATTGTGATAAAATATGAGAAACTGAAAAACTGTAAAAAACTATGAGAAACTGTGACAAAAATTTTGAAATATTCTATAATATTTTTTAAAATCTTGTTCCAAATGTAAGCCTAATTTCACAGTTTTTCACGAAATTTCATGGGTTTACACACTTTTTCGCATATTTGTCACAGTTTTTCACATTTTGAAATTTCCACTAGGGTAAGTGGTTAAAAGGCTTAAATTCAATAATGTAGATTAGCGAATTTTCAAGGGACTATGAAGTCCACTTATGTTTAAGATTATTTTAAAGATCCTAAATATTTAAGATATACAAACTTGCATTAACTTCGATTAAATTTACTACATTTTCTGCCTCAATAGACTTCTATATTACCTATTTAACTATATTTAAATAAGCACGAAACGCCGACAAATGTCTTTCAGTAACGTGTCTGTAACCATGAATTTTACTTTAAGCTGCTTCAAATTAAAAGGCTCTTTTGACTATTCAATGCCCATATTATCTTCAAGTATGTATATTCAAGTTTTGAATTGATACCGAAAAATGTAAGGATTCTAGTTGTAAATAATTACTTAACCCGTATGGAAAAAACTCTAAAGTTGAGTGTTATTTCGTACCCTCAACTAAAATTTGGTGGGTTATTAGACTTGTACAATATAAAAATTCAGTTGAGGGTACGAAATAACACTCCACTTGAGTTGTTTCCATACGAGAAATTACTCAATTGAAATATGTCCGGAGTTTTGAATATCTTTCGCTAATCATTTCTGCGGGCAAAAAGTATAATTTTGGTCTCGCTTTTCAGGGCAAAAAGTAACCATTTTCATCGAGATGGGCATAAACAAAATTACGTATATTTAACTAAAACCCAAAATCGCTAGCCCTTCATTGAGTAGTAATACACCTCTCTATGAAGTTTCAGACGTCAAAAACGACGACACCCTAAAAAATTATTGAATGAAATTTCGTCAACATTTCATTCAATTAATTCTGTAGGGTGCCGTTGATTTTGATGTCTGAAAATTCGTCTGACGTCTGGGCTTGTAATAAATATTTGTGCTGTTTTCTCTGGTAAAATGGTACATTATATGTGTAGAAAATGGGTAAATTTTTACATGAGTTTTTAAAATTGAACTTTTGATAAAAAAATATTACGTAAGATTAGAGGGGGAGGGGAGGCAGGGTACAAGAAATCTTACGATTTTTTACACAGGGGGAGGGAGGGATCGAAAATCTGGAAAAAAGCCTTACGTAATTTATGGACGGCCCCTAACGCGCGCATCGAGCAGCTCGGAGCAGGTAATCTGTTTTTTTTCAAAATAATTCTTTATTTTATTTTTATATTTTTTGCGGATATTAATAGTTTTTTATATGGGGAATGTGTTTCTAAACTTATACATGAAAATTCGATCTCTAAATGTGTTTACAGTCGAATTAAAATTAATGCTTGCGCGCGCGGCGAACAGGTAACCAAGAACTTTAAACGCAATTTTCTCAAAATAACTTTTTTAAATCGGCGGGAAAAATAAGTAAAAATATATTCGGTCAATCGCGGTCAACCCGTGTACACATGTACTACTTAATATTCTTCACCAACGGTACCTGTAAAAACATCAAGATTTCAAAGTTTTATAACTTTTATTGCACAATTAGGGCGATTTTTCTTTTTCTTTTTCATAAAAACTGTAAACTTTTTTGAAGTTCCTTCTTTTGACAAATTTTATACTTATTTTTAATAAAACCAGGTTTATTCACACGCCAATTCATACCTCCGAGTCCGACGCCGAAGCCTTTGTAAATGGCTGTAATATATCTATATAAATGCTTTCAAAACACGTTAAAATTTTTTTTCATTTATTCAAATAAATATATATTTATATACATAAAAAGTTTTAGCTCTTATTAATACACAGTTTTTGTACAATACAATCACGAAAAGTTACCTTTATTTTAAGCTTTTACAATATAGTGCTCCCCTAAATAATTTAATTAATATAATATTGAACTACTTCTTTAAAAAATCACCCGACGATCAAAGTCACTCCAGTTTACGGTATCTAGATACATTTTCCCAAATCTAAACATTTATTTTCATAAATTTTTAATCATTAAGTTTTGAATTGTTCACTGACCTCTATTCTAGCGTGAGTATTCTTTTTCTTATATGCTGTACTTACAGATATTTTTTTAATAAAATTACTTTCTTAATAAATACTTGACAATAACTGATTTAGGTAGAAAAACAACAAATAAAGTTATATTTTGATAATTTTTTTAATAAAAAATAATTTAAAGTAATACATAATCATTTATATTATTTCATACAAACTTATCAAATTACTTATTCTAAAAAACGTTACAATCTAAATGTTTATTTATTTACATATCACTTAATGCAATAAAATCGTTATATTAACAGCCTTATATGCATACCTACAATTATGTAATGTATCACTCTTCAGATTGTTCATAGAAATTTGTATATATTTGTTTGTACATAAGTTTTGCAAAACACTAATCTTCTTGCTTCACAGTTCTCTCCATTCTAATCACACGAATTTTGATCTAATAAGTATATTTATTTCTTTTAAATATGTTTAATTATGAATTTTTATTGAAATGATCTAAATGATCTACTACAATGTCTGCAACTAATAAATAAACTTGTGTTTTGCACATATTGAAATACGCGTAATAAATACTATAAAAAAAGTGTCTTCTATAACTCTTCAAGATGAAAAGAAAAAGAAAAATAACAGTAAAAACAGCACTTAATAAACTTCAAGGAATCGGTATGTTCCTTGATGTACACCACCTACATATTGTACGTATAGAAGGAAGTGGCATACTCTGGTTTAATAATTCTTCATAACCTCGAGTTCCACATTCTTGCTTTAATTTGATGGCCTTCATCATTGTTTTATGAGACCAAGCAGTTATAGATTTTGGATTTGTATGCCTCAATTCAAGAACTCTTATTTGATCTTCAGTAAAGACATCCTTTAAAAAGTCTTTGTGATCACTGTTTTGCTCTTTCATTAATTGTTGCATTTTGTGACTCATAGAGCTTAATTTTTTCCTTAATGCACTATTTAACTTCAGCTGTTTTAATAAAAGCTTATCCATTTTTTCAAAACGTTCATCTTCCCTTTTCTTTGCCTGAGCTTTATTTAAAAAAATACCTGTTGTGTTTAATGTTAAAGTAGTTGAAGTTGTTTGTTGATTTGAAGCCGTGTCACACATACTTTTCGCATGGCATTGGCGCGTCATTCGATTTAAGGAATCAGATCTATCATCACTATCAGAATGAACAGTATTGTTGTTTATGCACGAATCTTCAAAAGGTTCAAATTGTGAAGTTGGTGATAGTTGTGGATTTGTGGACTGAGCTTCTGGTACAAGAGAACTTGCTACAGGAATCAATATAGACTGAGAACTTACAGCTTCATTATTCAAATGCAATTGTGAATTTGTAGTCTGCATTTGGGATTTAAGAATACTATTAGGCGCAGGAATTATTATTGGGGTATGGTTGTTTGCAGCTTTTATTTGATTTTTAAGAATGCTAGCACTTGTAGAAATGATCATTGGAGATGTCTGTGACTTGGTTATCTTTGTCTGAGGCTTTAGAATGCTAGTAGATCCATGATTTATAGAAGATATATTCGAATTAACCGAATTAATAAATTTTCCTTGACTGTCAACTACTATTGCACTTGCAGAATTTGTTGACTGAGCTTCAAGAATAGAAGCTGCAGGAATTAATATTGCTGTTGGATGTGGAATTGTTGAATTAGTTGAAGGTACAAGATTAATAAGTGATTGACTGTTTGAAATAACAGGATTTTTCATTGAATTTGAACTGGATGGTATTGCATTACTATCTCTATTACTATTTTCTATATTAATTTTTAAAACAGGAATCTCTTCAACTATACGATCTCCGAAAATTGTTGGTACAGCATTATATTTAAGTTTACGGGAACCATCAACTCTCGTTTTTTCCCACATGTGTGGTGCAAAGTGAGCCTGCAAGAGAATTATAAAATGTAATTAGTAATAATAATAATAATGCATAAAATAGTGAAACAGTAAAATGAATAACAATAAAAATGTTCTCAATAATTACATATAAAATAATTGAAAATTACAGACATCAATTATAAAAGATCTTTCAGTAAAAAATTGATAAAAATGTCATTCTTTTATTTTAGAATATAAAGTGGAAAAATTGAATTCAGTTTTTTCAAAACAATCATTTAGTTGGCATTATTTGAGACTTACAATTTTTTTAAGCACAGGGTATTTCATCTTACCTCACATATACGATGGGAATGATTAGGTGACCAATTCAATCTATTAATATTTTTAATCCATTGTGCACGTCTTAAATCATTTTTGGAAAACATTTTAATAAAAATCCATCTGATGAGTTTTTACAGTTCGGTATACAACAATTAGGCATTTTTGTCCAGAAAGTTAAAACATAACTAATTAAGAAAATAAAAAATATACATCTTTCTATTTTATATTCATTCTCAGAATTTTATTTGAAAAATTTTAAATAATTCTGCCAATTTCTTACTGAAAGATTTTATATCCAAAAACATTTAAGCTGAAAACTGAAGTATACTTTACTTAATTATAATTACAAAGAGACATTTTTTATATTATTTCTTAATTATAATTAAATTTCATATATAAAGTAATCATGCATTTTAATTGTAACAACAACACTAACTTCACACAATGCTGCACTGTCATGAGGTACATAATCTTTACGTCCCATGTTTCTTATCCATATAGCTCGTTGACTAGGATTACGTGGGAAACTATTCATTTTGAATTTCTTTTTTGAAGAATTCGTGCAGTCTCCAAACGCACAAGTAGGCATATTTAAATACTTGTTATTGTTAAGTACCACTGGAACAATACAAAAATTATTGAAATGTAAAATAACAATAAGAATACTTTGCAACTATAAAAAAAATAAACTAAATCACAAAAATTGTTTTACATATTTAAAAAATATATTTCATATATACATATTTCCTGTATTTGTAAATATTAAAAAAATATCGCTCAAATTAATACTTGTATATAATTTAACTATTATGAATATAATTTTTTATTAAAATAATTATGGACATAATGTGACCGACAGTTTGTTTTGTTTGTTAAAAATTAAGGTTATCTTTTATTATACTGTCCTATAAATATTAAATAGGCAAAATAAATACGATTACATCTGATCGAATTATTACATGTAGTCTAACCTACAAAATCAAATACCTTGTTATTATTTGATTATTATCTTATTTATTAATAAATTTCTGTACGTACGAGTAAATAAAAAACTATCAATGGCTATGATATTACTCCAGAGAGGATGACCAACGGACGTAGACTAGAGTGAACGGAAGGAATCGAAAGATTCGCCGCCATTAGTGGCAAAAGCGGAAATGACCTCATTTAGCATCAAAAGTCAAATGAGTTTATATATAAATTTGTATTACAAGGTTATATTTATTAAAATATAATTATTAGAAATTTTATTAAATAAATAAATGTATGTGGGTAATTCTGCCATAACTTGCCCACATAGCATCCAGAGCTCGTATATACGAATACGGTATGGGGATGGAAACAAATATATATGATATTGTTGTCAACTTTTTTGCAAAAATTACAGGAACCGTGTTTGCTAATTTTCGTTTTAGAATAAATCAGTATTATAGGGTCAAAATCCGTCCTCCGTCCAACACACGGTTTTCAGTGAAACCTTTATATTTGTGACTTCCAGGAATAAAAATTAACTGACTTTTTTCAAAATTGAGTTTACATCAATTTTAATATGTTTATTTTAATATGTTATTTTAAAAGTCATATAAAGTAACCGAAACTTTTTTTTTGTTTTTCGATGCGTTTTTGTCTTTTTATCGGTTTTTCGACTTTTCCAACTCGAAATTTTTTAGAAGCTATTTCCCTTTTTCTGTTATAAGATACAGGAACGTCATGTTTTTTTTAAACGGTTAGGTATATCTCGGAAATATATCATAAAAATGTACTGAAAGAAATTGAGATGATCAGTAACATGGAGTACAATTTTCAGTAAAATTTGAGCCATTTTATTTTTCTCTTGGGAAGAAAATCATTTTGTAAAAAAATCGATTTTCTATGCCGTACGGTAACTTGAGTAAAACGACATTATTCCTTTTGAAAGTTTCCAGAAAGGTAGCTTTTAACTACTTAGTGCGATAAAAATGATTCTTGCACGAGTGTGAGTTTCTCGCCCGAGCGATGTTAGGGTGACAATCACACTCGTATGTGAATCATATTTATCACGTGTATCGAACATTATTTTCTGCGTAAAAGTGGCACTTATCGCACGGAGTATCAAAAACTTTCATAATAATATTATTATATATCACGAGTTTCCCACGAAGACTAATACTTTTCATAAATTTCCCACAAAGATTAGCACTTTTCGCATACACGATATATAGGGGAAGGTGGGGCACGATGGGTTTGGCGGGTGGATTGGGCATTCAAATGTTCACTAAATAAATGAATATTCTAACATGATAGTATTTTTTATATGTTGTAAATAGCTTTTACTTTTTCCCTCTGCAAATCCTAAATGAAAAAAATTAATACAAATCGTATGAGAATTATTAGAAATTGAGGACTTCAAAACGTTGTTTTTTCCATAATTCTAATCTATTTCTCAAGAACAAATAAATCATATGAGCTTCGAAAGGGAATTACTTTTACAGTTTAAATCGTAAATTTTTAATAGTATTTTTGATTGATGATCTCCGATGCTTAGGAAAATAGTAATATTACATATAAAAATACTCTAAAATGGGGCACGACTGGCACCACTAGCGGGGCACGATTGGCATACGTGAGTCGTCAATGTATTTCCGCCGAGTTTAACAGCTGATTTTCTTAACCTTACTTTTGCGCCCTTAACATTTCGGAGTCGGAGTCTTAGATGTTGGTGAAAGAGTCAGTGTTAATGAAATGGTCTGGTTTTTAGTTTTGATCCTCAATCCTATAAAATGCAAATTTAATAGTAACGTCCAATATTTTTTTTAAATAAATTTTTCATTAATTCACCGTGCCAATCGTGCCCCACCTCCATGCCAATCGTGCCCCACGGGTGGGGAAAATGGGCAGTTTTAGCGGTATTGTACTTTGCATTATAAAAAACAATGCAATATATATTTTATAATAAAAAATAATGTATCTAAATCTTGAGATATTCTACTTTAAGAAGCACTTTTAATAATTTGTATTGGTACAAAATAGAAAGTACAGGATTCTTTTGAAGTTAGGGTGCCCGTACTGCCCCACCTTCCCCTAAGTAAGTGCTGTACCGATAAACTCTCGAAAAGTCGGATCGCTTCTTTTTTTATCTGGTTCAGGGTCGGGTACTAGACACTTTTGGTACTCACAAAATTATTGATTTACCCAACAAAACCAGGCTACCCGAATAAATAAAAAATAGCCTGAAAAAGTCAGGCGGCGGAAAATCGTCAAATGTGCTAGTCTTCGTCGGAAAATCATGAAAAGTGCTAATCTTGTGGTGAAAATCTAAATGTGTTTTTCTTCGTGGGAAACGCAACAGACATGCTAGTCTTCGTAAAGATCATCGATATATTATAATAATCAGTATTCCCGAATCTTGTGGCTACAGAATTTTTCATAACCGTATCATTCTTTTTAATGATTGATTATCTACAGTTTCTCTTGCATTTATATTTTTGTTTCTTAATTTTTGCTAATTTTACATCAAGTGAGAGTAATAGTATGCCTTTCCATAAATATTTAAGTCATTGCCGTAAGTGTAAACAGAAGTTAAAGATAATTTTTTCTCCAGTTAAATAAAAAAGAGAAAGTGGGCTGAAAAAGGGGAAAATGGGGTCGAATTTCGCGAAAAAGGGATAAAAGGGCGCGATGGTGTAAAAAGAGAAAAAATGGGAAAAAGGGACTTCGTAAAAAAATACATGTTTATTCTCTATTTATATCTTTTGATGATCGCCCCACACTTTTCTTTTTTGTAATATAGTAATATAATCGTGAAAATACTGCTATATCAGAAACAAAATTATTTATTCCTTTTTAGTACATTCAAATAAAAGCGTTGTCTTCAAAATTTTTTACTTTTTGTTTTATTTTCTTTTAAATTATCTCCTTAATTATAAAATCGAGGAAAATACAAAAATAAAAGAGCAAAAAAATTTGTTAAAACAAATTTGGACATGGGTTCGAATCCCCATCAGTCCGAATTTTTCTGGGACAAATCGGGCCTATGAGGATGGCGAGTGCCGACTTCGGGGCAGTAGATGGCGCGAGCGAGAAGACTCCAATCAATCAGAGCGTAGGAATCGCCGCTTCCCATTGGCTGGAGTCTTATTTCACCGTGCTGCCATCTGGTAAAAGTTTGCTAGGTCGCCATCCTCATACAACCCGTTAACTACGTAAGGGCAGTAATGACCGTATGTTTGTAAGAAAAAAAATTACAACAAATTATATAATTGTGAAAATCGAGTTAGGCAACTAAAATTTGAAATACGAAAGTTGAGACGAGGCTACCCAAAAACTCAAATTTTCTCAGCTTCCGATCTAACACTCTGACGTTTTATAAGTATATAACTATTAACAAATAACTATTTTAAATTGTAAAAAAGGGATTAAGTCGACGCCTCATACGAAGACTAACACATTTCATATTTTTAACGCTTTCTGGTGCAAGCCGTGGCGTGGCGCACCATAGACACTCAAATATTATATAACATATATGAATCTTCTGGCAAGAAAAAGTTAAAAAATGACTAGTTTTTATGAGATGAAAAATTGATAAAAATAACAGAAAAATTTTCTAACAAAGTACACAAATGAAACATATCGATAAAGTGAATACTTTAATTGATATTAAAATGTACTGTTTTTTTGGGACCTTTATATTTCATTGAAGTTCTTATTTATGAATATTTATATTATGAAAACCATACAAAATTTTCAAACTTTATAGTAAATATGATTTATTGAATTATCCTATGAAAAAGATTAAACTCAATTCGCAGGGAGCATCATAAGGGGGAGGCACTACTAAAAAATGGTCTTTTAGCAGTTTTTATTTATATCTTTGGATCTGCAAAACATCACGCCTAAATCCTGCAAGAATTATTTTCAAATTATTTTAAAAACATGTTAAAAAAATTTTAACTGAAAATATTAAAAGCTGTAGAAGATGGATTTTTTAAGAATGCTGTAAATGAAAATAAATATTTTAAAAATCTATCTTCTAGAGGTTTTGATATTTTTTGTTAAATCTTTTTTTAGATGTTTCTTATTGTGTAAATCCAAAGATGAAAAATAAAAGTCACTAAAACACCAATTTTTAGTAGTGTCTCACCTTAAGAAAAATTAATTTATAGTTTTCATCTCCTATACTGTATAATGTTAATTAATTTATCAAAATCACTATAATTTAATTTCAATTTAGAATTATGAGGTCTATAAAGTCTTAAAATATTCATTTAATTATTAACAATAATAAAACACAATAAGAAAAATCGACTTTTCGAGTGATGTTGGGTATAGCCTTACCTTAAGCTATCTACAAGAACGGGAAAAAATTTGAGAATTTCAAAAATTGAGTTTAGAATATTTCAAGTATTACTTATCTAAATTAATTACACTAAACAGTAAATAAAATTATGTTACCATTTAAAGGCATCAAGCCTTTTTCTTCTGTGGCCAATGTAGTATTAACTATAATTTGTGTAGATTTATTTTCTGTCTCTTCTAACATACATGGTGTTATTGTGCTGTGTCTGAAGATTGTTGGAACTGCATCAGATTTTAAGCGACGTTTACCATCACGTGTTTTTTCAAACATATCCTCTGTAAAATGTATCTGAAGAAAACATAAAATACCAGTATAGCAAAATAGTGTTAAGAAAAATTGTTTTAGGTAAGTATTTGCAATAAAAATGTTATAATATAAAATTTATTAATTATGATTAATGACACTAAACATAAGAATTGCTGGTAAAATATAAATAATTCATAATTTATAAAAATTGTTGATCTAATGATTATGGTTACATTATTGCATATACTCACATTACACAATGTTGAACTTGGACCAGGAACCCAACCTTCTCGATTAACATTATTAAACCAAACTTTTCTTCTTTTTGCTTCACGAGGAAAGCGAAGCATTTGAAATCCTTTAGCTGTAGAATTTGTGCAATAATCAGCACTGCAACCTCCCATTTTTAATCTATAAATAATAATAACAAATTAATAAACAACAGAAAACATTTAGTTCATGTTATACCTACATGCAGTCAGGATATAAATTGAGATAGGATTAAATTACTATTATTTTCACGTATAAATTATAATATAATAATTACTTAACAATGCAAATCTATAAGCAAGAAAAAAAATTGATGACTTTTCTACAATATACATTGTTTACGTTTGTTTATTTATCTAGCTGTCTCTCCATCTCAATATTATTTTGTGTCTGTCCTACAGTTCCGGTTTTGCCACAAATTCACCGAGATTTCGACTAATCACTAATCAGTTGCATTCCCATTTGGTTTTCGTCTGTACAGTCGTGACAAATGGTTACTTATAACTGACTATTATATTTTGTTATACTATGTTTTTATTATTCACATTTTTCATCGCATGTAATTAATAACAATAATAATGAGTAATAAAATAATTCTTTGATACTCTTTTCTGTGGTAAAATGTATTTGAATTATTTATTTTAAGCTTGTATTAAATTTTGACGTCTCCTTTCCATGATTTATGACAATTATGACGAACATATATTTTTTTTAATTCGGAAGGATTCTTACATCATATTCAAATTTTCAATATACATATTTTAATTGTTAGACTGCAGTAATGTAATTAACCATTATTAAAATAATGTAATTTAGTACATTTTTTCTTTGATATTTTAGACATAAAACGTTTATGGATTTAGTATCATATTATTTTGATTAATCTTCTTATTTTTAAAAATGTACAATAAATTATTAATATAAAATATCTCATTCAAAAATAATAATAAAAACTGTTTATATTTTCTTTTATTTAAAAATAATATGCGAATGTTTAAAGTAAAAAATTCACATTAATAAACATGTTTCTTGACAATGTATAGGTTAGATTTTTGTAAGATGGTTAAAAAATAAAGTACTTTTGGTAACTGCGTTTGAAGTTATAAATGAATGTATTTGTTATAACTATTGGTTAATACTTTACAAAAACCACCGTAAGTCAAATTATATATTAAAATATAGTTACAAATTGTTTATTTTGATGCTCAATATGTTCATCCTCCTGATAACATGTTTATAGGTTATGATAAAATCAAAATAGATCTCTTTTAAAAATATAACAATTTTTTCCATAGCTTCTTTATTTCTATTTCTTTTCTTATATTGATTTTGCAAACTATATATTTTTTAATTTTTACTAAGTATTTAGAAATTTGATTGCTTATGTTGTAAATCTAGCTGAATGTGCATCAATTATTATATTTTTGTTTAATAAGCAAAATAAGCAAAAAGTTTTATTTTTTACAAATTGTTTTATTTAATAGATTTATAATGGTTCGACAAACTGAATTTCAAGCAGTGGTACTTGCTGGTGGTAAAGGTTCTCGTATGACAGAACTTACAGCAGGAAAACCGAAATGTTTATTGCCAATAGCAAACATGCCAATGATATGGTATCCACTAAAACTTTTGGAGCAATCAGGTTTTGCAGAAGCAATAGTCATTGTGTCAGAATGTGTGAAAGCAGATGTTACTACAGCAGTTGATAAACTTAATTTGAACATCAAATCAGAAATAGTTGGAGTACCTGATACAGAAGATATTGGTACTGCTGATTCTCTTAGATTTATTCATGAAAAAATCCATTCAGATTTAGTAGTTATATCGTCGGATTTAATTGCAAACATTGACATATCTGAGACATTGAATTTATACAGAAAACACAATGCTAGTTTAACAGCATTAATTCTTCAAACACCTAAAACACCTGAAGATTTTGTGTTACCTGGACCAAAGAGCAAACAACAACCAGAAAGAGATTTGATTGGAATCGATAATGAAACGGGGCGCATAGTCTTTTTAGCATCAGCATCAGATTTTGAAGAAACAAAAGATATAAAAATGCCAGTCCAGCTTCTCAAAAAGCATTCTAATTTTACTATTTACTCCAAATTGTTAGATGCACATTTGTACATAATTAACAAATGGGTTTTGGACTTCTTAGTTCATCACAAGTAAGTCCAGTTCATGTACGTTAAAATAATAAAATGTTAATAAAAAGAATTACTGACAGTTAATTTAACTTAATTTTCCAGAAACTTTAGTACTTTGAAAGGAGAATTATTGCCATATGTAGTTAAAAAACAATTGGACAAGCCAAAAACTTCAGCAGAGGACAAAAACACATCTGTGGTAAAAATGGATACAAAAAAGGACATTTTCCGATTTGCAGTAGAGAAACCTCTCGATAGTTTAATTAGAAGTATGTCATCATTTAATGATCATGGAACTGATTTGGACGATGCATATCATAATGATATAATTAAATGTTATGCCCATGTTATGAATGGAAAATGTGGCCTGCGAGCTAATACGATACCAATGTACAGTTTGGCTAATGCAGTGGTAAGTAATTAGAATATATTAATTAATTACTGTTATGTAAATACATCCATATGACACACTAAGAAAAGTGCAAGTAAAATGTTACATAAATATTAACATAAATTTGTTGTATTATAAGCCCTAAGGACTATTAATATCTTTAAATTAATAAATAAATAAGTTAACAGTGCATTTTTTAAAGTATAAAAATAATATAAATTATTGCTTATAAATAATTAATTCATGCAAATATGTACATATTTTTATTATAGGTCAATGATTGGTATGAGTTGAAAAAAGAAGGTGATTTGCCATGTTCTAGCATTTCTCCAAATGCTACGATGAAGAGTACACAAGTACAAAATTGCAGAATTGATGAAAATGCATTGATCAGTGAGAAAACTTCCTTAAAACAAAGTTATATCAGTAATAATGTTATTGTTGAACCTAAAACAAGAATATCAAAGAGTGTTATTATGAGCAATGTGACAATTAAGGAAAAGTAAGATTTACATACATTTCTAAACGTTAATAAGCTTAAAAATGTAATTGTAATTATTTAATTTATCATTTCTTTTTATAGATGTGTAATTGATAACTGTATCATTTGTAATGGTTGTGTTATTGAAGAAGGTACAGAATTGAAGGACTGTTTAGTTGGAGCACAACACGTAGTGCCATCAGGAAGTCGGCATAATCGTGAAGTTTTGACCGATATTGATATTAGGTTAATGGAAATCTAATAAAAATATATTTTTAATGAAAAATGTAATAAATTTTTAATTATTACACCAAGTATTTTTTTGTATATAATAATTTTTAATTAGTTTTTGATTAAAAATATCTCTTTTTATCAAATAAGGTTATAAAAAGTTATTAACTTTTATATAAATAAAAGAAAAATTTATAAACCGTAATTTAAAATATTAATTATATTTATTTATTTATATAATTAATTTTTAATCTGCATCAAGGGGCGCGATAGCGCCCACTGGAAATTATTTTAAATTCTCGCGCAAGAAGGAATATACTAGCCTAACTTGACATCCGGTATCCGGTCCCGGTGTACGAGTACCGTTTACTTCGGTCCGTTTTTCCGTTCCCTTCGTCTCTTTTCCAAGTGCTCTTCGTGCAAGATGGTGAGGACAAATTTTTGCAAATAAAATCTAGTTATTACACTGTAATCCTAATTACAATAAATAAATAAATACTGTCAGTTAACTGAGAAAAGTTTGTATAAACTAATTTCATATATATTTATCGTCCCAAAAACTTTTTTTCACAAATTAACAAATTAAAGTGTTAGAGAGGTTAGAGACTGAACGGTGTTTACATGCGTTCATATTGATAATTATTGTCAGAAACTTCAGCAATTAAATTATTAGACATTATTAAAGCTTTCTTGATATACTTAATTCTTTTTGTAATTATTACTACATATTTCATTAAATCAAATTTATAAATTCAATTATCTCTGGTGATTAGTAGTGGTCTTCAGCACTGGCAGTATTATTTGCTTGAGTGTAAAGGTTTAAATAAGTGTATAAATGTGCAAAGTGCAGTGATTATTAACATCAACAATTATTTTAATTTACAGACGAAGGGTACGTCCAGCTTTGGTAAGCGGCGTAATAAGACACATACGCTGTGCAGGCGGTGTGGTCGCAGCTCGTATCACATTCAGAAGTCACAGTGCGCACAATGTGGCTACCCCAGGAAGAAGATGCGCTCTTGTAAGTAATCTTGTTAATTATATTTTTATACAAAATATATTTATGCTTGGATTTACAACACTTCAATAGTGGTATTCTAATTACACGTTGAGGACTCAAGCTTCTATTTTTTTCAGTGTAAATTTTTAAATAATGTATTGCATAATAGTTATTTTCCTTACAAATATTTTAAAACAAATCTTTTATAATAATCTAAAACATTGTACTTCTAAAATACATTATTTTAACATTAAAATTTTAACTTTATTTAATGATGGAGTAGATATTTGAAAATATATTTATATTCTTTTAATCTTAAAGCAAATATTCTGTGCACTTTAAAGAATAAAAATCAATTTATAAGCATAAAAAAAATAACACATGTAATAATAAATTGGTATAATAAATCTAATAAAATGTCAGTAAAATTATATACAGGTGTCTTCCAAGTGAGCATATTTTTATTAATAAATTTGATTTTACACAATGGAAATAATCTGTTTATTTATAAATTAAACTCAAGAGGAAGCCATATTCGCTGTCCTTTCCTAATCACAGTTTTGCTATTTACTTAAAAAGTAGTTAGCTATTTACTCAAAAAGTAGTTTGTCAATTGAAAAACTAAGAGTTGACCCCCATTCCTTTTAAAATAAGAAAACTTCAGAACGCGACAATTAAGGTTAGGTTTTGCATTCCAAAGTTTTCTTGAAAGTAAAAAATGTTAGGTACTTTTTTAGATAAATTGGGGTGAACTCTTAATTTTTCAATTAACAAATTACTTTTTGAGTAAATAGCAAAACTGTGATTAGACAAGATCGGCGAATACATTCCTCTTCTTAAATTGTTTTGCATTAATATTCAATTATTACATTTTGCTTCAATTTCAGAATTGATTATTATATTTATATATACTAAGAATCTAATATTCTAAAGAATTTGATTTATGAAATAATACATTCAAAGCATGTCATAATTTTACGTAAAAAGTTTTAAGTTAATAATTGATTATATTTTTATTTTTACAGACAACTGGTCTATCAAGGCTAAGAGGAGGAAGACCACTGGAACTGGTCGCATGCGTCATCTGAAAATTGTGCGCCGCAAGTTCAGGTGAGATTCATTTTTATTTTACATGTCAACATTAGCATTTAATGGAGAAAGGTAAAATGATATATTTGATTGATTTGAGCTTATATTTTTTTATTGTTGAAATAGTAAGCACAAAATCAAATAGTACAATTTAGTTGCGTTGTTAAATTTCTGAATGCCATTTAAATAACCTACAATAATGTACAAATATAAATATTAGAATACTATATATAGAATAGGATAATTTAGTATAAATAAAGTGTATAAAAGGTGTGCTTAAAAAATAAATTAATTGTTATTAATAATATTCAATTTATGACGATTTATGCTCAATAAGCCTTTTCCTACTCCATTTTTATAAGGCAACAAGATTTTCAAATTAAAAAAATTTTATTTATGAAGTTAGTTTTTTAATTTATTATAAACGCAGAGTGGACAACATAAATATCTGTTGCATTGCACATTATATTAAATAAAAAAAAAAAATAATAACTAAAAATTTAGTTAGCTGTCAAACATTTGAAATTATTTTGATCAATAACAATAATATAGAAAAATTAGTAAATCTCTAAACGAAATTCGTTTTATTTTAATAATTCATAAACGGCATAGTAATTTTTATTTTATTTGATTTATTTAACCCACAAGCACGCACGTTTTGAGCCACCACACTTTTTTCAAACGGCTTTTCCTCAGCGAAACTTTTTCTTTTTTATATTGGAACTTTTATGTATTCTTCAGAAATTTTATTGAGCTACAAATAAAACAAAAAAAATGTATTTTCAAATTAATAAAAAAATTATTAACATAGTCAAAAAGCGTTCAACAAATGTTTATTATTGATAAACAAATTACCCCAAACATTCTTAGTATTTTAGATCTGTTAGAAATCCTTGCTAACACCTTTTGCCTAAATTTGGTGCATCACAGGCGTGTTTTTGCGTAGGACAAAAAGTGTGCCTACTCGCGGGTTAATGATTAATCTATATAGTTACCCTCTTACTCAAAATAAATTGTGAAATGCATGAATAATACATAAATAATATGTACATTTGTTTAAATTTTATAAAGTAAAGTTTAGGTTTATGTGTTTGTACTTTTTGCCTATAAATTAGATTTTTAGTTATTTTGAACTACAAATCAACATAAATTAAACATAATATTAAATTTTATAATTTAATCAAATGCAATAGTTACAAGTAATTGTAATATAATTAATAAACTTTTGTGAATGCCTTGCAAAATTGTAACATTGTAATAAGAAAGAAAAAATGCTATCAAAAAATGTTATAGTAGTGAAAATTAAATCCTTTTTCTTTAGGTAAATTTAACATTGGTTTTGACATAACAGAAATCTTTGAAATTTAACGTTCGAAAAATTCCGATAAAAATTACTGTTCGTCCACACTTTCACGGCGGCATGACCCATATATGGGTTATGAATTTTTTTCTCATGGTGCGACATGACCCATATATGGGTCATGCGCGATTTGACAATCGACAAAATTACCTATGTATACAAGTTTTGGCGGCTGTTTGCTCATTTATATGACAATATGAACACAAACAATCGTCAGGATTTGAATAATAATAATAATTTTTTTTTTATTTTCATTATAATTAATTTTTGCAAACCACAAATTAAAGTCAATTTAATATTTTAAGAAAAAACGCTTCAGTACTCTAGGAAAGAAAATCCATATTCATTGTCAGGCGTGAATGTATTAAATATTACAAAAGAATTGCTAACAATTTTAGTCATAATTTCATGATTTTTTCTTTTCTTTTTCAGGAACGGATTCAGGGAAGGGCTTCCAAAGCCCAAGGCTGTTGCCGCCAAATAATTATAACGAACCTTGTGCTGTAATAATAAAGAACCTGAGGTTTTATTAAAAAAATCGAAAACAAAGTCTCTTGTTATTTATTTGGTTATCCTTATCCTTTATAACCTTGACAGAAGTCGATTTTTCGACTCTGCTCCTGTTGCTCGACTTTGGCATTATGTCAAAGCAACGTAATTACATCTATAAAACACGGCAATCAAAGCGTATAAGTCTTCTATAATTAAAGCTTATCTGGGTAGCTTACAAGCGCCTGCGATGGCGACGGCTAGCCGGTCCGTATAGGAAAAAATAAATAAAAACAGATAAAAGCGCAGTTTTGTGTAAAGAATCGAAATTTTGCATAGAAATGAATGATTGTATTTTATCTTGAATTATCTTTGTGGTTTTTTTTTTCAAACAAAAAATGTTGATAGAATAGCTAAAAAATTTATTATCAGTGATCGAACGATGAAATTGTCACAAATTCTTAATAAAACAGAAATAAATTTTCTTGTAGTGTAAACAGTTATATGGATACATAAAAATTGAATTTTTTAATTCTTTTCATAATTTCAAACTTTTATCTATTTATAAATTGCAAACCTTGGAGATTAGAAAAATATGTGTAAAGAAGTTTTTTTTCAAATACCATGAAAAACATGCCTAAATTTTCTCAATACGTATAAAGACGAATTCTGATTAATGTGAAGAAATAGGATATATTTATACAAATCTAATCTAGTACGACCAAGTTAATTTTTCTTTTTCAGGTCTCAATATTTTCATTTTTTCATGAACTTTAATATGTATCATGCAGAAAGATGGGACAAAGCCTATAACAAAAGTTTAATTTGGGCTATATCTAAAATATGTTATGCACACGTGATCAAAATTTTGGACAGCTATAATATACCAAATTCGAGATACAAAGCTTCGAATTTGTGCCTTTAAATACGCACTAAACTCGCTAAAACGTGACGTTTTAATTAATTTGAGAAGTACTCGTTAACATTTTTTTCAAAAAACGAAAATGATATTTGAAAAAAATAAAGAAGAGTTTAAGTAATTCTGCTATTGTTGCGAGTATATATCGTGTACCATAGTACAGTTTACTAAAAAATTAGTTGCAAAGTTCTCCTTATAGAAATTTTCTCGTTGATATTACAATTTCAGCTTTTTATGATATAAGGTAAGAAATCAAGTTATAAATAATGATATTTAATAAAACGAAAATTGTAAAAAATTCCATTTCTGAAACCGATTTTATGGTACCAACAAGGTATACCTTAAATATTAAAGCATTTGAAAATAATAATGTGTATGCTTCTACTAATTATATAAATATTTATTTAAAATTAATTTAAATTAGAATGAAGAGTATACATATTAAACAAACATGATCATTATCCTTCAATAATATATTTGATCGGCATCATCAATTAAAATGTACATAAATATATGTTCTCAATTGAAGATTGGGAGCTCAACAACAGCATGGTTAATAATAGAACAACAATTCGAAGATTGAAAAGCTCGTTAATCACCTAAAATCTCTCTTGTACAAATTTGCCTTTTCTCTCGCAACCCATAATTCACGTGGAATATCTCCACATTTGACTCACACCGCAAATGATAAGTAAACTCATCGCTTCAAAACAACAGAACAATGAATCCTTCCTCAAACCGTCGAAATTTATTCCCGGCGCTGCAGCGAGCAAACGGAACAAATCCACCAGTTGCATCGATCGACACTGTAAAAAATTTCGTATAAGAATAATAAGACGCGTTGTAAATATATGTCAATAATATTACTGTATGTCTGCACACATCTTTACTGCTCTTTGCCTTCAGATTACAATTTAATTGTATTGAAACGTGTTTCATGTTGTAAATGTACAAACTTTTCGTATGATTATCGCTTCGTTGTAAAAGTATCAATTTTACAGAAAATCAATATTTATAGGGTCAATAAAGGCATAAAGGGCAACTTCAAATATACGGAATAAATGTCGAGTATTACCTAGTGTAAAAATCGCATATAAAATACTTTTCTGAAAATAGTAAATTCACTATACCGTCGCTTATTGTAAATGTAGTATGTACATCAATAATTTTTTGGATTTTAATGAGTCTTTAGTAAATTTTTTTTTTGTAACACTTTTCCTACCTATAAAGCGGGCCTAAAGTGACCGTTTTCCGACCGCCAAACCGGCGGGCCAAAATAGTAAATTGTGTACTAATGGCGGAAAATAGGCGATTACAGACATGCGGTACAAAAAATATGGTGTTCACCACGAGCGAGGAGGGTCTCTTAACCTCATGTGTTTGCATTACTCGCCGCCTGCGGCTCACGGTACGTATTCGCCCACGACTTGTACTGTAAACTTCACACTCAGTAAAAAAAGACCCACTTTTTGCCCTTGGTACACAATATACTATTTGGTTATACCCAGAAAAAAAACATTTTAGTAGTACTCTAGTTACATTCCCTTGTGCAGATAATGTTTGGTATGCTTCCGATTTTGATGACAATATCCTCATCACATATTTATTATAGTATATGTTATCCTATTTTCAAGAATAGCGCCATCTTAAGGTCGAGTGACGTGATCTAGGTAGTATAATACAAAATATACAGGCTCTTATATGTGCATTCAATGAAAATAATATTTGTTTAATTATTAATGAATCTAAGAATATGCTTATTATGTTTTTTAATAATAAATAAATATGTCAATTCAAGAAAAAAAATTGAGATCACACAAATTGTCAGAAACTTATAAAAAATTATTTTCATTGAATGCCTATAACTAGAGCCTGTGTATTATGTACTACCCAGATCACGTCACTCGACCGTAAGATGGCGCTATTTTTGTGTACAATATTTGTCGTGCTCACAGCGAATAGGTTCACCCGAGCGGCTGTCGATAGAGGGTTACCGTGGCAAGGGCTGCAACCAGCACCAGCGTTAGGGTCCATTTATAATGAGGACGAAGAGTTATAATTAGTTTGAACTCGGCATTATGTATTTTTACAATTAAGTGACAAAAATGTCGTGTTTTGCATATAAACATACAGAATATTTATTTTTAGAGCGACTATTATCAAATTAACTATCAACAAATCTAATTTTCCACTGTAAAAGCTTAGTGGAGTTACAACGAGTTGTGACTAGTTATAACTCTTCGTCCCCACTACAAATGGACCCTTAATCGCCTTCCGCCTGTGGTGCACACGATATTTTTTGCCCTACCTGTACTGAAAGGATGATTTTTCATGCATATATAAAGCGGGCCGAAAAATAACCCATTTTCTGCCCGAGGGTGGAAAAGAACCACTTTTCACTCGCTTTATATGCATGAAAAGGAATAAGTACTTTCGATGCAGTAGGACAAAAAAGATTTTTTTGTCCGCTTTTATTTACCAATTTATTTGCACTCTATATAAGAAGATTTAGCCTAAAGGTGTTTAAGGTCCTCCTAAACATAGGGTACCATCCGGATGAAACGTGTTTAGGGAGGCCTAAACACTCTAGTATTAGCCTAATTTGCGAAAATTGGCCCCAAAAGTGTTTACGCCCCCCTAAACATGGGGTACCGTCCGGATGATACCAGGGGCACCTAAACACTCTATAGTAGTCTGAATTCTGATTTGCGTAAAATATGTCATACATACATATGTATTTTTTCAAACAAGTGCATAAAATAGGACCTATTTCGTGCATATAAAATGGATGGGAAAATGCGCGTTTCGATGTTTGAGAAAAAACTGTAAAGTGTGTGGAAACTAGGGAGGAAATGATTTTCCTTCCGCTATAGATCGAAAGTCCCCATTCGCTTTATATGCATAAAAATGGCCTATTCATGTACTAATTAAAAAAAACACGGTGTGTAACAGGGGTGGTGGGGGGGGGGTGAATTACTTTTTCAGACTTGGATGATTTGAGCACTCGTGTTAAAGTTCCATTCATGTTCAATCATCATCCTCGCTTAGAGAAAGCTAATTTTCCCCCTATAAGTTGCACAATGTACTGTTAATTTTCTAATCTAACAGGCCCGTGTTTGAAAAACGGCACATTTTAATACCGCTCTATAGGCATAATAAAAAAGCGTCATTCAGACATGCGGTACAAAAAATATGGTGCTCACCACGAGCGAGGAGGGTCACTTTTGACCTCGTGTGTTTGCATTCTCGTCGTCTGCGGCTCGCGGTACGTATTCGCCCACGACTTCTACTGCAAACTTCACACTCGGTCAAAAAAGACCCACTTTTTGCCATTGGTACACAATATACTCTTTGGTTATACCCAGAAAAAAAAAACATTTTAGTAGTACTCTGGTTACATTCCCTTGTGCAGATAGTGCTTGGTATGCTTCCGATTTTGATGACTATATTTCTGCCGTCATCGTATATTTATTGTAAAATTACAGTGAGTCAGATATATTTCAATACCTTTATCTTGGATTTAAGATGATGTTAAATTCCTCCGTTACCAGTAAATACGGGTAACCACTTTTTTAAATTAATTTTCAATTTTGAGAAAATATAATCTCTCTGAAATTGAAAATTAAATAAAGGAAGTGGGTTCTCGTAATATGTCGGTTACGGGTGGATTTAGATCTTAGCTTCTCAAAATATACGTAAATGTAAATAACATTTTGTACCTAATAAGAATTTAGCCATACATATGTGTACAGGACCAATTTTTATAAAAAATTCAATTGTATGGTCGACATAATATCGCGGATAAATGAATTTTAATTTTAGTTTATTCAATAAAGAATTACAACCAAAATAGCTATGGGCGGTCATACTGTAGGCCCTACCCCTAATAAAAAAACATCTCCAAATCCCTCATCAAAATCCGTTCCCCATGAGTGGAATCATCTCTTTAATAAGTATCGCAATTTGACAAGACTTTTTTCACACTCGGCAATCAAAGCTCGCAACGAGCCGGTGGCGTGCTGCAGGTTGCATCGCGCGGTGCATACACGTTATGCACCTATATACATATATATATATATACACGCGCAAGCGCTCCGCGCGGCTATTTAAACCGCGTCCCACTACCGTTCGAGCATCAGTCACCTAATAGACACTCGCGCGACAGACAGGAGATCGCGTGCGCAGGGAAGGCAGCTTACCCGAGCCCCCGACACTGTCAGCCGCTCTTACTGCTGCCGTCGAACTCACGAGCGGCAGTAAGAATATAATATAAGGCGAGAAAGAGAGAGAGAGAGAGGAGGAGGAGGAGGACCCCGTTGGCACACTCCCCCGTTTTTCGCGCGCTAACCGCGAAAAGTTATGCCTCTTGTCTGCCAACCGACCTTCCGTCTCCACAAGCGCCAGAGGATCAAGCAGTTCATCAATCTCAGCCAAGGAGGATAATCGGCCGCGAGAAGAGCCCGTGAAGGGAGCGGAGAAGTTCTTGGATACTTTTGTTTGGGAAACTTCTGGTGGATATATATTATTTATATATTATCCTCGCTGAGTTGCATCGCGCCGCGGCGATTTTGAATTTACTTGCTCTTGGTTGGAGTGAGTTCTTTTTTCGAGTTGCGCGGAGGAAGAGAGAGAGAGAGAGGGGAGGTGACTTTCTTGGAGGAATCAAGAGCGAGTGTTGAAGCTGCGCGGAGAGGAGGTGGGATCGAGCTTTCGTACTTTACATCGACGAGAGTTTATAAAGCGTCGATAGAAAAGCAATGGGCGTCTTCAGCAAAATGTTTGGTGAGTTTCTGAACGTGAGAGATATTTCCTGCAAAATTTAGTTCTAATATATATTCTTTGTAAATTTTTTAAAAGATTATACAAAAAGAAATTTTTATGGGAGTAATTCCAAACGTATTAAACAAAAGAAAATAAATAAAAAGCATAGTGACATTTTCCTGAAAATGTGTTCTAAGAATGAAAAACTAAAATTAAATTTGGCACTACAAAAGCTGACGTATGCGGAAGTCGTGCAATTCGGATCTGAAAATAAAATCTGACGTACATTATAAAAATATGTTAAAATTAAAAATATTAGTTTTCATTGGAATGCAGTAGAATATTGCGAAAACAATTATATACGTATATAGACATGCAAGTTTATTTGCTGGCACATTATCCGATTTATGCATATATGACGTGTCTGTCGTGTCTGACTTATTTGGGGGCAGAACTACTTAAAAACTTCCACAACTGACTTCTTATATTTCGATATTAGAACTCGTTAATGTATATCAAATGAAGTGCATAACTATTTTTTATAAAGGATTCTATATATTATAGACATACTTTTTTACGTTATACAACACAAATCTTTTAATGAATTATGTTGGTTGCTGTATCAAACAAAATATTAGGTATAAGAAAACCGATAAAATGGAAACAAAGTAAATAGTGGTACTTATTAATATTTTTATGTGCATGAATATTTATTTGACATGTAAAATTAAAATATTTTTTTTTATAAAGCATATTTATTATGTGTTGTGTCTTTTTTAAGCTCATCAAGAAAGTGGTACAACACGGCCAGTACATTAGAATTAGGTAACAATTACGAAATCTTTTATTTAATATTTTATTATAAGTATTAAAGTTGGATTTCATTAATAGAGAGTGCGACAACAATTTTAAAGGAACGAAAAGAAAACTTAATTATTTAATTACTATAGGATCAATCAATTTAAAAGAAGCTACGTCTTGTTTCATACTTAGTAATTGCACTAAATTCCATACATATCATGTACACTAATGATTATTAAGTCATTAAAAATAAACTCATTGGAATGATTTGCTTGCTCTAAATTATACTGTTACGTTCTTTTTGTTTTCATTTCGATTATAAATCTTGTATCAATTCGCATGATCTATAAATCATAAAATCTGATATCATTAAATTAAATTTGCTCAAAATTGTTATAAAAGGTACATACTTTGAAATAAAGGTGGGATCTTATAGCGAAAAAATATTCATTACTAAACTTCTATAAATAATTAGTAAAAATTATTTAAATAGACTGAGAAAAACCTTACACATCCATGTAGAAAAAAAACTGGTTAATCCAGCTACGCACACCTCGATCCAACGTAAAAATCTAAATCTTCACATTTAAAAAACTCATCTTTAAATCTGACTATCCCATAAAACTCAAATTACAATAAGTCCCAAAACCCAATGCAAATCCCGCTGTAAGTCTACACTCGCCACTGATCGACAGCGCCTGAAACAGCCATCCAAACATAAAAAGTGAAAAAGAATCGAAAATCCCTTGTTTGCCCACAGGCAAGTACCTGCTACTCACGAACACGGTGAGCTGCGGCCTGATGATGGCCGCGGGCGACGTGATGCAGCAGCGCAGCGACTTCCTCAAGAGGCACATGACGCGTGGGAGCGAGCCAAATCCAGCTGCCGTCGTCCAGCGGGCAAAGGGCCCAACCTCGAGCTTCGACGAGGAGCTGGAGAGCCTGCAGAGCGTCGTGCGAATCGTGGGGAAGAACGAGGCCCCGGTCGCGGCCAACACGGCCGACGGCTACGACTACGTGCGCACGCGCAACATGACTGCGGTGGGCCTGATCCAGGGGCCCTTCCACCACTACTTCTACGCCGTACTGGAGAAGTTCCTACCTGGCAGGAGTGCCGTATCCATATTCAAGAAGACTCTGCTGGATCAGACCATAGCCAGTCCTACTTGCCTGGGGATATTCTTCTTCGGCCTGGGGATGATGGAGCAAAGGAACCTACGGGACATCAACGGCGAGGTCAAGCTCAAGCTTATAGATACTTGGAAGGTTCGTTTTTTGGCGTCTTGTTCGGAATTGTGAGAATGGCATTGTGGTAGTTGTACACTGAGGGAAAGGAATCTGAATCTTGACGTTAAATTCGAGTTCTTTACTTTGTAAAGACATATGAGGATGGGACTTTTGATATGGCCAAACAATTAAATATTCATTCATTTGGAACAACAAATCATATTTTATAGCGATTAATAGTTCAGAATTCGGAATTTAAAGTTGAATGTTCTCATTAATTATAAGTACGAGTAGAAAAATTCTAAATACATGAATCCTTAACTGGATAAGTAATCCTTTTTCTCAATGTATGGTCATTCCTAGATTTTGCAGTTAAACAACCTCGATATATTCATTAACATTTGATTGGACTTTTGTATTAAGTATCTCAGGTTGTCTTATTGAATTGAATTCATCTTAAGTATCTCAGGAATGAGAGAAGAATAAGACGGAATAAGGAAATATAAACGCTTATTCTTTTATAGCGCGCATAGGGCCTATAAGATTCTTACTTAGACCTGGTTAATAGATTCGTTTTCAATGACTTATTAGTTTTGGTTGATTGTATCTATGTATTGTTATACGATTACGTTCCGTTATGTAATTGTATTATGCTTTGATGAGATTCTTAGATAAGCGATTATTTAATAGCCATATCAGAGATTTAAAGTAGGTGTAGTGTTTTATCAAACGTGTACTTACATATTGAATTTATTCATGATGACGAATGCCGGAAATGCAGAAATATATTATGATACATGTATTTTTATTTACAGGTGGATTGTATGTTTTGGCCACCAACACAATTCGTGAATTTTCTTCTTGTGCCAATTCGTTATCGCGTGATGTACATCAACTTCATGACGATGATTTATGACATCTTCTTATCGTACATGAAATATGTAAGTTTTGAAGTACCTATAGTAAATACAATTATCTATTTTTCATTATTTTGAGTCTTTTATCTCGTCAGATTTTGCATCTTTAAAGAAACAATTATCACACTTTTTACTGAATACATTAGCCATCAATAGAAACATGACTATTTAAAAATTCGTTATTCAAAAATTCGTTTTATAACGTTTCAATGCAAAAATATTAACCACATGCTTCTTCTTATGTTTCAGGACGCAGAATTTAATTGAAGAAAATTCAAGAATAATCCACGGAAAAGTGAAAAGGAGCAGGGACCGCAATGTCGGAAAACGTTGCGTGTTCGCAAAACCAAAATTTTCAGCAACGTCCGACTTTCAGCTCTCGCCCGAGTAGTGATAAACGGACGGTGTGAGCATCGGAAAAGTCACGAAGGCAAGACCGCGCTGCGTGGAAGATTTTTCTCCAGACTGTTCGATGTGACGTGGATTTCGAAAAGTCCCGTCTTGAGCAGACGGAAGAAGGAGAAGATTGAAGGAGAGGGAGCGCACGGGACAAAGAGCAAATAACAAGTGCCTTGTGTCTCGTGTGTATACGAATAATCAAAAGCTGGATAATGCATTATTTTGTACTTTTATCAGACGATCAATAAAAAGATTTACTTTTTTAAAAACCAAGCATTTTTTTGTCCCTTGCGTATACATCCTTACACATACATCAATACTTTAACCAATCACTAAATTGTCACAATCGTTAATTACGCTAATCAATTATTTAGAATATATGTAATGGTTTGTTTTTCAAATTAAACAGTGTTTGACGTATTTATATTGTTTGAAATAAAAATTAAAATAGATATATTGAATTCCACAAAGGCGTAAATTTGAATACAAATTATAATTATCAGAACTTCTAATTGAATCAAGTAAATAAAAATAATGGGCGTTAAGAATTTCATAAGCATAACATGGTATTCATTCTATACCATTTTTAGAATTACTAAAAGTATGTTATCAGAGAAACAGCTCTTTTTTTAGCCATGGTCTACCACATCTCTCCAATCTGTTTTTATTTGCAAAAGATTATGAGCTTTCTGATAGTAAACAAAGAGATCATGTTTATAACTTTGTTTTTATTTTTATGAAATTCCTACAGAGTGCAAGAAAGAACATAATACTTTAAGAGTTTAAGAGCGCTAAATGGAGGTGTATCGTTTCGATAAGGATCTCTCGTTTATTTATTACAAGTTTTTAACGTATTCCATTGTACTATTACCTTAAAGTACCATTGAAGATCAATACACTTTTATTTTTAATATAATTAGTTTAAGATTACCTATCTTCCTCAGTGAGACAATAATATATATTAAAAAATTAATAAAATATATTTCCTCGTTTCATGGTTGACGCATTGTGCATTTTTTATACTTATATAGATTCCGAATTATCTCGAATAATGGGATAAAAATATTAAAAATAAAATATGGCTTTAGAAATTCCAAAACAATAAATTTATAGATTTAAATATATTTTAAAATATAAAATTCATTCAAAAAAGTTTGTATTATATAATTTTAAGAACTAAAAGTATTGTTATAAGAAGATAAGAAAACCGTATTTTTGTACAAGCACGTGCTTCAATTCAAACTCTTGCACTAATGCACGTTCACAATTAACGTATAGGTATCTGGTATCCCTGGTAGAAATTTATCCCGTCCACTTTATAGATCTATGTAGAATAATCTCGCACTGTGTAGATCTATGTAGGCAAACTAGATAGTTACTATAAAGGCGTGTAACGGTCGACCCTTCTAGTTTCCCATATTATTTGCCCCGATAAAACTAGATAAGCAAAATTATGACAATAACAACCACTTAAAGGTTATGTTTTAAGAAACAGAAGCATAATCTATTATGCTTATTATGTATTATTTTGATTTAAAGGTATTTACTTGTTATTGTTCACCTATTACCAATGTAAATAATTGTAAATAACCTCTAAAGTGTAAGGTTATCTAATTTTAGATACATCGAGTTTTTGTATTTAAGAACTCAATAACAATATTATGTTACACATATATATTAAACAATCAAAATAAGAAAATAATCTGAATATCCAAATAACTAAGTATATGAAGTATTTGTGCATATATTTATTTTGTTTATGTAAAATTATGTTCCTTACATTTGATTATGTTCCATCCTAAATACAGGCTTGGTTTCCAAACCTGTATGGTTTATGTAAGGAAAACTATTTTCACACACATTTATTATCAACTGATTAATTTTCTATTTTTATAAAGAAATAATGTATTTGAGTTATTATATATATATATATATATATATATATATATATATATATATATATATATATATATATATATATATGTTCTATTTTTGTATTTCTTACTGTGATTAATTTATAATCAAACACTTTCATTTGACATCTATGACCAGTTAATACATAGTAATTTGTTACTTATAAAGAAAATTATCGTCTACATGTGTTCGACTAATGTGTTTGTCTTTGAAAATGTTGTCACGGATGAGCAGTTTATGTATTATAAAAACTCGCAGATGGATACAAAATTATTTGTAGTTCTGAAATTAAAATTCTAGTTTTTAAATAAAGCATGTCATAAAGTACATATTTGTACATAAGATATTATTATTATTTATACATTACTTTTCAAGAAACAACTACATCAATCAATAACATTATTTTGTGATCACTGTTTTTCATATGCTAGGAACATTGTTTCTAAATTTTCATTTCTTAGGTTAGATATGCTTTCTGACTACTTTTATATGTAAATAGTATGGATATAACTGTAGATCTTATTATTATAATTGAAAACTTGCATGTTAAACTTTATTTAACATTAATTTTTACAATAAAACTTCTGTTCAATAAATAATATATAACCTCACAGATTTTATACGTACATATTATTATTGAGAAAACTATATAGATCTGTGTGGATTTATCGAGTTTTATACACTCTTGTACTATCTAGATTACCTATAAAGGCCGTTATAGCGAATGTGGCCGCCACGATAAGATTTCTACCAGGGATATATAATTATATATGTAATAAGAATATTGTATAGAGCAATCCGAGTACTTTAACATTTTCGTATGGCTAAAAGTAGTATAATTAGTAAGAAGAGAGCGAGAATTTCTTTATCAGAAAAAAGGAACAATAAAATAATATAGAATATTTGTAAATTATTATTTCGACCTTATTTTTTAGTGCATAATAAAGAAAATTGAACCGATAGACAAATATATGATATCGTAATATTTATTTTCCTAACACTTCCGTTACCGATTACTGCGCCTTTCATACTTCTTGTCTTAAAAGCTATATACAATGTTTATTAAGATTCTGTTGATTGATATCAATTTTTATATGAAACTCCATGCTGATTTTCATACGAAAATTCTTATTATCCTACGGATTTCCATGGTGGCACGGATTTTTTCATATAATTTCGAAATGTACCTTTTTGGTTGAACCATTCTAATGGTACAATTTATAAGAGTCCATGTTGAGACATTAAGAAATCAGGATACAAAGTATGGTTGAAAGAAAATTCAATTTTTTTATTTTAAAAAATTGTTTGTCGAAACTCATTTGAAATGTAAAATACGCTTAAAATTGCATTTACGAACTTTTCATGACTCATTCGATTACTTGTATAGAATTTTATTACGTCGGTATGTATATACAACTTGCAATCTTTAATTCTATTTTTCTTAATATTTCATATTTTCGGTAAAAAGACCTACTCATGCACTAATAAGTATTATTATTTCGATGAAACAATTATTCAATTTTAAATAAATTACAGAGCGATTTTAATACAACCACCTGAAAGATTATTAGAACGATACATATGGTTATATATATGTGGGTTCTCGGAATAACGACTTAAGTCCACTTTTCATGTTTTTGAGATATTAAGATTTAAAGGTTTTAATTTCCATTTAAACTAATATTAAAAAAATTCATAAATAGTTGATAGGGTCACTTATTTTTATACTTTTTTGATTTTTTGTAATTTTATCTGAAAATGTACTATGTAAGGATACTAAAATCGCTCGAAACTCAATTTTCAAAAAAGTCGACTTAAGTCGTTTTTCCGGTTCGCCACAGATATTTAATAAAAATCGCTCTGTAAATGTGTCTAAAATGCAAAAAGAAATTATTCTTGAAAATTTCGAGAATTATATCATTGAAATAATAACGGGAAACAAGTAAAATAGCTTTAAAGATTGCAAATCACGTACTATATAAATTTAATTAATCCGCTACTGCATTTGGCCAATATATTTTATTCTATCTACTTTTCAAGAAATTTTGCAATAACTTTTTTATTATAAAAGGAAAGAATTTGAAAAAATTGGGTACCATCTCAGCAATATAAGAAACATTTTTCCATCAGAAATGACATGACAACCGATGTCTTGTGGCCTGGTTAAATATACTATAAAAATATTCGAATGAGTCATGGGCCAACTAAAAATGCAATTTTATTTTTTGTGCATAGTAAACGATGGACTTAAAAAAAACACTTTTTTAAAGAAAAAGAATTTCGAAGTTTGAGACCTATTCATCCATAGTCTCCGATAGATTCTTTTATTAATTTACCCAAAAAAATCCGCAACACGTGTATAACTCAAGAAGAAATCGCAGTTCATTCAAAACAACAGCTATAAGTATCTATCCTCCATGAAATCTAGTAGCTTCTAATCGTTCTAAATTTCTAATCAACCGACGCCATCGAAAAAAAAATTCTAACATCAAAGCCGCACGTGCATCTTGCCCGCATTAAAGCACCTGAGCTATATATCGCGACGCCTCGGCATTTATTTCGCATTTAAGCCGCGCTTGCGTCGCGCGACTCTGTATCTGCTAATGTTTGACGATCGGCGACAGGCTTACTTATAAAATTCCCTGCGTCGTAAATGCCAGTCGGACGCCAGAGCGCAAACATGCATCTGTTGGCGCGCCTCGTATACACATAAATATAAACAACGCGCGCCTCCACCTCCGCTTTTTATCTATTATTTGCACAATGTGTACCTATAATATATCATGCGCGGCATGTGTATCCGTGCCGATCGAATCGTCTCGCTGCGCATGCGCGGCTTTTGTGCGCGCGATGCAGTTGTTGAACTGCCAGGCGCTCGATGTGCAGAGCGCCTGTAACTGCACTTCGCATATAGCCGCTTTTCCGCAGGCGATAAATGTCGGGGATTATTACCACACTCGCGGACACGTATTTTTGTGTTCGGAAGAATGCAATCACCTTGAAGGTGCTGGATACAAAATTCTGATGACGCTTACCGAGAATCGGTATAAAGTGTTTCGAGATAAGGAAGAAAGAAGCGACGGTAGATGTATATGACACAGGCTTGACCGATATTGAGGCGCCTAATCGTAAGTTCGGTATTTATTGTAAATATGAAAGTAAATAGATTTTGCTCAGTCGGTTTCGACTATTTTCAGGTTCATGGCGGAGATTTTTCTTTTTTTATACGTTCGTCGATGCTGCTCTGCGATGACGTTTCTAAACAAGCGAGCTTTCATAATCGATATACGATTGATACGTCTCCCATCTGTCAAACTCATTGATAAATAGTTTTAAAGATACAATGGAAATAAAATTATTGCGAATATTTTGTAATAAGACTTATATTTTTAATTGTACTTAACTTAAAAATTTCATGACGATCTTTTTTCTTGAATTGTTTGTACGTTACATTTTGTAATAATAGTAAACAATGCAAAGCATTTAATAAAAACCAAATAGGAATAAGGATTAAAAAAGAATATTCATATTAGCTTCTAACAAAGTAGTCTAAAGAATGCTTTAAACAAACTTTTCTTTATATATTTATTTTCTTTACTAAGTTTCTTATCACTGTAACAACAGGAAATCCAGAATGTTATTTTTATAAGTATACCATAAGAAGTTGAAGATAAACTTTTGTTATAAAAATTTAATTTGAACATTTATAATAGGTTTCCCTTAATATTTTCGTAATAATTACAACATAAGTATGACAACTGAAAGAAAAATTAAATGCAAAATTAATTGTTTTAAATTATATTATGCTGATGGATTTACAACTAACATTTTATGAATTTAGAGATGTACATAATTTGAATCTAGTTCATCTATATCTTAAATGAAGATTAAAATTATAAGAAATAGAACATTTTAAATGTTTTGCGAAAATGTCTTATCTATTCTTAATTCTTATAATCATTTTATTTTTTAATTTCAAATAATTTATTGGATTATCACTACAACAAAATGCAATAAATAGCATTTTCCATTTTGTGAAACGTAAATTAACATGCCCCTTAGTTTGTTAAACGAGTCTATTTCAATTTTAATTTAAAATCCACCTATAATACCTCTCTTTTCCCCCAAAATTGATATTGCATTTCACCAAAGGATTCTATGACATCTTACATAAAACATCATTCAAAGACTATTTTGGAATTTTTTAAAGATCAATAGATTCTTCACAGCATTTTTGTGGGTTGGTTTGAAACACCCCTTCAGTGTGCCAGATTGATTCTAACGAATTGTGCTACTTAAGGGTTAAAAATATTTTTATACATTTATGAGAAATGCAAATAATAATAATATATATGCTATTGTACTTATTTTGAATTATATATAATAATAAAAGCTATATAAAAGTAATAGGTTGTTTGTACATATTTATCGATTATAGTTGCAATTCTTATAGATTATAGTATGCGTCATCTGTAATTATTTCAATTTTAGCAGTAAGTGGCTATTTAACTTATATTATGATAGATCATAGTATATGCAAATAGTTAAAATTGGACATTTTATAGCAATATACTTTATATTGTGTAGATTTAGTTTGTGACTATTCGTTAATTAAAAGTAAATTCTTTTAAAAGTGTAAGATATTTGCATTTAAGATTTCAAGATTAAATTTGTTTTTGCTTTCTTGCGATAATGCGATTCATATACCGTTTAGCTCGGTACTTTATTTGTTTGGGGATTCAAAATTCTTATTCTATTGAGAGTTTTGCTGTTTATTTGTTTGATCTTGATTGGGAGGATTTTCGTGCATGCTTGTGGAGAAATACAGCGATGCGTCAACTTGTATACCTGGCTGTTATTGTTTCCATAGACCGCCGTATATTTTTCCGATCATTTTACGTTTATTTTATTTCAGAAACGTATAATGTCACATGTCTTCAAAATATTAAAATTTGAATGAATTTGTAAAAATTAATAGACAATCTAGTCGCATCATTATGATATTCTTACATAATATCACATTAGCATATTGAACTTATAAGTGTGATACTTCTTATTTATTTACTTTTTTTGTTTTCATTAAATTTTCTTAGCTGGACACTGATCTACACTTTGACTAGGGCTTGCGTAGAACTGCTGTCAACTTAGTAATTATGAAATTATATATTTAACAATCCTAAAAAACATTAAAAAAATATATTCGTTTAACATAAAAACATGCATCAATGTGGGATAATCTACTGTTTATGTATCAATATAAAATATATGGTGACTACACTAATTAAAAGGGGACAAGACACCTTTAGACCCTAAAATAATTTTTTTTGAAACAGTGTGCGAGAAGTTTGACTTCTCATGCGAGGCTACACTGTAAAAAATCCTCTTGTAGATTTACTACTCTGAGAGTTGGAAATAAAAAGTCCTACTCTGAGTGTAGTGTTTTTGCTAGAAAACTATAAATTTACAAGCGACGTTGTAAATTTACGTGCGGCGGTGTAAGCAGCGTTGGGCACGGTCGGATTTCAGATGGCAGAATCCCTAGATCCTAGTAATAAAATTTGACATAGTCTATTATTTCCAACTCTCAGTCTAGTAAATTTACAATTTTGTTTGTGAATTTACAACGTCGGTGTAAACCTACTACATTCAATGTAGGATTTTTACAGTGTTGTTGCTTTTTAGGCACGACCGCGACACGGAAGTGCCTTATATTTTTGTTAGCGTAAAATGTGTGAGATAGGATATCTCACGCAATTTGTGACCAATCGGGCTGAAATTTTAGGAGAGATCTCCATCAGCACAATATGAAATTCTATTTTTTTTATCCCGATCCTGTACGTAGTTTTTAAATTGCGAGCACTTTTTGCTTATTTTTATGTGTTTTTACGTGTTTTTTTTAAATTCATGTTACACGATTATCTACACGAAATCTTAGCGGATAAGGCTCAAAATTTTTTCGGGAACTCTCCTAAGTATAACAACCTGATGGTCCTATTTTGGGAATGATCCTGTAAATATACGCTGAATGCGGCGACTACAAAAAATCGCTAAAAACGATTTTTGGGCTATAACTTGAAAACTAATCATTTTACGAAAAAAAAATTAAATAGAAAAGTTGTAGATCTTTGAAAAATACAACTTTTTTCCATTGATATCTATTTATGAAAATACTTTTAACTCGAGTTAACAGGCCAAAAACGAATTTTAACATCGAAAAAAACAGCTTTTTAACATATAACTTTACAGCTATGCATTTTACATGAAAAAGTTAAATGGAAAAGTTGTAGATCTTTGAAAAATACAACTTTTTTTCTTGACACAAAGACGCGAAAATTCTTTTAAATCAAGTTAATAGTCCAAAAAAGATTTTTGACATCGAAAAATGCAGTTTTTTTACTATAAAACTTTGCAGGTATGCATTTTACGTAAAAAAATTCATGAAATCTTTCTATGGTAGCAAATATTTTTTTAAAAATGCTTTTACACAAGAAACAGCTTAAATAACGATTTTTCATACACATCATTTAATAACAATTGCGGTGCAGCACGCCCAATCGATCTTAAAATTTTTTAAAGATGTCTCCTTTTCAATAAAAGTTTTATATCCAAAGTACGACCACTTAAACACGATAGTATTTTTTTTTACTAAATACAAACAGATAATAGTGTCAACGTTAAATGTAAGCTTTAGTTTAGCGCTTCGCGCGAGTATCAGGCAATCAAGCGAGCGCGAAGCGCGAGTTGAGTGCGGTCGTGCCTCTAATGCAAAACGCGTAGCGTTGTGCATGCCTTGCATCGCGAAGCGGTGGAGCTTGAGTGGGCCAAAAGCCGCATGTGGCGCGCTAGTTTACTACTCTCAGACTAGTAATAGATTTAAAATTGCCGTTGTAAATCTACGAACGATATTTTACAGTATAGCGTGTGAGAAGCAGCCGTTTACGCGCGCTCTTAAAAGTGTGCGAGAAGCAATTTGCTTCTCGTGTGCTTGTAACAGAAGGATAGTTTTTCGCATGGCGCTTAATATATTAATATTTTCTAACAAAAAAAGCGTTATACGAGTATTTTGTTACCGTCTTGACGCGTAATTATCATTGTCTCATCCTTAAGAAAACATATGAGTGCGACAGACAGTCGCGACTAAACCAAAAGAAATTCGAAAAAAAAATTGAAATAAACTAAGAATTTTAAGATAATTTAAAAATATTCAAAAAAAATTTTTAAATTTTGATAAATCGGAAAACTTAGTGGAAATTGTTAAATTTTGAAAATTTTTGCAAAAGATGGAAAATTTTCAACTAAAAAATGTTGATAAAATTGAAAAAAGTAAATAATTTTTATTTTATATTTAAGACTTTACGTAACTTTTTTTTTTTCATGTTTTATTATAAGTTAATTTTTTCCCTGTGGGGAGGAAGGCTCGGCCACTTGCGTCCCTGGACTCCCTACCAACACCATACCTACCACCCCGTCCTTTAGCTCCCTCCCTGATCTCGTCGACGTCTCATCCAATACACTCGAATTTTTAAACACTTCTTCCTTATATTCACAATCAGGTGCCGAATCACCTGACTTTTTGTGTATAGAACTTCTCCAAGCTCATTTAAAAAAATTGTAAGTGCAACACGTGCGAGCAGGTAATCTTCAACTCGTGTGATTGTCACCCTCGCTACTCTCGAGCGACAATACTCACACTTGTTGTAAATCACCTGCTTCTTGCACTAGTTACACAATATACTATATTTTTGTGAATCCATAATTTAAAAGATTAATTATTAATAATAAATTAATTATTAATTATTAATTATTTACCGGCATCATATTTATATTTTCTTACTCTGCAATAAATAAATATTTCTATAAAAATGCCATACCCCTCCGTATTCTTACCAAAAACCTGCAGTTAAATTTTCAAAGACTTTCATTATTAAATCTCGGAGAAAAATGCGATTCAAAATATACAACTATAGTTAAATTTTCAAACGCATTTTTCTCAGGAGTTAATAATAAAAGTTTTTGAAAATATAACTGAAAGTTCCTGGTAAGAATATGGAGGGGATAGTATGGCGTTTTTTTAGACATATTTATTTATTGCAGAGAAAAGGTATATAAATGTGATGCCGGTAAGATAGAGATTATTAGTTCACTTTCACAACTCCTTAAGGCGATGCTAAAGCCACCCGTCATCGATAATTACGAGGACCCACTATTTTCATTTAATTTTCATTTTGGTGTAAATATGTCTCTGGAACGTTGTTGTCTTAACGAAAAACAACAACCATCCATAGAGATATTTTCTTAAAATTGAGAATTAAATGAAAATTGTGGTCCTCCGTATTTGCTGATAACAGGGAGGTTTAACATCACCTTAAGGAGGATCCATACCTTTTCCTAAAATTGCCCCTTGCTTATGAATTATTTTAAATTTTCTCATCTTTATAGAACCAAAAATGAAAGTTTTTTGAAAAACTACTGCGTACTTTACTGTATATATAGTGATATACAACGATAAATTCATGATTTTTTTTAGTCAAAGTGAGGTACATTGTCAACGTTCCTGGTGCAAACAGAATTTTTTATACAGTCTAGAAAAATTCCTACTTACTTTTTATACTATATTGAAAATATTTGTGCATTCTAATCAAAATTGAATGCACGTAATCATAATTAATAAAAAAAATTTTTGAAAAAAAAAGAACCAACTTCGAAAAATGCACTAAAAAGTGTGAAAAAATGCATTAAAAAGCGTGGAATAATTCACAAAAATGTTCTCGAAGTCGGCGCCGAATTACAAATTGACATATACCGTCACCTCTTTTTGTTTCATTGGGAATCTTATTCTTGACTAATTGTTTAATAGCGTAGTTTGCGTACCGCCGCTAGGTGGCGATGGCCTAAGCACATTAAGATTATCCTGAGGACAATACATATAAGCTCGCGTCAGCAGTTACAATTGTAACAGTATTATTTGAATCATATGTGATAGTTTAGCCGATGACTATCATTTGAAGAAGATTGTTGCATTGGAAGTTCTTTTTAAAAGCATTTTCTCTTAAACCAGTGGTTTCAATTACGAGTTATTAACTTGAAGTGAGATATACGATAGTGGGACACATATTTCTTTCTAGGTTTAACGGAATTGGACCCATTTCAATATTATTTATAAATTATATTCTTGAGCAAGATACTACCGCCACGGACCCTATTGTAGATCAGTGCCTCTATTGTGAATCAGTTTATGTTAAAACTATATTGTGAAAGTTTTGCGTTACTTTTATTATTATTTTAAAAGCACTTATTCTTATATATCAAAATAATTAAAGAAGTAATGCAAAACTTTTATAATGTCTATTTAGAAGTAAATGATTCACAATAGAGGCACTGATCCACAATAGGGTCTGTGACGGTATATGTCAATTTGTAATTCGGCGGCGACTTCGAGAACATTGTTGTGAATTATTTCACACTTTTTAGTGCATTTTTCAAAATCGGTTCTTTTTTTTTTTTTAATTTTTTTATTTCAGGCTTTTTAGTTGTAAGGGCTGAGTTTCATTCAATTTATATTGTAATATGGGTCGACCAACAAAGGATGCTGCACGTAAGAGTAAAGTCAGTTTCAGTTTTTTATGGAAACTATTGCCTATTTTTATGGAAATAATCTGGAAAAAATATTATCCAAATCGGTTCAATAGTTTCCGAATAATCGGCGGACAGAGTCGGCAGAGGCCGAAATGTACAGAAAAAATATTCATAAAAAACTAAATTACTGGCGAGATACTGGACCAATAATCACAAAATTTGAATGGGATCACCGGAGGATAATTATCTTTCATATAAAAAATTTCATCCGAATGGGTCGAGTAGTTTCGGAATAATCACTGGACAAACATAAAAAAAAATAAAAATAAAAAAAAGCCATGTCGAATTAAGAACCTCCACCTTTTTCGAAGTCGGTTAAAAATGAGATCATTTTATTTAAATATTAAAACAGTGCGTATTAACGTAATTTATAGCTAGTTTTATAAATAATTATTTTTCATTTGATCTAGATCAGTACACAGCACCTTGACGATGTACCAATTTCTTCATAATGCTAAAAAGAATATTTCAAATTAATTTAAAAAATTTTCGATAAAAGCTAATGCACTTGAAATGTTTTGAGTAAAAAAAAGCTGCAGAAAAAGCTGTTTTTGTAAAAAAAAATTATATTTACCTTAATGTATAATCGTACTTTAAAATGTCATTTTCAAACTGAAAATTTGATGAAAATAAAAAATGCGATGCGTTTCTGTGTTAAGAGAGGTTTAAAGAATCGAAAAAGAAATAAACAAAAATCGATTTTTTGGTCAAAAAATGGAGAGCCCTTAATAATATCTGTAATTTTACCAGTCTAAAACCTTAAAATCTTGAGCCTACACGTCAGAATAAATAACATTGTTTACACCTTATTTATTGAAGGTACTATGGGACCTGCACTATTACACGCCATACGACAAATGAATAATATTTTTCCGACGGTTAAATGACTTCTTTTGAAATGCACTAAAACTTAAATCATGCACATATTCGTAATTTTCTTTTTTAGACAAACATTTAATTTTTTGAAAAATTTTATTAATAAATTTAGAAAAAAATATTTTACGAAAAAGTGCATGGTTTAAGTTTTAGTACAAAAGAAAGAGCGCCATTTAAATGTGGGAAGAAATTTCATTTATCGTATGATGTGTAATATAATTCGCCCCAAAGTTCTTTCAATAAATAAGGTATTAACAATGGTTATTTATTGTGACGTGTAAAATAAAGATTTTGAGATTTTACAACGGTAAAATTAGAGATATTATTAAGTATTTATAGTAAGTAAAAGGATTTTCAAAATGTTTTTTTTTAATTATAAGAAGTTTTACGGGCTCAAAAAAACCGCTGCCAATACATTAGCACTTAGCTTCCTCAAACTAAATAAATTGTTCCAATATAAATTTCTTTATTGTAATACATTAACTTTAAATTGATATATTTCTTTCTAATTTATAGCTCAGAAAAGGTATCTTTTATCATTAATTGTTTGTTAAAAGATAAATTACAAAAAATGATATGCTTATGATCATAAATTGCATTATAGATTTCAAAATATCATAAGATAGAAAAATAGTTATAAAACAAAAACAAGTCGAGGAATCTTTATTTCTTTCTAATTTCGTATAGTCATAAGAAAAAAAATCATTTTTTAATAAAAAATGACCGCGCCGTTCTCGAGATTTTGGCTAAAACGGCGCTGCTGTTCTCTGTAAGAAAACAGCGAAAAACATAGCCGCCGCCGGGAATATTTCCTATATAAGATATACATGAGAAACATATTTATGAATGGATTTATGGATTTTATTTGTGATAAAAAAGCCTATTACTATTGTTATATATACTATAAGAACGTACACTTTGTCGAATGGTAGAAACAAGTTTTCTTGTCAGAAATTAACCTTGTATTTCAATTTCTAAATATGTATGCTCCCCCAGTAAATCTTATGAGGAAGCATTCGCCGCGTCAGTCACGTTCAGTAGTTCATCTATAGAATTCGCTAGTGTCGTATTGCAAGTTTAAACTCCCAATAAGCGATCAAAAAAGAAATTTGAAAATGAAGCATAACCACAAATATCTTGAAAAATAAAATTCCTCGTGATCTGGGCAAATAACTCAGCCAAGAGATAGTTAAAAGCTACTTTTCTGAAAAGTTTCAAAGAACTAATGCCGTTTTACTCAAGTTATCGTAAGACATAGAAAATCGATCATTTTTACAAAATGATTTTTTTCTCGACAGCAGAAAAGTATTAAGAATCAAAAATTTTATTGAATGTTCTTTTCGATGTTATTAATAACCAACATTTTTTAAAGAAATTTTCATGATATATTTCCGAGATATAACAGTTTAAAAATAATGACGTTTTCGTGTATAACAAAAGAATGGAATTACCTTATCAAAAATTTCGTGTCGGAAAAGATAGGTAATTTTATGCTCTTTTAAATGCTTATCATTGAACCGATGAGATTATTTCTGACGTTTCAAAAACTCGAAAAACTACAACTCAATAAATGAAAAACCGCTAGAAAAACATAGAATATTTTTGATACGCCTTCCTTGAAGTATAATATCTCATATCTTCAGAACAAGGGCACATGGGACAACATTACGTGTGCTGGACTTCATTTTTAGGTACCAGAAACCACCTCATAGAGTTTGGTCAAAAATCGTTTCCCAAATGTCTCCTTATCAGTGATTCAGAAATTTTTATGTATAAAGGGGCCGTTCATTACTTAAGCACCCTCAGGCTAGGGAGGGACTCTAAAATATCTTACGATGTCTTACCAGGGGGAGGGGGGGGGGGGGTATAAAGTAATTTCTTACGTAAAAAATATATTATTATTTGACATAATAGTAACATTTAATATTATAGAGAATATTGTTACTACTCGCGTGCATTGGACAAATGCGTGTAAACCGTCGTCGAAATCGCGGAAGGTGATCTGTTGACGAATTCGACAGAAATCCAACCGTCAATCGACTTCGGCCGATCCGAATAATAAGATATTGCTCATATGCGCCGCTTTTGATAAGCAGTCGGCCCGGACTCACTGTATTTTGTAATAGACAAAAATGAAAAATAGAAAATATGCTCTTTTTACAAAAAATACTATTTTATTTTCTTTACTCTTGCCAGTAAAGAATTAAAAGCGAGAAATTATTAGTTAAAAAAACACTTCTTCAGGAGGAGGGAATGAGCGAAGATTTAGAACGTCAACTCGTAGCAATAAATGGTTATGAACTTGAAACTTTTTTCACCGAAAGTAGTGATAAAATGTTTGCACAATGCAAGCCACGTTTTACATAATTGCAGCAGAATTGCGAGTGGAACGTGTAGTAGACATTTTACAGCAAGATAGCGACACAATTGCAATAACTGAAGAGCAACCGAGTGGATGTAACATGCACAATTCTGTGTAGCAGAATTGCAAAAAAGCTTATAAAAATGCTCTCCAGTAGAACTGCAGCAGACTTACGTCACTGACGTTCGAATAAAATTTATGGTAGATAATTAGCACCAGAATAGTGAAAAACCTTTACTAATGCACAGCCAAGATTCGAGCATATCCAAGTGGAGATTATAACTGTGAAAAACTGTGAAAATTGTGAAAATGTATACTTTTGGAACATCTGTTACAAACAAATATGCACATTTATCACACTTTTTCATAGCTTTTCACAGTTTCTTACACTTATAAAAGACACGTATTATATCTAATAAAACTTGCACAATTTTTTACGTTTTTTCACAGTTTTTCAGTTTTTCACATTTTCTCACGTGTTTTTTCGTTGCATTCTTTTATATAAAAGAAAATTGTAACTGTGAGTAATTGTAAAAAACTGTGAAAAACTATGTAGAAACTGTCGCAAAATTTATGAAATATTCTATAATATTTTTTAAAATTGTAACGGGCTGCTCTATGGAGCCTTTAAATTGCGCGCCGAATATTGCGTGAAAGACGAAAACACCCAAAGTGCGGCGCTAAATATGCCCCTAGACACGAGCCGGACGATATGCGAGGTAATGTGACAAGGTGCCTGCGTAGCCTCGCCCTCTTTCGCTCGGGATCCGCCGCTGGAACAACTGCTCCGGCTATCCTCCCTTTCGCTCTGGATCATCGCGACTACATCGACGCCATCACCGACGATAATTCTATTCCGACGTCACGTGAGAAATCATCGAAGTCTGAGATCGTGAGGAGCGATTGGGGAAAATCGTCGTCAGGACCTTATTCGACACACGAAGAAACCACCAGGAGTCGGAAGTGCAACAGCAGCCGTGCAGTTTGGTCCCGAGCGGAATGAGCCTGCAAGATCCTTCGCTTTGTCTCGCATTGATTTAAGTTAAGTAGAAAAGGTCACGATTGATCAGATTTTAAAATTATCTCGCCGCGTTCCACGTGTTCATTTTATTTTGAGGATTTATTGCGAATGATAATTTTTATTTAGCATGCACGTGGAAAATACTCATGTATAATTGAGAGTCTATGAAAGCGAGTTAAAATAAATAATTCTTAGAAATGTTATCTCGTTATCTAGAAATGTTACCATGTTTGTGTGTTTTATTTTGAATATTGTGAACGAAAATAAATATTCGACCGAGCGTGCGCAAATTATTGTATCATATACCAATATATTTCTGTTTATTTGAGTAGAGCAAATATAGAGGTGAAACTTATTATAATAATATTTAAAACATTTATTTTTTATTGACCTTTTATTTATAATTATATATATTATGTCTTCTAATAAAATAACTTTCGATGTGTGAATAAAATGAATGATTGATTATGTCGGATATTATCTTGTTCATTCTCAGGAAGGAATAGGATATATAAAATTTTACAAAATCCTGTTCAAAATGTAAACCCAATTCCACAGTTTTTCACAAAATTTCATTGTTTTACACACTTTTTCACGAAATTAGCACAGTTTTTCACATTTTAAAATTTCGACTAGGGTATCTCTTCGTAAACCAGAATTTAAGTTAAATTACGAATATAACACATATTTTGCAGTAGAAGTTCGTCAGACTTGCGGTAGTTATATATAAACAATGGAGAATTTGTTAGTTTCTGTACAATAGAGCTGTTACTTAATTTAATAATACTATTATACATAGCCTTAATTATAATAATTACATTCAAGAATCTGTTTTCGTTATTTTGAAGTAAACAAAATAAATTTTAATCATTGCGGCCTTTTAGTAGGCAAACGTTTTTTCAAACAATATTCTTAATAAATTTTATTGAAATTCAACATATAAAAACGTAGAACAATTCTTCTATTTTTTCATTTCATAAATATAATATTTGCTTATTGTTTATTCGCGTACCTAAATTATTATCAGAATAAGTACTTAATCACAAACATCTCTGATCATAACAACACAAGTTTTATTAATATCTGAGTATCAGAATTTGGATATTGTTTTCTTACGTAAATTTAGAAAAAAATTACCGTACTTAACAAAATTTTTCCAATTGTTTTTACATAAAGACGATAATTGAGATAATAACATTTCTATTAAAAAGTTCATGTAAACATTTAAATTTGTTTTGTAGTTTTCGATAGATTGAATAGATGTATTTTTTTGATTATTACACGTAAAAAATCATTTCCTGCAAGTTACAGAAAAATCCAGCAATTCCAAACTTAATTGAGACAAGTTAATAATCTTAATATTAGATTAACATAAAATTCGTTTTCTTATAATCTTATAATAAATCTTATAATTTCATGATTAATCTCATAATAACACCTTATAAATATAACACAATCTAGGAGAGACTAAGGCTAATGTATATACTTCGTTTCTTTATAGTTTTAAATAACTATTAACTGTCTTTTTTTGCTTTTAGTTTTAAGGGATTCCGAAAGTTAATAAAAAATCAAATTTTCCGCCTTGATTTTTACCGAATGAGAAGTAAATAATTATTTCGTATTGTTATAAAAATACTTATATTTAAACAAAACTCAAACTCGCTTGCCCTTTATTTCGTAGCAGCAGAAAATTGCATGAACTTTCAGACGTCAAAATCAACAGCCCCCACAAATATTATTGGAATGAAATGTTGACAACATTTTTTTATGATAATCTTTTAGGGTGTCATTGATTTATCGATTGAAACTTCTTCTGATTGAGATCTATTACTATTTAATGAAGGGAAAGTGAGCTTGAGTTTTATTTACATATAATTATTTTTATAATTATACATAACTATTCATTTATAGGTTGGTAAAAATGAAGGGGGAAAATTTTATTTTTAATTGATTTTCGGACCTTCTTAGTTATAGATTATATTAAACAAAAGCAACTGTAAAAATGTCATATGTACGTGCATGGGGAAGACATAATTCGGCTTATTAGGAGATAAATCAAATGAAAGTAACTTAACGATAATAACAATTTCAATTTATTAATCACAATATTAATTAACATTCGTAACGCTCTATTTTGCAATCGATCGACACGTGACTATCACCCTAAATATAAATCGCAATGTTAACTATAAACCCGACAATTATTCAATTTTCATTACCACAAATTTTCAACATATTAATTACGAATAAAATCAAAATCAAGAGATACGGGTCGCGCGAGCGCAGACTTAACTTGTGTTTGGAGCGACGGCAGGCGAGATCGTTGGCTCATTTCACTCGGGCCGCGTAAATCCGTTTTCCGACACTGGACGCTGGTTGCTGCTGTCCAGGATATCAAGTAATGATAAGCCTTGGATTAGCATTAAGATCGCCTCGTTGGTTGATGGTATGGCTGGACAGGACTACGATGCAAACAGTGGTCGCGGAGATGGTCTCGATGGGGTCCGGCACGGCGGGCGGTTCCCGAGCGAAAGAGAGTGAGTCCGCGTGCGTGTCGAACACGGCGCTTTTCTCTCAATTTTCGGAGCGCTAGTGTGGCTCCTTTGATTGCCGAGTCATTATCCTTTGATGCGCAAGGCATAATCGATGGAGCGCGGGCTATTTAATATTAGACCCGCTACACAACATAAATACCTTTTTTTAGGTATAAAAGGTAAAATTAAACATAAAATATTAAATGTAGTATATCATCAAGCATTGTAAAAGTTGTTCATTTCTTCCAGATGATTACGAGGCGCCCTATTATCACTTCGGTTTCGACGATCCCTATTGCGTTTATCGCGGTGTCTCTGTTTACTCGCCCTTAAAGCGCTCTGCATCGCTGCACTGAATTGTTCTATGGTCGTATTCGGGAAGGTTTTACGCACAGCAGCTGAAAATACAAATTTATAATTTAATTTAATATTTTAAATAACTACATGCTGAGTTATTTTTCACGGCGCACAAATGTCGATGTTAAGGACTTCTGTTATGATAATGAAGAAAGGATCGGAATAAAGGATGTTCGTCATTAATTATTCTAAAAATTGTATATCATATATCATAACTAGTGATGACCGTGTGAGTATGCAAGTGACAGGGTGTGTACGTGGATGAGTATATATGTTGGCTAACTTTTAGTTACAAATTTCTTTATTCTTATCATGAACGAAAATATAGAAAAAGCTTTAATTTCTAATTACTTTCTGTGATAAGCCCATAATAAAATTATAAATATTTTACACACCAGTTGTGCCTATTTTTGCTCATTTAGCTCAAATGACTGAAATTCTTCTAAGGTTGTTATTGGTAGTCCATCCGAAATAGCAAATGAAGATGGAATGGCTTCGTAGTTAGCCATGTTCCTGAAATACAAATTAATTTAATTTTAAACCAACATACTTTAATTTAATTTAATTTAATAATTAGAAATAAATTAAATAATTATAGAAATAAATATCTAATCTACATTTCTTATAAGATCTCTAAAATAATGCCAAAGGAAATAATGAGAATGATATAGTATGCTTTTTTCTATAGCATAATTAATTATGGAATCCTAGCTTGGTGGAGCAAGTTTTTTTATTATATATATGTATATACCGGTACCTGTGTACGGATAACTATGTTTATCTCTGCAGTATTTTACAGGTGTAAGTTTTTCACTTTGTAAATCTATCCGATTTCAATAAATAAAAAATAAAATAAAAAAATTTTGATTACGCATAGAATATAAATTGAAAAATATTGAAAAAATTGAAAACGTTTGGAAAAATTAAAAAATTTTCGACACGCAGACCACGCGCGATGTTTACCTCTACTTGCACGATTCAAGACAAACATTTCAATCTTTCAATTTCTAACGGTGTATAACAGATAGCTAGTAGAAAATATTATTCGAATATTATTTGAAAATGACAGTTCTGAGTGGTAAAATAACAGATCAAAAGGATATATAAGTTTAAGCTAAACATTAAATACAAATATACTTATAAATTTAAAAATATATTTAAAATAAATTTTGGATGCAACAATTCATGTATGAACATTATTTTAATGAATAAAAGATATGTTCTGAGATTTATTTGATTTTAAACAAGCACGATTGAAGCGAAAAATACCCGTTCTATGCCAAAACCACTTAACTTCTGCTTTTAGCTATTTAAATAATTTATATTGATAAATAAATGTCTTAACACTTGTAACTATATACTCTAATAGTAGGACTGTTAAACTAAACAAGAAAACTCGATTGGTTTTATTTATATATTCAGATACAACAATATATAAACTTTAAACGTCTTTTTTTCCTCAAAACTTTGCCCGGGTTTAGTTGTTTTTGCACCAAACGTCTCATATACACATACATATATGTATATTTGTATGAGCGATTGTGTGTGCATGTGCGTCTGCGGGTTTCTGCAGGTTGGTTGGTATAAATGGGTGGGTGGATGTGTTTGTATGTGTGTGTGGGACCGGGAGCGTGTTTCGAGTTGGTGAGTAAATGGGTGGGATGTAAGTATGTGTGCTTGCGTTTGTGGGTGTAACTATATGGGTGTTTGTGTGGATGTAAGTGGGTGGATGGGTGTGGGAGAAAATGGATTGTTGTTTCTGTTGGTGGGTCGGTATGCTGCGGGTGTTTGTCATTAAAGCTTGTCATTAAGACTTGAAAAATCACAGATGGCTGTCTTATAAAATTGACAAAATATTAATAATTTATATTTCCGCTTGAATTTCTTGTATTTTGGCTTAAGATATTACAACTTAACCAAGAACCATGCTAGTAGACAAAATAAAAGTATACTAAAGGGTCTCAATATTATTCAAAATCTAACTGCTAATATTATCAAATCAAAAAACTACAATATATATTCTCATAAATATGACACCATTTTAACTTCTATTCCAATCAATGTAAGCTTAGGCAAAGAACTTCAAAAATCTAAAAATCCAATCAAAATATTTGATAATTTCATAAATGCAAATAAAGCTATTGCTATCTACATAGCGGCTCCAAAATGTTAAACTCTAATTACGTAGGATGTGCATGTATCTGTCCGGAATTAAACACTCAAATAAGTGAAACACTTTGATCGAAATGCCTCTATATACACAGCTGAATGTTTCGCTCTCGAGCTTGCGTTAGATTTAGTATTAAAAAACCAGAACCACAGCTTCCTTATTTTTTCGGACTCTCTAAGTGTTCTTCATGCTCTCCAGTCCGTCAAGTTTGACATTAAAGTGAACCCAGTGATTCTTAGCATCAAAGAAAAATATAAAAAACTTACTTCGTTAAATCAATCTAATAGTAAAATTGACTTTATATGGATTCCTTCGCACACTGGGATTCCAGGAAATGAGGAAGCTGATAACGTTGCAAAAACGCAACTCTAAACGAAAACTCTCCAAATTTACTGCTTCCCTTTAAAGACTTTTATGAGCTATTTAAAAAGCAGGCAAAACTTAATACTGTCGAAAAAATAAAAAACCAAGGCTTAAGTAAAGGCACAAATTTCTTTAAATATTTTTATAACCAGAACAATAATCCATGGTTTTCTAAAAAAAAATTAACGAGAGAATTTATAGTCACATTAAATAGATGTAGATCTGACCATTACAATCTTGGATCATCACTGTCACGCATTGGTATAATTAAAAGCCCGTATTGTCAATGTAGTTCTGGCGAAGAAGATCTAAATCATGTTATTTGGCAGTGTAAACTATACGATGCAAATAGGGAAAAGCTTCTTGACAAATTAAGGAAACTTAAAATTTGTTTTCCTCAAAACATATCTACCTTCATATATGAACCGAACATTGTAGTATGTTTGTATATTTGTTCCTTCTTCAAAGAAATAGGTCTCAGTATATAAAAATGAAAATCTTTATTGTAAACCGCTAAGAAGTATATGGAAATATTCTAAAATGTAAATATTGTATATGTATTGTATGTATTGCTCACACTATGTTGTAGCTAAAATAAACCTCATATGAGGTTTCTATAGCTTAAATAAATGAAAAAAAAAAAAAATATTCATTTGTTGAACAAACAACTGAAAGTATTTTTCTTTGATAGAGACAGATTCGTCGTTTGTATTGTAATGTTGAGAAAGACTGTTGTCGATCTCACGTACACTCTCTGTAAACATTATAGTAATACATTCAAAAACTGATAAAAATAATACGTGAACTACATTACTTTTACTTTTAATATATTTAGGGGAACGAGCAAGCAGTTTTTTAAGGTACCAGACCAGTGTCAGGGGATGAAATTTTCGATTTTTCAATTTTAACATTTTTTGAAAGTAAAATATATAAAAAATATTGTGTAAAGAAATTCTGTACGCAGCAGGCATAGTTGATTAGTGTAAGTATCATTTTTCTATTAAAAATCTCTTATCAAAACTTTAAATGCGTTTTTCTCGAAACCACTTTTTTTGGTCGCGGGGGAACCACTAAGGAAAAACTATCTAACTGATTGACTTGAAATTTTTACCAGATATTCTTAACATGACAGACTATTACTGGGACCTAAAAAACATTGAATTTTTAAATAATTAATTAATTTTTTTAAACAATTTTGTCATACAAAAATCGCGAAAAAGAATTTTTTTTTCAAACCCGCCATTTTATTTTTTTTATGAAAAATATGTGCAATTTAAAGGTTCCAGTAATAGCGACAATCCCACAGAATAATAATCAATTTGATTTTTTGCTTTCAGATCACCACAGGACCGTGGGTGCTCCCCCCCACCTTCGCGAAGAATTAAGTTTGGCCGTGTGAAACATAAAAAAAGAATTATAAAATTGTATCAAAACAAATGTTTTTGTACATTTTTGAACACTAATAATAATATATAAAAGTTACAGAATGATCGTATATTATTTTCCTGTCAAAAAAAATTCATGAAATAACGTCAAAAATATGAGCGTTACACAGGTCTGGTACCTTAAAAATAAGTTTTGTATAAAATATGAATGGAATTACTTGAAATTTTATATTAGTCAAAGGTTAGTTATGATATTTTGAATGTTCTAGCAGAGAGATTTTTTTGAAAAACTAAGAAATATCAGTAGTAAAATCAATAATATGACCTACAAAATACCATTAGTAATCTATATATTTATTAGTAATCGCTAAATAAAATATCAACGTATTCCATTCATCTTTGCCAGAAAATATGTTTTGCTTTTGCAAATGCTAAGTAGCTTATGTTAGAGTCTGAAGAGGACAGGCCTGGGTTAAATAAAAAAAAAAAAGAATTTCTTTTCGAGTGTGTATGTATGCATGTGTGTCTGTGTGTGTAATGTATGTGCGTCAGTGTATGAGTGTCTGAGTATGTGTGCATATGTGTGTAATGTATGTGCATCTATGTATGTTTGTCTGACTATGTGTGTGTGTGTGTAATGTATGTGCATCTATGTATGTTTGTCTGACTATGTGTGTGTGTGTAATGTATGTGCATCTATGTATGTTTGTCTGACTATGTGTGTGTGTTGTGTGTGTATCTGTGTGTATATATGTGTGTGTATTTTTGTGCGTGTTCATTTGTGTATGTATGGCTGTGTATGTGTATGTATGTGTATGTGTATGTCTGTCTGTGAGTGTGTGTGCATGCGTGTTCCCGTGTGCGTCTTCGTATGTATCTGTGTGTTTATGTATGTTCGTGTACATATATGTGTATGTGTGTACATATCTGCGTAAATTCATCTGTGTATATCTGTCTGTGTATGTGTATGTATGTGACTGTGAGGGAGTCTGTGTGTATGCGTGTTTCTGTGTGTGTGTATTTGAGTGTATCTGTGTGTTTGTACTCCTATGTGTCCGTGTGTGTATCGGTGTATGAGTGTATGTGTATGTGTATGTCTGTGAGTGTGTGTGTGTATGTGTATGTGTATGTGTATGTTTGTGTGCGTGCGTGCGTACGTGCGTGCGTGCGTGCGTGCTTGCGTGCGTGCTTGCGTGCGTGCATTTTCAGATTTATTGTTTTTGAACATAAAAAGTTTCCTGGACTCGTAATAAAAAGATTCCTTTTTTTTGGATTTAGCCCAGACCTGACCCCGCCAATTTAGAAAAAGATGTATTTATTATCTTATAATGTACATTAGATGATAAATTTATTGATTGAGAATGTTTTGATTTTTAGGATATGACAATAGAATTAGAAGTATAAAAATATGCTATGTTACTACCTTTCTGGCTTACAGTTGGTGAGTTCGTTTCTATTTGCGGGCTCTTTTCCTTTTGTGGTTGCTTTTCTTTTTGTGGGTTCTTTTCTTTCCGTGGGTTCTTTTCTTTTTGTCGGTTCAATGACCAAAATATTTACTATTTTACCTATAGATTTATCTTTTATCAAGCAGATGCTATTCGCATCATTTAATTCGAATTCTAATGTACTTGATACGTATTTTCTATATTGTTTATAATTCATTTGCGCAATGTTTTGAGGAAGTGGACCACTTTCATGTATCATTGAAAGCTTTCGGTTAAAATCCTTTTTCTTTGGCATATGCTGAATTTGATTTTTTTTCTTTAACCGATTTGCAAACTGTTGCAAAGGACGAAGATGATTCCTGATATTTTTTTTTAATAGTGGCATATTTTTTTCATATATAAACGCCGAGCAATTTTCTAAAGGCCCACATTCCTTTGCATCATCAACTAGATGTTGCAGTTCATGTATATTGTAGGTCATAAAAGCTGGAGTGTATAAATCGGGTGCAAATTTGACGAATGTTTTTAGAGCATTCTCAGCGACCTGCTAACGCTTTCTGGTATGGTTAGGTGATGTCAGTATACGCATTGCAGAATGAAGCAACAAAAAATGAAAGTAATATTCATTTGAAAGAAGGCCAAAGAAAATACTCGGTGCACCGTATAGAATAAGTCTTAATTCAGTAGCTTTGAATTTATTAAATTTCTTAAGTGGTCTAGGACGATGTGCAAATTCTTTCGGGCAAGTTTGTTCTAAACTTTCATACCGAGAACACATTTCAGTAATAAGAAGGCTCTGTAACTTAGCATCAAATCTAAATTTCCCATTGAACCACGCTTCCAGAATTCTGACCGTTACTCCCAAATACACCAAATGCATAATATCAAATGGAACTTTAGTGACAGTCGGTATAAAAAAGTCAGCTAAAGGGCTTCTTCCTCTCTGATGATCTTTGTCTATTTTAGATATGTAATCCTCATCAGTACGTTTTTCCTAGTCAATACCTATAAAAACCGTTATCCTATCGTCGTATCGAGAACCACTGACTTTACATTTCGAACAGGGGTTTTTGGAATTATGGGTGTAGTGATCTAGTACTAGAGCTCTTGCTGGAGCATCAGCAATAATACTTTTAAAAACTATTGGAATACGCTGTTTCCGCACATGTACTCCTCCAAGTCTCTTTGTTTCTCTAACTTCATCTAAAAAATATTCAAAGAAAAGTTCCGCATTTGAAGGTTTATCAGGTCCTTTGTATATTCCCGCAATTAATGGCTTAAAATCAGGAATATTTAATACTCTGTACTGTATAGGCCAAAATTGACTCAGGTTATTTTTGCTCAAAGATAGACCCTTAGTACTAAGTTCCATATTAAGAACAGGAGGAAGCTCATCATGTAATAAAAGATGTTTCTGCAGAGGTCTTATAAGGCCTATATGTCAATATACTCCATTACCCAATGGCAAAAGGCTGATCTTACTACGCCCTGTTTTAAACAAAGTTCTACTGTCTTTGGGTAACTTTTGATAGCACATATGTGAGCGCAAAACTCTTAACAAGGCTCTAGTTTGAGTATGATTAATATTCATACCCAAGCAACATTGTCGCAACCAATTTTGAAAATTTGTATCTGTATCAACGTCTTCCACTTCATTAATTATATTTTCTTCTGTATTTGTGCTATTTGCCAACTCTCCTGCACAATTATTTTCATTAAAAACTTCAAGGGAAACATTTATGGGTATTTCTTGAAAATGTTCTACAGGTATATATTTTTATGATCTATTCTATAATCATCTAAGTTGAAATCATACGTAGCAATCAATTCTTCCTTTTCTGATATACTGTTTAAAATACTACAGCTATCAAGTTGATGAACTTGCTGGTTGTTTATTTGTGATTGAGAAGATCTTCGACGACTACTCAGGCGATTGTACTGTTGCCTTTTTGTTAATTCTACAAACGGTTTTTGAGAGACCCATTTCATTTTTCAGTCTTAAAATGTATATCTATAAATCTAAAATTAGTACTATGTTAATGTTTAATATATAAAACAAATCTTATATTTGTCTGTGTGTGCGTCTGTGTGTAGTATTGTATGTGTGTCTGTGCATGTGCCGATGTATAGTTATGTGTGTATGTCCGTATGTGTAAATGTGTCTCTCTGTGAGTGTGTCAGTGTGCATGTGCCGATGTATAGTTATGTGTGTATGTCCGTATGTGTAAATGTGTCTCTCTGTGAGTGTGTCAGTGTGCATGTATGTGCCTGTGTGTGCCCGTTTGTATGTGTGTGTACGTGTGAGTAAATGTGTGTATGTATGTATATGCGAATGTGTGTCTGTCCGTGTATGCACACCTATATGTATGTGTATGACTTGGTATACATACACGGACAGACACACATTCACATACACATACATACACACATTTACTCACACGTACACACACTTACACACGGACACACACAGGCACATACATGCACACTGACACACTCACAGACAGACACATTTACACATACGGACATACAGATACGTTCATATGTATGTGTATGACTGTGTGAATTGTGTAGCAATGTGTGTGCGTCTGCGTATGTGTGTGTATGTATTAATGTATGTGTGGCTGTGTGTATGGGCCTGAGTACGTGTATATGTGTATCTCTGTCTATATGTGCGTTTGTGTCTATGTATGACCATGTGTATATGCGTAACTGTATGTGTATGAGTGAGTGCGTGTATGTGCATGTGGGTGTGTGTGTGACCCTGTGTGTGTGATCGTATATTAGTATGTTTGTGTCTGTACATGCCGGTGTCTGTATGCGTGTATGTCAGTGTGTCTGCGTATTCGTGTTCGTATTTCTATGTGCATCTGTGTATGCTTGTGTGTCGGTGTGTCTGTGTATTTGCATTCGTATTTCTATGTGTATCTGTGTATGTATGTGCGTCTGCGTGTGCATATGTGAGTAGCTGCATGTATAGCCGTGTGTATTAAGGCGTGTGCGGAAGTGTGTATGTATGTGCACAAGTGTGTTTGTGTATGCGTACGACTGTGCGAATTATGTAGTAATGTGTGCGTCTGCGTATATTTGTGTATGTATTTATGTATGTGTGTCTGTGTATATTGTCTGCTCGAGTGTCTATGTGTATGTGGGTAAGTGTGTGTGAGCGTGTGTGTTCGAGTGTATGTAAATGTGTGCGTCTGTGTGTGTGTGAGTTAATGTACATGTGTGTGTGTAAATGTGTGTGTATGTGTATCTGGCTGTGTATGTGCATCTATGTGTATGTGTATGACTGTGAATTGTGTAGTAATGCGTGTGCGTCTGCGTATATTTGTGTATGTATTTATGTATGTGTGTAACTCTAAATTTCTGTTTGTGCCTATGTTTGTGTCTGTGTATGCGTATGTATATGAGCGTGAGTGTGTGTGTGTGTATTTGAGGGTGTCCGTGTGTATTTCTATGTATCTATGTCCGTGTATGTATGTGCCTATGTGTGTCTATTTGTATGGGTTTGTCAGTATGTATGTACATATGTGTGTCTGTCTGTATACATGTATCTATGTGTACGTGTATGACTGTGAATTATGTGGTAATGTGTGTCCGTCTGCGTATGTTTGTGTATGCATTAATGTATGTATGTATGTGTGCGTCTGTGTGTGGTAATGTAAGTGTGTCTGTATATGTGTACGTGTGAGTGTGTCCGTGAAGTGCCTGTGTGTAAGCGTGTGTTTCTCTGTGTTTGCCTGTGTGAATCCGTCTGTATATATGAATGTGTGTATTCGGGTATATAATTGTTTGTCTGCGTGAGTGTCTATGTGTAGATGGATGGCTGTGGAGGGCTGTGTATTATCTGTGTATTTGTGTATGTGAGTGTGTATCTGTGTATGTATCTGTGCATTTGAGTATGTGCCTTTGTATTTGTGGATGTGTCTGTGTATTTGGGTATGTGTCTTTGTAATTGTGGATGTGTCTGTGTATTTGTGTGTGTATCTGCAGTTCATTTGTGTGTATATGTCTGTGTATGTTTCTGAGTATCTGCGTCTGTGTGTGTCTATGTGTATGTATTTGTTTCTCTGTGTATGTCCGTGTGTATAATTGTGTCTGCGATTGTATCTCGTTGTGTGCGTACGTACGTACGAAAGTGTATGTATTGTGGTGCGCGATAGCGTGCGTGCATACGCACACGCGTGCAAGTATAATTATGAAACTATATCACACACACAGACCTACATAGATACACAGACATACACGCGCACACACAGAAACAAACAGAGAGATACACGCAGGTACGCAATTATACACACGGATACACACACATACATACATAGATACATAGACACACACGCGCACACACAGAAACAAACAGAGAGACACACGCAGAGACACATGCAGGTACGCAATTATACACACGGATACACACAGATATATACATATACACAAAGGACATCACACAGGCACACACAGCTATGCATATGGATACACACACGGTCACACACGCACACAGAAATACACCCACACAAACACACAGACTCCAACACAGACACATACACAGATATACACAGGTACACACCCATAATACACACATACATAGGCTGATATACATAAATTCACATAGGCATATTCACAAATACACACGTATATGCAGACACGCCTATACTTACAGCACCATACACACTGACAAACTCACATGCACAAACACATAACACTGACATGAAAAATACAATATTAAAATAAATAACTTCGGAAACATACGTAGACACACACAATTACACACAGAAACACACACAGCCACATACACAAATACACAGATACACAAGCATACTTACGTACAATAATACATACAGAAGCACACACAGATACACACTCTTTAACACAGAATTCACATATTCACGCACATATACATACGTGGATACAGACGCAAGCACTCACATATACGCACACAGACGGATCCATACAAATACAAAATACACTCAAACACATACACAGACAGACACACATACAGACATACATACACGTGGACACGCAAGCACTCACATATACACACAGTATATAGACTCACATACAGCCACACACATAGACAGACACACGGACATACACAAACATACTCACAGATACATGCACACATAGACCGACAGACAGACACCGAAGCATACATAGACACTCACAAATACTAATACACATAGATAGATAGATATACTGTTTATTCATCAATGACGAAAATTCTTACAATTGCATGTACATGTATAGTTCTAATAATTAAAATATCAGTCAGTTTATACATTTGTTATCTCACATTTAACATTCAATTATTGCGTTTCTTATATAAAAAATAACATTATTCGTTGTAACCGTTCGTCAGTTTATAAAATCTAAATATAATGAACTAGTCATAGTCAAATGGCACATCACTGAATACGCTTCGTCAATACATAAAATAAATATAATAAAGATAACAAAATACGATAAAAATAAAAGGAATACATACATAGATACATATTCACAGACAGACTCACATATGCACATACATAAATACACACACCGACACACACGCAACCATACACACGCACGCACGTACGCAGAAACAGACACACAGACACACATGCACGCAATTACGCACGGACGCACACAGCCACACAAACACACACATGCAGAAACACAGATACACAGACAGACACGCACGCACGCATACACACACAAATGCACACAAACACAAATAGTGTGTCCCTGTGTCCCTTTTTTGAGTAACCGTAAATTTTCGATTTTAAAATTTTCTCTTTCGTCTGCAAATGGTCTCAAATAAAGAAAAAGCTTTATAAATATAAAAATCTTTCGTTCGCTAAGGGGCCTTGATGTGTGAAACAAATTGATTTGATAAAATCGAGTTTAACGTTGCTTTTTAAGTTTGTATACACTAGACGTGATATTTTTACCTATACATATGACCCTTTGATTATTTATAATCATTCTACAGTAATTTTACAGGTTTTAATAAAATAATAATAATAATATAAAGTACCTAATTATTGCTTAATTTTTTATTTATATTCATTTTCATACATATGGGAAAGTAATAATAATAATAATTATGATGATGATGATGATGATGATGATGATGATGATGCGGGCAAGCAAATAAGTCACGTCGAGTTTTCAAGACTTATTCTAATTTACCAATTTTTCATTCCGGAATTTAAACTTAAAATTTCGTTAGATAAAAATTCAAAAAGCTCAACCTATGTATTAATTCATTTTGTTTTTTTTCTAAAATTAAAAAAATCATCAAAACTTCAAACTTAAGGTGATGTTAAATCTTGTGTTACTGGTAAATACGAGGAAATACTTTTTTCATTTATTTTTCAATTTGAAGAGAACATCTCTATGAAGAGTTGTTCTTTTTAAGGGAGTGTCAAAGTCAATTTTTATCCTTTCTACCTTACCGATCCGAGAATTATAAAATATTGGCTTTAATTAAAAGAATAAGTATAATTATGAAAAGCTAAGTGGTCATTGCCTTCCGTAATATAATAATATTATCTATCACTGTGCGAAGTTTCAAACAAAAACTTTAAAACCTCTACGAATGGCTTTCGAGCGAAATTTGAAGGTTCGAGTCTAGACTAATAGACTAATATAAATTTCGTTCGAATGGCATTCGTAGAGGTTTTGAAGTTTTTGTTCGAAACTTCGCACAGTGGTAGATAATTGTATTATGGAGGGTAATGATGTCTTGGTTTTTTATAATTTAGTTTATTTATTAATTGTAATCAATTGTTAAAGAATTTGAGGTTAGGAATTTCGGCGGGAAATTTGAATGGTTTGACACCCCCTTAATTCGAACAACAACTTTCCATAGAGATATGTACTCAAAATTGAGAATGAAATGAGAAAAGTGGATCCTCCTATTTATTGCTAACAGGTGGCTTTAGCATCACCTTAAAGTGTTAAAATCAAGTGTTTTTATTTACGGAAAAATCCTTTTCGCTATCATTTTTTTATTTTTCTATTTTAATAAATAACACTTAAAATATATCTAAGTGTTTAATTGAACTATAGCTGCATCAACATCAGAACCGTCAATAAAAGTAAGTTAATTCTATATAATATTACCGCGAATTCTACCCCTTTTCTATCTATTCTTTTCTTGTTTTTACGCGAAAATAAAACGTATTTTTTTCGTGCGTTAATACTAAAAGTGGCTACCCCTCAAATTCCAAAGTCTGGGAATATACCCGTTAGGATTTGAGGCCTACTACTTCAAAATAAACACTAACTTTTGCAATAATTATGCAATTACGTAAGAAAGATATCTGGGTCTGGCAATAGCCGTTCCGAATCTTTTCTTCGTTAATTGTCAAATATATTCATGTTCATACTATAATACTCTGTAATATTGCATACGCGCCGCGACTTATATACACAGATATCTTTCATATTTTTCTATTTTCCTCGATAAATATAAGTCAGAAAATCACTCCGCCCCTAGCTATTGAGCGTCCGCGCTTAGGCTAAAAAAAGGAGTATAAATAAAGGGAGAAAACCCTTTAAAACGTCCTATCCGACGTAACAACGCAATCTCGAATTATATCGAAAGATCCCTTCAAAATCAGGGGTTTGAAGTGGATCACGAGCCTCACTTTGTTACTCCTGATGGGTTGCGAAAACCCGATCTTATAGCGAAAAAGGGTTCTAAGGCAGTACTGGTGGATAGTCAGGTCGTTAGCGAACAGGCAGATCTGGAGCGAGCGCATAGACTGAAATCGGCAAAATGTCAACATCTGGGTACACTTATAAGGGATAGGTATGAAGTGACAGACGTCTCGTTTCCATCGGCGACACTATCATCAAGGGGACTGTGGAGCAGAACGTCTATTACTGAGCTTACAAATCATGGCGCAATTCGTATCAAGGACATAAAGGTATTATTGACGCGAGTGCTCATCGGGGGTATGGCAATATTCCACGATTTTATGCGTAGTACATCCAGAGCAACAAGAGCAGGAGCGAGATTAAGAACATCAAGAGAACGAAGAATATCAAGAGAACGAGAATCATCAAGAGGATGAAGGGTATCAAGAGAACCAGAATCATCAACCCTTTGAATTTGTATAAGCATTGTCTGCTTCAAATTTTAAAAGATTTGTTTGATATTTGCAGCCGGAAAACTGTTTTGAAAATTTATCGTGGTGAGCAATGCATATGGGTGCTGCTGAAATTAAAATCAAAGCGTCTAATTATCTTTAGTATAAGAAAAGACTTTATAAAAATGTGCTTTATTAAAAGTTTTGTTACAAACTACGTCTTGGAAATAACTCAATATTATAATTAATTAAGTTTTACCTCATCATGATTTATAAAGTCTTACGTAAGAGGGATGGGAGGGGGTCATGATAATTTTATGAATTATTATATAGGGGTGGAAGGGGATCAAAGAAGACGGAAAATCGCCATACATAAGTAACGAATGGCTCTTAATAAGATTATTTTTTTAAATTCTGCAGACGGTCGAACTGCTAACTTTGAAATCAATAGTACGGATATTGACGCACATCCTACAAATCTATCTTAATCGATTTCTACTTTGAACACGCATTTAGAATCTCCTGATCTTAACAATGAAAAATTAGAAGAAAATTCTATGAATATTTCAAATCATGTATTTGGAACTCCAAAAGAATGCCAAGAATAAATTGAAGTAAGTGGCGATCCTGCATTGTGAGTCATTGATGAAATGCACGTAAATGCGATATTATAAAAGGGATTCATATAAAACATTCATGCTGATTATTCTTCATCGAAATATTTGATAAACGACAGCAATAGGTAGATGAGTAAATCTGTGTTTTACAGAAGCCTCGTAAATGGTCAAGTTCAGCTTCGTGCATGGTTACTTTATTCAATAACTGCGTACCGTATAAGCTCTTTGGTGAATCTCAACCTTTGACGACGGGTTATAATGATTGGAGCAATGTTCAGCAGCATGTTAAAGAACAAGAACATTCTTATGCTTATAAAACGAATATTTTGACGTACAATTAAGAGCGATGTAAAGTCGCTAAAACTGTGAATGCAACTCTAGAAGATCAAAATAAGAAAGAAATTCAATATTGGCGAAATATTTTAAAACTTATCGTCACTCTATTAACCAAGTGAGTAGCAAAATGATTGATGCAAATTGTTAACAAAGATTGAACGGCAAGTATTGGTGCAGTTTTGCCAGAGCAACTCTGATTAATGGGCCAGCGTAATAAAATCGCTAGCTTTTCGAGATTTGCCGTTTAGAGGATCTGCCGACTCTCTTGAATCCGTTCATAACGGAAATTATATGATGTGCTTAAAACTCGTTGCTGAGTATGACTCTAAATTGGCCAAGCATATCAAAACTTTTGGAAACGCCAGAAAAGGATCTACTTTCTATTTCTCAACTATAATATGCGATGAATTTATCGAAATCATGGTCCTGACAAAAAATCATCACGGAAATTAAAGCTAATAAATACTTTTCATTTACAGTAGATTCAAGCCCTGATATATCTCACATTAACCAGCTAACTATAGTAATACGTAGTGTCGATAAAACAGGTACTCCGAGGGAATGATTCATCAAATTTATCTCTAAGTGTGGTCATAAGTCAGAAGAGCTAGCTCAAGCAGTACTATCTCTATTTGAAGAACTTGATTTAAATATTGCAAATTGTAGAGGGTAATCGTACGATAATACCAGTAACATATCCGAAGCGTATTCGGGGCTTTAACCCTCATTCTTTGAATCTCATAGGAACGTGCGCTACTGAGTTATGTGCGGCCACGGTGATTTTCTTTTTCATTTTGCAAAAATATTACAATTTCTTTTCAGCTTCTACGCACAGATGAGATATTCGTACATCGAAAATAATGGGTACCGCTTGCAAAAGCTTGCGCGAATCGCGATCCGAAATAATATCAGTTCTGCATGAGATTTCTGAAGATAGCTGTAAAAAAACCATAGACTCGTACTGAAGATCTGGGAATTTATAACTCTTTTCAATCTTTAGAAGCGTGTTTCATTTCTCTCTTCTGGAATGACTGGAATTTTAAAATTATCACATTTTAAAAAGATCTAACATTGTAAACAAATCTTTACAATTATCATCACTTGAATTAAAAACTGTAATTGAGTTATATAAATTCTTAGAAGTTTTCATTAGTAAAATACGCACTACATATGCGTTCGACTACTATGAGAAACTAGCAATAGAAAAGTCTGAAATCGAGGAGTACACCGTAGATAATTCAAGCAAATGAAAACGTAAGACTGATTTTGATGGGCAAAATACTGCTGATAAAACTTAATTTTCTATAGATTCATGCCCTAATGAATAGAGGAAGAATTTATTACCGAATGCCAGTATTTTGAGGCTCATTTACTACAGAGAAAATTTTCCAATAAATATTATGACGAAATTCGCAGTAAAAATTACCGTGATCGAATGACTATAAAGCTGGGACACTTCAACTTTCCGGCAGTTTTTATTGATATTTACGATAAATCTTACCACACTAAAGGGTAAAATTTGCCTGTCGAAGAGTAGAAAATTCTCTATATGAACCTTAGAGAAAACAAATAGAATAGTGGAACGTATAAAGTTACACAATGAAATTGATGGTAAAATTTGTTTGAAATATTTTTTAAAAATGTGGATTTTCTTTCAATTGTTATAGCTCCAGATAGCACATTTTTTTGCGGCAACGAGTTTTTGACTACATGGATACGTAACCAAATAAGGTGCCAGAAACGTTGCCGCAACGTACCGCCAACGTAGAAAATGTCCGCGTGTGGTTCAAAGGCACGTTGTGGAAACGTTGAGGCAACGTGATTACGACGGTCTACCATGTGCCTAGAACGTTCCTTAAACACGTGAATGAAACGTTTTCGGAACGTCTTAGACACGTCGCCAGAACGTTGCCAAAGGTAACTGGAATATTTTGTTGAAAATTAAAAATTAACAATTATAATTTGGCAAGCCGGTTGGTGAGACTTCCAAATTGCGAAGTACCATCCGGATGATACAACCAATATAGTAAAATTTATATCTATAAACTTATCTACTCCCTCTCTTTTAATCTATTTAATTTAATTTTTATAGATCACTGTGGCAACATCCCAGCAACGTTCTTGCAACGTAAATAGAGATCCCAGGTAAATTCATGGTTTATCAGAGACGTTCCAGAAATTTTACCATTCAGTGCCGTAAAATTTACAGTAAAATATCAGTAAAATGTGCCGGAAAATCGGAGTATCCCAGCCTTTTAGTTATTTACGGTAATTCTTACCGTGAATTTCGTTATTTTTATTAGAGTCCGCTCTATCATTATGCAAATTAATTTGTGATAATAGTTTTGTGGATATTGATACAAATATTAATATAGCTTTGACGATGTTGCTATGTACGATGTCGTACGACTCAGAGCAACAAAAGATTAAATGCTTTACTTTGCATAGAATCTTAACTTTTCGGAAGTTGGATTTCGATTCTATTATTGATGAGTTTGCTATAAAGAAAGCACGAAGGGTCATTTTATAAATAGCTTTATAAATAATAAACTATAAGTCTTTTTAATATAGGGAAAAGAAGAATAAAAATATTTCTGTTTTGGATGTATCCGTCGGTGATGTATTTAAGGTAATGAATGAAGATATCGATCTTGAAAAGAAGGAGTTGTATTCTTCTTTTCCCTATATTAAACATGAACCATGGATCTTTACTGGTATCCAACAACAACGATTCATTAAGTTTAATATTATGTTGTAACAACTACTGTATTTTTACATTTAATAAACATTATAGATTCTGATGAGTACGACATTGTTCGTCGAAACGTAAAAGGAAAGAATTTTCAATTATTTTTCCTTTCTCCAACGACCTGCCTCGGGAAGATCGATATCTTCCCTCATTACCTTATAAGTCTGTTTATCTTGTAAAAAATGTATCCTCCATTTTAATCCATCAAATGTAAGTATTTGTCTATTGGAGTTCAAGCGCCTTGGTACTTAAGGGGTTGGGAAATATATTTTTTTAAACTCACTGTACTGAGTACTGAAAGTGTTTGAAGCATTTTAGGTAGGTTGACGTACCGGTCGGCGGTGCCTTTCAAATCTGACGCCCCGGCCGGTCGGCCTACCCCGCTCTACCCAACCGCCGTCGCTCTGTGGCCGCTCAGGACGCTGCCGCCCTACGCCATGGCGTTGTTGGCATATAAGACGGGACACTGAAATTTGTATAGTTCATAACTATAACTATTTCAGCGCTCTGATAATGCTGGTTCGACATTTTATAATTATAAAGTGTTTCATAGCATCATTCACTTAGTAGTATGCAACGCCAATTATAAACTATTATTGGTTGATATTGGAGGATATGGAAGAAGAAGTGATGGTGGAATTTTCAAAGATAGTAAAATTTCATCAATGTTCGAAAATATCACCTTAATAATATCCTAGAAGCTTGACCAGTATACGAAAATGGAGCTAAACTTCCATTTGTGGTGATTGGTGACGAAGTTTTTCCATTGAAAACTGACCTTCACAGGCCATACCCTGGCAAAAACAATTTCAACATTCAAAAGCGAATTTACAATTACCGACTAAACCGAATAAGGAGATGCATTGAAAATACGTTTGGGATCATAGCTTCACAGTGGAGAATTTTAAAAAATCAATTATTGCCAGAGTTACACTGGCTATATCGATCATACAAGCTATTGTTATTATGCATAATTTTTTACGTGATAATGTTGAAGACGGTGATAATTATATCATAGATGATATACTAGAACGAGAAGAGTGCGAAGGTTTGATTTATTTGTCTTGGAAACCAATCCTTTGGATGTGCTTTTCAGAAAGTGATGAAATTCGATTCTAATAACAGCACGCAAGAAGCAACAAAAGATCGTGATGAATTTTGTAGATTTTTCGACAAAGAATAAGCTACTGCTTGGCAATTTATGCGGATTTATGGATAATAATGATTTGGTTATGTAAAAAAAAGGATTTAGCAATAGAATACAAGATTTATTTTGTGAAGGCTCGTCTGACTAATCACCGACACTTTAACAGTCACTTATACTATTGATAAGAGATCTCGTACGTATTTTTAACATAATATTTTTTTATATTCGAGAATTTTCTTTAAACTTTTCTAATCTAAGTCTGACATGATTACTAATATTTATGCGTTTTAGAACCGATTTCAAATTCACTTACTTAGTATGATAATTCTGTAACATTGCCTTGACTCTTTTATGTTGAATAATCGGAATAGAAACTTTACAATACAGGTCTTCGATTTAGAGAGCAACCATCTCTGTTTTATTTTTTCAAATGGTGGTTCTTTCTTATTATTAGAAGTCAAAAGTAGTTTTCTTTTCATGAAGGAAGTATTAAAAAACTTCTGCATACATTGGGCAATTGACGTGTTAAATCTTTCGGTTTGCTAAAAATTGGACATTCGAAATGTCTTGATGTGATATCCTTTGTTTTATTCATGGTAAATTACCATCAATTTGAGAATCTCTGCAAAAATTTGCGAAGTAAAAAATTAACTGTCATGAGAAACAGCTCTACAAATGACTGTTTCAGTCGCAGCTTGCATCCGTCGGTGTCTGTTGGACGAGGTAATAGAGAGCGAATCCTCAATTTCCAAAAAAGTAGGCGATGACCAAGAAAATTAATAACTCTAAAAAATAGCTTTATTGTCTCTGTACGTGTCGTCTGAAATGGCTTACAGAGAGTTGGGTGATCCGGTCGTATCGGGACGGAACCGATGAAAGAAGAAAGAAGGGGGAGGGGGGGGGGAGCTCCGACGCCCCTCCGCTCGTTACTGAAGAGGGAGAATCCCGAGTTACCTCTACCTGAGAAGAAAACTGCAAGTTTAATTGCGAGGGGTTGGTGTGTATCATGCAAAATACACGTTATCACACAGTCTGGGTCGAAATGAGAGCATTGCAGTATAAACAGGACGGTTGGGAGAAAATATACCTCAAGAGAGAGGAGAAAAAAAGGGACGGAACCCCGCGGTGCGCTGTTCTATATGCACGCAACGTTGTTCGTTCGCTAGCAGTTAGCGCCGCGCCATCTAGCAGCCGCGCTAACTGCGAAAGATCTAATTTGAACACATATTTGCATTATCTTTGTAAGACTGCAAAATTTCGGGACTCTTACCAAAGCTGAAAATCTTATTTTTCCGCACCTACCAAAATGTTTTTCGTATGTACACATGGAAAGGCGACAACGTTTTGCTAGGCCATATCGAATTACGAAAATTTGCATTTTTGCTCCACCCGAACCTATACGCACGTGTTGTGTTTTGTGTATACTATTTTTTCTAACTAGTGCGTAATTTCACCCACCCAAATGATTGTACAAAGTCGAATTTTGCGCACAGTTAGGAAAAGATTATTAATATATGCATCACAAATTTTACCTTCATCATTTAATTCACTTTCTTCATCATAATTGGTGCAATGAGATCTGTAATTAAATATTAGTACATTATTGAATTAATCTTTTTCTTTTTCTTGATTTTCTTCTTCTTGTTCGAATGCGTTTTTTTCTGCTAAGGTTTTTTTACGAATCACCAGCACTACACGAAAAATTATCGACGACATTGAGGGCTCTTATATCATTCTTTGAGCTAACGATGCATTTGTAATACTTCCAAGAATACTATAATTTAATTAAAATTTTACCTTTCTTGCTTTTATTAGTAACGCCTTTCTTGGATCTTATTATCTTGAACTGTTAGACGCATATATCAATAATGATACTATGAAAATGCTATAAAAATTCTATTATTAATAGAAAATGAAGCGAAAAAAAACATTTCACAAATTAAAGCGACCCTGAAAAGGAAAATCGATTCTGATGCGTATTTTTAGAATGGGACGAGAAAGTCGAGTTAATGGTACTCAGTCGGTAAAGTGGGCATGATGCATCCCCTTAAAGAAAAAATTTTTATCGGCGCCTTAAAGAATGTCTTTTTTCGAGTTTAACTCAGACTGACCCACTTAAACACGCTCTTGCAGTTTGCAAAAAAAGAATTATGTTTAATTTATTATAGCAAATTTTATTCTTTACCGATTGCAATGAAACTTTTCTTTAAAATTCAGCTTTTTGGATTCCTAACAGTTTCACAAGCTCAATTTTTACCAAAATTAAATTTATTTATTTTAAAATAAAAAGTTAATTCAATACTGTGTCCCAAATTTTAATAACCGTTGATCGGGGATTCGTCAATATAAAAACCGCTGCTAACTGTCTTAGCAGAATGCTTTCTTAAAGAGAGGTCCTGATTAATCGATTTAATTAAGAAATCTTATAATGAAAATTCGCAATTAATAAATTAATGCTATAATTAATTCATTAGATATAAGAGTTTATGTATTATTAGTAAAAAAAATTAAAGTATTAAAAGACAAAAAAAATCTTTAAAAACTATTTTGTAACTATTTCACAAAAATAATTTTAAAGTTACTATAAAATATATCAATCGAAAGAAAACCAACTTTATGAAAACGTACATAATTTTGACCAGTTCAACGTATAAAATGACAAAAAACTTTTTTCGCATTTTACAATTTTTTAAACTAGTATTTTTGTCTTATTTTACAAAAATAAGTTTAAAGTTATTATAAGATATATCAATCAAGAGGAAATTACGTCAACTTTATGAAAACGTACATATTTTTGACAAGTTAAACGTATAAAATAACAACAAATTTCTTTTTTCGAGTTTTACAATTTTTTTATACTAATATCTTGTTATTATTTCACGAAAAGAAGTTTAAAGATATTATAAGATATATCAATCAAAAGGAAATTACGTCAACTTTATGAAAACGTACATATTTTTGACAAGTTCAAAGTATAAAGTAACAAAAGAAATTTTTTTCGATTTTTACAAATATTTAAAAATTAACAAACTTCCTAAAAATGATTTTAATATTATCCATTCAGCTCCAAAATATAATCAGTTCTAAGTTCAAACATATGTAATATTTTTGCAAAATTTCAGCGCGTGATATACTTCTCTCGAAGAGTTATGGTGGACACAAGTTTTGGTATCATACATACATACATACATACATACATACATATTATTTTTTTAAGGACAAACAGGCAGGAGATTTGAGAGACGAGAAAAAAATGCTTCGTCAGCACCGTAGGAGCGCGCAAGCTTTTCTAGCTATGAATGCTTATGCACTCACCCGAAAGGCTTACCAGTGGCACCCGTCATACATGCACCATTCAATCATTTCGGGTCCGACTCACTAAAAAGATACCCCTGATGATAAATGCCTGTGTCCTTCGCACGTTTGATGTTACGGGCCGTGGTCCAGCCGTTCATTATATAACATGCATACATACGTTCATACATACATACATACATGCATACATACCTATATTGTAGTAAGTACTTGTTCCGTCGAATGTACAAACCTAAGCTGAATTGTGAGTTAGAATGAAAAAGCTTTTATTCTCGTTTGTGAAAGTTCTTAAAAGTTCTAAAATCGCGTTATTTGCCCCTTTGTTAACAAAGTTTCAAAACTATTACCGCTAGATACCTACCTATTAGGAAATATTTAACAAATGAGTGCCCAACATTAGGAGGTGCCTCTCTACTTATGCATCTGTGTCCTAGTTTTTTACGGGTTTTCATTAGAGATCATCAATAGAAAAAATCGTAATAAACTACTCTACCGAAAATATCTAATTAAAACTGACTCCTCGGTGTAATATTCCCTTTAAAACCTAATTAAATTTAATTAATTGTAATCGCTTTGAATAGGAAATGTTGTTTCAAGGGGTCAAACCAATAGGTTTTAATCCGGCACTTTTAGATGGATATTATAAAAACTCATCTTCAAGCCTGAGCTGCCCCTCAAAGTTAACAAGAATTTATTGAAGGAAAAACGAATTTGAATAATTATTAATCAGATATTAGGCTATACATAAATCGTTATGAACTTTATGAAATTCATCTTTTCGTCACTGTAAGCCATTTGCTTCGAAGGAAACAGAGTGTCAATTAACTAATTTGTGCATAAAAATAATTGGAATGTCTTACAAAAATTAGGTGTAATTAAAAAAAAGGTTTCATTGGAATTGGTGAAGTGCCAATTTCATCATAGTAAGTTAAACGCAAAAATTTACTTTTTGCAAAAGATTTGATCAAACTGTTTTTTGAATTGGACTTGAGAGATCAGTGATAAATTTGATAGCTGTAATTTAAAATAAGTTTTGTACGATTTTGTTGAGATTTGTGGGCTCTCGCATAATAATTTGACTTGAAAAATCCATTTTGGAACCTCTGTGCGACGTACCATATTCGGGATATTCCAACAATGCATTAGCAATTCAAAATTTAAACTCGCAATTTGAAGTTACGCCAACACTTGTACAAATTTCATTGCCGCTTATGCCGTTTCTCCATAGGCATTAAGTTCGTCTCGCATTAACTTTTGATATCCAATACCTTTTGTTTTGTTTATGTAAAAAAATCTTTTAATATCTAAAAGACAAAGAAAAATATTCTATATTTATTGGCTATTTTCAAATTAGTTTTACTATTTTTGTATTAATAATATTCAGCATTGAAAGTTAAAGCGAGACGAACTTAAAGTTTAGTATAGAAAGGGCATTAATGATCTCCTGCGGGTAACATTTAATTGACCAGACAAAGACCAAAGATAACCGATAAACAAAATGATAGAAGTATTATTCTCACCAATGACAGCTACTTAACTTTTTATATTTACTTCAATTATCAGTGTGCATCTTTCCTTTATACCTATATACATATGGATGAAGTGTCAATTATTGTATCGAGAAGATATCTACTTGCATTATATGCATTACAAAGAGAGTTGCAATAAATTGATTTGATAATGATTTAATCTAATGATAGGGTAAAAATATAAATTTGTAACTGAGAAAAGGTTGAAAAAGAGCTGGATTTATAAAACGTAAAAATGTTTAGTTTTTTCAAAATGCCTATCGATTATGTTACCGATTTATCACAATAATCGGATCCAGCTATTTTTGTACCCCCGAGGGACAGTTTCTATTAGGCTAACGTATTTTAATTTAACTGATAAAGTATAACTATATATACGTCAAAGGGTAGTCGGACACTTTGGCTATTTTCTTTTATAAAATAATCCCGTAGACAAAATATCGCTAGATTAATAATTTTGTAACGATCTATGCCATTTAAACATTTAATTCTGACGTTAAAACAGTTTAAGAACCATTAAATAATCATTTTTTTCGATATATCTTTGTTGATATGTACTTATAGGTGGCCGACTTCTAATTTTTTTTTAATTTTTGACGAATTTTAATTGTCGTCCGGGCCTGGTCGATAACCCGTGTCCAAAGCCACTTACAATTGTAATGATTATTACGATTAAGTAATATTTAATTTCATTCATTTAATATTTATTCAATCATTTAATATTTATTCAATCATTTATAGCTAAACTTAAATCATAGAACTATTAAAAAGAATAAACAATGTTTTTAAAGCGCGATTTATTGCCTTAAATTGTCCTGGTCGACTACTAGCGATCAAGCGGCCGAGTGCTAGATTCCAATGGCCGACTACTAGCGCTTTCGTCATATTTTATTAAAACACATATTATAATAATCCTGTAAATATTTTAAGCAAAAATAAACATTTTATCAAAAACTAGAATACATTTAAAGTGTAATAGAACCGCTAATTTATAAACAAAGATTTTATCTGAATTTTTTGCAATAGCTTGAATACAAGTTTTTCCTTAGATGGCCGACTACTAGTGCATCTACCCTATGTAGATAGTACTTAGTGAGCTAAATTCAAACACGTTCGCCAAGATACGGTCCTTCGGGTTTCTGAAAATGTAGGGTAGACTGGGGCATAATGAGACAGTAAAATGAAATCGACTCCAGTATTTCTATAAGGACATTATTTTAAAATCAATGTAAATCAATGTATCCGTAAAACAGGGTAACTTTGACCGGAAGGGTAACTTTTATCTAGTATTTTAACGGTTTGTACGTGGTAGTCGAATTTGAAATAAAGTATTTGTAAAAGATACTTTACACGAATTGAAACATATATGAACACTTCAAAATATTTCATTTGAGATACAATTTTAAATAACCATTTACAAATGTGGCCAAAGTAACCCCGTTTACGGTAGCATTACTTTCTGACGTTAATGAATATTCAAGGAAATATTCGAAGAAATTTATTTTCCGCAAATTTTTTTTCAATTTTGAACTATTTCTTTCTCTTTCCGTGCAGGGTCCAACTCTTCAAATTAATAAAATGCCCACAGTTGAGTCGGAAATAGAGTTCTATATGCAACGCGGGAATAAAGTCGACTATTCCCTCGGGTGATTACTGCCCGAGCGAAGCGATCAAACCCAAACACGGGAATAATCCTCGACTTTATTCCCTTGTTGCATAATGTACCATTGTATATTACTTAAAAAGATAATTAAGTATCAAGTTAAAGTGATCCGGTTGAAACTGGTAAGTATTTTGCATAAAAAAATCAAGACGTGAATAGCCAAAAACTACGAATTTGTCCGTATACGCATTTTAAAATTTTCGGTTAATATCCGCTCGTCCGAAATTTTCGAACACAATCTTTACATGGCAAAATAGGAATATTATAATCTCGCAAATAGCGGTTAATACAGGGTCATTTTCAACGGTCTGTTATTTATATTAAAAATTTAACTTATCTTTTTGAAAATCTAGATTTAAGAACAATATAAGTAAGTGTGCTAAATCCAATTCCGATTGGTCCACTAGTTTTTGCAAAAATAAATTGCTAATGAGGTGGTTACATAAATAAAGCCTTATCTTATCGATATTGTTAGTGCAAAATAGTGGTTTTTCAGAGGTGCCAAGTTTTATACACATAGTCAAATATCTCAACTATTATCGAATGTCTTTAAATTTTTTTAAATACTGCAACTTTATTGGGTCGACCCTCGGGTTGACCACATGTTCTCGATAATCTCATTGGAGGATTTCAAAAAAATTCAAACGCATTCGATCAGAAGAATTGTACGCCGAGTGTACCTATTTTATAAATTTTAAATATTTGGACTAATTTGACAATTTTATTGATTGAGTTAATTCTGAGCTTATAAACAAATAGATTTTGTCTTCACAGATTATTTAGCTAACCAAATACCTTTCAACACATTTGAAAAGAGTGATAAGCGTTTATAGATAATTGCAGTTTTCATATTTATACTGCAATTAAATACGTATCGAGTTCTGGCAATAAGAGGAGGTAATATTCTTTAGTAGGAGAGAGCAGGGCTTATGTTATATAGGTGTAAATTTGTACATTTGACGGAAAGTTCTTCTGACTCGATGTTTGACTCTTTTTTTTTAAATCCTCCAATGAGGTTAACGAAACTACCAAGTACCATGTATTCGATCTAATGAATTTGCAGTATTAAAAAAAATTCAAACTGTTCGAGTCAAAAAAACTTTCCGTCGAATGTACACGTTGAATATTTTTGACTGAAAGCTTTGTAAAATTCTGCAAAAATTATATTTTAAAAATATGTTTGGATTTAAACTTTTAGCCGAAACTCAAACTTAACAATTATGAAATGTAATTTTTGCAGAATTTTACAATTTTACATAGCCTTGCTCTCCCCTATAATTACTATACATATAATAATGCTTTCTGACTTATTCTAAAGTGCATTTCACGTTGGTGTCTCATTAACAATGAGTCTATATATATAATACAATATAACCATACAGTGTATAATAGATGTCACGGGTAAGGTAAAAATTTTGAATTTTCTCGCGTCGCTCGAAATCTGAAATCTCCGCGGGATGCATAAAAGCGCATGCGCGCCTGCACGAGAGAGAGAGACACGTTCAAGTTTGCGCTACATCAGAACCCCGCGAGAGAGAAAAAGGCGGGTGTCGCGTATAGCGACCGAGAGAGAGGGTAAACGCACTTTTATGAGCGCTTATTACATTTTATCTCCGGAGTGGTTATATTTTTATTATGATTTCCGAGCGCCAGGTGGCCGCGCGCGTTTTTCTACACGTACATGTACGTTTGTTGCCGCTCTCTACCGGCTGCCGCTGCCTCTCTGCAGCACACATCACCGCCATTACACCGCTAAATGTCACTCTGTTCTATATCTCTCATCCAGTCCTCGCGATACATCTCGCAGTTGTTACTACAGTTTGCATAGTCGGAAAACGCGCGCTTTCAACGCACACGGCGCGCGTCGGCTTGGCGCACTGCGGCAGCTAATATAGGGCTTTTCCCGCTCAATTCCGGCCCTCTCTCGCCCCCCTCTTCGTTGCGGAGACCGCTGCAGCAGCAGCAGCAGCAGGGACAGGTGAACGCTTATTACCACAGGAATAGCATTCGGCATTTTCCGGGAATTATAAGAATCGGCGCAGGGTGTATGCGTGTGTTGTGTAGCTCTGTCTCCGTCGCGCGGTCAACGAGCCGAGCGCGCGCGCGGGGAAAAGGATTATAACGCGCGCGGGGGGAAAAGAGAAAGAGAAGTCGCGCAGACGAGTGAGAAAGAGACGGGGAAAAGCTTTAAGCCGCTTTCATAATTTATATAGTTGTATGTTGTAATTGGTTAATTGATAATAAGTTTTTTTTTTAATTGTTTGTAGTGTAGGGGAGAGTGGGACGTTTTTGTACGTGTATGCCTAGTATACCTGTATTAAGTAACTAAAGGGCTGAACATTTGTAAATAGTTATTTTGTTATTTGTGATCGTATATTTACATGCTTATACAATTGCAGAAGTTTCACAAAACATTGAAAAAGGAAAGTTTCTAAAAATAAGTTTATACAAATGCTCCGCTTTCTTCTATACTAACAAAAATTGCAAAGGATATTGAATAATAATTATTCCTCGTAATTATTTTAGAAATAAATTAAGACGTTAATTTTTGCAGATGTAAATATAAAATGTATTAATAAGATTGAATGGGGACTTCTAAATATGGATTTCTTTTTATTTATTAATGACTCATTCATTTGTTATCTACTTATATCAATTTTACGTTTTGTCTGGTATAATCCGGGGCTAATTCGTTCAACAACTCTTATGCTTCAAACTAAAAGTATACACTATTATATATTTTCAAGTGATATTTTTTACCAAATAGTGATAATTAGAAATTTCAAAACAAGAAGTGAACGAATTAGTTCCGACATTTTTTAATAAGAAACTTTCATTTATTATGATTATACCTAAACGATCGAAACATGCTTTACTGAATATAAACCATAATTTTTATAACATTTGATTATGAATTAGTTAAAGCTTTTTGAATGAAGAGTATTTTAATTAAATTATTGTTTTTGAATGAAATACAAATGCGTTTTTATGTTTAAAGCCCACGAACTAACGGCATGCACGTAATATAAAGTTGAATAACTCATTATGTTCCATTTATTGTAGCCCTTGTGCTGTAATTAATTATATTGACTGATGAAATATATTGTAGTTTTAGTAAATAATAACATTAATAGATAATTATTTCATATCAATAAGTATACCCAAAAGTAAAATGATACTGCCCACATGTAGTCATAATTAATTTATATAATAATAATACACCAGATTTAGAATCGTAAATAGGCCCGATCTTATTGAAACAATAAGCTTATAACATTTATTTTCACGAGAATGTAATCGCATCACCACCAGACGATTTGGGGGGGAAAACAACTGGTGGAGGCTATATATACACGAAAGTTAATTATATATGTATCGATCCAATAAGTTATAATGAGAATGAGATATCAACGATTCCAAAAGCATTCGCTGACGAATGCTACCGGTCCTCCACACCTGTAGTTATACCCCGCCACACTTGCAATGACAAACTAAAACTCGACATCCAAATACTCGCATAATTATTCCACTTGCTTATTTCCAACATTACAATACCACAACAAAGAGTAATAATTGTGAGTAATCGAAAAAGAAAAAAAAGATATCCAATTGCAGGAGAGAAAAACGCCGCGCACAGGTCGCAGCGTTGCAAAGGCAGCCTAAAATAAAAAGCCGGCGTTGCCGCCGTGCCGCGCGCGCCCGGCTCGCCGCACACCGCACACACATCATCCGCGCCGACTGCCTGGAAAGCGAAAGAGAGAGAGAGAGAGAGAAAGAAAGAAAGAAAGACAGAGAGTGAGCGGCGCGTCTCTCGGAAAAAAATTCTCTCTCTCTACTCTCTCTCGCGGGGTCCGTCGTACTCGTGCGCTTTGTCGGTGCGTCCGCCGCCGTCCGTGTACAGCGTCTCGTTTCGTGCCGACTGCTGTGCTCCATATACACTTATACACCACCTCCGTCTCGTGCGCGTTGTACAGTACATCTGCGTTAAGCACCCGCGCCAAACAGCAATAACAACAACAGTGCCTGCACGCGGGGCATTGCGAGGTATATACATACATCTACATACATCTACATCTACGCGCACTCTCTCTATCTCAGGATGTCGTCGAAGAGGAAACCCGCGACGAAGAGCAAAGCCAAGAGCAAGTCGCGCAAGGTCGAGTACGACGAGGAGGACATATCGAGCGAGCACGACTCCGAGCTCGAGGACCACGAGCAGCAGCAGAACCAGAACCAGGAGAACGCGGACGGGGACGAGCAGGCCATCACCGCCGAGGAGGAGCTCGCCGATCTCTCCAGCATACCCGAGCTTCCCGCGCCCGAGGTGCCTATACATACATACATATATATATATAATTCGTGTTCATTTTTATTTTAGCTCTCTTGTGCGTGTCCTGCTCCTGGCGGAGCGTCCTTCTCGCGCGGGGTACATGTACCGTTATGTGTTTGTATGACGGCGCAGAGCCGAATGTCCCGAGAGGTTACTAGCGGTTGGATTTGAAGGTTATATACGCGATGCGGTTTTTCTAATTTCAAATGTATCGTAAGGCGCTGTGGATGGAGAAGGCGGTTGTGGCGGTTATTTTTGCTTTTCGTTTTCGTTCTCGATTTCGCCTTGTGTGTATGGTATAGGTGTGAGAGAACGAGAGGGAGATGGATGGATAGATAGAGGTGGTGATGAATATTGCGGCGAGGAGGAGCTGCCGTGCGATGGGAATTATTATGCAATTTTTATGTCGAGTCTCGCTCGGTGTTTTGCACATCAGTAGCAGATGTGATATTTTTTGCGCCTTTTCGCGGAATTCAATGCCGTTCGTCATCTTCACCATGTTCTTTTTCATTGTCAATTTGTTGCTCGCACTGTTTATTTATTCTCTTTATTTGTTTCACTTTTTGTTTTTTCATTCTTTTTAGCCATGATATTGTTTGGTGCAAATCATCTGTTGATTTTAGTATGGTTAGCTGGAAGCACTTGCCGGTGTTGGCATTTTGTTTTTTTTTTTATAATTTTAGTTTATTCTTAGTTATTTTATTTACTTATGATAAAATGTACTTATTTCAATGAATTTTAAATTTATGCAGAATTTTTATTTATGACCTATTTTTATATTATTCTTTTAAATTGATTTTTTTTGTTATTTTATACAATATATTTACTTTTTTGTTTAACTGGTCAACTATGCATTGTATATTTTGAATATTGTAAATAAATTATGCTTATTTACAAAACTTTGATATGTTATATAATTTAGTAAATTGAGAATTTCAACCATTAGTTATTTTAATTTTCTACAAAATAAATTTATATTACTCACAATCACATAGATGTGGTTTATCACTGTCTGATATCTTTAAATTTTTATCATATTATTTACTTTATATACTTATAATTTATAAATAATTTATTAACTGCTATATAATTTTTATATAAATTTCTACTGTTTTTTATGCTTTTGTTATATAATTCGTCATTTCTTGGAAAAAAAAAGTCATTACAAAATTTTGAAAAATAAATTTCATAAATAAAGAATTGAAATAAATATGTATATATTATTTTTATTTTTATCTTTTATTTAAATTAATGGTTTATAAACATCTTAGGGAGGATGGGGTAAAGCAGGAACATTGATCATGTGTGGGTTGACCAACTGGGACATAGCTGGACGTAAGGCACCGCCAAAGGGATCAAATGTGAATATTGGTCGCAGCTTGTGGACTCCTCACACTTTTAAGAATTTAAATGGATCCAAAGTGAGATTAGTAGCCTCAGGGCCTGCTGCATCTCATAGCATAATTGTAACTGAAGATAATAGATGTTTAGTATTTGGTAGAAACGATAAAGGTATTTATATTTTTAATGTATTTTAAATGTAAAATTATATTTTTCTAAAATAATTTTCTCATAACATAAATTTTAAGAAAATGTCGAAATATGACTACAATTTCTTTTTACTCCAGGTCAATTGGGATTAGGTGATACAAAACGTCGTGATGACCCTACAGAAGTTGAATCCTTAAAGGGTCATACAGTTATAGCAGCAGCTTGTGGACGTGGTCATACGCTGTTTCTCACTAGTCGTGGTATGGTCTATGGCGCTGGTGATAATAAGTTGGGTCAATGCGGAGTTGGAAAATCCGATGCTCTGATTCTTACAGCAACTAAAGTAAAGTACACTGGACCCCCTATTGTGAAAGTTGATTGTGGGGCTGAATTCTCCATGATTTTAGATGTCAAAGGTAATATATTTTCTTCAAAAAATTTAAACACCACAACTACTTTAAGGACTCTGGACCAAAATCCCCATCTAGTTTGTTATTTTGTTTTTTTTATTATTTAATACTTTCAGTGCAGTATGGATCATGAATATTCTTTAGTTTTGTATTATCTAATTCGGAATTTAAATTAAATAAAATGATGGTTTTTCATGGTCTGAGAAACGTATAGAAATAACAAACCACAATTGTATGTTTATAATTTTTATGTATTTAAACAAGTCGTTAAGCAAATCGTGAAAATTTTCTAAACTTTAGCCGCACTGTAATGAACATAATTGCTTTTAAATTAAAATAAAAACTTCTAATGCATACAAAACACTTGCTCTATGTAACAAACTAACAATTGATTTTTCTCAACACGTTCGTGAAAAAGGCCCATTTCCATGCTTGCAAAACGAAACGAAAATTGGGCATTCCGGGCGTCTTTGCTGAAGCGGGAGGGAATGATTATCTTCCGTTACAGCGGGTTTAAATATATATTATCACTCGCCCCTGAAAAGCTTTGAACATTATTTCAAAATTTTTCCAAAATTTTATTATTTCAAAATTTTTCCAAAATTTTATTTATTTCTAAATTTTTCCAAAATTTTATTATTTCAAAATCTTGAATATTTTTTCAAAATCTTGAATGTTTTTTCAAAATCTTGATTATTTTTTCAAAATCTTGAATTTTTTTTCAAAATCTTGAATATTTTTTTCATAATTTCGAATTTTTATGCCTTTTTATTTCTTAAGATTAGTGGACGTCTCTAAATGCCCATTTCCCCATTCCCTTTGCATGCATGAAAAAGGCCCTATTCACACACTTGTTAAGAAAAATGCGATGTGTAACACGGGTGGAAAGGACTTTTTCAGACTCGGATGATGATTTGGGCACTCGTGTACGCGTCCGGCGTTTTCGGCGCCTTCGACTACCACTCGTGTTCAATCATCATTCTCGCTTAGAAAAAGCCAATTTTCCCCCCAAGTTGCACAATGTGCTATTTTCCCAAGTACTAAAACGAGAGTACGAAGCAATCAAAGCTAAACCTAAGCCGAGTTATCACACCATTTCCTGTATTATCAAACAAGCAAAACAAACAAAACAACAACCCAAAAACCAACCTTCCAGGTGGTCTGCACTCGTTCGGCACCCCGGAGTACGGCGTGCTCGGCCACAACACGGACGGCAAGTACTTCATCACGAGCACGAAGCTGGCCTTCCACTTCGAGAAGGCGCCCAAGCGAATCGTCATCTACGTGGAGCGCAGCAAGGACGGCCACATAACGCCCCTCGACGGCGTCGAGATCACGGACTTCAGCTGCGGCTACCAGCACACGGTCGCCATCGACAACAAGAATCGCGCCTTCTCCTGGGGCTTCGGGGGCTTCGGCCGGCTCGGCCACAACGAGCAGCGCGACGAGCACGTGCCCCGGCTCATCAAGTTCCTGGAGCCGCCCAATCGCGGCGTCAAGGCGGTCTTCTGCGGCAGCACCTTCAGCCTGGTGCTCAACGTGCACGGCACGATGCTGCTCTTCGGCCAGGCCAAACGCACGGGCGAGGCCAACATGTATCCCAAGCCTATTCAGGACCTGTCGGGCTGGGACATCAGGTGCGTCGCCTGCTCGCAGACCAGTGTCGTCGTGGGGGCCGACGAGTCGGTCATCGCTTGGGGATGCAGTCCTACGTACGGGGAATTGGTAAGGTTTATTGCACTGTGGTTTTCTTTTCTTAGGATTAAGGGGAGGCTTGGGTGATCCTTTGACCTGGACGTTGGTAGAAATAAACGTGGAGTGGGGAGCTGTGCTGGGGTTGGTAAATCAAGCGTTCTAATATCGTTTTGATAATTTTGTTATTCATATATAGTAACATATGATGAATTATTTAAGTGTTTCTCGGCTAAAAAAAGTAAACAATCATGCGAGCAGTAAAACAAATAGTTTCTTTAAGACATTACTGCTACTGATACATGGTTCAGGTTAAAGGTCTACAGTTCCTGCACAACGATGAAAATTAAGGGAAACACATTCAATTGAAATATATTATTGATAATACCAAAAGTTATGAGTTTGCACATTTTCAAATTAGGTGATTTACCAAATATGCATGATAAGTTACTTCTAAAATCGAGTTTTTTTAATTTACGAGAAATTGTTATTTTAGTTCGTTAATCTGAATATTAAATAAAACCCTAATATACATATGTTAACAATCATCAGATGAATAAATCTTAAAATTCGATTTTTCATGAATTTTAATTTATATGAAAATGATAAAAGTGGATGAAAAATTATGGGGACCATTAGTTGAGTACATACCTTAAACAAAGAAGTCTCGTACTTTCAAAATATTATTATTGAATAAAATAGATAATGTTAAAATCAAAAATATATTTGTTTAACAGGGTTTCGGTGAGATGCGAAAATCTTCCACTGTACCAATGGAAGTGAAGGCTCTGGAAGGTTTGTACATCACAGGTGTAACATGTGGACTCTCTCATACTCTAATGATCGTTCGCGATGACTCAGAAATGGAGAAGGCAAAGCTTGAGAAACTTCAAGTATATTCAGTTTAGTGTGTCAAGACAACGAGAAACCGTTTCATTGAAGTAATTACACTCTCTAAGTTTTTGCACTGTTTAAAGAGGAATTGATTGATCCGAGCAGGGGTTCTTTTATAATATGTCAAGAATACGTAATTAAGAGCGTGACTATTTCTTCTTCAACAGGGGTGGATTAGATTATTTTTTAATGCCTAATGCACTGCCTCTAAAAAGATCTTAAAACTGATTTGATATAAATAAGACGTGCTCATTTTAACATTTAATTTCGAAATTGCTAAATTTTACTTATAATTATTTAAATTGGATTGTTAGGATATCTCATAATGTGTACTCATTGTCGTATTTTTCATTACTTTTTTTAATCGATCGCTTTATTTTAGATTAAAATCATCATTGGATCTTGATCAAGTTGAATAATTTACTGTTAACATCTTATAAAACGTCCATGGACTTGGCTACTTCTCCACTTGTACTTCCAATTTATATACTTAAAAAAGCGCGGAGAAACATTGATTATTAGAAAAAACCGTTATTTTATTAGTAGCTCAGGATATAGACCAAACACATAGATGCAAAACATATATTTTGATACGTTGCTATTTTATTAAGATTTGCTGCAACATTGTACCAGACAAGTGTACGGCAAAATGTGCTGGTTGCTGATTAATTTTCATCTTGCATTTTTTACTTATAGTATGTATTATAAATTATTGTTAGTTTTGATTCAATATTAATTTTAATTTTTATTTTTTCAAGTATTTTGATTTTTCATTTCTAAGATTGATGCACCACAATAGTATGTGTATAGTTATTCATATATATAGTAAATAGTAAATAAAATTAAGCAATATATTACATTTCCAAATTATTAAATGGTAGTATGAAATCTAGATTTCACGGGAACGATCTTGAAGTGAAATGTATAGTCAATTTAAAAGAAAAATCGTGAATTGGCGAGACGAAATAAATTACGTATAATGTGACTATGAATTATTTAATTTTCCGTGCTATCTAAGTATTTGCTAATGTTTATAATTTTTAAAGCAAAATATTGTTTGCAGGACATCAAACCCAATGTACTTATTTTATGCTATTTACTGTATACAAACATAACTGTATCTATATACTTGTTGCCACTTAAAATAGAAGTTATAAAGTTTTTATGTAAATGTAAATTTAGAATGGAAAAATGTCTAGTGTATTTATAATGTTATTTTGACAAGTGAGTAAATAGTTTTTTAGCTAATCGCTAGTCAAAATATTAATGTAAATATTGTAATCATTTTTCAAACATTACGTAATGTGTATATTTGATAGACTTTTCAAGTGTAAATTTCCTGTGATGATAAAATTTAAACCGATTGGTAATAAGACTTAAAATAATTATAATTAATAAAATAGGTCAATTTATATCTAACATTTATAAGACTCGTTAATCTAAGATAAAACCCAGCATAGCTTGATCGTACCTTGCAATTTAATAATACAGAATGTTTTTCTTTAAATACATATTACATTTAATACAGATCGTAAAATTTTCGGTGAATAGTATATTGTTGCCTATTATATTATTATACAGGGCAGTTTAAATTAGTAAACTTTGGGGAATAAAGTCTGAAAGTGATTTAGGAAATGACCAGAGCTCCCTGTACTATCATAACTCCATGGTCAATGTATACGTGCAGTATTTAATGCAAATGTTATACATTTTTCAATCGCGTTTTCACAGCTGAAAACGAAATAATATGTGGTATCCGTGCTCGAGTTATGATTACTCGAACAGTCTTCGATATGATAATTGTAAGGATTTAATATTTTTTTTTTATTTTTATGATCGACGATTTTACGCAAATTTGACATTACACTCACACTGCCGGGACGTATTGCGGGCGTCTTTCACATTGTGATGTTCTTACATTTGTTCATTCCAATATCTGCTCATATTGAGTGCTATTAGTGCGCTCGGAATATTTCCAATGAATATGTGACAAATGTATGAGACTCATTAATAATAATGGAAATAAAAGGATTTTCTACAAATTCGTGCACTTTATAAAGAAAAAGAGTTATTTTTTATTTCCCTAAGTACTTATATTTATTCAGAAAATGATGGTTTTAATTTTGTCATTCAAAATGTTCCAACGGAAGAGTAAAAATGAAAGAATTTGAATATTCTTTAGTCATTTCTTCTTGAAACTACATTTGTTGGGAAGCAGTAGTACAAATTTCAGATCCATTTAGTTTACAATCACTGCAAAATTCTGGAAATTGACATGATGCATGGTTTGATTTCGATGTTTTAATATGTATCCAGGAACATCTTTTGATCCTGTGCAATTTCATTTTGTCCAAATATTGTTGGCTTGGTACATCATTTGACTTTGAAGTGTTATTTTGTCTTTGTTTTCTTTGTACTTGCTAATATCATAATAAAAATAAATATTAAAAATACACAGTATTTTTAACAGTTCTAAAATAACATATTTACAAATTCATTTACAGAGGTTAAAATTTAATTTTTAACCATCTATTCTAGAATTTTGTTTAATAAAATATGGCAAATAATATTACTACAAGATGTTGATCCATTTTAATAGTAGCGTCAATCACAAAATCGAGTACTTCATTCATCTCTTTTGAATCAACATTGTTGCATTGCCATCTAAGAAGTTGACAAGCAATGTAATGAATTGGATTTGTTGGATTATATTTTAACGTTTTATTCAATGCCCAAGCCAAAGGAACCATTATGTTTTGTCTGAAAATGAAAATGAAAATAAATTCACTGTAAAAACAATCATTTTTCTTTATTGTATTTATTCAATCAACCTTAGATAATTCTTTATTTCCAGAACTTTATTTTTTTTAAGTTCAGATGATTTTTCAATACAACTAAAATTAGTATTTTTCATAAAAGGTGGTTCCGAATTTTTATTAGACGATATACATGGCTTTTTAATTTCTTCTTTTATTTCTAAATTGCAACTATGTACCAGCTCCTAAAATTAATAAATTTTGCTTTAATAATTTAAAATTATTTAGTATAACTTTAAAAAATTTGGCATTTAATGATTCACCATTTCATTGTCGACATATTTGTCATCATTCGTTTCATAGTAACCTAAATCATATAGCATTTCTTGAGCTTCTGCATTCATACCTTTTCTTCTCACAATCTGTATCGTATTTTCATCAATACCGATTTTTTCTAGAAATCTTACAATTCCTTTTGATGGATAAATAATTTGACCTTGCCAATTTAAAATTTTGGTAGCAGCAATGCCGTTTGACGTTAATTGGAAAAGACAACATTGATTTTGATTTATTAAACCTGTTAAAATGATATTTAAACTTTCTTCTTCATTCAAGCCAATGCTAATTAATTTTGCTAATAATTCCTTATCGATGATATTTAGTAACTGATCTTCATACCTTTAAATGTTGATAAGTGAAATATATATTTGAAAAAAGTATGATTTATTAAAATGCATTTCTATCACAGTTAGTGTTACATTTACGTTAAAATTGCAGGTGTAATGTTGAAAGTATAAAAGTAATTTAGTTCATCAGATGGAAGATTTCGAAGACCACATTTCATAGCTTTCATGATACGTTCCTTCAAAATTCCTACAAAAGCTTATAATGTAAACGAATTCCACAATAAATTTGATAATGTGCAATGATTTACCATTTCTCAGTAATTTTGAGATAACTGCTTCATTATAAATTCCTTGATTAAATATGATTGACGATATATTTTCATTTTCTTTACTTAAATTACGATTGCCACTGTCTTCAAGTAATTTATTTTTTAGTACAATTAAAAATTTTTCTTTACTCCATTCTCCAGAAACGTCAAACTTTTCTTCTTTTAAATTTACAACCAGTGTTATACATCTAACACTTTCATGGGTTATTAAATGTTGTGCACAACTCATTTTGAGAGAATATTTTTACTCTAGTCTTCATGATTTTAATACTGCATCATTGGAATTTAATGATATTCTGTCTATGTATCTTTAATTGCTATATTTATATTTATTTGTTCATTTGTTTTAAAAAAAAAAAATGTAAACCAGGAATGTGTTTAGAACATTTTACAAATCATAATTTAAAATATAATGAGTAATAATGATTTTTCATTTAGTGGAAAGGCCACTTTATTTACAAATAAATATTTTACAATGTTTTCTGTACATGAAATTCACTGCGTTTTTACCAGTCTTACCATAACATGTTTCTGTGAAACATTTATAATATCACGATCACGATTGGGGAGATACATAGAAATCGTAAAATTATTAAACTTTTAATGTTCGTACAGCTACATAAATACATAATGCATTAGCTGTTGCTGTATAAACACTTATAACACACTTTTCTTTACTTTAATCGAAGTTGTTGCAGCGAATATAACATACAAAAAGCTACAAAAATGTTTTTTTATAACAAATCCTATAAGCTAATTTCTTTATGATTTTACTTGTGAGTCTTTCAAATGACTTTTAAAAAGTGCTGCTAAAATCTGTATGAAAATTATTAAAATACAAGTGTACCTAAAACAATTTCCAATACAGATTATTTTCCAGGGCAGAATCTATCAGTTTTTGAATTTTTTTACAAAGTGCATATTCTAAATTTCAACAAATTGTTAAACTCTAAGTACTAAGTTTTCTCATAAAGTGAATGTTATTTGAAAATAATTAATTTTGACAAGTAAAATAAAATATTTAAGTGCACATACATAAATATATATATGTATATATATTTTTTTTTTCAATAGCGATGATATATTAAAGTTATGCCCAGTTCAGAATATGCAATAATAAATTATTGATATCATTTTAGCTTGCACCATATGCACTTTTTCTTAAAGATAAATTAAATTAGACTACAATAACAGCTTGAATATGTATTATCTGGCTCATAATCATCTGTCAGTTGCATTCCTCTTCTTCCCATACGTTGCCTTGCTCCACCAGCACCATTTGCACCATTATAAGATTTGTAAGAATAAGTATCCCATAAACCGGGTGTTTGAATAATCTAAGTAAACAAGAAATACACATAGATTATTTATATTAACCATTTTAAATGTTTTTGCAATGTCTTTAATCAATTTACATACTTTTTGTACAAGCTCCTCAAAACAACATTTCACACCATCTGCAGTTTTTGCGCTACTTTCAATGTAAAGTGTTTGATGTCTTCTTGCAAACTGTAAACCTTCTTCAGTAGTGACTTGTCTGTCTGGAAGATCAATTTTATTGCCTACTACCATTTTAACAATGTCTGTTTTGTTACAATATGTGTGTAATTCATTAAGCCACATATCTAACTTTGTGAATGTACTTCTGTCTGTAACATCGTACACTAAAATAGCTCCCTGACCATCCCTATAATAATTAGGAGTTAATGTACGGAACCGTTCTTGTCCAGCGGTGTCCTAAAAATGAAATTCTTACTGTTATATTGCATTATTAATATAAACATTCAAATATGGGTAATATTATCAAAACTTTAAGTATTTTTAAATAAATAGTTAAAAATATAATCTAATTTTTTAAATGTATGTACTTTGAATTTACAAAGTCACGTAATCAAAATATGTTTGCATATTCTAACATCTTCCAGATCAGTTTAATTTAAAAAGCAGAATCCTTTTATTAATTAATATAATGTAAACATACCCAAATGGCTAATTTAACTGTGTTGCCATCGATCGTAATTTTCTTCGACTTATAGTCCATTCCCACAGTGTTTTGTATATTGTCGTGGAATTCATCTTCTGTGAACCTCAGCAAAATACTGCAAAAAAACAAAATTTATTCCAATGTTTCAATGCTATACATATATTCATATCAACAATATTATTAAAGCACATGGTGACATGCTATATGCAAAAAGCCTTGAAGATAACCCCAATTCTCACAACAAAACAATGAAAAAAGAAATTAAGTCGCAATTCAATCCATTGTTGAGCGAGCGTTCTTCGCCTTGTAAGGGCAAAAAATAGAAAGTTAGCTATAAATAAGCTCGCAAACTTACCTGGACTTGCCGACGTTGGTTTCACCTATCATCAAAATCTTCAATATTGTCAAAACGTCGTCTTGATCCATAGCGACCTTCAGGAAACACCGCGACGACGACGTTTAACCAAGTTATGGCTATTTCTCTCGATGATCGATATAATAATAAACACCCTTCGAGAGGATTCTCGCGAACGCACAATTGCTGACACAAATGTTCTTAGCCGTTGACGTATTTTTGCGCGACTACAGCTGTATGAGGTAAAAACGAAATTCAAGATGATAAAGGAGGAAATCAACACAAACTGATCCGGCGGTGCGTCACGCTTTTCCCACTCCCCCCGCCGAGACGCATAACAAATGTCAGATGGTCAGATCCATTTTTTAAATCCAGCTGGTCGACTGTAGATGGCGCTTTAGACGCCTACGGGTATTTAAATTCCGTGTAATCTATAATCTCTGCTCCAATAATAAGGATTGATTGTTGCCTTGTTTTCTACTATTGATTGGGTCCAAATGGTTGCATTTATTTTTCAACGAATATTAACTGCTTACTTTTACGGATTATTGTGACGTGGTTTTTATTTTTAATTATTTTAGCCTTTCCTTAGCTACTTTTGAATTAATATTTGTTTGTTATTAAACTAAATAGGTACAAACACCCTGAAGAATATAATATTACAATTTGAAATGGTTTTATGTTGGATTTTTTTTCTAAAAAGAATATCTACCCACGTGTAAATTTCTGTAGTTTTTTAGAAAGAGATTTTACAACACAATAAAACACTTGTACCTAGAGATTTACATCCACATAAACATTTTCCTGAGCGTACAGTAAAACAACAGATGTCTCTGTATATCCCGTTTACTTCGTGCATTGCTCAGTGCGCGCATTATTTTCTTGCACATTATTACTGTTCATCCCGAGAGCCACAGTGTATACCTATAGTTGGTTACGAAGCTACTGTTATTAATTTTCTTATTCTCTAATCTCTGTCGAACATGTCAGAATGATAATACTAAAAGAACGTATTCGCGGTCTTATCCTTCCTAATTTTACAATATCTACCTTCGACTAATTATCAATAAAAAATAGCAATCAAATGCTTATAAGAATAATGTAACTTACACAAAATCTAACGAAACGCACAATGAATTTCTATTCAGTAAAATGTCGTCAAAAACACTAAATATATTATTATTCTGAATATTATTAATATAAGTATGGGGTTTCATTCGGATTCTCTAACAGAACTGTTGTAATAATATTCCGTGAAAAATAATCACATCTCATTTTTCTTTACGTCATCTAAATAATGGAACTAAAGTCGTTTAAATCACATTCTATGATTTTTCACATTTTTTTCTTTCTGTATAAGGCGCTGAGAGACTAATGGGTGACTTAAAAAAATTGTTCATAAACATTTTCTTGGCAAGTGAAGGACTGAACAATATCATACCTCGTATCACACGCAAGTGATAATAACAAATATAGGTACTATCAAATGATTTAATTACTAAATTGCTAAACTGTTTAATTAAAATTCTCCAAAGTTTAAACACGTATTTATGGAAAAAGAAAAATGTACTTATACGCTCTAAAACTTTTGGACTGAGATTTATTTTATTTTATTATAGAAATTTTTAGAGTACCACTTGCCTTTAAGGCACCTTATGATGTATCAACGTAATTAACGATTTGGAGTTTTGAAAATTTGTTACAATTACCAAATTAATTGCAAGTTCGTTTTTCATATATCATAAAAGGGTAACATTTTTAAATTTTAAATGAATTTTGAAACTCCTCAGTACGACTTCTTTTTGCAAAGTTGCATATATAGTTAAAGTTTTATAAATAGCAAAATGAGTTTTCGAGACAAGCTTATAGTATATTTATTTATAGTTTTTCTACTACTGCCGCGATAATTTTATCGTTACGTTATTCTTATATGTATCATAGAATCGTATTTTTTTTAAATCGCAGAAAGTTATCAAATTAAACAAAATTTTTCATAAGAATAAATGGACTCCTATAGTTCTGAATTTTACAATAACTTTTTATTGAATTTAAAAATGTTACAACATAAATCGTATTAATTTCATCAGTTTAACTCTAAGATTCCTAGAAGTTCGATTTAAAAAGAAATTTTTTTATAGTTCTTAATAGTCTGGCGAAAGTAGCTTAATGTTCTCGTATGCATCTATAACCACTTTGATCGCGTGCGTCAAAAAAGGTACGCAGCAGAGATAAGAGCGCAATTAAACGCGTGCGACTACATTTATATATGTATGAAGTTTTCTCTCTCCGTATGCTGATGCCATGCGAAACTGCTGGATAATAAAACGTCGATGTCCTGCAGAAACGTGAAAGTGTGAGTTCGATATATAGTTCAGTCGTGCAACTCTCAGTTTTCATTGCGAGTCTCTCGTGTCTTCGAATGTCTTCTCGACGTAAAAAAGAATATTTGAATACAGGATCGCTGAATATAAGTTAGTACTTTTCTTTTACGCGCTCCGAGTTTCTCGCCTCGAATCCATTTACTTGTTAGCTCATAAAAAAGTGAGAGCAAGTAAGAAGCAGCCGATTTATCGACTAAACAATTCCAAAATCGTTGAAACTGCAATGTATTCTTACAATGTGCTCAACATTGTACGCTATAGTAGAGATTGTAGGACATAGTTACATACAATATTAAAAGGAAACTATATAAGTTTAGGTTTATAACGATAAAAAATGAAGGAGCAGTGCGAAAGATAGATTATAATCTAATCGTAAGAGAAATATTAAAATGAATTAAATTTTAAACAGAATAATTGAAAGCCGTATATATACTTCAATAGTTACATCTTTTATTCAACAACTAAAGTTGTACACATTGGTTGTGCATACCAAATATATCTAAATAAAATTCTACTTAATTAATTATTAAAATTTATATAACTGAGTAACTAACTTTTGGTATTGTATAATTAGTACAATTTAAACTTAGTATAATTATTAAGTCAATAAAAAATGTGCAACTATTTCTTGGATTTTTCAACCGATTAACAGTCTGTTCTTTTCAAATTCATTCATTTAAATTGAAAACTTAGACAGCTTGCAGTACACACAAGCTAACTTTTTGTTCAAACGGCTTCCACTTCAACGCCGCCTCTAGCTTTTTACCTTTGAACTATATGCAGCTCCGCAACCTCTGAGAATAATTCAGACAAAAGCCGTATACTGGCTGTTCAGTCTTCTTCGCAGTATCTATAGTTATATAGTCGTCTTGAAACGCACCATCCCCCCATGATTACGTCTCGGCGCGAAATTTAAAAAAATCGGAGTTTTTCTATCTCTCTCTTTCGTTGACGCAAACGTACCGTCACTAGCTGTCATTATCTTTATAAAAAAATCTGTTGGAAAGTGCAATCAAACCTGCACAATGTTTCTGAAAAATGTAAAAATGTTATTAACTGTAAGACTTTTTAACAAAATTAAAATGCAATAATTTTACTCTTCTCAGTAATCAGTATAATCCTCTAACTGCGGTAGTCACTGACGGTCAACTCTCCGATCAATTCTTTCTCATTTCGTTTCTCTCTCAGTTAAGGGGCATTCCACAACAGATAATATTTGATTATTTTTTACTTGCTACTTTATTTAGTCGCTATTGACAAGTTACAGTAGACAAACTTTTAATGCTTATAATTGAAAAGACAAGTATTATAAGAGTAAATGTTTTTTATAAACTAACTATATTACGAGATTACGATCTTTTTGACAATGACATATGGGCCAGAAAAGAAAAAGCATTAAAATCAACAAGAGTTAAATTTTCTCGAAGTAATATTCATGCATGTTCAGACACCATCTTCAATTGATAGTAACCTTCAGTCAGATTAATATTTTTATATGAAACAAAGCTTAAATAAAAGCTTGTTTCGACAACTTTTACTATCTTTCGGGTAATTTTCTAGTATAAAAACTTGCAGAGTTATGGTCAGAAATCATTTGAAGGTGCCTATTTTTACTGAAATAATGAATACTTAAAATAAAACAGGTAATATTTAAAGGACAAGAGTCCATACACAAACATTCTGTGACACGTATCTCATATTTTGTGCTAATAAAACATATTACTTACGAAGTTTCAGGAGATTGGACTCACACTCCTTGTGAGTATGCCAACTCCATTACTGTATATTACATAGTCATGCAAATACAAATATATCGATCGCAAACATGCTGACTTCCAATACAGCATTTAAATTTTGGTTCGGGCAGATACGGATGGTATGCAGAGCTAGAGAGTGTCTCGTAGTAGAAATGATAACTGTGAGAAATTGTGGAAAACCATGAAAATAATGTGAAAAAGTGTGAAAAAAACTTATAAAAGAGATATTTTATACCTAATAAGACTTGTATATAAGTTTTCCCTCTGTTCTCGTCGTATTCTCTTATATAATCGAAATTACAAGTATGAGAAATAGTATATTTAAATAAAAATCTGTGACAAAATGAGCGAAATATCCAATAATATTTTTTAAAACTCTGTTCAATATATAACCCCAAATTGACAGAAATTTTGCTAGATTTCATTCCAATAATTTTTTTGTGTGTCAATCTTTTAATGTCTAAAACTTCGTGCATAGGACAATTATAGATCGGCAAGTGTTCGACTGTAAAATATTTTCGGATACTTTTTCCGATTTGGACAAAATATGTCATAGAACTGACAAATAATAATTTTTAGATATCATATATGACATTTATAGCTCATACATGCATTTTAAAAAAGAGACCGAAAAAGTATCTATCGAATACTAAAGTATCCAAAAAAGTATCCGACGGATATTTCGGTCGGATACTCGAGTATCCGAAAAAGTGTCTGCCGGATACTTCGATCGGAACTCGAGTATCCGTAAAAGTATGCGTCCGATATTTCGGTCGGATACTCGAGTAACCGAAAAAGTATCTGTCGGATATTTCGGACAGATACTCGAGTACCCAGAAAGTATCTGTCGGATACTTCGGTCGGATATTCGAGCACCCAAAAAAGTGTTCGTCGGATACTTCGGTCGGATATTCGAGCATCCAAAAAAGTATCTGCCGGATACTACGGTCGGATACTTTCCCAATTCATGTGAAAATGAAATGCAAACCTAAATGCATAGCATAGGTCCTAAGTTTCTTCAGACCTCTCCAAACATGGGTCGGCATATTTATGATCAATTCTACGCATACACGTGATGAAATAAATTTTGTGATCGAAATACCGAAAAGATCTGAAATATATCCGGGCCCCCTAAAACATGTATTATCATCCAAATGGTACCCCATGTTTAGGGCCCTGATGATAATAGGTCCTACGTCATGCTTCTGGGTTTTCGTTTAATTTTTACATAAATTGGGAAAGTATCCGATGGATACTTTTTCGGATATTCGAGTATCCGACCAAAGTATCGGACGAATACTTTTTCGGATACTCGAGTACTTTCTTAACCCTTTCAGTCACGCAATTCAATTCATTTGGTTATGGAAGTGCAAATATATGTTTCCAATGTATTTTTGAACGAAGAATCCAAATCAAGTGTCAAAAAAATTATAAAAAAAAAAAGAAAAAAAAACGAAAAAAAAAATAAAAAAGAAAAAAAGAAAAAAAGAGAAAAAGAAAAAAAAAAGAAAAAAAGAAAAAAAGAAAAACAAAAAAAAAAGAAAAAAACATAACTCTGCCACAGACGGTCCCAAGCCCGTGTTCTAATGAGGAGGGGGTTTTTTTACTTTCATAACCAAACGAATTCAATTTCATGACTAAAAGGGTGGTTTTCACCCCATTTGAAGGGATGTTTTTATATTTATAAAATTATTGATATCAGATTCGTATTCTACGATCAAAAATACATAGAAAACGTATATTTGTACTGCGATAACAATAGAAATCAAATTTTGTGACTAAAAACAATAGGGAGCCGATATATCGGCTTCTGTGACTGAAAGGGTTAAACTGCATAATTATGATTAAAAGTAGGACTCTAATTTTTAGATTAAGAATATTATTTCATAACTGTATGACTACGAACCAGTTTTTGGATATGAAAATCTTTGAGATAGAAAATGAATTTCCCTCAAAATTTCGAAAGATTCTTTAGATTTTAGATTTAGGGGATGAATACCTACCATGAAAAACGAAATTATACAAAAATGAATTTTCAGTTATAAAATAATACCAAAAACAATACATTTTTCAAAAGTGTCAAATAATTATCAAAAAGTGCACCTCCTGTCTAGCCCGTCGAACCACCATACAATTAAAAATCCGTATCAATCCTCCCAGGCATTGTGAAGGTCCCCTAATCCATTCCGCGCCTGCAAATAGGCTGCACTCGTGGTGGGGGACACATCGCACCGAGCCGAGGCTGTTCTGCGCTGGCGCTGCCGCGCGCTACGGAAAATGGCGCCGACGTCGCAAACTAGCAGGCAGCCGCGGCAGCAGTCCATCGGGCCAGTGTAGCCTCGGCAGTGTATACCGTGTATACACCGCGGCGGCACCCAGCGAGAAGGGGCTGTGAGAGAGCTGGAGTATAAACGCTGCAGTGCTCGCTCCCTCGCTCCCCCCCCCGTCTCTCTCATCGAAAAACACCCAAGAGAGACAGACACAATACATATACACACACATACGCAGTGCGCGAGTGTGCGCGCGCGTGTGCAGCGGTGTGACCTGGTGCGCGGAAAATGGCAGAGCAGCTCGGCGCCGAGGAAGCGCCGCCGCCGACGGGGAAGACGTGCGCGAAACCTCCTCGTCGGGCAGCCGTCGCCTGAAACTTAAAAGCCCTGCGCGTAGCTACTGTAGTATACATACTACCCAGCAGCCAGCGGTATACATATAGTGGTATAGTAGTTGATGGTACGCTGGTACTATTGTAGGCGAAGTGTGCGAGAGTGTGCGCGCGTCCGCGAATGTGTGTAGAAGCGTGTGGCCCCGGGGACGACGACGAGGGCCGCCGCGTGAGACACTAGGAGGCGAAGAGTGCAGTGCGGTGTGTGCAGTGTGCAGTGACTCCAGGAGGACGAGGAATCATGGCATCCGAGAGGTACGGATTCTTGTTTTCTCTTTTATGCTTTGTAGGAGTGTGTATAGTAGACACGTATATATTGGATGGGAGATGTAGGATATGTAAGTGTCGCTCCCCGTTGAAATTTGGCAACCGCGGGGGCGGCGACGAGGACGTGCGCGACACAAGTGTATATATATGATACTGTACTGTACTGTAGTGCACACACGGAGGCTCGCGCGCGCGGCCGATGCGGTTTGCGAATCGATAGCGAATTTTCCCTTGCGCTTGTTTTATTTTTCTCGCGCCTGCAGGCTTGCGTGTGTGCACCGTGTATGTGTGCATACGCGGAATTGTCCTTTTGCTCCTCTCCCTCGAGTTGCAGTGTTGTGTCCGTGTGTGTATGTATGTGTCTGCTAGAGAGAATTCTGCCCTGTCTCTCGTGGGAGTCGTGGGTGTACTTTAACAGAGCCTCGTTCTAACTTTTCTAACTGATATGTTCGTCGTATTTACGTAAACAGAACTTGATCGCCGCTAAAAAATTGGAAGAAAAGCGTACTGCATTTGCTCTGTGTACTCGAGATAGTTTTATAATTATCGCGAGGGTGACTCGGCGTTAAAAGTTGAAGCGAGTCTCTATTGAACTGTGGGCGAAGACAGGGGCATTATGTGTGCGCGCGCGTGTGAATGTGTGTAGGCGCGCATTGTCGGGGGGACTTCTTTTTTTTTTTTTAAAGAGAATATTCTTGTCGTCGGCTCCGTTTTCTTTTGCGCGACGACTATACTATATACACCACTACAGTACCGCGTGTGTGAGTGGGATTCCTACTGTTTCAATGCTCCCGCTGTATACTCCCTTTTCTCTCCTCTCTGTCTCCCTCTCTCTCGCTCTCTTTTGCACGAATGTACGCTGCAGCTCCAGGTCCAAAGTCATTTTGTCTCGGGGGCTGCTGCTGCTGCAGTTTCTTCTTTTTCACCCCTTTCTTTTTTGAAAGCAGTCGTCAAGTCGAGAGGGTTTTCTTGTCTGTGCGGAGGAGGAGAGAAACTGGGGCTTTTTTTGTGCGACTTTGAGTCCTCGGAGTTGGTGATACGTTTTTGGTAGACTTCGGGGGACTTGCTCCGAATTTTTCGGAGTCGTGCTCTTCTGGGTTAGTCGTCTCCGGTTGGTTTTCCTTTTTTCTTCTTTTATTTCATTTCGTTCGAGTCGAACGAGTATAGCGTTTGTTTCATTGCGAAACGAAATTTCACTTGAAATTGCGGTTGATTGAACGCGGTACTGGGAGTCCATTCCTTCTTTTTTGTCATTTTTAGTGGAAAGTGTGGATTCTGAAATGTGCGTTGAGAGTGACGTTTCGAAGCTGTCGTGGAGGGCGTGTAAAGGTGAATAGGGAGAAACGTAAATGATGAAAATATCAGTCGGCGTACGTGCTTTAATAGAGTTTATCGAGATTTTAACTTTAAAAAATTATTAGTTATTGAATACGTTATTTTGTCGTATATTAGCTGAATAAAGTTAAATTGGGACAGTTGTAAAAATCAGCTACAAATGAGTATGGATTATTTATGTGAGGGAAAATTACATTTTAATAACACATTATACAATACTTCCGTTGATACGGTTTCTTTCATTTTATCTCGATCATTTCGTGCTCTTCTCTTTAATACGCGGTTTCCCCTCAGGGAAGGAAAACGTCATCTTGCGGTTCTGAAAGAGCTAGATTACAGTTTTCTAAGATATCTCTTAAGATTCCGTTTGATTTACAAGTATATCAGTTTCTCCGTTTCCAGCTTTCATCAATAAGGAAATAATGTTTTTTTTTTCTTAAATAAATGTATTCCAGTAATAGTTTTTAATAAATTTATATACGTATATTAAATTCAGATATAGGTAGTATTCAAAATAATTATCATTTATTACAAAGATAGATGTTTCAATGAACGAAACGAAACGAAAAGAAAGAAAATCAATTGATTGTTAAAAAAATTAGTAATTACAAATAATCGTACAGTACAACGAAAAAAGTAAGTTCTAAACGGTTAATTAACTTGACCATTAAATGTTTAATAAATCGTTTCTATGGATTCTTTATATACTATTTTATTATTTATATTTCTCAGAGTAAGACTACTTATGACAACTCAAACTTTCTTTAGCTTGATAGAGCTCATGAGAAAATAAGTTTTAACTAATACTTATATATACTTTGACATATTATAAAAATTATACTTTGAAAACTTATGATGTAAATACTATACATATATTCATGTGGAAACATTGTTATGGAATAAATAGGTATAGTTATCTTGCTTGCAGTGTATTTAACTGTTTAAAATATTAAACTGTTATACGAACCAAGAATATTTATATCTATAATAAAAGTATTAAGAAGACTTAAGTTGAGAGGAATGTTGAATTAAGACTTATAACTTATTAAATCAGTGAATTTTCACTGATTCAAATTTAGAGAGAATAATTTATTATCGTGTGATTAGAATAATCGTACAATATTTCATTCAGTTGAGTGCATATTCGAATGATTATTTGCACGGAGTGACACAAGGCAGAATGGATTTTACGTAATTATTAAAAATCAGAATAATATCACCAAACTTTCAACAACGAATTACCCCATCGATTATCTTACAAAATAAATAATCAAATTAACAGCAGAACCGAAAGATAAATCGAATAGAAAAACACCGTATACTTTTCAACCATTCATTCCTTACTCTTTTACACTTCCCCTCAGCAACCTACACTCTCTGAAAAACTAAAAAAAGAAATCCCGAAATCACTGTACGTACAACCTGCCTACATTACTTCCCGTCCGTATCACCCAGCTCGTCGCAGGGGTCGACTTTCACGGTCGCCCATATAGACTCAGAGGACACCTCCTTCTCCACATCCGAGATCCACGATACGGATGGCCCCGTGGGGCTCTTCGCGAGACTCTCCGATACATTTCAGCTTCATACCTATATACACCTACCACGCGAAGGGGAAATCGCGGCGTACTGCATTTTTCAACGCGGCCGAGGCTCCATTGAGGATCGAGGTAAATTGGGATAGAGAGAGAGAGAGAGTGAGGCGGGCGGCATTGTGCGCTTCTTTCTTGCTTTTATATATAGGTACTTGTACAAGGGCCCCTCGCTTTGTTTCCTCTTCTTTTTTTGCGGCGTGATGTGCGTTTAGTTCGCGGAGAGGGGCGCGAGCTTTTGAGAGAGGAGCGCGGGGCTTTTGTAGGTGAGGGTCACGAAAATTTCAACGGCGCGGGGGGAGTGCAGCTCGCTTTTCTTCTTCCCGAGGTGGTGATTAATTAGCTTTTGAGGAGGAGGGGGGACACATATGTATAATGATGAGATGTAGCTGAGCGGTGTGTCGGTATGCGCGGGTGATGAATTCTACGAGTGTTGTTCGTGGAATATCGCTCTTTATTGTCATTGGGAACTGCCGTGGTGGCGAATGTCAAAAGGTTCGTTTATTGGAAATCATAATGTGTTAAAGAGATTTTTAAGATTTAATATATTGCCAGAATGATTAGTGATAATGTTATTAAGTATTTTTATAATAATTAACTTTTTTACTATGAATATTGATAATATTTATATAAATATTGATGTAACGTTTATTTTTCTGCAGGACAAAAAATATATGTACAGTAATTAAACAGAGTAGAGTCATTGTTCAGGTGCATAAAATTCTGTAGACATTCTTAAAATTAAAATCTGTTCACATTACAGATTGTCTTTAGTTAGTAGATACATAATATTGCACGCACTCTTACATCTTATATGACGTCATTATTTTAAGACATTTCAGTCACTCTTCCAAAACATTTATGCATTTCACACGCATTAATAATTACAGCCATACTCACGCAAAATCTTAGGAAAAGACAATAAATTAAGACTGATGCGATAATACAAAACAAAATACGAATCCAACGCGTTACTTACGTTTTCCTAATTTGTGATAATATTTTACACACAATTTTATGTATCATATATAAATATTTGCGAGAGTAATGTAAAAAGAATGTTCTATACATTTCAGTTATTGTTAAGAAAAGTAATCCATTAGTTGATTTAATTTCATCATGCATTAAGAATTTACCTCACGATCTGAAAGAAGTTCGCAAATAATTGGGTTTCTGGAGTTTTATGAAGTCTTACACAGGTTTTCGGCTGAGCTTTGTAGTTTTGTTGGTTTTGGCAATCTGGCGGCCGGCGTCGCTCCTGCGCTCTTTGAAGAAGTGTTTCTTTAGTGGCTTTATAAAAAAATAGAGACCTTTAGCGTCTCCATTTACGTTAATAGATGGGACGCTTTATAATCTTGTTTAAAAATGAGAAGTTTAAAATAAATTTTGTATTTATAAAATGGACGCGCTTATTTTTACATCGCTTCTGTGTAAAATTTTGTGTAAAAATTTTCGAGGCTATTGACCCGATCGGAAATATTCTTAAATTAGATCATAACTTTTTTATAAAATAAGCCTGTTAGTCAAGCTTATAGATTATTGTCAAATTATAGTTTAACTATTACTGAAATTTTCAAGTTGAAGTCAGGCATTTATTGTAATATTTATAATAAAATGTTCGTCACAGTATTACGGTCTTTTTATTTTTCTCACCAAGGTATTAATTAGATCTAAATTTTAAATCTAGGGTAATTTATGTTATTTCTATTTTACATTTATAAACGAGATTCGATAATTTATAATCCGTACATATAAACGATCCACTTTATAATCAAACATTATTTTTCTAATATTCTTTCAATTTTAAAAGGAATGTGTTCATAAAATAAATATAATTAATAAATTATACGATTAGCTAAATCATTTCGTTATGAGCGATTCGCATTACCGGGAATTGACCCTCGTGAACTATAAAGAGATTCCGCTAATCAGATATTCATACGCACTGAGAAAGACCGCAAGCAGCAAATCTCCATAACTTTTCCATCTTATTACCCAGCATAAATATATAACCAGAAAGTTGAGTAATTTTTTCTCGAGCACGTGCCATCATTACTATATGCACAAAGCGAAGACATTTTTCACAATGAAAACATGAAGAGAACGAGTTATGAACGCCTTCATAACTCCCAATCGCGCGAGAGAGAGACTACAGAAGCGTCCGTTAATTTGAAAAATAGCGCACATTCTTTACGCGTCGCATCAAAGCGCGAAATAAGCGCGCCAGAGGAGATCCATTTCGCCAAAGGCTCTACTTTATAACCTGCTCTCTCTCTCTCTCTCTCTCTCTCTCCTTATCTGTCCGCGACGTAATTACCGCGCATCTAGATATGTCCCGGCTTGTTAATTACTTTGTCAGCGCGCGCGGAATCAAACGCCGCACTGCTGCAATGCAATGCAATGTCGCGTTCATCGAGAAGCTCGTGATCAAGCGGCGCGCAAAAACCCTTCGAGAACACGCACGCAATGAGAACCAGTATATGGGAGTGTCGTCCAGTTTGGACAGTTGGACATCCATAGTCATTTTGGCTGTGTAACTTTTTCTTGTCTGGGTGGAAATATCACACATGAAAATGGTTGTGGGGGCAGTAATAAAATAGTTTTGGTAAAAAATGTGAAGGTATTAGCATTATAGGTGTTACGTTGTGTTAAAAGAATTTCAGACCATTTTTCTGTAAAAAATATTAATCGAATTGGTTGATCTTTTAATTAACCTGATTACTTATTAAATAATACGAAATATTCAAGAAGTAGGAATCTGGTAAAGTAGACTTCTAAGACTATTTTTTACTAATTTTAAAGAAACTTTCATTCATATTTTACGAAGAAAAATGAATTTAAAAAGATATATTATCTTTTCACATTTTCTTAATAAAAATCAGGATTTTGAATTTTTAAAATAAGCAGTCAATTATGACACCTATATAGTTTTTACTGGTCTTCTGGTGTCCAAATGCTGAATTGGTACTTAAAACGTATTTATAAGTTATATCATAGTATGTTTATTAAGAAGACTTTAATTGATACGTCATAAATCAAACAATACTTATATAAAGAGAGCACCCGAAGAAATGAAAATAAAAATAAATGTAGATGGAATGAGCTTAAACCGAAACTTTGATTCGTATATAAATATTAATTTATTACTAAATTGTTCGACATCATCTTGAATTTTAAATATTTTTAGAATAGATTAATACATTTTCATACGAATTTGAACTTGAATTAAAGCTTTTTCACGTCTACTTCTATTTTATTTTTGTGTCACCTTTGTAGTGCAAACATTGTAGGTAGAATTATGATTAATAAATTAAAAGTACCATTTTTCACTGAAATAACATAAATTTGGAGTAAAATAATCGTTATATCTCATTCTTACAGAAACTTTTTGAGTAGGTACAATACTGAATTTGAAACAAACCTGGTGTATGATTGATAAAACGCTCATCGTGTCTTCATACTATAGTATACAAGACTGTATAAGTCCGCACTCTCTAAAATTTTTAGAGTAGAAATCTCATTGTCGTGACTGTTTCAACAGTTTTGGAGTGAAAATATACCACCCCAATAATATGAAAACACAGTCACTAAGCTGAGCTTCGCACTCAAAAAAATGTTTCAAGATATAATTCTGTTATACTTACGACCCTCCGATAAAACAAAAAAGCACGATCTCTTCCGAATAAGAAATAGATTGAGCAATTAAAGCGAAGAAGAAGCTCGACCATATGTATCGACGAAGAACACTGTCCGGCGGTGTATAATTTTTTAACGAGGTGTCTATAAGCGATGCGCCGCGCCGCCGCCGCGGGGCTCAAAGGCCCGGCGCGCGGTAGATATAATAGTCCCCTCCCTGACGCGAAAATGCCTCTTTTCCACTCGACGACGTCTCGTCGCCGCTACGCCATCGTCGTCGTCGTTCATGTGCGCCCGCGCGCGCGCACACACACACACACACACACACACGATGGGCTTTGGGTGGGATCGCAAACTATACTCGTATACACTCTCCCTCTCTCTCTCTCTCTGACGACACGTCCTTCCTCGCTGCTTTTTCTGTCGGGGTTATAGGTATAGTAATAGGTGCAGCGGCATCAGTGCACGCTTCTCTTTTTGCGTCTGCTGCTGCTGCTGCTGCTGTTCGCCCAACAGGGATTTTTCGAGGAATTGAAAAATTCAATCGGCTGTCGGCGCGCCTGTATTGGATTTTGCGCCGAGGAGCGCGATATGGTGATTTCGCTTTGATAGGGGAGGGGGGATTTTCGCGTAGGTGGGACACAGTTAATTTTAGCGGGCTATTGTTGGCTGGAAATTTTATTGGCTTTATTTGTTTGGGGAGAGAGAGAGAGAGTTTTAGAGGTCTGAGATTTTTTACACGGTTACTTTTACTGCTTCTATTTTTGCTATGAAAGTTTTAATTACGTATTGTAACTTTGTGTCAGTGCGAATTCGTGAATAATTGTTAAAAAAATTTTTATGATGATACATTACTAATATGTTTATTGTACAAGCATATGTATTTGTTTAAAATATACAGTTATTTATTTTACAGTTATCTGCCCATTTACATGTGAGTTTCAGTATTGCAAAACCTAATTTATTGATTTATTATACAAAAAAAATCAAAATAATACATGCGTTCATAATACAATACATCATAATTTTATTTTACGAAAGCTTTTTCAATATTAAAAAATTGTTTTTATCTTCGGCTAAAAGTGAACATTATTATTTGAATTGCTCCAAAAACTACAAAGAAATACTGTTTAATATTGTTTCAACTTTTGTGAGAAAAAATTTTAGTGAATGACATTTTATAAAATATTTTTGAAATCTATGAATTAAATAATTTTTGCATCCATATAATCATGGTCGGTTGGTTTTTCCATGCGTGTTGTACGGTTGTTTATTTTTAAACTTTTTATGGCAGCATTAAATTGTCATGGTACGACGATATTAAAGGAGCTAAATAAGTGTCTTGTGGCTACCTACGCAGTACATACAATACGTCGACAAAGTTGAAATGAATTTCTTTATCATTATAACAGTAACTCAATAAGGGTAGAAGAAGCTCCGACTTTAAAAAAGCAATTCAATAGAGTAATATCTTTTATAGTTCGTTATTTCCTTTCAAATTATAATGTGTACTACGTACTATTATATTTTTGTGTCTGAATGGAATTATATTCTGTAAAGAACTGATCATTACCGTCATTATATACACAGAAAACTTTCTGTTAAAAATTACCATAAAAATCATTGTAAACGTGCAGGGACATAATAAAAATAACTCTGATGAACGGTATAAATAACATTATTCATTATAATATTTACCAATCAATCGGTGAATTTTACCGCTCAACAGTCATTGTTCCCCCGAAGTCAGGATGTCCTTGCACGATAACAATGATTTTTACTGTAATTCTTATCAGAATATGTTCTCTGCGTAGACTATATTATCGTTTTTACATACAGGTATTGTAAATCGCTTGTAAAAACTTTGCTGTATTTCTACACGCATAATCTATTGGTGTGAAAGTCACTCATTCAGGGCCGAAATCAAACTCTATTAAAATTTTACTCTAATGCAGTAAGATTTCACTCTAGAATGAGTGACTTTTACTCCAAGACTTTAGCGGGTAGCCATCATATCAACAGTCCATACGAAGACTAGCACATTTCAAACTGCCACGAAGAGTAGCACATTTCAGTACTTGCCACGAAGACGACTACCATTCGCCGTTCTCCCACGAAGACTAGCACATTTCGCAATTTTGTCACGAAGACTAGCACTTTTCATGTAGAATATGTAAATTTAAATTGTTCTGTTAAACTCTCAGTGAATCGGGTTGATTCTTTTATTATCGGATTCGGATCCGGTACTAGACCATTTCGGTATTCAAAGAATTATCCGTTTACCCGAGAAAATCAGGCTACCCGAATTAATAAAAGTAGCCCGAAAAAATCGTCAAATGTTCTAGTCTTGGTCGCAAAATCCTGAAAAGTGCGAGTATTCGTGGCAAATTCGTGAAATGTGTTAGTCTTCGTGGGAGATTTCCAAATGTGCTACTCTTTGTGATAAACGCCGTACACGTGCTAGTCTTTGTAAGGGCCATCGATATTCTAACTAATGTGGCGAAATTACTGGGTTCATAACCAGATTCTAGCCAAAACTCCTTACTTTTTACCAGGGACTTTATTCAGTTTGTAAGTCTATCCTTAGATAAATTCTTTACTTTCATAGAGGATTCATGGAATATATGGGTATACCTTGTTTTCTAGATCGCCTCTGAATGATTTTACTACAATGCATTTAAATACGCTTGTTCAAAATCGACTTTATGTACATATTCCACGCAGTCCTTCAACGACACATGGCCAATAAATACAGCTATAACTAATGACTTATCTTTCACATAAAAACTGTTTACTAAGTACAATCACTCGTACAGATTAATCCCCGAAATAGCTCTTCAGCAGTCAAATCAACGATACTCGCACACGTCGCGCCAACAATCAGCCACTTTTCTCCACCATGGTACTTACGTCACCCCTCCCATTTAACATATCCCCGCGCATTTATGTAAAAAAAAACGTTCCGTTCCTTCTCACACTCCGAGCGATATTCTTCCCCGCTAACGACACGCCGCGACCTCTCATTCCCGTCGTCGTCTTCTCTCGGTGTCTTTCACTCACTTTTTTTTCTTTTACAACTATATAACCGCCTGCACACTCGCACAGAGAGAGCACCGAGCGAGGAAGTTATATATATATATATATATATATATATATATATATATCTCGGTTGTCCTTCGGGCACAGCTCGCTCTCCGGCTGCGAGCTATATGGTACACTCTCTTCCGTCTTTTGTGCATTTCGCCTCGGCGGCGCGCGCGCGCGCGCGGTGCAATTTCCCTCTTGTGCCGCAGTGCACGCTCGCGCGCCACATTGCGCTCCGCTGCCTGTACCGACGCTGCCTCCGTCTCCCGCGTTCGAGCTCTTTGTCGCGCACTTCTTTTTTTTTTACCGTCTCCTCCTTCAACTTATCTCTTCCGCGGGCTGCAGGGCTCTTTTCTTTTAACGTTATAAGCCGGGAGAGCGCGAGCGAGTAGAGTTCGCTATGCTCTGTGTGTGTTCCTTTATCTCTCATTTTCTCTCTGGTGTGCGCAGTTTCCGAGCGGTGTAACTCGCTTCACCCTGACTGCGGCGGCGGGCGAGCTTACCGGCGAGGAAATTTAGCTGGATCGACTGTTTGGCTTTTTTTACACCGACAGAAGTAATCTAGTAGAAATTCTCTTTTTCATCGAGTAGTAGTGAGACACGGTAGCCATTCTCGCAACATCTACGAGACTACAAATTAATTTTTCCAACGTGGTTCGGAATCGTTCCTATATATTGCCTTGTAATTTTTATTAGTGTGATTTTGAGCGATTTTGAAGAAAAAAGTTTACGACGGGGCGCGAACCCGGGACACTTTTGGGCTGGCAGTCAAACGCTTGATTACTTACAAACCGATTACTTAGAAATTAATTTATGTACGAATTTGGCTTATGAGGTATCACACTTAATAAATTTGTATTGTGATTTTTAATTTTGCATTGTACATCACTTTAACTGAATAAAGCATAAAAAATAATCAAACACAAAAAATAAAATTAAATTTTTACATTTTTATCCCCTTATAAGCGAGATCGGTAAAAGAAACCTCAACCTCCTCCTCCGATGGCGAATCGATTCCTATTGGCCAGTCGATTTGTGACGTCAGGATGGTATAATTTTGGAAATTTAGTACGAAAAAATGATTAAACGCTCCAATATGTCAAGTAAAATATTTATAAACAAAATAATGTGGCACATGTCCTTTACATTTTTTATTTGAAAAAATGAAGTTGGGCCTTAAATGGGTCTTAAAAATATATCCGGCCGAAAAACTAATATCACCATTGGATTACTGGTCGAAAATTATTAATGATATGTGCCACATTATTTTGCTTATAAATATTTTTCTTGAGATATTGGAGCGTTTAATCATTTTCCCGTACTAAGTTTTCAAAATTATGCCACATTATCGTGAAGTCACAAATCGACTGGTCAATAGGAAAAAGTGATTTATGCATTTTTGAAAATCATGCAATTTCCTAATTCTTTTATTATTTTTCAAACGAATACAAAGTTTCGGATTTTGTATTTTTACAGCTGCGTTTTTAATTGCAGATTACAGCAAATATCTTTGCTATCCCTAGTGTGAGAAATCTATTAAATCCTATTAATTCCTTTATCAAATATGAAAAGATCCTATTTGCGAATAGGATGTATATGCAATTTTTATATTGGTGAATAGGATTTAATAGATTTCTCACACTAGGGATGGCATTTAATATTTTTGATATTCTAGCTAAAATATTAGCTGTACCGCTAGCTAAATCGATTGAGTCGAAGTAAATCATTTTGGTGTTTTAGTACCCTGGTGGAAAATAATCTAGTACTACGTAGATCTATCTAGTTTATCACGGAAAATAACCAAAGCCTCCATAAAATTGGATTATTTTCTGCCAGGATAAAAGAAATATATTTAAAAAAAACTTGGCTCATGATGATCAATATAGATTCATTTCTTTACAACTAAAAAATATATATCCATATGTATCGAAATCATCAGACGCTTAATTGCAATATTCCTCCTTCTTAATTGACATGAAATTTGATTGATAATAAATCAACTATACACTGAAAGAAAGGAATTGTTATCGTTAATAAAATTTATTAACTATATTAATAAATGGTTGACTGGGATATGGCGAAATAAAAGTGCGCATTCTAAATACTGAATTATTTATTTACTTGCATTTTAATGAACCAATTAAATGATTTGTTAATAGTTAATAAACCATTCGTTGTTTATATTCATGCAAGAATAAATTTCGTTCAATACATAAAATTGAGATGATTTATTCTCAGTACGTGTAAGAAAATAATTTCATCTTCGTGCCTTTTAATTATTTCTGTGTCTAATGCAGCATCAAAGTTTAATTTTAAGTTCATTTATTAATATTATTTTATTTGCACGTTTGAAACTATCCTTTATACGGCAACGTGCAACTCGATGATCAATTGTTTAAGATATCGGTATTTTAAATAAGATTTGTTAATAGTTAATAAATAATTAGATTTCTCATAACAAAATTCAATTTGGTCTCATAACAATTGCCTTTTCTTAGTGTAGTGATTACTATAAATTAGTATAAAGATATTGACAATAGGACATATTATTTACAGTCTACAGATATAATTATCATTCGGCATTATTACGAAGAAATGATTTCTGTAATACATTTCAGTAATTGCATTGTTTTCTGCTCTGCTGAGCTTAATCATTTCGTAGACTCTCTCACCTTTGTATCATCAATTTATATCAATTTTTGTAGTTGGCAAGCTGCTACCTATACTATCAAATAATTTTTGTTATTTTCTTTATGACTAATAATAGTACGATTTCAGTGCTAATTAAACGCCCAAATCATGCTGATACTGCGTTTACTTGAATTATAGAGAGTACATACCTTTCCCAAAATAACACCTTGAATCCAAATTTATCCCTACCTTCGCATCTTTTCGCCACAAGATCAGCAAACATTTTATAAATTTGATGCAATGATTAATATTATATCTCCACCTCATCCAACAAGTATAATTTAACCTGCTATCTCTTACACGATTCGACCTAGCACTTAACAGTCCAATCATTAAATCCTCAATATTTCGCAAACACTAAAAGTAAACCAGCGTCCTTAGTCACAAAAGCCACCAGATACGAAACCTTTTAGCGTTAACGTTCTCCCACAATATACCCATGCGCAAGAGCACAATTTGTATGCAAGTGAAAACAGTCAATTTAAATGTTAGACGAAAAGCGCTCTCAACGCGTCTCTTTCCTTTTCTCAACGTCCCACTGCACACCAACAGCAGCAGCAGCAATTCCATCTCGTAATATAGGTACCTATACACGCGTCTCGAGCGGCTTTGTGCTATTGCGTGCGAGGCGGTCCACACGCACACACGCACTTCATTTCCATTTCCCTTTCGCGCGCTTTCGATTCGCCCTCGCATGTGTGCGCGCAAGTACACCCGTATGTACAGTAATAACGCACGCTCACGCACACATTCGCGCTCACGCTTGTGCGCGACGGGCGGCCTATTTGGGCCAATTAGACGTATATACATCGTCCCTCCATCCCCCATGCGTGACATCATCTCTTTCTCTCTCTCTGTCGCTCTCTAGAGATACGCGCGCGCGATGCTCTCTTTTTCTCCGTCTGCGTTCGCGTTCTATCAATTGTGTCTGCGCTGCCACTGCTCCAGAACGAAAGAAAGAGAGAGAGAGGGAGAGACGAGCAAAGGGCTTTGTGCGCGACGGAGCTCCGATGTCTGAGAGTGGAAGAGACGCGAAGATGCGAGGAATGCCGCGACGGGGAAACGCATTACGCCGTGGAAGAGAAAGAATGCCCGCCAGACACACTATGGGCTATGTAGCTGGTGTGTGTGGTGTGAAATGCGAGGCAGTTTTCGAGATTTCGCGGAGAGCGCGACTATTAATCGTCGCCGGAGTCGGAGTCGGAGTCGCGAGAGGCTGAAATTACAGTTGTACATATATAGGTAGCCGTTCGCGGAAAAAGGAGAGATTTTTCCTTTCTTTTTTCTTTATTCTCGCGAGAATGATTATTGTAGAAATATTGGTGTTAGGTTTATTCTTAGATGCGTGATGCTTGAGTTCACTTGTGTAATTGATTAAATTGTTGGAACGCGTTTAGTTTGTTTAAAGGAGATGAGCCGCGCGTTTATTTTCACTTTTGATTTGGAGAGGAGAAAATGAGGCTCGGATGAATCACGCACTATACACATCATTGTATAATTTGAAGAATTAAAATACTTTCGCTGATGTTTGTGTGAGTGATTCGTTTAATTGGAGCAAATCTTCGCTTAACGTAAGATTCTGTAAACATGCTATTTTATATGAAAGCTGTTTGAATTAAAGTTATACGCTTTAGACTCTGAAAGCAGGTTTCTTATACCCGTAATTGGATTAACTTCTATTTTACGTGTAAGGAGATAATTCAATGCTGTAATGCGACATTTTAATAATATTTTTCATAGATTTTGACGATTTACATTTAGATGATATTAGAGTATAAAGTAGATTAATTTTGAGTGTTTAGTAGAGGAGTATAATTTTTTTAGTTCATTTTGTTTATTGAAGTACGAAAGTAATTTTACCCTTTAAAACTAATGCCATTCAACATCTCAATTTTGTCTTCTCAGGTTTATCAAATTCTATATTAATTGTTGTTCTAACAGAAAATCGCTTTAACGTAATAGTATTAAGTAAGTGCTTAAATCACAGGTAACATAGAGAGCGCATAAACGAAAAGGGCACATAGCATGATTTAAGTGGATAAGTATTCACTAATGTTGATTATTGCTTGAATTCAAATTTTAACAATATATATATATATATAAAATGTAATTTTGCTGGAACCAATTTGGTAGATTATTATCTTTGTTTAGTTAAAAAAAAAGTAAACTAAGCAGTGTTCAAAATTAGATTTAGACAATACTTATCAGCTGAAATTGCGCTATACATCCTTATCATTTTCACGCCCTCAAGTGCATGTTTAATAACTATAGAAAATCTATTAAGAAAATACAATTTTATCTAAAATAGACTCGTTTAAACCGCACGAAATAGCATTATCGCATTTTTATTACACACAAAACACAATTACACCGAAGCCACGTTCTCCTCACTTCCAAAGCACCGCTACAATGAACCCGTTAACAAAGTATCAATACCAGATAATGCAGTTTGGCTACTCAAGAGCCCCAACTATAAACAAGCCATCAGCAAGACCCCCCGGCAACCTCCTCCTCCACACATAAATCGATATAACTACGTACATAATCATCGATCGACCTCGCGATCGATAACGTCCCTGCTTCCCTCCCCTCTCCCTCTCACCAAGCACGCACGCAAGAGACACTTCTCTCCGCGCGCTCGCGCACACTCGCACACTTGGCCCAATTATATTATTCCAAGTATATACCCTCCATAGCTCCCCCGCGCGCACTAGCTCGCGTATATATATATATATATATATATATAAAGAGGCACAAATTTATTAGTGCAGTGCAGCGAGAGCATTACAATATATACGCCGCCATGCGGCGACGAAAGCAAGCACATGCACACGCGATCCCCGGCGCCGGCGCCGCTGCCGCGCCTATTATACGATCTATATGCATAAACTCGCCTGGTCTAGCGTGTGCACGTGTATGTGCGTGTACGTGCGTGTGTGTGAAATTGGAATTCCCGATAGGCCGTGCGCTGCGCTCGCGTAAAACTATTTCCGCGCGAGCCGGCCGGTATTATATTGCGCGCGTGGCAGTGCACGGCACAACGGCGCGCGACGTAACGGGCGTTTTCAGGGATCGATGAACGAGAGAGAGTTGCGTGGCGAGTATTGGTGTGTGTGTGTATATGGGTAGGGAGGCAGAGAAAGAGAGAGAGGTTTACGCGGAATGGGTTCATTGTGCATGAAAACGGGGGTTATTGTTTTGGCTATGCTGGATGAGTTTGCCGTGGCTGAGCAGAGGTTTATGCGCGCGTTTTCGAAGATGTGTTGATGGAATTTCTTAATGGAAAGATATTGGTTTGTGTAGGTATAAGAGTATGGGTTTTAAAGGAATTTTTATTACGACAACAATATTAGTTGAGATTAGTTACTGGAATCAGTTATAAGAAGAAAAACTTTTATTAGGAAGCATTGTCGGGCGTGGAAAAAGTTAAAAGTTTCTATTCTGATCATGTCGTAAGAGATAGATAGATAGATATTCGTTTTACTTGATCAAGAACAAGAAATAAGAGAAGAGATGAGCACAAGAGTTAATTATAGTTGACTGTAAACGAAAATACATAGTTGTGAACTTTTCTCAATGTGTGATGTACTCAGGATTGTATGTATCACAAGTAGGTACTTGTCATTGTATAGTATTTAACTCTATAAGGCCGAGAGTATTTCAAAAGCGGGAAAAAGTTTTTATTCCCGACTCAACCGTAATGGCCACTTTATTGATCTCAAACGCGGGACAAAAGTAGCATATGATTCCCGCAAATCTAGGTTATCTCGCAAATTTATCTTTTTCCCGCGATTGCATTTTTTTTAATTATTTTTCTCTATATTAATATACATATTCAATAAATTTTAGTTCTTACCGAATAAAAATAAAAATGTCAATAAAAATGTTTTCATTTATTAGAAATACTTAATATTTTGTACATAATCTTCAATATTTAACTTTTATATAGAATAATTATAATTAGATTTGTACATAGTATTTATATTTAAATATTGACAAATTAAATTCATATAATTTAAACTTTTAAATGTACTTAACAAGTTTATAACATTTTAATAAATGATATCAAACTTCCGTGCGTGAGTCCCGCTTTGTAAGTCAATAAAGTGTCCACAGTTAAGTTGGGAATAAAGTTCTCGCTTCGCTTGGGCAGTTAACCCATCCGTGGGAAGAATCTGCGACTTTATTCCCTTGTTGCATAATATACTATTTTGTATTTAGTTATCCTTAGAATAGTCTTAAACTTAGATTCCCGTCTGGGACAAGTCTGGATTTTGGCATTGTTTTGATCATCTCCGTAGCAAGACTTTTGCAAGACTTTCTGAGCGAGACTTTTGCCACACTTGTGTCAGACTTATTTCTTTACTCGGGCTTCAACAGTTTATTAAAGTAAAATTAAACTCTAAATATGATTTTCAGGGGTGGCCTTTTCAAAACGACTCAAAGTCTTCTTAGTCTTAAATTCATTAAATTTCAATATCTAACATGGTAGATCGTTAGTTTGAGTGTCCTTACACAAGTATCCATTGAAAGAATTATCAAAACATATATTTTTGTTTATTATTTTAATGGAAGAACCAGTAGTGCCATACGTATTGCTTTTCCTTATACACATTGCTTTGTTGTTATGCTATCGCCATTTTGAATTTCGTGACAGGCAATTAAGTTCTTTTTCTATTCTACCGCAAGTAGGATCTTCCATTTGAGCAGGCGAGAATAAAACCGATTTAGGATCTTAAGGGAATGTCAGAGCTATTCTGATTGGTGAAAATTAGACCTAACCCCCAAAACTTGCATCACAAGAATAAAAATTTGTAGGCATTTGTAGTACAAAAATGTCGTCCACTATTCATTACATAATAATAAATGATTATGAATGTCGTTATGTACGATTTTTTATGAAATCTCGAGATATAATGAAAAATACGACGCGAGGTGAAGCCGTCGATGAGGTTAAGAAACGCTAAGATGACCGTCATTTGGACTGTTTTCTATTGGTCAATTATAATAATATTTCATAATAAAAAACTTTTAAGCTAGTAATGAACAAAAACGCTGTTGTCCACTGTCCTTTACACAATAAAAAAACATTATCATCCTCGATTTTGATATTACTATGTAAATTTTAAACGTATAACAAAAAATACGACGCGAGGTGGATGTCACAATGGTAAAGTTCGCTCCGAACTCCCCTAATATAGGGTGTTGATTATTATTTTAGCACGGAAAAGAAAGTGGCCCAGCAGGGCACTGTAGGTACTAAAGGGTTAAAGTTATGTTATTTAATGAACTAAAAATCAACATTTTAGTTTTCAAAGTTTATTTCTGTTCAAATTAGACATTATTTTGCCAGTAGGCCTAAAATTATTTTTTGCCTTTATTGATAATGTTTTAGATTGCGATTAACCTTATCAAGTTATTCACACAATTGGGAATTACGTGACATTCTTTTCTTTGCTGGTGTATATGATACGAATGGAAGAAGGTAAAAATTAAAATGTTATAGCTTTCTTAAGTTTCTCTATGACGTTACCAGCTCAGTAAACCGCAAAGAAGGCCGATATTGATCAGGTGACATCACGAACATTTAATAATGCTGCGTGTCATTAGTTTTCGATGTATTGCAAAAATTTAAAAAGTTGCAGGCGAATATTGAATTAGTTTATTTACGTAATATTTAATTCTTACTAAACATTTTAGTATCCGCGGTGAAAAATAAATCGTTTATTCATAGTAGATTTATTACCCACAGTTTTGTTAAACAGATTTAATTTTTCAAACCTTGCGAGAAACTAAAAAAATTAGATAAATTCATTAATGTATACTTATTAATAAAATCATAGATTACTAATAGTTACAGCACTGAAACATACGTGGTCTTAAACTTATGAGAGGGTGGTTAATTTTATGATATATAACTACTAGTTATTTTGAACGAATACTTTTTTGTCATAAATATAATTATTTTAGACATACTATGCGCCTTTTACTTGCAAAATTCTATTATTTACTAGTAGAATAACATTTCAAACAAAAAGTTCAGAAACTACACAGAAAAATCGTTATATTTGTACCAGAGATAAATTGGAAGAATAAGTCGGAAACTAGAATAGCTTGCCTATATTCAAAGATTATTTCACGATCGCTCTATCCAATTTTCAAGTTTATCAATTTACCATAGAATGACCCGCATACCTATACATATACCTATATCTGCGTGTACACAGGGGGCAAGAGCGATTCTTTTTCCGATTGACGAAAATAGAACGGGAGTGTATAGTACCGACCGACCCAGCGCTCTCGTATAATCACACACACTCACACACACACACACACACACACACACACACACACACACATACACATACACATACTAGCCGTTACGTCAGTTTCGGTTATAAAGAGAAGAGTTAGTTTGTTGCAACGCTAGGTGATATCATAGCATTGCGCGATGGTTCCATTGCCGCTGGGTGTATCGGATATTAGAAGAAACATTCGAAATAGCGTTTGATGGGAATTGGGCGAGAGTGCGAGAGAGAAAGAGCAGAGAGAGGGGGGAGAAATTTGTTGGCTTGACGTATAGTTCGATTTAGTTAGCGTTCAGCTCGCGTATGGGAGCTCGACTTCCGGAATAAATTTGTTTGGACGCGTCGAGTTTTCGTTCATGACGGAGTTTAGATTTTCAGCTGTACGCAGCGACGTAGAGCGGTAATTCGTTTATTTTTTAGTTGAGGTTTAAGTGCGTTAATGGGATCGTGTTTAGCTTCCTATTGTACTTTTTGTATAGTGCTGATCAAGGTTAAAATTTAAATATTTGTTATTATAGGAATACGAATCATGCATTATAATCATGCAATGTTAGAGGTGGAATATTGCGATACCTTTATTACGTTTTAAAATATATTTAAATAAATCATAATCACTTTAATATCAATTTAAATTATTATTCATTTTTAACCACTTTAATGTCACTTTAATTACTCAGTCACTTTATAAATTACTTCTTCACTTTTTTATAACTTTAATTTTGGATGTGTGTAAAACCTAAAATCTTTTAAATTTGAGTTTTAGTTAAATAAAAGTTATTTTTAATCTTTCGATACAGTCAGCCGATCTCAAACATAGTTTTTGCACATGATACAGGATTTTCGTACGTTTAGTCATGCTATCTTTAGGCTATTGGCTATTCGTGCTTTGCGAATTATTATTTGTTTGATTATCAAATTTCACTTTGACGTGAATCTTATATATTAGGTGTTATTTTTATTCAATGACACATATTAAAAAAAAATGTAATTATATTCAAAATCTCACATTTAAATAAATTTTAATTTAAAATCGCGATCCTCAAAATATTGCGGTTTTTCAATTGTACTATAAAAAAGATTTATAAAGTTTCTGGAATGCTCCTTTCTCAAAAATTCGGTTAAGACGATATTTTGTGTACACGCATGACTCATCCGCAAAGCATGCTGAGCGTGGAAATAAAGTAAATTCAAGCTTCGCTGATCGAGAATCTTCTTTAAGATTTGTAGGCTGCATGTGTCAAAATAATGTTAAGCATGACAAGCGCATTTTCGAAACCTTTGTCGTGCGTCAATTGTTACCTATCACTTTACGGGCTTCCGAATATTCTTTAATCTAAATTTCTATGAGTTGATGATAGGCATTATCGTTTAGGCATGTACTTGGCATAACACGATTTGATTGATATGTTAATTTTACTTTTAAATTTTTAATCAAATTTAAATTATTAATTCTTCTCTAATTATTATATACAATTTAGCTTAAACTGTGAGAAAATTCTATATTATATTTATGTAAGAATTTAATATATTTTAAGAAAGTTGTTAATTGTATTTAAATTATCAGTCTATTGTTGAAGCGTGCATAAATATATTCACGTACATTTATTGTAAAACACTCTTGATCATTTAAGTAAAGAGTGCTTTTTCCTTTTGATAATTTAAAATAACCATTATTTACAATGTTTATCAGTGTATACTGTATAGTCACTGATATTTCTGTCATAACCTCTCTTATCTTATTACTTCAGTCATTTTTAGCAATGACAAAATAGCCGCTCTTCATTGAAAACACTCCTCGCGCACAGCAGCTTATCTAAAAAACGATATCCACTATTCTTTTGCGATTGTACAATTGCAGAACCACGCAAACCTCTGTTACAATTAGAACATAATTATTTAATTCCTTCCGCACAGGCACGTCCACGAAAGCTCATTGTTCTAAGCTCGGCAGGCTTGCGAAACTCCTTTGAAAATTCTTTTAAAAAATTCATTCAACTGTGAGAAAGTGTTCTCGTTAAACGCGCTATGAGGCTCAAGAAAGAAAAAGAGACAGAAAGAGAGAGAAAAAGGAAAGTCAAGTGACGCAATTGGGCAAATGCGAAAAAATTGCGCGTTATAGCTACTGCAGCGCGGAGGAGGTCGCTAGCTGCCCTCCTATATTAAATAAAGCCATCAAATTCCGCGTCCGATAAAGGACGAATAGCCAGCAGCGGTGGTGTATAGGTATAGTAGTGCGCGGAGGCCATTTTTGGCTTCGTTCCAGCTCTGCCGATTTTCAGTTCACTGGCAAGTTCGTCGATGAATCATTTCCTTTTGCTCCCCACCCTGTGTACTTCTTCTTCGTCCTCTTCGTCGCGGCGGTCGTATATAGTTATATACGCTTGTCTCGCTTGCTCCTACATCCCATGTGCGACAAGCATGGAAGACGAGAAAGGGGGTCGCAAACCTATAGCGAAAGAAAAACTCTTGCCATCAGGCTTCGGAGTACGTGTATCGATTCCGCGTTGGACCTTGTTTCATTTTTTTTAGCGGGTGGTTAAACTGCGCCAATTTCCATGCCCTTCTGAGGATTTCATGCATATTTGCGTTGTTGAATAATTAAAAAGTGGCGTATATTAATGGCCCGGCAGAATGTTCTAATTGATTATCAGTCGCGGGAATATTGCTTAAGTAAAGTGAATAATTTATGACTTTTTTTAATTGATTTTGGAAATATAACTAGAATTTCGAAGCATCGTTAATCAATAACAAACAATAGAAGACCATAGTTTTGTTATTTTTGAGAATGAAAAATAGCGTATCAGCAAAATATCGCTCATCTTTCAACAATTTTGGCTGATGCAAGTAGTTCCAGTCCCGCAGCTAATTCAATAACGGAAATCTACGACTGCAGCGAATATAATGCGCACACGGCCAAAAATCTCGCGACCCGCCTACAAACTAAAAATTCTCGTCCACATATCAAATTTCAAACCATTCATAACTTCATAAATGCGCAGTGCCAGTAAAACGTCCTTCCTCTCTCGTAAACTCCCCCTTAAAAAAAATGATAAATAAATCTACGTTTTTTCGAGTATATTGATACATCGATTTCCTCTTCGGAGTACACAAAGCTCGTGTATTTCTAGCAGCTCGGCGCGCGGTTCCTCGTGCACATGCACACACACACGTACGCGGTACTTTTCGTCCGACTCGTCCGGCGTGCGGGTACGAGCCGATTAAACACTGGCCGCGCCGACGAGCCGAACAAGTGTTCGCTTGTTTAAATATTTACGGGATAATAGGCCGATAGGCAAATAGCGAAAATTGCGCGCGAGGGAACGTTTACGCGTGCGCCTTTTTTAGGCCAGCGGTCAACTCGGATGCTCTTCACTGAATACAAATTTCGTTTTTTTTTGTTTTTTTTAATGGATTTAACTTTGGATGAGTATATTATTTCTTGTTTCTAAAAAAGAAACGATTTAATCATGATATGGTCGAAATATAAGCATTTTAAATACTCAAGAAACTAATGTATGGCCAGAGATGTAAGGAAAGTATTTTACTAAAAACAGCCAAAAACAATAGTTTATATGAGAAGTGATACTTGAAAACTAACAAATGTAAAAAATACGTTGTAAATTAATTTCATTACACAAAGCACGGTAGCAATCAAACATCGGATGCCGTTGTTGCTTTTAGAGGTTATGTTTGCACCTTGGTCTCTATCTGGTTTTATGCTCGGTTTTATGATAGATATTGAACAGAAAAAATGTACTTTTTTCCGGGATATTAATGTTAGATAAATGTTTTAAAAGACGTTTTATTTTTAGGGAAAATATATATACCAGTTAAGAGGAAGCCGTATTTGCTGTCCTTGTCTAATCACATTTTTGCTATTTAATCAAATAGTAGTTTGTTAATTGAAAAAGTAAGAATTGTCTCCAATTCGCCTTAAAATAAGGAATATCTTGCAACCTAAAGGAGTACCTAACATTTTTTATTTTTCGAGAAAACATGTTAGGTACTCTTTTAGATCTCGTATATAAATTAGACAGAAACTACGTCTATTTTATGAAATATTTTATAGTTTTAATGTGTTTGAAGTACAATGAGACACAATTTCTATTTCCGATTTTTACAAATTTTTATAACATTTATATTTTATGTTTGTTTCACAAAAATGACATGAAAATAATTGTTTGATACATCAATTTAAAGGACATTACGTGTACTTTATAAAAACGTACATATTTCTACCAAATTTAGCGTCTAAAATAAAATTTTTAAAAAACATTTTCTGAAATTAATATTTTTAATAAACAATGCAGTTTTATATATATTATCAGTTCCAAAATTTAATCAGTTCTAAGTTGAGACAGACCTTACGTCTGTAAAATAGCATTTCCATAGATGGCCTATGCTGGCTCTATATGAACCATTGATAGGAGGCCTATAAAACTGATATGAGCATTTAAACAAAAAATTTTTTCTGTATAATGAGAAAAATATAAAAGAAATTTATTTTCTTAATTTTCACTACTGAATGTCTGATAAAATCTTGACTTTTTCACATATTTTATCGAATTTGGCTCCCTTTTTTAAAGTTTCCCTTCACTTCCCCGGATTAAATTTTATGTTAATGCTCTTATTTTGACAAAATCTAAACAATAGTCAGTTTTGTAAGTCCCTCTGCCTTCCCTTATTTACTACGCATCCGTGAACATCCTCCTTGCAGCTCATAACATGCTTCCCTTGAAGAGTTATCGTTCAACAAATTATTTGTCACATACATACGTACATATATTCATACATCCATATATACTTGCATACATACATACATACTGACATACATACATACATACATACATACATACATACATACATATATACAGACAGACAGACATATTTTAAAAACATGTTTTTCTGACTCTGAAATCTTTAAAACATAAAAGTTCATCAAAATCAGTGATAAAAAAATTTTCATCGCCACAAAGGTTTCTCTTTGAGAAAAAGCAAAAATAGACGGAAAGAGCTTTATTTTGCGCTTTGTACAGTATGACAATATTAATCTGATTCAAAGTTATTAACAATTAAAGATGGTGACTGAAAATGCATAAAAATTCAAGGAAATAACGCGTTAATTTCGTTGATTTTTTGTGTATTTTCAGTCACCAACTTCAATTGTTAATACCTTTGGATCAGATTAATATTTTACATAAAATTTTACAGCACCATCTATAATCATTATGACTTTCCCCAACGATATATTTCGGTAGATTACAGCTTACTGTCTTTGTACACTTGTTGTATTTTTGTAATATCTAAAAATAGATGGATAATATATAGCGCACCAAAATTTTGCGACATCATACTGTATCTGTAACATCCTTTTAAGTTATCTACGGTACTCTACTATGACATCGTAAAAAAATATATTAGCAAGATATAACTTTATCTGAGTTATTTTTTTTAATGCAAACAAAAATAAAAATCGGTTAAGATTTTTTATCTAAATCATAAGATATACTATATATACTGTCAATGAAAATAAAAATAAATTAACCCTCGTGTTATCTTATACTTTTAATTGAAATATTTTGTACCCAATTTGATAATTTTTGTACAGTTTGAGTCACTATAAACTAGTTGCATCAATGTTTCATTCTTTCACTTTTAGCCATTTTCCGATCGCTTCACACTACGCCATCCGTTTTCACGGCAGCAGACACACCATTTATAACCCAGTTTGTAAACGATTAATCGCCCGAGTTTGTCTGTCACGCCAGGACACGACTCTCGATAAATCATTAATCCTCTCATCGCTCATTTAATCGCACCTTCACTTTTTTTGTCACGGGACACCCGTCGCGTCGCGTGCCGGCCAAGTTAATTATTCGCGTAAACGCGCGCCGCTACGAAAGAGAAACTCCTGCGTGCATGCGTCCTCGATTGTACACTTCCCGAAACAGTTTTCGCGAGTCTATAACAGACAGTGCGCACACACACACACACACACACATTATGTATATACACGGAGAATGCACGTTTTATGGGAATATAGAGGAGAGAAAAAGAGAGATGCTCGCCGTGCGGGGGCGGCTGCAGCGTTTGTTTTCCCTGCGCCGGCTGCAGCAGCACGCGCGCTGATTTATGAGTGCCGTTAATAACGCGTTCTTGAGGAGCAATGGAGGAGGCGAACGCGGCCGGCCGATAAATAGCGTATAGTACTGATGCCACCGCGTTTCGGGCTTATCTTCTTCGCGCGCGCTCGGCTTCGTATAGTCTCGTTTTTTGTTGTTTTTTAATGGCGTTTTTATGAGGAGGAATTGGGTTATAGCCGATTGAGCTGCTGCTGGTTTACGATTGTTGCGGGGAAATAAGATTATTGAACTCTGCTCGGGAGAACGAGGCGAGGCGAGCTTGATTTATTCTTGGAGAGGGCAATTATTTAGTGTAACAATGTAGTCTGAATAATTTGTTGATACGAATGAAATTAGGAAAAGTGTTGAGTTTAATTTTGCAAAAAGTTGTAAGTACCTGTGTTAACTGGTGAACGTTTTATTAAAATTATTTTAAGTTTTTTCCAAGCATGTCGCTGAATATATATAACTTTACTGTAATATTAATTAATTACTGAGAATTCAGATTCATTTTTATGAATTTTCATAGATTTTTTGCCTTTTAAAGTAAAATTAATTATTTGTAATTGAATTCTTGTATAAATATGATACAATTTCGTGATGAGATTTTTTCAGTTGTACAAACTTAACTGAAAATTGTAACAGATGACTATATAGAAATTTTTTAACTGTAATAGTCTTTCTGTACCTCGATATCCAAATGTTATAAGACGAGTTGATTTCTCTAGTCCTGTTTTAGAAGCGCGCCGGCTTATAAAAATAAATATTGTCTCTCTGAATATCTTCAGTATTCTGACAGTCCTGTACGAGATCTCTGATAGACAGATTGAGTATAAAGGTGGAAAAATATGAAAACTTAAAATCTTACACTTGTGAAATTTCACCACGTCGAGCGCCCTTGAGTTCTAGAGTGCTATTAGAAAACTAAAAATAACAAGTAGACGTATATAATGGAGTTATACGTATATGGCAAAGCTAAAGGTCAGGTAGCATCCCAGATTTAGAATATTTGAATGAATATTTATTCAGAAATAGTAGAGTATTCAAAGTTTTTAAAGAATACTCATCAATGCTTCTTCGATTTATATGTTTTTTTTTCATTAATCTTCATGTTCTTCAATTCAAATAATTATTTTATTTCTTATAATACATATGTGTATACGTAACAAACTTTTAATTACCCAAAAAGTAGTAAAGTTATGATATTCGTCAAAAGTCTATAATGCTACGTTAACAATATTGTATTGACCTTTGACATTTCGCTACACGCATAAATCCCAAACACGGTTATGAATAATGTCATCTTCGCCGCACAGCATAAGCATTCATTTAGAGCAATGCGCACACACATGGAATTCAATAAAATCAACGGGAAAATCACCGAACGTAATCGACCAATCACGACCGACGTGACTTTCCAGCTCGCCAACTCGCCTGAAATCCCTCATCGAAAATCCGTGTCAAACTCGCGAAACAAAATATAAAGCTTCGACGGCCGCAGCCTATAGCCCTGAATATACATCACGACATCCAGCGCTGCACTCATCCTCAATCGCGATCGGTTTAATACGTTATGAGGTAATTCAAGTGCAAAATCTACACTGACCTACTTGATTTTAAGTGGCGATTTCGTTTCATAATTGCGCTTCGTACCTATATATACCTCCATCTCCCACACAAAAACCACTATATAGGTGCGCACTATAACACAAGCAGATCGTGTAAGCGCCGTTCCTTTTTTATTTGCCCCGCTCGTTGTTTGGCTTTGCAGCGTCATTTTCTGCTTAGCTGGCGCATTGTCCGCGGCTCGCTCGGCATTAGAAACTTACACGTATATATAGCTACACACACACACACGCATGGAGCGTTGTATATAAAAGCTCTCTCGCGTGCACCGGCGCGCTGCCTGCACGCGATTCCCTGCCACCGCTTCCCCCCGCGCGCGCGTCGTCGACGTCGTGTCGCCTTCCTTCTTATCCCGTCAGCGGTGAAACTTGCGCGCCTAGGTGTGCAGACGCGCGATATACGTGTGTACAGCGTAAGCCGAGTCTAGGCCAAGACGGGATCTTTTTTTTCTCTTTTTTTTTTCGTGCGAGCTGCTGCAGCGACGGTGTACATAGCGATCCCTTCTCTATCTCCGGATGCAGAGAGAGAAGGAGAGACTTTTTCGTTTCGCGGAGCGCTCGATCGACGGGCTTCTTATTTGGCGATGTTATACGACGTGCGCGGATTCTGTGGAGAAGTCGTGAAAAAAAATTGTACGCGGAATTTGGTGTTGGGAAGGAGATTTTTGTGTATTTCCTTTTTTGTGTGTAGGCTCTGGGTTGATCAATGTTGGTTTAATATTGAATATTGATGAAACGTGTGTATAGACACTTTGATCTTAAACGATTCATCGTTAAATACTTTGTGGAACACTTTGTATTGTTCACATGTGTGTACTTTAGTGTATAGAAAGAATTTTTGGATAAATATTACCATGAAAATCATATAAGTAAACGTGGGTCATCCTGGCTTCACGGGAAAAATTACCCTGACAAACGGTATAAATTGACATTATTCATTATAATTTTTACCATTCAGTACAGTGAATTTTACCATGAATCAGGGTCATTTTTACCGTTCAACAATGTAAATTTTACCCATCATCAGTGTCATTTCTTCCTGAAGTCAGAATGTCCCACATTTACAATGATCTTTACGGTGATTTTTATCAGAAAATTTTCTCTGTATATTATTATAAAGTAGGCTTGAAATAATTTTATTTTATTTAATTGCTGTACTGCTAACTAAATGGTCAAATATTGCTCTTTTTTGTGAGTTAAATTGTTAGTGTAGTTGGCACACTCAGTTGGAAATTATCGGATATAATGATACCAAAATATAACACCTGAAGAATATTGTATAATAATAGTAATTAAATTATCGCATTTCATAATATGTAGGTATTTTCCTTTTGTTTAAATTAAAACTATATACGCTAAGCAAAATTTGTAAGTTGCGAATTGCTAAAAATGAAGAAAAATGTTCATGCAATATCTCGACTCACGCATCCATTGTTTATGTCAGCCCGTGTACTGAGTACTAGATTATCAGTTAGGCGTGTGAAATTTCATACTTATGAAATGATAATAACAGAATAATTAGATGCTTATAAAATATTAAACAATCTTGAACACAAACTATGAAAGCATACCTGCTACGTTGATTCATGATGATGTAAAGTAGCTAGCGTTAACGTGCTCTGTAAATTTTGCTCCATTTATCTGGAATGTGACATTCCATGGTAGTAACATTTAATTAAAACTTGTTTTTAGCTCGATTGAATTTCTCATTTTCTGAATTGTTCTTTAATTTATTTATAGAAAGGATTTATAAATAATAGTCTTACTGGATATTCATGTTAATCATACGAGAAAGAATAATTATTATGCGCGCCTTTATCGTTAATGTTTTCATTGATATTTATCAGAACCTACAACTGAATATCGCTATAAAAATGATATATTTAAAAGTGTTGCATTATTTCGGCATCTCATTAATATTAAATTTTAATAATTAAAGTACATTAAAGTAATATTGTTGCATTTATAATATGCTCTCGATTAAAATACTGTATGACAAAATTAGAACATTGTAAAAATGTATCAATTTTACATTTTATATTGCATGTTTCAAAAGAGCTTGGAAATCTGTGCATCTTTTCAAGAGTTCATGAGATAGTTGCTAAGCTAGTTTCGTTATACATATTTACCTTGGCAGAATTTCCAGTCTTGATTCAATACTGCCCTTTCATACAGAATTCTATCTGGTCTATAGGGTTCTTGAGGTACCAATGAACCGTAATTGGCTTTGCTTACATAAACTTGCCCAAGACGTCTGCGGTATTCTGTCGTAATAAAAATAAAATACATGTATTTCTGGTATAAATTAATCTCATTCATAGCCATTATTGGCCATTTATAGTCATATTTGTGGCCGATTTCGTATAGGTATATTTTTTTCTTGACAAGTATCATATACTAATAGAAAATATACTTAAAAGTACTCTATTGCTACTATTTATAGAATGTCTGACATTTGAATTAAATCGATAAAGTGACGTTGACCCATTGACTGAAGTACTCTTTACATTGACACAATTGTCAGACTATCTGATCAGCTGGAAGGTCTTTGAAATATCGATTTCAGAATTCAAGTTCAATTTATGGAATCAAACTTTTCAAACCGAACAGAATATTAATTAGTATTGACAAATAAATAATATATTGGTCTGTCGTTATTTAGACCAGACTAGAAAATTAATTTCAAAATACAGCTTTGCATCATGCATGGTTTATATAAGAATTAGAACAGAGCTCCACTTTGAAAGGTATAATTCCATTCTGTTATTAGGTCAATAGATTTTACCTTTCATATGATATCACCAAGTGCAGTACTGTAATAACATCGAATTTTGTAATTTGAGTTCATTGCAATGCCAAACTAGACGGTTACAATGATAAAATAATTGCGTACCCAGATATGGTCCACTTCTTACATAAATTCAGTTAAAGATATTTAAAGTCTAGAACTAAATTATTGATATAAAAATGGTAAAAATTATTTTGAAGTTTCAACATTATCTACCATGTTTTCTTTCAAATATACACACGCAAAAGCAATTGGAGCGTGCTGTACCTAACCGAAGGCCCATCGCCTCGTCCCCTATTGATTCCAATTACTTTCTCCGTTAGAATACAAGATAGCTCAGGTGTGATGAAAAAAAGCCATGACACAGAGAACGAAGCAGAGCATCGAGAGCAGGTCAATGCTGGTGCTGCGCGCGCGCGGCAATTGTATTCCGCGCACCGATTTACTTGCTGCACGCTGCTCTTTCACTTCGCATATTGTACACACAAGTGCGCTTTTCTTTTCATTGCCCGAGTATACGCGCGATGCTCGTTTCGTTGTGCTGCTGGCGCGCAATCGCACTGCGGGCGATATACATACGCGTACACACATATACGTGCTCGTATGTAGGCATGCGCATGAATGGCAATGGGTTTTAAAACGTGGTTTTGTTTCGCCTCTGCTTGCAGAATGGAGTGGGTGGAGATCATCGAGCCGAGGACAAAGGAGCACATGTACGCCAATCTGACGACCGGCGAGTGCGTCTGGGATCCGCCACCTGGTGTAGCTGTGTAAGTTTCACCTCTCTATGTACCTTCGTGATACGGTGTACATATATATACGTCACGCTGCTGGCGCTGCTGGCACTCGCTCGCTCGATTGAATATACGTTAATCCGATGTTCTTTACAGCAGTACAAGTGTACGGTTTGTTTGTTGTGGAATTCGATTGAGAGATTTAATCGGATTGATGATGTTTATTTTTAATTTTACTTTAGCAGATGTTATGAATATTTTAAGAAGCTTTTTTGTTTGTAATTATTTTATGTCGCGTACTATCATGCTGTCTTGTGTAGACATTTTTTTAGTAAACATTATAGGCAAATGTCAGTAAGAATTACTGTGAATTCTGGCAAATCTCTGATTTTCTTGCAATATTTACTGATGTTTTACAATCGATTTTACCATTCGCATGTTCAAGTGAAAGTGTCCCACCTTTTCTTCAAATAAATCAAATAAATCTAAGATGCAAAGTGAACTTAAAATATGCAGTAAAAATATGCTAAATACGTAAATTTTAGTCTATCAATTTTCAGCATTTACCGCATATGGTAAAATTTGCCCAATTCCAGACATATTCCTAATAATGGAAATAAATTTTATTGACTTTAAATCAATTTGCCAAAACCACTTAGAAAAAAAACAACCCTTGTAGAAATCAATCTAATTCTGAGTCAGTAATCGGCCATTAATAGCTATAATTGGCCATTAATTATGGACGATTACTGGCTTGAAACGAGACTTATTTTCCCTTCTACAAGGGAATGGATCAAAGTAAACATTGTTTGTGGTTGGTGCCTTCAACCATTATGTTCCATTGTATAACTTCGTATTTTCCATATAAGAAATTTTACTCTACAGATGGCAAATTTTATCGTCTTGTACGGTAAAATTTACCGTAAATATCAGTAAAAAAAGTCGGAAAGTCGAAACGTCCCAGATTTACCGTGATTAACGGTCATTTGTTTTATAAACTTCTCTATAATTTTTATTAGAAGATATTCTGTGTACATATATATGGTTTCTTGAATTAAGGAGAATAATCTTGATTCAGATTGAATTGAAGCTTCGTTTAATATTCAGAAAAAAATTCTTCTTATTTAGTTAAATTTATTTCTTTTGATCTCATAAGAATAGTATCGGCTCTTAACGGGTTCCCTTCGACATTTATTCCAGTAGATTATTATATTTGCGACATAAATAAGTTATAGATTAAACCGTTTTGTGACACCTGAAATGGTTATTTTTCATAAAGCGAAATATCCCATTTTATATTATCGCATATTTTGCTTCGAGTTAAAGAAAAAGATAACAACCTTTTTGTATATTCAATCTTCAGTAAAACTCGTAATCTGTCAACTTGGACAGTAACAAGATAACAACTTACACCATTCAAATGGAAGGTAGAAATCGCGTACGAATTTGTTTCTAATTGATCAGATTAGGGACATAAATTAGCGATACGTGCAAAAGTTTATATTATATTCCAATACTATCCTTCTTTGCATCTGTTCCTCCTCTTCCACGCGGGAGCCTTAATGAAATTTCGAAACTCTATCATTCAATTTCACTTCGTTATACCCCTATAATCCAGTTACACGAAAAGTTCAACATTAATACACTTGACATTTGCTCGCCATGTTAATCCAATCAATTAGCATAGATTATACCTAGTATACACTCCAAAGCACAAACCATCGCTATATCCTTGCAAATCCATCCTCGCAGAGCTCAGACGACTCGCGCGTTATATACCGGTATTATACAAACATTTGCGCGTGCAGCGCAGACATGGCACAAGCAACGCTTCAAGGAATTCCTGTAAAACAGTCTCCTGTAACCCGCGATCGACTTATGCCCATGCTGCGTGTGTCGCGCGGGGCAATCTATTTAGATTAGAGAAAGTTGTCGCCTCATTGGTATATATACTTGCCATTCTCGCGTGCGCGCGCGCCTGATCCCGATTCCCCATATAAAGGCGCGCGCGCGGATTTCCTTATTCGATTGTCGGCGTCGCGATGGCGCTGCTCTGCTTGTAATTCGCGACGCCGAGACGATATTACTACACTTTCTATATCGAGTTATTATTCTTCGCGCTCTTTCTCCTCTGCCGCGATGGCGGCGCATTGTTAATTGCGATAATGGGCCGGAGGAGAAATGAAAAAAGACTGGCGTAATTACGCGAGAATGCTACCGACACTCCTGTAGACACTGTGTTTCTTTTTCGACTTTGAGTATACATGAATTAGGTGGCGTGTAAAGTGTCTTTTGGTTCGTTTCTTCCTTGTTTTCTTGTTCTCGAGGGACGTAATAGGTGCGTGATAGATAAACTGCTTATTATAGGAACTGTAGGCTTCAGGCGAGTGAAGGTTGACCTTATTTCGGAATGGTATAAGTTTTTATTTGTTACGTTCAAATGCTTTTGACGCTGCTGCTAAAATAGAACGCAGAACTTGAAAGTGAAAAGTATTACATTATTCTAACCAAATTGTTTTTAATTGCATCTTTTAGCATACTTCAAATCTCATTTTAAAGCTCATTTCATTTTTAAACATTCTTATTGCAACTTTGAAAGATAAAAGCGGCTCTTGGTGGTATAATTATAAAATTATGTTGCAACGTTGAGAATTGTTGTACAGCAATCTTACAAATTAACTAATTTGCTTGAAGATTTTCGTAATAATTTCTCGTTCTGAAATAGAAAAAAATATAAAGTTTTAGTGTAGCCTATTTTTTAAGGTCTAATCAAATAAGCAAAAAACGACATTATCGACTCGAATAGGTTTTCTGATGAAATTATAATTCTATTATTAGATAAATAGATAGATATAGAATTTATTTTGCGTTATCTTATATTAAATATGACGAAATTTCTATAGTTTCTTTCAATACCTTGCTATATTATATGTACTCAATGGTATATGACATAAAAGAATTAAATATATTTGTAGTTTGTTTTGAAAGAAATTACGTACCGTCACAGAAAGCAAACCGATATTAATTTTGCGGTATATTCAAGTTTAATTTAGTACATAAAATACAAAACAACAAAAATGATAATTAGTAAATTAGTAGACTATTAATCTGATTCCTGCATACATTTGTATTTCAGAATATATACAGGAAATTTTGTCACAAACTAATTAAACGAATTAACTTAATTGCACTTGTACCCATATCTGTACATAGCAGAAAACCTCATAACGCAATGTAATTTATCGGTGTAATTTCTTCATTTGCAGAAAGAAAACTGATAACAATCAGTGGTGGGAATTATTCGACCAGAGCACATCTCGGTTTTATTACTACAATGCAACGTCCCAGAAGACCGTGTGGCATCGACCCACCGACTGCGATATCATTCCACTGGCTAAATTACAAGTAAGCTTTTATGGTTACTAATATAATAGGTACGTATAGCTGCCGCGGTACGCTCCTCTTTTATTACTCAGGAGGAAGTTCATTACGAAGCAGTATTTTTAGATGCGTGCTTTGAAAATAAATCTTTAATACGTGTCGATTGTTTCAAAAAATAAGATAATTAAAATTTACACTTCGAGGATAATTATTTTTATTAAATTCATGTTTATATATATTTTGTTTTAAAAATATTGTTTTAGTCTTTTCTGTTTTATTTTAAATTGTAAAGCTGACACGTTGAGTGAAAGTCACCTATTTTAAACCATAAAGATTTTGATTTATTTGACAGCGCTTTTTATATTTTATAAATCCCTCTTGAAATGAATATTGATCGACAAGTCAATCATATATTTTCTATTTTAAATTAGATTATAACATAGCCACTGTATTCTGAACTTTTACTTTTATTGTACATTGCACTTGTAAAAATGATGTGAAATGTCAACAATTTGAAAGTACAAGTAGTCAGTGTTATCTTTTCTATAAATATTGCAACAGTGAGAATTTTGTATATATACAGTGCAGATTTACTAACTATATTTTTTATTAAAATCTCTGTTGGGCGACTGACAGAAGTAAGAAATAGCAACATTTTCAACGTTCAATTAGCTCTAAAAGCGTCATTATAGGTCAAACGATAAGCATTTTTTCCCGAGTCAAACGACGTATCCTATTAACATTCTACTGAATCGCAATTTCTTTAAATAATTCATCAGCCGCTACAAGAGTCGAGCCCGTGCAGGCATTAGCATTGTATTTACACGTATATAAAATACATATGAACTGCAGCAGCAAACCCATAGGATGGTCTATCCCGAGAGAGCATTCGTGGACAGTATATCATCTCCCGCGGGAACCGCGTACGACTGTACCATAACTACTACTATCACAACTGTAACTACAACTTCTGCATACGTGAATATCCACACACGCACAGTTGCGTAAAACGGAACCGAGAAAAACACGACGGGTGTTTTTACGTCATAAATATCCATTATGCTCGAAAATCCGACGTCTAAAACCGCGCTGCAGCGCGCTCTGAAATCCCGCTAAAGCTCTGTCCGTTGTGTCTTGCTCTCCCTCCTACACCCCAGCTGGTATATACCCTCAATTACGCACGAGACGTGCTCTCACACGCGTGCACAGTTAACCGCGTCGTGGTATACGTAGTCTGCTTCTTCTTCTTCATCCTCTGCGTCTTTTTTAAAGTCGGATCTCGTCACACACGAAAGGAGTAGACGTTCACTAAAAACACTATACAATGGTATCCCACGTACACGTTTACGTGCTGACACATACTCATGCATTCACGTACGACATACATACACGCACACGCGTGCACATATTACTAAAAAAAGGAAATTTGACAATCTCTTTCCATGACGTGCAATATGTACATTACTGGATTAAATTTTCGTAATTTTGAATGCATTACGGTGGATTTTATACAAAACCGACGCTTTATTGTGTATATATATATATTTATTACGTTAAATTAAAAGTTCAACACATGCATATTCAACATATGACTTTAAAATCTATAACTGCTGAGTATTAGACATAAAGCGAGCAATCACGAGTTGAGTAGAGTAATTTATTATTCCTGATGAGTTCTTCTTTCCATGATAGCAAATTTTTCTTAAACTTTTACCAATTTGGTTTTGTTAGATGCTTTCATCCGATTGATGAATTAGTTAGATTAGGTCGTTAAAAGTGCCCGTTATGCTCGGTCCCGTTGATTAGCAGTGTCTCTACTTCGACTGTAGTCAATACTTATAGGTATTTATTACCGAACTCTCAGGAACTGTGTCCGTTACGGAATGTAAGATTGCAGATCAATTTTGAGAGTCTGGAAAATTTCGAAATCCCAGCTAAACTTGGTTAATTTGAACTTTTTATCTCTAATTAATTGAATCCTACAGAGTAGCTTGCGCCATCTTGTATAACCATTTTAAACTTCGTTTGATTGGTTCCTTCATTAGAGCGCGAAATTCAAATTTTGTAAAAAAGTGTGTTACGAATTACAAGCGAGAAAAACGTGCGCTTCGCACTAGGTGGTCTTTTAGTCAAATAAACACTACATTTTTTGATCGTTATTTGAATCGCAATTCAAAATTTGCACAGTACTGCTTGGTATAAAAATTATACTCTAACCGCAGTGGTGTCTCTTTTTGTCCAGTGCACTTAGCAGTTTAATTTAAAACTCGATTTTCCACATACACACACGCACTCACATGCACACTGCAGTCTATGTACTTGAAGCATCAGCATAAAACAAGAAGAAGAACAAGAAGAAGAAGAATTATAAAAGTCAAAGGAGGTGGCGGTAGCCAGTAAGTGCGGCTAGCTATAGAGACTCCGACCAAAGCCTCGTCTTCGTCGTCTTCATCGCAGCAGCAGCAGCTCAGCAAGAGAGTCTCTCTCTCTCTCTCTCTCTCTCTCTCTCTCTCTCTCTCTCTCGACTCTCTCGTTTGGCCGTCCCAGCATACCCACACATCCACACACATACCTCCACACAAGCTGCGAAGCGCTATAAATAGAGTCGACCGCGGCAGCGGCGAGCTCCAGCTCCGGGCTGGAGAAGAAAAACTCTGCTTTATATCATATACCGTACACTAGCTGCTGTTGGCTCCTGCTGCGCGTCCTTATAATACCAAATGCTACTGCAGTAGCTGCACAGCCGAAGCTGAAGCTGAAGCTCTACCTCTAGCTCTATCTCGTGTTCCTCGCGAGGAGAGCACGTACACACACACACACACACACACACACGCACACACGTGTATGTACGTGCGGCGGCGCGTTAAGTAGCGCTGAAAAGCAAAGTGCCAGATGTTGCGGCGATGGCTATAAGGCATCATCATCAGCAGCATCGCATCGCATAGCATCGCATCGCATGCCGGCCAGGCATTAGGGCGCCACCTGCGAGCTGCTGCTCTCTTCTTCGCTTCCTTACAATACTTGTACCAGACCTCAGCCCTTTCGCCTTCGTCCGGTGCAGTTTGTGTGTGTGTGTGTGTGTGCGTGCAGCAGCGGGAAAATTGACATTCACGCGATTCTCGCTACGGCGTGTGTAAGTATACGCGCACGCGAGCTGCGGATTCGAGAGTTACGTGTATAGCTAGCTGTGTATATAGTGGTGAAGGAGAGTTTGGCCGGTCGGTCGTGGTGTTTTGTGTGCAGTGCGCGATACGAGGCGGATGTAGGCTTTTGGGCGGAAAACGAAAGTGCCTCGATTGAGTGCGACCGCGGGGTTGGATTATATATACCATATAGTGCATGGCCTTGGAATGGAGCGAGGGGATCGACTTGAGTTGTTTTCTTATGAAGGGTTTTTCGTTTGGAATGCTCGAGATTAGCTCGTGATTTGTGCGCGGCCTCGTTGATGTATGGGGTGTGGTTTTTTTGATTGTAGCGGCGGGTTCCTTGATTTATCGGCGAAGTTGCGGCGTCATTCTTGTTTGTTGATTTCGAAGATTGCGCCCTTTAAATCTTCGGTCGGTCTTTGAGAGCCAATAAGACAATTGAAAATCAATGTAGCGCTGCGTTTGTTATGTGTACATTAGTTACATTGTACAACTGCATTAATATTATAATGTAGCATGTGCTAAAAATATGCTGTGTTAAATATTCAGTTGGACGGCTATAATAGTGCGGATGGATGGGTCAGAATTGATTTTCAATTACAGCGCAGTGTACTCGCTAAGGTCGTGAGGTTTAAAGGTTGGCATTACTTTTTTGAACTGTTCAATTTGTTAAGCGTTAAGTGGACTGTCGTTACACCGACAACGTGGTTTAAATAGTTTTTTAGCGATCGATTTGTGAAAATGTAATTTAGGTGTTCTAGTTTTGTTTTAGAAAGAAATATTGTTCGAAGATAATTTGAAACTGCAATTATACTTTAAAATAGTACGTTTAGTCGCATCTTTTTACAGAAGTCGAAAGTAATTGGATCTCCTTTAAAGTTGTTTATCTTGCCGTGCCTTCGACAGGAGTTGAAAGTAGATATCTGTTTTCTTTGATGGTCTGATAAAGTTCTTGTAAGCAATATTTTCTCTTTTAGTTGTAAAGAAATTATGAAATTTTGAGAAAACTCTTGCATTCATGGTTTTAATCTTTAATTTAAAATACTTACCTATCGTTAGTATTAAAAATGCTCTGATTTTACTCCAAAATAAAATACTTCCGAAGATTTATATAGACAGTTCGTACATTTTATATTATTCAATCAAATTGAGTGATGCATTAAACTCGTCGACATTTTAATCCGACACTTTAAACTTCTTTTAAATCAACGCATTTTTCGATACTCTAATTTCAATTTGGTACTGATATACAAAGATGCTTATATATGTCAGCTGTTGAATGTGATTGATCTTCTTTAATAATGCTGAGCACGTCTCGATGTGAGAGGTTTCTTGTAACGTAATATGTTTTTGCTCATTACGCTAATTAATATAATGATTGAAAGAACGTATTCATATTTGGAAATATTTTACACTCATAGGGTTACTTTGTACGTGCTTGTTATTTTTAGCTTCTCTTTTTATTAAACTGTTTATTTTTGCATCTTTGGCGACTAAGTACATCTTTTGTCAGAAAATCATTGTAAATAGAATCGCGTACCTTTATAATTATTAAGCTTCTATTCTTTGAACTGCTATAGCAAATAATTTTATTTTCTATCATTGTTTCACTTCAAAGAAACATTGAAAAAACTATTATTCAGTCTAGTAAACATTGACCAATATTAAACGGTTTATACATTCTATCGAAATTTAATTCTTCAAGTCTATAACACAGATTTTTCAATTGCCGATAAATGTTTCCACTTATACGCTCTAATGGAAAACTGATGTCACTCCAATACTCGACCCATTAAACCGAACAATGGTCCCATTTCCGAATTGACCATCCACGTGACATTTCGATTAATCGTTTTGAAACGCTTTATTGCAGACCCTAAAGCAGAACACGGAACCGGCCAATAGCATCGGCGGCGGCGGGGGCGGGATGGACAGTCTAAAGTGCGCCGAGCCCAAGAGGAAGGAGACTGTATCGACTCAGACGCAAACACCTACGGTTGGTCGATCAGGACGCTTTAATCACCACGAAAACCCTAGTCTTGCTACCACTTTGGTAATTTGTTTATTTTCTTTTCCTTTCCGATTATAGTTTTATTTCGTGAGTACCAGAACTTACGGCCAATATAATTATATTGATATGAATTGTTCCTGTAGTTGTATTTCAATTTCAATTTTGTCATTTTTGTTGGTATTAATATTTTTTAATCCATTATTATTACTTTCGTTAAATGTTTTACATAACGGGCATGCTATTATCTACTGATATTGGAAACAAGCCATTAATGTGTTTGCTTACGTCCTTCTGTGTCCTAATTAAACATTTTAAAGTACTTATATTTATACCTGTATATAAATATCCAAGTTAATGCTAGTTATTTTTTAATTCTACCATATAGATTTATCGTATATTTCATTTAGTAATATTTTGATTGCTTTTATCGGTATATTTCATTTAGTATTATGCCTGTTCATAAAAATAACAATATGTCGTATAAATGTACCGTAAAATATGCCGTATGAGAAAACAGAATTTAAATCTATGTATAATACAGCTTTAAAACTCTTATCTTGGCTTTATTGCACATTTTATCGATCCATTTAATGTAAAAACTATTTTATGCGATGATAAGCAAATAATAGTTTCATATTAGGAACAAATAAAAATACTTACTACGAGGATAAAACGCAATTCTTAAACGTTATATTTTTACCTAATGACCCTTGAGAGATTTTTATATGGAGCGATTATACTGCAGAAGCAGAAATGGTGAAAGGATGATAGAGTACTGTTTACCAATATTTTTTCAAGCGCATGCAAACGTAAATCTTTTTAAAATAATACTGGGAAATTAAATAATAAATTAAAAATTACACTGAGAAAACCATATCGTAAATTTTATATCGTAAAATTATGACATCATAAATTTTTCGATTCATACATCGTAGATCAAATTCCATTCCATCAAATGCTGTAAAATCATGAGCATGAAATCTACACGTAATATTTCGTCTATTAAGAGGAATTAAACTATTTAAAATTGCATTTTTAATGTAGAAATTAAGATTTGAAATTGTTAATTTTACGATATCATATCGCATGTGACGCTGAATAATTATGATATCGATACGTACATTTTTACGATATGATGTTGCGTGACTTGCGATATATATTGCGTGAGTTACGATATAGTTTTCTCAGAGTATCATTAAAGTGATTGTAAATTATTTTGACTCTTTCATAGAAACATCTGCTTCACAAGAAACAGCTTAAAACTAAGTTTGTTGATTAGTAGAAGTATATTTACAAAGGTTAAGTAGAATGAGTCTAGATTGACAAGACGTACATATATGAGTCAATTTTCAGATAATTTAACTTTTCTTGTATAACTGATAGCTGAAATCTTCTAAAGATTAATTTGAAGCCAATAATAAGAGTACATTGAAAGTAGTTTTTCGTTTTCTTCAATTACGTATACGGGCATTATGCCCAAGAGCGGCTGTTGCTTTAAGAGGTACGCGTTTACCACTTGAGCCATCAACCGTCCCGTTATTATTATTATTGTTATATTATTATTAGTGTTAAAATTAAAAAGAATGTATACTTTTATCATGAAAAATCTTATGATTTATTTTTTGTTTAAAAACAACATGGAAAGAAAATTTCGGTGGGACATCAAAGCTGAATCGCTAGAACGTTTTAGGTAAATCAGCTAATTTTTATTTGGATTAGCAAAATTTATTCGATATAGAGTGATTATAACTAAGTGATTTTTTTCGGTAAAGGATTTGAGTCCAGGTAGAGTGATGTACCTATCTCTTCAGGAAGTGGAATAGTAAACTTTTAGCATATTACATATATGCTTATTACAGATATCAGTTACAAGAAAAGTAAAACCACTCTAGCTTCGTGAAAAGAAAATTCTTTATGGGTAAACTGAAATAAATAAAAATCGGTTAGAAGACCTTGGTTGTACACATCACAAGGGCTAGCAAGGTTCTACCCCTTTAATAGTCAAGTACTATACGGTTCGCCCTTACAAAGCGTAGCACACTTCAGATTTCTCAAAACCCTAGTTCTTTACCGAAGCTTCTTAAAAAGTTAGCATTTTTCAGATTTTCTGCTAGTTTTATCCGAGATATTAAAAGTTGTCAATTTTTGTAGGAGGCTCCTAAGAAGAACAAGTATTTTTCAAGAAATCTGAAATGTGCTAGTCTTCGTAAGGAGCATCGATATAAGCCTACAAATACAGTAATGAAAAAGTGAAACACATCTCCACCATCCTCACCAACAAACGCTACATCCAAAAATCGCCAACGAATCAAAAATTAACCCACCAATCCCCCATCATCATAATCCAAAAAAATTCCAGCAAATCGGCGCTTGCAAGCCGCACAGTCCCTGCGGCGTCGTCGTCGGCCCGGACGTTCTCCTACAGCAGCAGCAGACCTCGCCCCCGTCGCCGTCGCCGTCCTCTCGCCGTCACCACCACCACCACCACCATCACCACAACAACAGGCACCAGCACAGGCACAACGAGCCCCAGGCCCAGCCAGCCCAGCAGCAGCAGCAGCAGCAGCAGCAGCAGCAGCAGCAGCCTCAGCCCCAGCAGGCAGTCCTGCACCAGCATCAGCAGCAGGCCCCGCAGATACCCCAGCAGCCGCCGCCGCCCCGACGCCATCACAACCACTCCCAGGACTCGGGTCGATCGAGCGACAGCTCCGTCTCCCACAGTCGCACCTCCCTCGAGTCGGGGAGCTATCGGCTCCTCGACTCGCCCCACCGGCATCATCACCGCTCGCCCAATCAGCCCCCACCGCCGCCCATCAGCAGCTCGCACTCGCCGCTGCAGTCCCAGAGTCAGTCGGTGCACACGGTGAGGAGAATGTGGGCTTTGGAAGTGGGGGGTGGTATAAGTGTTCAAGTGACGGGGGAATGACTGTTGGTTCGACGATGAGATGTGTAATGGGGGGTATTTGGTAGTGTGGAGACTGGAGGGGTGCTTTCCGTCAGGTCCTGTATGCTGATAATTGTTATGTTTGTAGTTGATTCCAAAATAGTTTATTTGGAAGAGGCAACGGTAATTGATAGATCAATACAACTTTATATGTTAAATAACTAATTTTATTTAAGGGCTAACATTATTTAGTAGAAGAAGAGTAGGAATTTGTAAAATGAATAAAATAAAAGACGTGTTCAAACCCTTGAGTGCCGAAAAAATAATCAGAAGCATGTTTTATTTTATCTTCATTATATTTAAATTATTAGCTCATAGCGAAAAAATTATAATAGATAAAAGATGTATTTTCGTGAGTTATAAAACTTTTGCTTAAGGTATTTTTACCGAAAATCTAGTCTGTCAAAGATACTCGTCAAATAAAGTACTAACAAATCTCTCATGGCAAAGAGTCTTCGTCATCGTCATTCAAGGGGTTAATAATTATATTAGAAAGTTTTGAAAAGTGTATAAAATAACTGTAAAAATTATATTGAATGAGTTTATATATATACATGAATGTTAAAGGGCTAGAAAAATATATTTTAAGTTATCACTAATTGAATTTTAAGTGGAGTCTCACATAAATAAACTGAAGCTTTCCTAATAAACTAAATACTGTAGTAAAAGTCTGGGCACTCTAAACTAACGGGATTTGGCGAACGAGTACTGCGAAATTGATCTAACCTAACTGATCCATCAATCGGGTAAAAGCACCCGTCTTCTAGGACATAGCCTGGAACTAATACCTACTGGAAGAAAAAAGTGCCCGACTTAACTTGACTGCTCCCACCAATCACAGAAAAGCATCGCAGCCTTTTTTTAATACTACCCGTTTCCGATTTTCCACAATATCCGTTTTTTCACAGTGTTCGCTTTTACAGTGCTCAGACTGTTACTGTTATACAATACTTGCCACATAAAAATTTAATTCTTTATGATTTTTAATTTTAATAACTTAATTAGTTATTCATATATAATGTTAATTTCGAACATAAGCGTAAAAATAAAAGCAGATTTTAAGGTCACTGTCTGCATCACTCCTTAAATTATTTTCCGATTTATACTGATATTTTGACCGTCAAACTTGCCGACGAAACGTGCCCTTAAAAGCCAACACACAAAAACCGTTCAAATTTTCAACCGAACAGAGGCCGCAGGGTGGCGGAACCATGGAGATGCGAGGACACAGTAAAAGCGGCACTCTAGAGGCTACGAAGAATCAGAAGAGCCTGCCGCCTAGCGAACCACCCCCGCCGCTAGGCTTGTCGCTGTCCACGAGTACGCCGTTGTTCAAGAAGAAGACGTTCGCCGAGCCGCAGAGGGAGACCAGGCGCGACGTCAATTTGGACTTTGAGAAAAGCAAGAATGGTAAGTTGGCGATTTGTCTGTCGTTATTCTTTTCTACTGTGATCTGTTTATCTGTACAGTCTATTCTGAAAATACTTTTTGTGTGTGATCTTAAGCTCCTGCGTTTCTAATTATTCCTAGTGGATTCTTAAAGGGTTATACCTAGTTATTCCAGAGTAGCAAATCTTTTAGATTTTTTTGAAAAAAGTACAAGTGTTTTTTGAAAAGGTGTTTTATGGCGAGATATGTCGTTTTTTATGTTTAATTTATATTAAATAAATTAAAAAATTTCTTAGTGTAATAATTTATTTTGTACCTAATCGAAGGAATTTCTGTAATAAAATTTAAAACAAAGTGATTTTGATTTTTAATGATAAAAGATGGCATAACATTAAAATAATGACAAATGAAAAATTTGGATTATGGATTATATTTTTATATCTTAAACATTGTTAACTTTAAATACATTGTTTCAAGAAAAACTCGTTTAAAGTTTCAAAGGATGATTGTACCTAATATAAAAATTTGTCAATAATAGTCTATTTTTCCATCAATTAACTATAATCAGATAAACTTGAAATATTGAGAGAGTATTTCTAAAATTATATACTTTCAGAAAATGTAATTTTAGATACATCGATTTTATTTTATTTTATGCCTAGGTATAACCCCTCAAAAGAGAATTTCAAACTATAGCGTACATTACAGTATTAAAGAGAAACGTTGTTCATACGTAGAAACGTATAGTGGATGCTGTTATTTTTGTATATATACGGAAGTACGTGTACCACATACCACGAGAAATTGCTAAAAATCCGAATGTGCGTACGTCCTATATTTTGTCCTGTTTTATGTGTATCTATTGTGTGCCAGTGTGCAACGCCATGTAAACAAAAAAGACTACAGTATGCAGTACGGTTAAATTACTACATTCCACACTCGAGTACACTCCGTATACTATTATGTACGCTATAGGAAAATTTTTAATATTTTTTTCTGTGAGGGAACTAATCGATGCTGGTATGAGTAACAGAGTGGAAATAGTTTGTAAAAGACAAAGAGAAAAAATGTAGTTCACTTAAAATAATAATATAGCAAATAAAAAATACTTTTTAAAAACAAATTTAAGCATCCTGTATTATTTTAATCAAGAAATTTGTAAATATCTAAATATTTGCATCACTGTTTTTCCAGAAAAATGAAATCTATAGATTCAATGTCTCTACAAGATTAACTTTTATATTTTAAAAAATGATTTTGAACACAACGTGAATATTTTGTAAAGATTATTAAACTTCTATGCAATTCGAGAAAGTGAAAGGAAAACTCAAAGATGTTTCAAAATAAAAGATGTAAGAGAGAACTAGAGAAAGTGAAAGACAACTAAAAAGCATCGAAAAAATTATTTTAATAGGTCAAGCTTTCTGAATTAATAAACTTGTTTAAATAATTTATTTAAAATAAACTTGTAGTAGCAAAATTATTTTGTTATACTTAATTGAAATAATTTTTTTTATATTTTAGTTTATCGTGCTTTATAAAACAAATAACTTATTTTGTATTGTAAGAATTTAATTTCTTTTATCAAAGATTAAATTTATACTTACTTCTAACTGAATAAGATTTTTTATTTTATTGTAAATTTATTCATACTTATTTACTCTATCTACTTATTATATCTGACTATTAAACTTTTACTACTTAATCTGATCAGTTCAGATTTATATACTTTTTATACATTTCCAAAATTTAAATTGCTTTTTTTCTTAACCTTACCCAGGAATCAGAAATTCAGAATTTCGCGAGATATTAGAAGCTGCACTAAGAGGAAAGTACGGTATTCGTAATTATAAAAAGTACTAGTGTAACATTTCATCATGTCATCGCAACGGAAGTATACAGTTGCTTCATAAATCACTTATAAGAAAAAAATGCGAACTAAAGTTACAGATCATCTGAAATATTTAGATCATCAACTCATAGATTAGATTTGTAAAGTGTTTTGTTCTTGTTGAAAATATTAGACATAGGTATAAATTCATTTATTTTTTTAATTATACCTTCAAATTTAAATGTAAAATATTTTGTAATCATTCATCAATTCCACTGTTTATTCTATTTTAAGATAGAGAGTAGTCTCAATATTAAATATCTCAATAATTGCAGAAATAACAATTTTGAGAAAAATTGGAAACAAGTTGTCTTTGCAATTAAAGAGATTACAATCGTTGCCTTTTTATTTTATAATTTTACACATACGCATAGATGTTTCTTTATAATTTGCAAACATTGATAATCATTGCAATGTGTTCATGGAAGAAAGAAAGTTACCACATAAATGTTATTGACATTCTTCAAATAATCAAAGGCTAAACTCTAAAGTACCATTTCATCTTTTCGACGTTATCATTAATTTCAAAGAAATGGTTTCTTGAATCAAGAAGAATAATCTTGAATACTTTGCTATGACGAAAATCGTTGTGAACCGAAAATTTTTTAAATAAAAGAAATTATTTTGATTAAAAAATAATCTTGATCTTCCAATATTTTACGAAGATTCAATTGAAGAATATTCTACTTGAGTTGTAACGATTACTTTTGTATATGTAAATCATCGGGGTAATTCTTTATAGTTCAAATATACGAAGTATAAAAGCACAAATTGTGTGCAATTAAATCTTGAAGAGGATGGCAAAATAGTTATCGAATCGTCGTCAAAAGGTATTTCTGATCCCTAATAGAAATTAGTCTCATTCCGAGCCGGTAATCGACCATCAATGGTTTTTTATAGCTATAAATGGCCGATTACTGCCTTAGAATTAGATCTACCAGAGATCAGTTGCTAAATAAATAACTAAGTCACATCAGCTATTGTAATTAATACTATATTATATAACTGTTATATGTTGACATCTTATAATATTCCTGTTCAAATAATTTTTCCATTTAATATAAAATAAATAATATTTCTGAAATTGTAGTTTCTTGAAATTAAGATATTTGAATATTCTCAATTTTTGCATTTATCTAACCGGGCATTCATAGAAAAAGCAATCGCTCTCCTCGATTCAAGACACCATTTCCCCGTCTCTCTCATCGCAGATGCGTGTTCAATCACAAATACTCCCCAACCCCTCCCCCACCCCGTCAAAAAAACCAATTCTTCGCTTCCTCCCCACAGGTCGAGTGGCTGCCCAAGAGAGCGTCAGAAGCGTGTACTCCCAGCCCCCGGACTCCAGCAGCACGTCGCCCTACCGCGAGTCGGGCGATCGCAGCTTCCGCCAGCAGGAGCCGGCACCCACCTACCGACCTCCACCTCCCGACATCCAACAACAGCAGCAGCAGCAGCAGCAGCAGCAGCACAACTTTGGCTACAAGTCGCAGAGCGACAAGTATCGCTCGCTCATGGAGAGCAGCAGCAGCGGCGGCGGGGGAGGCAGTGGTCGCTACCAGCGCGAGCCGCACCGCGACCGCGTCAACAGCCTGGACAAGTCGAACCCGGCGTATTACGGGGGTGGCGGTGGCTCGGTGCACGCGCGAAATGCGAATAAGCAGCAGAGCGCCGATGGCACCGGGAGCATCGGTAGGAGGCATCACGGATGCTCCGTATCGCTGTCGGAGGCGAATGTCAGGTTGGTTGGGATGGGATGTGGTGGAGTTGAAGTTGAAGGGGGAGTTGAAACGTGGGATTTCTTATGAGGAGCACTTGTTTTGGAGATCTAAGGCATTACATGATTTTGGTAAGAATTAGTATCTCTCCTCATTGTAACTCTGCGTGAATTTACGCCAGAAGAATGACTCAAAAGATACTGCAAGAAGCTCTGTTTCGTATCAAACATTAATCTGAACTAAAGTTATTAATAATTGAAGATGGTGGCTGAAGATGCATGGATTTTCGAGGAAATTCAACTGTTTTAAATTCATACATTTTTCATATATTTCAGTCACGGTTTTCAATTGTTAATAGCTTTGAACCAGATTGATATTTTTAATTTGTATACGAAACAAAGTTTAATTTAAGAGTTTGTAGTGTTAATACATGCAGACTTATAATGATAAGAAGGTACTTTACTTGACTAAAATTATGCGCATTTGGGATTTAATGGCTTACATCTCGATGAAAAGCGCCCATTACAATAAATTACTCATGCTAATAGACTTCAGTTTTAGGTAGCAAAAAAGACCTCCCAAAGCCTTATTAAATGATATTTCCCGGATGTATATCACTTTCCTTGTCAAACATGAAATATATCTAAGATGCATGTATCTAGATACGTATCTAGATACAAAAAGTATCTTCTTTGAAAATTCAAAATTATATATACAAGTTTAAAAGTATATTTGTATCTTTTGTCAAAACTATCGAGATACTTTTTATCTTCATTTATCAGTGCCCAGCGCGTTGCTACATAACTCAGCATAACTAAAAAATAAAACAACAAATAGCATTCTTTTATCTTACATCAATAGATATTGCATCACGAGCCAGAATTGTAAAAAAAATTAATACACTTGAATAGTTTATAAATTAAGTCCATAAAGTTTTTTACCTCAAATTTTATACTTTTTTATTTTATTTTATTTATAATCAATGGGCAAATTGCCCTTTACAAAAATGTTTTTAAAAGTCAAATTTTCTTAGGTATTTAAAGATGTCGACTTGAATAGTCATCACTAAAGTACTAAGAAATATTGCTAATTATTTTATTTTTCAGGGAAATGTACGGTGCCATGATGGCCGAGCGAAACGATCCGGCAAAGAATCTGGCGGTTAGGTCTGGTCAAGGTACTGGAAGCAATGTGGCCAAACAGAGAAGCTTTGATGTTATGGCGGAGCGAGATTCGAGTAGAGGAGACAGGGAGAAAGAGTTCAGGAGAGCGGTGACGTGCAATAATTCCGTAGACAGTGAGTATTCAAAATGAACTTAACGAAGTTGGCGTTTTATTATTAGAAGCCAGTGATGTGTAGACTCTTTGTTGATAATACACCTGATCGTAATAATAAATAAATAGTCAAGTAATAAGTTTCTTGGATATTATATTGGATACAATTTATGTTTGAAAATAATATTTACATAGATAAAAAAGTCTAAAAATAAATAGTTGTGACATAAGAATTAGATTTTGTTTTTAAAATAGAATTTTATATCGCAACATTTTCATCGGAAGGTAATTTAATTAAAATTTATAATACATAAATCTGTTTTCTAAAACTTTATGTCTATTAGGAAGCATTTACATATATGTATATTTCTTCCTCGGAACAGGTTTGATCCAGCAGCTCTAGTTTTGATTCTTTTTTAAGTTAATTAGCAAATTTGTATGCTGTGGAAACATATTATAATTTTACTATTGTCTTAAAATAGTCTTAATGATAGATTAACATTTTAAAGTTATATTATTCAAAACGGTTAAAAAGAATTAAGAGATACATTTACTTTTTTTAAACACACGTGAAATTGGGCATTAAAAGACTTATTTTTAAAAAATATTGTAGACCAACAATAGGAAAGATTATTAGTTTTCGATGCATATTTTAAACTTTTCGAGTTTTCATGATATTTTTAAAATTGAAGAAAATATACCTATATATTGTAGAACTTTGAAATTCCCGTGACATTATTTCATCGGACATCTTTCTAAATTTTAATACATCAGATCCTTTAATAAGTTATAAGTTTAATAATGTTAGTTTTCTTTTTAAAATACAAAAAGTAATATACGTCAGCTTATTTGCCATCTTTACAAGGGCGTGTAAAATGTGCCACATTTTGCTCTATAAAGAGAAAGCAAGTTTATAGTAATTACTTATTATACGTATCTGGTAATATTACATTTTGTAAACTATATGTCATGCAGATTATGAAAATTATTTGGATTAGTTGAATAACCCTTTTAACTCCTTTTTTATACTATTAAAATGCAATTCAAGCGCCAAAAATTGTGAAAGTTGTCAAAATTTTCGCTACGTAATTAATCCTTAAGTGTGTTTTTAATCTTCCCTGGGGTGTACAAAAGGAAAAATGTAGAATTAAAGTGCATGAAATAAAAAGAAACTAATAAATTTTGCCAATTTTACGCTCCATGAGGGCAAAATACGCAATTTTTACACATCCTTCTTTCGATCACTAAATAAATTTTGTATTCTTCCCTACTGAATTTCTTATTAAAAAAAAGCTCGTCCCGCATCACACATAGAAAACAAATATCACTGGAACTAAAATTTTCTACTAAACCAGCGATTTTGTCGATGTCTCAATTCTAACACCGGCTAATCTCACACTGAGAAAAAGGAATGGGTCTAACATCAATACTTTTATATTCATATGATAACTATACCGGTATTGCTCGAGTAACCGTACATATTGCTGCCGTAGCTGTATTAGGGATACCGGTGATATTGTATGGCTGTCATAGCAAAATAATATTGCTGTGAGAACAAGAACAAAGTATTGTTACAGCAGCAATACGCAGTTTAGTTCAATCAACCAGTGCAGTTCAATTCATATATCTCGCTATTCCAGCCAAACAGTTTTCTTCCAAGCGAACCACAATAGAATCGTATACCGAATCATAATAATTCTACACAATTATCAATCTCAAAATCCCCCGAAAAAAATCACAAACGCTCTCCCCACTCACAAACCACTTACCTCCCACCCCCCAGATACTCAGCAGCCCCTGGCCCGCAGCTTCAGCTTCGTCCAACAGCAAAAGCAACTCCAGCAGCAACAACAACAGCAACAGCAGCAAAAACTCAGCAAACAGTCCTCGCGTCGTCGCGACCGCGACGACGACTCGATGCACGAGCGCTACCTGATGGCCCAGGGCCTGGACACGTCGCAGCAGCGACTCAGCAGCGCTAGCAGCAGCAGCGGCAGCAGCAGCAGCGGCAGCCAGGGCAGCGACAGCAGCGGCAGCAACAGCGCCGAGCCCGCCGACGAGTGCGAGGAGCAGCAGCAGCAGCAGCAGCAGCAGCCGTTGCTGGTCGTCGAGGATGGCAAGAAGAAGCGCACCAACGGCAATCCCAGTCCGCCGCCCTCGCCCTTCTACGGCAATCTACTCGTGGACCCGGATCACCTGCTGCCACTGCAGCACTATATACTTCAGCAGGCTAAACTCTCTGGTAAGTGGGTTTTCTTTTTGAGTTTTTTTGATTGTAGACGTGTGGCACGTTTGTTACGTTAAAGCTGTACGATCAGAGAATGTACATCATTAAGTATAGAGCATTTTTTATTAATCAATTTTTTTTTATATAATAGATTGTCCATAGCTGAAACCCGATTTTTAAATAATAATTCGGGAACGAAAGGGTTAAAGGTGGATTTAGCGTTTGGTGCCGTATTAAGTATGGGGGCTTCGTGTGGGGTTTTATACTTTTGAATAATATTATTTTACGCTACTTGGAGTAGAAAGCTAAACAAATTTGTTTCTTACGTTTTATTTGATCCATTTTTTACGTCTCTGAATACATTAAAACCCGAGTTTGCTTACTTTTATCTTAATGTTTACTTTGATTTAATCGTTAATCAATGATTTTTCAAGTTATAACAATATTATTTTTTATAGAATGAATAGCAAGTATATTCTCTTAAATTTTTAACTATATTTATAAATTTTAAAAACTAGCTGAAGCCACTTTATTGTTTTAAAAGGAAAATTTTCTTAGTACATTATAGCGTTATTTATTAAGTACTTAATTTCTTACCCAATAGCGAAGAAAGCTAAAATTGAAGTAAAAACGCGAAAAGTTCTGCATCCAGAACTTTATTACTAACTTTTGAGTACACTGTAGCGCATAATGGATGTTTTAAAAACATTGAAGTATTATTTGATTAGCTGTGTTAAGATTTTTTAACTAATACAATTATTCCTCAGAACGTTCTTTATAATGTTTTTTTCTTTATTATAAGAAAAGTTTTTGTTTAATAATTAAGTAAAACGACCTTATTTAGGAAGCTATGTATAGGGAAGCTTTATATCTCAATTTTAGAGTTGTAAAATTATCTATGCTACATACTTTTAAGATGTAGTCTAAATTATGAGATATTTGTACGAAAAGTTGTAAAAAATTATCAAGAATATTTAAAAAGACATTAAATTATATTTTTATTAAAATCCCACACCATTCTATAGTTCTTTATCATTTGCTTTATCGCGAATGTTTCCTATAAAAAACTCCATTCTTTATGACTTTTAGTTTGGTGCAATTTATCTTGTTTATGACTTTATGATTTACGGCTTTTCCCGATTAATACAGCAGGTGTCTTTATGCATTATGGATATGATATGTAGTTTCTGAGCACATAAAATTTAAGAGCGTAGTTTTAGAACCTGATTCATTATTCTTCATAAGTGATTTTGAGGAAATTGCAAAAAAGTTTTTCAGCTTTCATAGATTGAATTTTTGAATAAATGGTTTTTTGACCAACATTAACGAGTTAAACAGATTAAAGAAATGTAATGAAATATATTCCAATAACTATAATACAATTTAATATATAAATATATTAATCTGTTACAGGTTGTTATAAATTCGGCGATCCACTTTTAGTAGAAGAGGGTGATGACTCTTTGGACGAGGAGGGAGGTAGGGGAGCCGAGCTTCACGGAAGAGCGGATGATGACTCTGATGATCAGTTCGCAGATGACGAGGCAGCTAGTAATCAAGGAGATTCGTCGAGTCAGGAGTACCTCGAGGATCACTACGCAGGTCAGTTTCGTTATTTATTGATTAATAAAGCACATTCATTAAGAAATTGGAACATTTTCTTGGTATAGATTACCAATTTATTTTATGAAAGTTAGCATCCATATGTTCATTGAATAAGCTGAAAAAGAATACATTTACAGTTAATATTGATTTACTGTTAGTAACTATATTAAATATAATAATGTTATTTATTTAGTATAAATTTGGTTACAATATAATGCATTTGTTGCTTGTGAAAGAATGACGTATATTTTTCTCGTTAATTACTAAATGTACTTTTAAACCTATTCATTTTAAGGAGAGGCTCTGCGATATTTTCTTTATATGTTACAAGATATCTTAATTTTGCAATACAGATTAAATTTTCAAATTCTTTGCAGACCATGATTTTGTGTATGATGAGAAACGTATTTCATGTACAAAAAGAGCTCAAATCTCTCTCACAATGTACGATTTCATTGAATAACTGATTTTAACTTAAAATGTTTCTTATACATACTAAATGAATGAATCTTAGCTCAAATTCCATATTTCTCCATTTAAAAAGCATCAAGCTCTATATGAAATCAATTCACCTCCGAAGTCCCAAAGCCCCAAAACTCAGCATCTCTCTCGTTCCCCCACCAGACTTAGGCAACTACGACACGGCCGGCCTAGCTACTTACTACAACACAGCGGACACTCTAACCAGGCCACAAGCCACGCCGCCCCCGCCGCCGAACATCGTGTCCCAAGCGGAAGCGCGCGAGAGCATCATAGCCACGAGGCCGATCTCCCTGCCGACCCCGACCGTGATAACCGGGCGCAGCAGCAGCGGGGGCATCGGCATCGGCGGCGGGGGCATCGGCGGGGGCAACCTCGTCCACCACCCGGGCATGGGTGGCTTCGGACTCAGCGGCCTGAGCGGCACCTGCGTCGACACCACGGACTACGACGAGGCGCGCAAGGACGACGGCAGCGGCGGAGGCGGAGGAGGTGGTGGCGACATCGAGAAGTACGCACAGGACAATCTCAATCTGAACTGCGGCAGGCCCAAGGGCTTGAGACTGCTGTTCCGCAAGAAGTTCAGCGTCAGGGATATACTCAGCTGGAGCAAGGATCCCATTCCCCAGCCGATGCTGGTGGTCGTGGATGGGGAGAAGCTGCTCAAGCGAGAGGCTTGCAATCTTTTCCGGCTGGTGCAGGTTTGTGTTGTTGGGCTTTTGACTGCTGGGGTGGTTCGTTTGCGAGTATTTCGGTGTGTATGAAAATTTCGACTGAAAAAGATTTCTTTTTTAGAAGATTTTCAGATACGGAGTCACTTTTCTTTTTACTGTGATGGAATGAGGTAGAAAATGTGATCTTGGAGTTTGATTTTATTGATTTAGTAGGTTTTAGTTATTTACCTTTTTGTAGTCGAAAATCGAATCTATACATAAATAGTTACTTTGCTAGTAATGGATAAATGTACACAATTTGTATTCATAATTTGAATTTAATTTTTCTATAAATACGCGTCACTGTAAGTATACAAAAATCTTGTTATGTTATAAAATTATGCTGTGTAATAATTATTCTCTTAGCACTGTTAAATACTTAATTTTCGTACGCAAATGGATATTAACATATAGCTTGTGTTAATTGAATAATAAATAATTATTACATTTGACAGATTGTATTTAAGAGCATCTAATTATATAGATGATAGTTTATAATTTTATATAAGTATTAATTGTTTTAAATTTATTTTACTTGTGAATCGTTAGAAATTGTACTTTTGATAAATAAAAAGATATGATGCAATATCTGTTATACTGAACGTTAAAATCTCAGAAATAGAATACATTTTTTATACGAGAAAAAGAATCATATTTCTGCTGACTTGTGTTACACGTAAATATATTATAACTGAAATTCATATCTCTTAAAAATGGTGCGTGATAAAAATAATGCAATATTTCACATAAAATTACAAAAAATGATCTCAGAAGTTTACTAATTTTTAAAATATATAAAATATATATTTGTATTTTTTATTTGTATCATTTACACCATAATGATATATTTTATACGTTTGTAATTACATACATATATAAAAATTATTTATTCCATCCAAAGAAAATACAAAATTTGCTCACTTTGTGAATGTTGCATATTTAAGCAGAAATATCGAAACCTTATTAAAAGTGGTTTGAAAGTTCATAGATTGCCATTTATTTTACTTTGACATAAGTATGTAGATTGCTGATATCGTGAAAATTAAGTTACCCATATTTGAGAACCTACATGGAGTTCACGAAAAAACATTTGTCAAAAGCAAAGCATTAACATTTTTGAGCCTTAAAAGACCTGGGTCTTTGACATTTTTAAGTCGAATGAATGTTTTGAATGAAAAAGAGCGGATTTTGCAACGGTTAATTTGACGAGTAACAATTCCACCCCAAGTTTATATAAAAAACTAGTACATACAAAACAAAAGTAACACTCGTCTCTTCCGACACCCAACTGTCCATCTCAGGTCTACATGGGCGATCGCAAGGCCAACGTGGGCATGACCCTGGACGGCGTGGCCATGGAGATCGCGAACACGGCCTACTCGAAGCCCCCCCTGCGGGACGAGCTCTACGTGCAGATCTGCCGGCAGACGACGGAAAATCCGCGCAAGGAGAGCCTGCGCCGGGGCTGGGAGCTGATGGCCGTCTGCCTGGCCTTCGTCCCGCCCAGTGCCACCTTCGAGCCCTGCCTCGAGGGCTACATGAATCGCCACAGGGATCCGAATTTTCAGTTTCCCGAGGTGGCCAAGTGGCCGATACACGTGCAGGTCAGCCATTACGCGACGGTCGCCTGCAGGCGGCTACAGAGGATCGGAGCGCACGGCAAGCGCCAGCCGAGGAAGTCCACCCTCGAGGACATCGATCAGGCGAGGGTTGGTGGAGAGGCTTTCTTTTTTTCTTCTTGTTTTGGGTTGGGTTTGATGATCTTGAGGACGTTCGCTGGATAAATGCATTTCTTTCGAATGTCTTGAGACGGTTGTTACGTGTCAATTTAGGTATCTTTTAAACGTGGTTGAAATTTTTACGCCCTTTGATGCGGTTTCAAAAATTCAGATATTTAGCTTCAAAGTTTCCATTTTTAACACGGGAGCTCTCTTTGGAGCTATCGCAAAAGCGACATTTTTATTTATTGTAAGTCAAATTATCTTTAAATCTTTTTGAAAAAGTAGTATGTAGTGTAAAATAAGTATAGAAGTAATACATACAAATCTAGACATAGCAAGCGGTACTTTTTTTAAAGATATGGCTATATAAAGTTGTGCTTCAATATTATTAATATAGTATATCTATATCGTGGTACAGTATATGTAAAAGTTAATTTAATGGTGATTATTTCGAAAATTAACTTTCAGCCTTACTGTCAACCGGCAAACGTCCTTAATTGCTTTCTATGATGTTTGTGTCAGACGATTTTTTAAAAATAAGAGGAGCCATTTGTCGGTATTAATGAGTTACAATTATTTGTATGTCAGAGTAATAACCCAAATTTTAGATTGTCGTTAAATTTAAAATCACCGCATTTAGTATATAAGTGTCAATCCAGTTTTGATTGACTGTACTCAATTTCACATTTATCTTTGATATGATCAAGTTTCCACTTAAGATATCCTATCTGGGTCAAGTTTTGAAAATGAATATAAATGTTGAAAGCCTTTCTAGAATTGTTTTTTTAAGCTCTTAGGCACACTCCAAAATTTTTCTTTTGTAAAATATAACATCTTATTAGTATTTTAAAATGTGAGTGACTTCGTGCATTGATACGAGTGGTGCCTATATACGTGATGAAAAATTTTACGATGTTACATATGCTAAATCGGCGAGAATGATACATAATATGTGCATAGACATTCATGCATTATTACATGTAAAGCTTATTATCAACGCCCAAAACTCGTCCTTTTTTATCAATGCCCAGGATATAATTTTATTAAATTTACGTATAAAATTGATATTTATCAAGTAATTTTTGGCCATGTACTTAATAATTTAGTCAATTTTTTCTCGATCAATCAGCGATAATACATTTAACCTTTTTAGACCCTCGTCCATTAAAATGGACGTATGTACTCGAAAAAATGTAAAAATAATTATTTATTGGTCGGGATGATTTTTTAATCTGAGCTTAAAATTGAATTGAATCGTAAATGCCATACGGACTATTAGGAATGTATATGTCTGTGGCGAATCGGGAAAACGATTTAAGTCCACTTTTTTTGAAAATTGAGTTCTGAGCGATTTTAGTATCCTTACATAGTATATTTTCAGATAAAACTGCAAAAAATCAAGAAAGGGTAATAATGAATGACCCTATTATCTATTTATGCATTTTTTTAACATTAGTTTAAATGGAAATTAAAAACTTTAAACCTTAATATCTCAAAAACATGAAAAGTGGACTTAATTAAGTCGTTTTTCCGGGAACCCACAGATATACACTTTTATATGTGTATACACGTTTATGTTAATTTTTTTTTATTTTTCAAATTGTTTAGTTATATCATAAAACATCAAAATACACTTGCAAAAGCAATATATCATTGCTAGATTTAATTCAGGTCTGATAGGGTTAATAAGGATTTTCTAAAGGGTTCAGATCGATTCGTTAAAAATGTCATAAACGTTAATGTTAAAGATATTATACTCGCCTAAGAAAATTTTGAACGGCTATCTACAACGCAAAACCATTATAATATATGATTTTCAACATTTACAAATATACGTTCATTCTGAAAATGTAACCCAGCCTGGTATATCTAAAACCGTTAGCATACATTTCATTACATTCAAGTAGAAAGCGTAAAATGCCAAAATTTGTCCCAAACATAACAAACCAAATCAAAGCACACAATACCGACAATCACTAATTCAACCCGTCCATTCTTCCTGTAAAACAAGCAAATCCAAAACCCCCGAATATACACCTTACTCTATCCTCCTCAGCTTCAAATCTTCCGCGCGTCGATGTTCGGCGCGACCCTGTCGGAGGTGATGGCCCTGCAGCGCGACCGCTTCCCCCAGCGCGAGCTGCCCTGGATCCAGACGACGCTCGCGCGCCAGGTCCTGATACGCGGCGGCACCATGACCGAGGGCATCTTCCGGGTGTCGGCCGACGCCGACGAGGTCAGCGTCCTGAAGGCCCGGCTGGACAGGTTCGAGGACGGGGCGATCCTGGCCGCCTCGCAGGACGCCCACGCCCCAGCCTCCCTTCTGAAGCTCTGGGTGCGCGAGCTGTACGAGCCCCTCATTCCCGACTCCTTCTACGCGGAGTGCGTCAATCTGAGGCACGAGGACGCAGAGGCATCGGCGGCCAGTGTCGCCGCACTCGTCGAGAGACTGCCCGAGCTCAATCGGCGGGTGCTCTGCCATCTCATTCACTTCCTGCAGGTTGGTGCACGTTCCGTCTACGCATTGGGATTTAAAGTGGCATGGCCGAAGGAAAGGAGTAACGACACTCTCTTCTTCGTTAATAAGCATGTAAAACGGATGAGTTGAAAAAGTAATTGTGTAAAAGTTTTTCAAGTGTTGTACAGTTTCTGAAGCTGCAAAGAATCTAATTTATTGACAACTTTTTAATACTTTAATAAATGATTAGAAAATGTAGTAGATTTGAAAATACTAGTCAGTTCAAATAGAGTTAAAGCTTTGTCGTCTTTTTATTCCTTCACTATTGCATATAAAACGTTTGTAGGCACTTTTTTTAGTACAATTTATAGTTATAATTCGTTTTAAAATCCATCCCTTGTGTATGTTTATTTAGGAAAGAAGAAATCGTCAAAACTGCTTTGCTTCGGCCATGACACTTTAAATCCCAATGGGTGATGTTGTTTTTTTAGTGAGTTGGAGAAGGAATTTTCTATGATAATGATTTGTACTGACTTTGAAAATTGAGGCGGTGGGTGGGAAATTTCTGGGCTTTATTTTTACCAGCTGAGAAACCATGGTGATCGATGGTAATTGCATACAAAATGCTTATATTTTAGGTAAAACTCTAATTTACTTGACCACTTTATTGGAATGAATTTACATTGCAAACTTTTAAATGCCTAATCAATGTCACTTTTAAAAAGAATTGAAGCGAAATTCGTAGTACGGTGAATTATTCCAATATGCAAGGCAAGTGAATTTCGTTTTTGTCTAAGGTAAGTGCGATATAGCTCTACCGAATATAGCCCAACTATGCTTTAAGTATCTACCAAAATTGAAGTAATGAAACAATTCGAAAATCTTGACTTATATATAAGGTCATTCAACAGTGATTTAAAAAAGAAAGTGGTTCATAGTGAGTATACATATGTATCCAATATGACCCTTCTTATTTTTTCTTGTACTAACCATAATAGGAAGAAAATTTAATCACGAAAATGATTGAAAATAATGAAATAAGATAGTTTTTAAAAGTTAAATGTTTTATATATTTTGTTTATTTTATGAACTTATCGAAATAAATTAATCTATTAAACAAGTTTTTATTGTAAGTTGCTGTTTTAACTTACATCTGATATTAAATACAACTGTTTCGTAACAGATATTGAAGTCATATTGGGTAGAGGTACTTTGTTTTTATAATTATAGTCGATAAAACAATATGGTAGATAAAAGTTGGTCAGATACACAACTTTTAATAGAAATCACGCTTTGTAACCTAAAGAATGTCCGTAAATGAATCATTCTTAATTTTATTTTATTCCTTGCTCATTACCTTGCGAAAATCCACAAATAAATTCAATGATGGTTCGTTTTAGATATTTGCCCGACCGGACGTCGTAGCGCGAACGAAAATGGACGCGAGCAATCTGGCCATGGTGATGGCGCCCAACATCCTGCGCTGCACCTCGCAGGATCCCCGCGTCATCCTGGAGAACGCGCGCAAGGAGATGGCCTTCGTACGCACGATGATCGAGACGCTGGAGACCGCCTGGGTGGAGGACCTCCACTGACCTACGCGTCAGCTCTAGACGAACACTCTAGACCACTATGCCAAATGAATCCGCTGTATATTCATTATGTTCTTATCACTTATGATTACCATCGTAATTGTGGTTTTTAATTGTCGCTATTTTGCGATCCGCGAGTCAAGCCGTTCGTTCGTTTATTTATCCCCGCCTACCCCCTTGCTTCGATGGAAGGACGAACAATTTTATTGTAATTACGACGAGGAAAAGGAAAAATAAGGAAACAAAAAATGGTACCAGCGACAGTGACGAGCGTTGTACAAATTTTTTAAGTCTAGGAGCAATAGCGATGTGCAACTTGTAAAGTTTTCTGCAATAGTAATCTATAGGGGTATTTGATTAAGATGATACAAGCGTGAAGACAATTTTGCTCGATGTGGGACTTATATAGAACGTTCAGTTGGGCTGAAGAGAATGGTTGAAGCCACACATGTTCCTTGCTCGCTTAAACTACACGAAAGAGAAGAGTATTTTTAATGCAGCAAATGCTTTCTTTTTTATTTTTCGCATTTAACGCATTCCCGGTTTGCACGTAATAGTATATAAACGTATATTTTTTAAAAACTAATATTACTGAATTACAGTAGAATTTTCAATGTTTCAGTCATCGTTTACGATAAAATACTCCTTGTATTTACGATAAAATTTTGTTCTCTGCATTTAAGGTACTTTTTGGTTCAGAGAAGGTTACTCCTGCAGTCATTCTCGCCACGTGACAAATTTACTATACTTTGAGAAAAATTTGTAAATTGTGCATAGGAAAAGCGTTAATAACGTCGAAAGTAAGAAACAAAATTGTCGCTCGGCGAGACCAATCCCCGATTCACTGTTCTATCACCTTCCTATTTATTATTTATATATAATGAAGATTCTATGTTGTATACTAGAGATTATTAGATTTTTATTATGTACATCGCTATGAAACGTATATATATAAAAAGTATATATATAAATATATATATTTTAACGCCCCCTTGTTACCGCGCGCGCGTCGGGCGCGGATATGGCTTTTTTACTCGAATTGATTGTTGAATCTCATGTAACATAATATGATGGTGAAAAAAAGCAAATGATACGTTACCGTGTATAGCTGCACCCCGCGAGGACTTTTTGTATTTAAGCGATACAGCAACGCGTATGACATATGGAGTAAACACGCTGCGAAGGATTAGCAAGCCATACTCGATGTGTTTTCTTTAATTTTTTTTTAATTATTATTATTAATATTATTTGTAAAAAGAAGCATATTTCCTTGTCAATTTTCCAAAGAAAATCTATCTCTCTTTTACGTAATTTGTGAATCTTCTTAGTCTTATAATGACATGCAACTAACAAAGTTTCCTTTTATATTTTCCTTTTGTAAAAAGAAAAAACGAAGGATCGAGTGTTTGTACATAGAGAGCCGTGGATGCATAAGAAAACGATGAGAAAAGCCTCCCCTTTGGCGATTTAAATTATTAACTACAATAGTGTATCACAAAATGCTAATGTTTCAACGCTATGAAAGACTTGTTAAAATGTAATTGTATAGAACGTACAGAGCTACCGTACAAAAGAAATTCATGAGACGTATCTTACTTATGATTTAGAAAGTACTCGACAAATATCGCTTATGATGCTACCTTTTGTATAAAAAAATCTTTCGTTTGAGCTGTACAGAGTTCTATGAAAAAAAAGGAAATCAAGTGAGACATGCACGATGATTAGCGTATGATAATTGCGACGAACAAAAATTCCAAAGACATTCGAAATATTCTTTCGAATACTCGTTTGATTAAGTTTTTATTGATTTTCATGCGACAATAAGCGTTTTACCTTTACCTTGTAATTCGTTTCGACAAATATTTTTCGTACTATCGATGATCAAATATACATCGAAAAACAAAAATTGTAACGTTAATTTATCATTTACAGCTTTAAAACCTAAAATAAAATGTTTTATTTCTTACATTATTTTGACAAATTCTTTCCTCGCAAAAAAAAAACACAAATAAATAGTTTGCTTGATGTAGACATCAAGTCTAACATGAGAGTTTTAAACTTGTAAAGTACACTTCAAGTAGTTTGACATGTGGACTAATTATTTTAACAGCTTTCAATGTGCTGTATACATGAAAGCTTAGTTTAAAAGGACTTTACAAAATAAATTTGTTTTTAAAAGGTAAAGACAGATTTGAAAATATTTTTGTAATTTACATATTTATATTATTAATAGGAACATGAATTTTTTTTCAAGCAACACATCAATTTAATAGTAAATATCATAATAATTACATAAATTTGATTGCTCATCAAGTTTTATTGATTGAACTTTTAAAAGTGTATATACATTATATGCATATCATGTAGGAAGTTAATATTAAAAATTGTTAGGTCCACTATTTAAACTACTTAAAGAATTTTAAATATTTTTCATAAATCTCAGCGCAGCTCGCCTTACCGCTACTAAATCTTGGTCTTCTAGTTGTATGACTTAGTCGCATTATTTACCAGATTTACAAGGTAGAGTCTATAACAATACATACTATAGCGAGAAACTCTAATGGCGGAACTTCCGCTCATTCAATCTACGTCTGGCTGTTAAGGCTTCTTTAGAAAAAACATAAAAGCATTACCTTTCATTCCAGCGCTTCTTCGTTAAAAAGTTAATTGACGAACAAGAACTCAGAATGATCATTAAAAAAGGTTCGCTATACTATCTTCCGACAATAGGCGAAATCAAATGTTTGATTAAAAAGTAAAATATAGATTTCGTCCAATCGTATTTTTATCTTCGAACGAATACTTTGTGTAACTTTTATTTAATCACCATACAAAGCAATATTTTAGTAGTTTTACAAAAATCTCCGTTTTTTTATTCTACTAATTTTTAATTTTATTTTAATATTTCACTTTTTATCAATAAATGTTACTGTAATTGTTCCATTAAATTATATTTATGTATCACATTTTTTAACTGTAAAAAGAAATTTAGTAAACAATAGTGAAGCAAAAAGATTTATACAAACACCTACACTATCAAAATAAATACATTTTATTCTAGTAGAAGGTGAAACACGAATATTTATGATGTTGGAGGATTGTTCCAAAATTGTATTGTTCAACCGCAATATCTTATTGTTAAGTAGTAACTAGAAGACCTTTGAATAAAAATGCAATAATTATTTTGTAAAATATTTTGTACACGTCATTTTTAAAAATTGCTAATCCCTATTCTTTCATTTAAAGAAACTATAATACACTATTTTTGTATTGTTTTTGAAGATCTAATTTTTATGGTATAACAATAACATACTGAATAGTTTTGTTGATACATAACAGGTAAACCTAAAAATACATGAGATATTAGTTTAACTTATAAACGAACTTATACAGAGTGTCGAACTTCCAGAAATCGGATGTAACTGGCAGGTTGGGAGGTGTATTTTGTTTATCTAAAAATTAAGCCTATACGCCTGGTTAAGGTTAAGACCTACCGGTGGCACCGCCCGTGTGGCCAGTTTTGGAAGCTTAGGTAGTGGGTTAAGAGTATAAGAATACATAGTGAAAATGAAAAATAACGCAGAAAAATAGATTTAAGACGAAAATAAGTACATATTGCTCTATTATTTAATTTATTTAAGAATTTTCATTACATAAATTACCAAAAAAAAATACTAATTTAAATTTTTGTTTTTTTTTTGCTTATTTGTATAGCCAAAATCCTTAAATAACTTAAATAATAGTTCAATGACTGAATTTTATGTCTGAAACCTCTTTATTGGTAATATTCTCAATTTGTACTATGTGTTCTCATACTTTTGACCCACTACCTAAGCTTCCCAAAGTGGCCGTCAGGGTGGCGCCACCAATAGGTCTAGGCGAATAGCACTCGCCTCGCTGTTTGATGTAATGGGCCCTTGCCCCTTGTCTTCAAAATATATATCTGTGGAAAACGGGAAAAACGACTTAAGTCCACTTTTTTAAATTTCGGGTTTACACTAGATTTCCGTATTATAAGTCCCCTTTCGCGTGAAAGTGGTAAAAATTGCCGTAGCATAGATATCATATCCGAAAATAGCACATTACATAACGACTTAAGTCCATTTAATAAAATCTTTGCCTGACTTACGAATTAAGTCCATCTTTATGTAGATGGACCAGGGCGTGTATCAGTGATTTTATTTAATTTTAGTAAGTAAATAAAGTTTAGGGGAGAGTGGAGCATATTCATACAGGGGTAAAACTGCTAACTTTGATTATCTTTTAATAAAACCGTAGGAAAATTCTGCAAAAAATATATGTTTGTTTTTTATACGAAAGGAATGTATAACTAGAATTTCAAGGCTTAGATTGCTTATGAAATTTTGTACACAGGTGGTGTGATTTTCAAGGTCCTTTCTATAACTTTTTGAACTTATAATTTGATCAATAATACAAATAATTGAATAATTATTCATTCCTGCACATTATACGTGGAAAGTAGGTTCAATCACGAAGATTTTGAGAGTTGCTAAGCTTTGAACAATTGAAAATTGATGAAGTTATAGTAAGTTGAAGAAAATAAATTCATTTGGGGCAAACATGTATGTACACATAGTCCTAACTTTACCAATATTATTTTTGCATAAACTTCAGCCTGGTGAACATGTTTCTATGTAAAAAAATTTTACATTTCCACCCTTTGTTTCTTTTTAATATCAAAAATCGAATTAAAATTAGACACACGGAAGAAAACACGAAAAACCTCCTTTTCGTCCGGCTCCTATTTAAAATACACGTGTGTACGAATTTGCCCCATGACCGGGCCAAATTTCACAAAATGACTTCTTTTGGGTATACAAAATAAAAACTTTAACATTTTAAAAATGCATTTTCAAAATATGGAATGCACATCTAAATGTGTCAATTTTAGGTATACATTGCTATGCAAAATTTAAATTCATCCAGACGCATATGATAAATCAAAGAAGTGAAAGTGTATAAATATGACCCACTCTGCCTCATTATATAAACTGTAGTGTATAGTTTTCAAAAAATAATTTATTTAATTACAGAAAAAACGACTTAAGTTTACTTTTTTAGGGGGTTGATTTGCAACCGCTCAAGGATCCGTTGACAGGATATTTCGATGATAAGTAATATACCCGAGTAGAAATTGATTTCAGGCTGCCTGAGCAACTAATGTGCATTCCCTGACGAATAGCACAGACTGCGAAGGCCCTGATCTGCGCGCCATTACATACCTTATAAGGTCCTGCACAGGCACCTGATAAAGGCCTAATTACTGCCTGAACTGAATTTCTATTCGGGATTTATAATGTTACTAGTTCCATTTATTTACATCTACGTGAAATAGTTTTGACTTGAAAAAGAATATGTAAAGTCAATGTTCTTATTTCTATAGTTATTTAAGAGGACGCCAAATATTAATGTACTAGTCTAATGAAGTATTTAGCTATACATTTAAATAATAGGTTCTTTAACGAAAAACCAAGCCTTGTACCCGTTTCGTGTAAAAAAAAGAATATTTAAAGCGCTAAAAGATTGCCTATCGTTGTTTTATTTTGGGAAAATATTGAATTATAAATAAATGAGGTAATGTTTGTCATTGATTTTGTACTTCAATGTTTCCTCAAAGGCTGAGCAATTATTGGTGACTTTTGGCACTCAAAATATTACTTAGTCTCAAACGAGGCGGAGACAACTCGTAGTTTTTCATGAAATAAATTATTGTATAAGTAGAAAAAAAAAGGTGTGTGGTGTAACAGACACCTTCTTATGATATTGCTTTAGATATTGAACTTATAATAGCGATTTTTAATTTTTACAGAATAATGTGGAATAATCTATAAATAACTGTTAAAAAGGTGGAAGTCAATTTCATTACTTAAATTTTTTTAAATGATTAATTTTATATATGCGTGAATATATCTAAGGGACAACTCTAAATAACTACTTGGGCTTCAGATATTCGTATTTTTCAAGTTAGCCCTGCATACTATTTACCCCGGCTTCTCTATCAGTGTTATTAAACGTATATTTATAATACAAGTAAATGATTATTTCCATTATAATAGTAAATAAATTTTAATAAACAACCCAGTAACCTGTCACAGCATATAAACTTTGCTACTCAACCTTTTTGAATGATACTGATTCAACAGTGAAATTCACTGATTCAATAGGGACATAAGGTTTGACAGAATAATTCACTGATTTCTCAGTGAAAACCACTGATTAATCAGTGAAACTGTCGTTCACTGAGACAATGAGTGAAAATTTCACTGATTCATTTTTAGAGAGCGGTACAGGGTGGCTAATCAAACATGTTAAAAATAGTAAAAATTTGAAATGCTAATATGCAGCAGCAGGAGCTGGCTGATCTATCGCCACCGCTACCACGACGACGAGCGCGCAGAGTGCACCTTCTGCTTTCCAGGTGCAGACCAGGAGCTGGCAGTTCTTCCGCCGCTGCTACTACCGCCACGACGACAACGGGCACCCGCAGCGCGCCCCATACGTGCGCCTCCCGTCTACAACAGCAGGCGTTGGTTCATGTACCTCTTCCACCGTCAAGAAAACGACGACGAGCGGCTGCAGCACGCCAATCGCGTATTCCTCTCATTGAGCAGCAGCAACAGGGAGCGAGCGATGACGCCCTATATAGCCAACATTCCGAGATCGAGGAATTTGAGAGCGACGATACGTCTTCGAGTGAAGAAGAAGTTGACGAGAGACCGGCGAGACGACGAAGAAATACTATTCGAAGAGATTATGCGACTAGCGATTCGCTAGCTGAGGTTAGCCATGATAGCGATATGTCAATAGAAAGCGATTTAGAAAGTTACAGTCAGGCAGTCAAAAGGAAAAGGGATTGGTATCCGAGGAAGTTAGGATGTCAATCAACAATACATTCCGCGAGTGTAGTCAATACGTCAGTCGACCCGTCTGAGTGAATTGCTATAGCGATTGAGCGTGCGTTGAGTGCGATGAAAGATGCATCATCTGTAAATGATCCGCGATTAGTAAATCGATTAACTTCAGCTAAAAATTTACCTTCATTTTCAGGAGATCTTTTAGATTGGATGCGTTTCAAACAAGCGTATGAGTTTTCTTCTAGTCTTGGAGGTTATAATGAACGAGAAAATGTGATTCGAAAATCTACTCGCGACGGGTGCAGATAATCCAGCTTTGATTATAGATACACTTGAATTACGATTTGGTAATAAAAGCATTATATTAGAAAAAATTATATCTGGTGTAAAGAAGTTACCGAGTGTAGTTTCTGGCACGACAGATATTATAAAATTTGGTTCCAAATTACATAGCGCCGTTCTCGCAGTGAAATCTTTAGATGTATCGGATACCTATTTAACCTCTATTTAGTAAAAGAATTATTGTATAAATTACCTCCTACTATGATAGCGGATTTTGTTAAATACACTGCTAAATCTAAAAACTCGCCTTCGTAGCACTACCGCGCCACTTGATGTATCCCCATCGAATTTGGAAATTTTGTCAGAATTTATTTATGCGACAGCTAAAATGTATGCGAACGCGGGGATTGTAGATTTTCCTTCATCCATTTCGATTGAAAGTCAAACTGTACCTACACTAAAAATATCGCGAACTGTTAAGACTAGTAACCTTTGTACGACGTCTGCAGAGAAAATTGACGGACAAAATCAACTCGCCGAAGTTCACGTAGCAATATCACAAAATTGTGTTCGTTGTGAAAAGAGTGGACATGAGATCTCTAGTTGTAAAATCTTCGAGCGCGATGCTCCAGCGAGTCAGTGGCGTTTCGTAACTAAAGCTCGTTTATGTTTTGTGTGTTTAAAACCAGGCCATATAAGTATTAATTATAAATAAAAAGTTTATAAGAAATGTAGAAGTCGGCATCATGAGGTTTTACATGAATCAATGTCTGAGTATCGAAACAGAAACTTTCGTCATAAAGATAATTCGGAAATTTCGCAATCTGTAAATAATTCAGACAAAAATCAATCAGTACAGAAAAATCTTCCAGGAACGAGCAACTGACTAGATTCGCCAGTTTTATTAAAAATTATTCCTATTAAATTCTATGGACCGAAAACTAATATAAATACATATGCTATGCTTGACGATGGATCAACAGTTACTTTAGTGTTGCGCATTTAATTGGAGAAAGAGGATCGCATTTTACGTTATTGTTAAAGGGCATAAACGACTAGGTAGCTGTAAGAGTTGAAGGTGAAGACTAACTTAAAGATTGAAACAAACGGTCTAGAATTTCAAATTGAATATGTAATTACTGTTACGAATTTACCGCTTCCGTCGCAATCATTATCTTTAGACACAACGTATTTATGCGAAAAGGAATTAGGTATCCATGTCAAAGCGTATGAAAACGCTACTCCAACTATTTTACTCGGTCAAGATAATTGGAATTTAATTGTGACGAAAGAATTATTTAGTTTAGAAAAACAGCCATTGGCTGTATCACGCACAGAGTTAGGTTGGTGTATTCACGGCCCAGTAAATAGCTTAAAACACTATAATTCTAGAGACTATTCTTATGTATGCAATAAAGTATTACAATATTCGGAACATACAACAGAACATCAGAATTATTAGATGATTTAGGAAAGAAATATTTTCAATTAGATACACTGGGAATAAATGAATTTAAACAAATAAATTATGCAAAGAAAAGAGCGTTAAATATATTGGAAAGAACTAGTCGACGAATTGGAAGTGATTGGGAAACAGGTTTATTATGGAGGCGTGATAAAGATTTCTTACCAGATAGTAGACCACATACAGAAAGGCGATTGTTAACATTAGAGAAGAAATTAGATCATAACCCAGAATACGCAGCTCTGTATTATAAGGAAATGGAGTGTTTGTTCGAGTGCGGATACGCGACCGAATTAGATAAAGCGGATCTGAGCGTTCGACAGTGGTATTTACCACATTTTGGTGTACAACACGTAAATAAACCGGGTAAAGTTCGTCTAGTCTTTGATGCTGCGGTCAAAAGTTGGGGCATAAGTTTGAATGATCAGCTTTTAACCGGTCCGAATTTACTCAAATCATTGCTAGGAGTATTACTAAGATTTAGACAAGGGCCTTTTGCAATAAAGGGTAATATTAAAGACATTTTCCTGAAAATTAAAATAAATAAAAGTGATTACGAAAGTCAACCATTCTTGTGGCGCGGGAGAGATCGCACTAATGAGCCTAAAGAGTATGCTATGATTTCGATGTTATTTGGAGCCAAATCGTCGCCAAGTACTGCTCTATATGTAAAGGTTCGAAATGCAGCTAAATTTGTGACTCATAAACTGGAAGGTGCCAAAAGTATTGAGAAAGATTGCTATATGGACGATTATTTAGTTAGCATATATATTCACCGAATTAGTGAAGAAACGGACGTAGCTTTGGTGCGCGATGTAATTGAGATTAACGCGGCCGCAGGATTTATAATGCATGGGTGGGCGAGTAACAGTGACGCAGTAGTAAAGGAGGTTATTGATCAGACGATGAAAAATAATACAGTAAATTTAGGTTTCGATCAAGAAGAGAATGTTTTAGGTTCATTTTGGAACACAAGCACAGACGAATTTAGCTTCAAAACTGATGAAAGGAAAATACCGCATGAAATATTGATTTATCGTAGAAAACCGACAAAACACAAGTTCCTAGGAATGATGATGTTAAGTTTTGACCCATTAGGCTTTTTAGCAGCATATACAATACAGTCACGAGTAATTATGCAGGAAATTAGGATTAGTGGAATCAAGTGGGATAAGGAACTCAAAGATGAAGAATTTGTTTGCTAGAAGGCTTGGCTTGCAAATTTAGTTAAAATTAGGGAGTGCCTCATACCTCGTTTCTATTTCCGTGATTTTTCAAATGAAAAGTATATAAGTTTCCACGAGTTTTTAGATGCAAGTAAAAAAGCTTATGCGGCAGTAGCGTATTGGCAATTTAGTCAGGCAGAAGACAGCTTTGCACACGTATCATTCATTGCGGCAAAAAGTAGAGTTGCGCCAGTAAAATCACTGTCTACACCACGTTTAGAATTGTAGGCAGCGTTATCCGCGAGTAGACTCGCGAAAATGATCGAACAAGAGCTCGATTTCAAAATTAGCAGCAAAACGTTTTGGACTGACTCGAGTACTGTGTTGCTATGGTTGCGATCAGACCCGCGTTTACAACCTATTTTTGTTGCACATCGTTCAGGCGAAATTCCAGAAAATACAAATATTAGCGAATGGAAGTGGATTCCGTCACGCTTAAATCCGGCTGACGACGCGACTAGGAAAGTTAGAACCAGTTTCGAACTAACCATCGATGAAAATTAATCTTCCAGTACATGCCACATTTGATAGATTTTCATCGTGGCACCCCCTTTTAAGAGCAACTGCGCGTTTACTAGCAGTAATAGAAAAGTGGCGTGGTAGAGGTCCGAAGAAAATAACGTTAGAAGTCTTAGAAAGAGCCGAATTCTTATGGATTTGTGAAATTCAACGATCCTGTTTCTCCACCGAATTAATGTCATTAAGAAAAGATGAACCTGTCAGCGAGCATAGCAAAATTGTATATTTGACACCATTGTTAGATGAAAAAGGTGTGTTACGTGCTAACGGACGATTGCGAAACATGCCGAGAGATCTTTTTGAAAATCAGCCTATTATTTTAGGCATTATGTTACCTTTAATCATTATGTTACGCGATTAATAGTCAGGCACTATCACGAAAAATTTTAACATAGCACTTACGACATTGTAATACATGAATTGAGACAGAGATTTTGAATCACCGGTTTATGAAATGCTTTACGAGCGATTACAAGTAAATGTTTAAATTGTAAAAAGTTACGTGCATGCCTTGCCAATCCGATGATGGCTGACTTGCCACCAGGTCGACTCGCACTCAGACAGCGGCCTTTTACACAATGCGGAGTAGATTATTTTGGCCCAATGTTTGTAAAAATAGGCAGGCGACGTGAAAAGACTTGGGGCGTAATATTTACATGTATGACCACACGTGCTGTATATCTTGAACTTGCGCATAGTTTAGACACTAATTCGGCCATTATGTCACTACAACGTATGGCAGCTAGACGAGGAACGCCTAGTGTGATGTATAGTGATAAAGGTATGAATTTCAGAGAAGCTAGCAAAGAACTCAAGCAAGCGATTTTGGCAATAAACACGGAGAAACAAACAGAATATGGAATCTGTCGATTATGGAATATTTCGAATATATTGATTTTTACAACCAACTTGAAATCACTTGTAACCGTCTGAAATTTGGTCAACTTATTATTTATCGGTAGTTATTGTTGAATATCAACACGCCATACGGCGCGACTATAGTCGCTGTAAGCACGAGAGATATAGTACACAAAAATAGGTCGAGTGACGCGATCTGGGTAGTACAAAATATACAGACTCTAGTTATGGACATTCAATGAAAATAATTTTTTATCAGTTTCTGACAATTTGTGTGACCTCAAATTTTTTTCTTTAATTGACATATTTATTTATTATTAAAAAACATTATAAGGATTCATTAGTAATTAAATAATATTATTTTCATTGAATACCCATAAAAGTCTGTGTATTTTGTACTACCCAGATCACGTCACTAGACCGTAAGATGGCGCTATTCTTGAAAATAGGATAACATATACTGTACCACATGCTTCACAGCGAACAGCCGCCATACTCGTAAAGAGATGTAATTTCCCGTAAGGAAACAAACTCTCAACTTGAGTGTTATAAACCCTCAACTGAATTTTTAGATTGTACAAGTCTAATAATCTACCAAATTTTAGTTGAGGCTTCAAAATAATACTCAACTTGAGAGTTTTTTCCATACGGGTTTTTTCCCTAGACGTTAAACGACTTTCAACGGGCCCAAATTTTTTTATAATCTATTTCTAGTATAAAAAGGAGAAATGTCTACTTGCCAAACAAGTGGAATGTGGCCAATTTATTAAAAAAAATTAGAATATTGCAAATTTTTTTAGCGTGAATGAAATAAGTCGCAACCGTACGGCACTCGATTTTTTAGAAGTTTATGATGAAATAAGAATGTTGGTATTATGTTATATTGTTGCGACGCATCTATAGTACATTTTAATCATTTTCTGAAATTTAAAACTCTTAAATAGATTTCGAATAAACCTATTTTGCTCCAAGGGGGCCCCATTGACCTTTAAATATTTCTTTTGAAAAATTCAGAAAATTTGCCTTAAAAAACGTTGTTCTTACCTTATATGATGATCTTTACATGTTGCAATAAGAGGGCCTTCCGTAATTCGTTTTTTTAACATAACACATGAAGTTGATTGTAAATGTAAAAAAATACAACTACCCTGGTAGAAAATTATCTAGTTTTATCGAGGCCCTCGATTATTCCCGTGGCAAACTAGATAGATCTACACAGTTCTAGATTAATTTTCCACCAGGGTAACAATATAATATATGAAATTTATAAAAGATCATGTAGACAATACTTGCAGATTTCTCGATATACAGGGTAAATAACATTTTTTATTAACCTTGAATAAAATTTTATTTGTGTAAAAATTTTGTTCATTTAACTTTTACAATTCTCGAGTTATAAAAATTATAAATAAACAATTGAAATAAATTTTTGTAAAATCACTAAAAATAATAAAGAAAGGCTCTTATACCATATCGCACGACTGAAATCGTAGGATTTTTTAAGCTCTTTCTTATATTAAAGCAGGGTGTCTACTAAATCTGATGAGTAAAATTCTCTGTAAATTCCAGGTTTTTCCAGACAATTTTCCAAATTTTCCAGGTGCTAGATCTCGAAGCTGTTTTTTCTATTATATGATTGATATTTTATAACAATATTATACATAATTATTTTTAAAAATTACCAATGGCGTTGATAATGAGAAGATTAGCTGTGCAAAATTCAAATTTTGAATAGACTCTCAAGAGTTGTTTTCTCATACTGAAAAATAAAGCCCAGCTTTTCTTATTTAATCTGGTGAGTTTAAATGGCAGCTGCTCTACTCCAAATATTATACATTATTTTTGGTAAACATGGTTGGTTTTAAAATCATCTCTCAAATCAAAATTTTTTCTGTTGACTACGATTTACTATCTTAGCCAGCTTTTTAGCGTAATATATTACAGAGTTATGTTCACAGCTGTAAATACTATTTTTCACTAAAATAATGTACATTTGGAACAGATCAGCTGATATCGTAAATTAACAGTGGTCCATTAGATCGAACTATGGATGCTAAGATTAATTTTTTGGAATACTCACATCTCCTAAAGCCTGATTAAAATTCGAGTGCTGCAGGGTTGATGCTCTCCTTGTGAGAAAAATCCGATAACCGATTGTTAGTAAATACTTTAGCAAAATAGAATACATTTGTGTTGATTTACGACATATTTTTTAGTAAAATTTAATATTATATTATATTGCTGAATACTTGCAGTAAAAACAAGTATTTATTGTAACAACTAATAAGTTTTTGGCTTCTCTTGGATTAATAAAAAGAAGAGAAAATCGCGATTAAATCCAAACCAAATCCCGTTTTTAATGTTTTTATTTATTCATCTAGTTTTATCTACCACTGTATATACCATTTAAGCTTTTGCATCTCAAGGTCAGTCATGGTCTAATACATAAACTCCCCTTGTTACTACAATTTTCAGAAATTGTGTAGTGTTTTATTTTATGTCTTTCATTGCTCTCATCGTAATATTTATCATCTCTACTGGTCATATATTTAAAAAAAAGTTTTTTTTTTTAAATACGAAGGGGCCGACAAACTCCTTTATTGATCCTCGTTTTTTCATAAGGGAAGGTCTTATTATAGAGGCTTATTATAAGCTATTATTTTTAAGTATTATCTTAGGTCTTCAGGTATTCATGCAATCTCGCGAGTTAAAACATATTTACGATTATTGCAAGTAATATATAATATAACACAAAAATTAGGCTTTAGCCCCTATATCGCCCTTAAAATACGTGGCAATATGGTAAAGTTATGAAATTAAATTAAAAGAACAGTTACGACCAACACCGCATATTAAAACATTGTTCATCTAAACAGCTTCCCAAGAAAATTTGATACATTTTGAGCGAACTAAACATTTTATATTTTTTAAATATATGCTCTTTTCTGATCCAACTTTCGTTTTTCGATATGGTTGATATTTTCCTTTACGGTAGTCCAAAGTGAAATACTGTAAATTTGAAAAAATAAAAAGAATTTTGTTTATGACATTCAGTGGCTGGAAATGTGGATCGCGTGTTTGCTTAATTTTCAAAACTTCCCTCATCTGTTATTTTTTAGCACCACTATAGGAGGCGAAACACCAGGATTAGTTTATCCATCACTTTCTATGATAATCGTAAATAGGTTTGAAGTCGACAGATATTGCAGACCTTCTCCTTTTATAGTACAAGAAGTTATTTTAATTATCTTAATCCTTCGCGTGCAATGTGTTTTCTTATTAATTTCGTATTATAATTTTTCAGCCATTTTCGACTTATAAAAATCTAAAAAAAATGAATTCAATGTTATTTGCAAACATTTTTTATCCATCATCGGCATTATCACAATAAATTACTAAGTTTTATACAAATGGTGACCGGGTGAGTCCTTATTTCAGAAAGACGCGCGATAGATAAAATGATTGGGTCGTAAAAGACCTTCATCGCACACGGCGGGATAATGTTCATTTATGTGTTTATTATATTTTTATATTTTTTCTATCATCAAAGGCGATTCCAACGCTTTAAAAATAATTGTGCTTTCAAATCAATCAAATCAAATCTTTCAAATTCTGAAAAAGAACATTGCTTCACAAATAAATAATGATAAAAACACTTTTTACATTTTTGAAATTTCAAAAAATTTCATATAGATGCGTCGAAATGGAATGGTGCCGTATTAACGTACCTACTTCATCATACATTTCTCAAAAATCAAGTGCCATACTTTTGCAAGTCGTTTCACATAAAGGGGTATTTCATCTTTCTGCAAATATGGCGGCTATGTAGACGCGTGGCAATGCTATGGCGTGCAGATATTCAACAGTAACTGACCATAAATGAGTAGGCAACCAAATCTCAGCTACTTGCGAGAGATTTCAAATTGGTTGTAAAAATCAACATGTTCTCAGCAGTATGACAGGCTATTTACCGCACCGTATTGGTATGGCGTCATGTTTGCGCCAACTCTTTTCCCTCTAAACTAACCAACTAACGAGAAAATGTTGAAGCATTTGGTTGCGCATCGTCTCAAATCTTTACTTATATTAACATGTTTGATTAATCACCCCGCCCAAACGCCGCGTCGGTCACCTGTCATACTTGCGTTTCTACCCGAATAGAAATTCAGTTCAGGCAGTAATTAGGCGTTTATCAGGTGCCTGTGAAGGATAAGGTGTGTAATGGCGTGCAGATCAGGGCCTTCGCAGGCGGTGCTAATCGTCAGGGAATGGCCAGGCACTTATCAGGCCGTCTGAATAACAACGAAATAGGCAGCAAACACGCGATAGCTATTGATACACAATAAACAGTATATAAAATAAGATTATTGAGGTTTGATTGTTTGAACTTTATTTAGAAATGTTAATCTACAACTAAAAATAAATTAAAAAATGTTGATTAAGTGTAATTATTCGAGTTCTTAAAATTGAGGTTAGAAACTAGTAACCAAAATTCAAACTCATCTTAATTGTCAACCTTCATTTTGAATCTATTTACTTTCTTTTCTTACGAATACTATTTGGAAACCAAAATAAAAGATATATAGATCAACTAAAAAGTGCTATACTGTCTTCTTTTATTTTGAAATTATTTATTATTAATAAAACAAGTTAATTTAATATTCTTTTTTTGTTACATTATACTTTGAAATTAAACATTATCAATCTCTAATAAAGTTTATATATCAATAATGCAGTGCCAAGTACTTTAAAAGAACTCAAATTGTTGAACTTTCCTTGTAAATTTGAGTGTGACTTATAAAATGTATGTTAATATTTTTTAAATTCACTGTTGACTAATATGTTACATAATATAACATACTGAAAATGACTAAATTACGATAGTTTAATTGGAATAACACTTACAAATATTTTACCAATAAAACTCTAGCTAAACTATTTTAAGTGACTTAAATAAATTCTAAAAAAAAATTTTTTTTGATAATAGAAGTAAGTTTGAAAGAGTTAAAAAAGATGTATATTCTCTTTCTACCATATGAGTACAACTTACTTACCCACTTTCAGTTACTATCATTGTATAATTTATAAGATACGTAAGATGTTAGACCTGGGAACCGACTAATAACTTTTTGAATAACTTCAGTAAAACTCTTATAAGAAAAATTAAAAAGTGTGAATTCTCTGTTAAGAAATTAAATTTTCACCACACTGCGCGTAAAGTGCTGACTGTACGCCCTCTCAGCAGGCCGTACAGTACCGCATGGACTGCCTAGGGAATAAAGTGACTTGCGCATGCGCGATGCGCCTTTTTCCGCTCTCGACTGCGTCTCGAGCGGTAAAACAGCGCGTCGCGCGTACACAAGTCACTTTACTTCTAGGCAGAGCATGGGGTACTGTACGGCCTGCTGAGATGCGTACAGTCATTTCTTTACGGGGGTGTGGTGAAAAGTAGTATACGCACCTCTGGAGTACAATAGGCAAGCATGCACGGTGTGAAATGCCGACCTCGCTTCGCTCGGTCGGCAACGTCACACAGTGAGTACATTGCCCACTTTACTCCCTTGATGCATAATGTACTATTAACTATATGTTCCATAGTTAATTGAATCATTATAGAAATTGAAATTCATCTCAATTGTGAATTTTAATTTTGATTCTATTTACTTTTATTTCTTAAAATTCTTTTTTATAAGAACATGAACAAACATATAGTTAATCTAAAAAGTGCGTTATAGTCTTGTTTAATTTTTAAGCTAGTTATTATTAATAAAACAATTTACTTTAATCTACTCTTTTATATATCAAACTTTGAAACTGAACATTATGAAGCTCTAATAAAGTATATGTATCAGTAATGAAGTGCCGAGTGCTTTGAAATAACTAAAATTATATGTTACATATAACAAACTCAAAATGAGTAAATTACTCTATATTTTAATAGCAAGAATATTTAAAAATATTTGATTAATAAAACACTAGCTAAGTTATTTTAATAGTGATTCAAATAGAATCCAGCAACATTTTCTTTCGATCAGAGAAATAAGTATGCTAGATTTAACAAATATATATATATATATATATATATATATATATATATATATATTCTCTTTCTACTATAAGAGTATAACTTACACATTTTTAGCTTCTATTTTTGTATAATTTAGAATATACGTAGTATGTTACATCTGGTTACTGTTCGAAAACAATATTCTCATAAATGACTTTCTCGGATTCCCACGCCGGTGACCCGGGTTCGAATCCTAGTCTCTGACGATTGATACAAGCACCACTGTAAATATTACATGTGCTTTGTTTACAAACACACCGCAGACCCCCGTCGTCGATTAGCACCACATGGAAGCACAAACATGGCGACGTTAAATAAAAAAAAAAAAAAAAAAAAAATGACTTTCTAAGATAAAGAACTCAATCACTATAATTTAATTAAATAAGTAAACAGGTAACTGGTTATTTAATCTTATTAGATAATCTGCACTTCGTACTATTGCTTTACTGCAATACAATCAAAATTAAGACTTACAATTGAAATGAATTCGTATTTCTTTCACAACATGATTCTAACCTCAATTTGAAGGACTAAAAAATTATTCTAATAAACATTGTGAAGGTCATTTTCAAGTGTATTGTAATTTCTGAATAAAGTTCAAACAATATCAACTCTCAATAATTTTCTTATTTACTGTTTATTGTGTATGAAAATTTGTATCCGTTTGCTGTCTATTTTCTTATTGTTCAGGCACTCTGACTATTGTCTGACCATTCCCTAATGTTAAACTGCAGCCTGACAAGGCCCTGATATACGCGCCATTAAGTACCTCATAAGGACCTTGTCAGGCACCCTGATAAGGGCCACATTAGTTGCTCAGGCATCCTGAAATCAATTTCTACTCGGGTATATATCATGCACGCGGAAGCTGTTAAACATATACAAGTTCCGAAAATGTACTACATACGTAAGTGTTTCCACGGGTTAACGGTTACGATGTCTGACTGTAGTGTAGAAAATCGAGAGTTCGATTCCCTCCAACATAAATTTTTTTTTCTTATATTATAATAATATAATTTAATTCTTAATAAATATGTCTCTACCATAATCGCTATGTTTCAATTTATAATGTAATAAATAGCTAATTAATATAAATAAACGTGGGCACGTACATTCCTTTTTTCCCAAACAGTACAAATCTACTGATTAGGCAGTAAAGATTTCAGTGAATCCCTCAGTTGATGTTGAAAAAAAGTTCACTTATAAAATCAGTTAATTTGCCACTAATTGAGTCAGTGAGCTGTTCTTCACTAATTGAATCAGTGATTATTCACTGTTTCGCAGTGGAACACTTGGTACTATTTGAATTAGTGACTATTCACTTACAATCAGTGACTATTCACTTACAATCAGTGACTACTCACTTACAATCAGTGACTATTCACTTACAATCAGTGACTATTCACTTACAATCAGTGACTATTCACTTACAATCAGTGATTATTCACTTACAATCAGTGACTATTCACTTACAATCAGTGACTATTCACTTACAATCAGTGACTATTCACTTACAATCAGTGACTATTCACTTACAATCAGTGACTATTCACTAACAATCAGTGACTATTCATTTACAATCAGTGACCATTCACTTACAATCAGTGACTGTTCACTTACAATCAGTGACTATTCACTTACAATCAGTGATTATTCACTTACAATCAGTGACTATTGCCATACTTGCGTTTTTATATTACTTATCATCAATATAACCTGTCAACTGGTTCTTGAGCGGTTGGGAATCAGTCCTCTAAAAATGTTTCTTTCTCCAGGCGTAGCTTCCTCGATACAATAGCCCTCCAAAGTTCACCGCGTGCCCATGTGTTTCTTCGACTGAGCATAAGCACGATGCACGCAGAATTTTTCCGCGTGCTTGTACTCCATAAGCTCGCCTCTTACGCGTACTTCCATAACTGCGCGGATGCGGCTCATCATGTACACACGCACATTAGTCTGTGTCTGTACTCGGTCGTGTCCCCTATTTCTATTTTCTATTTTTACCCAAAACACCATCAAATAGTGCATTTTACATTGTTATAATTCATGCAAAAATGTTCGTGAGAAGGTATTTATTTTTTTGTATGTTATTACCATGTATACTCTGCGTAACATATTAGTTTTTTTTTTTAATTTATAAATCATTTGATAAACAGTAGTTTCTCGAATGTCCTCTGTATTAAAAGTTACAACTTTGAAGGTTAATATCTATATTTCTGTTCGTGGGACCCACTTTAAATTGTATACAGTAGTGGATAATATAATTCATAACATGTGGTCAAAATTAAAAAAAAATGCATAATAAGGCGACTTTTGAGCGAACCTCTTTAAGTTAATCGTTCTGATATCTACATCATTATTAAGCTCGGGCATGATTAAGCTGGTTCATGCGACAATACATAGTTGAATTAAAACAATTAATTAATTATATAATATAATAATCTGTTCTTATGTCACTATATGAGGAACGATATAATATAAAAGATGGTCACTTTAAGGTGGTTCGCATACCACTCCAGAGACAATTGAGTGTATACAAAAAAAAGGTACGAAAAAAACACCGAAAAATACACACAAAATGACACCTAGAAGAACACCGAAATCAACACCTAAAATAGAGTGTGATTTCGTAGCCCAAAGAACACCCAATTTAGGTGTACACCAAAGTTTGGAAGTATGCAGGATGCACCTAAATTAAACCAGTTGATTATTTAAAAAAAAAATATAAAATCAAAAATTTTAACGTTTATCAGTTATACTAGGAGTATTATTATTAATAGTTTGGCATTAAAAGAATGGAAGAAGTAATTAGCCTTATTTTGCAAATTTGGCTAAGCGCTCACCCATCCAAGTACTAACCGCGGCTAATGCTGCTTAACTTCCTTGATCAATAATTGCTGTTACCGTCCACTACACCAAGATGGTGATTCAGAATCTATAGCGTTATTGTGATATTGCAGGAATATTATTATTATTTATCGAAAGTATATATAATTTCCTTTTCATTTATTATTATTTCTATTTCGCCGTAATGCTAGTACCGTTATTAATATTACTAATATTACTAATATACATGTAATAAACGCCTGTTAATAATCGTTCATAGGCAGCAGTTTCGGGATGACACATATTATCGTAATGTTTGAATCGTCCTTATATAATAACCTAAGAAGAATCTTAGCACTTGTGAGAAAACGCCAAAGCTCCATCTAGCGGCAAGTTTTGAGAAAATTGACTTTTAAATAATGTGCAATGACAATAATAGGTTTCTCTCGATTTGTTTTTACATAAACATTGACTAACTACATTATTCAGACATTTTTAATGTGACATGCATAGAGATATGTCATCCTGTAAACTTTTAATAATATTGATGTAATATTGCTATGTGACATGTCACATAACAATATTGCAGTAATGTACTACATATATTACGATGTGATTTATTACAATGTAATATTGTAGAATTATTGCAGCAATCTTGCGTTGGAATTTATCATTGCGCAGTGTTACAAGAATATCGCTGCAATATTACAATGTGATATATGGTAATATAGTATTATAGAAAGATTGCTGCAATACTACAATCTTGAAAATCATACTGGAATATCACAGAAATGTAGCTGTAATATATCAACTTATACGCAATATCGCAGCAACATTGAAATATTTCTACAACATTCCTGTAATATTGGGTGCTATGTGGGTTGTTCTCTTAAAAAACTTTTTTGTATGCTTTTAAACAAAAAAGTGAACTATTTATTAAGTATGTACATGGCAAAAGGAGTCAAATAACTATCGGATATTTTTTGTACGATATTGGCAATAAATTATTATGTGGCACAGAATCAAGATTTTTAAGTATTACAGGTAAGAAATATTTGGAATCATTGCTTTAAAGGAAAAAAATCTTATTGACTCATAAAAAAATCTTTTTAGAGTCTAACTCAGACTGGCCCTCCTTATTATAAGAAATATTAAGTGTATTAAGTGTTGCAGTTGCGACACTATAAATGCTAAAACCCATTGATATAGAAAACACGTAATTTAAGATAATGTGATAGGAAAGACAAGATTTCTACGTTGCCGACTCTATAGTTTTATTTTAAAATAATATTTCACTGTCACTGTAACAGTAGGTGAACGAGGTATGGCACCCATTGGGCTTCTTTTCCAGAAAGCTTTCACCAGCGGAGGTAAAATACAGTCCGTACGACCGAGAGCTCCTCAGAGCTTACGAGGCTCTCAAATACTTTGATCATCTACTCGAGGGTCGAGAGGTCATCCTCCGCACGGATCACCAGCCGCTCACTAATTCACTGGAACGTTGCCCCGAAAAAGCCTCTCCACGATAGCTGAGGCAACTCGACTTCATCAGTCAGTTCTGCCTCACTTTCGTCTTCATCGATGGCAACAACAACATCGTGGCAGACGCGCTCTCGCGTGTAGAGGCCATCAACATGCTGTCAATCCTGGACCCGGCATCGATCCATGAGGCTCAGCAGCGGGAGGACGTCGACGAGGACCACACGGAAAAAACGGGGCACACCTGTAGGCAGTGGCGTTCTCGCGGCGCTAGTGTTTGCTCTCTTCCACCGCCAAGCGGCGTGACGTATACATACGTTTTCGTGCTTGTAGCCATACTCGTCGTGGCGAAATTCATGCTCTATGCCGTGGACTATTCACCCCGTACGGCCGTGAATGCACGGCTATGAAGTGTGAGTTGAGGACACGACTTGGCGCTATTATAACCTCAAAAAAATAACTGACTGATATGAACGTTTTATTTGGTGGATAGTGTTTATTTAATATTATACTCGGTTCTAATAGGTACCTATGTAAATGTAAAATAATCGACGAATTTGTTAAAAATATACTTAAGGAGTGAAAATTAGATAGATTGCTGTATTATTTTCACCGTAAGTATGAACATAATATATACTTACATTAAATCGTTGATACGAGGGTAGTTCAATAAGTCTTTAGAATAAAGTATAAAAACAATTTTTTTTGGGTAAATTTTTTTTTATTTTTCAACATAATCTCCTTGGAGCTCTATACACTTGGTCAATCGCTTTTTAAGTTTTTTTAATCCTTCAGAAAAGTGCGTTTTCGAAAGTTCCTCAAAATAAGCACTTACAGAGGCAATGACGTCTTCGTTGTCCGTAAATCTCTGTCCACCGAGCCATTTTTTCAAGTTTGGAAATAAGAAAAAGTCACTGGGGGCTAAATCTGGTGAATACGGTGGGTGTTCGACCAATTCGAATTTTAGTTCTTCAATTTTAGCCATTGAAACGAAGCATGTGTGAACTCGGGCGTTGTCGTGATGAAAGAGAATTTTTTTTCTCGCCAAATGTGGTCGTTTTTTTTTAATTTCTTCTTTCAGCTGCTCTAATAATGATGCATAATACTCACCAGTAATTGTTTTACCCTTTTCCAAGTAGTCAATAAGTATAATTCCACGTGCATCCCAAAAAACTGTAGCCATAACCTTACCAGCTGACTTTACGGTCTTTGCCTTCTTTGGATCTGGTTCGCCTGTGGAAATCCACTGTTTGGATTGTTCCTTTGTCTCAAGAGTGTAGTGGTGTATCCATGTTTCATCCACAGTCACAAATCGACGAAAAAATTCCTCAGGATTCCGACTTATGCGCGCCAAAAGAGCCTCAGAGGCGACCACTCTATTGCGTTTATTCTCAGCTGAGAGCAAACGCGGCACCCATCTTGCCGATAGCTTTTTCATGCCTAATTTTTCATGTAGAATTGAAACAACTGCACCTATAGATATCCTTGTGGCCTCAGCTAACTCACGCACTTTTAATCTTCTATCCTTCAACACCATATCGTGGATTTTATTGATGATTTCGGGAGTAGTTGCTTCTACGGGCCTTCCTGAACGTGGTTCGTCACTTATTGATGTACGACCACGCTTAAATTCATTTACCCAGTTATAAACCGTTGCTAAGGCAGGGGCAGATGTGCCATGAACTGAGTCCAATTCATTTTTTATCTCATATGGAGTTAAACCCTTTAAATGAAAATGTTTAATTACCGCTCTGAACTCATTTTTTTTCCATTTTTCTTAACAAGCAATTTTTTTTTTTCAATTGGTTATAAAAACACGTAAACTCAGAAGATGTGGACTGTGACTGCACCATATATCTAGTCGGGAGTGGTGCTGACTGAAAACAGATGATTTGGAGCGATTCGCGCGCCATCTGTTGGTCATTCTAAAGACTTATTGAACTACCCTCATAACAAGCTTAAAGAGACGTGTAGAGGAAATTACTCAAGAACTCCATCAATGCAACGAGGAAGTATTGAATTTACAAAGGAAACTCCATGTTCGAGATTCGGAATTGTTGGATGCTCGTCATCACAATGAGGAACTTGAAGCACAGATTAGGCTACTGAGGGATCAACAAGTTCGAAGAGAACTATTCGTTGACCGAGAGCAGAGGGAGAGGACTGACTTGAACGAAGAGTTATCGAGACTTCGGACCCCGAATAACACACTGCTGGCAGAACAGCGAGAACAGCAACGCCAAATTAATCAGCTAAGTCGTTTACAGAATAGAGATATACATTCACATACAACAGAAACAGAGAACGCTAGAATCAATGACACTGGGTTATCTTTAAATCAGAATAGACTTGGGTTAGGAACTTCTGTTATTGATCCTTTGATTACTGATACTCGTGGTTTAGGTTCAAATGTAGATCATTCTGTTTTACCGAACACTAGACCTATCCACTCGGGAACGGATTTGGTTTTTAAATTGAAAGCTGATGATTATGATGGATCATCACCTCTTCGTGAATTTTTGGTTCAATTTCAAGTCATCGCTAGAGCAAACAATTGGACACCTGCAAATAAATCAGCAGCTCTTATTTCTTGTTTGAAAGGAAGAGCAAAATCAATTCTCGTTGAATCTGATTCGACTGCGTCAAATTTTGATGATTTAGTTTCCCGTCTTGAACTTCGTTTTAGTGATAAACACTTAGCACCCACTTATTTCGCACAATTTCAGAACAGACGTCAACGTTTTAGTGAAGATTTCCCAACATTGGCTGCCGATCTTGAGAGACTTTCTGCTTTGGTTTATCCGGAATGTCCATTTGCAGTCCAAGATAAAATCGCTTGTGCTCAATTTATAGTTGCTATTTTTGATTCATCGATCAGGGAGATCCTTCGTTTAGAAAAGATAACTTCTCAGAAAGTTGATCTTGCTCGCGCTATGGAAGTGAAGGTTATTCGTGATTTAGATAAGAGATCTCAGACTTCAAAGAGAACGAATGACACATATAAGACTGGAATCAACTTTTCGAATTCACAGTCTAACGGTCCTCAATCTTCGGACAAACAGAGAAGAAAGAGATTTCTTCAAGATTTCTTTAAGGATATTGAATGTTGGACATGTGGTAAAAAAGGACATTTTAGATCAAAATGTCCAAATCAGATGAGCGACCAGGGAAACTAGGTTATGTTGAACTTTCTGGAGCTAGTTCAACAGAACTTGACAAGACTCCAACAAACACACACTCTTGTCTGATTGATTATAATGTTGGAAGAATTAATAGGAACTCAAATAAATTTTATTTTGATCGTTTAATTAATGACAAAACTTGTATTTTTAAAGTAGATTTTGGTTCTGATGTGACTATTATAAATCCGAAATTTGTAGAGTCAAAAGATAAAAGAATTCCTATTAATTTTTCAACTCTTAAGTATCCGACTGGAGAAAAGGTACCAGTTGAATTTTTAATTTCAGCTTCGATAAAATTGGGTGACCATTCAGCTAATTTAGATGTTTTTGTTGGAAATATTATTGATGATTGTACACTTGGCAGTGATTTCCTTGATACAACTGGTATTACAGATTCGATAACTAAAATTATTTTAAATACTCCAAGTTCAATCATCAATAAACAGATTTCGAGAATAGTTGATTCTAGTGAGGATGTACCAGAGATATTACAAGAAATTTTTGACAAGAACTCAGAGAACTTGGATCAAGCTCAACGACGGAAGTTTGCGGATCTTCTTCATGAATTTGAAGAGATTTTTCAAGATGATGACGTTACTGGAAAATGTAATTTGGTTGAACATAGAATTCAATTACTCCATAATCAACCAATTAAAAAACCTATTCGAAGACCCCTTATTCATCAAGTTAAGGAATTGGATGAATTATTGCTGAGATGCATTCTCAAGGAGTTATTGAAGAATTAGACAGCTCGTATTGTTCACCTGTAGTTCCCAAGAAGAAGACGGATGGAAAAATTCGTTTTTGTATTAATTTTCAAAAAATTAATGCAATTACAATTAAGGATTCGTACCCTTTACCAAGAGTTGACGATACTCTTGATAAACTTGCAGGATATTCGTGGTTTTGTACTTTGGATTTGAAGAGTGGATACTATCAAATCAAGATTCGAGAAGAGGATAGGAAAATCACGGCTTTCTCAATCGGAAAAGGACTTTGGCACTTTACAGTTATGCCATTTGGTTTATGCAACGCACCTACGACTTTTCAACGTTTAATGGAAAAATTACTCAGAGACTATCTTTCAAAATTCTGTTTAATCTATTTGGATGACGTTATGGTATTGGGAAAGTCATTTGATGAGATAATAATTAACCTGAAGAAAGTGTTTGTTCGTTTTCAAGAAGCAGGATTACGCCTTAATAAGAAGAAAAGTGTTTTCTTCAGCAGGCAAGTTAAACATTTAGGATACATCGTTTCAGAAGAAGGAAAAACAGCTGATCCAAAGAAGATTGAATCTGTTGTAAACTGGCCAATTCCTCATAACAAAAAGGCTGTGTTGAGTTTCGTGAATTTCTGTGATTATTATAGGCGACTTATTAAAGGTTTTGCTGACATAGCTAAACCTTTATATAGGTTAACTGAAAAATCGGCTAAGTTCATACGGTCAGAGGAATGTCAAAAAGCTTTTTCAAGATTGAAAGAGGTTCTTACACACCTCCAATTTTGGCATTTCCTTCTCTTTCTTCTGAATTTATTTTAGATACTGACGCTTCTGACCATGGAATTGGGTCGGTTCTTTTTCAAAAACAAGATGGAATCGAACGTGTCATAGGTTATTATAGTAGAGTCCTTTCAAAATCAGAGAGAAATTATTGTGTCACTCGACGTGAACTCCTTGCTATTATAGAATCGTTAAAAAATTTTCATCATTACCATATCGATAAACCTTTCATTATTAGGACTGATCATTCTTCTTTAACTTGGTTATTGTCGTTTAAGGAATTGGATGGACAATTGACTCGTTGGTTAGGGAAATTGGATCAGTACAACTACAAAATTATTCACAGGAAAGGCAATTTACATGGAAATGCTGATGGACTTTCAAGACGGCCTTGTGAAGATTTCTCCTGCAAATATTGTTCCAGAGTAGAAGAAAAATTCAATAATGTAGAAACAATTTGCTGTATCATTTTTGAAGAAAACACATCAGAAGAATGGAAGAATAGTCAGGCAGAAAATGAAGCTATTTCTTTCATTTGTAAAACGAAAGAATTACAGAAGAAATCAGAATGGCAAGAGATTTTATCGATGGACGAATTCACCAAAATCTATTGTTCTCAATGGGATTCGTTGGTACTAATTGATGGGATTTTGAATAGAGAATGGGTTTCAACGAATTTAGATTACAAAATCCGTCAATTAGTTGTTCCTCAACATAAAATTAAAGATATTTTGGAAGAAGCACATGATTCACCATCTGGAGGACATTTCGGAGTAAACAAGACTTTAAATAAAATTAGAAAAAGATTTTATTGGGCTACTTGTAAAAGAGATATAGAAAATTGGTGTAAATCTTGTGAAGTCTTTGTTTCAAAGAAAGGTCCTCCAGATAAAGATCATGGTAAGATGAAAATTTATAATTCAGGAGTTCCATTTGAAATACTTCAAATGGATATTTTAGGCCCATTTCCACTTTCTTCTTTGGGAATAAATACCTCTTAGTTGTGACAGACTGTTTTTCAAAATGGGTTGGAGCTTTTCCTCTATCAAATATGAGAACAAAAACCATTGCTGAGATTTTTGTTGATCAGATTGTTTGTAGGTATGGGGTACCTTTAGAGGTAAATACTGATCAAGGAACGAATTTTAATTCGAAATTGATTAAAAATTTATATCAAGAAGACAAGAACGACACCATTACACCCATAATCAAACGGACAAGTAGAAAGACAACACCAAACACTTCTACACTATCTCACAAAATACATACATGAAAATCAAAAAGACTGGGATCGCTGGGTTTAACTATTTTTGTTAGCTTACAGATCCTCCAAACATGCGACCACTGGAACTACTCCGGCTGAGATATACACCGATTTCGATCTGAGACTTCCTTTGGACTTGATTCGAGGATGTCTACCAGAGGAGGTCGAGATTGAAGGAGACGGGGATTACGTACACAAGCTTCGGTGGAAACTCAGCGAGATCCACAAAATGGCACGAGACCGGATTAACTTACAATCGAAAAGAACGAAGTCTTGGTACGACAAACGGGCTCTCAACATTGAATATTCCCAAGGCCAAAAAGTTTGGTTCTTCAATCCTCAAAGAACCAAAGGAAAAGCACCAAAACTCCAGTCAAATTGGGTAGAAACTTCGGAAGTTGTGAGGAAAATTAATGACGTCGTTTATTGTATTCGTCGTTCACAAAGACATAAATCCAAGATAGTCAATATCAATCGTCTTGGGACTTACACTGAGAGAGACACCCGATAATGAAGACTGCTCTGCTAACGGTTATTTTGAGCTGTGGTTTTTTCCATGGGCGTGAAGGTAAATACCGGAGCAGGGACTTGATGTGAGGTTCCACAGCATGTCAACTTCCCACCTCTTGTCTGAAGACCGATTTCGACCAAATAAGAAGGATGATTGAAGTAGATTGTTCAAGAGACGGATCCGTCTTAATCCTGTTAAGTGATGATTGGTATCGCATCTGTAAGCATTGCTCGGTAACTTGATGCCAAGGATGGGTCAAGGTAGAGGATGTTGATGTCGGTTCCTGTAAGTCATTATTGGATTGTAAGAGGATCAATCCGCTTGAAGGATGGATGGTTATGATTGTCGGGACGACAATCTGAAAAGGAGAGGGCAATGTTGTGACCGAGCTTGAACGTTGCGCGATTCGAACACCAAGAATCGCGCATAGCAACCCCTAGCAACGAGATCAATGACGTTGCGGATGTTATTGTTCATGTTCAGTCTGATTCTAACAGCTGTTGAGAACAGTTGTGTTTACGTTCGAATAAAGAGTCCGAGTTCAAGTGTGCTTTTCTATAAATACGTGTTGTCATTCTCATTACCCGAACCCGATCATAACAATATTTAAACTCATAACCATTAACTATTACAGTTAGTAATGTCAATGCAGAAGTTTTTGATAGTTTGACTGATGAAATAATTGACTCTATTATACCAATTGGCAATGAATCTAAAGAAAGCTTTAACCTTCATTATGATATTTATAAAAGTATTAAAAATAATATGAAGAAAAAAGTAAATAATTGTGATGTTATTAGTAATAATAATAATCTAAGTCAAAATTATGAGGTTGCAACTGAAAAAAGTGAAAATGAAAATATACCATGCAACAGTAATATCACTTTATCTAGCTTCAATATAGACAATCAAAATAGTTATGTAGAACAAATTATTTAAGCAATAATAATAATTTAGAGATCCAAGTCGATATACTAAATTCGTCTAATAGTCATACAAATAATCTAAGACAAGATACAAGTGATTTAAGCAATAATAATTTAGTGATTAATATCGATAAACCAAAAACTTCTGAAAGTGATACGAGTGATGCACAAAGATGTCAATATTGAAAATCAGAATATTATAAAAATAAATAGTGAAATATAAAGTTGTAATTTTAATTCGTTATTCGACTAAAATAGTATACATTTAAATAATATTGCTGCACTTAATATTGATAGTTACAATGAAGTTCATAAACAATTTGAATTAATTGACACAAAGTATAGTCACAGTAAATAATACAATTAATACTTATATACTTTTATCGAGACCAGCTATCTTTAAAGTTTAAATCAATTAAAATATATATCTGTTATTATTTGAAAGATATCCGGTATGTTTTGTCTGAGTAAATGCATCGCTAAGTTGCAATGTCTTTTCGAAACCAATATTAATTCTTTGTAGAATATTTCAGGATCTGTCTATGTGCTGTCTATTTGATTAAGCTGAAACTTTGTTAATTTTTTATAAGTATGCTTTTTATCTGAATCCATAAGAATAATATAAAATAGTATTGTCCCACTTTTCTGGATTAATAATTACAAAACATTGAAAAGTTAAATATTATGGTTGTAAATTAAATTACGAACAGCATAGTTCGCACGCCGCTGCTAGGTGGCGTCGTCCAAGCCACAGTAGAGGTTGGCAGATTGAAACCATATAGACAAGAACGACAAAGCAGTCTACATGCCGGCCTTTCTGAGAGACGAGCCAGGCTCTGTTCTGGCACCGCCACACCAAGAGCGCCGCCAACGCTCTAACCTCTCTGCGGTCCTTCTGGCATCGACATTTATCGGTAAGAGACGGCCAAACTAACCCCGCTCTTAGTTTCGTCGGGGGATAACCAATAGGAACCAGAAATTACTGAACGGATTCTTCATCTACCTCGATGACATCCTCTTTTTCGCTGAGGATCTAAGGAAGCACTCCAGCCACCCACATAGCCAAAAGCGCTCACCTTCCTAACTCCCACCACCAGGCGTACATCATACTTATAAAAATCACCATATATCCTATCAGTCGTCTTGAGATATTTCTTAGAGAACAAAATTTGACTTCGAAAACTTACCAATGGTTCTAATAAAATATAATTTATCTTATGTTTTTTTTATGTAAAATATAAAGATCAATTATTTCCTAATACTATTTAATAAGGTTTAAAAATTTAATAAATAATATAAAAAATTATGTTTTTAATTAATTTAAATTTTAAAGATATTTTATTTCCTCCTAAAATTTAAACATTTTAGTTATATTTGTATAACTATTTGTGTACTTCATGTTTGCAGTTCAAAAAACTAGACCCCTATTTCAGTTACTAAACGATAAAGATAATTTAATGGGGAATATTATTCTTTTAAAATATGCTCCAGTCGAAGATATTTCTGACTTTCGGAAATCGTTAAGATCTATAGTAGTAAATTACGAGATGTTTAAGACGAAATATACCACGATTCCTTTTACGTAAGATTAGAATATTCTATTGGTTTATGTTGTACTCTGACGGTACAATCTATATTTTTATTTTAAAATAAAAGTAATGTTCTATGATTTACATGTAAAATTAGATAATAATTTCATCTAGATATGCGTATTTTATAAATTAATAAATATTAAATATTATTTTTTTCAGTATTTGTGGTCCAACTTGGGAGACTATAGTCAAATCGATAGATTTTATTTTTCCAAAAGAAAAAGCTAATGTATATTATGAGCCTTCCCTGGTAGAAATCTTATCGTGGCGCCTACATTCGCTATAACGGCCTTTGTAGGCAAACTAGATAGTACTAGACTGTACAAAACTCGCTAAATCCACACAGATCTACATAGTTTTCTCAATAATAATATGTACGTATACAATCTCTGAGGTTATATATTATTTATTGAACAGAACTTTTAATGTAAAAATTAATGTTAAAAAAAGTTTAACATGCAAGTTTTCAATTATAATAATAAGATCTATAGTTCTATTCATACTATTTACATCTAAAAGTAGTCAGAAAGCATATCTAACCTAAGAAATGAAAATTTATAAATCATGTTCCTTGCATATGAAAAACAGTGATCACAAAATAATGTTATTGATTGATGTAATTGTTTCTTGAAAAGTAATATATAAATAATAATAATATTATATGTACAAATATGTACTTTATGACATGCTTTATTTAAAAACTAGAATTTTAATTTCAGAATTGCAAATAAATTTGTATCCATATGTGAGTTCTTATAATACATAAACTGCTCATCCGTGACAACATTTTCAAAGACAAACACAATAGTCGAACACATGTAGACGATAATTTTCTTTATAAGTAACAAATTTCTATGTTTTAACTGGCCATAGATGTCAAATTAAAGTGTTTGATTATAAATTAATCACAGTAGGAAATACAAAAATAGAACATACATATAATAACTCAAATACATTATTTTTTTTAAAAATAGAAAATTAATCAGTTGATAATAATTTAGGATGGAACATAATCAAATGTAAGGAAACAAATTTTACATAAATAAAATAAATATATGCACTAATACTTCATATAGTTATTTGGATATTCAGATTATTTTCTTATTTTGATTGTTTAATATATATGTGTAACATAATATTATTATTGAGTTCTTAAATACAAAAACTCGATGCATCTAAAATTTGATAACCTTACACTTTAGAGGTTATTTACATTTACTTACATTGGTTATAGGTGAACAATAGCATGTAAATACCATTAAATCAAAATAATACATAATAATCATAATAGATTACGCTTATGTTTCTTAAAACATAACCTTGAAGTGGCTGTTATTGTCATAATTTTGGTTATCTAGTTTTATCGGGGCTAATAATATGGGAAACTAGAAGGGACGACCGTTACACGCCTTTGTAGTATCTATCTAGTTTGCCTACATAGATCTACACAGCGCGAGATTATTCTACATAGATCTATAAAGTGGACGGGATAAATTTCTACCAGGGTTGGTACATCATAAAACCTATCGATAGTAGAGATATTGTGAATACAAAACCTTCTAGAGTAAATTCAAGGGGACTGCTATACACAGACTATTTAAGTTTCCTAGAGGATTTGCGCATTGCTGGAATAAAGACACCTCGAGGCAAGCGTTCGGACGATGTTCCGTCTTTAGGTAAAAGATTATTTTTACATATCTTTTCTATTTTACATAACATAAAAATTATTATTATTAAAATTAGTTATTAAAGTTTGTAAAAGTTACATTTACAAGTAATCATATATTTTGTTTCATCAGTTATAGTAAATCCTAGTCCTGTGACAGTAGATTTAACGATTTTGTATGAAGAAATCTATGTAAGCAACATAGATAGAGTAAATAAAACTACACGAGTATGGAATGATACGTATCATCATAGATTTATCAGTTCATATGAGAATAAGAAAGGCTTGGACTTCATAAATCAGTATAAAATTTTAAGAACATCTCTTGCTCCAGCGCTTGTATGTATTTCCCTACCATTTCATGTAAAATAGTAATGATTATTCAAATAAATACATAATTTGTTTCTCATTTATTTTTTATATTATTTTATAGATATGTTCTGATTTTGCAAAAAGGTACAATCATTATACTAAGAAAGAAAACGTTCTAGACTTTCCAAACCGATTAATCACAAGGTGGCCTTCTATATCTGCAAAAATAGTAAATCTTGCGAAGAAAGATTGTGACCCAAAAAAGCAAAAATATATCTTTACAAATGTTGATAAAAATGTTGAGATGGCAAATTATATGGATATCAATGACATTTTTAGCAAAAATAAAGATTCCGGTAGTATAGGTCAGTTTAATTATAGAAATATAAATAAGTTTTTAATTATATTTTATAAAATATTAATTAAAGTATTGAAAGTGTAAATATAAAAATTAATTAATTTTTCAGAATATATTAATGCGTTGTGATTCTTATTAATTCCGTATTTGTTAAAAAATCATAGATTGAAAACGAAGGTTCAAAAGTCTGGATGGAAACCTACTAAGAATTGTATTCCTGGATCGTTTATTCTACATCTAGAGGTATCTTAAAATTTTAAATATAATTAATTTGATAATGTGATTTATTTAAAATAAATATTACTTTTAATATTTAAAAATACGTCATAAAATTAAGTACCGATATTTGGCTTATACAACATTTTTGTTCATAGAATCATGACAATCTCGGTAAACTAATTTCTGATCTGCAAGAGAGATATGGAGATTGTGGCGTGCAACCATATATAGTATTTTGCGTTAGATTAGATGCTCTTCAATGTCGCCACGTAGTTGTCGGTTCTTATATCTACGACTTTGAAAACGTTTGCACAGCTGTCGATTATTTATATGAACTTTTTTCATTCTTAAAATTGATTTTCCATTTGTTTGTCCACACGTGTGGTCATTTTTACAAAAAGTTATTTATTATATGGATACAGAAAGAGTTCTTGTAGGTAAACCGCAAATATAGCTAGTGACTAGTAATTTAAAAAAATTCAACAATACTATTTTTAATTAATTTCAAACCTTCGTAAACATGAATTTAGAAATGGAAATTTTAAAATTATTTTGCTAGTTGTATGTTAATTTATGTTTATCAAGAACTGATATACAATTTATTATCAGCTTAATACAAAATTTCATAATAGAGACTTATAATCCTTTTCTACTACAAATGTTAAATAATTCTTTAAATAATGTCGTAAATAATGAAGTTTCTGAAGAAATAAAGTATGTGTTTCAAAGTATAATGATCCTTTTAAACAATTTGATACCAAACATAAAAGATTAGAGATATATAAAAGCTTGAAATTATACGTTGAACCTACAATATTAGCAATGGATACAAAAAGTATATTAAACGGAAATACCTTAATTTATAAAAAACATAAATTCCTGTTCTTCAAATTAATCTTAAATATGCTGTTCGCAAATTATTGCAATTTCCTGGTCTGTTTGATGCTATGAAATCGTATATTACATTTTTAAATGATGAAAAACGATTGCTACTAAATTTTATTCAAGCCGAAGCATGGAAAAGACAAGTACAAAATTTCGATAAAAACGGTATTGCTCTACCGCTCTTTATTTATTTCGATGATCTGGAGACTAGAAACGCCTTAGGAAGTCATGTAAGAATCAATGAGATAGGTGCCGTTTATGCAACAATTCCCTGTTTACCACATAGTTTTGCATCTAAATTAGAAAGCATATTATGCACTTTATTTTACTCAAAAGATCGTAAAGATTCCTCAAAAAATAAAAAGCTATCGGCAACGATATTTTTAAGCCACTTATTAACGAGTTAAATACCTTACAAGAAGACGGTCTACAAATTATAATAAATAATAAACGTTATAATATTTTTTAATACCAAGCTTAGTGATTGCGGATAATTTAGGAATAAACTCGATCTTTGGGTTCGTAGAATCCTTTACTTCATCGTTTTATTGCCGCATCTGTTACGTGCATTACGATGATGCAAAAACCTTAATACAAGAAAATGAATCTTTTTTAAGAAGTAGAGAAAAATATGAAAAAGATATTATAGATCCAAATCATAAACAAACAGAGAGAACATATATTATTTTAGCGTCGATGTAATGCACGACTTCTTTGAAGGTGTATGTAATTACGTTGTGTCTAAAATATTACTAACATTCATTGTTAAAAAGAAGTATTTCAGAATTGATTATTTAAATTATAAACTACAAACCACTGATCTCGGTTTTGAAATCGTGAATAGACCACCAGTATTAGGCCTAGATTATTTAAAAAAAAATAATAAATTAATGTTGTCTGCGACGGAAAGCCTCTTTCTTACTAGATATTAAGGACTGATAATTGGCGATGAAGTACCGAAACATTGCAAAGAGTGGGAATTATATATAAAACTGCGTGAAATTTTACATATTTTAACTTCACCTTTTTTAATGCAGTCGCATATATATATAAGTTGGAAATGCTAATAAAGGAACACCACAAATTATATGTAGAATTATACGGTGATCTTAAACCAAAATTTCATTTCTTGTTGTATTATGTAAGGGCAATAATACAAAATGGTCCAGTAATTAGATGTTCATGTATGAGATTCGAATCAAAACACAGAGAAATTAAATTAGTCACCCGCCAGTCCAGCAGCTAGGTCACCCGCCTGGTCAGTTATCGGATCAGGCGTTTGGCCAGCCGCCAGAGCAGCCGCCAGGCCAGCAGCCTGGTCATGCATCGACCCAGTCGGGTCATCAACTGTAGCGAGCATCTCGAAGATTTGTTTCTTTTCAGGAATCATTGGTACAGCAGCCGTCTACACCTTCTTCATCGTGCCCTCCTCATTCGTCGCCCACTAGGGGGGAGTGGCTGTGGCACCACCGCACTTGGCGCCACAAGGCGCGCGTCCTACCTAACCGGCGGCGTAGTAGCGCCGCGCCTGCGAGCAGCGATTCGAGCCGAGAACGGCCTACTGAGCGTATCTCTCGGCCAATTCCGGCACGACACCTCAAGAGTGAGCATCGTGTGACTTCTCTCTCGCCTATACGCCACAGCTCTGGTGCTCGTCGCCGCTCGCGAGGTTTCTCGCCGATTGTGTCTCAGACTCACTTTTGTAATTACCTGTTCTCTGTGTACCAAAGCCTATGCCGTCCGTACGCCGCGCGCGTATATTTAGTTGAGCAGCAAGCTACCTAGCTCGCACATTGGTGACCCCGACGTTCTTCAAGTGCAACGTGAACACGGAAATTCACAGATGGCCACCATCTGAGACTCACGTAGGTGCTCAGGACGGTGCTCTCCTGTCTCCACGTCAAGGGTCGACGAGCCAACCAGTCTAAACCTTGGATTCTGAAACAGCGCTCAGATGCTTCCCTTCTGTCTTCTCCATCAACCCGGCGTACATCAACTTAGGTGTTAACACTGGAAAATTTATTGTTCCATACCGAGAATTTAAAGCGTCCACTAAAAGTTTGAGTGTTGACACTGAATTTGGGCGGTTCACACCGAAAATTATGGGTGTACGTACATTAAATGTTTGAGTGTTGACACTGATTTTTAGGTGTGTACACCGACGATTTTGGCGTAGACAGCGAAATTTCTGGGTGAAAACATCTAAATTTGAGTGTAAACACTCAAATGTTCAGTGTCGACACTCGAAATTAGGTATTTACACTGAAATTTTAGGTGTTTACACCCAATATTCGGTGTAAACGCTGAAACTATGGGTGTTATTTTCATGAGGAAATAACGTTTTTTATTTGACTGATTTCATCTCAAATCATGCAGGCCGACAGCACCTATCTCTCCGAATCAGCTCAAATTATAGTATACGAGTATTATTCTACTCGGAAAATAAGCGTATACGTATTTTTTGATTTTTCGATAGCATCAAAATTGCATGTGTTATCCTTTTTTCAAAAATGACTCCTCAAATTTCGTTTTTCAAAAATCGAAAACTTTTTTCTTTTTAAATCGTTCTAATTCGTCTTTTTATGGATATTTGAAAATAATTCTGTACATATTCGATGCTGTTGGTAATACTCTTTCGATCTGCCAAGTTCAAAAATTTTTTTACAAAAAATCAAGGACGATATGGCATTTTTTATAAACAATGAAAAATGCTTTTTTCTCAAAAAAGTCATCTTTTTTTGACTCAATTTTTTTTTATAGATAGCTAGTCTCAATACCTATATGGTCATATACATGACATTTGGAATATTTTTGTTTTTTAAGAGATATAAACGAAGTAAGAAAAAAATTTTACGTACCCCTAAGTATAATGATTATACGTATATAGCAGAGCAAGAATCTGTGCATTAGGCGAATACGTGTACGATTATTTATATATGTGTGTGTGTACACCATAGAGGAGTATAACGCATGGTACTAGAATTCTCCGCAAGGTGGCTAAAACTCATCTTTTGCTATCACGTAGATAATGTTAGTTATTTTAGCTTATTTAAGGAACCCGGTCTAGTTATCTTAATATATATAGTATTACTTATACATACTAAGATTTCTCTTGAATTATGGCTGAAATTTATTCAACAAAGAGGCGCAAGTGTCCAAACTTTTTTGGATCACACAAAAAAAAACGTATATGATGCCACTGTTAAATTTAGAAAATTGGAGAATTTAGCAGAACTTCTTCGACAAAGTTTTCCTAACAAAGCAGTGCAGAGTTCGGATTATGTATGCTTCAATTGTTATGAACGCGTTAAAAATATTGAACCAAAGGAAATAATTGATGCGATTCATTCAGACAATTATACTGACTTGGACAGTGATACTGAAGACCATGATTTTCGAGCTAGTACCCCAGAGCGGATTGAGCATTTAAACGAAACCTTAATTTCAAGTTCTTTTGGTAATGTTTCGCTACTTAAAAGGAAGAGAGGTATTGATGATTCATCTGTACAAAGATACATTATTAGAAAAAAATCAGAACTAGTATCTTCATTCTCATCTGCAACTAGCTCAAAATTGTCAGAAGCATACAATGTTTGCATTGATGAATCACATGATGATTTGACTCAATGCTTCTGCAATGAAAGGCTCAATAACTTGCGAGTAGCGCTTGAAAATTGTGACAGTATCAATTAGAAAATTAGAATTTTAACGTTGCTTCCTTCGTCATTAACAAAATCTAGTATTTTATCAGCATTTCCCGAAGTAACTGTTTATATGATTGACAAAGCAAGAATGCTTGTAACAACTAAGGGAATATATTCTGAACCTGACGCGTATACTGGTCATCCATTGGACGAAAAGTCTACAAAAATTGCCATGGAATATTTTCTAAACGATGACTTTAACTGTACACGTCAAAGCCCTAATAAATGTGATGTTGTGATTGTTCAACAAAATGGAAAAAAAAAGAAAAAAAAAATAAAACGTTATTTGACACGCAGTTTAAAAGAGGCGTATAATCTATTCAAACAAGAAAACCCAGACATAAAAATCGGTATAACAAAGTTTTATACATTAAAACCAAAGTTTGTTATGTTGAGCCCGTCGAAGGAAGTGTGTCTGTTCATTTACTGTGCAAATTTTGATTTATACGTTAATAGTCTAAATAATTTCCTAGGAGGCAAACATTCAGACCTCGATAGAGTTCGTTCTACACTTTTATCGGCAATTGTTTGCTCCAATTTGTCCGATAAGTGTCTTTTTCAAGAATGTACTTTATGCCCAGGTTCTGAAAATATCAACCTAAGTTTGTTTGGATTAGAGACAACTAATGAACATGAGGAGATTGTTTTTGCTATGTGGGAAAATGGCCATCTTGTGAAGAAAAGATTAACAATCTCCAATTTTTTTAGCGATCTTTCTTCTTGAACAGTCAAAACAAGCGTTCATTTAAATATTAAAAATATACAAAGAAAAGCTATAAAAGAAAAGAAAGAAATAGCTGCAGCTAACTCAGGTCATCTAGTACTGCATGGTGATTTTGCTGAAAATTGGGCAGTGATTCACAGTAACCCTATTCAAGGTACTCACTGGGTTAATCAACAGGTCTCTATTTTCACAGCAGTTTGTTATCAAGGAAAACTAACAAAAACTTTTGCTGTCATCAGTGATGATAGAAAACACGATTCTGCCCATGCCTTGTTAGCAATGGAAAAAATAATTGATTCGATGAAAAATGATTCAACCGATTTAATAGATCAAATATCGATTATAACAGATGGAGCAGCAAGCCACTTTAAAAATCTATTTCAATTGTATGAAATGAAAAATGCTTCCATTAATAAAAAATGGTTGTTTTCAGCTACAGGAAAGGTGCATGTGATGGTGTTGGCGGACTAGTCAAACACTATGCAACTAGACATAATCTTCAGAACAGTCATATTGAATCAATACAAGATGTCCATGCTTTTGTAACAAACGTTCAATCTTATACTAATAATATTAAACTAATCTTACTACCAAAAGAAGATATTGAAGTTTTTAGACAAAATAAAATAAAAGAGTGGCTTAAGGCTCCTAAATATAACGGCATTCAGAAAACCCATGTATGGAAAGTAAATTAAGGTAAAAAGAAAAAATCTTATACAGATCGAACTGCTCTTCATTCTTTAACAAAATTGTTAAATAAAGAGAAACAGAAGAAGAAGAAAATCAACTCAAAGAATCGTGTTAGCAGGAAAGTTAGAAATGCAATAAAATGTCTAAAAATCATAAAAACGGGAAAAATACATAGGATTTTTTCTTGCACGACAGTGCTATGGGGGAACATAAAATTTTTTTCTTATTTCGTTTATATCTCTTAAAAAACAAAAATATTCCAAATGTCATGTATATGACCATATAGGTATTGAGACTAGCTATCTATAAAAAAAAATTGAGTAAAAAAAAAGATGGCTTTTTTGAGAAAAAAGCATTTTTCATTGTTTATAAAAAATGCCATATCATCCTTGATTTTTTGTAAAAAAATTTTTGAACTTGGCAGATTGAAAGAGTATCACCAACAGCATCGAATATGTACAGAAATATTTTCAAATATCCATAAAAAGACGAATTAGAACGATTTAAAAAGAAAAAAGTTTTCGATTTTTGAGAAACGAAATTTGAGGAGTCATTTTTGAAAAAAGCATAACAAATGCAATTTTGATGCTATCGAAAAATAAAAAAATACGTATACGCTTATTTTCCGAGTAGAATAATATACTATAATTTGAGCTGATTCGGAGAGATAGGTGCTGTCGGCCCGCATGATTTGAGATGAAATCGGTCATTTATTGTTATTTAAATTAAAAGTCTTCTTCATAATTAAATCTATCAAATAAATGTACACATGTTTAATAAAATAATGTTTACTTGACTGTGAAAGAATTACCGAGATAAACACCAACTTTTCGAATAAGAAGATAAACTCGATTTTTTCATTTACTTTTCGAGGCTCAATTTGGTTCCTTATAAAAAAAATTGATGAAAAGAAATTGTGTACATAGATAAAATGTATACATAGGGCTACAGAAATAATTCCTTACTGTTATGCTGTTTTTAAACTTATTAAGGATCAGCCCTATTTTAGGCATGTCGGGTACTTTGTTTTAGACCTTAACAAAACGATTCACGGAAAAACTGAAAATAGTTTCATGAACGTTCCGAACTTTCCCTATACTCTATGGGTACTTAAAAAGATGGACCGGGTCCGATTTCCAAATTTTAAAATGGCGGTCTATTGCAACGTTTTTTATGCTACATTTTGAATTCGCTGTCACGTATGTCCCTCTGGAAATTTGTTAATGTAACTGGTGGAAAGTTGAAGGTATTGACGTGTACTTTATGCATGCAAAAGTAACAAATTTTAGTTTTAAAATTACCCCCTTTTTTAATGAAAATTCGCAAATAGCCGATGCTAAGACGCGTTAACTTCGAATATTGCAACATCTAAGTATTGCAACTAAGTGCATTGGAATATGGTTAAAAAAATATGAATTTAGAAAAAAATGTTCAGATCCAACAAATAGGAGACTACATAATTTTTTTCGTCTGATTGTCAATTGCAAACGACTTAATGAATATATTTATTTGAAATTTGGTGTGGTAGTAGTAGACTATATACTGTAATAGATGAATTTCTTTCTGATCATTTTAGTCAACAGGTTCGTTAGAAATCACCGTCAAACAGAGAGGTATAGCGCAAAGCAGGCAAAAGAGCAGTCAGCGGAGCATCCGGGGTGCGGCCGCTCTCTTCCCCTCGTGCGGCGGCGCGGCGCGGCGCGGCGGCAGTGGTGAGGGGCTACTTTTCGAAGTATGCGCGTCGCGATTGCTGTATCTTGCAAATCGGATATCACTGCATTAAAAGAACGTATAGGAATGAACTGTTTTTGAATTTGCGTATTTCTTTGCGCTTTTTAATATTCTTTGACCAGAATACTTGCATACTGACTGGGAATAATAGTAATTTCCTTTTTTCCCTTAAATATCAGTATATTAATAATTAAATCATTTCTTAAAATAGTGGTACGTATAAACATTAATTTTCTCTAATTTGTTTATTTATTTTCGTATTTAAAATTAATTGTACATAAAGTTTTAAATATAAGTTGAAACATTTATTGAAGTACTTATAAAATTGTAATTTTAAGAGTTACAGTTATGCTATGAAGTAATAGATCAATAATAATTAAGTTCTCAGAATCGTACATTATAAAGGTATAATTTAGATGATTGCTTCTAACAGCAAATTGTAGACGAAATTTTTAGTGTCTCATACGCTCTTTAATAAAAATTCTACTATATTCATTTGAACAACAGAAACAACTACTTCGCGGGCAAATACCCCTCCCAGCATTGAATTAAACTGTTAATTCATAAAATATGTAGGTTTAATTTAACATTAAAAACCGAAACATATTTTGTATTTATCCTGCAAATTGAAATATCTTTTTAGCAATAAAGGGAAAATCATTTTAAAGTAGGTTTCTTCTAAACTCTATTACATCGTATTATTAGGTTTTAACTGCATTTGTATGTAAGGCTTATTCATACAGAGAAGAGTCTACCTCTTCAAAGCAAGTAATATATAGGTCTTGTAATATTATAAATGTAAAGATTAAAAGCGTTTCGGCCTCAAGACTGCCTGTAGACCTCATCAGTATGATCAGACAGCTTCTAGCATAGACGCATGTATATTTAAAAAGATATAAATTTTTTTTTAACAGTATATCAAAGAAAACAACCAAATTTAACTACTTTTTTCATACCTGTAACGTTTTGTAGAAGCAATGTAACTTAATCATGGAAATTCTGCATTATGAAGGCTGAGATAATTTCCATAGAACATTAATAAAGGTTCATTTAAATACCTGGAATTAAGGATTTCGTTGAAAGTGCAAGGATAACGAGAACACCTTACTTACCAATCATGAACCTATATATCTTGAAGGTACATTATAAGTATTGAACCATTTCCGTCTTAATCAATTTATGTTCAACTCTGTTTGAATCTCAATCAGTGTTTATTCCAGCCTTGTAACAGTACGGTATATTAAACATTATTTAGTTGTTCGTTTGATTTATTTTTGTTTGTATCACTGATAAATTTTATAAATTATATGCAATAATACTTGGGCAATCTAAGGCAATCTGCTTGTAATTCAAGATGCCTAACTGTGAAAAAATAGGTAGAAAAATAATGACGCAGAAGTTCAACAAGGGAGAGATCTTACTACACTTGGAGGCACGCGAGGGCAACGCGCGTCAGGTCGAGCTGATTTTAGCGGGAGGCGAGAACATCGACGTCCGCATGAGATCTGGCAGCTTCACGTCATACACATCGCGGTGCTGTCCAACCAGGTGAACGTGGCCCAACTGCTGCTACGCAGAAGAGCTCAGGTCAACGCGCGGAGCGCGTCCGGCGACACAGCTCTGCACGCCGCGGTGAGTAAGGAATTTAAGCAGCTGGTCAAGCTATTTCTGCGTCACGGAGCAGATCCGAACTGTGCGAACGACGCCAAGGTGTCACCCTTCCTCCCGAGTCTCGCTGCAGAGGAACGGCTGGGGCGAGAACCCGCTGCCTCTAGTGCTTCTGCACAGCCAAAGCGCAGAGCTGGTCGAATCGCTGCTGGAGATGAGTCCTCGCGGCTCCGCCAACGAGCCGAGCCCCACCGGATCGTTTCCGCTGCACTGCGCGATCAAGAACAAGAGCGCGGAGACGTTGGCCATGGTGCGACTATTGGCAAACCGCGGTGCCGACGTCCATGCCGTGAACAATAACGATCACACGACGCTGTACCATGCCGTCGGTCACAGAAAGTGCGATATAGTCGAGTATCTTCTTACTGAGGGAAGTGCCAATGCCAACGGTAAATCTTTCGATAGCGGTATCGGAATACCGCTGTTGGCTGCGCTGGATAACGGGGACGTGGAATCGGTGCTAATGCTGCTGGGCCATGGTGCCCGAGTCGACGTTACGCGCGACGGAAGGACTTGCAGTCTGCTGCCCCTGACGATATGGGACTTTACCGACAAGAATGAGCGATACCGCGTGCGCTCGTCGCTGCTGGACCACGGAGCGCGAATCAATCATAGCAACCATGTTGGCTTGACAACTCTTCATTTGGCGCTCGGGCGCGGTGACGTGCAGCTCGTCAGACTGCTGGTCGAGCGAGGTGCGGATATCAATCTGCGTGATTCTCGCGGGCGCTCGTCAGTTCGCCTGGCGGTCAAAATGAATCTTTCGCAGGTCGCGAGGGAGCCTCTGGAGGCGGGCTCGAGCCCCGGACAATGAGCACAAGGGCCTATGGTGGGGACTACGCGAATCAGCATGAAGGGGGGTGGTCGCGCAAGCGGAGGAGCGCGAGTCGCTGTTTTACCATCATAATCGCCAAAGTCTTGTGACACAGAGCTTATTACAAATTGTCCATTTCAGTTTCTTTTTCGATAAAATGAATGTGTAAACTTAACCAATGTTATTTATGCGGCTTACAATAACTTTACATTACAATTTTCAGATGCCAAATATTTATTATAACGATGTAGGAGATTTATCTGCAGATATGAAAATGTGTTTATGCCCATTTGAACGAAAATGGCCACTCTTTTCCCTGAAAAGCGAGACCAAAATTACATTTGCGGGAAATAATGACTTCACTAGAAACTAGTCCAAATTCCTTTATTTCATCATGATCTACCAATAACCCTGATTTTCGATTGTCTTTTAACACTCCATTAGTCCCGCTTTCCAAGTCAAAAACTGGCCACAGTTGAAACGGGCATAAAGTACTATATGTAACTCCAGAAAAAAATCGATTCTTTACTCGGGTGATACTGCCTACACTTCGCTTCACTCGCTAAGGTAGTAAACTCACCCAAGGGGAAAATATTCGCCTTTTTGCCCTTGTTACATAATGTACTATTTTTCTTTTAGAAATCAGCGGATAATAAAACTATTGCTCAATATAAATTATCTAAGATAAACTGTTTGTTACAAGTACGTGTAAATTTACTACAATTTATAGATATCTATAAGCTATACGACGCATATGTAAACTTTTTGACTCTTTTAAAGAACCCTGGTGAAGAAAAAACTACATGAAATTCGACGTCATGTTTAGGGAACTTAGACTAATTATTTGCACTTTATAAAACATTTATACACCAAAATATTCATATTTATGCTTAAAAGTATCTTGATACTTTTCGACAATTTTAATTTTAATGAATTCTTCATCATACACGGACTTGAAGGACGTGCAGCAGCAACAAAGCGGTCTCCGTAGCCCATGAAAAAATACTCTCATACTGAGATATGCTGGACAATAAAGAGCGGACACTGAATGAAGTATTTGTACTTTGTACCAATGCGTACGAGGACTCTCAAATCGGAAATTCGGTGTTCATCGGCGAGGATGAGAGTGAATTATCATCTGGTGAAGAATCTGATAGCGCCATAGCTTCGTCTGATGAAGACGATGCCCAAATGAAGAACAATATCATTAAAGGTACTTTTATTCCCGGAAAAGCGAGACCAAAATTACACTTTCGGCCCGCAAAAATGATTAGCGGGAAAAATGACTACACCAGAAACTACTTCAAATTCCTTTATTTCATCAGGTTCTATCAATAACCCTGATTTTCGATTGTCTTTTGACAATATCGTCTCTTAAGAATCCGTTAGTTCCGCTTTTCAAGTCAAAAAGTGGCCACAGTTGAGATGGGCATAATGTACTATATGTAACTCGAGAATAAAGTCGATTTTTCCCTCGAGTAAACTCACCCGCGGGAAAAGTATTCGAGTTTTTGTCCTTGTTACATAATGCACTATTAATACGTGCATCATAATAGTACATTATTAACATCTTAACTATATTGGTCACTCTATTGAAAATAGCACTTTATTCCCGCAAATATACTTTAGTCCATATTTTTCTGGAATAAAGTAAACACTCACTTTCTCTGACTTTCAGGAATAAAGTCGACTATTCGCTCGGGCAGTACATCCGCCCTCGGGAATAATCTTCGACTTTATTCTGTGAAATTATCAATATACTAGATATAGATATTAGATTAACAAATTAAAATGACATGGATTCATGTAGATAAATGAGACTCTTTAACAATCTAATAAGATCATAAATGATGATACGATAGTAGTAAGTAAGCTGTTAAGGGAGGACGTAAACAATCAGTCATCCTTGCGCGACCCTGTTAGCTTAATGGTTTGTTGATAAGATAGGTTATCTTAATGGTTTGTTGATAAGATAGGTTATCTTAATTGTTTGTTGATAAGTTAAGGTTATCTTAATGGTTTGTTGATAAGATAAGGCTCAAGGTCACATTCCATAGATGTTTAACTTACATTAATTGCTTTTTAATTGTTTATTTATATAAACAATCAGATAAGAGATGTAAGCAACCCTCCGTAAACAGCAATGAGTGTTGATAAGATAAGGCTCAAGGTTACATTCCATAGAGGTTTAATTGTTGATAAGATAAGGCTCAAGGTCACATTCCATAGATGCTTAACTTACATTAATGGCTTTTTAATTGTTTATTTATATAAACAATCAGATAAGAGATGTAAGCATCCCACCGTAAACAGCAATGAGTCATTCCTGCGCGACCCTCTATTTTAATGGCTTGTTGATAAGATAGGTTATCTTAATGGTTTATTGATAATATGAGGTTATCTTAATGGTTTGTTGATAAGATAAGGTTATTTTAATGGTTTGTTGATAAGATAAGGTTATCTTAATGGATTGTTGATAAGATAAGGCTCAAGGTCACATTCCATAGAGGTTTAACTTATATTAATTGCTTTTTAATTCTTTACTTATATAAACAATCACATAAGTGATGTAAACAACCTCCGTAAACAGATGACTTATGACCATCCGACTTCAAAGATAAGAGGCGAAGGTGGTTTACATCACTTATCTATTTGTTTATATAAATAAACAATTAAAAGTAAATAATAAGTGACACCTGTCTGGAATGTGACCTTGAGCCTTACCTTGTAACAAACCATTAAGCTAAGATAAGAGGGTCGTGACGGGTTAGCATTATGATTTGTTTACATAACATTTTACAAAGTTTTAATGCATTAAATATTTTCAATGATATTAAAAAATTATGCATTCTAAAAATTTAAAAACTAATCTTTATAAAATTAATAATTACTAATTTTTTAAAAACGTTTAAAATTAAAAATAAAAATTTAGTAATATAATTTTGAAAATCTTATCATTTTTTGCAAATTTTATAATTTTCAAAATCTAATCAAGATTCAAATATTTAAAAAATTTTTAAAATTTAAAAAGTTTAAAAAATTTTTAAAATTTAATAAGTTTTAAAAATTTTAAAACATTTATATATTTTAAAATTAAAAATTTATTTTGTTAAAAATTCTAAAAAATTTAATAATTAAAAAATTAAAATAATTTAAAAACTATTTAGTCAAAATTTTTAAAGATTAAAAAAATTTATTTTGTTAAAAATTAAAATAATTTTAATAATATATTTTTGAAATTTGTATTTACACATTCTCTCCATGATGTGTCACTATCCCTCCAACAGATTATTTTATATTAAAACTAACACTTACACTGAACTAAAACTACACTTGTATTTAAACAATGCACCTGCTCACACTACTACAACACATCTACCATTTCTTCTTCGTCTACAGCTAAGTCGCGTTTTATATAGATTAACGCATGTGAAAGAAATGGTATTGGCGAGGATCTGGCAGCCTCTTGATATGTCGTAGGTTCTGACGGTTGCTCCGGTGATGCTGGAGACACAGGGCTGTACATATCTATCATACAGGGACAGCTTACCCCACGACAGGCTGTGCACCTGTATCTTGAATAATGTGTACATATCGTAATACTTCACAGCACAGATACGACATTTTTCACCAACACTTTTAGGTATCGTAACACGATTCACATACGTTTTCAGATCTGAAAGTTTCGAAAGTTTGTCCGAAATTAGGTCCATGATAACTGCGCGCTTCCGCAGATACCTGTTTAGAAAAACACTTTGTCTAGCTAGGGTGTGTACACGTCGAACTATTCTAATATTTAATATGCTCTCTACTGCACGGAAAGCTGTCAACTCCTATTCGGCTTTAGCGATCAGCGCTTTAGTTGGCGACATGTTCACGTCGAATGTCGACTTGAGACTGATGCAGCTGCGCTCTCAAAAAAGCGAGTATGAGTTTTCTGTGAAAACAATACCTTCAATTGCTTATACTGGAGGGTTAGTTAGTCACCATATGTCACATCCAGCAGCTCGATGGAAGGACCGTATCTTAACTGCGGCAGGAAGCGCGAGAAAAAGCAACAGGAGCGCTCACCCGATACTTATGAATAGAGAGTTGTCGAAACGCCTCTCTTATCGCATGTTAATATAACGTATACATCCTGAACCAGTAAAATTTCGTAAACATGCATAACATACGACACTTCAGGAGCGCACTTATCGCTTACTCAGGATATTTAATATTATTAGCCTAAACTTCATCCGACGAGATGATTTCACCGTTTACACACAGATAAGGTACCCATGTCGAGAGAATCGATGAACTTATCGCTTGCACGAAACTGTCGAGCGCATCACCTGCGAAAGAATCGTCGAGATTATCTCATACTCAGGATGTTTAATATTGATATCTTAAACTTAATTCGGTTGTGTAGCTTTATAATGGCTCGAGAGCTTGTAAAACGATAAGTTAATCGGCCTGAAAATCAATCGAATTTCGCGCGAATTAAGGATTCTACGAAATCGAGAAGCGAGTTCCCGGAAAACAAGATAGATGGATTTCGAGCGCGGAGTCTATAAATAGAACTTGCGCTCGAGGATCGTTCGTTCTATCGGGGTCCTGCCGCGCAAATTCCCTGGCCTTGTGCAAGATCAGCGTCGCCGTCGCTCTACGCGCTTGGAACGTGTCACACGGAGAAAAAGCCGAGCCAGAGAATCAGCTACATAAAGACAAAGCCCGAAAAGGGCGATCAGCGCAGCGAGGACGACGTGCAGGAACGTAGTCACGGAGGACTCCGGCGTATCAGAAGGGTCGACCACGTACTCGCAGCGGCGCGGAAAGGGAGCAACGCCGCCGTTCATCCTATCTTCAGATGAGTAAATTTTGTAAAATAAAAGCATATATGATAGGGGCGATGTAAATACCGATAGGGTTGCTTAAGTACATTATTGTAGCGAGTTCGAATGCTTATCAACAATAAAGTCAATTGCTACTTCATCTACTGCGTACTATTATTGTTTTCATGAATAGTTTCACGATATCTGTTGTCTTAATGATTAATAACCGTATAAATTGATATAAACATCAATTTTATTTCCACAAATATAATATATATGTTTCAAGCTGTACTTTTTTACAGGATGTTGTATCTATCAGCGAATATTCGTCAGCCGTGCTTTCTCTTGTGAGATAAATTTTACTATTACTCAGATAAATACTTCGCGAAAAAATATTCATACAAATTCGGCATCACAAACATGATGTCTTAATGCTTTTAGATAAAAATTATTTATTTTATATGAGTGTAGGATTCGCGCGCCATATCACATTGTAAAAAGATGGATTGAATTCCCCTCTCTTCCTTGATTTTGCAGAGTATATAATTAGTGCACTAAGCTTAAGAATTCAATAACCATGAGGACTGTGCAAGGGTTAATTATGGCTCCTATGTATAACGTAGCAACGGAAATATTACGTTGGGTAGTAAAACGTATCATTCACAATCTAGGATACGAGATAGTCGTAGTTCGACACAGGTGTAATTTATAATGGCGTAGACGTGTCTGTCGTATAGATAGATAGATAGATAGATATACTTTTTATTCATCAAAAGACAAAATCTTACAATTTCACGTACATGTAGTTATAATTAAAATATCAGTCGATTTAATATATTTGTTATCTTAACTTTCACTTATTGCATTTCTTATTAAAATAATAATTCGCTTTATCAGTTCGTCAGTTTATAAAATTTAAATGTAATGAACTAGTCACAGTCAGATATCACAGAAACACGCTTCGTCAAAAAATAATACATAGAATAAAAAAAATAAATACAATAGAGATAACATATAAAAATAAAGAATACATACACATACTTTGCTAAATTTTTGCGTATACTATCACGTCAAAATTTAAAACACACTCATTTATGACACTTTAACAATCACGCTAATAAATACATTCACACCTAACACTAAACATATTTAATAAATAAATAAATAAATTAATAAATAAATACGTCGAATAAATAAATAAACCAGATAAATAATTAAATTAAATAAATAAATAAATAAATTTAAATAAATAAATAAATTTAAATAAATAAATAAATTTAAATAAATAAATAAATTTAAATAAATAAATAAATTTAAATAAATAAATAAATTTAAATAAATAAATAAATTTAAATAAATAAATAAATTTAAATAAATAAATAAATTTAAATAAATAAATAAATTTAAATAAATAAATAAATTTAAATAAATAAATTTAAATAAATAAATAAATTTAAATAAATAAATAAATTTAAATAAATAAATAAATTTAAATAAATAAATAAATTTAAATAAATAAATAAATTTAAATAAATAAATAAATTAAATAAATAAATAAATTTAAATAAATAAATAAATTAAATAAATAAATAATTCTTAAATAAATAAATAGCTTAAATAAATATTCGAGTCATCTCTGTACATTCTCTTCACCATGTAATTGCTTAAGGTGCCTGCTAAACGCCGTTTTAAATTTACAAAAAGATGGCAGGCACCTCACACTGCTCGGGAGCGAATTCCAGAGGTGCGCACCTTGAACTCTAAATGAGAAAAGGCCCTTATCGGTGCGCGACGCCGGAACCGAGAGCTCTTTCATACCACCCCTACTTGAAGTCCTGGCCTGGTCTTTTTCAAAGAGGGCAGTAAGATACGGTGGCTTCCGCATCACAACCGCTTTGTAAAGCAGCAGCCCCATAAAATACTCCCTCCTCACCTTCAGATCTAACCAGTCCAGTTTTTTCCTATAGGCGGTGATATGCTCATCTCGCCTAACACCACATATGTATCTCACACATGCATTCTGTAGACGTTGTAGTCGTGTCTGGAGCTCCCCTGACACATCAAGAAGAACCACTGAGCAATAGTCTAAGTGAGGTAGTACCAGTGCACATGCCAGCTGCTTCCTCAGTATCTCTGTGGTGCTTGAACGGAAAAGTTTTAAGCTATACAGAGCTCTATTTACTTTTCTACTGACCTCATTCAGTTGCGGCTTCCATGTCAACCCACCGTCCATCACCACGCCGAGGTTGGTGACTGTATCGACAAAGGGAACGTGTACGCCGGTCTGTATCTCAATGCCTTGCAAGTCAAGGTTCTGAACCTGTTTGATGTTGTGATCAGATCCAAAAATGATCGCCTTTGTCTTGCCGACATTGAGGCGCAGGCCAGCTGACGTTGCCCAGTTCGACACTGCTTGTGCTACAGCCGACATGCGACCGATACCATCACGAAGACCCTTCATGGTCACTTGTGTGTAGGTTTGCAAGTCGTCAGCGTAAAGTATGTGTTCAACACCATCTAAGTCGAGTGCGTCTTGTAAGTCGTTTATGTACAGGCTGAAAAGCAGGGGTCCCAGGACTGAGCCCTGTGGAACGCCAAGATTGGTGGTTAGCCAACCTGAATCCCCATTTGTGATTGTGACGTATGGTAGATCCACAGTTGAAGCATGAATTTTGGAAGTTGTTGAGTTGTTGCGAACCGCGAAAAATAGCTGTGCTGTATAGAACTATTTTTAAGAATTCAACCTTGGCTGTAAGATGTACAGCCGAATTTTTAATTGAAATAAACATCTCTCATCTACCTGTACTGAGCATTGTAATGAATTCATTCGAGGAAAATAATAGTGAGTAAATTACAATGTATTTTCAAAAATTATAAAATTATAAAGATAATTATTGGAATGTAAGTAAGATGTTTATACGAATATTCGTTAATTAAAAAATGAATCTAAAGTCTAACTTTGATAAATTTTAAATGATTGCTTCGAACAGCAAATTGTAGACGAAATTGTTTTCATTTATATGAATATCTTGACAACGTTTCGGGTGTTTCTTACACCCTTCTTCAGGTCAATGAATAATTAATTGTATAATATGCTTAAATCTAGGTAACTTATGTAGACTGCTCGCTGCATCCCACACAACGCGGTTGAAAATTCCGAACATGCTATCAGATGCTGAGAAATGATGTTAGTTTAACTCTATATTTGATTACGTCGTTACTGTTAATTTGAGTATAAGTAGGAAAATAGGGTGTTATAAAAAACTATTAAGTATACGGATTTTAAGGAATATGGCTTGGGAATCTACTAAGATATTGTTTTCTAAAGGTTTTCTGTGTTAACTTGTAGACGGTTACTGTGATCTCTCTTGGTGCAGTTACAAATACAGAATGGCAGAGATTAGTTAAGAAAGAAGCTAAGATTTGAAAGTGAGAAGAAAATTCGTATTCATGTGACGAAATTTGTGTGTATGAGTGTGTGTGTGTGTGTGTGTGTGTGTGTGTGTGCATATACAAGGTGGGGACGAGAAACCGCCCGTTTAATGACCCCCTTTGCTTTGCTCTTGGAGTCCTATTACAAACTCAAGATTTTATATTCGTGAAAAGTCAGGGTCCGCCTCGTGTACGGAGCATGTGTTTACTATCAAGACATCGATCAGTTTATATTGCTGTTGCTATGTTTCATTTAAACACCTAAAATAATGTGCCTTGATATTTATAATTATTTAAAAATAAAAATCCAATCAATTCTTTAAAAGGAAAATTTAAAAAACGGGATTACACTGATGCATACATATAGTGTCTAAAAATTGAAAAAAAAAATATAAAGATTTCAAAAAGAGTTTTACATTAACCTATTTTACAGAATTTTAACTAATATCCTGAATTCAGTTGAGCTGCTGATTACTGTTGATCTAGCGCTTTGAAGTCTACTAGATATGTGCAGTAACGTGTATCGTTGAAATAATACAAATTATAGCAATTTTTAATCTTTACAATATTGCATAAAATAACAAAAAATGGAGATATGAATTGTACACTATATATATCTAGCGCTTTGAAGCCTATTAGACACGTGTATTTAAATTTACATATTTTATTGTATTATGACATATTTTATAGTATTTTAAACTACTATTCTGAATTCAGTTGAGCTGCTGATTAGCGTTGTAGGTAGTTATTATTATCTAGCGCTTTGAAGCTTACTAGACGTGTGCAGTAACGTGTGAAGTTGAAATAATACGAATTAATGCAATTTTTAATCTTTACAATATTGTATATGGTAACTAAAATGGAAAAATGAATTGTAAACTATATAAATCTAGCGCTTCGAAGCCTACTAGACATGTGCAGTAAGGTAAAAGTCCCTTTATGAAACAGTCCTAAATTCATAACCCCTTAATGGAACAGTTTGAAATATAATAAAATAGAATATGATAATGATACGTATATGAATTATAAAAATTATATCGATATTTAAAGTATTATTATTTAAAATACACAACGATATATATTGATACACAGTAATTACAATTAATAAAAAATATATAATTGTGTGTGTCTCGAGATTCACCGAAATCTCCGCTTGTTTGTACGGTAGGAGCTGATTTTTTACGATTTGATTTGTTTACTATACTTATATATCTAAATTCTCTTATAATACAATAATTGAATAATATATTGCTTTTGATTCATAATATAAAGTTACACAGTGTTTTTTTTGCAATAATAAAGTTTTTTATGAAATATATTGGTGTTTCATAATTGGTGCGCAAAAATCGTCATAGTCCGGTTTTATGAAAAAGTCCAAATCAGTGTTCCAAATCCGCAGACCTCCTTCTACTTTCTGCACCATTTTATCGAGCACGTTTTGACCAAAAATTTAACATGTAATTTTAAAAAGTTTTTATTTACTTCTATAACGCCAAAACGTTTGCAGCAATTAATTTGTGTTTTTTAACCTATTGTGTAAGTTATGTATATATAATATGTATATATAAATACAATTTTGAAGCAAAAATAAAAACCTAACCTACAAATTAAGCAAACATAAGCAAAGTACGTTAATCTTTAAGAATTTCTTTTCATATTTATTACAGATACTTATTACGATTTTGAAGAATGTCAGCAAAACGAAGGATAAAGAAGGAAATCAAGAAGAATAAAAAGAGCGGTGAAAAGGTCTGTGATACTGTGAAAAAAAGTGCAAGACGAAAGAAAGTTGTTGTGAAAATGGAAGTGAAAGTGGTAAAAAAAAGAAAAAAATAAAAAGAAAACTATATACTTTTGTAGATATACAGAAAGCTATCAATGTTGTTAATCGTGGCATGTCTGTGCGAAAAGCTGCAGTCAGATTTGGCGTACCACCAACATCTGTCTACAGAGCTGTGAAGAATCCTGAAAAGACACATTCGAAGACTGGCCCTCCCGCTGTTTTGTCAACTGATGTGGAAAATGATATTGTAAATTGAATTATGTATCGGGCTGAAAGAGGATATCCAGTCAGTAAAATGCAATTGCTAGACAGTGTACAAAGTTATGTACGTGGCCTTGGAGATAGAATTCCCAAGACTCCATTCACTAACGAGAGACCTGGACGTCACTGGTATGAGAAGTTCCGTGCCCGTCATCCTGAAATAACTTGCAGGCAAAAGGCTTAGATAAAGTACAACCGTCAAGAATTTTTAACTGCGACGAGACAAACATGCAGTTAATTCCAAAATCAGAAAAGATGTTAACTGAAAAAGGAGCCAGCTCAGTCTATAAGATTGTGGATGGATGCGAAAAAGAAAGTTTAACTGCACTTTTTATGTATAGCGCTGATGAGACAAGAGCTCCTCCCATGCTGATGTTCAAGTATGCAGATAGTGTGCCAATTAGTATTCTAAAAAATTGTCCAGCTGGTTGGAGTATTGGCAATTCTGAGAATGGTTGGATGACAACAGAAACGTTCTATGAATACATAGCGAATGTTTTGTATCCTTGGCTATTGAAAAATAATGTAGAATTTCCAATTATTATTTATTTGGATGGCCATCTTTCGTACGTCACGATACCGTTAGTAAAATTTTGTAGAGAAAGGCAAATAGAGCTGATAGCTCTATTTCCTAACGCAACGCACATTATGCAGCCCTTAGACATTGCGTTCTTTCACCCATTCAAAGAAGTATGGCGAGCAACAATTATAAAGTATAAAGCTGAACAAAATATTTCAAGATTGAAAAAGGAGCATGTTCCAGCTGTGCTAGAACAAGCCTTGAATTCATTTGACAATGAGAATCTTTCATTTTTTCAGAAAACCTTCATGAAAGTGCAAATAGCATAAATGAGCTAAATGATTCTGAAGTCATTAGCGCAGTGTCAAATGATCAAGTACAAGACTTTACCAGCCCTCGAGTTATAAACAAAAACAATTGTGAAACTTTAGTCGATGATCATGCAGGTATAACTACTAATCTTGATTCAAGTCTTCAAGTGACCGTCCAAAGAACAGATAACTCTGACAAGATGATCGATGATCAGTTTGAGTGAATTTTTAGTCCTCAAAATGAAAATGTTTTACCTGTGTTACAAGAAAATGTACAAAAGATTTGTAAACAAATAAGTAACGAATCAAGTGACCTTCAAGATAATCAAGTGAATATTAGTATCCCTTCTCTAGATTCAGGTGAGTCATACAAATTGATTTGATGTATAGTTCAATACGTTCTGTACAAACATACATTTCATCAATCATGCAATATAATCTCTGTGCATTAATTTAGGTAGTATTAGTGATCAAAAAAAGAGTTTTGCCAATGCTTTTACCTTACCTCCTGAATACTTACATAAAAAAAACATGCTAAATTAGGTACTACTGGAAAATCTAAACTACCTTCTGTAGGTACCTCAGATGAGTGGTGGAAGGCTCAGATGGAAAAAGAACAAGCCCAAAAAATAAAGAAAGAACAAAAAGCAAAGAGAAAGAGTTTACAGGAAGAGAAAAAGAAATTGGCAGAGGCGAAAAAGAAGTACATGCGTGAAATGCAAGAAAAGATGAATGAGATTCAGAAGAAAATCAAACGTGAAAAACAATAAATTATTTTAAATCGTAGACTATGTAAAATCAGTATTACTAAATGTATACATGCGTGTTATGCTCAGAATATATGTATTTTTGTTAATTATTTATTAAATAATAAACTAAAAAATTAATAAATTATTAAGTATATAATATAACTTACTTACTTGGGCTAAAATTATATATTATCATTTTTGATTAATGTCTAGACTTTTTCTTATTCTTTAAAATCAACAAATACTTTGTATAATTTATTTTATATTATAATTTTATTGTCTTATTATGTATACTTTATTGTCTATTATAATTTTAATTTACGTTTAATTTGCATTTACCAGGTCGCATTTTCATCTTTAATCATTAGCCTATCGAAAAATATCAAAAGTTTAACATTATGAGACCTTACAACAGCTTAAATCGGACCGCAATCTTTAACCTCTAGAAAATCGTTCCATAAGGGGTACTTTTACCTTACCGTGTGCAGTTGAAATAATACGAATGATTGTCTTTTTTAACCTTTACACTATTGCATATCGTAACTAAAAATGGTAGAAAGAATTGTACGCTTAATAAATCTAGCGCTATAAGGCTGCTAGACATGTGTATTTGAAATTATATATTTTATTGTATTATTACATATTTTATAGCATCTTTACACTAATGCATATTATAAATAAAAGTGTAAAAATCTATGATCATTTATTACTATTTTTAACTTTTTTTTTATTATAATATTTTTTAAGGTTTTTTAATCTACGAAATTAAATTTTTATATGTATATTGAAGTTTATTAGTATCTTTCCCATTTATTGATATTTTTAGGATTCAGATGTATATGAAACATCTCTGATAACAGTCTCTTCTGTAAATTGGATTCAAAATCTAGAATTTCGACATTGTTCCAATCAAAATTATGTTTTTCATTTATCCTATGTTTTGATAAAACATTTAATTTGGTTTGATCTCGTTTGTCGATATCCTTGAAATGTTCTGTGACACGTACGTCAAGCATCCTTTTGGTTTGACCAATATACACTGCATCACAATCCAGACATTTGATTTTATATACTAAATTACTTTTGTTTTTATTTTTGATTTTATCTTTGCCCAGTCTTATGAACTTATTTAGTTTATTATCGGATTTAAATATTGTGTCTACATCAAATTTGAATAATAATTTTTGAAGAGTCTTGGAGTAACTTTTAAAAAATGGGATGACCACTTTCTTTACTCATTTGTCTATTATTCATAATCCTTCGATATTTATTTAAACTTCTGTCCTCATTTTGAATTTTGTTCAATTTTTTGGTAATGTTTGTGTTAATAAAGTTTAAGGGATAATCGTGTTGGGTAAGAATATCTTTGATTTTGTTTAAATTTTGAATGTGGTATTTGGAATGAGACAGTAGTATGCATCTGTCTACCAACATGTAAATGATGCCTCTTTTTTGTGGTAACGGGTTGTGTGACTGAAAGTTTAAGTACCTGTTTGTTGCAGTAGGTTTTTGGTACCAATTAGTAATGATTTTATTGTTTTCGTTAATAATTAACATGTCTAGGAATGGGATTTGATTGTTCTTTTCAGTTTCTAAGGTGAATTGTAAATTTGAGTTATAACTATTAAATGTCGTGAGTGTATTATCTATCTCAGTATCCGGAATGCAAGTGAATATGTCATCTACAAATCTATAAAATAATGGGGAACAAAATTGAATTTTTTTAGACAAGAAGTTTCAAGATCATCCAATACTATATCCGCTATAGTTGGAGATATGTTCGAGCCCATGGGAGTTCCTAAGATTTGTTTGTAATATTGATTATTGAATTGAAAATAGGTATTGTTGTATATAAGGTTTATCCCATGTAAAAAATCACTTTGGGTTAAGGTTGTATTATATTCAATGTCAGTCCTCTGTTTATTATCGCTGTGCGTATTAACTCGAATGATATATTCGTGAAAAGTGATTTTGCATCTAATGAGATTAATTTGTAGTTTTTCGGAATTATTAAACCGTCAATAACTTCTTTAAAATGCCAACTATCTTTAATGAAAGAATTATGTTTATTAATTGAACATTTTAGGATTTCTTTTAATCTTTTTGATAGTATTTGTAAAGTACCATTTACCGATGATATTATTACCCTGGGGGGAAAATTTTCTTTATGTATTTTTATTAGTCCATAGGCTCTCGGTAAGCAGGTGTTGTCTAAATTATAAAACTTGTCGTATTGTACTTGATTTATATCACCTTTTTGAAGCATTTTTTTGAGAAAGTTGTTTGTTAATTTTTTAAGCATATCCAGTGGGTTTGTATCCACTTTTTTGTAATAGTTTGGGTTTTCTGAAAGAGTATTCATTTTATCAATATATTCGTTTTTATATATCACAACCGCAGAATTCCCTTTGTCAGCTTTGTCTACAAGAATGTTTTGATTTTTTTTTAAATAATCATGTGTGATCTTTATGTTTTTTCCGTGATTTGATCTGTTTTTTTCATAGTATTTTTTATTATTTGTACTTTCATGAAATAATAAATGAATAACCTTATTTCTAATTTCATTCGCTTGTTGTTCCTCGAATTTATTGGATACAGTACTTTCGATATTCTTAAAAATATTTATGAAATCTTTAGTTTTGGGTGTAGTGGTAAGATTGAATTTTTCACCAAGATTCAGTGTAGTTGAAACTTCAATTGGAATTATATTTTGTCGGTAAGATTTACAATATTATTGTCTTTTGGTATAATTTTGTTGTTGCAGTTGTTAATTTTATTATAATTATATTGACAGGTTTTTGAATTTTGGGTCAAATAATTATTAAGTTTCTTATCGTATTTAATTGTATAATTGGGATAAACCTTATATATAACAATGCCTATTTTAAATTCAATATTTTATTTACCATATTTTAGTTACCATATACATTATTGTAAAGATTAGAAATTGCATTAATTTGTATTATTTCAACTTTACACGTTACTGCACATGTCTAGTAGGCTTCAAAGCGCTAGATAATAATAACTACCTTCAACACTAACTATCAGCTCAACTGAATTCGAAATAGTAGTTTAAAATAATATAAAATATGTCACATTAAATATGTAATTTTAAATACACGTGTCTGGTAGGCTTCAAAGCGCTAGATCTATACAGTGTACAATTCATGTTTTCATTTTTTCTTACTTTATGCAATATTATGAAGATTAAAAATTGCTATAATTCGTATCATTTCAACGATACACGTTACTGCACCTATCTAGTAGGCTTCAAAGCGCTAGATCAACAGTAATCAGCAGTTCAAATGAATCCAGGATATTAGTTAAAATTCTGTAAAATAGGTTAATGTAAAACTCTTTTTGAAATCTTTATATTTTTTTTTCAATTTTTAGACACTATATGTATGCATCAGTGTAAACCCTTTTTAAAATTTTCCTTTTAAAGAATTGATTGGATTTTTATTTTTAAATAATTATAAATGTTAAGGCACATTATTTTAGGTATTTAAATGAAACATAGCAACAGCAATATAAACTTATCGATGTTTTGATACTAAACACGTGCCCCGTACACGAGGCGGACCCTGACTTTTCACTAATATAAAATCTCGAGTTTGTAATAGGACTCCAAGAGCAAAACAAAGGAGGTCTTTAAACGGACGATTTCTCGTCCCCACCTTGTATATACACACACACACACTCATACACACAAATTTCGTCACATGAATACGAATTTTCTTGTCACTATCAAATCTTAGCTTCTTTCTTAACTAAGCTCTGCTATTCTGTATTTGTAACTGCACCAAGAGAGATTTCAGTAACTGTCTACAAGTTAACGTAGAAAACCTTTAGTAAACAATATCTTAGTAGATTCCCAAGTCATATTCCTTAAAATCCGTATACTTAATAGTTTTTTATAACACCCTATTTTTCTACTTATACTCAAATTAACAGTAACGACGTAATCAAATATAGAGTTAAACTAACATCATTTCTCAGCATCTCATAGCATGTTTTTAAGCAATAGTGAATAAGTGTAATATAACAACATGCTATTTTATAAAGTGTTAAGCTTATTATAGAATTAATTATTCTTTGACCTGAAGAAGGGTGTAAGAGACACCCGAAACGTTGTCAAGATATTCATATAAATGAAAACAATTTCGTCTACAATTTGCTGTTAGAAGCAATCATTTAAAATTTATCAAAGTTAGACTTTAGATTCATTTTTTAATTAACGAATGTTCGTATAAACATCTTACGTACATTCCAATAATTATCTTTATAATTTTATAATTCTTGAAAATACATTATAATTTACTCACTATTATTTTCCTCGAATGAATTTATTACAATGCTCGGTACAGGTAGATGAGAGATGTTTTTTTCAATTAAAAATTCGGCTGTACATCTTACAGCGAAGGTTGAATTCTTATAAAAAGTTCTATATAGCAGAGCTATTTTTCGGGGTCCACTCAACATAACAACTTCCAAAATTCTGCGCCAGTATAAATTACACCTGTGTCGAACTACGACTATCTCGTATCGTAGATTCTGAGTGATACGTTTTACTACCATAGGAGTCATGATTAATCCTTGTACAGTCCTCATGGTTACTGAATCCTTAAGCTTAGTGCCCTAATTATATATTCTACAAAATCAAGGAAGAGAGAGGAATTCAATCCGTCTTTTTACAATGTGATATGGCGTGCAAATCCTACACTCATATCAAATAAATAATTTTTATCTAAAAGCATTAAGACATCCTGTTTGTGATGTCGAATTTGTATGAATATTCTTTCGTGTAATATTTATCTAGGTAATAGTAAAATTTATCTCACAAGAGAAAGCACGGCTGACGAATATTCGCTGATAGATACAAAATCCTGAAAAAGAGTACAGCGGAATGACTCATTGCTGTTTCCGGTGGGTTGCTTATATCTTTTATCTGATTGTTTATATAAATAAAAAGTTAAAACGCAATTAATGTAAGTTAAACATTTATGGAATGTGACCTTGAGCCTTATCTTATCAACACTCATTGCTGTTTACGGAGGGTTGCTTACATCTCGTATCTGATTGTTTATATAAATAAACAATTAAAAAGCAATTAATGTAAGTTAAACGTCTATGGAATGTGACCTTGAGCCTTATCTTATCAACAAACCATTAAGATAACTTTAACTTATAAACAATCCATTAAGATAACCTATCTTATCAACAAACCATGAAGATAACCTTAACTTATCAACTAACCATTAAGATAAGAGGGTCGCGCAGGGATGACTGATTGTTTACGTCTCCCCATAACAGCTTACTTACTACTTACGATCATCGGTTTAGGTCACATGGGAGAGGAAAATGTACTGAAAATCGAGGATGCATTAATTGAAATTATAATAGGTTTTATTTCCCTCTTATTATGACATAATTATTTCGCTTCTTATTTATCGTAATATCGTTAATACGAACTACCGTGCGATCCGCTTTATTACGCACGCCGCATTGAGTTACTATAAATAATTTATTTTATACGCACTCTGATTTCTCGAATGACGGTGATGAGAAACATGTTCAAAATTTACGATTGCATGATTTTAATATTCGAAAACTAAAATTCACGTTAATTAAATTACGGACAATTACAATTTTTTAAGCGATCCGAACAATCTTAGGCGTCAAGCGATGGCTCATATCGCTCGGGCCGCGGATATCTACGTGGATGACGGTCACCGTCGGCCAGGTGGTTACATGGACGAGACCGTTTCTCCTTCTTCCTGGTGCTCCGTTGGGTTGCGTCTCTGGCGTCGGCGCGGCCCCGGTGTTCCTCAGGACAATCCTTTCACGAGGTGAAAATATCACGATCGGGCAATGTGTCCGCGGCGTGGCCTCGATGATGGGCAGCACGGCAGGAAGGCGAGAAGATTTGAAGCGGCAGCGGGTTCCGAGCGATAGAGAGCGAGTCCAGCCTACGCGTCTCCTTTATGGAGCCTTTGGTAGCGCCAAGCGCGAGATTTCGGCGATTCCAAGAATCGCATCCTTGACCTATTTCGACGCTTATCGACGGTAGATCGCGGATAATATAGGTCACATTATCGACGCAACCGCGATATTCAAATTTCTTAATGTTATAATTCCCTTGTTGCATAATGTTACACTTATTTATAAATAATTTTTTTATAGGATTACACTGCGACTTTTTTTTTTTTAAGTGGCATTTTGAACTTGAAAGTTCATCGTCTCATCTACGCAAGCCTTCCACGTTTCCCTATTTTGTGCCAACCCCATCCATTTCGCGCCCTCCCGCCCAATTTCAGTTACGTCTGCTTTTACGTTATCCTCCCATCTGCGTCTAGGTCTACCTAGAGATCGCGTTGCTTTCGGTTTTCTTTTTATTATGCGCGCTGCCGTACGATCATCGCCCATTCTTGCCACCTGCCCTGCCCATCTTAGTCTCCCTGATTTTATTATTCTGTTAATATTTGGTGACACGCACAAATTATGTAGCTCGTCATTGTGCAGTTTCCTCCACTCCCCAGTTTTCTCATCTTTCTTTGGCCCGTATATTTTCCGCAGCACCTTATTTTCAAATACCCTAAAACGATTTTCTTCCGCTTTAGTGAGCGCCCAGGTTTCGCACCCGTACAAGATTACCGGCATTATTATAGTCCTATATATCCTTATTTTGACATTTTTCGACAGTAGCTTTGACTTAAGTAATCTATTCACAGCGTAGAAGCAGGCATTACCCGAATGAAGTCTCTTATTAATCACGGTTTTAATTTCGTTTCGATCATTTATAGTTGTACCTAAAAGTGAAATTTTCGACTCTGAGATCCCCCTCTCCTTCGCGAATGCCCAGTTTCTCCATGATCATATATTTCGTTTTCGATTCGCTCACTTCTAACCCCGTGTCTTTAGCCGCATTTATAAGGATTTCCGCGTTTCTTGCCACCGTTTCACCATTATCTCCCACTATTCCAAGTCATCCACATAGCCTAAAATCTGCGTTGTTCCGTTGAGTGTTGCGCCTAGCTCGCTAGCCTGCATTTTTCTAACAACATACTCTAGCGTCAAGTTAAAGAGTACCGTTAAAAGCCCGTCACCTTGCTTCAAACCGTCGCGTATCATGACGATTCGGATACATTACCGCCTACTCGGACCTTTTCAGTGCTTTCGTTCAGACATATTTGAATTAATTTTATGAGTTTTTTTGGTACGCCAAGGAGCACTAGGATTTGATTCATTTTGCTCCGTTTGACAGAGTCGTACGCTTTCTTAAAGTCCACAAATAGCTGGTGTATAGTTTCGCAATATTCCCACTTTTTCTCTAATAATTGTCTTATGGTAAACATTTGATCGCTCGTCGACCTGTTGCGCCGGAATCCACACTGATAATCTCCTATTATATCTTCCGCGAATGGTGTGAGTCTGGCCTGTATTATGTTTGACAGCACTTTGTAGCAGGTAGCTAAAAGTAAGATTCCCCGGTAGTTATTGCAGTCAGTTTTATCTTCATTTACTACAATAAACTATAAGTATACTTTTTATGTTACTAACAAGGAGAGCCCACGATCTTTGAAAAAAAGAAATACGATGCAAGTTTGGGAATTGTTTTTTTCCCGAAATTTACTGAAAAAAGTATGTAATATATTATGAATAATTTATCCTCACCTAAAAATATATGACCAATTTATTTGTCATTTTAAGGTGGTTATTTCCCTTAATGCTAGTTAATTCAACAATAACACCATTCCTCAGACTTTTCTATGTCAAAAATATAAGCAGCTTTATAATAAAAATATAGTCACGAGTCAAGTCTCAGTAATTAAAAGTTAAAGGGATCTAGCGGACTGGACAAAATTTTGAATTACCGAAAAATTTAAATTAACCAGTTTTTATTTATCGGAAGTCGCCTGTATGTATAATACTATAAATTACTAGAAAATAATAATATTGAGACGCACCTTGCGCGCCGAGTGTAATTTTTCCTGATATTCTCTTTTTTGTAAAATGTACATATAATATCGCATCTCTAGAAGAAGAATATAAAAACGCAAAATTCTTTTTTTTTATAAAACCAATCAAGTATAACATAAATTTGTTACATAAGAAAGTCTTTTTACTTGAATGTTATTATTATTGTATTATAATGTCTCACGCTCTTTTTCACTAATTTTCAAAGTGTATAAAAGATTCGACAAAAGCTAACGCACCTGAAATGTTTTGAATAAAGAAAACAAAAACTGCAGAAAAAGATGTTTTTATTAAAAAAGTACATTTACCTTAATATATAATCGTACTTTAAAATGTCATTTTCAAACTGAAAATTTGATGAAAATATAAACTGCTACGCGTTTCTGTGTTAAGAAGGATTTAAAGAATCGTAAAATTAAATAAAAAGTATAAATATCCAGTAAGGTAAATGTGCTTTTTTTTAGAATAACAGTTTTTTCTACAGTTTAGGCTTTTCTTTTATTCAGAACTTTTTCAGGGCATTAGCTTCTGACGATACTTTTTGAAATTAATTGGACACATCTTTTACTGAATTATAAAGAAGAGCAAAATGTTTTGTACTTAAGAGTGAGTATAATTTTGAGAACATTATTTCAAGAGTTTCTTGATTGGAACAAGCTGTATTTAAATCTATTGTATTTGTTAGATTTTAATGTTCATTATTTACTTCTCCATTTGTAGTGTTATCATGCATGGTATAATCTGCATGTGTAGATAAAGGTACAGAAACTTTTACATGATCTACTTGGGCAAATACATTATTGTGGTATCTGCTTACGTGAACCCTATAATTGTTTATATTCTTAAAAGAGGGGATTTTGTCTGAGCAGAGATGACATAATATAAAACCGTTTATGGTGTATTGTGTAAATGGTCTCGATAATAATCAGAAATTGATTTCCAATTTGTTGAAACATATGTACAATTTGGGTAGTGTCAACAGTAACTCCCATCACTTGTATTTTTATGATACCGCAAAACATGTTTTCTAAAGCCTAAGTATGCTGTACATACAGTCTCGCAATTTGGATACACGCATACAATTTTTAAATTGTTATCGTTACGATGAAAGTATTGATGTTTGATGTAAGCACGAATGGTTGAACATTTACATTTACAATTTTGGCAATGAATCATTGAGCTTTATAATTAGAATATGGAAAAGAATGAAAGGTTTAATTGAGGAATATGGATCACATTAAATTCCAATGATAGTTTACAAAACGTTTATAGCCGTAAAAGTCACCTTCAACACCATATACAAAACTGAAACCTATGGATAATTTAAGAATATAAGTGAAATATTCAAGTGGTATAACTAAATTTTACATGTCTTATTTTTAATTTTAAAACTTTATAGTTTCTTAAATATTATTTAAAAAATTATTTAAATGTTTTGGTTTTTGTATTACTTTTATAATTTTTTATTATACTAATTTAGTATTATTTAAAAACTTTGATTCAAAATATGTGGTCCGTAGTACAAAGAACTACTTAAATGTTTAAAACACCTAATTTTTTAAATCAAAAATCAAAATACTCACTTAGTTTTCTAAGATGTCTGCTATTTAATTGGTTGGTACTTATATTCTTAAACTATAGTGCGATGTACTGTTAACAATATATATTAGGATGGTTCAAAATTCCCAAAAGTTTTCAAATATCAAAAGTAAGCCTCTAAAAAGTTGGTATTTGTCAAAAAAATAAATTTCCTGCGAGTTGGGTGCTTAAAGTTAACATTTAAAGATGGCTACCGCGAATTTAAAGTTCTTTAAAGAGCACTTATGCAATTTTTCTGTTAAATCGACAAATTAAATAACTAAAACTTAATTATTCACGCTAAAAAAGGTTTTGGCTATTGATTATACTACTAGAATTGAAAATCAGTTGCGTTCGAACCGGCTAAAAAATTTTTCTTTGACATAACAGTTGTATAAGTCAAAATTTTGACATAAAACCGGCTACTTTTGGATATTTCTATAACCTGCATTTTTTATGATTGTTCAAAAACAAAAATTATTTTAACCTTTGTTCCAAATAGTATCAACAGAAAAATTGGCACACTATATAGGATATCAAAATATGGAAGTTATAGCAGTCGTGGTAATGCATCGCATTACTAACATTTTAAATGAGATCTCTTATAGTTTGATGTAATCTACTTCAGGAAATATACGTCATAGGTACTTGTATGTAATTTTGTGTGAAAGCTGACATGAAGACCTTTAATTTGCATTATCGCAGCATTTTAAGGGACACTCTGATAAAAGATTATGATCAAATGAAATTTACAAAAGAAAATTAGGTGGTAAATGGGAGATCGTAAAATATTGAAGAAAATTCGGTTCATATTTGCAGTATCCCATTTACCACCCAATTTTTTTCTATAATTTGGAATTGAGCATAACTTTTGATTAGAGTGTCCTAGAAGACACGAGTGCTCAAATCATCATCCAAGTCTGAAAAAGCCCTTTCCACCCGTGTTACACACCGTATTTTTTTAACAAGTGTGTGAATATGGCCTATTTCATGCATGCAAAGGGAATGGGGAAATGGGCATATCAAGCCGTCCACCAAACCTACGAAATAAATGGAATAAATATTTCAAAAATTGAATTGTTTTCAAAAAAATAAAAGTGGTGCAACAAAGCAAATTAAAGGTTTTTATATCAGCTTTCACACAAAATTGCGTGTAAGTATCTATGACGTATATTACTTGAAGAAAATAACATTAAACTATAAGATATCCCATTTAAAATATTAGTAATGCGATGCATTGCAGAGACTGTTATAACTTCCATATTTTGATATCCTATGGTGTGCCAATTTTTCTGTTGATACTATTCGGAACAAAGATTCAAAATAATTTTGGATTTTGAACCATCATCAAACATTGAGGTTATTGAAAATGTCCAAAAATAGCCTATTTTAAGTCAAAATTCGGTCACGGTGGAAGGCCAAAGTTAATGCTGAATTTTTTTTTCTCATGTACAAATAAAGTAACCGCACCCAAAAAGTCTAAGTCGCTTAAGACATTTTTAACATTGAAAACCGGCTGGAGCCTTTCAAAGCGAAATCATAATAACTGAACTGAAAAATAAAAATCTAAATTTAAAATGAATAAATAATTTCAAATATTTTATATCGATACATGAATTATTAACGTTTTTATCTTACTTTATAAATAATTATTCTACGAATATAAATGAAGTATACCAGCCAAAATAAAAGCAACGCAAGAGATAATGTATAATTTTGTATATTTAAATACATGAGTATTAAACTATATTTGCCTTTAAACAATATATTCTTAAAATTCTTTTCAGGTTGTTATTATAAGTAGAACATTAATTTAGAAAGAAATAACGATCATTGCAGCATCATTTTTAATTTAATTTAAAAATATTATTGTTATAATGAAGCACTTTAACACTATTTTTTTATCATAATTTATTTTAAGTTTTTGATATTGGTATAGTATATTTTATGTTAGTAATCTAATATATTAGGACAGCCAGGAGATAAAATATGTCATTTTTTACATTTTTTAAAATCATTGAACATACTTTAGTAATATAGATATAATAGATTTCTTTCTACTTGCTAAACGTGAAATTGGAAATCTAAACGTTTAACTACTAATTTGCATAATCAAGAAACCATTATGTATCTGAAAATGTGCCTACAATGACAACAGTACGGGGCTCACATTTATTCAACGTAAGGCAATATGACATGTATGTTATATTACGAAAAAAAGACCGCTGTCAATTCATTGGCACTTAGCTTCCTCAAACTAAATTAATTGTTCCAATATATGAAATTATTTGTTCTAATAAATTAATTTTAAATTGCAATATCCTAAATTGGTAAAAAATGGCAAAATAAGATATTACGGGATATAAATTTGTATATATTTGTATACTTTCCACAAATCCACATTCACCTGTAAATTACATGTTTATTGTTTTGTGAGTAAAATGAGACCTTTAAAGACCTTTTTTAGTATTATTTACTACGGGAATCCTGCAGTAGGTACAATAATATATGATAGTATTGATAGTTGAGGAGAGACATTTTAAGTTAAGATTTTCTATGCAACTTAAAAGTAATAGAAAAAGTTTCTTATTTTGAATATGTGAATGACTTTTATTGATATTGGTAATTTAAATTTAAGTTTGTTTCAGTATAATTAGTGGAAGAATAAAATCAATTTTTTTTAAATTTAAGTTGGTTTAGTGCTCTTTAATCTTAAACCCATAGACATAGGCTTAATACTAAATATATGAAGCAAAACCGTAGTAACTTTTAAGCTAATGGATCTTAGGTTTTAGTATTTATAAATATAATATAATTAATATAAAGAATAACTTTAGAGTTATTTTAAATTTTCTTAAAATTGCTTCTTAAATATAAATTTTTTCCACTTCTTTTTTAGGTTTATATAACCAAATATAAAAGTCTTTTCAAAAAATTCTACCGAATTTACTTCATACATATTGATTTACAACGAGTTGTTCATAAGTTTTTTAGACATGGTGACATTGTTTTCCAACGTTCCCAGTGCGCACAAAATTTCTTATACAATTAAGAAAAAGCCTACTTACTTTTTATACCAATTTAAAAATATCTGTGTATTTATATAAAATTGGATTAGAAGTAACCGTAGTAAAAAATGAGATCATCTTGTTTAAATAAAAAACAATGCTTTTGTATAATTTATAGCTTTCTTTTATAACTAATTATTTTTCATTTCATTTAAACCAGCACACATCATCTTGGCAATGCATAATTTCTTTATAATGCTGTAAAAGATATGTCCAATTAATTTCACGAAGTTTCGACAAAAGCTAATGCGCTCAAAAAGTTCTGAATAAAAGAAAAGCATAAACTGTAGAAAAAACTGCTTTTGTAAAAAAAAGCACATTTACCTTACTGAATGTTCATACTTTGTATTTCTTTTTTTTATTCTTTAAACCTTTCTTAACACAGAAACGCATCGCATTTTTTATTTTTATGAAATTTTAAGTTTGAAAATGACATTTCAAAGGACGATTATATTACGATTAAAGTAAGTGTACTTTTTTTAATAAAAACAGCTTTTCCTGCAGTTTTTGTTTTCTTCATTCAAAACATTCCAGGTGCGTTAGCTTTTGTCGAATCTTTTACATACTTTGAAAGTTAGTTAAAAAGAGCGTACGAGATTATATGATAATAATAACATTTAAGTAAAAAGACTTTCTTATGTAACAAATTTATCCCTTCAACTTTTAATTACCGAGAGGTGACTCGTGACTGTATTTTTATTACAAAGCAGCTTATATTTTTGATATAGAAAAGTCTGGGGAATGGTGTTGTTTTTTATTTAACTAGCCTTTAAGGGGACGCCGGATATCTCTGTCCTTGTCTAATTGAGTTTTCATTCATAATTTTAAGAGAAATCATATTTTTCTTTAAATAATAGTTGTCCCCGCTTCGTTTTATAGTAATCTACATATATGTCCAAGCTGTGTTCATATGATTGTTTTGTTTTCGAGAAAACTTTGACACACTAAAAGGGCCAACTACATGGAGATTAACCTTTACATACTAAGTTTGTCAAAGTTTTCTCGAAAACAAAACAATCATATGAAACCAGCTTGGACATATAATTAGGTTACTGTAAAACAAATTGGGGACAGCTATTATTTTGTCATTAAACTATTAACTTTGTAAATAAATAACGAAATACGTGTGTAGGATAGTAGGAATCTACTGTCGGTATCCGACGTCTCCTTAAGAGGACGTTGGAGGACGTGAGTGGTTTGGTGAGACTCTGATGGTAATTGTACAGATGGTAAAGAAGTTACATAAAAAAAACAAAATAGGAAATCTGTTTTATCGATATCATGATTCCCATGGAATTATGATAAGGCGCCCTCTGGATGCCGTATGGTACTAGGGTGCCATTCTTTATAAAAGATTTTGAACAAATTTTCTTTCCCATAGATTGCGCTAGCAGATTTTTTATATGGGAGTTACTATCTATCTGCCGAATCTCCACTTTTTAATGACCTACTGTAAGTAATACCAAACTATTTTATCAATTAATAATTCTCAAGAATTAATGTAAGCTTTTTGATAGATAATTTCTTTGTAATTGAAATTTTTGTTCAATCATTTGCCTTTACTTATATGCATTTATACGTTTACGTATGCATTCACTTATAAAATGTTAAAAAATGTTAGGCCTTGTGTAACATTATGTTTGGAATATACATTATTTTATAATAAACCATATATTTGTCAAAGATAACACATATTGATAATAGTGATAAGGCTTTTAGTATTATTGGTGTATTAAAAAATTGCAAGTATTACTTTTTTGAATTTTTTAAAATGACTGACAAATAGATGCCTATTTTATTGTGCACGTTTATTCATAAGATATGAGCATTTTTTTAAGCTTTTTGATAGATAATTTCTTTGTATTGGAAATTTTAGTTCAATCATTTGCCAGCATACAGCAGCAGCAGCAGCAGCTTCGACAAGGACTGGATAGTCAAACCCAGCATCTGAACTGTAACGTAAATTAAAACCAGTAAAGCAGCTGAAGGATGCGTGTATTGGTATTTACAACCACACATATGCAATGTTTTTACTTACGCGCCGAGGTTAGGATATGTACCTCAGTAACAGTCACAGGGCTACCTAACCTAAACGGAGTCTCGCACTGCTGTGCTGAAAGTTCCTTCTAAAACGTCCATAAGTCCTCGTAGCTCGCAGTATAATATCATCGCAACGAGCGTCACCGTCGGCCGCCAGCATTAGCTACAAGTTAAATAAATCTTCGAAGAACACAGCTACTCCCTCCTTACTCTGTCTCTCTCAGTTCTAACATCTGCCTGGTAAGGCAAAATACTCCATAGTGTAGAAGCCTATTTTTCTTTCCAAGGGCGTACGGAAATTACGTAACAGCCCACGGACTATTGCCAGGCAATGTACTATAGGCATCTCTATATACAGTGTCTCCTAACTTCTCCCCCAGCGAGCATGGAAATTTCCAGTGCCTTACGCAATACGATTGTTACAGCATCAGGCGATTTCGGGGAGAAGAAGACCAGAGGCGAGAACCAGAGATCCCAACCTGACGTGAGGGTTGCTCTCAAATCAGAGAGCCTGGTGACGACGAGAAGTCACCAATCAGAGGCAGCGACGTGGAAGGCGGGTCCGAGGCCGCGGCCTTCGAGCCGGTAGCGATCTCAGACTCGGGAGACTCTTCTCCGGCCTCCCGGGCGACCAACACCTTCCAGGCCACGGGACTTCATCTAACATCCGCGCCGCGAGTCCCTTCTGGACTTTCATTTTTTTGCGTTCAGTCGTATAATTTTTAATTGTTTATACGAATTATATTTTTTTGTAAACTTGATTTAGTTTTTTTGTATAACTTCTCGCCGAACCTCTTCGTGTGACTGCGCTACTCGCTTCAGCCTCCACGCCATCGACTAGAAGGACACTAAGCTAAGTCTCCACGTTTTTTACATGGAGTATTTTTCTATCTATAATATATGTGATTATTTTTTTTTTTACACCTGAATTTAATATAATTATTAACACACTATTATTTTACATATGAAATATTAAAAAGTAAACATGAAAGAAGAACAGATTTCGGTGCAAAATCAACATTTTAAATTTATCAAACATCTAAGAAAATATTATTATTCATTAAATTGTAACTATCGGAATAATTCAATACGTACTATTATAACGTTAATATTGTGATAGTTGTTGTGTGATAGATTCGTTGTATCGATAAGCCTTCTCAAATCTATTAATTTCAATTTCAAATGTATTTGATACTGCGTAGCGCATCTCCTCTACCCTTGGAACTCGGACGCTGGAGCTCATGGGAAGCTCAAGAAGCTGCTTTGTGAGATACTCTCTACCCTCCATATTTTTTTAGAATAACGTGAATTGGTTTTCAAATTTAACCAACAAAAGAAAATTAAATACGGCAATGGAACACGAAATATGGAAGAAAGTATAAGGAATAAATGAATATGATATGGTCGTGCAATTTTGGTAAATATTATGTGCGATATGAAAAATAATAAATAACAGTTTGTGATCTCTTTAAAAAGAAATTTATTGATTGTGAATTATTAAGTATCAAATATATTAGATAGAATTACATTATTTTTAGTAAATATATATGCTAAATAAATAATACACCTATTAAAAGTAAATCGGTGATGAGCCTTCTGCAATGAACGGCAGGCCAAACTCCGAGCGAACATCGCAGCGTGTGTACTGTCAATTCGTCGAAGTGCGTATTATGTAAAAGCGATATACTACATCTAGATAATTACGAATTATATTGAATTGAAAGTAATATTATACGTAAACATGAACAAATATTGTATGTAGATTTAAATTAATGTTTTATGTAAATTTAAGTTAATGTTTTGTTTGAATAGCACATAATTTAATGAGACCAAATTAATATTTACAATGAAGTATGTTACTCTAGACTAATAGAGTTTAAGTTTGGAATGAATATACCATGTGCGAATTTTATAAAATAAGTACGTTAGGTATAACGCAAGTTCGAGTCCTGTCGCAGCGAATTACAATATGAAACATTAGAAGTGGAGATTCTAACCTGACGAAGGAAGAGTCCGCGAGCTCCTAGCTAGAGGAGGTTCGTAATTTTTTTTTTTTTTAAATGGCATTTCGAACTCGAAAGTTCATTCACTCATCTACGCAAGCCTTCCACGTTTCCCTATTTTGTGCCAACCCCATCCATTTCGCGCCTTCCCGCCCAATTTCAGTTACGTCTGATTTTACGTTATCCTCCCATCTGCGTCTAGGTCTACCAAGAGGTCGCGTTGCTTTCGGTTTTCCTTTCATTATGCGCGCTGCTGTACGATCATCGCCCATTCTTGCCACGTGCCCTGCCCATCTTAGTCTCCGTGATTTTATTATTCTGTTAATATTTGGTGACGCGTACAAATTATGTAGCTCGTCATTGTGCAGTTTCCTCCACTCCCCAGTTTCCTCATCTTTCTTTGGCCCGTATATTTTCCGCAGAACCTTATTTTCAAATACCCTAAAACGATTTTCTTCCGCTTTAGTGAGCGCCCAGGTTTCGCACCCATACAAGATTACCGGCATTATTATAGTCCTATATATCCTTATTTTGACATTTTTCGACAGTAGTTTTGACTTAAGTAATCTGTTCACAGCGTAGAAGCAGGCATTACCCGAATGAAGTCTCTTATTAATCTCGGCTTTAATTTCGTTTCGATCATTTATAGTTGTACGTAAATATCTGAATTCGCTAACCTTTTCAAAAGTGAAATTTCCGACTCTGAGATCCCCCTCTGCTTCGCGAATGCCCAGTTTCTCCATGATCATATATTTCGTTTTCGATTCGCTCACTTCTAACCCCGCGTTTTTAGCCGCATTTATAAGGATTTCCGCATTTTTCGCCACCGTTTCACCATTATCTCCCACTATATCCAAGTCATCCGCATAGCCTAAAATTTGCGTTGTTCCGTTGAGTGTTGCGCCTAGCTCGCTAGCCTGCATTTTTCTAACAACATGCTCTAGCGTCAGGTTAAAGAGTACCGTTGAAAGCCCGTCACCTTGCTTCAAACCGTCGCGTATCATGAACGATTCGGATACATTACCGCCTACTCGGACCTTTCCAGTGCTTCCGTTCAGACATATTTGAATTAATTTTACGAGTTTTTTTGGTACGCCAAGGAGCACTAGGATTTCATACACTTTGCTTCGTTTGACAGAGTCGTACGCTTTCTTAAAGTCCACAAATAGCTGGTGTATAGTTTTGCAATATTCCCACTTTTTCTCTAATAATTGTCTTATGGTAAACATTTGATCGCTCGTTGACCTGTTGCGCCGGAATCCACACTGATAATCTCCTATTATATCTTCCGCGAATGGTGTGAGTCTGGCCTGTATTACGTTTGACAGAACTTTGTAGCAGGTAGCTAAAAGTGAGATTCCCCGGTAGTTATTGCAGTCTGTTTTATCTCCCGTTTTAAAGATCGGTATGATGATGGATTCTTTCCAATTTTCTGGTATTGTTTCATTTCTCCAAATAGCACATACTAGATAAAAAATTTTAGATGTAAGCGCGGTGCCTCCATATTTAAGTAGTTCAGCTGGTATAGAATCGTTTCCTGCGGCCTTATTGTTTTTTAGCTTTTTGATCGCGGCCTCTACTTCTTTGTAGGTCGTTTCGTCCATATGGAGTTCAGCAGTGTGGATTTCGTCTCCCATTTCCTCGGAGTTTTCATGCACGTTTAATAACTTATCGAAATAATCTTTCCATAATTTCAATAGTTCATTTTCGCTTGTCACGAGGTTCCCGTCCTTATCTTTCATTAACTGCGATCTACTCTGAAAACCCTTCCTAATAGCGTTTATTCCTTTGTACATCTTGCGCGGGTTATTTTCCCTACTATTAGTTTCTATTTTTCTAATTTCATTTTTCTGATACTCGCGCTTCTTGTTTCTGTAAATCACACGTACTTGCTTTCTTATTTCATGGTATTCTTCTACGGCCCTACCGCTTTCATTGTGTACACTATCTAATTTAGCCTTCTTGCGCCTTTCAAACCAGAGTTCGCACTCTTCGTCAAACCATGGTTTGCTCTTCGGCCTTTTTTTCTTACCCAGTACTTTGTTCGCGGCCCCTTTTATAGTTTTTTCGATAGCCTGTTCATCCGTTTTCTCGAGCGCCTGAAATCGGTTGCTAACTTCTACTTGGTACTTGATTCGCTCTATCCCGCTTCGTAGTTTTCCAATATCAAAGGTTTCTACTTTGTTCGCTCGCTTACTATTTTGACCGGCTACTAATCTGGCTCTTAATTTGGCCACTACTAGATAATGATCTGAGTCGCAATCCGCCCCCCTATAGGTCCTTACGTCGAGTACATTCGTGTGGCGCCTCTTATCAATAAGAAAATGATCGATTTGATTGTGCGTGGCCCCATCCGGCGATGTCCACGTTGCCTTGTGTATATCCTTGTGCTTGAAGCACGTGGTCTTGACTATAAGATCTTTTGCGGCTGCGAAATTTATGACCATAATACCGTTATCATTGCTGGTTTCGTGCAGACTTTCTTTGCCTATGGTGGGCCCAAACATTTCCTCTCTCCCTATTTTAGCATTGAAATCCCCCACTACTATTTTGGTGTCGTAAGACGCGAATTGGTCGATTAATTGCTCTAAAGTTTCATAATAAAGATTTTTGACTTCTTCCTCTTTGTCCTCCGTGGGACAGTGGACGTTAATAACCACGTAATTATACCACGCTCCTTCGATGATGATATACGAGAGTCGGTCATTCACGAAATTGCAACTTTTAACGGAATGTATGATGCTTTTGTTAACAAGAAATCCGGTGCCTAGAGAATGCCCGCTCGCGCCCCCATATAAAAAGGTGAAGTTACCGGATCCTAGCATCGCGTTATCTTTCCATCGGGTTTCTTGTATTGCTACCAAATCTAAATTGTACCTCTCAGTTTCAGTTATGATTTCCCGGAACGCGCCTGCTCTGTGTAGACTGCGTACATTCCAGGTTCCCACCCTTAAGTTTCTTTTCGTTTTGGTTTGGTTTTGTTTTCTTTGAGCCATAATAGTAAGTTAAACCCGCGCGTTTTGGATCCTGTTCCGATCGCAGGTGAGTCCATCCGTCTAGGGGTGATAACCCTCATACCTCCCTAGAACTAAGTATGAGAGCTTTCCGACTTTGGCGAGGACATAGTCAACTCGTCGTCAGACACACTCGGTTTCATTCTCATATCCTAACGCCCCCCTGCAAGGCAGCGCGCCTTCGCTGGCTTCGTTGCCATGTAAGACCAGGTGGCGAATCATTCTACACATCCCCTCTCAGGGCAGTTGTCATCGCTCCCGCATCCTCCACGACAGCAGGATTTTTAGCCCATTTATTGTTTGAAATGTGTGGTAAAAGAGATAGATTACAGAGTAAGGTAGAAGAAGAAAGTAAGATAGGAGATTTTGTATAGTGTTTGTAGTTGTTGCGGTGCTTGCGTAGTGTTTCTAGATGAATGCGTTCGCCAGTGCGGGCTCATCACACCCACGCCTGGGCCTATCGGCTGTCCGCGACTGCTTATTCGCTTTATTCGCAGCTAACCTCTTTCTCAGGGGTCATTCCTCTATCCGCAACCTGAGGACGCGCTGTGTAGTGGTGATAGGCACCCACCCGTCCGCTCTGGACGACTACGCCCAGGACCCGCTTAGGGTAACGGCGTTGCAACAGGAGGAGGTTCGTAATAACAAGATTAATTGTTGATCGAATATTATATTCGAAATTTAATCAAGTTTGCAGGATAATCACATGACACTGGCGAGTCATTGCAGGTCATAATTTTTTAACTAAGATTTTGGGCCCTCCGCTTTACGCAAGTCGCCTTTACGTGCACGGACGCAAAAAGTGCGGATCTGTGGCTGTAAGACAGTCAGCTCGGGAAAATTGTTCCTCGAGGCTGTTTAGACCTCGTAAGAGAGTTCGGCTCCCAGGTTTTGCAATTACGTGCTCGGGGAGGTCGTAACGCTGATCCGAGGCCGGTAGGCAGCCAGGTAAACGGGTGCAAGGAGGGGGGGGGGGGGTAAAAGTCCACCCTTCTGGGCCTCGAGCGCCAAAGTGGCCGCCGCGTTGGCGGTGGGAAATAAAGAGGGAGGGGGTGAATGGGACTTTGACTGAGCTAGAAAGCGAGCGGACACTTCACTTCGATAGCAGGACTCGACAAGATCGGTTCTTATTTTTGCGCGCACACGTTTTTGTTTAATCAGCCGTTAGTGATTGTTTAGCTGAAGTTATTATCACGTCTGCCGGTCAGTGTTGTGTTGTGTTGTGAAAAATAAAAAAGAATAATAAAAAAACGATAGGAGCTATCGTACTCAGTCAGTCAGTAAGTCAAGCACAATTACTTGAACTTACTAATTCAGCTGGATACTCTTCGTACAGAATATATTTGAGCTTTCGTTCTAATCTTTGAGATTAATAAGGAAAGTGAAAAGCATGCAGAAAGAATGCAACGACTACAAGTTCTCCACTTAAAAAGAAACGAAGCGCGTCTGCTGAATTACAAGGAAGTCATCGAAGAAGCCAAACGCAATAAATTACCTTCCAATTGGGAGGCTCGTAAACGCAAAGCGGATTGGACACTGAATGATGAGATAGCATCAAAGCGTCGATGCAATGGAAGCGGAACGAGTATCCAGGAAGAAAATAAAAGCTGCATCTAATATGCAGTAATACAAGTAAGTATAAGTAGCTTACTTCACTTTATTGATTTTATTGCTAACTAGCAAACTAACAGTAAAGTGTGTGAAAAAATAATTATAGAGTATTTCTAAAATTATAGATGGATGCATCATAAACATATTAAGTATTTTCTGATAAATTACTGTATATATGAGTTTATAAAATCATATTTGTGCATATATGATTATGTATGATCATATCTAAAAAAATGTTTTACATTTGAAAGTGTTATTAAGTTATTATAATTTCATTTAGTTATCAATCATTTATAATTATATATGATAATATCTAAATGGACATTTACAGACTAATATAAATTTTTATATCAAAATATATATTGTTATAATATATGATTATGTATGATCATATCTAAAAAAATGTTTTAAATTTGAAATTGTTATTAAGTTATTATAATTTCATTTAGTTATCAATCATTTATAATTATATATGATAATATCTAAATGGACATTTACAGACAAATTAAAATTTTTATATCAAAATATATATGGTTATATATGACTATGTATAGTCCCCATTAGCCAGGCTTGCCGTGGCAAAGTCGCGGCAATAGTTGCTGTGCAATGTTTCTTAGCAATTTGCTTCCAACTTAATGAACCAAAAATTAATGAACTCTTCATAGGAGAAATGAATGTTGAATGCATTCACTATAGAGCTAAGCATTTTGCAAGTGAAAAAGTATCGAATAAAGGTAACTCCTGCAATGATTGCTGTAATCACGGGAAGGTTGAACTTGAATCTCCTCCTGAATTTCCTCATGAATTAAAAAGACTATTTAATCTAGAACATGAACATTCACATCAATTTTTTCGCAATATTCGTTGTTACAACAATTTATTTTCTTCCGCATCTTTTAATGCAAATTTAGTTAACTTTAATAATGGGCGTCCTGGTCCCTATTGTTTCAAAATACAGGGACAAATTTATTATCAAATTAATACTGCTTTACAGCCAGAAGTGAACGAAAAACCATCTTATGGACAACTCTTTATTTTTGATTATTAACGAAGCAATAGAATACAGAATGAATGCTTTTAATGCAGATGTTCATTTAGATATAGTGAACGGTTAACACGTTGTCACTTGACAGTTCTCCAATTTCGATTATGTCATCCGACGCAACTTCAAGTATATACAATCGCCCCATTAGCCAAATGTATTGTAAATTGTTAGCAATTTGACATACATGTTTTGCTATCGATTTCCTCAAGTTTCCATCAATATGCTGTTATTAATTTCCTCCCTCTCTCTCTCGCACTGTCGTATATATGAGTAATTTTATTGAATATTATGTGAATAATATTGAAAATAAAAAATATAATATATTAATAATACTGAAAACAAGTTGAAAGGAAATTGATGTACAAAACTTGCAGCAACAGTTATACATCAAATATAAGTAAATCTGCGTCCGTATATGGCAGCAATTTGATGGCAAGAAATTGCAGTCAATTTTATGGCACATTGACATCAATCCTTGATATTCGTCATTTCTTGAGCGCAAGTTGAAAGTAAATATTATACTTTTACAATAGGACTATTATTTATATTATTTCTTATTCCAAAAAATCATCAGACACTTTACTTATATTACAGTTGATTTGCCACAACAAAATAATCCACGCGCGCGGTACTGGCGCCTCTTGATTTTCTAGTTCACCTGTAAATTATATGTTTATCGTTTTTTACAATTATACATGATAGTGTCGATAGTTCAAGCGAGCCATTTTAGGTTAAGATTCTCTATGCACTTTAAAGTAAATGAAAATGTTTGTTATTTTGAATATGTAAATGATTTTTATTGATATAGGTAATTTTAATTTAAGTTTGTTTCAATATAATTTGCGGAAGAATGAAATCAATTTTTTAAAAATTTAATTTGGTTTAGTGCCGTTAAATCTTAAACCCATAAACATCGGCTTAATACTAAATATATGAAGCAAAACCTTAGTAACTTTTAAGCGAATAGATCTTAGATTTAAGTATTTGTAAATATAATATAATTAATATAAAGAATAACTTTTAAGCTTATTTTAAATTATCTTAAAATTGCTTCTTACCCTGGTAGAAATCTTATCGTGGCGCCCACATTCACTATAACAGCCTTTATAGGCAAACTAGATAGTACTAGACTGTACAAAACTCGATAAATCCGCACAGATCTACATAGTTTTCTCAATAATAATATGTACATATAAAATCTGTGAGGTTATACATTATTTATTGAACAGAACTTTTATTGTAAAAATTAATGTTAAAAAAAGTTTAACATGCAAGTTTTCAATTATAATAATAAGATCTATAGTTCTATTATACTATTTACATATAAAAGTAGTCAGAAAGCATATCTAACCTAAGAAATGAAAATTTAGAAATAATGTTCCTTGCATATGAAAAACAGTGATCACAAAATAATGTTAATGATTGATGTAGTTGTTTCTTGAAAAGTAATATATAAATAATAATAATATCATATGTACAAATATTTACTTTATGACATGCTTTATTTAAAAACTAGAATTTTAATTTGAGAATTGCAAATAATTTTGTATCCATATTTGAGTTCTTATAATACATAAACTGCTCATCCGTAACAACATTTTCAAAGACAAACACATTAGTCGAACACATGAAGACGATAGTTTTCTTTATAAGTAACAAATTACTATGTTTTAACTAGCCATAGATGTGTTTGATTATAAATTAATGACAGTAGAAAATACAAAAATAGAACATACATACGAGGGTAGTTCAATAAGTCTTTAGAATAAAGTATAAAAACAATTTTTTTTGGGTAAATTTTTTTTTATTTTTCAACATAATCTCCTTGGAGCTCTATACACTTGGTCAATCGCTTTTTAAGTTTTTTTATAGCACACTAACCTCAAAATGCCAACTTTACTGTCGATTTTGAGGTTGTTGTGCTATAAAATATCGTATGAGACTGTTGTGGGAGGTGTTTTTCTACCTTGCTCGATTTTCTCACTCGCTTCGCTCGTGCGAAAACCCTCGAACAAGGTAGAAAACCATCTCCCACAACAGTGTCATAATATACTATTAATCCTTCAGAAAAGTGCGTTTTCGGAAGTTCCTCAAAATAAGCACTTACAGAGGCAATGACGTCTTCGTTGTCCGTAAATCTCTGTCCACCGAGCCATTTTTTCAAGTTTGGAAATAAGAAAAAGTGACTGGGGGCTAAATCTGGTGAATACGGTGGGTGTTCGACCAATTCGAATTTTAGTTCTTCAATTTTAGCCATTGAAACGAAGTATGTGTGAACTCGGGCGTTGTCGTGATGAAAGAGAATTTTTTTTCTCGCCAAATGTGGTCGTTTTTTTTTAATTTCTTCTTTCAGCTGCTCTAATAATGATGCATAATACTCACCAGTAATTGTTTTACCCTTTTCCAAGTAGTCAATAAGTATAATTCCACGTGCATCCCAAAAAACTGTAGCCATAACCTTACCAGCTGACTTTACGGTCTTTGCCTTCTTTGGAGCTGGTTCGCCTGTGGAAATCCACTGTTTGGATTGTTCCTTTGCCTCAGGAGTGTAGTGGTGTATCCATGTTTCATCCACAGTCACAAATCGACGAAAAAATTCCTCAGGATTCCGACTTATGCGCGCCAAAAGAGCCTCAGAGGCGACCACTCTATTGCGTTTATTCTCAGCTGAGAGCAAACGCGGCACCCATCTTGCCGATAGCTTTTTCATGCCTAATTTTTCATGTAGAATTGAAACAACTGCACCTATAGATATCCTTGTGGCCTCAGCTAACTCACGCACTTTTAATCTTCTATCCTTCAACACCATATCGTGGATTTTATTGATGATTTCGGGAGTAGTTGCTTCTACGGGCCTTCCTGAACGTGGTTCGTCACTTATTGATGTACGACCACGCTTAAATTCATTTACCCAGTTATAAACCGTTGCTAAGGCAGGGGCAGATGTGCCATGAACTGAGTCCAATTCATTTTTTATCTCATATGGAGTTAAACCCTTTAAATGAAAATGTTTAATTACCGCTCTGAACTCGTTTTTTTCCATTTTTCTTAACAAGCAATTTTTTTTTCAATTGGTTATAAAAACACGTAAACTCAGAAGATGTGGACTGTGACTGCACCATATATCTAGTCGGGAGTGGTGCTGACTGAAAACAGATGATTTGGAGCGATTCGCGCGCCATCTGTTGGTCATTCTAAAGACTTATTGAACTACCCTCGTATAATAACTCAAATACATTATTTTTTTTTAAAATAGAAAATTAATCAGTTGATTATAAATGTTTGTGAAAATAGTTTTCCTTACATAAACCATACAGGTTTTGTAACCAAGCCTGTATCTAGGATGGAGCATGATCAAATGTAAGGAAACTAATTTTACATAAACAAAATAAATATATGCACTAATACTTCATATAGTTATTTGGATATTCAGATTATTTTCTTATTTTGATTGTTTAATATACATGTGTAAAATAATATTATTATTGAGTTCTTAAATACGAAACTCGATGCATCTAAAATTTGATAACCTTATACTTTAGAGGTTATTTACATTTACTTACATTGTAATAGGTGAGCAATAACATGTAAATACCTTTAAATCAAAATAATACATAATAATCATAATAGATTATGCTTGTGATTCTTAAAACATAACCTTGAAGTGGCTGTTATTGTCATAATTTTGCTTATCTAGTTTTATCGGGGCAAATAATATGGGAAACTAGAAGGGACGACCGTTACACGCCTTTATAGTAACTATCTAGTTTGCCTACATAGATCTACACAGCGCGAGATTATTCTACATAGATCTATAAAGTGGACGGGATAAATTTCTACCAGGGTATATATAAATTTTTTCTTTTTCTTTTTTAGGTTTATATAACCAAATATATAAGTCTTTTAAAAAAAATCTGCCTATTTTACTTCATAAATATTGATTTACAACGTCTCGTTCATGATTTTCTTAGATAAGGTGACATAGATTCGTAACGTTCCCAGTAGACATAGAATGTCTTATACAATTAAGAAAAAGCTTACTTACTTTTTATACCAAATTAAAAATATTTGTGCATTTATATAATATTGGATTAGAAGTAACCACAACTAAAAATGAGATCATCTTATATAAATAAAAAATAGTGTTTTTGTATAATTTATAGCTTTTTTTATAAATAATTATTTTTCATTTGATTTAAATCAGCATACAGAATCTTGGCAATGTATAATTTATTTGTAATGCTGTAAAAGATATGTCCAATTAATTTCACGAAGTTTTGACAAAATCTAATGCGCTAAAAGGTTCTGAATAAAAGAAAAGCATAAACTGTAGAAAAAACTGTTTTTGTAAAAAAAAAGCACATTTACCTTACTGAATGTTCATACTTTGTATTTCTTTTATTGACTTGTTAAACCTTTCTTAACACAGAAACGCATCGCATTTTTTATTTTCATGAAATTTTAAGTTTGAAAATGACATTTCATAGGACGATTATATTGCCATTAAAGTATGTGTATTTTTTTTAATAAAAACAGCTCTTCCTGCACTTTTCGTTGTCTTTATTCTAAACATTCCAGGTGCGTTAGCTTCTGTCGAATCTTTTACATACTTTGAAAGTTAGTTAAAAAGAGCGTACGACATTATATGATAATAATAACATTTAAGTAAAAAGACTTTCTTATGTAACAAATTTATGTTATACTTGATTGGTTTCATAAAAAAAAGAATTTTGAGTTTTTATATTCTTCTTCTAGAGATGCGATATTATATGTACATTTTACGTAAAAAGAGAATATCAGGAAAAATTATACTCGGCCCCCAAGGTGCGTCTCAATATTATTCTTTTCTAGTAATTTATAAGTAGTATTATACATACAGTCGACTTCCGATAAATCAAAACTGGTTAATTTAAATTTTTTGATAATATAACATTTTTTCAAATCCCCTAGATTCATTCAACTTTTAATTACCGCAGCTTATATTTTTGACATATAAAAGTCTGGTAAATGGTGTTGTTGTTGAATTAACTTGCCTTAAAGGGAAATAACCGCCTTAAAATTACAAATAAATTGGTAATATATTTTTAGGTGGGGATAAATTACTCATAATATATTACATACTTTTTTAATTACAACATTTTATCAAAATATGACGGGTACTACGCTTCAAATTTTAGGTATAAGAAAATAATACCCAAACTTGCGTCGTATTTCTTGTTTCAAAGGTCTTGGAGACTCCTTGTATGTAACATAAAAAAGTTTACTTATAGTTCATTGTAGTAAATAATTTTTCTAAAGGAGGAAAATTTTACTTTCAATTTGATACCTCGAGATTTGATAATTTTGTATTTGTTATCCCACAATTGTAATCAGTGTCCCGAAAAGCCTTTGGATAACAAAACTTTTACAACAAAATGGAAAACAAAATTGTAGATATGTTAATGCTTTAAATGTGTTACGGACAGCGGGAAGTTTTGAAGCGCGTACGTTACCTTGACGGGGAAAAGTAAGAAATCAAGAAATAGAGCAGATGAGAATTTTGAGGAATCGGAATATCGACGATAGTTAAATAAATACTGCTAATCCATTTCATGCCTGCCGCTTGTCGTAATAAAATGTCGGGGAAACATTCGAAAAGTAGGAAACGCGCTTTCTAATCCGCTACGTGCCGACCGCAATAAAATTTTGGGGAAACCTCTCGACGATAATGCAGACCGCCCTTTCCTCGTCCTAGTATAGCACCTGTGCTTCGGGATGCGAAAACTATAACAGTAGGTGATTACGCACTACCGAAACGTCGCATATGACCGCCCCTCAATTTAGGCTCTCCGTTAGAAAAGCGTGCCAGGAGATCGACAGTGACGACAAAGGGGTTGGGCACACATTTGAAACGTACAAACATGCAGCCGATTTCTCGAAATGCTTGTCTTTTCGTTTCAAAGGGAAAAACGGTAAATGTTATTACCTCCGGAGATTGTAATTATATGGGTATGAGAAAATGAATGTCCGAGCCCGCCAACATAAACTGTTACCAACAGCGGAGTGTAACGATAATATTTAGCAATATCAGAGGCATATATCTCCATATCCAGCCGTCGATAAGGTATCCTGAAATAGTATTAAAAATCATTGATTAGACATTTCATGAATTGATATTTAATTTATATATATATATATATATATATATATATATATATATATATATATATATATATATATATTTTAGTGATGTAATTGTTTCGTCCAAACGTATTCTACACTTAAAGAAAAAATGATTTCAAAAGAACAAAATATATTAAGAAAAGTTTTTTTAAATTGTTTACGTACCGTTGACACAGTTCCGTAGCTGATATTTACATCTACGGTAACACTGCTCAATCTGTCATAAGTTAGCAATGAAGAATTTACTGTAACCAAAAAGTGTTGCGAATTATGCATTTTTTATGTATATATATCAACCGCAGCGCGTTGAGATAAGTATGCAAAGTATAGAAATACCTCGATTATAAAACCACTTCGTATGTACTGAATGGCAATACGCATTTATTTATATTTAAACCAATTTATAATCACATTTATGAGAGACAATATAACATCAAATGTCAAATATTAATACTTGGAAAATGCACTGGGAGTCAGTTTCCTAGCAAAGGATTATATATTTAAAAGGACATCTCACAAAGTCAAAGGTGCAACCATTTACGAATTCCAAGAAGATTTTAACATTATCATTAATCATAACTAAGTTTATTTATATTTATATCTATATACATTATATACATATAATAAAAACGACTATTAAATAAAATTAAATAAACGTAATTTCTATAATTACAATATCTACCAGAAAGACCGTTATCACCGTAAAAATATTCTGATTGCTATTGATAGAATGCTGACGAATATTGTACTGACGGCGATGAACAATATCACTGTATTAGTCTGCCATCCTATTTGTGTTGGCACTGGCCTGTACCGTATTGCTAAGGCACTCTGAAATCATAAAAAATTATATCATTCAATACGATTATTGTTATTTGAAATAATCTATTGCCTTTATGTAAAACAAAGAGTAATCAAATATAATTAATTTTCGATAGCAGCTATGTGCAGAATGACTTAAGTCCACTTTTTCGGTTTTGTTCACGGAATAACAGCTTAAGTCGACCTTCTTGTGGTTTATTCGAGACATAACAACTTAATTGCATTGTTATGCAATCTTGCAAAGAAACGAAAAGAAATTGTTATATTTAAATGTATGATTATGTTTGTATTTGATGCCTAACTAGATGCGCAGACTGTCAAGCTTTATATTGGGCACTGTAATGTTTTGCAACAGTGAATACATAAGAATGCGAATTTCTCGAAAACACGATAAATGGACTTGAGTCGTTATGCCTCGAAGTCACAGATATGCTACTACTAATATATGCACTATTTTCTTGGTTGATTAATTTGTTTATTAATTCGGTGAACTTGTTACCTTACACACCCAGTTTTCGGTCAGAATATTAATTAATATTATTTATAGCACACTAACCTCAAAATGCCAACTTTATTGTCGATTTTGAGGTTGTTGTGCTATAAAATATCGTATGAGACTGTTGTGGGAGGTGTTTTTCTACCTTGCTCGATTTTCTCACTCGCTTCGCTCGTGCGAAAACCCTCGAGCAAGGTAGAAAACCATCTCCCACAACAGTATCATAATATACTATTTTGGCCACTCCTCCTGATTAGTCAAATAAAGTATTTATTCTGATAATACTACTCTATTTGTCGTTTTCAGGTGGGCTTTTTTGATTACGGGGTTTACTTTTCATGTTCAACCCTAAAAAATTCTTGTTTATTTTCTGCTATATAAACTTTGCAGTATTAATGCTCGGTTCGGCGGCAAAGGGTAATAAATTATATAAAAGGTGGCTAGTAATCATCTTAAAATACTAATTGGGACTTTGCATAATTTAAAAAAATGCATAAATGACGTAGAAAATGGTTAATTATTGTCAAAAAGTATTTTTCAGAATTTTTCCAACTCGAATTTATTTAGAAAAATCAATATTTATGCATGCGATTTTGAATTTCGCGAGAATTATTTAGAAACGATTCCTATTGGCCAGTCGATTTGCGACGTCACGATGGTATAATTTTGGAAAATTAGTATTGAAAAATGATTAATCGCTCCAATATCTCAAATAAAATATTTATAAACAAAATAATGTGGCACAAATCCTTTATAATTTTCGATCAGTAATCCAATACTGATATTAGATGTTGGGCCCAATATATTTAAAGGCCCATTTAAGGCCGAACTTTATTTTTTCCAATGAAAACGTATCTCTTTTATTACATATTTGAATTCCTCGCCTTAAAATACCACATACATCGTATGTATTTTGAGACGAGGAATTCAAATACGTAATAAAAAAGATATATTCTCATTTGAAAAAATAAAGTTGCCTTAAATGGGCTTTAAAAATATATCTGGCCCAAAATCTAATATCACCATTGGATTCGTGGTCGAAAATTATTAAGGATATGTCACATTATTTTGTTTATAAATATTTTCCATGAGATATTGGAGTGTTTAATCATTTTCGAGTACTCATTTTCCAATATTGTACCATCCTGATATTACAAATCGATTGGCCAATAGGAATCATTTCGACATAATTCGCGAGAAATACAAAATTACATACATAAATAATGATTTTTTTCAATAAATTCTCGTTGGATAAATTCTGAAAAATACTGTACTGCCAATAATGAACCGTTTTCTAAGTGATTTATGCATTTTTGAATATCATGCAAAGTCCGAATTGAATATTCGAATTGCTACGATATGGGGTTAGGACTCAGTACAGTGACAAGTGGGTAAATCGGAACCGATAAAACCTATTTGGACTGATTCCTAATATAGTATAGTACGAGGGTAGTTCAATAAGTCTTTAGAATGACCAACAGATGGCGCGCGAATCGCTCCAAATCATCTGTTTTCAGTCAGCACCACTCCCGACTAGATATATGGTGCAGTCACAGTCCACATCTTCTGAGTTTACGTGTTTTTATAACCAATTGAAAAAAAAAATTGCTTGTTAAGAAAAATGGAAAAAAACGAGTTCAGAGCGGTAATTAAACATTTTCATTTAAAGGGTTTAACTCCATATGAGATAAAAAATGAATTGGACTCAGTTCATGGCACATCTGCCCCTGCCTTAGCAACGGTTTATAACTGGGTAAATGAATTTAAGCGTGGTCGTACATCAATAAGTGACGAACCACGTTCAGGAAGGCCCGTAGAAGCAACTACTCCCGAAATCATCAATAAAATCCACGATATGGTGTTGAAGGATAGAAGATTAAAAGTGCGTGAGTTAGCTGAGGCCACAAGGATATCTATAGGTGCAGTTGTTTCAATTCTACATGAAAAATTAGGCATGAAAAAGCTATCGGCAAGATGGGTGCCGCGTTTGCTCTCAGCTGAGAATAAACGCAATAGAGTGGTCGCCTCTGAGGCTCTTTTGGCGCGCATAAGTCGGAATCCTGAGGAATTTTTTCGTCGATTTGTGACTGTGGATGAAACATGGATACACCACTACACTCCTGAGACAAAGGAACAATCCAAACAGTGGATTTCCACAGGCGAACCAGCTCCAAAGAAGGCAAAGACCGTAAAGTCAGCTGGTAAGGTTATGGCTACAGTTTTTTGGGATGCACGTGGAATTATACTTATAGACTACTTGGAAAAGGGTAAAACAATTACTGGTGAGTATTATGCATCATTATTAGAGCAGCTGAAAGAAGAAATTAAAAAAAAACGACCACATTTGGCGAGAAAAAAAATTCTCTTTCATCACGACAACGCCCGAGTTCACACATGCTTCGTTTCAATGGCTAAAATTGAAGAACTAAAATTCGAATTGGTCGAACACCCACCGTATTCACCAGATTTAGCCCCCAGTCACTTTTTCTTACGAGGGTAGTTCAATAAGTCTTTAGAATGACCAACAGATGGCGCGCGAATCGCTCCAAATCATCTGTTTTCAGTCAGCACCACTCCCGACTAGATATATGGTGCAGTCACAGTCCACATCTTCTGAGTTTACGTGTTTTTATAACCAATTGAAGAAAAAAAAATTGCTTGTTAAGAAAAATGGAAAAAAACGAGTTCAGAGCGGTAATTAAACATTTTCATTTAAAGGGTTTACCTCCATATGAGATAAAAAATGAATTGGACTCAGTTCATGGCACATCTGCCCCTGCCTTAGCAATGGTTTATAACTGGGTAAATGAATTTAAGCGTGGTCGTACATCAATAAGTGACGAACCACGTTCAGGAAGGCCCGTAGAAGCAACTACTCCCGAAATCATCAATAAAATCCACGATATGGTGTTGAAGGATAGAAGATTAAAAGTGCGTGAGTTAGCTGAGGCCACAAGGATATCTATAGGTGCAGTTGTTTCAATTCTACATGAAAAATTAGGCATGAAAAAGCTATCGGCAAGATGGGTGCCGCGTTTGCTCTCAGCTGAGAATAAACGCAATAGAGTGGTCGCCTCTGAGGCTCTGTTGGCGCGCATAAGTCGGAATCCTGAGGAATTTTTTCGTCGATTTGTGACTGTGGATGAAACATGGATACACCACTACACTCCTGAGACAAAGGAACAATCCAAACAGTGGATTTCCACAGGCGAACCAGCTCCAAAGAAGGCAAAGACCGTAAAGTCAGCTGGTAAGGTTATGGCTACAGTTTTTTGGGATGCACGTGGAATTATACTTATTGACTACTTGGAAAAGGGTAAAACAATTACTGGTGAGTATTATGCATCATTATTAGAGCAGCTGAAAGAAGAAATTAAAAAAAAACGACCACATTTGGCGAGAAAAAAAATTCTCTTTCATCACGACAACGCCCGAGTTCACACATGCTTCGTTTCAATGGCTAAAATTGAAGAACTAAAATTCGAATTGGTCGAACACCCACCGTATTCACCAGATTTAGCCCCCAGTGACTTTTTCTTATTTCCAAACTTGAAAAAATGGCTCGGTGGACAGAGATTTACGGACAACGAAGACGTCATTGCCTCTGTAAGTGCTTATTTTGAGGAACTTCCGAAAACGCACTTTTCTGAAGGATTAAAAAAACTTAAAAAGCGATTGACCAAGTGTATAGAGCTCCAAGGAGATTATGTTGAAAAATAAAAAAAAATTTACCCAAAAAAAATTGTTTTTATACTTTATTCTAAAGACTTATTGAACTACCCTCGTAATCAACCCTCCTTAGATAATTGAATAATATTCAATAATTATTTAATTTTTGGCTTATTTTATATGTTATATGTAAATTATTGAAGGAAAATGGCTTAGTATTTAAATAGTTATCATGAAATCTATATCTATTACGAGAAATTGTATTCATTCCAATACAGGTTAGTACTTAGTTCTAACATGCGTAGTGTTGTCAACCTATTTTACTCTTCGTCTTCGCATTCCTACCCTAGTACAGTAATTATTACTGACTTTTTTCTCCGTGTATAAGGAACATATCGTGATTAAACATTATTGGTTTTTCTTAGAATTATTGCTTTATAAATAAATATTCATTTAAAGTTTGGTAACATTTTTTACATGTTATTTTATAAAAATAATATTAAATTATTTTCAGAAGAAAATGTTGACGTAGTAGTATTATTGTAACTATACAATACGATGCAAATTTCTACACGATTTTTCATTCAAAGTAAAGTGGAATTCTGTTGAAAAATTAATCCTGCGCTAAAAATGTAAATAATACAAGATAAATGTTGTGACTTGAAGAAGTTCTACTAAACTCCGCGAATATGTTTTATAAATCTACCCCAGACTAAAGGAGGATCATCATTAAGGCGCAACATACACCTTAAATCTGAAATAATAAGTGGTATTTTTAGTACTCAAGAACATTTTTTTGAATGAAAATGTATGTAAAATACGCTTTTTCTACTCATATAATGTACTATTTTTACCAGAAGTTGGACAGAAAAGGGTCCAAATATCTACTATAGTCCCAGATACTTTTCATGATATGGTTCAGTTGTCGCAAAGTAGTTAATAGCATCTTCCTGCAAGCGGGTGTTAATTTTTCAAGTTTTTTTCACTTTGTTTTGACACTGGCTATCGTCACTACCAAATTTTTTAAGAAATTCAGATTCTAAGACTCTTTTAGTGTCATACAATTTTAATGCATATGAATAATAAAAATTGAATGGTGTTCTACATTTAAATGAGTGATTATAGTAGATGTACGTTTGAAATCTTCATGATTTTGGAAGTACGATGGACAGTGTCAAAACAAAGTGAAAAAAACTTAAAAGTTTTACATCCGCATACAGGGACATGCTATACTTTATGACAACTGGATTACGTCAGTGAATTTTTCATGAAAAGTTAAACGCTCAACTTCTGGGCCCGTAATGGATATTTGGGCCTCTTTCTCAAGTAAAATGGTTTAAATTTTCATTAAAAAAATATTTCTCAAGCACTAAAGTACCAGATATTATTTCAGATTTAAGACGGGTTTCTGTTCCCATGTAATTGTATGTCAGCGATTTTTTTTGCGTAATAGCACCTTCTATGCATTTTTTTAGAAACATACATTATTTTGAGGTACAGTCATTTTTTACTTAATAAGTACGCAAATTACTCAATTAATTTAAGTCAAACCGATTCCGCTTATTTTTAAATTACACCTACTTGTCTCGAAAACCCATTGTGAATGCCATTTTAGTGAAAATCGGTTGATTTGCACGGGGTCAAAAGCCTCATTGAGCCTCCTGCGCCCTTTGTTCACCGCCGCTAAGCCGCTAATATATGAGGCGTTGGGGTGCAATACAGCTACCAAGTCCATTTTCCATACGGGCGATAGCCGGTCAGTCAACTATCGTCCTTATAGAAAATGGACTTGCCCATGGAAGAATTTACTCTCGACAGAATACTGTTCGAGTATTAGTTGCCGACACTACCAGTACTTGCAAACGTTAGAGGTCCAGCACTGAGATGTAACGGGGGTGATAAGAACGGGCCAGTACAACACTTTTCTTCTTGATAGATTCAAAATTGAACAAGAAATACACATTTTTAGGCACACGCGAGACACTTCACTCAAAGTTTAGTGTAATAATCATAACTACAGATTACTATCGCGCGGCCGAAAATTTCACGTAAGTTTAGTAATCGTACATTAAATTAATATTTTGTTAAAAGCTAGCCTAAAAAGTAGGTTAAGTTACGCTTGACGATTTCGCGATGTTTTGTTTTCTTTCAATATCGTCAAAAAGTATTACACCGACTCTGAGACGTTGTTCGAGCCAACGACGATTCATTTTACTGGCCCATTCTTATCAAAACGATATACTCCCTTTATTGGTTCAACAGCGAAAAATAATTTACTGGCATACAATATTCAGCCAGAATCGGCCCGAACTATCACTGCTGGCAAATTCTTTGATGGGTGGCAGCTGTATTGCAGCTGTATTGCACCCCAGCGCCTGATTATAATACACAACAATATCCGACAGATCCACAACGCGGCATAAATCGATCAATCTACTCATCTACCGTTGGCCTGTATCCACGCGGCCAAATTCTCCTCGAGCACCATGGTCGTGGCGCGCTGTGTGACCGCCAGGAACTCGGGCTTGCCCGGCCTGACGCACCATGCCATCCGTAACGGCGTACAGCGCCACGATCTTGGCCCAGTTGCACTCGCCGGCCCTGAGCATCTTGCGGGCCATGTCCGCCAGGGCCGAAGTGAAGGCGCCGCAGCCGATCTGTCGGCCGATGCGCTTAAACCGATTCGGATGCATCTTCTCGAGCTCGGCGCCGACGGCCGTCAGCTCGGGATAGACCTCGCCGACTAGGACGCCGCCGACAGGAGCTTGGCGCTTCGCATGCGCTTCAGGCCGAGCTTGCGGTGAAGAATGCCCGAGCGCTTCAGACGACTGTGCATGTACTGGGCGCACAGGGACGTGGAATTTTTTTAATAGTGATGCAGGTAATGAATTCACAAATGTATGTGATATATAATTTTATTACTTTACCCTTTGATTCCCAGTTATACCTTTTGCACGCAATTAATCGAGCTATTTTCATTTTTTATATAGCACTCAAACAGAATTATGCTCTAAGAGTATTATTGAGGACACCATTATATAACTATATTTTTAAATTATACTAATAGGAAGAGGATCCATAACGGCTGTCTTGGCATTATTTTTATGAATTATTTCTAACAAATGGTAATTTTATCTCCCCTGCGTAAGCGCTTTACCCGACTTTTCCGTTCCCGAATGCATATTCCCTTTTCACTTGTTCGGAAACTGGATAACATCTCCCTTTATGTTTTCGGGGTCGCGTAAAAATCGAAAGTCGAAGCAAGCTTATCATAAAGAGCAAGTTCTCAGCTTTAATTTGCGTGGTCGTAGGTACACTAAAAGTGTAGCAATCAAAAGTTATGGCCAAAAATGTCTGAACGAGATATCTCGTCCTCCTGGCTACGGTAAAGACCTCGTTTGAACAAGATAGCTCGGGATACTGCGTCGGAGGGTTAAACTAAACGGCTTTTCATAAACGTGTTATTACAAAATTTGAATAATCCTTACTAATGAAAGTTTTTTTTAAAACTGCGTTTATTTCAAGAAGTAATTATTGAAACTTTAAAATGATGGTGTGCATACAACTTTGCCGAACATTAATGTCATTTTGGGAATAGGTTCTTTAAAATATTCTGAAAAGAAGTTAGAATTTTGTTTATGTTGACATTTAGTTTTGATTTATGCTTATTGAACAGGTTTGTATTGATAACTGATCCTAGTCGACAAAGGCAGTTCTATTTTTTTTTCTCGCAATAAACAGTTCTTTTTGTACTGGTATAGTGAGCATGAGTTTATGAAGAAAAATTCTCCAAGATCTTTATAATTCTATGCGATATGTCAATTACGAACCTTTTAGATTTCTATTACAACGATAATTAAATTTGACTTTAAAATTTTAACTACATATTTATTGTATATTGTTAAAATCCGCTTAAAAAAAATACAAGAATTTTTCCAGCACTAGTAGGCAACTTTTTGAGTCGCAAGAAAATTTTCTTCATGAATTCGGTAAATTAGAATATTTTGGAATATTGAAAAACTATAAATAACTCCATTTTTTTGTGAATCTAAATATCGCACTCCTAGAACAAGGCTGTGACAACCTAACATTTTTTCAACTCGATTTTTGTACACAAAATAGCTCATTCGAAAAGTAAAACTCTTTACACCTCCAAAATTGGTTATAAATAACCCTGGTAGAAACTTATCCCGTCCACTTTATAGTTCTATGTAGAATAATCTCGCACTGTGTATATCTATGTAGGCAAACTAGATAGTTACTATAAAGGCGTGTAACGGTCGTCCCTTCTAGTTTCCCATATTATTTTCCCCGATAAAACTAGATAAGCAAAATTATGACTATAACAACAACTTAAAGGTTATGTTTTAAGAAACATAAGCATAATCTATTATGCTTATTATGTATTATTTTGATTTAAAGGTATTTTCATGTTATTGTTCACCTATTACCAATTTAAGTAAATGTAAATAATCTCTAAAGTGTAAGATTATCAAATTTTAGATGCATCGAATTTTTTTATTTAAGACCTTAATAACAATATTATGTTGCACATATATATTAAACAATCAGAATAAGAAAATAGTCTGAATATCCGAATAACTATATGAAGTATTAGAGCATATACTTATTTTGTTTATGTATAATTACTTTCCTCACATTTGATTATGTTCCATCATAAATACAGGCTTGGTTTCAAAACCTGTACGGTTAATGTAAGGAAAACTATTTTCACACAGATTTATTAACAACAGATTAATTTTCTATTTTTAAAAAGAAATAATGTACTTGGGTTATTATTTATGTTCTATTTTTGTATTTCCTAATGTGATTAATTTATATTTCATTTTATTTGACATCTATGACCAGCTAAAACATAATAATTAGTTACTCATAAAGAAAATTATCGCCTACATGTGTTTGACTAATGTGTTTGTCTTTGAAAATGTTGCCACGGATGCTCAGTTTGTGCATTATAAGAACTCACAGGTGGATAAAAAATTTATTATTATTTATATATTATTTTTCAAGAAACAACTAAATCAATCAATAACAGTATTTTGTGATCACTGTTTTTCATATGCAAGGAACAATATTTCTAAATTTTCATTTTTTTAGGTTAGATATGCTTTCTAACTACTTTTATATGTTAATCGTATGAATAGAACTGTATAGATCTTATTATTATAATTGAAAACTTGCATGTTAAACTTTTTTTAACATTAATTTTTACAATAAAAGTTATGTACAATAAATAATATAACCTGACAGATTTTATATGTATATATTATTATTGAGAAAATTATGTAGATCTGTGTGGATTTATTGAGTTTTGTATAAGTTAGGTCTATCTAGTTTGTCTATAAAGACTGTTATAGCGAATGTGGGCGCCACGATAAGATTTCTACCAGGGAAGTTGGCTCGATTTTACAAATACATAAAATTTTAATATAATTAGATTTTATTTGTAGATTTCTTGAACTTACCAAACATCCACTTTAAAGCAATAATAGTAAGATTTGGAGTGAAATATGCAATTCCAATTTGTATTAGAATAAAATAATGTGAAGAACTTTGAAAAACATGTAAAACATTACTTAATATTCAGTTTTCATCTTTTCTGTTTGAATTTTGGTTTTTAGGTAGCCTTAACTAAAATTAATAGTAATTTAATTGTTCATAAATTCAAGACATACTACCTTCATCATCTTAGCAACCATTTTAATTAATTAATTAATTAATCAACTTGCTACATAGGAAATCTCTGTAATAAAATTATGCATTCGAATTATCTTTACTTAATAATCTTATCTAAAACTCAAATTCAACAACAATAATCAACTTGTTCATGCTCGCACCTCCAATATCTCACATGCAAAACTAAAAAAAAATAAAATAAAAAATGCGCTAACAACGACAGGTCCCACAATGTTTTTTGAAATTCTGACTTTTGATTCGTAATCAGCGATCTCGAAGACACCTGTATATCAAATTTTACCAACTTTCATCGAAAGATCCATAAAATCGAATACTCCCAAATACGTCTTTTCCAACGATTTCAGCGAGATAACTCTTTTCCAACCATTTCTGCATGATACGTCTTTTCCAACCATTTCAGCGAGATACGTTTTTTCCAACCATTTTTGCAAAAGCCATATTTTCCAACCATTTCTGCCATATACGTCTTTGTCAATTGGAGCCGTCGAATTGCAAATGAAATACCATATATAACCATGCACGAGCATATTTGACCATATGTGCAGGTCATATACAATATTATATGTCGCTATAAATCGCTATATAAATTCACGTATCCTAGGCCATAAATGTCAATATATGAAACATTTTTTCCCGGGATGTTTAGAAAAGTGTTATATTGACAAAAGTATTTATACAGTTTTAGATCAGCTCAGCACAACTGACGCGAATAAGTAAATTTAATTTTTACCTTATTTTCTCCTTCGATTTGAAAGTCAAACCAATTACATATTAACTACTCGTATTATTGAGACTATACAGAATCAATCAAGCAAAATATATTTTGAATATTAATTCCGAAATCTCAGAGTGGTATTATATTTTGAATCAATAATGATAGTCGCTTGATTTGAAAATTATTGAAAATTGTTTATAATTAAATAAAAAAATTTTAAGGCACCGTTCAAAATCACGCCTAAGCTGTACCTAACGAGTTTGTGCGTATATCACAAGCTAGCCCCCATTGTGGATGGCGATCTGTTAGCTGATGGTATATTCCTGCAGAACAACCACATCCATGAAGCTATCCCGATAACCGTATGCAGGGCCGTACTATCGCCTACGCCAACATCGCCATGGCATTCGGCGACAATATTTGAGAAGGGTGGCAGAATTTGGAAAAATTAAAAAAATAAATTTTTTTTAATATTTTAAAAACGAAATTATAAACTTTAAAACCTTAAATAAAACTATTTTCACGTGCATGAAAAATTATATATTATAAATCGAAATACCCCAAGCACAGCAAAGATCTGTTAAACAAATTTCAATCATAGTTTATTTTTTAATTCGGCATAGTGCATTTCATGCACATAAGAATTGTACACCTTTTAATTGTGCACAATTATATACATAATTTGAACAATGATAAAGTGTGCACAATTAAAATGTGTACAATTCTTATGTGCATGAAACGCACTATGCCTTCAATTCTTAATTATAATGTCAACTTTAAATATAAAAAGTGTTTTTTAAAATAATCGTCTTAGTTGAACGAGAGAAAATATTTATTATACAAAGGTATGAATATTTACAACATTGCTTTACGTACTTTTCTTGCAGAAAATTCATCGATAACGGAGTCAAAATCTAACTGCTGGTTGAATTCTGCTTCTATACATAATAATGCGAGTGAATTGAGTCTCTCAGCACTCTGTGTAGAGCACAAATAATTTTTCACACGGCGTAATGGCGAAAAATATCGATCGCCGGTACAATTGGATACCATCATGCATAATAACATACAAAGGGAATGTGCACATTAGGATAAATATCTTGAAAATTATTTTTTAAATCAATTTACATAACGTCGACGTCGAGTATTTTACAATTTGTTTCGCTTTTAAATCACCTCCGAAATTCTGATATTCGACACCGAAAGTGTGCTCTAAATCTTCAGGATACGAACTTATTAATTCTTCTGATTTTTGTGAAATCACTTCATTGCTCAAGGTACCTAGTTGTATTAAAAATCCGAATATGTTATTTAATTTTATATAGCATTCGTTTTTTAATATTAACCCTCAAATTATCAAAAATAGCATAATAAACATTTATACCACTGTGTGGCCTAAATCCGCACTTAAGTCACACCTATCCGTAACTTAAGTAGTCCATTCTTGCACCGTCCTTATTGCCCTAGCTACGCTCGGGCGCTAACCTCACGGTGCAATACTGGATTGCTTAAGGCACGGCTAGACGTGACAGCGGATTTAGGCAAGCAGTGCTATAAAATAGTATACGATACTCGTTTCAAAAGTCGTCCTTCATAGCACGGCGTTTAGCTAATACACGCCGTGCTGTAAATGACTTCGTAGGACACACGTATCGTAATGCACTATTATACGTATATCGTCCGTTGCAACGAACAAAGTGTCACTAGTGGAATTAGACTCATCAAAAAGGGATTTTCGTTTACGTTTTCTCTAATCGTCAGAAATGTACTTCCTTGTTCCACATTTTTCTGTTGCTTTGCTCTCATAATACTAAAACTCCGACGAAGTACGGACGAAGATTTGCTGTGTGCGGTGTAATTGGGATTAAGGTATTGGGTTTACTTATTGGATATTCGTAATTGAGAGTATTTGGGCTTGGGGCAGTTGGCTTAAACGTCTTCTGTTTCCTACTTAGCATGTCCTCAGTTCTCATCCGTATATCGCTGGGCGTGGGTTAGTTGGATTTAGCGTTTTCGATTTATCTATAATTTTGAAAACAATTTATCAAGAATTGTTGTGCATAAGAGTTATTTAAGTTGTTGGTTGATTTATTTATTTGGACATATTTGGGTGATTATCAAAAAATGAAATATTTAGTGTCGCCTATACACTCAGTAGAAATGAAGTATTATTACGGTCTGGTAAACGTTTGAAGTTCTTAAAAACAATGAATTTGAACATCTTAAACACAAAACTAAGGCAACTATGCTATATGTTTAACATACAAGTGATACTATAGCCTAAAAGTAATTACTGCGGCCTGTCGTCATCGAACAATTTGCGTAATTCTGAATTTATTAGCCAATAACTTTAGGATTTAATTGAACTTAACCTATGAGACTTTAAAGTACATCATACGTTCAATATATTCTGATTTTTTCAGATTTGTTTTTTAAACTTATCTGTCTACATGAGTATTACGAATATTGTCGACAACTTTTTGTGTTTTAAATTTCCAGCTCAATTTAACGTATTGTAATGAGTGCATCAGTTTAATAGCGTCATCTAACCTATGAGATTATTTAGTTTGTATTTCAAATAACTACGTAAGTTAGCGACCCGGTTTTTATTTGCTATTTTTATAGTTAATTTTAACGTTTTTCATTTGAATATTCCAAAAGCTAAAAAGATACGTAATTATTGTGGTCATCAAAATTATTGGTAAGTTACATATGAAACAAATTTTGTATGAGGTATTTGGGTGTAATAGTGTGTGTATATTATATACATCCTATGCGGAAAAATATTTTTGTTACACTCAAATAAAACGACATTGCCTTCCTCTATCAAAAAGTAATTATCGTGGCCGTAATTACCGTGGCCGATCTAGTAAAATCCCCATAAGAAATACACCTAAATACTTTTTGTCACCTGTGTTTTCAAGAAAAGTTTGTCTCTTTTCACCATAAATAACAACTTAAACCCCAAATTAACTCTAATAAAGATATTTTTAGTTTGGTCCAAAAATTAGGTGAAAAACTACCGTTTTCTTGATAATCACCCATATATATATATATATATAACATATATTTATATATTTTATGTATATATATTAAATACGGCAATGGAACACGAAATATGGAAGAAAGTATAAGGAATAATTGTATTTGTTATGGACGTGCAATTATGGTACATATTATGTGCGATATGAAAAATAATAAATAGCAGTTTGTGATCTCGTTAAAAAGATATTTATTGATTGTGAATTATGAAGTATCAAATATATTAGATAGAATTACATTGTTTTTAGTAAATAAATATGCTATATAAATAATACACCTATTAAAAGTAAATCGGTGATGCGCCTTCTGCAATGATTATCAGGCAAACATAAACTATTATCAACAGCAAGAGTATAACGATAATAATTAGCAATATCAGAGGCATATCTCCATAACCAGCCGCCGATAAGGTATCCTGAAATAGTATTAAAAATCATTGATTAGATAAATGTTTATATTATTTTTAGTGAAATATTTATTTCATGAAATGATATTCATATATCTATATATATATATGCAACAATTACATCACTATATATATATATATATATATATATATATATATATATATATATATATATATATATATATATATATATATATATATATATATATATAGTGATGTAATTGTTTCGTCAAAACGTATTCTACACTAAAAGCGAAAACGATTTCAAAAGAACAAAATAAATTAAGAAAAATTTTTTTTAACTTGTTTACGTACCGTAGACGCAGTTCCGTAGCTGATATTTATATCTACACTAGCACTGTTTGACCTGTCATAAGGTAGCAATGAAGAATCCACTGTATCCAGTAAGTTTTGCGAATTATGCATTTTTTATGTAGGTATATATCAACCGCAGCGAGTTGAGATAAGTATGCAAAGTATAGAAATACCTCGATTATAAAACCACTTCGTATGGTGGTTGGCACACACGGTACAAGAAGAGCGACGATAATGTCGAGGTACTGAAAACGGCTAGAAGTTGGCTAATCGGAGCAAGCTAATTTCACGTTTTCGCAACGGAGCAGGCCAAAACACACGAGGTGTCTACGAGCGCGGTTAAGTACGAAGTGAGCGAGGCTCCTGCTTCGTACCCGCAGCGCTAGACTCGGATTTCGCTAGTGCTGACCGAGCCCGGTTGAGGTCGCAGCGCATGCGCCTGGTGAGGAGGAAAGAGAAGTAAAAAGGAGGAAAGGGGAACGCCTGCTTGTGGTGACGTCACGCTGCGTGGCACGCAGTCGAGCCGCACTCCAGCCAAGACCAGCCGGCTCCAGCCTTTGCGAGGTTCTATGGGATGGCAGCTGTGCGTCATCTTTAGCTGCTTCAGGGTATTGAAGAGCTCGCTTGCTCTGTGTCGTCGAGGAGAAGGTGTAAATAGTGTGTGTGTATGTGTATAATGAGTGTAGTGGGAGAGTAGTGTGCAATTAGGTATTTTATAGGCAGGTTTTGTCGAGCATCGGACTTGCACTGAGCAGCTCGTTGGACAGACAGGAAATTTGTGTAACACGCACAAAATGTGGTGTTACAATATACATATATTCATATAGTTTATATATATATATATATATATATATATATATACATATATATAAATATTTATATATTTTATATATATATTTATATATTTTATATATATATTTATAAATTTTATATATATATATTTATATATTTTATATATATATTTATATATTTTATATATATATTTATATATTTTATATATATATTTATATATTTTATATATATATTTATATATTTTATATATATATTTATATATTTTATATATATATATATATTTATATATTTTATATATATATTTATATATTTTATATATATATTTATATATTATATATATATATATTTATATATTTTATATATATATTTATATATTTTATATATATATTTATATATTATATATATATATTTATATATTTTATATATATATTTATATATTTTATATATACCCTGGTAGAAATTTATGCCGTCCACTACACAGATCTATCTAGTTTAATCTCGTGCTATGTAGATCTATGTAGGCAAACTAGACAGTTACTATAAAGGCATGTAACGGTTGTACCGTCTAGTGACCCGCATTATTTGCCTTTATAAAAACTACACAGATATATCGAGGCACTAGTCTAATTTAATCACGGCGTCAATGCAGATTTCCATATGCCGGGAACATTTCATTAATCAGGCTTTTCGTTTCTCCATGTTTGTTGTTCAAATAAAATATCCAAATTAATTAAAAGATAACTTAAATACGTACGATGGCGTTATTATCGTTATCTAAATGTATTATTTGACAGTTTTATACAGTATATACTATTCGCTTAGCTTATTTGCATCGATCAACTATCAACCGTATAACACTTTGTAGGTTATGTTTGTATGACTAAAATTAATTTGGTTAACAAAAGAGAATTATTATTAATCGTGAATATTAAATATAAAATAATATTATATAAACAATTAAAAATGTTATACGCATGTCGTTAACATGCGTTTAATTTTGATCTTGCCCCTCTTATAATTGATTTTTTATGATTACATAAACTATGTATCTTTAAGATTCTATAATAAAATAATGTATTAAGTATTAAACTAACTTTTCAATATTTTTTAACTTCAAATTTTCACGTGTTATTTTTTACGTAATTGATACAAAAGCATAAAATAGTACTTTTTTTTATTCATTAAAAGTAATGTTACAATATTATTTATTAGGTATATTTATAAATGTACAAGATTTCTTTTATAAGAATGCATAATTATTCAGGTAGAACCTCAATCAAAAGAGGTGTATTTGATATGTCTGATGATTGACTTCTTCTGTAACGATGGCCATCCCAATCCTTAGCATTAGTCAAACCTATTCCTAATTTACCGTTGAATTCTTTAGTCGGAGTTTCTAGATTATGCTTCTTCCTTTCTTCGACAACAGCTTCTAATAAATTTAATAAATATTTATTTTTAGTTTACGTACCAAATTTATGGTTTAATATATAAATTGATAAATTTACCTTGTAAACAAATAGCGTATGCTGTATCCTTTATCACTTCTTTACCATCAGCTTTTCTACAAAAGTTTAATTGTAGTGCAAGATCACGAGTTAACGTTAGCTTTAAAAGATTAATAATACTTTTAGACAATCCATCATCAACTCGTATATGAACACGCAAATGTTCAATCTGAAATAAAATTAGAATATTATTATTTATTTATAAAGTAAAAATGTATTAGTATTAAAGTAATACTTACGAAAACATTAAACATAGTTTCATCAGCTGAAAGTTTGGAATTAAAATCTCTTAATTCATCAATAGATTTTAATGGGAATGGTATCCCAAATTGTTCAGGAAATTCTATGAATTTGACAGTAGTTTCTGACGTTGATTCTCTCGCACTTGCCATCAGAATTCGTTGATTTCTTTTCAAGATGTTAATATCTTCTCGCTGAGCTTCTAGCATAAGTATAATCGTTTGACATAATACGGTAACATTACCTGAAAATTAAAAATTATTATTGGTTTCGCACGTATATTAGATATAAATGCTTGCTGGATGTAGAATCACCCAAATAGCAATTCCAATTTTTGAAACTTACTCTCACAATTCTGACACATGTTTTCTTTGTTACTAAATTCATTCATCAAATTAGGAATGTTTGACGATTTCGAACGCGTATCTTTTAGGAGTCCAATTGCTGACATAAATGATGAAGCATCTACATTTTATTAATTTTGTTATTAATTTGAATTGTTTTTTATTTATTTGACTGCATAACTCTTATATTATGCATTAATAATTAAACTTAATATATTTACCTTTTGGCACTTGATAAATAAAATTATGCTGATAAGTTGAAGGTTTATCTTGGTATGAAGTAGTATTGGATTTATTTGTTGTAGATTCTGTGAGTAAAAGTAATGATAATAATTTGTAATGTAACTGATAGTAATACAAGTGACAATAATTAAAATAATAATAATGCCTGTAAAAATATTGTTTACCTGCTAATACTTCTTTACTAGGTGTAGTATGTGTACGGTAAACAGCATTGGAAACTGCTTTATGTACTTCGACATTGTTTGTGTCCGAACTTGTAATGCAAGTAGTAGTTAAGGACATTCGACTTTGATTAGAAGCATCATTGTCTGCGGGTGATTCAAAGTTTATACAGTTAAATAAGAGTATATAATAAATAAATGTAGATAAATATTTCACAGATAAGATTTTTTTAACAGATTGTTTATTTACCTATTACTGATGGCTCAATGACTACATCATGATCAGATGAAATAGAGTGACTGTTTTCATTCGCTAATTCAGGATTATGTTGACGTGGACTGGTATTGCAGTTAGTATTTACTGAGCTTGATTCAAAAACAACATTTTCTTTAGGAGATTCTGAAAATTAATATGAATAAATTATACAATATATGAGAGAATAATTAGTAAATTAATTTTTTAAATTATACCTTTTGATGGTGTTTCATTAAATGCAAGTGCAAGTTTTGCACGTATTAGTTCCTCAGTTTTATCTGCATTGGAATTTTTCTTTATCAAATCTTTCTCTAATAAAAAAAGTTGAAAAATAGAGTATTTATTCATTGATAAAAATATAAATTGGAACGAGCAAGTTATTGAGTAATAAGATACATACTTTTCTTTGCCGCTGAATTTTGTGATTTCTGTGGCTTCTCTTTAATTTTATTCGCTTCACAAGTCAATTTGTCTTTCATTTTTTCAGATTGAACTTTTAATTGCCTTTGTTGAAATTGCTGTTCCAATTCTGTTTGTTTTACTGAAAAACTTTCATCTGAATCTAAAGAAAAAGCGTGCTCTTCAGTGTTAAGACGCTTCAGTTTTTTTAACCCTTCACTGTATGTTCCTAGAGGATAAACACAAAATATGTATAAATTTTCTCTCCGGCGTATATCATTGAAGTGTAGATGATCATACTCACTTGCAGAACCAAGAAAGCGAACATTAAATGATGACCATTCTTCCGGGGCATCGTTACATTTTTCAATCCAATCAGCTATCATAATCATATCATCTTCAGAATAAGGAGCAGCTAAATACTGCACTACATGTTTTGCTCGCTTGCCATCCCATTTAACCCAGTTTGAAGGAACAAGTTTTACATTCCTTTTACCTCTACCTCTTTTTAGAAATTCTACTAGAATGTAAGGTCTTATTTCATCGCTCATCGAATCATCCTCAAGAAGATCCGATACTGATTCTTCATCCTATAAATGATTTTTTAGGTTATGTAAGAATGTAAATAAAAACATACTATAAACAAGTTAGATACATATAGCAATTGAAAGGTACTATAATTTATGTAATATGTCAAAAATGAAATTTATTTTACTGTATATATATACTATAAAGACACTCACCGACATTTTCAAATACTTCCTTCCGATTATATGAACCACAAATATGTTAATAAAAGCATATAATAAAATATCGTATCACTATACAATGGACTGCTCACGCTCGCAAAAAGTAAACACAGATTGAACAATTGAACGTCAGCGCGCTCTGTAAGAATAAAGGGTTAGGTTAGGTTGCAGTACAAACTCTTCTGCTGTTATTTAAATTCAAAGAATTTGGTAAAAATACAAACTTGTAGTTTACACATGATATTTAACTATTTTTTATCACTTTTTGTATTTAATATAATACATATGAACTATACTTTATAAGATTATATTTATGATTTTTATTATAAATTATTTACACTCATATTTACATGAAAACAAATGTATGAGACTATTTATGATGTTCAGTGTAATAAAGGCATCACAAAACTTCTTAAATTATCAGTTGCATTAAAGTTCATTTTAATGTTAATCATTTTTTTAAAAACACTACTAATAGCAACGGAAAGAGCTTCTGCACATGATTCAGGATGAATTTCCCACGTATATAAAATTTTAGAGTCATAAGGATATGTATACAATGGTTTCTTGATAGTATACGGTTGAACTTCCAACATGAGCGTCTCATTACATTTGTATATTCTATTTATTTTTACAATTTTTTTATTGTTCAATAACACTACATTATTTGGCGATGAATTTGTTAGAATATACTCATTATATTTCACTTTAAGTATTGATCCTTTGCTACATTTCTTAAGAATAATTAGGTTGGGAGAAATGCTTACTTCTTGATGTAAATGTAATTTTTTTCATGAAGTCTACGACAGTATTGTGCCAAAGTGTTATTTGGCGATCGAAAATATTTTTTCATAGATCCTAAAAAACTCTCAAATCTATAAGCACTGATTTCATGTAAGTTGTTATTTGTGTTTACAACATCATCAACAATGTGAGTTAAATTATGGACATTAATTACTAAAAATTGTGGTCCATATATATCCTCAGCAAGTGAAACAAAACGTTCTAAGCACTCTCTGGCAGAATTAGTATTCTCTGAAGCATTTTTATTGGACAGTAGTCTATATGTTACATGTAGCAGAAGAAAATGTTTATACGCATTTTTATCTAAAATCTTCTTAAAAATTATAGGACCACATACTTGTATAATAAATTTATATTGTACTGCTTTGTACGATCCATAATCGTTTATTGGTCTTAACTTTCGTTGAAATTCTTCAGGAATGTACGATGCAATTAACTTTGTCCTCCTTTGAAGTTCATCCTTAAATACTTGACCCAATTTCACTTTTGAACTTGAATTAAGAAGAGCTTCCAGTATTTTACACATGACACCTTCGTCGAAGAGATGCATCGGGTCTAATATAAACTGACTAATCATGTCTATTGGGGGTTCGATTAAAGTTAATATAGATGTTCCCGTATGATGAGCAGTATGCTGAAAATTTCTGAAAGTTTCGTTTGTTCTTTTGTCCGAATTACAATTGCAAGGTAAAAATACAGTTGTACCATTCACTTTTATTCCTTTTGCATTACATCTCTCGCATGCGTCAAAAGCAACATGACCTTTTACCATCTTTATCATAGCTCTTGCCGGAGTATCGCATACAAAATACTTTAATCTAACTAAAAAATGCTTGCCATTTATATTCAAACCACTGGATTGAAGTGTGTTAATCTCTATAACAAAATATTTGAGATATAAAAAACAATCTTTGGGCTTATGATTGCCATAATAAATTGCCACCACAAAAGGCTCGTATAAATCTGGATCAAAATATACTTTGCACAGTATCGGCCACAGATGCTTTGTACTTGCTTTAAAAATCTGAACTCCATCAATATTAATTATCAATTCGATCACATTTGACTTGTGAATATTAACATTAAGACAAATTTTTAAACCCTGTTCTATACCTAAGTATGTATATTCTCCCATTGTACCATCTGTACTTTCCACTTGTATAACTTCATACATAGCTAATGAAGTTTTTAACAAAGTTTTTGTTGATTTGGGTAGGTTGGGTAACAGTCGCCGTCGCAAAATAGTCAAAAGTTGATCAGATTGATTCTGAGGTATGCCACAATTTACCAACCATTTAGAAATTTGAGAAACTTCTGGATCAACTCTTTCATCACCATTTTTGAGCTTATTGTTCTTAAATGATTGATTGCCATTACTATTCTCACAAATTATGACTTTATGTTCACAATAGTCCACTACATTTTTCACAGACTTTTCCACAAGATTTTGCACTGAATTTTCCACAAGACTCTGCACTGAATTTTCCACAAGCCTTTTCAATGAATTTTCCACGTGATTTACCACATTTTTTACAGAATTTTCATGATTTTTGATTAGCTCTAACTCTTTATCACTACCCTCATCATCAGCAAAACACAATTCTTGGTGATTCAATTCAGTTCTATTTTTATTTTTAAATTTCAATACACTCAGTAGATTCTTAAGCTTCTGTAACCGGCGGTGTTTTCTTACGCGAACTGTACTGCGATCCATTCTTTAGTTTTTTTTCAAATAATAATTTTAAGCTGAAATGTACACGTGCACATATAGCAGTTTATTTCAGAAACACACTTTTGAGGTTAGTTTTGATCCGAAACAATTATAAAACATGAGTAGCTATATATATATATATATATTTACATGGTCTGTATAAGTATTATACTTGTATAATATATACGGTATATAAATCGGGTAAATACTTTCGGGAAGATTACTTCTCATGCAAATTATTTAAATAAATCACTTAATAATTTAATAATTTTTATTTTAATCGTTATCTATGTAGAATCTGTGTAGATCAATCTAGTTTTTTCTAGTCTAGTACTATCTAGTTTACCTATATAGTTCTATATAGCGTATATGGCCGCCTCGATAAGGTTTCTACCAGGGTATGTTTATATATTTTATATATATATGGATTAACAGGTAAACTTTGTTTAAAATCACTTGATTTTCACCTTTAAATGCAAACGCCATTAGAAGTAAAAGAAAGTAATAATATAAAAAAAATTTCAAATATTTGAAAAAAAACTTAAAAATATCTGATAAAAATAGTGCGATGTACTGTTCAAAACTATGTTTGAAACGTCTCTTTGTATACATATTAATATTTCTAAAGAACATTTCAGAATTTAATCATTTGGGTTAAAAATATTTGCCTCCCCTATACATACACATACATATATAGACATTTTTTAAACACGATTTTTCTGACTCAGGAACCCCGAAATCTATTGAAATATCTGATTAAAAAATTTACATCGTTTCAAAGCTTTCTCTTTAAGACAACTAAATTCTTGAAAAATATTTCTCAGCAAACATCACCGTCGTGCAATATATATCAAATGTCAAACGAAATAAATACACAAAAACTACAACTTCAAAAATTAAAAGAAAACACTACTCACACAAAAATTATACATAGCAATAAATAATAAATTAAATAACGTTCAACCTTTTTTAACATAATTTATTGTAATTTTACCTTAATTTACTGACAAATAAAGATGTTAAAATATTACCCCACATAAATCCTTTATTAAAGGGTAATCTGAAAATTTTTTGTTTGTAAATAACATTGCATTATTGACATTTATAACCTCCAACCAATTAATACTTTTCATAGTTATTTATATTTATAACACTTATATGAAAGAAAAATAATCTTGTCACCAGTAAATCTGTGAAACGTCAAAGTTGGATTCTTCGCCTTCAACTTTTACAGCCTTTGTAGGCGCAAAGTGCCTTAGAAGATGACTTGCCTGCCCCAAAGAAACAGCTTCGCGAAAACACCTAATTCACTATTTAACTAAATCGCGAATCAAAATTAATTATTTTTCCTCTGTTTCTTAGTAATTCGCACGTATACTAAGCTCAAACAAATAAACAGAACACGCGGATTCGCAAAGCTCTTTGCTCTTCCCGCTGTTTACATCAGAAGATCGCGAGGGAAACTGATAAGCGCGCGTTTTCGCGGCAATTGTTTTTTTTTTACAATAGCATTGGAACATTAAATATTTGTATGGGTTTTTTTGACAATAAATACACATTTCTACATTATTTATTTCTTTTATTATTGCTAAAAAATATATAATAAATAAAAATATTCACTTCAGAAGTTCGCGCATGTGCATACGCGCACTGAGTGAGAAATTAATAAGTGCGGCGAACTACTCGCCGATGAGCCAAACTTTCGTCCCCTTTTCGTAACCCAGGAGCGTTCTTCTATATAGGTCTGTATTCGTTGCTGCTAATATTGATTCAATCCCACATCCGAAAAAACAAGGCGGAGGAATGGATCGACTGACATTTTCCCAATCTCAATATCGGTAAAATCGTTTGAATGAAAACGAAAACCATTACGTACAAAATCTGCGCGTTATAGAAGGTAATGCAATGTACCGCTATCTTCAAACTAATTTTGAAAATAATGTACAAAGTTTACAGTTAAATGCATGCAACAATTGTTCTACGGTATTGCTGATGGATAGCATTTATGACCAATACCAGCAATGCAAGAAAAATCCTAAATAATTCACCGCAGATAATAATATGGATCCGGGCAATATTCTTATTGAACTGCAAGGTTTCACTTTTGTTGAACAGTTACTCATTGCAAGAGTTCAACCTGTTATGCGGATCTACCAGATAAAAGTGGCATTCCAGGGCAATATGCTTACAAAGGAAAGTCAGATAGATCCGTATGACATGAAATGGTTTGTGACATTCATTCACACTTTGAATGTTCCGCTACTCTTCTATTGGCTCCTGCAGTCGTCGCAGCTAATAATATCAATGGGCAGACTCTTCATTCTGCTTTGAGGATATCTGTTTCGCAATTTTTACGGGAGCTTAGTGGTGAAAACAAGATTACTTTCGAGGAGGAAATCATAGATATTAAATTTGTCTTGATTTATGAATCCAGCATGCAAGGATTAAAATTGATTAATAAAGTAGACAGACGACTTAGAGAAGCTAAACCTCAATCTTCAAATTTGTCTTTTGGTGGATTATGCGTTTATCTGATCGGAGACTGATCACAACTTCCACCAGTTTGGGATCTGAGTCTCTATGCAATTGGAAAAAATGCTATAACAATTCAATCAAGTTTGTTATATCAACAGTTCAGAAAAGTTTAGAAAACTAAAGTCATGAGACAGATTGGAGAAGAACAACGTTCTTTTAGGGAGACTCTTGAAAGAATATCGAATGGAACTATAAGTCATAGGGATTATGACCCTCTATATTCTCATTTCTATAGCAACAATATAAAAACACTGCTATTGAACAATTCAATTATATAAAATTGAAAGATAATAAACAACCGATTGCACTGATAAAGGCTATTCATAACGGCCCTGAAGCTTTTGCAGCTTCTACTGACGAAGCTCAAGGATTACCTGCAGAATTGCGTTTATGCAAAGGAGCGAGAATTATTTTGAGACGGAATCTCAGGGTAGCTAAAGGTCTTGCTAATGGCTCTGTCTGGACAACCACTGACATCATATACGATCCATCAATTGTGTGACTTTACATGACAATTCAGTTCCGATAGTCCCCATAGTTTCGTCTTTCAATAGAAACGGAATTTCGTGCACCTGTAAACAATTTCCCGTAATGCTGGGTTATGCTGTCAGCATTCATAGATCTGAAGGTATAACTTTGGATAGAGCTATGGTTGATATAGGTAATAATGAATCCCACGCTGGTCTCACGTATGTTGTATTATCCAGAGTTAAAACTTTAAGTGGATTATTATTAAAACCAGCATTCAATTTTGATCGTTTGATGAAAATTAATACTAGTTCAGCTATGACTGCACGTCATAAAAATATACCTTCTAAAAAAATCTTCGCTCGCTCTGCCACTGCGAGGTGCCCTAGTTAAATAAATTCTAAGAAGTTAAAAATTTGACTCTACTAACAGTATTGGTAAAGGGTCATCTGTCATTTCTTATGGTAAAGTCGTATCGTAAGTGCTTCAAAAAGTCAAGACTAGCCTAGCAGAAACTTGCGTACGCCTTGGTGTCGATATTTTGGGATTCGTAGGTTTAGGAATTTTGAATAATCAACCGCCGTTTTCATCGGCGTCGATTGCCGTTTGCCTTGCAATGCACTCGTATGGCCACTTTACCAACCGATAAACGTCGAATGTTGCAATTTTTGCATCGAAAATAATCTCTACGGTAAAAACTAGTATATACATCTTAAAGTACGTAAAAAAAGCTGAAATTTGATGTATCGTATGATTTTTTTTCGCTCATATCGCGCTCACAAGAGCAGCTTATTTTTCCATGCGTGTACTGCTAAGAAATCAGAGTTTTTGTGCTTTCGTGCGTAAATATGACAGTATGTTATAATTAGAGCGCACTATCAGTGGAGTCACAGCGCCTCTTACCATCTACTGTCACAATACATATACTGTAGGAGTTACGTCGACCTTGAAAATCGCATACAGCAAGATCTCGTGCAGGTGGCCACATTACCTGCACGTTCATATAGTTAAAGTCAGCATAAATGTATCTGCAAAGGTATTTACTCTTCAAACAATTAAAAAAGTTACAATTTTGAAAGGAAGTGACGTGCATACTGAGAATTCTTTATTCTGCTCATTCGAATTAAAAATTACATTTAAGAGGGAACCTAAATTAGATCTATAAAAATAACGTAATATTTGAAAAATTTTTCTCGGCTCTATAAAAAACAAATCATTTAAATACTATTGTAGTCTTTTATTACATCTTTTATTACATATTTCATTACTAACATCTGCAACGCCTGGTCGCTAAAGTCGTAAAATCTAACATACCTAATTTAAGTATGTAACCTGTTTATAATGAAAGGGACGCGAATGCGTTGAATCCGATTGTGAGGCTTGCAGACGCGATTGAGTCGACTTTGCGCACCGTTCATGAGACATCGATAAATGACGGAAATTCGCGGCTCGTGAATCGTTTAACATCAGCTAAATTGTTGCCCGCATTTTCAGGTGATCCACTCGAGTGGTACCATTTTAAAGAAACTTACGAGCTAACGTCGGAGCTTGGAGGTTACAGTGAAAGAGAAAATGTAGCCTATCTCTTCGCGGCTGTTCAGGGCAAAGCACGCGACGCGGTAAAACCTCTTTTAGATACAAGTCGAATTGCTTTGGCCGTGATGAAAACATTGGAATTAAATTTCGGAAACAAGCGCGCGGTGGCACATAAAATCGTAAATGATTTGAAAGAACTACCAGCTGTGGATTCTGGAAATATTAAAGTCACGCAGTTTGGATAATAATTGAATACCACGGTCTCAGCTTTCAAATCGCTTAAGTTGGCAGAGCATTTGTACAGTTCGAATCTTATTCAAAATATCGCGTGAAAATTGTCATCCGCGCTGAAGTATGCGTATAATAAATACGCAGCTAAAATGTTAGAGGAAAAAGCCGAGTTAGGAAAGCTGGCTCATTTTTTGTTTCGAGAAGCTGAGCGCGCGGTGGCTGGCGGGATTTTTTATGTAGATTCCGAGTCGCTTGAAAAACCCGCGGTCGCGCCTAAGAAAACAACGGCGCGTAAGAATTCGATAAATGCGTTCGCAGCAGTAAATCAAGATGGGGACGAGGCAGAGTCGACCAACGTGAATACTGTATGCATATTACCTAAATTTTGCGTTATTTGTAATATAAATAATCATAAGCCGTCGGGGTGTATAATATTCACACAAGAATCTGTGGGCAGGCAACGATTCCTTGCGTGAAAATATAATTTATGTTACAAATGCTTGAATACTGGACATTCGCAGGTAAAATGTAAGAGCGCGAATTCTGTGAAATGTAAAAGAAGTCATCATATCTTGTTGCATACAGCAAAGCCCGTTAATGATTATCGAAGTGCAACAAAAAGGTCCAGTTCGCGAAGCAAACAAAGAGGTTACAATCCAACAAACCAATGGCGCGATGTTGACCGTGAAGAACGATACATGATTAGGGAGTTCGGGCGCATTATTAAAGATTGTGGCTGTGGAAGTATCGGGTCCTACAAAAAGTATAAAAACGTTCGCGTTGTTAGACGGCGGTTTAACAGTAATGCTTATTAGCAAGTACACGGCTCAAGAAATAGGCGTAAAGGGGACGCACGTTCGAATAGCTCTAAAGGGCATTAACGATCGAGAAATGATAGCAACGCCTTGTGAGAAAGTCACTTTTCAAATAAACGGGGAATTCGAAGAATACCGAATATCGAACGCCGTTGCCGTATCAAATTTACATCTTCCTTCCCAAACATTAAACAAAAAAATCGTGCGACACATTGCTAGAACAGAGAGCGTCTTTCTACAGCCGTATGAAAACGCGAAGTCCGAAATTTTAATAGGCCAGAATAACTGGCAGTTAATAGCCACGCGAGAAACACAATCAGTACGTGAGTGTTTGTTGGCGCATACGCTCACGGCTCTAGGTTGGGTAGTACACGCGACACCACTCTGTAAACTCGGGAATCGTAGCGTGCACGCGAGAACAAAAAGTCTTTGATGACGAGGGAATCGGCAACGACGCAAGCCTGAAAGACGAGAAACTGGATATGCTGGTTAGAGAATATTTTTCGTTGAAAAATTTCGGTGTGCGAGAAATACTACAACCGAGTGCGCTTTAAATATTTTAGGCAGTACTACAAAACGCATCGATAAGGGTTGGGAAACCGGATTATTGTGGAAAAGTGACGCCGATCTACAAATCGATAGTAAAGAATCCGCGATGAAAAGGCTCTTTTTCCTAGAGAAAAAATTAGACGGTGATAGTGACTACGCTGCACTATATTACAAGGAAATGTAGTGTCTTATTGACAACGGATATGCGAAAAAAGACGATGATAATGAGCCGAGACAACGGCACTGGTATTCGCCGCATTTCGGTGTTACTAACGCGAACAAAGCAGGACAAATACGACTCGTATTTGATGCGGGTGCGAAGTCGAACGGTGTAAGTTTAAATGACCAACTAGATTCCGGGCCAGATCTTTTACAATCTCTACCTGGTGTAATGTTGCATTTTCGACTGCACGCGATTGCGGTCAAAGCAGACATCGCAGATATGTACATGCGCGTACGAGTAATCGAGCGCGATCGTGGAGCGCAACGATTTCTTTGGCGAGGCGAAGAAAGAAAATTCGAACCTTAAGTATTTGAAATGACATGTTTACTTTTCGGCGCGAAATCGTTGCAATGCAGTGCGATTTATGTAAAGGATATAAATGTTAAGTCATTTTCTCAAAGTAAATCAAATGATGTTTCAAGCATAAAATGCGATAGTTATGCCGATGATTTTCTCTCTAGCTGCAAGATAGTAGACGAAGCCGCGAAACTCGTGCGCGACGTTATTGAAATAAATTCAAAGGCGAATTTTACGATGCATGGGTGGGCCAGCAATGATGCGATAACACTTACCGCGGTGCAGGAGATTGCGCGCGGGACAAGCACGGCTAGGACGCAACTCTATAACCGAGGGGGAGAGCGCGTGTTAGGCATGTTTTGAGACACAGAAACCGATGCTTTAAGATTTAACGTGGGCATAAATCGAGTGCCGCAAAATTTAATCGATGGAATCAGAAATCTCACCAAGCGCGAATTTTTGAGAGTAATTATGTCCGTTTATGATCCTCTCGGTTTGCTTTCACCTTTTACACTAAAATCTAAAATTTTAATGCAGGCTGGGATGAGCAAATAAGAGACGAGGAATACGCTGGCTGGACGGCGTGGGTGAAGGCTCTCCGAGAGATAGCGACATATCGCGTACCGAGATGCATAACACCACCTAACACACCTTATGTATGCGCACAACTGCACGCATTTTCTGATGCAAGTGTGAAAGTATACTCTGCCGCGATATATGTGCGTTTTAGTTTTCAAGACGCGCCAGCGCGCGTAATTTTATTTATGGCAAAGTCACGTGTAGCATCAATAAAACCGTTATCGATACCACGGCTTGAGTTACAAGCCGCTTTGTTGGCCGCGAGATTAATTACGACGGTCGCTAAAGAACTTCTGTTCGGAACGTAATTATATGAAGGATTTTGTTAAAATAATTGATACGCAATTTTTATTTAAAGTAGTTATTATAATATACATTGGCCGGGTTGTTACAATTCTTTCTTCATTCTTTTTTGAGCTAGAAATGTGCCGCTCTTCGCGCCGCCGAAAGTCGCCGCCGTCGACCGCCGCAAACATATACATAAGAAACTCGAGAACGTTATCGCGTTTGAACTATACAGAACGTTTTAGAGACCTTTTGCAAAGCAACTTATTATTCAGTTACATTTTCTTATTACTAATGAATTCTATGCGTAACAACTCCCAATTAAAATAAATCAACGTTTTTTGTGGTCAGATTCGGTTACTGTCATCCTCTGGGTTCAATCGGAGCAGCAAACGCGACAAATGTTTGTAGCATACAGATTAGGGGAAATAGACGAACTTACTACTCGTTCGGAGTGGCGATGGGTATCGACGAAATTGAATCCCGCGGATCTCGCGACGCGATGGAACAACGACGGCGAGGAGGCACGCTGCTGTCAAAGGGACCAGAGCGCTTATGCGCGGCTTTTTAAAGAAGCCGTTACGGTGCAGCGGCCCACGTTTATAAGCGTTTTTAAGCCGTAACTTGTAAGATAAGAAACATATGCTTTCGTCGTGATACGTACAATAATCGCATCAACAGGGGATTAAAAGTTATTAAAATGAAAGTTATTAAAATTTTACAGGTGAATCGATTGGCTTTTAGAGCAATAAAACAGTACATGGAAAAAAAAGAAAAAAAACGAAAATTTGATTAATTTGCACGGGGAGAAGTATTGTAGGCAAAACATAATATTCGCGTATAATCGTCCTAGAGATGTTTTCTTAATGTGCCATACATTTTTGAGCTTGGAACAATGTCGGAATATTAAAAATTCTGTGAATATTCGAATTATTATGAACTATTTGTTACAAGTGTATAGTAGGTTTTAGTGGTGCTATACACAATTGTTCGCTAAATAGTAACATGCATAATAGGCTTTAGAGGCGCTATACAAAAAGAAATGAAAACATTTGTTAACTGATAATTTATCGCAGTAGGCTTTTGAGGTGCTGCGACTCGTCATATTCTGATATAGTTTATATGGTTTATAATGTGATGAAATTATTAAACGCGAAATTTAATTAACGGGATATTTGAATATGCTAATCATCGTTTGAAAAATATTGATTAAACGAAAGACTAGTAAAAGTAAAAATCATCCTTAAATTTGAAGTAAATTGTATATTTTACCGTTGGAAAACGTTGTTGTTCACGGAAAGTAGTATGGTTACTTTGTCATTGCTAGCTGTTTTTTCCAATTGGCCTAGGGCCCAGGTGAATTCGTTTAAACTCTGTGCAAAATGAAGTAATTTTTATCTTGGAAATTAGGAAAAATAGAATGTCTCTGTAATAGTTATAGCATAACTTATCTTATGAGCAATAGTTCCACCGCGAAAGCACGCACAGGGATAAACTGTAGGAGTAAGCTCACTAGAAAATTCAAGTGTTTTCCTATAAGCAAAATGACCGCCGCTCAAACAAGCATATGGTTGAGCTGTAGGAATCGCTAGGAAGTGAGGCTATAACTGGGCACGCCAAAGTTTTGTATCAATGGCACTCTTGCAGTGCATGGCAATTGGCAGTGCAATTCCACGGCTGTAGTGTCACTAGTTCGGGACAATTCGCGGTCGTCCTGAGACTATCATGGAACCCCAAATGGGAGTTTGCTCTGAAGATCATCGAATGTATAAGGCCAAGAGTCTGAACAGGGGAGAGCATCATTGTTGTACATGAATTTGGTAACTCGCTATAGTTTATTGTGTATTTCTTGATTGAGATTGGCATTGCCGACAATCCTCCACGGTTTAGCATTTGTTTGCGCGAATCGGCAATGCGACTCGTGGCTGCAGGTCAAAAGGCGAAACCGTGGGAAATGTCGCGTGGATACGCAGATGCGTATAATGATTTTGCAATAGTCTAATTATATTCGGATATGAAATGAATGTTATAATTTACAAATGGACACTAGAGCAATACGCCTGTAACGTGCTTATTACTCATTAAATAGTAATAACAGTTAACTGGTAATACATTTGAGAGAAAAACGGATATCAGTTTTGCCTACAATACATGAATAATCCAAAGGTAGCGGTTACAGAATTGAAGAAGTATTGAATAGATTAGGGCTTGCATCGAGATTAGGGAGTATATATGCAGTTGTTTAACCGAGGGGAAAGGCGAGTTTATGGGTTATAAATACAAGCGCGAATGTTAAAAATTAAATGTAAAGTATCTAAATTTATTGTCGTTTAAGAAAATAGTAAAAAAGTTATAAAATATGAATACTGAAATTATAATTGATTAATAATTCACTAAAAGGTTGTTCGATGCCGTTTCCCCTCACCAAGTTTTGCACGGTTTCCTTGGAGGCATAGGGCAAATGCCAGGGATTATGTGTTTTTGTGACCGTGTAAATACGCAAAATCACAGGCAACACATTCAAATATTCATTGTTTAACAATATTTAAAGCGAAAATATGAAGCCAGTCTAGAAAGCGTTGTTGATTGTTGCAACATTATTAATAATAAATAAGCGATGTGTAGATTTCATGATTTAAAAAGAGTATGTATTTGTACTTACACACTGAGAGAAGATCCGTGCGTCAGTTACACTCCACTCCGAGCAACAGCAGCGACCATCAGTAAGCGCAGACGGTATACCGAATCGGAGTAGGTGCTACTCTTTTTGTGCGGGCAGTGGCCACACCGATCGTTCAGTGCGATTACAGAATGGCGGCTTCTCTCTGCGAGCTGCCTGCACCGTTCGAAAAGAGTAACGGATACGCTGCTATAGATGATAACCGCTATACCGACTGGCCTGCGCAGTCGCTACGCTGCGCCGGTGGGTCTCTTACTACGATCGGAGTGGCTGCTACTCCGATTGAAAGTGTAGACTCTGATAGCCCATTTTTGTGCAGCTCCTAAACTCCCAATGTAGGAGGCGCGCCGATCTTCTCTCAGTGCAGCAGCGATACTAGATATTTCCAGTGTGTATGAAATGTGTGAGGCATTAAGGTTAGTTGGTAATTAGGTTCAATGTACAAATATTCTAGCTCTCGAATCGGTTTAACGTCTTGGATTATATTGGCGTTCTGTCGGATTATTTTTGGTGATAGCCCGTAACTCGAATTAGGGTATAAAATTAAACATATCTTATACGAGGGAGAGAGTTGTTACGGATAGAATCTATTAGTAATAAAAAAATGTAACTGTGTAATAAGTGACAATGCAAAAGGTCTCTAAGACTTTCTGTATAGTTCAAACGCGATGACTAGGCCAAGCAACAGAGATCAGAAAGTACATGTTTCATGACAAAATTAATAGCAGGATCGGACCAATGTCATTATGTCTGGAAATAGTTGCTGATAGTGGGTGCATAGTTTGATACTCCAATTTTCAATTCGTTTTTTTGTAATTAGCGATTATTTATGAAAAAAAGCCATTTTTCGCGTTTTTTGCATATAACTTCGCAACTATTTATCCGATCGTAATACTGTCCAGAGACTATTTATAGAGAATAAAAAGACGAATAAAATGCGACTTCGATCGTCCCGATCGGATAAATAGATTCCGAGAAAATAAAAAAAAACTATAAAAAATGACGATTTTTCAAAAATCCATAACTTTGTTAATTTTTAACATGTAGCGCTGTTCTTCTGGATTTAAGTGGGTATTAACATGTTCTTTGATAATGCAAAACCTGGACTATGTCCGACGAATACTTTCGAAGTTATAGTGATTTGAAAATTTTAACCCTTTTTTTTGCGGAGGGCTGTATGCTCGTGTATTTATCCGATTCTCCCGTTCTTTGAAAATTTGGAAAATATAGATAAAATACTTGAACACCTCATCTCGCTTTTTTAAAAAGATGATTGCTAACGGTCGAAAAATCGATGCGAACTTGCGCTGAAGCCGCTGTCCGCGAGCGAGTAGTCGAGTAGAGCCAGGCGCGCTACTATATCTATAGATATCGTTTCCCCTCTTCCCCCACGGCATAGCGCGTTTCTTACACATAAGAATTATACACGTAATTATTGTACACAATTTAGCATTGATCAAATTGTATATAGATATATTTGACCAACGCTAAATTGTGCACAATAATTACGTGTACAATTCTTATGTGTAAGAAACGCACTATGCCTCCCCCACTACTCGACTACTGAACCGTTTCAACAGAAACGTTAAAGAATTTCGTAAAAAATAATAAAAAATGACAAAACCATTCGGATTAACCTACCAATTTTGTTATACCATCCGGATGGTACAACCAAATTGATAGGTTAGTCCGAAAGATATTGTCCTTTTCTATTATTTCTTATAAAATTTAGAGCGTTTCTGTTGAAACGGTGTAGAAACGTTCCTACAAAGGACCAAGTAGCATGTTAGATAGCTTGAGATAGCCAGTGACGTTGCAGAAACGATTGTACAAGGTTTTATTTGAAATGCAAAAACGGATATTTCAAGGGTTCTGCAACGATTCCGCAATGATTTTGAAACTTTTATAGGAACGTACCTAAGTTTCCAAAAATACGTCGGAGAAATGGTTCTGCAACGTTTCCTGCTATGTGGGCATTTATAAACTAAAATTAGAACGTATAATACACAATTTTTAAAAACGCGATTCATTGAAAAAAATCAGTTTTTACCATGGCACATCTACAATTTTATCTAAGATAGTTCGGTTTCATGTTTGATCACATTTTATTATCCTACATAAACTTAAAAAATAAGCAGCGTTTGCGTAATTTATAAATTTTAAATATTTAACTCCTTTAAAATGCTATTATTATGGGGGGAAATGTCGTTCCGTAAAATAAGGTACGTGCATCAATTCTATTTATAAATGGCTTTAAGTTTAATAATTTAATCAAATTAATTTGCTTAAAGATATGTTTTAGTTGGCTTATAAATATATTTTAGGAGATTACAACTATATTATTTATGTGTAAAGCTGAACATTTTAAGTAAATATGTTGTCTAATTTATACATAAGTACAATTGTCAAACGTGTAGACAAAAAACTTTATTTATTATATTCAAATCTGCAATTTAAGCTATGGCAGATGTTGTGAAATATTTATAATTATAAATATAATTGAAAAATGAAGTCGTATAAATCAGCTACGTTATTTATTAAGGTAGTTTACTGGTGACAATAACGTACAAAAGTTCATTTATATTTCAAATCATTAAACGGCATTACTTTTAACTTATATCTTCAATTCGTAAAATTATTAAAAAATTAAAAGCAACCAGAAAGTTATGACATAGGCAACAATGTTTACTTAGCCATATCTTTGAAAGGGGACCGCCAACTATAATTCTTCTTGTTCTACGTAATAAAGGTATAGTAATTCTTTACATTAGTTTTTCAGGGAAATATATAATTCATTTCTGCGGCTGTAAATTAAAATGTCTCTTTAACACATGCGTAACCTATACTTTACGTGTTAGTCATTGAATATTTCCATTTTGGTACCGGCGAGGTTTTTACGGTTCTGATAGTGCATAGATAATAATACTATTAATAGCATGCTGTCAAAATTTAAAGAAAATATGTAATAATTTGATTAGTTAGTGAACGTCATTAAAACCGCCGAATTTTGCGGGTTTCGATAGCGTGAGTCTCCTTGCCTCTCACGATGGGGTGCTTGATTAGCGTGAGTCCCCTCGCCTCTCACGATAGGGTGCTTGAATAGCGTGAGTCCCCTCGCCTCTCACGATCGGGTGCTTGATTAGCGTGAGTCCCCTTGCCTCTCACGATGGGGTGCTTGATTAGCGAATATTTTTAATTAATAGAAAATAATACAAATTAGAAATTACAAAGGCCTCTGCAGAACACTTATTACAAATATCTAAAAATTTTAAAAGAAATTATTATTACTTAAAAACTTGTTATGACCGTAAAAAAATATTGTAACGGAATACTTAAAAATTTATTCGCAAACGATTTAAATAAAGTTCACTATTTGCGAGCATTCAATAGAACGTGGTGTATTAGTCGTAAAGGATGTTCATTAATTGACACAAACAAGATAGACAACTGTAATCAGAAGTGATAATGGTCAATTGTAGACACAGGTAGAAATAGGGGGTCGAACGTAACAGGTGGTAATGGATTGTCAATTGTGGTCACAGGTGGTACTGGCTGGTCAATCACGGTAACAGATAGAAATAGCAGGTCAAACATGGTCACAGGTGGTAATGGATGGTCAATCGTGGTCACAGGTGGTTATGGATGGTCAATCGTGGTCACAGGTGGTAATGGATGGCCAATCGTGGTAACAGATATAAATAGAGGGTCAAATTTGGTCACAGGTAGAATACAGGGTCCAACATGGTCACATGTGGTAATGGATGGTCAATCGTGGTAACAGATAGAAATAGAGGGTCAAACATGGTCATAGATGGTAATGGATGGTCAATCGTGGTCACAGGTGGTAATGGATGGTCAATCATGGTCACATGTGGTACTGGATGGTCAATCGTGGTCACAGGTGGTAATGGATAGTCAATCGTGGTCACAGGTGGTAATGGATGGTCAATCGTATTCACACGACATTTCCAAAGTGGAGCAAATTTGTGCCTTCAAGCAAATGGCGGCCTCATTGAACATTTACTGTGAAGATAACAACCATAATGGTTACAGTAGTAAGCAGTAAGGGGACTCACACTAATGAAGCACCCCATCGTGAAAGGCGAGGGGACTCACGCTAAGCCAGCACCCCATCGTGAGAGGCGAGGAGACTCACGCTAATCAAGCACCCAATCGTGAGAGGCGAGGGGACTCACACTAATCAAGTACCCCGTCGTGAGAGGCAAGGGGACTCATGCTAATCAAGCACCCCATCGTGAGAGGCAAGGGGACTCACGCGAATCAAGCACCACTATGGAAACAGAACTTACTACGTCCACGTCGTTGTTTCTGGGTAGTGCTAAAAGTAAGGTAAGGTAAGTCCTTTTACTTGACCTTGGAAAGGTCAAGGTGTAAAAATTGTTAAATGCCATTTGCAACGTAGAATTTCTCTCTCTGTCAGAATCCGGGATAAAAATTATAGGGTCCCATTTAAAAAAACCATCATAACCTTGAAATGACCTTGAAGAATTGCCTCGAGGTCAAGGTCAATGGTACAGAAAGGTGACCCCCTCTGTCCTGAATCACTTTTATCTGAACTTCTTTTCTGTTGACCGCTTTCCTTCTGAAATATTTGGGTGCAGAGATTAAAATGGCCAGCTTCTCGTTACTTTGCACTGGAACGTCACACCATCCGATGCGAATGTGCTCACTGTTTTCTCTTCTGGACAGCCGAAATTTCAGGGTTCGACCTTGAACTGACCTTTACAAGGTATCACCATCAATAACAATAAAAATGGCAATTATGAGGTTAAACTACACAAGTTTTTACCATTCTGGCCTCGAAATGACCTTCTGGAGGTCACGAAACAAAGTAAGGTTGTTGTAATTAATGTTTGAGGTAGGGGCCTGCGGCGGCTCAGTCGGTAGAGTGTCGGATTCCCACGCCGGTGACCCGGGTTCGAATCCTAGTCTCTGCCGATTGATACAAGCACCTCTGTAAAAATTACATGTGCTTTGTTTACAAACACACCGCAGACCCCCGTCGTCGATTAGCACCACATGGAAGCACAAACATGGTGACGTTAAATAATAATAAAAAAAAAAAAAAAAAAAAAATGTTTGAGGTAGAGAGGTTATTTGCTTCGAGCATAAAGCCGTAGTAATTCAGAGAAAAAGCATATTATCGTTTTTCAGACGTTTGACCTTGATTTTTGACCTCTCTAAGGTCACAAAACAAAATTTTCTCAAAGACATTTTCGATGTAAAATTTTCCGCTCTTTTCAATTACGGAATAAAAATTAGGGGTTTCCATTAAAAAAAATCAAATTGACCTTGAAATAACCTTGAAGATCAAGTTCAAGGTTAAGTTCAAGGTCACCAATGTTTGATCGCCTTTGCCCTTGTCAACTTTTGTCTCAACTTTTTTTCGATACCATGCTTAGGAACGGAGAAATTTAGGTGCGGAGATTAAAATGGCCCACCCTGTATATATTATAATATACCTTACACTTATGTTATGTAAATGATCAAGTGTACCAAAACACAAATTACATTTTTGGCAACGTCCCGAAAGGTTCGTAACACTCAGAAAAGTTGGGACAAATCAGGCAGGATTGGAAAGAAAACCTTTCTGTATCTTGAATCGTAAAAAATGTAGCCTTTGTAACCCTGGTAGAAAATTGAGCATATTAGATGGTCAGTTCACGATCTATTGGGCAGATCCGTTTCCTAATAGTTCGCCAGAAATAAACCAGCATCTGACCAGAAATCTATAGAAAATCTAAATAGCTTACATAACCCTAAAAAATTATTGAATATGTAAATCCTATATCTTTTTAATCTTTTAATCAGATTTTAAGAATAAGTGTATTTATACAATTTATATAAACTTTTTAAAAAAAGTTAAAAATGCGGTTGGACAATATATCCATCGGAAATCAGGATATAAATATAAAAGGCATAAGTATTTAGTCCCAGCTCTGGGGAATTACGCGTATACATGTGCGAGCTGCGTACGCACTGCGTATATGGTGGACCAGTAGGTATTATACCCACATGCATAACTGTCTATGAGTGCAAACAGCTGTGTCATCAAGAAGACCGTTATATTAGCTTTTGGAGCCTTTCTTGACCGTGAAAATGGAGCACAATCGAAGAAAACAATATTCTAAAAGAAGAAAGCAGCGAAAATTGGATAGATCTGTTCAGGAGTGTAGTGATTTAAGTAAAGTGCAAGGAAATTTAACAGAGTCATCAGAAAAAAGTTATTTGAGTGAGCATAATTTGAATGAGCTGGATGTTTCTGATTCGAATGCATGCTGTGATAATATCAAAGATTACAAATGTATAAGTATTTATAATGATAGTGAAAGTGAAAGTTCAGCTTGCGATAATGAAATAAGTGAAGAAGATTTTATGTGTTTGTCAAGAGAAAACAGACAAATAAGTGAATTACAAGAATGGATAGTAGCTAATAATGTACCGCATAAGCATGTGGATGACTTGTTAAAAATCTTGAAACGCAGGGTTTTACCATCTTTACCAAAATGTACAAAAACTTTATTAAAATGTGAAGATAATTTAAAACCTATTGAAATAATTAATTAATAAATGTTAAATTGAATATCCAAATAACATCGGATGTATCTAATGTTTATTTCTTTATCTATACAGTCTACTTACTCTGGCGGAAATAAATTTCTTAAAAAATTATCCACTTTAGTAATAAATGAAATGTACTTTTTATATGAAAATATACCATGCATATTTACCAAAATCAGTAAAAACTCATTTGTCAGAGAAAGTGGACTTAAATTGCTATGCATTGAAGTCACCAAATTAAAAAAAGCTTTCGTTATCGCGGTATTAAAAAATTTTTTCATCTAGCTTTATTAACCCCGTATTGCTCTATAAGTCCAAGACCAAGGAATTTAGAGTACAATTTATTGTATTGGGATGTATAAAACATCAATAATTTTCAATAAAAACAATTGTTTATTATGTTAATTTTTAATTAATTTAATATTCGAGTAAAAACGACTTATATATAATTATATATAATTATATATAATCATATATAGTTATATAAAGAACAAAATTTATATATAAGTCATTTTTACTCGGGTAATTATTTAAGAAATGACTATAAGATGGTTGTATCACGCAAAACCCAAAAAAATGAGTAAACTAAAATTCTCGAATGTCGATCAGCATTTTTAAGTTTTGCTCCAGCTTCTACAAACAACGATTTTTCAAATTTTTATATGGCTTGAATTTACTATACTATTCCAGAATACCCCTTAAAAATTTCAAATCCAATTGAATTATTTACAAATAAATTACAATCATTTATAGCAAATTTCTCAAATATTAACAGTTTTTGAGACTGGATTCTCTCAAAAAGTTAAAAATATTCTGTACTTCATCATCAAGTTCCGAAATTCGATATAACCTCATAAATTCGCTTTTCACCAGGTAATAGATCGTCTGTCGCCCTTCGTCAAGGACGCGCAGGCCTGTGACCTCCTGGACTAGCTCCTGATCCTCGACCCCACTCGGCGCATAGACTCGGACAACGCGCTCAATCACGACTTCTTCTGGACGGATCCGATGCCCTGCAGTCTCGACAAGATGATACTCGAGCACAAGCAGAGCATGTTCCAGTATTTCGCGCAGATGCAGGGCAAGCCCGGACAGCCCCAACAGCAACAGCAGCAACACCAGCGGAATCATATTTAATATAATAATATAATAATATAATAATACAATAATATAATAATATAATAATATAATAATATAATAATAATATAATAATACAATAATACAATAATACAATAATATAATAATATAATAATATCATATAATAATCATAGTCACAATAATAATTATAATAATCGTCAACAGCCGAAACATTATGGTCATTATCAGCTGCATCACGCTCAGCATCAGCAGCATCGCGCTCAGCATCAACAGCATCATAGTCACCATAATTCGCATCAGACTGGAGTCAAGTATAATCGCGTGCCGCAGCCACAAGCCAGCGTCGATAGTGGCTATCAGGACATGATTTTCTGATGAGATTGATTATATAGACAGATAAATAGATAGATAGATGTTTTATTTGTTTGTATAAAAACAAAAGTTAATGTACATAGTCACATTAATACAAAATAATATTGTGATATTATAGTGGCTGATTGATCAGTCGATTGATAGATTGAATAATGGATTTTGATGCTGAAGATGCAATTGTATATTTTGATTTGGCAATAAATTGTATAATATGACGTTGTTCTTTAACATAGTATTTCGTTTAAATAAATTAATGGATTGTAGCTAAAAAAATTGATATGATTATTTTTCACCATTTACCTAAAAATACATACAACTAATAACGAGAATCGTAAAATTTTCTCGTTTTCTAAATGCTCAAGGAGTTAAATAAAGCTAAATTCTAATTATTGTATGCTATACAAATAAAACTACAATTCGAAATGTTATTTACGAATTACAGATTATAAATGAATAAATTTAGTGACAAAAAATCATTGTAATTTAAAGTTTTAAAGTAGTAGATGACTCATTTATGCTTTCATTGCACTTCTGATTTAAGTTTGACACCGTGTTAAATTACGGTAAGTTTGGCTTTTTGTTAAAATGACACTTCCCTTGTCATCATACCTCGCGTAAAAATGGTTTATATGTAGGACTGCCAGAGTGAGTTAAATTTATTTATATATATAAGATGAGTCAAATATAGCTGTAACTCGCTGCAAATATTCCTATAAAGACAATTAAAGAAGTTTTTTTCAAGAATTGCGTACATACAAATTTTTGTCGATTAAATATATATACAATAACATGGTATTATTATCATATATTTATTTAAAATGGAGATATATTTTTTTCAAGGTATTTATGATAGAAAATTATAATAAAAAATATTAAATTTGTTTGTTACGGGTTCTAAAGTTAATGACAATTGATTAGTTTGATATTGTCAAACTTAAATACGCAAATATGATCCCATATGATTATATAGAATTTTTTTCATCCAGATATATAATTATATATAATTCATAACCGTCCCGCATCAGACGGGACAGTTGGTTCGGAAAGTTGGACGCAAAAGCAAGATTATCAGGTTTTATAACGGTAAAATTACAGATATTATAGGAAAAAAATGATCAGAACCCTAATAGCACAAAACGTTTTAAAAACGTTTCTTTTAAAACTTTGTAACGTTTTCTAAAAAAGCTATAAAAACGTTTTAAAAACGTTTTAAAAACGTTTTCAAAACGTGAAAAATGTCCAAAATTTTCGAAAGATTTGTTTGTAGAAAAATTAAAAACGTTTTTAAAACGGTTTAAAAACGTTTGCTATATCTACCATTTAGTAGTGTAGTATTTTAAAAAACTTTTTTAAAACGTTTTAAAAAAGTTTTAATAATATTTTAAATACATTTTTAAAACGTTTGTTGTATCCATCATTTTAGTAGTGTAGTTTATTTAAAACGTTTTAAAAACATTTTAAAAACGTGTGTTGTATCCATCACTTTAGTAGTGTAGTTTATTTAAAAACGTTTTAAAAACTGTTTGAAACGTCTTATTTACATTATATGCACCATATCAAAATCTAATGTGTTTTTGATTAAACGATATTTTGTTGAAAACAAGTTATGAAGTTGAACAATAAAAAGAAATGAAAGAAATAAAAGAAACTTATAATATTTAAGCTTAAAGAGAATTATTATTATAGTTGTAAGTGTTATTTCACAGTTTATCTGTATAAGTATGCATCATTGGAAACAGTACAAAGTATTTAGTAAGCGGTATTTTACATACTTTTGCTACAATAGATTCGCATGTATAATAACTCAATTTATCAAAAGACTCTACTACCTGGACATTTAAATTCTGAGAATCTATTGGAGCTGAATAGAAACTTTTAACAATTTTGAACTCCCTTCTTATTACATATTTAGTATTATCGGAATTTTCTATGAAATTCAAGCATTCTATGTAGTTTCCTTCCTTTAGCAGTACACAATTATTTTTCGGATCACGACAATTAAGATGTAGAAGGTTTTTTCGCAGAATCAGATATTGACACATGCCAGAATTAAACGATAATATTGGACCATCAGAATGACTTTTTTCAAGTACAAAATGATCATTATTGTCGCAAATATTATATTCTTTTGAAGATTTAATTTCTGATAATCCATGTGTAATCTGCTGTAGAGGTTTATCACCTTTTCTAACTAATTGTTTCACCTTTCTGATATGATTTTCAAATCGAAAGGCACTGTAGCTGTCTAATGGTCCAAAATTTTTGACATCTTTAACAACGTGTAGCAGATTGTGAACATTAAATGTCACGTTTTCCTTCTTATATATTTCCGTAAAACCTCTAACAAATTCTGTTACTTGTTCATCGGCAATTTTGAAATAGTCTGAATTTTTACACAAAACTAGATTTACTAATATCTTGATTGCTATATGTAAACGCAGAAAGTTTTCATAAACATTATCTTTTAATATCTGAAAAAGCACGACAGGGCCAGAATACAATAAAAACTGCCTTAATTCATGTGCTTTCCAAATACGACGAACGTTTTTCAATTGCCTAGGCTTCCTGCTAAAGTCAGACGGCATAAAATCTTTTAAATTTTGCAATCTACCGAAAATTGTCTGACGTTGTGATTCAGATAATTTCACACTTGTTGGTCCGCTTGTCCACAATTCAATTAACTTGAGCATTACGTCTAAGCAAATCAAATCCATGTAATCTAGGACTACATTAGTAACTAAACCGAATTCAGGGATATCATTCAAAATTGTTTGTCGTTGTTGATAACCATCATTCAAACCATCATCTATGTAACGAAATTCTTTGAAACCTTCATCGGTTCTCAAGATTGCAATCTTCCCAGCAAAATAAACTTTATTCTTCCAATTTCCCTTTGATTTTAGCTTTAAAGGTTTTGTGAAGTAAGAAAACCCTGTAAATTTAATGTCTATTAGTATACCATTATATCCAGATGTTATACGTAAATGTGTGTACGTATATGAAATTATAGGATAAAATGTACAGTTACCTTTCATAGTATGTGGCTGCATATGCAAATGTATTATTATATATACATTACAGTTATGACTTGATAACCCATGCAATACTGTAAGTTAAATGCAGTTATATTTAGCATGAATATAGAGTCAAATGATTAAAATATAAAAATCTGAAAAGCATATATGTTTATCGTATTATACATGAATCTTGAGATTATTTTAGAAATTACGAGGGTAACTTGGATTTTTTGTTTTATATATCTAGCATTTAAAAATCAATAATTTTAAAAGAAATGTAAAAACCTGTTTATTTTGCCTACTATTTGACTAATTTCTTACTCTGTTACTAAAAAAAGATTTGGCAATTGATTATACTACTAGAATTGAAAATCAGTTGTGTCCTAGCTAACCAGCAAAAAAATTTTTTCTTTGAGTTAACAGTCGTATAAGTCGAAATTTTTACTTAAAACTGGCTATTTTTGGACATTTTTAATAACTTCAATCTTTGTTGATTGTTCAAAAACCAAAATTATTCTCAATCTTTGTTCCTAAAGAGTATCAAGAAAAAATTAGGTGGTAATTGGGAGACTGCAATTTTTCTATAAATTTCAATTGAACATAACTTTTTATCAGAATGTCCTTAGAAGGGCTAAAATGTTAGTAAAGCGATGCGTTACAGAGACTGCTATGACTTTCATATTTTGATATCTTATAGTGTGCCCATTTTTCTGTTGATACTATTTGGAACAAAGATTCAAAATAATTTTGGTTTTTGATCAATCATCAAATATTGAGATTATTAGAATTGTCCAAAAATAGCCGGTTATAAGTCAAAATTACTTATACGACTGTTATCTCAAAGAAAAAAATCATTTTCCGGTAAGGACGCAACTGATTTTCAAATCTAGTAGTATTCTCAATTGCAAAAACTTTTTTTAGCATGAATATTTAAGTTTTAGTTATTTAATTTGCGATTTCACGGCAAAATTGTATAAGTACTCTTTAAAATGGTTCTGCCTTCATAATTAGGAATTTATAAAAACTTTAATTCTACGTGTCCTAATGCATAGGTAATACTATGCTACATAAATTACTTACCACTATAAAAAGCATGGTTGAACAAATCCACAAGTATTAGGAACATCGTCTCTGTGTAAAATACTTTTGAGCCTTCGGAAATACTAAAAATAATTTTTAATATTTAAAACAAAGCAAGTGCTCAATATTTTTGACAATCAATAAATCTAAGGTAATCTGCATTTTTTAAATGTAGTATGGCTGATGTATAGCAAAATTAAGTCCAGCAGAAGTATGGCTCACGTCTGGCGAAAGTATGGCTACGGCCACTATCTCATACTAACTTTATTCTTTGCAAATAGTCTGGCATAAAATGCCAGACCAAATGCCAGACTTTTAACTAGACTTTTTATTTTTATTATATTAGTCTGGCAAAAAGTGCCAGACCAAATGCCAGACTTTTAACTAGACTTTTTATTTTTATTATATTAGTCTGGCAAAAAGTGTCAGACCAAGTGCTAGATTTCTAGATATACTTTTCATTTTTAATTTATTTGCCTGGCTTACAGATTAGATTTATTATTATTATTATTATTATTTATTATTATTTATTATTTATTTATTACGATTTATTTTTATTATAGTCTGGAGAAAAGTACCTGACTAAATACTAGATATGTGTCTATACTTTTTTAATTTATGAAATAGTCTAGCATAATCTACTAAACTTGTAACTAGACAATTTTTTTTTAAACAGTCAATGTACACATTTCCTATGAAGTATAACGGCCATCATAAAATTCTTATTTGTAAATATATGACTCAATAACTTACTCAAATAATAAGTGGTTAATAGCTTAATTCCATGTCGACTTTATTAAATTATCATGCTAACCAATACTTAATTTAATAGATGAACTATTTTTATATATTCATCTAATAATAATCTATCATTTTATATTATAAATAAATAACTTAATAAGTTGGCTTTTTCTTTATATCTGCTTTGCGTTTCGGATTTCGGAGGGTATTACATAATAATGTTAATAACCTTGTATACTCTTTAAGCGATAGTTTCTTCTCAACATCAGGAACTTTTTTATTTACATACACTAAAATGAAAACATTTAAAATTAAATGTTCCGTAATTTTCAATATTTAAGATTTATTAACAAAAAATGTTAATAATTTACTGAAAACAGCCTTAAAAATGTCCGAGGGAATCCTTAACGTTCCTTCTCTTCCCGTGGACGTCATTTTCTTTAATACTTTGCGTCCGATTATAAGTCTCATCAATCGCCTTACAAATTCTCTTGGCTTAGACCGCCAGGTCATCTTCAAATATGTCAACTCTGAGGCGCATATGTAAATTTTAAAGCCTTTTAAAAATTTTATCTGTACATAATGAGTTATTATAGTTATTTAATCTTTTAAAAATTAATTGTGTTGATGTCAAATTTTTTTACTTTTCCTATTTCAGAGTGATCTGAAACTAAGTTCTTTCTAATAAACTCATAATCATTGTACTGATCTTCTTCCTCCTCCCGATCTGCTTCTGATTCTCCTCCTGCTCTTCCTTCCCCTTGTTCCACATCCCGTTCTTCTGATTCTTCTACGTCTCCGACTTCTCCTACTTCGTCTTGCCCCACTTCCTCTTCTTGTTCAATTGAAGAAACTAAAATAGTACTTTTTGTCACAAGGGCGTAAATTCTAAGTACGATGGCGAACATTATTTTTTGATGATACACTGGGTATACAAAATCGACTTTTTACACTCGCAAATCAAGGCATAAAATAGCAATTTTTCGCCAAATGCATTAAAATAGTACATTGTGTACCAAGGGTGAGAAGTGGGCCTTCTATTATCGAGTGTGAGTTTGCAGTACGAAACGTAGAGAGTACTGTAAACATATTTTTTGAAAAGCATGTATTGATTTTCGCCAACCAAACTTAGGCCAGTTTTATTTTCATTCTTATTGATTTATTGATTTTATTAAAAGTAGGTATAAAGTAAAAAATTACACCCGCAGGACGAAATGTAAAAATGTACGTCCGCCGGACGCAAAGTACCACTTAGCAGCGGGCGGAAAGTAAAAATTTACGCCCGCCGGGAAAGAAGTGATAATTTACGTCCGTCGGTCGGAAAACAGTCAGTTTAGGACCTATTTTGAGGGCAAGAAAATGCAAATAAATGTTTCTAAATTATGACATAGGTGTGTTCATAATATGGTAACAGTTCTAGGTGTTCTCAATAAGCATTACTCATGGTAATATATACTCATATATACTCATTTTTAGCAAACTACTTAGGAGAGTAACAAGTTGCAAACAAGTTGCAAACGTAACCTGCGAATAGATTTACGTGTGTGAATTGTCATTACGCCGAAGAGACCGAAAAGTTTTTCTAAATATAGTAAAACGAGTCAATACAAACAGCGAAAAAAATATTTTGAATCTAGACGGCACGCAACCGGTGAAAAATCTAATTCGTCAAATAGAAAAAGCGAAGACTTTAACTCATCAGAAAATCAGGATTTACAGTCTGCAAGTGCAAGTGAACAATCTGATTTATCAGAAAATGAAAATGCAACATCTAGTCCAGAGCGTCAACATCAGTCTTCTGATTTTGAAAACGAAGCAGCGGACCGAGCGTCAAACAATGAATCAGTGAATTTCGCGGATGATAATTTTGGCGATTGTTTAAGTTATGAGGCTAGCACAGATGACCGTAAGTTTTCAATCCTTATGCCAGATTATTTGCAAAGAATAAAATTAGTATGGGATAGTGACCGTAGCCATACTTTCGCCAGACGTGCGCCATACTTCTGCTGGACTTAATTTTGCTATAATCAGTCATACTACTGCCATACTAATATTTTTACACGGGTTAAACCAATCAAATCGATTTTTGCAGTATAAAAATATAATTTTATTTTTAATTGATAGTAATTAGTTTTTGTATCTTTATTATAAAAGAAATAGCTGCTCAAAGTTGCAGTCATTTGAGTACTTGAGTAAAGTAATAAAATGATCATGCTAGTGACATGTTACAATGTGGGACATGAAGGTATTAAAAATAAAACTCGATACATTTTTATAATCATGTTTTATTAATACTTGTAAAAAATAACATTTTTCCTTGTCACTGTCTGAAGAAATATTTATTTCTCTTCTGTGATTCGTTAATTTTTGTTGTAAATAATAAACAAAACACTTACAAATATATCTTCTTTAGTATTTTCTGTAATAAAAGGAGGATGAAATGTTTGTACAATGTACTAAGTGCCGTGAGAAAACAATACAATAAGCATCTAACTTCGGCAGTTTTAAATATTACAATAATATATCACAAATTCTAACGTTTCAACGCTATGAAAGACTCGTTAAAATGTAATTGCGTATAGATCGTACAGAGCTATAGTACGGAAAACGGAGTTACATGTATATGACTTATTGAACTGATGATTTACATTTTGGAAGTGCAAGAGACATGAGTCTGTTGTAAAGTTGCTTTATAAAAGAAATATGAATTTTTATGCTGAACAGAGTTTAATGGAAAGTTAATTTACGGCATATGTTTAGTATTGTATAACAGTAAGATGTGCATATTTTAAATACTTGTATTATTTTTAAATAATAGATCGTATAATAGTTGGAATTATATAAAAAAGTTTGTAAAATATTGCTAGCCTATAAAAAAAATAGCACTTGAGTAAACATTAACCATCAGAATAATATAACAACTCAAAATTCCTGCATGGAAAATTGATACAAAATTTTGGTCATAAATTGACACTATTTTTTCCATTAATTATTCAGTTGAACACAACATTTCCTTGGACAAATTAATTCCAAAAATGTATGTTCTATATATGTAATTGATAATATATGAATTTTTGCGAATTATAATGCATTGAATTATCGGAATAACTGAATCATTACAGTATACAAAGGAAATTTTAAGTTGTGAGATTATTATTCCTTGCATATTATGAAATTATAATTTTTACTTATAATACGTGTAAAAATGATAAAACTTACAACGCATAATTTATTTACAAACATTACCTAAAAATTTATAGAAATTATTGTATCTACTGTTTTTTGTTTCAATGGTTGATTAATGTAGATTCTTAAAGTTTCACTTACACACTTAATAAAAGCTTAAGCGTTTTTTGTATAATTATATAGTAAAACGCTTAAATGACTTTGATTATCCAAAAATCTTATATCTAAATAGTACCCAGCTCTGTTTGTTTGACTAAGTTTAAATAACATAACGATGATAAGTACATACCTTACATTATTAACATCAATTACCATACAAGCGTTAACGAACAACTAAACTTTTACAAAAGCATCAAATAATGTGTTTGATTTTTACAAATCGATGCAAATCGTTTTATAATTAACAAAACGATTATAAACACCGTAAGCGTATAATATGCCTTCTGAATTATTTCATGATTATCATTTACTATCCAGCCAAACGTTTTTAGTTTTACAGTTATTAAATAGATTTCGTAAATTGACAAAAATGTGGAGAAAAATAGGATAGAAGATTTAATTTGTTGTTTATAAATGACCAAAGTAGAAAAACTTTTCAATCTTTAAACAATAAAATACGTTGCAAAGTATAGTAGTAAAATAATCGCAAAGAAATTCAGCGAGCACATTATACATCACGATTATTACTCCTAAACTGTGCGACAGAATCTTTCACAGACCTCGGCGCACAAATATATGACATCGTCGCCTTACATCGCTAAAGAATCTTGGTCGTCTAGATGTGTATATACGAATTAGCAGTCGCGTTATTTACAAGATTTACAATATTAACCATTACGCATACAGGTATACCGTAATATGCATATCATCGATCACATTAATACTAGGGGCGGAGGAGACATAATCCGGGCAGTTTTCCCTCGCGTCCTCCTCCTTGCTCGTCCTATCTCCTCATCTCGGCTCGGGTCGTTGTGTGCTCGCGCGTGCGGGGTTCGCGCCGCTGTACGTTTTAGGAAAGTATTACCGTTCGGATTGGCGGGCGGGAGGCGCGCGGCGGTCAGCAGTTGTCGGTGAAGGAGGCCGTCGAACCGCTCGCTATCTCGGCGTACTCCTGCCTGCTCGCCGAGCACAGCTTGCTCGAGAAGTCCGTCTCGCGCTTCCTGCAATTCGTCGATTCGCAAGCTTTAGTTTTACGGGACTTTTGGCTCCTGCAACGATAGCACAGATTTCATCTGGTACTAGGATTCTGGTGTTTTTTTTGTTGGCGTTGCACGGGGGCAAATTATATCGTTAAGCAGTAGATTTTATGAGTTTGTTGTTTTGCTCAGACATACTTTCTAGATTTTTGAATATGAAGCAATTTTAAAGGATTTTTAATATGCAATGCTTTTGTTCAATAGAAAATAAATCTGTACTTTTTACAAATAAATATATGTATTGAGAAGAAACACCAGTATCCTATTATAAGTATTAAACGGCGATATTGCCTCTTTGAAAATAATGCGTTTTTAAGCAAGTTAAAATAATAATTATGCTAATTAAGAAGTGTACGAACTAAACTGGAATACAATCATTACGGTCTTGTTTAATTAAAAAATTGTTGTATTGTGATTTTTGTTTATTTTTTATTTGTGTAACTTTTAATAAAAAAATCCTCAATAATTGGTTATTAATAGAATATCATGAGTTTTGTTTTTCAATTAAAAAAGATAAATTACATTAAAAAAATTGGTACAATGTTTTATGTCAGAAACAATGAAAAAATAATTATGCTATTTTGTTCGTACACTTCGCATTAGTAAATATTTGTTAAATATGTTCCATAATACTCAGATTAAGAATCCTACAAAGTCGTATATAGTACAGTATAGTTGGATGTAGTATTTTATAGTATAAGTTTGAAATAAAAAATAATCGAATGAAGTTTACCCTCTTCCCGGAAGTTCCATAATGTCGACGACGACGGTGTTGACGTATAGCCGATCGTTGCACCAGAAGAAGCACAGCGATCGGGGCTGCAGAACGTCCATGTCGTATGCCCAGGATAGTTCCACCCGTCTTATCTTTCCTATTTCCCCGGTCGAACCGCCTGGGTGCGCAACGACCATTCGTGTCGTCGTACCGTGCTCAAGCTTCATATAGCCACTGAATATTTATTAAAATATAAATTAATTAGATACATTTTCGAGTAATTAATTGAATTCAAAAAAGTTTTTGAATTATATGAATGTTTTCGTTTACATTTTTTGTTTGCTTAGATCGGAATGGTTAACAGATAATTTATTCGTACTTGCTTTTTATCCTACATTACACTTTCCTTTTATTTTGATAAAGTTAATAAGTGAATTTTTATACATTTTAATAAAAACCCTAACTCTTGGGATTATTATGAAAGAAAATATGAAAATAAATCAAGCCATTCAGTATCTTATCTGTGCAAATATAATTTACCTGGGAGTCAAGTCCATGTTACGTATAACGCCATTGTCAGCGTGAAGCGTGACTTTCATGTATCCCTGCACCCAGCTTTCAGCCGTGGGTGGCCTGGCCAGATTGATTGTTATTCTGTAGTGTCGTCCTGGAAAAAGGAGAGTCGCGGAGTTTCAAAAGCTCGTAATGAGATAGAGTTACAAATCTTATTTTTTCACGCTGCACGTGATTTCTCAACTGTACTATTTCCCCGCGTTGTTTCTTTTTTTGCGAAACGCCATTGTTTGGATAAGTCTCGCAGAAAAATATACATACAGTGCAATGTTATATTCTACACGTTTTCGTATAATGGAAATGAGACAGTTAAAGTTAAGTATTAAATACATCAAATAATTAATTGATTGTTAAAATAATGTTTTTTGAGAATTTATTGTTAGTATTCAAAATTTTTAATGAAATTTGTTTATTGCTCTGTCAATTGGTCTGTATTATAAACGAAACTTTGCGTAGTTTATATATATTGTTTATTATTTTATAAATTTTAAACCTAGTTCTTGCATGCAGATATGTATTGAGTGAAAGCTTTAGTGGATTCAATAATTTTTCTTATAGATTTGCAGATTCTAAAGTTCTTAACAAATAAATGGAAATATCATTTGTGAGTTTTACACAGATTATCAATGAACTATGTTTGTAAACAACAATACATTATCACAAGTAAAATTAATTTTAGTCATTTCATAACTTACAGTAAAACTGATTTAAATTTCCGATTATGAATCTCAATTTTCTCAAAAATACACGACTCGTTCAAATTAATAAATATAAATATAATTCGCCATTCATCTACCAAAAATCCCAATTTTCTCAATCTAAAATGTCTCAAAATCATAACAATACCATTCGATAACCCGTTATCCCCACAATATCTCCTCCCGCGTAACATCCACCCAAACCAAAAACCCAAACCTCCAAAACAAACGAAAAAAAAAAAAGAAAACTCACTGCAATAAGGATCGTCCTTCCCAGTGGAAAAAAAGAACTTGGATCCGAGCAGTGCCGAGACGTCTTGTCCCATCTGCTGCCTCCTCACCAGTGCCGGACTGCTGTCCGCGTGGTAGCCCATGATGCCGCAGCTGAGGCTGTTGTTGCTCTTGCATGAGAAGCACTCGCCCCTGAGGAAGCTCGCGTAGCTGCCGCACTCGTGGGCCACGTACGGGCACTTGCTGTTGATGCTCTCGATGAAGAGCTTGATGGCGCGCACGTGGTTGCAGGCGACCAGGACCCGGGACGCCTCCTCGAGGCCCTCGCGAATCAGGGTCAGCGGCAGGGAGGGCGTCGTCTCGCTGAGGTCCGTGCAGCCGGGCTGCTCCTTGCCGTTGTTCGGATAGAAGTCGAGGTGGCCGCAGGGCTGGCTCATGCCGTAGCCTGGAAGACCTTGGACGCGATTTATATAGGAGATGGGCGATCGTGGGAGGTTGCGGTGGTGTTTCTTGGGTGGGTTTGATCTTTATTTAGCGGGCGTTTTTCGATTTTTATAAAAATTTTTTATGAAGATTCGGAAGTATGATTACTGCGGTATATTAAAGGGTTTATTAAGTAATACGAAATTTTTTCTAGTTTAAGTATTCGGTTGTAAAGATTTTAAGCCTTGTTATAATTCCGTTGTGTTTAAATGATCTGAAAGTCAACTAATAACTACTACCTTACCGGCATCACATTTATATTTTTTTCTCTGCAATAAATAAATATTTCTAAAAATACGCGATACTATCCCCTTCGTATTTATACCAGGAACCTTCAGTTAAATTTCCAAAAGCTTTCATTATTAACTCTCGGAGAAAAATGCGTTTGAAAATATAACTACAGTTGTATATTTTCAAACGCATTTTTCTCTGAGTGTTAATAATGAAAGCGTTTGGAAATTTATCTGAAGGTTCTTGGTACGTATATTAGTAAGGGGATAGTATGGCGTTTTTTAGAAATATTTATTTATTGCAGAGAAAAAAATATAAATGTGATGCCGGTAAGGTAGGAATTATTAGTTCACTTTCACACCTCCTTAATCGAGTATTATAGCTTTGACAGGACCCATATTTAGTTCGTTATTTGAAAGGTACATCAATTTCATTCATCTTAACGCGAAATTCGTCTTAATTCGTAGGTATTTTAACCCACAAGGGCGAAATCAGGTAGACGCGGAAACAGAGCGCGCTCTGCGGTGACAGAATACTCATCGTTCACATGATGAAGCAGAAAATGACACGGGGTTTGAAGGCAGATCACTTTTTGTTTTAAGATAATACAAAATTATATTAATTTTGTTGACATAGATTATATGAATAATGTTATTTATGGTTATTATGATCCGTGAACTATGACCATTGTTCATCGCGGACGCACATCGCGGACCTCGTCTACCTGATTTCGCAATTACTTTTATCATTTATTTAGGTATGGGTTAGTTTTTCCATTAAAAAAGATAAGTCAATAAAACCTACCAAATCAATGATATCAATACAAAAAGTAACTTTATTCATAGCCAAAATTTTAATATTTCTTCTTTGGCATTTAATATAACCAGCCAAAATCAATAATAAATAACTAATTTAAAAAAAAATTTCGATCAATTTTGTGCATCCATATTTAATTGTAGTGAAGAAAAATTAAAAATCTAGATGCTAAATAAGCCAGGAATAAGACTTTGAAAAAAATCACATAGTGATTTAATACATTTTTTTAGTCGAAAGCATGTCGGTATCTAAATAGTTGATTAGAAAATAATGGAATAACATTTAAAGCTTCGTAAACAAACATATTCTTAATATCTTTATGATTAGTTTAGCAGTAGCAATATGAATCACGATTTTTCAGAACTAAATCTTAATATTAAAAGTGTTAATTGTTACATAAAAATACTTATACACAATATAATATAAGAATCAGAAATGACATTATAAATGTGTTAAATTTAGTTTCATTATTTTCTTTTTTCTACCAGTAAATAATTAAATGCAGGGAAATCTCCAAACTTTTCATTATGCATTTCACTTATGCAGTCAAGTACATTACTACTTATCTATGAAGCTCATTTACTTATTTAAAAAGGCATATCACTTAAGCAACCGTAGATATGTAATTTGTCACGTAAAAGAAATATGTAAACCGGAAAACTCACGGCCCAGAACACGCCAAAATTTTTAGCGCATAAAATATAAATTAAAAGATAAAAAAAGTAAATGACACCAATTCAATTAGCACACGCCATTTCATTCTTTCAGAAATGATTATTTAGGTTGTTGCATGATAAAAATCACAAAAAAGCGTGAATTTCTACTTTTCTAAATCAGTATTAGAATTTCAAAATAGCTCATTAAATTACATTTCCAGACAGTAATTTACCTAGGAATTAGGATATTTAAATGAAAACTTCTAGAGATTTTCTCATGTAAAATCGAAATGCTGAGCTTCTGAGCATTGCATAAAAAGTGGATTTTAGGTATTCCAAATCAGTAATAGCAAATGCCTAGATTTTACTAATAAAATATCAAATTATAATACCTAAAAAGAAAATGCTTTTGCCGTCCGTGTGAATGACGTCGACGAGTTGAGCATCCGTGAAATCCAGTCGCAGGTGACTAGGCATCCCTTGGAAGTAAGGCTCCGCGGGATCGAGCCCAGTGATACGACCGATGTTGCCATTGAGCTTTTCTCCGGCGTAACCTGCCGTGTGGGCGCCCAAACTGTGCCCGATTAAGTGCACGTCGCTCGGGTCTAGGCCGTAATTGTTCTGCAATTGAATTGCTTTATTAATATCACTTGAATCTTTATAAAAATAGAATGTCATGATAGACATATTAATATTGCATATATGACATTTGAGTGATCCAAATTTCATATTACTACTTATTTTTGAAAACAGGAGATAATTTGATAGAAGAAGAAATTGTCATTTATAAAATTAGTAACTAATTAATAAAATGTTATATGAAAATATATCAGCTCTCCTTATAAACTATAGCATGATTCAGCTCTCTTGAAGAATATTAGTATTTCTGAGGCCTCTTATATAAAGTAGCACTTTTTAGATATTTTAATAAAGTTTAACACCTTTTTAAAACCTTCGAAATGACCATTCTTCACGCAGATTCTGAAAAGTGTTAGTTTTCATAGGAGGCATCTGAATAGAAGTAGTATTTTTTGAGAAATCTGAAATGTGCTAGTTTTCACAAGGAGCGTCGATGTTAATATGAAATGATATTTTTTCATTGTTATACAACTTTTAAGTAATTTTGTGTTAGTTATTTAAATTTTCTTCAAAGATAATAAAAATGTTTAGTAGTATTCTCAGAAGAATGTAAATGCAACAGTCATAATTTACATTAAACTTAAATGTTTAAGAAAGTTGGAGTAACTAGCTTTTTTGTCGATTGTAGGAAAGCAAATTAGTTAACTTTTAAATATGAAAATGGTCATTTTTTTCTATGCATTTTTTATTGTATGTATGTCAAGTTAAAATTAATGACACAAGACAACATGCTTCTTTGATATAGGTTAAAGTTGTTATATAGCTATAATTGTTTTTCTTCCGCAAAGTATGCTAATTTAAAATAATTTAAATAAATTATAGATGCGTTATATTTCTTAACATTTCTCTCTGCAACGTGTAACATGTTAACTAAAAAATATTTTTTATAGAACCTGCACAATTATACAACATATTCTCGCAAAAAGTGTAGCTTCCTCGACCCTAAAAACACATTACCCAACACCTCTTAAATCAATCTTGGTATAGCTGATGTCCGTGTACAAATTTCATCGGAAAGAACGAGAATGACGCGATAAAAAAAGGGTGCGATAATCACCTGTAGATGCTTGACGAGATGAGCGATCTCGAGGCCGACGAGCCTCGTGTTGGCGGTGGCCTGCGTGTAGAGGGGCAGACTTCCACCGGCCCAGTCCACGATTATCACGTTGTAGTCGCCATGCTGGAGCAGCTCATTTCTCATCTCCTGTGATCAAAGAATTGCCGAATGGCGGACAGTGGTGTAAAGCAAAATGTCAACAGGTGATATTTTAATAATTTTTTGGTAAAAAATGTAAAGTTTTAGGTGACGTACTTTATTGTTTACTCGTATTACTTTTATGAAGTTTAATATTATTCAAACCAACGCGAAACTTCAATTAGTAATAAAGAATTTTGGTAAAATAAAATATTTTTTTGTATCTAAATAATAATTCATTAGTACATGATTATATATTCCATATAATTATTATGATCAATTAAAAAGTTAAGTCAATTTCTAAAGAAGGCTGTTCAATGCTATAAAAACGCTACAGTTTTTAAGAATTAAGTAGAAATGGTCAAGTATAGTAAGACTTGTTTTTCGGAATCGCTTTACACTTGTGAAAGTAAGATTCATATTACATATTTTATTAAATCAACTTTAACTGCAAGGCTCTTGTTAATTTTACTTTAAATTAATGTGATGAGAGCAATGATTTATTAATCGTTTTGTTTTCTTTATGAGCCAGTGATATCTTGTTTCCCGCAGGCAAAAACCTTTGTACACACATAAACGTTTAATTGCCCAAACGATATTAAGCGTTCATTCACACATTACGTCTGCCTAACTTTTATCCTCAAATCCTTCATATACACTTAAAAATTACGACCAAACTCTGCTTCTACGTAAACTCCATGACGTAATCTCTCAATAACTCTATAATTATATCTTAGTTACAAAATTAGCTCGTTTAGCTCATTACGCGCAATTCTACGTATAAAAATAGAAGCCTGCAGAATCGTATACAAGCAGCAAAATCTCGCTCCATTCCCATCGAGATCGTAAAACTATACGGCACCGTAATTTGCATGTAATTGCGGGCGACCACGCGCGCGTGGATGAGAATTACAAGTGTCGGACCCGCCGACTACTTCCGCATGAAATCCGATACAGCCGGGCGGAACTGTGCATGTGTTCACCACACACAAAGTCGCTCGTCTGGCCGTATATACATGTGTACTCGCGTGCGCGCGCGCACTCACTTTATTCTCTCACGTGTATTACCTATGATATGCCGCGCACGCGTTCGCTGCTGCTGCTAATGACGGAAAGACGCGCGCGCGCGCAGGAAGTCAGAGCGCGAAAAAATTCGGTGATTGCTCTATAGTAAAGCGGATAATCGCTTCCTGATCTTGCACGCGAATTCTTTTTTTAGCGCGTCTCTTTGGCGGGTGGAATGCTGCGCGCAGGCTTGTTGCCTTGAATCGGAGCTTTGTGGTGGCCAGTGTATTATGTACGTAACTGGCCGGTGCTCCTTTTACCTAATTTAATCGCCGCTATTAGGTTAAAAAGTGCTTGCTGTTTTACTGTGATTCTTGGGATGCGTAACTTACATGGTTTTTCTTTGAGTTAGGTATGGCGATTTTAGGTAGGCGTATTATTAACTATCCGACAAATTTTAATTGGTGAATATTTATATCTTACTGGCAATCTGATAAGTGAAGATGTTTCTTTGTTTAGTTCAGTGAGTCATACATTAATGTAAGCAAAATTCAACTTATACATAAGTATGAGTTTATTTAAATTTAATCTTTTAGTTAACATATGAAATTGGTTTACGGTTTTTATACAGTAACATTATTTTTAATCAATGCACTGGTACAAGAATCAATTCGTTACTAAACTCGTTAATCACTTCAATTACTAATCGTGCTTTATTACAGATTCGCAATCATATTTATAATCAAACGAATCTATGCTCGTTTAACATCACTGAATTTTTATTTACAAAAAATATTTAGAGAGTATTATTTCTTACTGTATTAAAAATTGTTTCATCTTAAGGAGAGAATACACTGAAATTTGTATGAATATATTGCAAAAAGGCGTCTTTTGTATTATTTTAAATAAATAAATAACATAGTTTTAAATTTCACCTTATTCTTCCCTTAAGGTGGTCCTATAGAAAATTTTGTAAAATTGGCTAGTTACATGATCCATTTTTTTAATTTGGTGATTATATTTGTTATCTAAAAAGACAGTTCTTTGTTAAATTTTATAAATTTTTAGACAGTATACCCATAGTTATGTAGAAAAAACTAGCAATTTCCAATGAAAATTGATGTTTATTTTCAAAACTGTCCTTGCGCATTCCCATGCAAGTATAGCATTTGAAAAAAATTATGTAATTTCTAGTACCTATACCACACCTAACTGTGAACTCCAAATTTTTAAAAACATAATTATCAAGAAGAATAATATTATATTGAATTTTTATTATAAAAATAACTTAAAAAGACCATATTTTTAACTTTATTTTTGAGCGACACTTTCTTAATAAATTTTTCTTTTTAAAACGGAGTTCATGGTTGTAATGTGAATAAGTTAATAAGAGATGATTAAAGTTTCAGATTAATTCGTTCGAATGCTATGCGCATAAGACTTGCTGAACATTGGAAAACCATAAATGTAGAAAACCGCACTTTAGTAAAAATAAGAAATAATTTTCTAATGATTTTAAAACAGTTTTTCTATTGTAGATTATCCATTAAATTTTTTTTAATAATTTCATTCTTCCTGAAGTTTGCCTGCATAGTATAGGGTAGATTTGGACACGGGTTAAGATTCGGTTAATTTAGGAATACGCTGGATTGTACGCAATAAAGGTTGGAGGAAAAATACGTATAAATAACTATTAGGTTCATTAAAGTGATTTCTATGACCAATATTGCCAATACAAAATCATTTTCTGTTATAAAAATGTACAAAGAATCAGAAAATGAAATAAAAGAAATCCGTTTTATCGACAGATTTTACTATAGGACCACCTTAACACTAATTTTTCCGATTTTAAAAATACATTTTTAAAAGATTTGTCATTTCCAAAATATGAAATTAGTCAATGTTACGAAACAAATATCATATACAATAAGACAATAATTTATATATTTTTTAGATAATAAAACTACGGTTTCTCCATTCCACATGAAAATTCCTTCGCTGATAATAGGAAATAGATCGGAGCTACGGTCGTTACACTACATAACTATCGGAATTCCTCTGCCGTGAGTTTATCGCAGGAGGAAAACGATGAATCCATCGGACACGATCGCGGGGCGATTGCAAAATTAAAATGAATGTCTCACCTTCACCCAGTTGCTGAGCGGCGTGTCTATGAAACCATGTATAATAAACTTGGTTTTTCGCTTCGGACTGAAGTTCGAACGCTTGATAGACTTGTCTTTTCCTACGATTAAGACTTGGCCCTGCAAAGAAGATCAAACGGTTAATGAGCATGTGCTAATCGTCGGCTTCCAAGCAATGTACATTGTTCCTTAATATCTCGACATGAGTTTAAAATGAATCATTAGCCTTCTTTACAGATTTTTTCCTTTTATTGTTATGCAATATTTTTTTGTAGATGAGTCAATGACTTTTACATAATGAGTGAAAATGCCTTATAATGACCATGTTTTATTTATTTATTCTTGTTTTGATCACAGAAAGCCGTCATCAATTTTTATATTCAATGTTTTATGTAAGATAATTTTATAAATTTTAAAATTTTTTGTCAAAAATTGAATTGTAAAGTATGCTAATGATCTTTGCACAAACAATATTTTATGCAAACATATAAAATATAATTAATGTAATATAATAAAAGTAATCATGCAGTACACATACGGAGGCCATTTGTCCGAGCACGATTTTATTTGAGCAACTCACCACACTTCCTCCTACAATTATTATCAAGACATTTTAGTCTATCATTTAGGAGGTGTAATCAAGTTTTTGAAAATTACGTAGATGGTACCATATATCGAAGGCTGAGCGGAAGAAACGATCAACTCGGATCGCGCCCCAAGAGTAGATCAACTCAGATATCGCGTGAAGGACGGCTTCTTTAGCCAATTATTCCTCGCTTTAACGTTGTGTTTTAGCAACACTAAAACAATATGAGAACAAATATGGCCACGAAAAAGCAATTTACTATTTTTGTAGATCGTGAGTTACAAAAACACAACGTAAAGCGAAGAATAATTGGCTAAAGAAGCCGTCCTTTACGTGATATCTGAATTGATCTACTCTTGAGGCGCGATCCGAGTTAACCTCTTCTTCGAGTGCGCGCCAAGTTGATCGGTTCTTCCGCTCAGCCGTCGATATAGTAATGAGATATTATTCAAATATTTATTATTGTAATTTAAATATAAACATTATTTCTTTTTCTATCTTTATTTATATAAGAAATACTTAAAAATAATAATAATTTAAATTATTGTTTAAATTAAAAGAAATAAAACAATTAAAAGTCATTTTATCTAATAAATTAAAGAAAATAGGTTATAAAATTTATTTTCACAAAATACTTTAAATTCTTAATGAATAATGAAAGTGTCACTTTGATTAATTAAACTATTAAACTATTATAACAAGTAAAAATAAATAATTAATATTTACTTAAAAATTAAGGCGATAATTGGTGAAAGTAAGGAAAATATTAAAAAAAAGACAATTTATATTAACAATTGAAACTGAACAATTTTTGACGTTAGCTACTAAGAAGTAAAGCACCATAATTACAGTGTGCATAACTCGCGCGAGTTTATGTGCCGCTGTTTGCAGTCTAAAATTTCAAACCTAATTAAACACGGACGTTTGCAGCCAGATCGGTACAATATAAGCGCTATGATTTAAATACGATCGTGAGTGGCGATCGGCTGCGGCTTATTAAGAAGCAGCATCAGTTGCAGCCGCGAGATAGTTAGCGCTCTCTCATTACATTAAAACTACGCGCGCGAGTTCGCCTTTCATCATAACATGGTATTTCCTATTAAGGAGCAAACTGTGCACAACATGCTCTTCTGCATGCAGTGAAAATCCTCTTTCTCTCTCTTTCTCTTGGATGTTTCTCGCAGTAATTGCGCGAAAGATAAGACGAATGCATTTTGCGGAGAAGAAAAAATTGAAAGAAAGAGGCTCTCTCGGGCTTTCCGAGGAAAATTAAAATTCCATAGCGCATACGAATTGATCGTTGCGGGTAGTGAGTGCGATAAGCGAGGTAATGAATATTGTGGTTTCCTCTTGCGAATTGCAGAATGGATAAAATCGTTGATTTTAGCTCATTTATGGATTATTGAAATTCACAATTTCATTATACGTGCCATTTAACCTCTTTCAGCTTTTAGTTATCTTTTCAAACTATTTAATTTCTCTTATTAATAAGTTGTAAATAAAAAAAATAATAAAAACTAAACAAAAACGCCTATTAATTTTCTTGGCCAGTTTAAAATTTGTAATTAAGTTTTTATTCTTCAGTTTCTTTCAAGTTGGTAAAACAATAAATAAAATAAATTAGTACAGAGAGAAATTTCCGATAAAAATTGCCATCAATAATTGTAATAAGACAGTATTATTGTATCAATAATTGTAATTGCCATTACTCAGCAGAATTAAAATAGCGCTATTCAGTATAGTGTAAATTTCACCATGAATAGAAGGAATTTTGGTCATGAATCAAAGTAATATGAGTAATTTTCCCGTGTGAAGCCAGAATGCCCCGCCTTTACTATGAGTTTCACTGCAATATTCACCAGTCAAATCTCTATGTGTATTATTACATAAGAAGCTGAACTAGATCAAAAGGTAAGATAATATTTTGAATTTAATTTTCACGAATACACCACTTATCTACAATTATTCAACAAAGCTGCAAAAAATCAAAAGTAACTTACTTCGGTGGGATTTTCATTGGTATAAAGTATGAATCGCGTGTTGATGACCTCTCTTGGCAGCGGGAAAACATTGAGAGGTCTATGTATCAGGTGATACCAGCTCCTGGTGATGTTCAAACAGCCCAGCTCATCGTAACATCGCGTTTCGTTCTCAACTGTAAACATTTCCACTACAAATTTAGACCAAACAAGTTAAAGCGTCAAGTTTTTGTCAACGTACGTTAAAGTCGACTATGCAATATAGTCACGCCTACAAAGAAGTGTCGTAAGGGTCGTTAAATTTATCTCGTAAAGTTTTAGTTCATTTACTGGCATCAAAGAATATCATTCGTGGTATAGTTTTTTGCCCAACGGTCTACTGATCTACATTTGCTTGTATTTCGATGCAGTCACGAATATTATTATACTTTAGTCGTGTTTGCGATTGCGGCAAATTGCATTCCTCGATGGCTAAACTGTAATTATTTATTCTGTTTGGATATTTATTTTTGAACTTTTTAAAATAGTCTATAAATAACTTAATAAGGACATGAAATAGCTGAATTTACTGTTATAAGAACAAATAAAATAAACAAATAAAAAAATTAATATGCATTTTATTATTTATATATTTATTTATTTATTTATTTGTTTATTTTATTTGTATATATATATATATATATATATATATATATATATATATATATATATATATATATATATATATATATATATATATATATATATATATATTTTATAAGATTGGTAGGTCAATACATTGCATCCAATTATTCAGTTAAATTTGATTATCGAATTAATTTAAATAATTAATTATGTATTAATGTTTAAAAGCGTCTGTAAGTTTTTTAAAATAAGATCGTACTACTGTTCGTCTGCAGGGCTTATATCAAATAAAAATTAAAAAATCTGAATACCAACAGTGTCCTTGAATACCAGATCGTTTTCACGAATTGAAATCACACAAATATGAAACTTCGATACAGTTTTACGAATTCCGTGAAATTTTACATGCCCACCCTTACAGAAATCGCTCGAAAGTACAAGTAGCATCGCGTCGAGATCAGGAAAGAAAGAAAAGCATGTGGATCGAGACTTACACGGCAGCCAGGGGATATTGACTTCTATTCTGTCGCTGCGCGCCCATTGCCACGGGTCCAGAATTCCAGCGGAGCAGATAACAGGAGCCAATGCCACCAGGAGCAGGACCAGAGCTCCTTCGCACTCGGAGTATCCTTGCTTCCTCACACCTCTCCTCCTCATCCTGCGTCACAAAGGACATGGCATATCTTTATTTTCACCGTATTAGGAATCTGGGACGTTGACCTATTCTAAGATGTGCGCTCAATGTTTATGAATTGGAAGTTAGTTATTCGAATATTCTTTGTAATGGTATATTTGGCATCATGGTATTTATAGACTATACGAAACGTCTTTTTAAGAATGTAACTTTAATAACCATATTATTTTAAAAACTCATGTATGAACGGTAGTAGCCACCGGCGCCACCACGTGTCCTGATGCGAGTTTTTCTGGATTATATACTGTACATTCGAGTTTTTGATGAAGTAACTTTTGATCGTCGAATTACCGTAACCTTGACTTTTGAAGTCAAAGGTCGAGGGCTTAATACTTAAATCAAGTCTGTTGAAACTTCTACCGAAGATCAGATATTTCACAATGTAAAATAGCTGAGCCCAGCTGGTATTCGTATACACGCGAGTTTTATTAAGACGGGAAAGCATGAGAGGTTGCCGGACGAATGTTTAGTTATATCACTGACTTCTCTCTTTCGCTTGAAAACGAAAAATAGTAATCTATAGTGTAAAAAGCATTATGATTATTATTTGGTGTAAAGCTGATTATCTTTATATTACTTTCTATAGTTAATAATATGCAATATATAATTAGAGAAAACTAAGATAACGTTCGGTATCAATATAGAAAATTAAGAGTAAAGAAAAATGCTTTTATAAACATTTTTAAATACTTAAATTTGACTCTTCTTGAGTAAAATATAATGAGATTTTGACACAAATATTTATAAATACACTGGATAGCTTAATCTGTGATAATATTGAAACTTTCAGATATTTTTGAATATATAGTCGTATATTTTATTTTAATCTGAATCATAAGAGTTATAAAAATGATAGAAGAATTACACTATTCATAATAATTAATTTCCTTTTAATATTAATTGATTGATTTTATTATCATATTACGAAATTATATTTAAAAAAACATTTGGTTTAATCAACGAAGATGAAAATTAAACTTGTAAAACTCAATATCAACGAAAGAGCATTATAATCTTTGTAGGTATGCATTACAATATTTTTTGTTATTATAGTTTTTTTCATTTTGAGTAGAGACGAAAAAATTAGCCCTTTAGCGCCGTATGCGTCCTGGAATTTACGCAATTTTTTAAATTTTAACGTGATAAACTCGAAATTCTGCAAACTGAATGTATGGATCAGATCAAGGTGGACTAATTTCAAACTCCTTATAAAGGCCTAAAGGTCATTTTTGGTTGCATAAAACCCAAGAAAACTCAAAAACTTAAAAAAAATGAATTTATTGCAAAAATCATCTAGTTAAGTGCAAAAACACATTTCTAAATAATTTTTCAAAGTTTCTTTCAATGTTTGAGGTTCTCGGCGTTAACGGGTTTATCAAATAACATTTCGAGCATTGAAATACGTGGATTACCGAACGCGATTCAAGTATCCTCCACGAAAAATCAACCCTTACACACACTACTACTCAACCGACCAACATCCCAGAAAGCGCACTCTCCAAACAACCAAGCATCACTGTGACACAACAGCGTCTCTTACTTTCTCAAGTATATCACTGGCAAATCTGCGCACACCAAATGAGCACTGAGCAGCAACCCGCTCCCAGAGAAATAAAAATCACATAAAATCTCAATCACAAGATTGTCTCAATCGACCGTCGAGGTAGTAACGAAATCCAAAATCCGCACTTGAAAGTTCAGACTGATACAAGAAGCGCGGGCTCCGTGTCGCGTGCGGACTGTGATACACTACCGGCCGCGTGCGCGCGTCGCTACTAAGTGCTCGGCGGCGAATGTGCGCGCCCGCGCCTCTGGGACTGAATTTGAAAGAGCGAGAAGGAGAGAGAGAAAGAGGCCCCGCGGGAGAGAGACGCGTAGGATATACGAGTATAGGATATATACACCGAGAGTAGAGTGGGGTACCCCGGTACGGGTTGTGTGTGTGTGTGTAATATTGTATAATATCGAGCGACCTTCGGGCGCCGCTTGGGTCCGACACCGGCAGCACTGCTTGATATAGAGAGGGAGGCAGCGAGAGAGATACTACTTTGGTGCCGCGAGGATGCAGGTCAAGAGTTACTGCGGCTGTGGATGCTCCTTTGAGCCTCGGGTGTAGATGAGTGGGAGTTTTACGGTGTGTTTTATTGGGATTGTTGGAAGGTAGGAGTTTTAGGCGGAAGATGTGCTTTTAGAGCTTTTGAGGGATGCAATGCTGATTTACAGGAGAATGAGGTAGATGCGCCGAGTTTGGTTATTGTTTCTGCACCAAAATTTCAAAGTCATTACAGAAATCGTTGGATCAACACCGTGACTTAAAGCTCATTTTAGTATGATTTTAAAAAAATAAATTCGACCGCTTTAAGTACGGGGGAAGCTGAAGAAAATAATATCTATGGATTTGGCCCATTTAAAACCACGTATCACCGTACTTCGGAATATCTACTTATTTTGCACATTTTTACCACGTTTTTCTCAAACTTCCCCGTGCATAGAGGGGTCATATTTATTTTTAAATTCATGTTTTGTTTAGTTCTAAAAATGGTATTGGTCTCATAAATTCCCTTTCAACGAAGAAAATATTATAAATCTGTGGACACCCTCATTTGGATTGAAATTCAAATTTGAACCGAATAAATTTAGAATGTAAAATACTACAATTTTTTAAAAAAGCTTCTTAAATATTTATAGTGTGTTCAAATTAACAATTCTTTATGTGCAGTAAAAAATAAGTTTCTTTAAAATTATTTTTAGTTCAACTATTATTTTTGTTAGGATTATTTAAAAATTATTATTTAGTTTTATATTTATTTTTATAGTACTACCTATAGTATAATCTATCATAATTATATTAATGATTAGACATTAATGAGTTATTTGAAGAAAAAAAATTATCTGCGTTCAGACTATATTATTTGAACCTCCTTAAGTTATAATAAAGAATATTTTGTAAAAATACGAAAAAATTGGTATTGGGGGCACTAATTATTATTTTGAAATAGAGAATAATTCAGAGAGAGAGAGAGGGAGGGAGGGAGGGAGGGAGAGAGAGAGAGAGAGAGAGAGAGAGAGAGAGAGAGAGAGAGAGAGAGAGAGAGAGAGAGAGAGAGAGAGAGTGTGTAATACTTATACATACGTGAAGTACTGCACTATATTGAGAAAGAATTAGGAATGGTAAGTGGCTATAGTATTACTTATTAAATTGGCATTACTATAATCATGGCAATTGGTACACTCTAAATAGTAAGCTACATTTAGAATATTAAAAATCGTTCAAATAATTTTTATTAAATAAATATTTTAGAATATTAGTTATTGACTTGGTACAATTTATTTATTATGATTCTTGCTTACAGCAATCGTATTTTTTTACACGTTTCGAGGGGCGAAGCAAGTTATACAGGCGTTATTTTATAAGAACGAGGTGGAGCGTATGTAACGAGCGGAAAGTTTCTTGCGGTTCTCTGCCTATACGTCGAGAAAACGAAAAGTGCACGTGCGTCAATAAATAAATGTATCGTACAGCGCGGTTAAGAGTACACTTTTTTATATACTGAAATTTCTACAACAAGAGATTCGTGCAGATTCATCGTACGCTGTTTGTTGTTCATAATTTTTTAGAGTGTTGAATCTGTAAAACTAGTTTGTAGAATCTGTGTGTGGAAAAATTGAATAAATATTTATAAAATTGAATGTTTTGTTTGAAACATGAAAAACCTGTTTGAATATGTAAGAGTATTATGAATATTTTAGAATATATATCTTTAAAATGATATGAGAGTACTTTGTTGATGCCCAATCATAAGCACTTATAATACTTATAATATGTAGACTAATATCGGAATTTTTCGCGTTACTGCAGTTCAGAATTATATATAGTATTTTCGAATTAACGTCTATTATAGTATATTATATTATAGTACCCTGGTAGAAAATTATCGAGTTATTATTGTTAACATGTTAATCAAATAGAAACATTATTACCTAAAATGTACTCCTCAACACTATTAAAATTATCTGAAATTATAATTATCACTTTAAAAGTGAATGCCTTAATGTTATATTATAATATGTATTAACTAATTATTTTTAATTATTCCATAAAAAGAAAAATGTTGTTTTTAGCTAGAAAATATCACTAGAATCTGGCTAAAAATTCGGTAAGGTTTCTACCCGGGATAGTTATAATATATAGGTATATTATGATGGCATTTTTATATTTCTAAATTTAATTTTTGTAAAAATATTGTTATCATGCAATGATACATATTAAGTTCCTGCATAGCAGACCGTTGTGTGAGAAAATAAAATAAGCTTAGTCATGGAGGATAAAATGCCTATCAGAATACCATTAACTAGGCGATTAAGTATTAGATAAATCTCTAGCGCCGTGTATAAATTAAAGATGTTGAATGGTTAACCTCTTTCATCGAAAGTATTTTTCTACCTTTTAATGCTTACTATAAGTAATATATGTTAATGAATGATAAGCTAGAATTTAGAGTTTTATAATTTCAAATTTGAAGTATTTGATTTGGTAGTAATTTTTTCATCAGTAAATAATTCATAAAGTTATAGTTAGCATGGCATATGGACTAAATGTTTCAATGATAATCAAAAATAGATATTTAAATGTAGTTATAAGACTGATTTTTGACTTTGGAAACATGTTTTTTTGGTGCTTTATATTCAACTTTCAAAAGTAATTTTTTTGAGTTGTATTTCAGTAATCTTATATAATTTAGAAGTTAATATAACCAATGAATTTAGTTAAAGTTTTTTTGGTAGCTTAACTAATGTAGGCATCAATAAATCATCTTTCACACAAATCATAAAAAATTTCTGCAGGTTTACGTCCAAAAGCGAATAAATATATTAAAATAATTATTTTTAAGTAATTTTTAAAAATATATTTATTCGCTTTTAGACGTAAACCTACAGTAATTATTTTGATTTGTGTGAAAGATGATTTATTGATGCCTACATTAGTTAATCTACCAAATGATTTGGTAAGTTTTACAATGTAGACATACGAAATGATTAAGGGTGCATAAATATTATTATATTATTGCCATCATTGCATTTCAAAATTACAAATCATTGAGATAATGATGTATGAACGGTATAGTTCGAATTTATGAATTATCTAAATTTTTAATAAATTAGTAGTTTCATCATGTGAGTGTTTTTCTGAGACAGCGTAAATTTTATATAAATTCCATGGTAATTGTTAATTTTCTTAGTGTAAAATATACCTTCAATAGAGAAATATTCACTTTCCCGGTGTTTCAAAAAAAAGACGACACACTTAAAAATTATCTTTCCAAATACTGTTTTGTCCAATGTGATGCCTAGAAATGTTTTAATTCAAGCAATATTAAATAATTTTACACGGTTATTGATGTCTTCAAAGAGGGTAATTCTTATCAGATTTTTCGTGAGATATTGTTTCGGGATATTCTCAGAGGATTTTTATAGACTTTTCATTTTTATTGTTGAGTAAAGCGGAAAAAACTATTTTCAATCGAATATATCTAGTTCGATCATTCAAGTTCAGATAATAACAAAAATTAATGCGCATTAGGGACACAAAGGACAATGCTCACTTGTAGCCTACGATTATAGATCTAAATCCTTAAGGATAAAATCTTTCTGATATATATTTTAAATATCTACGGTTGAGTCAAAGAAAAGGCTAACTCGACGTTTGCTTGAAGAAGAGGCTAACTCATATTTCGCTTAAAGAAGAGGCTAACTGGGAAATCGCGTAAAGTAGGGTTACTTCAACTAATTATATCGCGCGTTTAATTTTGTAAAAAGTAATAAGAAAAATAGTTAAAATGATGTCTTCGCTAACCATGTGTTTTGCTATTTTTTATTGTTGCTCTTTACAAAATTAAATACGAGAAATAATTAGTTAAAGTAGCCCTACTTTACGCGATTTTCGAGTAAGCCTCTTCTTCAAGCGAAATCTGAGTTAGCCTCTTTTTCAAGCAAACGCCAAAACAAGTATTTCTCGCTTTTCCTTAGGGTACCAAGTTTACAAAGGTTGCATATTATTAGAAATTTTAACCTTATACATATCCGTGGGTATTGTCTTTTGCATTTTCATAGAGAATATTGATTAAAATGAAGGATTTGTAAAAACTGCGTGTTTATGCCGCCAGGGTACGTAAAATCTTCATCATTTATTAGTATTTTTTATTTGATACACTTTAATTTTCAGTACTCCTTCTGTACATCCAAAGAAAATTAGAAAATACTTAAGAATTAAATTGTATAGCAAAAACTTACAATTTCAACAATTTTCAGTGCTTGAATTGCCATTTAATATAGATTTTAATAGTGTAAAAATAGCAGTTAAAAAGGTTGTTCAACTAATCCAAATATTTTCCCATAATCCTTACGACATATAGTTTACAAAATGTAATATTACCAGATAAATCTAACTTGCTTTCTCTTTATGGAGCAAAATCTGGCACCTTTTACACATCCTTCTTTATCACAAATCTATAAGTGCTTGAATCTTCTACATGCCATTTTACCCCTGACTTCCTTCCCCATCAAACAAATAGAAGCTATCTAAACTCTTGTTCGCAAATCTCCACAACTCAATCCCCATCGATCTTCTCCACCAGTATATTACACGCTTGCGCAGGCAACCTCAAGCCTCGTATACCCTCCTCATCCGTCGCGCACGCATAACCGCATTTTTCGGGACCGCGCGCTTGCGCGACGCATTCACGCTCTCACCTCGCTCAATTATACGCCTCGACAGCGCGCCGCGAGTTGCACAAGAGGAGGAAGACTTTGCGCCTGCACGGCACCTATACGCTGTACAGTATGTTTTTCTTTTTTACCTCGTGCAATACGGCCCCCGCGGCCTTGGCAAGGATCCCGCGCGCCGCGAGAGTAAAAGTTGGCGCGCGAATGTGACGGATGGACCCCCATTGTCCGCGACTCGCGACCGTGAAAAACGCCATTCGACACGCGAATCTTCGACGCGCGAGAGAGCGTCTTCGGTTCCTTTTTCGCTTTTTCTTTTTTTTTTTGAGAGGAGAAAGAGGAGTGCGATTCGGCGAGATTTTGGTGGAGGCGTCCTTCAGTGTAGCTTGTAATAGTGCACGTGCCGTAAAAGTGCAGGGCTGTTAAAAATCGAAGGATTACAGTGCATGCGTGATAATTTTTGGCTTTTAACATCGTCGTAAAATCGGAAATTTCGCGCGGACGAATTGCCGTCTTTTATGCGGTGTACCGAAAAAAAAACGAAATGTTCTCTTGCGCAAACTTTTCTCGGGTTTCGTATTTATTCTTTAAGGGGGCACACCGATGATTTTGTTTAAAATTTTGACTAGTGCATGTTTTGTATAATGTATTCTATTCTAGAAACTATATTAAATTTCTATATAAAAATATGTTTCAAACAAATTCTAGAAAGTTCCATTAATTGGATATGCGCAAGGACTATTTTTATAAAATATGTATTCGAAGAAATCATCCATCTGAGAGGAATTTAGCCATTTTTTACATACTGAATACTTAGTTTTATAGTAAACATAGTATGTAAAATCTAAAATATTTTAATAAAATTTACAAATAAAATATGCATTATCTAAAATGATTAAACACTCACCCGAGTTTTTTAATATCACGTTAAATTTTGATAATCTCTGTAGGAATAGTTATTTAGTATTGCTGGTTGCATCAAGAATGAAAAATGAGATTTGTTGTGTCAATTTGGAAGACTTAATAGAGTGCTAATAGTTAGTGACAAGGTTACAGGTCTCATTTTTTAGATACTGAAAATAAAAGCAATTTATACTATTTAGCGACTATTCGACCTTCACTAAATACAGTGTCATTCAGATGTATTTAAATGTTTGCAAATCTTTTCAGCGTGCTAAAAAATAAATGGAAATAAACAATGTATACAACATTGAAAGTATTATCGAAAATAGGTCAGAATAAAATACAGCATCGTTTAAGAAATAAGTAATTTTCAAAGTTAAAATAAAGTTGTGTAATTATTCTGTTGGGCAAATTTATATGGAGGTACACATTTTACGAATGTAGTCGAATTATGCAGATTATTGTTTAAATAGAAACTTTTCTAATGAGATTTTATTTTTCTCCAACGACGGAAATAAGACAATTACCTACTAAAATGCTTTAAAGAGACAGCGAGGTAAATTTGGCATTCTTTCCTTTCACAATAGGATACATAAATCATATGAAATTGCATAGCAAAAAAGAAAGTAAACTTATTTTCACAGTTAATGCAGAGTAATCTAAAACTCCATTCATTTCTAAAATATAATGATTAAAAACGCTGCATTCTTTCTTAATTAATAAGGTATCCATTACCCTTGTCACCCATTAATTTTTTTTAATTTAACCAAGAATCAGTGCGTGAGAATTTATCATCGTCACCTTGTCTCGCTATAAATAATCACAATCCAGCGGCGAATCTCCCCTGAAAAATCAGATAATCCAATGCGCATATTTACACCGTATGCAGTTCTGCATCGAGCTCATATACACACACGGAGAGCCCGCGGGGAATTTCGTTTATATACTTCCGATGGCTGCCTCGTTAATTGTATAATATGGAAGCAGGAAGTCACTCTCGCACACTCGAATTTTCAAGCCGACTCTCCGATAGATCTGCGTTACACTGCGCAAACCACATACACACACACACATACACAGCTAGCTGTACAGTCTCGACCAAGCCGATGCAAATCGCGAATTATTCCTAGGTGCGCGCGGTTTCACTTTCTTTGGCTCTTTGCGGTTTTTAAATGCGCGCGCGCAGCTACCGTATATGCATGCCGATCGCGCCGACTGTTAAGTTAAGTTCTTCTCCCTTCTATCTATACACTCGAGCTCGAGCGGTGAAAAGCCCCGAGCGCCGCGAACCGCGAAAGGAAAAACTCGTTTCGTAAAATGTGACGCATTGTTCGGACTTGATTCCTCGCGGGTTATCGATCGCGTTGTTTCCGTTTTGGATTTTTTTTATTAGTATTTTTAAGGCTTGGAAATGGGTTTCGGCGTTTACGAAAGTTTATTTATGGGTGCTGGGAAACAATTGATGTTGGGATGAAGAATGAAAATATTGGAGCGCCAAAGCGATCATTTTAAAATATTAGAATATTATTCGTTTGAATTTGAATGGAAACCTGTCACGAATGATAAAATGGCTTAGCTAGTACAGTTTTAAACGAATATAAAGAATTTTGTAATTCTTTGAAAGTTCTTTTCTAGGATTTAGTCGTATAATTTTTTTTTTTTTTTTTTATTATTTAACGTCGCCATGTTTGTGCTTCCATGTGGTGCTAATCGACGACGGGGGTCTGCGGTGTGTTTGTAAACAAAGCACATGTAATTTTTACAGAGGTGCTTGTATCAATCGGCAGAGACTAGGATTCGAACCCGGGTCACCGGCGTGGGAATCCGACACTCTACCGACTGAGCCGCCGCAGGCCCTTTAGTCGTATAATGTGGGGGAATTTAATATAATTTTATTATACTGAATTGTTATTTATTATTGATTTCAAAATAGCACAATGAATATTATTAAATAGACATATTCATTTAATAAAAAATGATGTTGGTAATACAATCTTGAGAAATAAATTAGAATCCTTTTATGTCATCTACATATAGGTATCTCTATATTTTGCAAAAAGAATATTTGTTGAACATAAATAAAATAAATAAAATAAAATTAAACCTTTAGAACACATTTATTTTAGTGTTTTGAAAAAAATAGCTTCTATCGTATCAATTCAACACGCTTACAAATTTCTTTCTTTTAATGATTTGACAGTTATTGTACATGAAAAATGTATTTTTGTTGGTGAAAACTCTTATTTTATATATTAATAATTAAAACGAAAGTAGAACTTTACCTTTAATATTAAAATCTGGTAACCTACATATAACGGGTCAAACATTCCATTTACCATTAAATTACCGTTTAGCATTCTATTATACGCCATTTCGAGATTCCCCAGATCAACTACAAGTCCGGTAATGGATTTAGCGAGTTCAGCAAGAGAAAACAATGCGATAAATCCTTTCCCTTTCGGTGCAGCGGCACTCCTCCGTTGCATCAAGCGCGCAATACAAAAACGAAACCGAATTCACCTCCGCGCGCGATCTCTGCGCGCGTCCACACACTATAATTCCCCCTGAAAAAATTCAGCGTGGCGCTTGCGCAATTGCAGAGATTACCAAACGATGTCGCTTTTTTATTTCTTTTGGAATCTGCGACTTATCTGTACCATCCATCGGAGCTTTCTTATATACATTTGTATGACTCGTTGTGTCCGTCTTCTTAGCAATAAAAATACTTCTTTCTCCAGAAAATACTACTTTTTAAGGAGTGAGGCGAATTTATTTTCATTTATGAAATTACGAAAGATGAAAAAAAGAAATTGCTAAATACGTGTGAGAAGAAATATGCATGTTCAGAAGAATGATGTGAATATTAACTAGTCGATGTTTATTGAGTGAAATGGAAACAATCGAATGTTAAAGTTTAGAGTGTCGAATCGTGATCGGACTGTTAATCGGTATAGGCGTGACAATTTTATAGATCTCACTTCAAGCGAAGTCTCACTCAACTTGTGGGTTGTAACGTCGCAATTTTTTTCGCTCGTCTCGTGTTTCCTGTTTCCCTGTCGAATCATCTGTCTAGTGCTACTCGAGTAAGATTTATAGCGCGGTCGTGAACTTAACGGTCAAAATCACGTTTTTTAGTCACGATCATCGAGATTGAAGTATAAATCTGTGTCCACTGAAAGAAAGATTTCTTTCTTTATAAGTATATACGAATAAAATCATATCCTTTTATTTATTCTAGATTACATATAATCGTATACGTTTTTTGTACACCATACTTCATTGTCGCTATTTGATTTAGAATGACTATGTATAACAAAACATCAATAGTTGGTATTAACGATCAATATCTTGTATTTATATTGTAATTAAAAAAGAATTGATTCATGAAAAACAAATTTGGTCTAACTTGATTTAAAAAACGAAAAATAGAATAGAATTGTTTTTGTTAATATTATTCTTATCTATAGAAATACAACACAAAAAGTGTAAAGAAATAGACTCTAATCAGTAATTATTCTTACTTGTGTAAAAGATGACATAATCTTCAAGTGACTTACAAGTTAGTATAAACTTTTCTTATTTCAAAAGTAAATGTTTAACATCTTTCGGATTACTTACATAGCAAACCACGCCTTTCAAACACATTGCGAACTTGTATGCTACTATGTCTCGAAAGTTCTTAAAAGAAAAGTGTCGAATATTTTTGTTTATATTATTAATTGCAAATATAAGTATACGAAAAAAATATTTAAGACAATTCAACTGTAAAGTTTTTTATAGCACACTAACCTCATATTGCCAACTTTATTGTCGATTTTGAGGTTGTTGTGCTATAAAATATCGTATGAGACTGTTGTGGGAGGTGTTTTTCTACGTTGCTCGATTTTCTCACTCGCTTCGCTCGTGCGAAAACCCTCGAGCAAGGTAGAAAACCATCTCCTACAACAGTGTCATAATATACTATTATAATGTTTTGATATTTAAATTAAAATTATAATTTTTGTAACTATTCTATATTTTAAGCCATATAATCCGTTTATAAATTAAATAAGTTAATAAACTAATGATCATTTTAATAATTTTAAAATATTTTTTCATGAAAATGTGTTATAATATGTGATTTCTGATAGATTTTGCGGATTTTGATACTGCAAGTTGAGTTTTTTGGGCCATTGGAGTGTCTTGGACCATTACATTAAAATGAATTTCTATGAACTTTACAAAATACTAAGGATAAGAAATGCATAAATTATGCTCCTTTTATACATAATGTTTGAATATTTCATTTAAGGTAGTTCAATGTGACAATAAGGTTAAAAAGTTAATTTATGTTTCACATCATCATTAAACGGCATTACTTACTGAATATCTTCAATTCATAAATTAAAATGTTAAAATATTTAAAGCAACCCAACAGTTTTGAAATAAGGCAGAAAACTAAAGTGCGGTATAAACTTTTCTGTACCACAATATAGATACACTATAGATTTTCTTATTTTGCGTAATATAGGTAGTAATTCTTTACAACGTATTAGTTTTTCAGGGTAATATATAATTCATTTCTGCGGCTATAAATTAAAATGTTTCTTTAAAACACACTTAGCCTATACCTTACGTATTAAGACTCATATCTTTCACATTGAATATTTCCATTTTGGTACCGGCACGGTTCTTACAGTTTTGCGGGTTCATAGATAATACTCTTAATAACATTCTGTCAAAGTTTAAAGCAAATATATAATAAATCGATTAGCCGGCGAACGTCCTTAAGGGAGTAAAAGGGTGACTAAATATGAAAATTTAAAAAAGTGTTATGTGCATATTTTTTCTAAAAACAGCTTAAATGTTTAATTTTATGCCTCATTACATTACGTACATAATATAATTAAGTATACAGTTGAACATTTAAGCTGTTTTAAAAAAAACATAGACTTATTAACATTTTTTCAAATTTTCATGTTTAGACACCCTTTTACCTCCTTTAAGCCTCTTCCTACTACCTCTACTAATTTTGCAAATCTCGTGTCCTTCAAATCCAAAAATCCTAAGAAAATCCACCAAACACAAAAAAAAGAAGAAATTCATTCTCGACGCTGCCCGTACACATTCCATCGGCCGAGACTTCTCACTTTCTCCACTCCGTGAGCTCGCGAGAAGAAGAAAAATACCACTTGGCCGGCGGCGGCGTCCGTTCGCCGCTGCACCGCTGATGCAGCGCAGCATATCACACGCGGCAAGCGCCGGATTACGCGAGTTACGATTTTGGCGCTCGTAATTCGCGGGGCGAGCGGCATTAGCATAATTCTGTAATTTGTACGGGACTCTCGCGCGTGCCGTTATCATCGAGCCGCAGCGCGCGCGCGCGGCGTTGATTCATTGTGTGTTTGAGAGCGCGCGCGCGACGGAGTGCGGAATATATGCTGTCGCGGTCGTATGGGTTAGGTGTGTGGAAAAGCGGAGAGATCGCTGACTGATGCGGGTTTGAGATATGACGCTTTTTGGCGAGCGTGGAAGTTCTTTGTCATGGATTTCGTGGTTCGTTTTTTCTAGGAGGTTCTACGATTACGGGGAGTGATTGGTGGATTAGATAATTGGATAAATTATTCTTTTTTTTGCTTTTTATTTATGAATTTTAGTCTTATTGAAGGAGAACATAACATAAATACCTAAAGTTCTTTATCATGATCAGAAAATTTAACGAAAAAAAGGTTAAATTAGAATGGATAATCTACATATAGCAAATTTATATTCTGTAAGTAGAACGAGTCAGAAATAGTAAGACGAACAGTGAAGGTAAAATTGGCGGTATTCCCAACTTTTTTTAATTAAAATGGAATGGTGACATGTTTTCACTACTATTTTTCTATATTATATGTCCAAAACACAAATTATTGGCATCATAAAAAATATTATGTTTTTAAAAGAAGGAAAACTTTTGAACATCATTCTGATCTTGATTACATTATTTGATTTGCGTCACATAAATGTTTTGTATACATTTCAAATAGTACCTTATACGTAGGTGTATAATTTGAAACAGCAATGGAAAAGTCCGTTTCTGGGTTCACGATGAGTAATTTATTATCTCAAGCATCCCGGAAGGATTTTGAGACAAAGCATTACGCGCCTTCCAATGTCAATCTGAAATTAAAGCCTCTCACGTATGCTATATAATTATTTATGAAAAATTGAAAGTAAATAAATTAAACATAGTTTCATATTAAAAGTATAATAATGTATATATTCAAATCTATTTTAAACTAGAAAGTAATCAACGATCATATCAAAGTTTTATATAAAACCTTTTATAAAGATTGATGAAGTACCTTAATAGAAATCATGAATAAACGCAGAGAAATCAGAAAAATCTAGAAAACAAAACAGATTGAGCAAAAGAACTCGTCCTTGTTATCACGCACATTAATCAAATAAGGAAGTTTTTCGTTTTGGCGTTTCGTTCGCGCTGACGCAATGAAAATCATGATATCAAGTTGCGCGATCTCGACGAGACAATGCCACCGGTCTTACGCACTCGGCTCGATTGCGTTCTCGAGTACTTGACCCTTCTGAACGCTCCAATGCACGTGAAACATTTTTTAACGATGTATCTATTTCAATAAGTACCTATGAGAAAATGATTGATAAACTCGGTATCTTTATGTGAAAACATCTATGTATATTCATATTTTCAAGTTTTAATATTTACAGCTTAATGTGGAAACATCTATGTATATTCATATTTTCAAGTTTTAATATTTACACCGAGTATAATTTGACTTTCATTTTTTAAATTTAAATGGTTATAATCATTCACTTTTTATTTGAACATAGATGGGTCAATAGCTGTACTAATTAATATATAATTTTAATACAAAAGTGAAAAATAATATCTATATTGACATTGTGTAGTCCACATGAATATCTTTCGTATATAAGAAATATTCGTGCATTAATGCTTATTTCTATCATCATCATGATCATCATCGTTGTCATCGTTATCGTCATCAAAATCATAATTAATTATAATACTTTGGCGGCCGCTAATTAGTGATAAGTCTAAGTTTAAAAAAAATTTTTAATGTAAAACTCATTTATAATGTATAAAAACTACTTCACGATACCAACTTTTCACCAACCTAAATTACAATTTCATCATTTGTAACTGAAATCTAATAATTAATAAATAATACTTTCATTGTAAGTATACTCATAGAACTAAATTACATAGAATTAATCGTATGTTTTATAAGAATTCAGCAATTTACATAACTAATATCTATTTAACATAATGTTATACTTGTAACGGGAAATATCCTTTGTGAGTCAAGCTGTTTTTCATAAATGTAAACACGAAAATTTTGAGACGAGAATGCCAATGATGCGCGTATGAGTATTTGGACCTGACAGGATAACGTCGCGTCTTTCCATGGGTTATGCAAATACAGTATAATTTTCGTTAAGTCATTCTCAACACGGTATAACTGTGCGTCAGAAGGCAAATTTGCATTGGCGACAATGAGGATTCTTCCGCAAACTCGAGAGCACCTACGCGAAACTACAATGAAATTCCATCAGCAGATAACAAACGGATAATACCGATACAAGTATTTTTTCCAAATAAGGTATTTTAAGTGTTGCTACTGAGCAAAAGAGGAATAAGTAAAACATTTTATATTTTATGAGAATAAAAAGCCGCTGCCAAATCATTGGCACTTAGCTTCCTCAAACTAAATTAATTGTTCCAATATAAAATTCTTTGTTCTAATAAATTAATTTTAAATTGCTATATCTCTTTCTAAATAACAACTCAAAAAGGGCGTGTTTTTTAGCATTGATGGTTTGACAAAAGATAATTTATTACTAAAATTACAGAACTATAGGTAATAATCCTTATCACAGCAATTTCTTCTCTGTATGTAATTTAGTTAAATTATTTAAATATTTAAATTAACAGTAAATTTTTGTGAATGATTTGCCATCATAGATTTCTGAGATATAACCGTTTAAACTACATATGACTTTTTTCGTGTATAAAAAAAGAAGGGAAAAAGTCTATCCAAAATTTGCGGTTGTTAAAGATACGTAATTGTATGCTCTTTTTAATGCATTCACACTAAATTGATAATAATATTTCTAACATACCAAAAAAACTCGAAAAACTAAAACTCAAAAATCCATAAATTGTTATAAAAATAACGAGACATTGAATCTTTTTCAGACATTTCTTTTTAATTTGGAATCTTTAAAAAATTTTTTTAAATATTTAGCCTCAAATATCTCGAAATATAAAGATTTTTATGATTTGGGCAAAAAACTCGTTCAAAAGATTTTAAAGAGCTATCCATATTCCTAATCATCTGAATTTTTTTCAAATATTTCCTTCTTATATTTCATAGATATAACCGTTTGAAAAAAATGACGATTTCGTGAATAATAAAACAAGGGAAATAGCTTATTTAAAATTTAGGGTGTGAAAAGATAGATATATCTTTCAAATGCATTATCGCTCAATCGATGATATTATTTCTATGGTATCAAAAACCCCAAAAAACTAAAACTCAAAAATCGAAAAACCAAAAAGAAAGAGACTGCATTGAAAAACGAGAAAAAAGTATTTGAGCTGCCGTCCTTAAAGAAAAACAAAAAAAATGAGCCCGAAACATTATTTTCACCGTGTATATTCAGAGTAATGATGATCCACATCCATACACGCACAGACGCGCGCGCTCACACACACACACACACAGACACACATACGCACACACGTACACACACGCGCGCACACACACACACACACACACATCCATACAGACATTTTCTAAAAATAGTGTATTTTGATTCCCAGTATCTCAAAACATGTTTCTAACATGTTTTTAGCAAAACTTTCTTTTACCATCACAGAGCTTCCTCTATGAGGACTATTATTGGAGATCATTACTTATCAATTTGGAGATATTCAGAAAAATCAACACGATTTAGTATCCAATAGTCAACGTATAAGTTTTGAACTCTTGTAAAACTTTTACAAGAATCGTCGCAATATTTGCTTAGCAATATTTATAACAACAGATCATTAAACTAGGAAGTGCCAATAAAACTTGGATATTGCATCAATTGGGGCAAGTTTTCGTCGGAAGCAATTACTCATTGCATGCTCACTGTACCACAGTCTGCTTCGCGGTAAAAGTAGAACTAACACACGCACACCTTCCCAAACTGACGTAACTCACGCATGATTATCCGTCAACTTTCTCACGCGAAGTGCCACCAATAAAGGAAAAACCCCCACATACGCACGCCCAACGAAAGTAGCGGACTCATTGCACTTTGATTGCAGCTGGTGCGGCACGCAGACTGTGTTCCGCATCAATCTGGAAAAAGCAGAACCAGCCACCATCAACGGCGCTTTTCCTGGAAAAGCAGTAGTACGACGCAGATATCGTGTACTCGCAGCGTCTTGTCGCCTTGCAGCTTTAAGTGCATAGCACTGCAGCCGAGGCACAGGAACCACATCGCAATCATCGAGTATTGATACACTATAGACACACGCAACGTGCCTGGACCGATAAAATAGTATGATAATACGCGATAGGGAAAGACACGGGGCGGCAGGTACATTTTGTTTAAGGGGAAGGCCTGGGTTAAACTCAAAAAAAGACTTCTTTTACGAGTCCAGAAAACTTTTTATATTTAAAAGCAATCATTCTGAAAAATTTTATGCTATCAAAACATAATAATATTTTAAATTTTACCGTTTTAAAACGGTATTTTTAATACCATATTTATTAAAGGAACTTTGTTCCTCACACGATTCTAGGTGACGCAATGAACGAAAATTATTTTCCGATGGTTAATCCACTCCGTTTGACATGTATTACAATAACAGGAAAGCACTTTTTTGTTAAAATTTTTTTTATTATTTTTTTTTGGAGATCTAATCAATTTTTTGAAAAAAAAAAATTTGTAATGTTTTTTTTATAAATTGACTGGTCGTACGAAAAAGATAAATAAATAAAGATAATAAAAATATTTACAATGATAAAATTAAAAATATTATTGAGTTTTGATAGCATAAAAGTTTTCAGAATGATTGCTTTTAAACATAAAATGTTTTCTGGGCTCGTAAAAAAAATCTTTTTTTGGGTTTAACCCAGGCCTGCCCATTAAAGGAAAAGTTACATAGTGGGGTTCAGTTAGAACTATTGTACCCGACGGTATATTTATCAGAAAGTTTCGATTTAAAAAAATACTCAGTATTTGTAATCAAATTATTGTTATCAGAATATAAAATTATCAAAATCACGTGATTTAAGTGTTTCGCAAATAATTTTCCGTACGTAATGAGACCCTGAAAAATAAATTTAATATTAATGCGTCTTTTTTGAAAAAAAAAATTAAATCGTTTTGATATATTTGCAAACATATATCGTCGAGTGAAGTGGGTCTGACACATCCCCTTAAGAGGTGATCTTATTAATAGTGCACTAAATTAAATATCATATTAAAAAAAAATATTTTTAGCTTATTGGAAAAGAATGCTTTGATACAAGTAAAGCACAAGTTTAAATGAGAGATAAACACTAATGTATGATTTTAACCCTTTTAACCCATTTCTTCCCAAGCGGCCATTTTATAGCCGATTGGTTTTTTGCCTAAAACCGCCATTTGAAATTTTCCAACGGAAATTTCAAAATCCTGACTTCAGAATCGGAAAAAGCGGACAATTTTACTCCAGAAAAGTGCTATTGGTTATTATTATTTTTTTAGACAATTTTTTAGGCGAAAAACCAATCGACTATAAAATGGCCGCTTGGGAAGAAATGGGTTAAGATGGGACTCTCGTAATTTTTTACCAAAAATTTAAAAAAAAATGTATTGCCTAAACAGTGAGCCAAACACTTGCTTGATAATGTACGATTAGAAGAATTATTTTTAAGTTAAAAAATTTTCAGATGCATAAAAAATCGAGTTTACTTCAATAAATTTTACGCAATTTTGCATTTTTCAAGTGTAAATTCACTTTATGTCTCGGATTTCTTTCGAAGTTCTCATGTTTAAATTATTTTTCTATCATTTTGACTTTCAGAAATCATAGATTATATTTGATAATATAAATATGAATTAAGTAGTACAATAATAGTACATTATGTAACAAGGGATTAAAGTCAAAAATTATTCCCGAGGGAATACTCGACTTTATTCCCGTGTTGCATATAGAACTTTATTCTCGACTTAACTGTGGCCATTTTATTGACTTACAAAGAAGGACTGCCGGTAATAACTAGAATTGATTTCAAATGTATATTAATACAGAGAAAAATAATTTAAAAAAATGCATTTGCAGGAAAAAAATAAATTTGCGGGAAAAAGTAGATTTGTGAGCATCATATGTTAATTTTATCCCGCTTTTGAGGTCAGCAAAGTGGTCGTTACGGTTGAGTTGGGAATAAATATAATTATTTATGTGTTCCAGATATTATGAAGAAAAAGAGTTTTATTTGCAAATTCCTTAATTTCTCAACAACTAATTTTTAGTCTTTAAAAAGTAGCTGGTGCACGCAGGTATGATGGGTTTAGCTGAAACTTGCATAGAATACCGTTTCAAGCATTTCAAATAAAACTTGTTAGTTTTTAATAGGTTAAATGAAAGTGAAAAATTATAACAATTCGTAGTTAATGTGAAAATATCGTATTATTATCAAAAGGAATTGTTTAAAATCTGTTTGATTTATTTAAGGCAGAAACAAAATATAAATTAGAAAAGAAAAATAAGTTTTACTTATTACAAGTTTAAAAAAGAGTCAGAATTTTTTTTAATCGTTTAGTTGATAAGGCGTGCAATAAATAGTACTGTTTAAAAAATATATAGGTTTACAAATGGGGTTCAAAATTTATATATAATTACTTAATGTAATCTTTAATAAGTTAGTAAAGTTTGAAAAAGTAGACAGGTCACTAATCAATTTTTAAAAAATCGCAGAGGTCCCCCCTTAAATATGCATGTGAAAATTACTTTTTTAGCTTCTATAATAACTCTTAAAAGTTTCACTACATTCGTTTTTAAATAAAATGATTGTATAAATAAAAAATATCATTTAGCGTCTCTTTCGCTTCCATAACTTCCCACCAAAAATAACACCTATGACGTCAAAGTATGCTTTTCTTTAATCAATTATTTTTAATATTTCTCCGGTCGTAAAATCGTTATACTGTTTTTTAAGGTCATCAAGGTATTAAGTAGATTATTCTGAGACTTTATCAATTTTTAGTTTATTTATCTTTATTTATAACTTTTGAAGACCACCTTGTTCCTTTTACCCCAAAAGTGTCCCATTTACCTCGCCTCCCCACCAATATGAAATCAGACGCATCGCGTGCACACGACATGCGCCTCGTCACGCGCGCGCATGGGGAAACTCTCGCTCGAACGTTCTGGACGATGCTTGGCTTGCCCCCGCGCGCGAGGCGGGTGCCGCCGGGCCCCAGCTTAATTATGCAATGGACCTCTGCACGGTGTATATTATACACACACACACACGCGCATTATGTCACCTGCATGCGAGCGCGAGGCCATCGCACACGTGAAAACGTACGCCCGGCTATCTGCGCGCCTTGCGCGAGGATTATGTCACATGGTGGTATGTGCCGAGGCTCCTCGCGAGTTTATACAGAGTTCGACAAATGACGTGACGCCGCGTTTGGCGATTATGAGCGAGTATGTGTGTGCGTGTGAGTGTGAGTGAGTGCGCGCAAAGGCTGTTAGTTTGTCATTATCGCGCAGCTTTCTCGTTTTGTGGGGGAAATTGTAAGTGTCATGTAATGAGGTTGTAGGTGTTTGATGCGTCGTGAAAAATTTAGAGCTGAAGTGGCATGAGAAGAAATTTGTAGTTGGCTTTAACTACCTGATTGTACAGTTGTTGCTAATGCTTGATAGGTAAATGCAGATGTGACAATTGTAATTATAGAATAAGTTAGAAAATATATTTATTTACTTTTAAAAGAAATAGAAATGACAAACTACATTTTTAAATCTAGAGCTGAATAGAAAAGTTTACCTGGTAAAAGAGAAATCGTACGGGGCAGAAAAATAATTTGTATAATATACTTTTTTGTAACAAATAAGACGGTGAATCGAGATTTGATTGTTTGACATGATAACAAACACTCGTATGAAATTTCAAATCCTCTCATTATTCTAGAAAAAGTACCTATTCATAATTTTTGAAGAAAAAAGAAATAATATTAAAATAAATTATATTTCAAATTCTTGATGCATCATTAATTTTTCATGGAAATTATGTTATAAAAAAGAAATGTTACCCCATACGATTTTTCTTTCACTATGTATAAATCTATATGGCTTAAAAAAACTTTACTAAGTATGTAGTTAGGTTTTGCCACAAGAAAAAGTTTTATGGAAGACAGTTGTTGAATAGTATACAAAATGTAAGATATTTCTGTTATAATACCGCCATAAACATAAAATAATTTGACGACTATTCTCATATCTACATATTAATTTGCTAGTAACATAAAATTACTTATTAACTAGTTTTCTTAATAAAAAATAATCGTTGCCAATTCATTGACAGTTAATTTAATGAAACTAAATTAATTGTTCCAATATGAAATTCTTTGTTCTTATAAGTTAATTTTAAATTGCTATATCTTTTAGAAATATAACAGCTTAAATTAAATAAATTGTTCCAATATGAATTTCTCTATTCTAATACATTCTTTAAATTGCTCTATTTCTTTCTTATTAATATCTCAAAAAGGTGTATTTTTTTATCATTGATTGTTGTCAAAAGATAAATTACATAAAATTATAACCTTCCCTGGTAGAAATTTATCCCGTACACTTTATAGATCTATGTAGAATAATCTCGCACTATGTAGATCTACGTAGGCAAACTAGATATTTACTATAAAGGCGTGTAACGGTCGACCCTTCTAGTTTCCCATATTATTTGCCCCGATAAAATTAGATAAGCAAAATTATAACAATAACAACCACTTAAAGGTTATGTTTTAAGAAACAGAAGCATAATCTATTATGCTTATTATGTATTATTTTGATTTAAAGGTATTTATACGTTATTGGTCACGTATTACCAATGTAGGTAAATGTAAATAACCTCTAAAGTGTAAGGTTATCAAATTTTAGATCCATCGAGTTTTTGTATTTAAGAACTCAATAACAATATTATGTTACACATATATATTAAACAATAAAAATAAGAAAATAATCTGAATATCCAAATAACTATATGAAGTATTAGTGCATATATTTATTTTGTTTATAAAAAATTAGTTTCCTTACATTTGATTATGTTAAAAACCTGTATGGTTTATGTAAGGAAAACTATTTTCACACACATTTATTATCTACTGATTAATTTTCTATTTTTAAAAAGAAATAATGTATTTGAGTTATTATATATATATGTTCTATTTTTGTATTTCAGACTGTGATTAATTTATAATCAAACACTTTTATTTGACATCTATGGTCAGTTAAAACATAGTAATTTGTTACTTATAAAGACAATTATCGTCTACATGTGTTCGACTAATGTGTTTGTCTTTGAAAATGTTGTCACGGATGAGCAGTTTATGTGTTATAAGAATTCACATATATATATACAAAATTATTTGCAGTCCTGAAATTAAAATTCTAGTTTTTAAATAAAGCATGTCATAAAGTATATATTGTATATATGATATTATTATTATTTATACATTACTTTTCAAGAAACAACTGTATCAATCAATAACATTATTTTGTGATCACTGTCTTTCATATGCAAGGAACATTGTTTTTAAATTTTCATTTCATAGGTTAGATATGCTTTCTGTCTACTTTTATATGTAAATAGTATGAATAGAACTGTAGATCTTATTATTATAATTGAACACTTGCATGTTAAACTTTTTTGACATTAATTTTTACAATAAAAGTTCTGTTTAATAAATAATGTATAACCTCACAGATTTTATACGTACATATTATTATTGAGAAAACTATGTAGATCTGTGCGGATTTATCGAGTTTTGTACACTCTAGTACTATCTAGTTTGCCTATAAAGGCCGTTATAGCGAATGTGGGCGCCACGATAAGATTTCTACCAGGGTTATGATCAAAAATTGCATTACGGATTTCAAAATATTGTAAATAGAAAAATCGTTATAAAACAAAAACGAATCGATGAATCATTTTCTTTCTGATTTCGTGTGTTCATCAAGAAACAGTTAAACATTCATCAAATTATTATAATTAGTAAAACATTTAAGTTTTTGAAAAGTTAATATATTATAAGAAAAAGTAAGGATTATAAAAACCGTTAAAAAACAAAAACAATTTAACGAAATAAAAAAAGTGTTTTAAATTTTGAATCTTTAACAAAAAACAAAGAAAATGAGCTTTGAGTAGACAAAAATTACCACTTAATACTCAAGAAATAAGTAACCAAATTAGAAAAAAATCATTTCATAAAAGAAAAAATATGTATGAGCGATTCGTAAAAAACTCGTAATATCCAAGAAATAAGCAATAAAAAAATTAAAAAAGTATAACCTTAAATATTGTGAAAAGAGATCGTGGAAACCTTTTCCATCTTAATTTATTTATAAGATTTTCCATCATCTGTTTCTAAAATATCGCCGTTTAAAGAAAATGACGTTTTCGTACATAACAAAAGAAGGAAAATAGTGTATAAAAAATTTCGTGTCGGGGAAGATAGATATTTTTATTCTCTTTCAAGTGCATTTACACCGAAGCGATCATATTATTTCTACATAATAAATTAATTTACCTAATTGATTTCAGAATAATGTAAAATAGAAAATTCGTTGTAAAATAAAAACACACACACTTATACTCATACACACATCCATACAGACACTTTCTAAAAATAGTGTATTTTGATTGCAAATGTTTCAAAACATGTTTCTAACATGTTTTTAAGAATACATTATTTTACTATTACAAAGCTTCCTCCAGGAGGAAGCAATACTAAAACTTGATAACTTTAAAGCTACTGCATTAGCACGACTATCATCGGCGGAATTATAAGAATAAAGGTATATTAAAAAGTTTTATGGCGCACTGAAGCAAGTCGTGGACATTTATTTTCACTATAGGGATGTCAGTTTTTCATTATAATGAAAGAGCAGCCAAGTTTTTCCTCATAAGAACACATGAACTCCTCCAACTTTTTATCATGGACAAATACAACGGAATCCTTTTATATCGAAGATCGCCTTGGTTTCCGATCCAAGGCGTTGCCGGCCGCAGCATCAAATCATCCCGAACGTGATCATCGAGTTGAGAGGAGAGGGGAATCCCAGCGGGTGCGAGAGATAATCAAGAAAACCAGTCGGTATGAGTATGTGTGTGTGGCAGGTCCGCCCAAGACGGCGATGGAATGCCGCACGGTAGCCCGTATTTCTGCATTCCGCGGGCTCTCGATGCGCGTTTTATAAGGAAGAGCGGCTGCGGCGGCGCGAGATTTCACCGCGCGCACCAGCTATACTCTAATCTTATAATAATCAATATAGGACTGGAGCAGCTGCAGTGTCGGTGTCGTCACGAGATTCGAACGCTGGGCGGTCGAATGCTCCTCGAATTATGTGACAGGTTTATAATGAGAAAAGCAAATCGTTTCGGAATGCAATGTTTACTGTGCGCACAAGTTGTACTTGTTGATTTTCTCGTCTAGAAATTAATATTCTGTGTTTTAGTTAAATAATTGCGATTATCTTTTATGACTAATTATATATACGTTATAAACCGTAATATAATAAGTTTGATATAATCAAAGTAGTTCTGAAGGATAATTTATTAATCTTAATGGTCTAAAAATTAGAAAATTATTAAACCGCCTTCTTATTAAGAAAAATGTACATTTTTTCTTCAATAAAATTATTAGTTATGACCCATGTTGTTCATTCGACGTCCTTAAATTAACAAATACTAATATGTTTATGAAACCCTCTTTCGAGAGAAATACTGGGTGAATACTTGGCGACCTCTACTGCAGACGGAAAAGAGAAACTTACATTTAAATTCTTTAAATTTTTTGGTGTGGATTTCCACTCTTTTGGAGTGAATTCTCACTCCAAGCGATCATGAAAACACCGTCACTTACTTTGGAGTGAATATTCATTTTTAGAAAGAGTGAATAATTCACTATTTTGTAAAAGTAACTTTTTCACGCTATTTAGAGTGAAAGAATACACGTAATGAAAAAATAATTATTCACGTTGTTTCACGTTATAGAAATATTTTGATGAATGGATACAGTTTACTGGAAAGGCTGCAATTGAGAAATAGATTAAAAAAATTTCAGACAAATTGTTGGTTGGATTTGAACCCTGATCCTTTAGGTTCTGGGGCTGCCACTTTAGCGCTAGATCACCTTTGCATCTGACTTCGTATTCACTGATTTCTTCTATGTATTCGAATTCGTTGATGAACTTTTATTTAATACTAAAATCAGTTTAAACCGTAATAACTTCGGGCTAATAAATTAGTTATTTTTAATAACATGATATAACAATTATGTTATATATGAAATTTAGTATTATTATGGTAATTTTAATATTTGGCCGAAGGGTCTTAAAATTAAATACACACAGACACTCACTCATCTAAATTATATATACTCTCACGCATGCCAATAAATGTATATATATTACAGGTAAACAAATATAATATATTAGGGCGTGATGAGTTTTAAACTTACACAGCGATGGCGGGTGCCTTATGTTACGGGGGATAGAAATCGATAGGCGCACTTCCTGGACCTTAAAAGAAAAGAGTCCAGTGATGATGCGCGACACTGGAACTGAGAGCTTCCTTGCATCATACCTACTGGAAGTTCTGCACTGGTTCTTGGCGAACATATCTGCGAGACAGGCGGGTTATCCCATCCTAACAATCCTATAAAGAAGTAGTCCCTGAAAATACTTTCTTCGCAGGGCTATGCTCAATCAGCTCAGCTTCAATGTGTAGGGTGTGATGTGCTCGTCCCTCTTAACGCCACATATACATCTCACACATGAGGTATATTAAAGAGCAGTAGTCAAGATGAGGAACAGCCAGAGTACTTGCGACTTGTTTGTGCAATGTCTCGGCGGTGCATGCCCGAAAAAAATCTAAGACCATATAGCGTGCGGTTAATACGCTTAGAAACTTGATCAATGTGTGGCTTCCATGTTAATTTTGAGTCCACGATAACACCGAGATTTGCAACAGTGTCAGGAAAGGGTACGTGCACGCCAGCCTCTAACTCAATTCGTGATAGGTTGAGGTATTTAAGCGAGTTAATATTATAAATAGTTCCAATAATTATTGCCTTCGTTTTATTAATGTTGAGGTGAAGGCCAGCGGCAGCAACCCATTCTGCCACTGGGCGCGCCACTTCTGTCAAACATTTGATGCCCTCAGTCAGAGCGTCCTTTGTCATTTGGTGGTAAATTTGAAGATCGTCTGCGTAAAGTAAGTGTATTAATAGTGTTAGAGTCAAGGACATTCGCAAGATCATTAATGCATAGGCTGAAAAGCAGAGACTCCAAGACCCTTTGAACTCCAAGATTGGTGGTGAGTCAATTAGACTGTCCATTATCTTTAGTTACAACTTTTTGTGCCCTACCGAAAATATATGTTTTGATCCACAGGGCAACAGTCTTAGTGAAACCCATGCTAATCAGCCTACGAAGCAACCGAGATGGAGAGATGATAACAAAAGCTTTACTGAAGCCAAACACATAGATGGATAGTTAAGAGCTTTTTCTTGGAGTTGATACCAGCTCTGATGTTCTCAATCAATTTCAGTAGAGCGGTCTGAGTGCTGTGATATTGCCTCAAACCCGTTTGATGAGGGTCAAGAATATTTTTATGGTGAGGAAGTCAGTGATTTGAATATGGACAATCTTCTTCAGAACTTTGGATAGAAAATTATGAAACTGTAGATGGCACGACGTCTTTTTTACCGGAACTGACTGTTCCCCCTTCCAAGGTTCTGGAATAAAACCTCTACTGAGAGAAGAGTTGTAGATCTTAACAAACTGATGACCAATCCTCGTAAGAGCTTTAGCTATCAAACTTTATAGAATACCATTCTCTCCCGTTGCCTGCGAGGAGAAATGAGAGCGAGAACCACGTCAGAGAAGATAACCTCCTTAAAAGAGAAACCCTCCTCCCCCGCCGAGGAAACAATATCGTTCAACTTTTGTTCGTACTCGCTGGGAGAGACTGAGCCCCACGCAAAGTGAGAATTGAGCTCGTCCGGAGAAAAACCATGCAACTCCATGTGTGCGTGTGTTACTAATGTGGCATATCACCATTCGTTAAATAATCGTATATATTTCCCAAACTTTGCAGATAATGTTGCTATCATTAACCGGTGTATGATTGAAATTTTCAACAAAATTGGTCAATTAAACATTTTTTTATAGCAATTTTTGGAAATTTAAAAAAAAAAAAATTTTCAAAGTAAGAATGATTTATAGGAACAGAATTTGTTGTATTTTAGGACTGGAAACGATTTTATATGACTCGTTTTTATTTGTTATACTGTGTAATATAATTTATTTTTTCAACATCTATAACTCTAAAACTGTACGATAAAAGTCTGTAAAACTTTTAATGAATATTAGTTTCATATACACGTATATCCCTGCAAATTTTTAAGTCAAGACTGTTGTTTTCCTAAGAGAAAAAAATAAAATGTCTAAATAATGCACTTGAATAATACTTGATGATGAGCCTTGAACATTTCAGAGGATATTTGTTACGTGTCAGGGTTATTGGCTGAATATTTTTGAGCCTATTTGGATCAGAATCTTCTGAGATATTAGAGATTATTCGATTTAAACAATACTTTTTCACCCTGTATATCTCAACATCTTTAAGCTTTATCGTTGTGCTTTTTCTTGTAGATATTAAGCATTACTACATATGAGATTTACTATTCTACACATATAGTATACAAAATTACAGTTTTTACACTATTTGGATGATGGAATTTGTAAAGTATTATATGTTAGATACTAGTAAAATTTTAAATGAGTGATTTTCAAAAATGTTGCGATTTTGTGTCTTATGCAGTTTTACAATGAAATAAAATAAACAATAATTCAATCTCTTATAGGTGTATATTTGATTTGATTTTATACATAGAAATTGATTACAATATCAATGACACCTGGCTAAGCAAAGACACCCTACTATACGATAATACAGTGCGTCTCATAACTATAGAAACACCAAAAATTTTTACATTTAAATCTGTGTATTATACCTTTTCTTAAAAAACCTGTAACTTTCGAAGCAAAAAACCAAGGATAATTTTAAAAATAGCAAATAAAAGGCAATTTTATTCTCTTTAAGACGTTACCAAAATATTGTGTCTACATTAACTTATGAAAAATTCACGGACGGTTTAAACAAAACTTGAATACTAGATAAAAAATTTACATTGATTTAAATGGGTCTAAAAATTTAAAGTGTTTCTATAGTTATGAAACAACGATAACTTCTTTAATGTTGATGCGAAAGAAATATTCTAGTAATGTTTTAAAGAGAATATATTTTCCATTCGTTGGCTTTTTGCAAAATTATCCTCGGATTTTTGCTTCCAAAGTTACAGGTTCTTTAAAAAAAGGTATAATATACACATTTAAACGTGAAAATTTGTGGTGTTTCTATAGTTATGAGACGCACTGTATGTTTATTGAAAAATATTCATTTCTTAGTAGTGCAAAAATCACTAGATGAAATTAGTTAGACATGAAAATAACTTTTTATTTGAGTGAGTATTGTATTTCGTGAATTGAAAGCAACAACGGCGGAATATGTATTTCACCCATGATGAGCGGTACCTTGTAGCTCATCCTATAAAAATACTTTAAAATATTTATATAATTAAACATGCATGCAGAAGAATTAATTTTGTATATATAAACTACTGCGACTTTATTTTATGCATTTTGGTAAACCTATTATAACTAGAAAACATGTATCCTATATCACGCTTGCAATATTATAATCTTCAAAATAAAGAAATAGGTTAGTTTTTCATCGATGTCCATAGGGATAGTATTCACTCTAAAATAGAGTGAGATTCCATTATATTTAAGAGTGAAACATTTCTACTCGAAGAATGGGTGAAATAAATTACTCTAATTAGAGTGATTTATTTCACTCGTTCTTCGAGTGGAATTTCACATCGAATGAGTGAAATTTCACTCTAACGGGTTTAGCGTGTATGTATAGTATACAGGTCTAAATTCATATCTATTTGTACGTATATGTAGTTAAAATGCTTGATTTGTAAGACTATCGGAATAATCGTGTAACTCAATAAATCAGAAAAATATATAATAAAATATAATATGAGAGTGTGTCAGAGTATGAAGAGAAACATTAATGATTTGTATCTTACATGTGCACATACTGACCATGCTACCATGCACCACATTATTCATGCATCCTATTAACCACATACTGTGTTTCCCACGTACTTCACTAGTCACGCAGCTCTACTAACAAAATGAGGTTTTCTCTCAAATAAAAAGTAAAATAAAGTTACGTAATTGAATAACAACTTATCTATATATATAGAATTATTTGATTATTTATTTAAAGCGTTTGTAATATTTACAGGTTTGGGGAATGCTAATTACATATGTCTTTTTTAATAGATTCACAGATAATATAATTTTGTATTAAAAATACTTTAGATAATAAATAAAGTGAGAAAATGTGACAAAATTTCAGGTTATTTTTCATATCATTTTGCAATTGTGTGTGCGCGTGTTTGCGTGTGTGCGTGTATAAGAATCATTATAAGAATTTATGTCTGTCTTTTATATATCTTTTATACAAATTGCCGAAAAAAATTATTTTTGATATTATAAAACAGCTATTTTTTGAAAATCCTTTAAATACAGCATTGTTTTTATTAAAAATAGCTTAAGAATAGTTTTAAAAGACATAAATCGAAAGGAAATCACTCGCACTTTAAAACTTTATGAAATTCTATATTCAACATTTTTAAAAAGTGATTGTTTTATCAGAAAACGTCCCGAATATTATCTATTTAGCTCCAAAATCTGATCAGTTCTAAGTTCAAACGTGCCTCATATGTTTGCCAAATTTGAGCGCGTAAAAAGCTTCCCTGTAAGAGTTATAGTGGACACAAATTTTGGTTTCACACATACATATGTACATACATACAAAACTACAGATTGAAAGGTTTATATTCGTTCTCTGATTGGTAGTTCGGTTAAGGGCGAAATTCAAAACTAATATAAAAATGTTTCGACTGGTATTGAATAATATGTCCAGTTGTGTTAAGTCGCCGTTGGCGTTGTACAAAGGGTTCTTTCCGAGGTTTTAAGGGTGTATATGTTATAGCGATATTCACGTGTACCAGGTCACCGAGGATGGTGTCTTAGGAGTCCTCTCCGAGACCTTTTGAATAAATATGATATGTGTGATGTCCATGGGTGTGGGGCCGCCGATGATGGTGTCTGAGAGGTTTTCTCCAAGGCTTTTTGTATAAATAATGATATGCGTGATGCCCAGGTGTGTAGGGTCGCCGATGATAGTGTCTCAGAGGTCCTCTGCGAGGCTTTTTGCATAAATATATGTGATGTTCAGGAGTCTAGGGTCGCCAATGATGTTGGCTGAAAGGTCCTCACAAAGGATTTTGCATGAATATGATATGTGTGATATCCAGGTGTGTTGGGTCGCCGTTAATGGTGTAAGAGAAGTCTTCTCCATCATAACTTTTTGCATACATATCTTATGCCGAGGTGTGCAGGATCGCCGATGATCTATGAAGTTAGTTCTTTCCTAGGCTTTATAAATAATTATTTTGTAGCGATATCCAGATTTGTAATAATACTGACGATGGTATCCAAAAGAGTATCAAAGAGCTTTCTGAGGATTTTTGAACAAATGAGAAACATGTGATGTTCAAGTGTGTGCAGTCACTGATGGTGGAGTCTCAAAGGTCATCTCAGAGTAGTTCTGCATAAATAGGTGACTTGCATGAAATTATTAGATTTTGAACACCTCTCTGGCGCCATACTTCTTTATCTACATAAATGTGTATGCATCTATCGGTACAAATTATAGGTTTGATGAACATAAGTGTACGAACATATACATACAGGCATATTTGATAACTCCGTACTGATAGTCTTTTCAGATGACATATTATAAGTTAGAGCTATACACTACAAGATTAAGTTAAATATTTAATAACTCTGTTAACAGCATGTTATCTCCTGTATATAAGCATAGGAGATAACATGTTGTTCTGCCAAAGTGATGAGATGGTCTCATCTACATTTTTAAATTATTAATACTATAACATAAAGCATTAAATAATTAAGAAATTGACATATAATGTATTCCTAACCTATTTTCCATTATAAAAATAAATTAATCCTCGTTTCTATATCATGTCTGTTCCCTTATTAACCACTTATTAATTAATATAACTATTTATTAATTTATTAGTATTTTTTAATAAGCAGCAACTGTTAACTTTTGAGGTGGTACAATTGATATTTCTAACATCAAAATGTGAACTTTTTTGATGTATACAATAAAAATGTATTTGAAAATGTCATTCTTATAGATAGCATAAATGTATTTTTTGTTAACTTGTAAAAAGATTTTGTTCGATCTATTGTTGAATTAATAAAACCAAATACCATGCGTAAAATGAAAAGATAAACCGCGTGGATCGCAGTCGAAATCGCTAGTTTGGGATAAAAAACAATAAAAAAAGTGTTAGTCCTCTTATTGCATCTGCGCCTTTAACTCATTATTTTGATTCTCTTACATTAATTAAAAGAATAATTATGATACACATTATAAATGTAGTAGATCAAATTTATATTGATGTATAATCTACTGGTAGTATAAATAATTTTTCTGCTCTATGGAAGAATCTCATAACTTTTAACGACAAAATAACACATTCGCGGTTAGTTATTTATTACATTACAAAATTTGAAAGAAATCCTATAATTTGTTTTGAAGTACAAGGTGTAATGTATAACCCACCATTATAACGAGCTAATATGTAACCAAACATAACGAAGTTGGATCAAATGACATTAATAACATATAATTTACACCTTAAACGTCTTGAAAGCCATCGCCGCAACAAAGTTACGCCATTTAAAACATAAAAACTTTCTTCCACCCGTGTACAAAACATCTCTCTCGTTACAACCTCCGCAAAAAGACGCATTTTTTTCGAAATTTCCGGCGCGCACGTCGACTGCGGCGCCGCATAAACAAGCCGCGAGAGAGCCCCCGAGACGAAAAAAAAGAAGAACCATCGACACCCAAAAAGAAAAAAAAACCAATCCCCTTTCGAAAAAAAAAAATAATTCGAAATCCTGTCACAGCGACGAGACAACCGCAGCATCGGCAACAGTAGCCCGGCGCTGGGTATTCGAGATCTCGAGAAAGGATGGCTTTGACGCAAGTCAGTCTTCGTGCACTTTGTATTTCTATATATCGACGTAAATACAAGTGCGTGTGTATACGTGGACATGTGGGTATAAATGTGTTATATATATATAGAGATCTCCGGTCGCTGGCGCCGGAACGGCGGCTCTCGGCTGGCGCCTGTCGTGTCTGTCTCGCAAGAGAGTAATTAAGAAAAAAAGAGGTGATGCGTGGTATGAGAGGAAATAAATAAATAACGAAAACGAGAACGCGCGCGCTCCTCCTTGTGGTGTTGGTGGATAGAAGAGGTTTGCGATGGAGCGGAATAGACAAAGATATCGTAATGAGGAAATACGTCCGTATGAAATGTATTAGGCTTATCAAGATATGAGTTGCAGGTAAAATCAAAATTTTCCTCTCCGATAGCTAGTCCTGATAATACATAACCAAAGAAATTTCTTTTTATATGTAAATATATATATATATATATATAAGTATCACAAAATGATTTGGTTAGGAAATTAATTGGAACTTAATTTAGAGGTAAATCTTGATATTGCGTACAATTTATGAGTTTACAAGACAATTTATAGTTCCAGACCACTGCAGACATTTTTTGGGTTTTGAAGCGAACGTAGGTCAGCATTAGAAAGATTTATTGAGAGTTTCACTTCAAATAATATATATTTGTTGTTAATGTGTTACGTAATAAATATAATATTACATGAACGAATGTAAAATTCATATTATATAATATATACTAGGGGAGCGTTCATGAGTACTTGCGAGGCAATTTTCACCTTTTACCTTACTTATTTAATTAACAAAACATCATTAAAATGTTGTAAGATATCTGAATATTCGAAGAAAGGGATGAAGATTTTCGATGGAGTTAACTTGCTATAGAGAACTCACACTCTGTTCTAACACATATATAGTAATTTTAATCATGATATACATGTATAGAGTGACTGAATTTGGAACGTATACAGTTTGTAATGGATTATATGAGAGGAAAGAAAGAGAGAGAAAGAAAAGAGAGCGAGAAACATTTGAAGGAAAGTGAAGAAGTGGGAGAAATTGGCAAGAGTGGATTTATTGCCGAAACTCGCTCTCGATCGCTAGACACCAAAGTGTGGTCAATTAGCCATGTATCTCTCTCGCGGCGCGAGCCGTTGGTTCGCTCGCAATCATCCATAATATATTCACTTATATCAGCGCAGATGCTGAACATTATTTTTGTCTCGTAGAACCTCTAAAATCCAAGTGTCGGATTCATTCTAACGCAGCTCCGCTGCTTACATCACCCTAAATATTGAGTATTCAATCATCGACATTATCAACTATTCATCGTCGAAAGAAGAAAAGAATAAATAATAATTGTGTGCATAGTATGTGTGAATTGGCGTTAGTATATTTATTTGTAAAATATCTGTATGACGGCCTATTTGAGATATTAATTAATACATTAATTCTTTTTTTCCGTTATATAAATACAGTAACGATTGTATAGTGTGTTTAATATACTGCGCTCTTATTCCAACTCTTGTATTTTGTATAATATCCCAATAACCCAATAGCTTTATAACTGAAAATCTCAAGTTAGATTCTTGTGTTCGGGTGAGGGTGAAATAATGTAAATAAGGTAAAGTTGGACAACAGGGCGATGGATATGATTCCAATGCATAAGCTAACTGAATACTAATTATTTTATATGTAATATGATTTAAAGTAAATAGATCCTTGGATTATTGGGCGACGGCGAAATAACGTAAATAAGGTAAAATTTAGAGGGCATGGTAAGAGACACTGAGGATGGCCTGAGGTGGATCGTCTGGATTCTTGAAATAATGGCAGTAATGACGATTCACGAAGGCGACGATATATCTTTGTTAGATAAAGAGATAAATACATGTTTGGAAATTTTCTATTAATATCTTCATAAGGCTTTAAAATGTTTGTACATTTTTAATGACTACAGATTCATAGAAATATAAGTGATAAATTAGCTAGAAATAGGCTAATTTACCTAATTTTTAGCTAATTTGAAAAATAACCTGATGAACATTTTTATACGATTATTAGTGGTTATATGACTAGATATTCACAGAAATCTAAGCGATAAATTAGCTAGAAATTAGCTAATTTCTAGCTGATTTCTAGCTAATTTTTAGCTAATATATTTACCTAAGACTTAATAAGCTTACCAGCTGAACTGGCTAATTTTCTACCAAGTTGTAGTAGTAACTTAACTTTTATCTTTATTTTTACAAATATTAAAATGTTATAGAAGAATGCAGTATTTAAAAAAACTTTTTTGCTGTTGGACCAAAGAGTATTATTTTAATAAGTGTACTGTTCTAATTATTTATATGTAAAAAATACGTTTTAGTGACATAATTCAATAAAAGTCTCGAATATAGCCCGGCATATACTCTGGCATCGTCCGACTAATCAGACTTTTGCAAGACTTTCGGAACTAGACTTTTGCCAGACTTGTCCCAAGCTATTTTTTTTACACGGGTATTTATCAAATATTTAGAAAAGCATATAGTCTTATAAAGAAATAATAAAAAGAAAAATGAAATAAAATTACAAGAAAATGAAAAGCACTATATGAACTGCAGCAGATAAGTCCAAAGGCAAACAAAAAGCCAAACCATCGTAAACGGCGTTTATGTAAATAAAAATAAATTGCAAGATTAACGACGAGAGCAAAAAAACGAAAGTGCGCACGCGAGAAGGACAGAGAGGAAGAAAGGAGAAGAAAGGAGGCGCCTGACTGTCGGCGCTCGATCGGTGAACCGCATTTCACCTGGTCGTCGTTGTCGTCGGGGTATTAAATAATTATTATTTCGAAAGGGAGAGTGTCAGGAAGAAGCGGAGAAAGAAAGAAAGAGAAAGAAAGAGAGAGAGATGTATAGCGACTCGCGCGATTCTGGCCCAGATTCGGCGTCCTTCCCCCCGGCAATGCTGCGCCACTTCCACACTCACACACGCATTATACGATACGCGAGAGGTAGAAACCCAAATGCTTGGCTTGTAACGCCTTTGCTGTACATATACATGTCTTCGTTTCACCTGCTCTCGTGAGCTTTCTTTTCTTTCGCTTTTATTATTTCTTTTTTTTTAGTATACGGTGCGTTGGGAAGTCCAGGGGCAAGTGCGGATATACGTCTTTTTTTTAATAATAAGCGCATTAAGCGGTCTGATTATATCGAATAATAATATTGCACGAGTCGATTAACGGTAGCATATGCAATGACGATAATGATTATGGCGTAATCGTAAATATCAAAAGTAATTGTACGTGCGGATAGGTGTGCGATGATTGATACTGACTTACTTAGTACAACAAAGCAAAACTTGAATATTCCTGAAAATAGGATTTATTTGTAAGGAAGTGATTCATTTAATGATAAGGTGTAAGATATAATAAGTAAAATTTCTATTAAATTAATCATTATTTTGAATTTCTTGTATTTTTTTAGTGCAGTCGTTATATATAGTTCCAAGTGTTAAATATTAGATTAGCATTTTAGCTAATCGATCGGTGTTATATATCTCAATATTTTTCTCGTACAAGTTTTAGTGTACTTTCCCTTTAATGCGTTAAATGAGGTTAATATAAAATTTATTTCTTTAAAGAACTTTCGAAATTTGAATACGTCCTTGACTTTTTCATCTCCTAAAGCCTTACATAATTAATGCAAGTCACGTAGTAAACTTACATTATTTATTGATTGCTACTATGTACATATAAATTAAAAAACCGCAAATTTTTGCAGCCTTGTTACATTGATATTATTATATATTTCAAATTAATCGACGTTTGAAGATTTTTTTATCAAATACATTTAAATGCCATAATAACGTTAGAAACAAACTATTACAAAATTTTCTGTAAAAACAAAAAAGGTTAGTTTTCTTTTCGTATTGATTAAATAAAAATGGTTAGGCTATATTTCAGTTTTATCATTACTTAATCTCGCATTAATCGCTCAATTGAAGCCCGTAATCCTGCCGCAGTCTGCGCGCGCTATTAGACTCTTGTATTATCGTTTCTTCGTTGCGGCAGCTCGGCTCGGGCGCGAGAGCCTCGAAGAAAGTCGCCCAAACGAAACGAAGGGGAAAGTGAATAGGGTATAAGGCTCGTCTGTCCTATTCTATACTTGAATGCCGATCGTACCTGATGACGTGAACAAGTGATTTCCACTCGCAACTTTCCTAGTAAGCACATACGCACTCACACGTGTTAGTTTTTCTGCGGCACGTATACTTCAATGTAAAAGATGAAAAAGAAAAAAATATATATATGAGATCAAGAGCGTGAAATACTTATGAAATTTTTTTCGATTCAATTTTATGTGCCTGATGTTTTTTTTTATAATACAGTTATCGGAGAGAGTGTAATAATCATCCTAGATACTCGATTAATTCTTAATTTATATTTTCGATAAGGGTATAGTGCATTGAGAATGGATTTTTTTTCATGATTTTATTGTGAATGAATTGAGGAAGTGAGATTAGTTTCGATTTATGAATTTAAAATTTTCAGATACTATAATTTAAGCAAATATATTCGTATTAAATTTGATGCTAGAGTTATTATAGAAAATTGCTCCAAAAAATTGCACAATCAAAATATAAATCTATGTAAATTATTGCAAACATTTTTTAATTTATAATACTGAACTGCAGTTTTTACAATCGTAACATTTTAAAATGTTTTAAAAGTATCGGCCTGGTCTCATTTTATTTTTTGCAAGAAAGTCTTTCTTTCTAAAATTTATGGTAGAGAAATTTCGTAATGCGAATAAAATACTTTCTATAATACTTCATTGAAAGCGCAAGCGATAAAATGTATGAATATTTTGCCTTACTTCCTGTTGTACATACGTCAATGCACCTATAGAATTTATACTGAATTGTTTTCTATTTATTTTCTATTTAAAGTCTTGTCTAGTGATACTTAAGAAACTACTGCCAATTTATTGGCACTTAGCTTCCTTAACTTAATTAATCGTTCCAATATGAAATTATATGTTCTAATAAATTAATAGTTATTTTTGTATTAGTCAGCTAATATAATAAAATTAATAATCATTTAATATCGCATAAACCATTATAGTATAAATTTGAAACTTCATCATTCAAAAGTTTATGATATAATTTGATACGAAAAGTCTTATATTGTGTAATTCAATGATTTTATAAATAATAGTATTTATTTTTAACAAAAAGTATAAATATTAGCAACATTGTTTTAATTATATAGTTATATATAATAAAATTGAATTTGTATTTGATACAAATGTAAATTTTCAACAGTAACTTCAATTTAAACTTTTTTTGTATAAGAAAGCTTTATTGTATTCTAAATTTTATAAAATAATTAATAAATTCACGTGCGCAATATATATATATATATATATATATATATATATATATATATATATATATATATATATATATATATAAGTAATACTAATTATACAACTACAGTCGCGTGCGAATTTTCACATTTCCCAGAAAGCTGTAACGATCTCCGCGCACATTTAAATTCCTAACGGAAATAGAAAACCCATGTAATTTTGTCCTCTAGCCCGTGGAAAAAACATCTCACTACGGCAAAACCACGGAAAGCGTACAGTACACGCACAAAACTACACACATACACACGTACACTCACACAGTACGCGATAGGAAAGGATTTCTAGCGGAGCAGCTCTTTATAACGGTATTTCGTGACAGTCGCCAGCCGCGGAGCTCCTATACCTAGATATACAACGCTCCGTCCTTTTTCCGCACTTGCTCGTTCTCTCGCTATATATATATATATATATATATATATATATATATATATATATATATATCTGCACGCAGAGAGTCCGCATGTAACACCGTTGCACGGTGCACCGTTGATGTCGTGTCGGCCGCGCTGGCGCGACTAATTATACGGGAAGTGTACAAGTACACGCGCACTGCACACGCAAACACACATGTTTATATACGTATACACGCTCCTTCTCGGCTGGGATTCGCCGCGGAAATGCGTTTTCCGAGTGCTCGCGCGCACATGGCCGATTCCGCGCCCTCGGGCGATCTTTTCCACGTCGTATTAAGACGCCTTAATTGCACGGCCCGTAATGTAGAGGCGAGCTCCGCGATGGTGTATACAAGTAGTGCAGTGTGTGCGCATGGGTCTTCTTTTTTTTGTATAGCGCGGCGTTCGGATTTTCTATACTGCATCGTTTCCTTGAAAAGGAGATAGGTGCATGGCTTCGACGTTGTTGCGTTGGATTTTTTTTTATATTTGTTTTCATAATGTTTCGTGTTGTTTATCATAGTTAATAGATCTGTAAGTATGTACTGCGCTATTTACATGATAATATAAGTTATTATAATAATGAAAATTTATGAGATTGATGCATGATATTCGTAATAGATAATAGTTGATTTTAATATAATAATATAGCTGTTTAATTTTATACAAAATAATTTATATTTAAAAATTGTTAAATATACTCGGAAACTACTCATTTTAAATGTGAAACCTAGACTTCCACTTACGTGACCTCTTATCAAGATTTATTAATCTTTTATAACATCGAAAAGAGTATACCTAATATTTCCTGTATAAAAAAATTAAATCTGTTTTAAAATATATAGATATTATTAAAATGCATAAATAATTTCAATATTCATCACGTTGCATCGTATAAGCCCACTGACATTCAATTAAAATTCAGAATGTTTGCATCTACCTAGTCAGCAAAAAAACCATTTAGCTTATGTATTCATCGACAAAATGACTAATCTACCTCAGCTGCTCATAAATCTTATAAAAAGTCCCAACAACCTCGTCCTGGCGAGCAAGAAAATTCGCCAAACGAACCTCACTTCCCGTATCCTGCTCTCGCCTATCAATAATTCGCGAACTCACCAGGAAGGATCTTCTCGATCTCGCGCGACAAATCATTCTTCATCTCGCCCACCGCGTATCCGAATTTATGTACAATGAAATCCTGTGCAGCCCCGAGCCTCGAGGGGAAAGAAAGGAGAAAAATAAAAAGCAAAAATCGTTAAAACGAGTAAACGACCGATCGTTTCAGGGTCTCGATCATACCGAAGGCCGTCGTTGGCGCTGCTGCCTCGTAACAACCTAATAGCAAGCACAAGCGGCGCGCTCGGAGAGCCCATTATAAATCGCGAGCGACCGAGAAAGGCCTATAATAACGAAGGCCTTTTTTCGAGCAAAAAGAGGTGCGATCGCTAGAGGGAGAAAGAGAAAGAAAAAAGAATATTACACGAACAGCCGAGTCACCGTCGTGATTCAATTTCGTCTCCCCGCGCGCTGTATATGCATGTGAGGAAAGATTGTATATATGTGGAGAAAGAGATGGAAAGCGCGAGCGAGAGCACAAAAAGAGAGTAAAAATTCGCTCCACATCACTATATATACCAGCGTGGAAGGAGAAATGGGCCCCTTACGAGAGAGGCGCCGGTCGCTCTCGGTTCTTTATTTACGGTGACGTAATCGCGCTTGTGCGTACTCGGGCCCCCTTTCTCTCTCTCTCTTTCTCTCTTTGAATCATTTTTTTTTCGTATATAGAAGAGAGCGCAAAAAGAGAGGAGAGGCGAGAGAATGTGCGCTCGCGGTTGCGCAATCGGTTTTGGGAGCAGTATAATATAATGTATGTATATCCAGCGGCAGATTTCCCGAGCGCCAAAATTTCACCGACGGTGTGCGCGTATAACGGCCAGGGCGGAAGAGACCAACGTACGTCCTTGGCATGGCTTGCCTAAGGCCGCCGTCGGCTCGCGGACTATACCGCGGAGCGAGCTGCGGAGCGTAAGGGGGAAACGATGTGTATATACAGATATACAGTGACGCGTCGTTCGCGAGAAAGCATTGACCTTATGGCTGACTGTATAGGAGCGATGGAGTAGATTTTTTGGAAATCCTCGAGACTGACTGGGGGAGTCTGCTGTGAGTTCGTAACTGCGTGGTGATGCTAGATTTATAAGTCTTAATGAGATTCACGGGTCGCGACTGCTGCGAGCGGAAATATTTCTTATGTAGGTATGCGGCGCTGAACTCGATGCGGAGTTACAGATTTTTATCGGGATTTTTGATTATATAAAATTTTGCTTTGAATCGGATTTTTTAGATACACGTTGTAGTAAAATATTGTCCTTATGTATTTTTTTAATCCATGGCCGAGCCGTATGATTATGAACACTAAAATCTGAAAATTTCAAACGTTAGCAGAATGTAAGTTACTCACCGCAACTTTTATTTTTAATCCTTATAGAGAGGTTCGTATAAGAAATAAACAAGTAAAATAAAGTATATCGCACCCCCAGATTAAAACTATGACACCTTAATAATTTTTCAGTTGACTTTTATACACAAACGAAATAGCTCATATGAACACGAAAGGTCTTTATACATTTTGGAAATTGTTTAAGAAAGGTTAAGAAACTATAATACAGTAAATAAAATTCAAGTAAAAAGTTTTATTTCATGAAAAAGGAGGCCTATGGATGACCACGAATACTGATGCCGGTTGCAGGTTAAAACGTTAATAGGGATCCTATACAACTGATATGAACATATGTGATTCGTAAATCTCAAGTATTTAAAGAATAATTTTATTCTGTATAAAGTGAAAACCCATAAAAGTAAATTTTCATAATTTTAACTACTGAATGCCTGATAAATATTGATTCTTTCACTTAATTTAACGAAATCGACACGCATTTTTAAAAGTTTCTTTTTACTTCCCCGGATTAAATTTTTCTTTAATTCTTATATTTTTACTAACTCTAAATAGGAGATTTAGTTTTGTACGTTTGTCTGCATATTCCTACTTAATACGCATTCATGGGCATCCTCCTCTTCGACACTTGTTCGGCTTTACAAAAACAATAGAATTTTCAGGTATCATAGTTTTATTCTGAGGGAGCGATATACAGGATTGTTTTCGAAAAAGAAAACATTTTTTCAATAAATCCATCTTACGTGAGACATGCTGCAGTTTCTAAGAGTTGAATGTAAAAACTAAAATTGTTAATTGAAAGAGTCAACCCGAACCTGAAAATTTCCAGAGTGGTACGATCACAACAAATACTTTATTTAACTACTAGTAGGATGTAGTAGAATTAGTAAATGTATGTTTTGTAGGTAATAAGTTAAAGTATGCTTTCGTAATTAAATTTTTGAATTTCGGTAGTTTTACACTGTACGTTTGAATCATTTTGGATTTTGAGATCTTTATTTACATAATGATGATTTCTCGTCTGCGTTTTCAAAGGTCAGATGGGTAAAGGAAACTAATATAACTGAAAGTTTTAACCTTATCCTTTTAATTGGCAAAATTTGCGAATGTAGTAAATTACATGGAGAACCCTGACAAGCATAGCTAAATTTAAATTTAAAATTGATGGTGAGTTCAAAATAAGACATATTGTAAGGTATAATAATAATTTCTTAAGTGATAATAAAATATATTAAGATGAATTTGCGCAAGATGAAATTAAAATTAAGATTTTTGATATTTCTCGCTTTATTATTATTAAACAATTATTTAAACAAAGATTTAAATAAAAGTATTGTCAATATTAATCGAAGTCACATTTATGTCCATTGCCATTATAATGGATGCACTATTTATAACTATATTTCTTGGAAATTTGTGACACGGTGTACATATAGTTATATATTTTGCAATTATTATTCCTTAAACGAAAAGAATATTTCTAAACACAGTTGTAATAGTTCCATTCATAGGTCATTATTTTATATTTATTATATTCAATGAACTTTAAATCAAATTACATATGAATCGCATATGGATCATAAAAGAACTACAAGTCAAGCTCTTATGTAATTTATTTGAACATAATTCTAGTATTTATATTTCATTTATTATTGGCCATAATTGGTCATAATTAAAAATTTTAAGTTCAAAATATGAAATTAAAAAAAAATGTTGTTAAATAACATACAGTGAAAAATAATTAATTCGACTTGTCGCGCAAAACTCGCATTTACAGCCTCGTAAAATATTTTACAAGCACTTGGTAAATTGCTTTTACGATTCTTGTTTAACTTTTACGTTTTCTCTCATTGCGCCTTGATAATGCCTTTGTTGTCCTGAAATTCTCGTTGGCTGTATAGGCGGTTTTTGCGGCCCGGTACTTTCTGAGATTTGACCTACTGTGGAGGTGGTCATGAACTTAAAAGCTTTTATGAGCTGGCATGAAAGTGCACGTGTATGAATACTTCATGTCATAAAATGCTTCAATTCTTTTATTTAACAATAGTAATATTCTATAGCTTTATGAATATTTTTTGTACAGGAAATTACTTTCACTACTGAGATTTTTTCTCGCGCCAGGTGAAACTTTCTTTGTCAATTTATATTATTTTGAGAAATTAGTTTTGATTTTATTGTTTATTTTGAACATAAACGAGATTTATACTTCTATTTATAAATAGGTAGTTTTGTTGAAAATGTGTACAAGTACCTAATTACAAAAAGTCCTGTAATTATATAATAATAAGAGAGCCAGCTTGAGTTAAATCCTGTAAAAAATCATTGTCTATTATATAGACTATATACTGAAATACGTATGCTATATGTGATTTTGCTACGATTTTGACCCGTCTAAGTGGTCTTTATAGTCCCCTGAAAATTCTTTAATCTGCAGTATTGAATTTAAGCCTTTCTAACCACTTACCACGGATTTTTTAATCAAGTGGAACATATTTCATGATTCATGTTTCAACGAGGCTTTAAACTATTCTTCAGAAGTGTACTCATGGACTTTCCTGACTATATTTATTAAAAAAAATATTTCGAATTGTTAGACACATATATTAGTAATAGTAGTATTTTTATAGTATTTTTACAGTATTATTAGTGATATATGTGTATCTAATAATTACAACAAAAAATTTTAAGCAAAGTAGTCCGAAAAGTTCATGACTACACTTCTGAGAGTAGTTTAAAGCCTCGTTGAACATGAAATATGTTAAGCATGATTTAGAAACCCGTGGTTAGAAAGGCTTAAATGCAATAATGCCAATTAGCGAACTTTCAGGGAACCACTTAGAGGGGTCGATCTCGTGGCAAAATCATACATAGCATACATATTTAAGATATAAGAACTTGAATTAACTTAGATTACGCCAAAATATTTTTCCAAGTAATATTTTTTACAGTATTTATCACAAGCTGGCCCTCTTGAAGATGTATACTTCATTTAAATTCAATTAAAGCTTGTTTGCAGATATAAATTTTGTAACTATTGATACTTTATATCATGTGTCTACTACGTCAACTGTGATATCATCATATGAGTATTTACGATGTTAACATGAATAAAGTGTTATATTAAATGACTTTGAAGCCTGCAGCTTAAGTAATCACAGATTCGATTATGCGGACATCATGATGATCATACCAACTTTCGAGAAAGTTATGAAATGTTTTTGACAAAACTTATTTTCTTAGAAGAAATTACGAACGATCAGAATGACGACATTTCTATATTTAAATTCGTATATTGATTAAACAGGCAACTTTGCAAAAATTAGAAGAATTAATTGCACACATTTACTTAATATTTTTTATATATTTTTTTTAAATAAATTTAAAAAAATGTAGTAATGTATGTGTCTTTATCTTGAATTAATATTTAAATGCTAATTGATAAGTACGCTTTAAAAAATGTATTAATTAATTTATAAGGTTTACCTTCACAAAGGAACATATTCTATTGTTATATACATGAAATTAATTTTCATTTTTTCGATCGCTTAAATACGAAATTTTATTTTTTATTCAATCTTTATGTGGTTTTTGCAGTAAAAGGTATACTATTTTATAAAACATCATAAAGATTCTCCATCAAACTAATAGCTTCAAAGAAACTCATGTATTATTCGTATTCAAATCTAAAAAATTAAACAAATAACAGAGATATAATAATAATAATAATAAGACCGTATACGTCATTCGAATAAAAAAAAATGAATACTTCATTTGCCAATACCCGCAGCAATTTTCGCTTCTCTCATCTCAAAAAAAGGAGAAGTCTCTGCAGAAAAGTGCCCGTGGAGCGGTTTACAATGAAGCAGCCCGCAGTCGCACGGTTCGGTCCGCGGTCGCTTTTTCACCTTTCGCATTTGCTGAAAGTCCCGCGATAAACGCGCGCGAATTTCGAACATGTACTTATATCTACGCGTAAGCGTGCTTTACGTACACACTCAGAGCCGTTGAACCCGGAAAATTTCTAGTCACACATATCGCCGTTTCTCTAAGACCCCGATCCGCCTATATTATTATTGGCAAAAATACACGCATAAATGGATGTGCGTACGTAGGAGAGCAAGCGAGCGCTTACTGATACCTATACGTTTCGCTCGCGCGGGTTCACGTGGTGCACTTTTGCGCTCTGTGCAGTGTGCTTTCTTTTTTTCTGTAAAGTTTCGTGAAATCTCGAGTTGATTTTCGTATTCTTTTTTATACTTACTGTCGCTCCTTTCTGGAAGTGTTAAGTTAATTGCATAAGCTTTGCGTAAGATGCTCAGTACACTGGAAATCGATTATAATTATGTAAAGCGGATAATGAAGATTCATTTTATTGAACTGATTTTATGAACTTTTACCTGCAGCTTTATACGAGCGAGCGTAATACGACTTGAGTTTATGCGCAGCTTGCGCTTGCTGTACGAACTCTTGTTCTGATTTTTTACTCTCGCATATGCAGAGTGGAATTTTGGGCAATAAAGGGAAGGATAATAAAAAAGATGTGCCGTACCTTTATTCGTGCTATATTTTTTGGCGAGAGGCTTTGTGCTCCAAATATGGCAAGGAATAATTAAGCGTAATTTGTTAGGGATCATTTAGAGACGTAAATTGTGTTTTGAAATCGTAATATGTAATCTAATAACATTCTAGAATATTTGAGAACGTTAGTAAAAATATTTAATGTTTGTAAGCTGTTGCAATATACTGCAATAGTTTCATTCAAATTCTCACCATGTACTTTTAGATTTTTTATAAAACCTTGCAAAAGTGTAGTTGCTTGAAGTTCAATTTAGTCGCAAATATATTCATACTTAATATATTAACAATTTACATGTTAAAATGTAATATTACAAGCATAACAAATATGAATTATAAGATATTTAAGTTTGTTGCTACCATTACTCACAAAATAACTTTTTTTATTGTAATCTGCACAAAATAATTAAGCAAAAATAAAATGTCTACCCTTGGTTATTTTGCTTGTCTCAGAGAAAGTAAAGAAAAATTTAGTCAAAGTTCATGAAATGACGTACAAGTAGAAGTGAAATGCTGTTAAGTAGTATGGCCTATCTGACTCATGCATGTACATACGCATTTCATGTTACGTTGTGAAACTTCAGCTAAATTTGCCTTAACTTTTTCTGCGGTTCGATTAAGTTCTCCAACTCACTAGTTAACCGTTTAATTTTCTTTTTCATTTTATAATGATATTTTATAAAATGTCTGTACAACTGATATAGTGTTATAGTACAGCTTTCGATAAGATCTCATGTTATAGAAAGTACGATAATCACAAAAAGAATATCAAAACAAACGTTATCGATGAAAAGCAAAACCTCTTTCTTCGACAGACGCTTAACCAAACGCAAATAATCTGTAGCTCAAAGAAACATTGAACAATCTCTCCCGTTAGATAACCGCGCGCTATAAAGCCACGTAAGAATTATAAAACTCAAGCCCATCCAGCGTCATAAAGTAAACACACAATCTCCGAGCGACGACGCATATATATGCAAATATCTTCCGCATTTCGGCGATGACACGGTGCAGCGCGACTTTCTTCGCGCTCGACTATATACATGGCATAAGTACGCGAGCACAACCGTGCGAGCTTCCACTCTGCAAAAAAGGCAAAACAAACGCTGTATATACTCGAGTTTGCGTAATCTCGACAATGCACGCGCTGCATTATAACAGTCAAAAAGAGAAATACATGACCCAGGGAGAACCAAACTTTATATATGTATAGTGTGTGTGTGTGTGCGCGAACTCGTGTCACGTGTTCGGCTTTCCAAAGGCGCCTGTGCGTTCGCTTGCGGCCTTTACACTGACCCAAATACCTCGATCGAATAACGGAGTGAGAGGCCCGAGGGGGAGAGAGAGCGAGAGAGTGTAATAGTGTTATAGTGAAGTCCATACCGTCGAGGTGGTGTATAATGAGCGAGGTCCGCACGGAATAAAAGCCGCCGATAAGCGCGTCCATATAAACAATGGAGGTGCGATCGTCGCCTCTCCATTGGGGTATTAGCATAATTGTTGAGCTATGTCGTGGTGTTGGTGGGGAGAGAAAAAGGATGGACGAACGAAGATGACACGGAGATGAAGAGTGAATTAATGTGCGGTTTGCTCTGATTTGCATGTAACCGCAAATATTCTTTTAAGGATGTGATGAATGTACAAAGAATTTGCGTCAAACATTTGTTTTTTCATCATAATCTGATTTTGGAAGATTTTTTGAAGGATTTTTTGTGAGCGTCTAATGTATGTAACTAAATTTTTAACTAAAGTATAGGGACGAAATTTGTTTGTTTTTCATATAAATGAATGCATAATATGTGCATTTCTACTATTTTCATTAGGGATAATAATTTATTATGTTTTTTTTTTATAATTCAGATAATCGTTTCATTGCATAATTTTTTATTATTCCAGCTTAATCTATCAATTGAAGATTAGAATAAAAGCTTTAATGCGAAGGAATTGTTTAAATTTTTAGTATAGGCAATGTCTCCAAAAAATAAAATTTACATATTTATGCGACTCGCATAATTAAACTTGTGAGTTGATTTAAGAGATGTAACTTTTTGTGTAAAGATACATGTGAAATCAAAGAAACTTATATTATATAACACATATGTTTTTGAATAATTGATAAAATAAACATAGCAAAATCATGATGTTATTTAATATCAGTGAACATAAAAATTAACGATTATTATTCTTCGTATAATAATTTCATACGCGTCTTGCCATGCTCGGCTTGTTCTACTTAATCGCGATACTCGCGATACTCCGCTTCTGTTACTTTAATTTTTCTGAGGTCCTATATTGGCTTTTTATTTCATGACTCCTTTTTTATTTTTATTATCAGTGTAATATTATAGTCTGTATAGGAATAGATTTTATTTACAGTAAATTACTCTGAATTGATAGTTCCGGTCATGTCTTTAAGGCTTTTTCACGTGTGACGTAATGATGGATGTGAAACAAAAAATTAGACAATTATCATTCTCCTATCATAGCTCTGCACGGTAGGAACACCAGAGATATTATAAACTTCTTCAGATCTAAAGAAGCACGATAACTGCTAAATTTTTTGCCGACGTTACCTACACGTGAAAGACCGCTTAAACATGAACAGCACCCAAGTAAAAATTCTGTCTCGATAAAATATCAAGCCAATGCTATTCTACGACCTTCAGACATTGATCTCTCCTCTGCGCCACTTTCAATGGCACTCTCGTGTCGAAAGCACCCCGCCAAACTCGATCGCCTATCCACCGCTAAAAATCTCCAAGTTTCATCAAAAGCCGCGCGCGAACAACAACTCGCAAGGCCTCCCCAGTTGCCCGAGGCTGAAACGACACGGATGATCGATGCCGGGGTTTATAACGTTTCCTCTCCGCGCGATACGCGCCAGAAAGAAGAAAGACCGGACGCGGAAGGAGTTTTCTTCCTCTGTGAACCGTGCGTCTCTCGCCGAGCAGATAAGACAGGCGAGATCGATGTTAATCCGCGCTCGCGCACGCATGCGTGCTGCAATCGCGATTGATGCTGCACGATCGCCGGGAAAGTCGAAGGCTCGGTAGTTTTCTTCGGCATACGTATGCGTCTATACGTAGTCTTTGAGACGCAGTGATTTATTTCCATCGATTTTCGGGTTTCTTTTTATTTTTTCCTGAGACTTGCTCTCAGAGAAAGTGATCTTACGTTTACTTCTTGATAGCCTATTCAATCATTGTGGTAAGCATTTTATATTAAATTTTGACTGTATTATACGGCAGGATTGCATTCTGATTTAGATTTTTTATCTAACAGAGCTGTTATTATGTATCGAGAAGTGAGATACACCTCTTATTTATCACGCAAAAGAAAATATTACTCTTTTTGTTGTAAAGGATAATTAGATTTATAATAAAAATTGTAACATTTGGAAACATTTAATGTAATTACATTAAACACATTGGTTGACAATATTGAATGATAAAAAATGTATTCAACCAATTTTAAAGAGCTTAAAATTTATTTATAAATAGAAGTTAAATGAACTAATTCTAACTTTCACAATTGGTCATGAAAAATACAGGTTGTTGTTATTTAAATAATTAGCAATGTTTATTATCTCTGATGTAGAGAAAGCCTTTATTTTCTTGTGTTTAAGCATATAATTATATTATGCCCGGGTAACATATTATCTCTAATTACAATAGTTACTTAATTTAAACAAAAAGTTTCTCTTTGTGGTCGAGGAACATGGATAAAAAGAATAATGATACGAATAATAGGAAAAAAGTTAAGCTGATTTTCTCTGATTACACAATTTTTATAGTATCTATGCAGGAAATTCTCAATAAATTTCTACATGTGAAAACTCAGCCACGTTCCACTTTTCTCCGTGTTATAGGTGGAAAGAATTCATTATATAAATAAGAATGAATCACAAGCAGGATATAGGTATCACTTCAATTCACATTTTCTATTATTGTCCAGTTCTATAATTTGAACTCATAAAAACTGTTTATTGCCGAGATAAATATTAATTAATATATCGAACAGGACACGTTATAATCGATTAATTAATTTAACCCTTTGAAGCACACCGGTAATGCTAGGTTACCACTTTTATTTTCATCTCTTTTATTATTAAAAGCCATGTTTTTGACAATTTCTTTTAATTTGGAATTCATATTTGTAATTAGCAACCAAAAAATCCTATAAGTACATTGATTTCCTGAAAATAAACAATGAACAAAAATGTATGCTTCAAAGGGTTAAACACAGACTGTTTTACGTTTAGTTCTGATCATGCAATTAAAATTCACGAAACATTAAATAAATTACGTTCTTACATTATTTTCAATCAAATATTATCAGAATATATACTTCCTAAAATTTTATAATTGTTAATTGGAAACATCAACTTGTAAATATACAAATGATGTTCGTGTGATTAAAATCAAATTGGTGCAAACTCAATCGCAGTAGCAATGAACTGAATATTGGTCAGCTTGCAAAAAGAACAATCAGGCACAAGGAAAAGCTTTCGAGTCACTGTACACGTATACACAGCCCATTGTTATAGTACAGCCGCGTTCTTGCGTCCGACTCGGATTCTGCATCCTATTTTTCATGGTTTTTAAGCCCGCGCGTTACACTGCCTGAACGCGGGCGCGCCTCGCGCTCGCCGTTACAGTGAAAAGTTTGTTTTCTTGCGGAAGTAACGATCGGATTCACGCAAAAAGGCACTGCGATTCGCGAGTCCGCAGTCGCCGCGCCGCGGATATACCAATTGCGTAAGTTCGAGTGACCTTTGAAGTGATGCGGATTCAGATGTATGCAATTGCATGGGGCATAAATAAGCAAGAGCAAAGTGGTGAAATCGATTGTAAACATTGAGTCGTTGATTTCCTCTGTTGCGATTACGTGAGGATCCGCAAAAAGTATGCGTTCCGCAATGAATTTTAATGCTGTTGCTATTTTCTTACCTATTTTTAGCCTGGATTTACGCTGCCTTCTGTTACAATAGGAGACCCATTTTTTGCTTCGATAAAATTAACTTCTTTCATTTTTATATCCTAATATTGAGCTATTATATATATTATCCGTAATGGATAAACTTGAATATATTCCAGATATTTTTAATTTAAAAATAAACTAAACTATAGTACATTATGCAACAAGGGAATAAAGTCGACTTTATTCCCGTGTTGCATATAGAACTTTATTTCCGATTTAACTGTGGCCACTTTATTGATTTGAATAGTGGGATCCACGGAAAGAGAAAAAAATAGCCCAAAATTGAAAAAAAGAGAGAAAGCACTTGCGGGAAATAAGGAAATGCATTTGCGGGAAGAAATTTGTCAAAATTCTAAGCATTTTAAAAAGATCGGCTGTAGTTGATACTGTCGCATAAATTGATGAAAAGAAAACATTTTTAAATAGTTAATATTGGTAAATAACTGTATTCGTTATAAAAGCAAAATAATCGTGCTAAAAGTATCCAGTCATATTTTCCATAGTTAATGAAGTGTTGAAGACATTTATACTCCATTTCTTAATTCATATAAAATGATTCAAAATGAGATCGCAAGGAATGATACAAGATATTTTAATAACCACTTACAATTTTTGATCGAAATATACTCGAATAATTTATGATCGTATGGTTGTATATGGTGTTATTAAATTAATTTATTTCCGTCAAACTTCAAAGCAAAATTCTCAGCTATGTGCTTTTTATTAAACGAAACGTATATTTAACATTGAATTACCGCATAAAATTAATAATTGACGAGTGAAACTATTTCATCATCATGACAGAAAATCGCAGAGAAAATTCAATAACGGTAGTTTCTTTCAACGTTCGATGACTCCGCGTGCGCACGGCATAATAAATTCGCTGTCAGCGCAGACAATTTTCCCGATGCCCGTAAAGAAGAAACTTCTTTTTCTAGCTGACCGTGGCCTCGTACACTACCTCTGATCTGCATTTACTTGTTCGTTGAACTTTTTCCCGCTACAGCAGCGCATTTTCTGGAAATCGGAGTTGAGCGGCGCGAGTTTATGTTATACGAATTTACGTATATGGAACTTGAGCGTAAAGCATAATTTATGAAAATTTTTGAGTTAATTATAAAATACACTAGCTTTTACTTCGATAAAATAAATAAGAATATTTTGTGCTTTCTAAAAACGGTAAAAAGAATGTACAATATTTGTTAAAAGGGAATTCGAATGTAAGATTTAAAAAATTCATTAAAATATTAAAGTTAAAAATTATTAAACTTACGTTGCATGCAACAAATGAGTATTATGTATCTATGCGATTAAATCACATTATAAATATGTAAATGTACAAAAGTGTACAACATTGGCTTTTCAAAAATATTCTTTGATACTTCGGAAAGAAAATTAATAGATTATTCAACTTTTACTTCAGGTGTTCAATGCAAATTGATTGTGCTGTCACTGAAGTTAGCTACGGACTTATAAAATTTAAGATTTTGATTACACAATACACTTCATGTAACTTTGAAAATACATATTTATTTTGGTAAAGTAATCTTATCATTAGATATTACATAAATTATGAGTTTGGAATTCTCTTTTGGATTATTTACTTCATAACAATTTATATTTAAAAAAGGAGAAATTATATTATAATGAAAGGACTTCGACTACAATTTCATTCGCTCTTTATCGAAACTTTATCTTATTATGTGGGCTTTTTCTTTAAAATACCAAATGTTTTCATTCGTGATCTTAATAAGTGTCATTATTTTTTATCTTTTATATAAAGTTTATGAGTCGCTACTACTATTACAGCAATGATTATGACTCATTAGTATCTAAGAAAAAGAAATAAATAAATAGTTGCGAAAATATTTAATTATTACGTGTAGTATACACCGCGGTTGAGCAAAAGAAGAGGTCCTCAGTTTACGTATGAAAAACAGATTCACTCAGAAATCGCGTGAAGAACAGCTGTTTAAGCCTATAATTTTTCGCTTTTAATTTTGTAATAAAAACAATAAGAAAAATAGAAAAATGCACATTTTCAAAAAAATGAATGTTTCATTTTTTAAATATTGTGATTACAAAATTAAAAGTGAAAAACTATTATAGCTTCTTTTTCCACTCAACCGTCGATATACTGATTCAATATTTTGTCATAATATAAATTGAAAAATTTCTATAAATATATTGTAATACATACGAACTGAAGAATCAACGAGCCTTTTAACTTTTTATTAATAAATGGTTTTAAAAATTGATAAAAGAATAAACTACAAATTTGAACAATCAAGACTCAACGTACACTTTAAAATTTAACTAAAAAAATATATTAGAATAAGCAAAAAGATTTATTTTAAATAGTAATAACTTGGCAAATGGAAATATGTTTTCTACTTGTAATAATGAAGACTTTTCACCATTTGCTAGGTAGGACTTAAGTTATGTTTAAACGTGCTTATTTTTTGAGCCCATTTGATGACTTCTATTCAAAGGAAAAATTCACTTGTTTATCAATTTTAAAGATGTTCATGCTTTATACTTCATAAATCTTTATGATTTTTGTAGCGTGGGAAATTGCATATATGTACAATAATGTGTGTAAAATGTTAAGGCAAATAATTGGATGAGAATTACTCATTACGGCAAGTGAATTTACAATCGAATAAAAGTCATCGAATGGGCGTGTGAAGGTGTAAGAGAAATGACCATGTTTAGCCTTATCGAATGATGAAAAGTCTTTACTATTGCACAATTTTCAATTTATAAGTTGTTACTATTAAAAATAAAATTCTTTTGCTTATTCAAATAAACTATTATAATGCAAATTTTAAGGTGTATGTTGCATCTTGAAGACAATTGTTAGGGTGTGTCCAGATGGAGGACAAAAATATGGTGTGTCCTCTCCGGTCCGTGTTTCATCGCTGTTTCGCTGTTCTGTTTTTAATTCAAACGTTGGGATTTAATACCTTAAAACTGTTTAAAGTCACTCCCGATCTTCGGAGCAAAATAGCCTTTGCAGTGGAGCATTGAGAGTACAGATGTATACATGCATTTCAACGTTTGAATTCAAAACGGGACAGCGAAACAGCGATGGAACACGAACCGGAGAGGACAGACCACATTTTTGTCCCCCATCTGGACATACCCTTAAGTCAGTGAAACATTTGAAGGCGACAGCTGAATCTATCTTAGGGTGTGTTCAGATAATACATTAAAACTGTTTAACATCACTCCGGATTTTCGGAGAAAAATACTCCTAGTAGTGGAGTATTGAGAGTACAGGTATACAGATGCACTTCAACGTTTAAATTCAACATTCACACACCCTTATACGCTTAATTTATTTTGCCTTAATGCAATTTCAATATGCAGAGTCAATTGATAACGCCTCTGTGCGGTAATAATTTGTCTTCAAAAGACGCATACCAAGCTCTCAACATAATCAGATTAAAGTCAGCATTTACCAAACTACCGTACATTACCATACTTTCACCTTAATAACTCTGTTATCTCCGAACGCGTAATAATAATATTATTGCGGTAAATTCATACTAATTTTTAAGTGAAAAATAACAAGAAGTATAAGATAAAAATAACTGTCAATTTATATCACACGTACAAAGTATATATCTATAAGACATAATCGAAGTCATTATCAATGCAATTTCTTCGCCTATAATATCCATAGCTTACGATCGTAACTGGTCTTTGAAATTACTGTTCTTTATCTAATAATATTTTTCACATTTACTCAAGAATATTAGGCATTATGCAAATATTTTAATTTGCTTTATAAAAAACTGACCCATTCGAGATAATTGTTGATAGACGTTTATTAATTTATTAAAGTGCAACTCAAAACAAGTATAAACTTATAGTTTTTGCTATTTCTACATTTTTACAAAAATCATTGTCAAACAAGTTTGACCGTACCCGCCCTCCTTAGGAAAGCATAAATTTTACCGCAGCTTCGTCCACGTCGATATAACCTTCGCAGAGCCCACACCATCTTACAGGCAGCAAGCAAAAGAGAGACGAAAAGATCATAGCTCGTAAACGAGAGAACGTCAAGGTTGGAAAGCTGAGCTGCCGGCCAACGCTGGAGTGAAAAGCCGCCGCGAGTACGAGCGCACACTCTGTGCGCGGATAAATAAACCGATTAGATTATACCGGAGCGATTAATGGATTATAACGCTGCGAGGCGCCCACGATCCGCGCGTGCGTCTATTTTTTTTCTTACTCGGTGGTTGTGGCTGCTTTTCCGCGAACGCGACGCTGTAATTGGCTCGAGTATACCAGTGTCTGGGACTCGGAGGTATTGCGGGTATATACGAGTTGTAACGCGGAATTGTGAACAGCGGATGCACATGCCAGGTGATGCGGAGCTGAGATCGTGACGATTCGTCGATTGATGAATCACCGGAGATCCGTTGGTATTGTTATTTATTTAAGGTTCTCTGTTTAAAGCTCAAATGTACATGATAGTTTGGTTAGGTTTTACTTCAATTCCATGTGATGTTGTATAATGTTAGAGAGGTTGAATTGCATTCACTAGTAGGTAATGATGGCTTGACTTTTAGCTATTATCAAGGCGGAGGTTCGAAGTTTATATAAGATGGAGTTGTTGTCATTGGAGGATGTTCGCGAACTACAGTTATTTAACTCATAGGATAGTATCTTATTATTAATAATCAATGTAAAAACGTTTACACTGACTTCCTATGCTTTCATTTCTACGTAATTCTGATGTGTCGCAGAATAAATACTAACTAGACCTAAGATTTGGTGCGCAGTAGTAATTGTATGGCTTCGACCACGGTTTGGTTACCTAATCTAATAGATGTTTAGCTAACACTATTGTCTTTACACATAATTGGAATTTTTTCATTAGCTATTTGTGGTTACTATTTATTACTATTTTAGCAGTTCCCGTATGTCCTTGTATACTAGAATATTAATGCTTTTCTATATGTATATTTATTAGTTCCTCAGACTGTGTGGTGTATTAGTGTTAATAACAGAGGCACCTATTTCTTAAATTTTTAAACCATAAGTTCACACCTGTGGTCGTCTTAAGAATGGAACTTATTACAGGAGCTAACATATTGCAATGTTTATCTAATGAAGTAGCAGATGAAGTTATAAAATAATTCAGCTTAAAATAAACGTAAACAAAATTTAAGAATACATTTATGATTCTTGTTACGAAAAATAATTTTTTTTTTTTTTTAATTAACGTCGCCATGTTTGTGCTCCCATGTGGTGCTAATCGACGACGGGGGTCTGCGATGTGTTTGTAAACAAAGTACATGTAACTTTTACAGAGGTGCTTGTATCAATCGGCAGAGACTAGGATTCGAACCCGGGTCACCGGCATGGGAATCCGACACTCTACCGACTGAGCCGCCGCAGGCTCCAAAAATAATTTTATAAGCGGAATTTGAAAAAAAAGTATTCGACACACATAGGCATTTTTTTCATTACCCGAAATTGATCTCAGTGATATACATTCCTAGCTATATATCACTTATACTACGTTATTCGAATATTAGAAAATTGTTTACCCAAATTAGTTTAGCTACGTAATTAGATTTGCTAACGCATTCATGGGAAGTATAGAATTTATTTTTAAAACAAAACCACCTTCTTGAAATAGCAAATTAATAGCACAGTTAGTCTGTTCTATTGAAGAATTTCTTCCTAAATTACTCGAGAGTACGTTTATACTTTACATAGATAAGAAAATCGGAAATACAATTAGACATACTTATCTTCTACTGTGTAAAGAATAGATATTTAAAGCCTCGGATAAGAACTCCGCTTTTCACTATGAATACTTTCCTGGTTTTCATTACGCTTCTCAATGTCAGTGTACAGTCAATTTGTTTACGTTTTCCTAATTTGCAGACATTATTCTTCTGGGAGTCCAAACGAACCGCAAACAAACGGTGGTTAACTAGGGTTAAAGAATAGAAAAAACACGCTCGATGAGCATCTAGGTCGTGCTCAACCAGGTATACGTCCTTCGGTAGATGTAAAAAAATATCGCACCGTGCACAAACAGCTGACTTTTCTTACTACTCAAGTACAACCACTCTATTTTCCTGTCCGGAGCAAGTGGACACTTGGAATTAACGTCTCCAGCGGCGCGCAGGCGACCAGAGCTAATTGTTCAGGACCTATATAATGATTTTCACGCAGCTGCGCTTTCTCATAATAGATCGCTATGCGGGCGTCGAGTCTGCTGCCGCGTGCGGGATAAATCGCGTATATATACATACAGTCGCCGTTGGTGCGCGGCGCGGAATTTTATCCGCGTCCTATCTGGTTTGGAATCGCAATGCGGAATGACCTCGAACTTCCGAGTGTATATTATATACGTTGCCGTAGGTCAAGCTCCGAGCCAATCTGTTGCTACCGACGCCGTGCGCCGTGATTGCAACGCTGTTTAAAGGCTCCTGTATAACTATGGACGGCGATCGCGACTTTCCTTCGTCCATCATTTACATACACGCGAATCGTGCGCGCGCGCGCGGCTGCACATATGCAAGTGCGTAGAACTCAATAGTTGGCAAATTCCTGATGTTTTGCTTACCAAAACTCTAGAGACTTGGTGAAAATTACAATTTTATTAGTAAGTAATGGTGAATTATCCGTGGTGCTTGATGTAACATAATATTTTCTGCACTGAAATCACACATGCTTTGCGTATTGATTATATAACTTATAGTTGACTTGTATTTTTGAAGATATTTTTATTTTCTAATTGCTATATGTGCGAATAATAAGAAAAATTAAATGCCAATGCATTTATAATAGCTAATTTAACAATTCCTTATTCCAGAAGATGTTAAATGATTATTAATTTTGAAATAGAAGATAATGTACCTTTTCCCCACTAGGCGGCGCATGGTGAATCTACTGAAATCTTCTAGTAATTAAGTATATACTACAAAATTCGGATTATTACTACAAATAAATATAAATCAATTATTGCAGAAATATAATTATTTTTTCTTTATTAAGATGTTTTACTAATAAATTAAATTTATAATTACTATACTTAAAATATCAATTAAATTCTTTTTTCCCAGGAAATGCTTTCAAATTACATAATTTAATTAGCGCTGAAATAATTAACGACTGTAACCTTTGGTCAAGAACTCCGATCTTATCTGAAGCAATTAAACCTCCAGTCTTGTAACACACTACCTATACTTTAAAATACCCACGACTACACCTGCACGGATCCCAGATTCTCCATGGAGTTATGCGCGCAACCCGCTTTCCTTCATCCATAATTTACAAATGGCACTGAATCATGCGTTCGCAATCTCGTGTGCACCAATCTGCTCCTCTATATTTACCGACTTTCCCACCTCGCTCACACGCGGAATAACCAGCATAAGCACCAGATATATGACAATTCTCATCGCGATAAATTCACGCGCGGGGACCCCGTTTTTCTCCAATGGAAATTGAGGTTAGGCCCGCGGATCGCCTGCGCGAGTTCTCCACGAATTGTGAAAGAACCTTTCGTACGGCATTCTGGACGACGACGAGTCGAGCTCGCGCGCCGCATTATGCGGATGTGTATGTATGTACGTGTGTATACGCGAGTTGCCTGCCACTGGATATAGGAGCTGCACGCCTACGTTAGGTTATAGGCGAGCGCGAGCGGAGAAAGCGCGCGAGTAGCTTCGAACAGCGCTATAATACAGCGGAGATATATACGCGGCGCGGGCACGACTCGGGCGTCTACTGGGTGTCTTGAAAGTAGATTTTCTATAGAAAAGAAAACTGTTTTTTTTTCAGACTGGCGCTTTGTTAATCGTAGGATTGGGTACGTGAGTTTTGGATGTTAAGGTTGGACTGGACTTTGGAAAGATTTTTCGGATTGATTATGTGAGGTTTCGACGGATATACTTTGATAAAATCGGTGTGAATTACTCGAAGTGTATTATTGTTAAATTAGTTGTTATTTAGGATATTATTGTATGCCATTGGTAGGTTTGCAAATTATTTTAGAAAGTTTGTTTGAGTATCGCGGTGCTATAATTTAACAGACTTTGGATGAATTTGTTATAAAGTTTTGAGTATTGACGTATACGTAAAAGTAGTTATGAATTAACTTTACTTCTTGACTTTCGGCTTTTAGAAAGTGCGATATTGTGAATATTAAATCATATCGCATATCGCAGCATTATGACTGCTTTTATACAGTAATCAATAACCATTATATCCTAATCTCTGTCTTGAGTCACAATCGTTTTTGCATCGTAATGTTAAAAACTCTTCACTTATTATTTATTGATTACGGCTATATCAATATAGAAGATTTCCTGTACACTAAAGTATATGAAAGTATGAGAATAATATGTATGAATATTGTTATAAAAATTGTAGATCAATTCAATGCAATCAAAGAAAAACAACGTGAAAAATCTACGAATTTCTATATCTCAATGTTAATTTGCATTGAGGAAGGTTTCTTCTTGCCTTATGGCCAATAAATGAAAATTTCTTTCCCGTAGAGTATAAAAACTTTCTTTTTTCAAGCTACAGTATTTATTTTAAATGCTCATAAACACTATCCCACAACTGAATCTATTAACTGATAAAATGCACCTCATATCATTAAATAAAAAAGGTTCATCTTCTGGTATTGCAAGAATTCAACCTTGTCAACGCAACAACCTATAATCAAAGATGAGTTGATCGGATATAAAAGCAAATCACAATCTCCATCGCTCGAAGGTAACCGTCTATATAATTTCTCAAATAGCGATCCCGAGAAAAGTGGAAGATCGCATAGTTTACAATATACACACGCAGCATTCATCCGTAACCCGCAAAACCCACAATCTGCGCCAACAAATCGCTCCGCGTTGCAGTTGCACGCAACTCGCGTGTGGTGCAACGCATCGCATTCAAGTCTACAAGCGTCTCGGGGAGAAGAAAATTTTTTGCACTCACATTTTCGTTGCCACTCTCTCATGTCACAGGTGCACGTCACTGATCCGCACCTCGCCCCCTCCTATCGTCCGCTCATCTCTCTCGATTCCGCACGAGTGTAATCCAGAAATGGACGAATCGAATTCCCGCACGGATGAGCCGAGAGCCAGCAGCTGCTGGCGACAGATCTCCTCCTTATCGACCGACCGAAAGAACCAATTTTGAATCTCTCGCTCGCACGTGTCTTTATTCTCTCTCCATTGAAAAACTAAGAGGTCCCGCGTTTGCTTCGTTTTCTCCCGGTATCACCCTCCGTCCTTCGATATATCGACCGTCTCGATTTTGACAAGAGCGTAACGGCGCGTTCCGAAGGAATATATAACGGGCCGAGCAAGCGAGAGCGATCGCGAGCGCGTGCGGCGAGCCTACACAAGCGTTTAGCGGTGAGAGGCCGGTGCTCGACTGACGTTCCCCGTGCACGCCGGATATTCACTTGTCCTGGGGAATATTCGCGCCGCCGCGCTGCCTGCACACACACAGACGTGTACACCGCGCGCGGCGCGCTCCGTAGCTCCGTTGCGCTGCCGTTGCTGCTACTCTAGTGTGTATATATTTCCACTACTACTGTTGCTATACTTGCCCCGCTGCTCGAGGCGAGACGCGCTATAGGGAAATGCTCCGATGACGGCGCGGTGAGACAGAAGGGGCCCTTCTCCGCGTCGGAGCCGACGAGTTTATCGAGAGTGCATCGTCGCGGAGATTGTATAGGACTTCCGAGTTTGTGCACTTTTGGTTGAGGTTGAAATTGTTGTGGTTTAAGGGTGAGGAGGAATGTGGTAGGACTGTGTTAGAACTGTGTTAGGAATTCGGGTAGGCAGATTATAAATAAGAATGGCAGATTTATTTATGCGTCGTGTCTTATTTGATAATCAAGTGATTGTATTACAGTATGACTTATACTTTTCTTTTCCTTTAAGATTTTCATAAGAATCATAAGAATTAATTAAGTTAAGTAGCTCAATATATGCATATTTAAATCTCGTAAATGGTTTGAGCAAAATTTACTTTTATTAAAACAAGAGCTGATCTGGAATAAAATTTAATTGATCAGAAGCTGGTGCCGTAGCGGTAACGCATATTGTTTATTTTATTTGATTTAATTAACATGAATAAATAAAAGAATACAATGTGTGCAAATATCAATTAATTTACAATACAATGAATACGCAGGAAATTTGAATGCTAGGCGATTGAAAAAGACAACAAACTAGGAATTAAAACGTATATATACACTTGATCAATTGTCTTTCTTATGAAAATATGTCATTTTGTATTACAGTTTCTTTAAACCGACGATTAACAGTAGTAATAAATAGCGTATAGCTAAATATAAATTAGGCTACAGTAGTATAGAATTGCAAGAATTGTATTTATCATAAACTGTTAATATTGTATTTACTAAAACTAAATATGTATCACTATAAAAAATTTGCTATACATTTTTGAGGTTCCAAAAGCGATTCTAATCAACAAAATAATTGATAGAACAGACAGTTCTAATGGATAAGAGTTAGAACGTAATTTAGTAAAAGAAAGTGAAATTGACTGAAAATCTTGGACATCCAACAACAAAATACTCTACCATAAATTAAAATGGGCACAACCTGCATTTATATTACTGAGGAAAACAGGTATAGTAGTAGAAGCAGGTATATTTTGCTACATAAATCATGATGCTTCAGCTTGAAAAAAAAAACTTTCGCTGCTGCTGTTGAGATAAAAAAAATGAAAACTGATAAGTTTAATTTCTCGCAGTATATTAAACGGGTTCAAACAAGAAAATTACTGGAAGGCTCCGCGAAACATCCTTAGCGGATAGTCCGTAATTGCATTTACACTTGCAGGGCCGTGAGAATATGAGATCTGGCCGAACAAGTTCTCTCGCAATAAAGAAAACGAACTAACAATCCAGAATGTCTTCTTTCACTTTTGAAACGTCTCTTTCCAATGGAATTATAACAGGCTAATTTGTTTGCCTGGTCACGCGCTTTTTACATATTTCATTTTAGGAATCTGCTTTCGTTTAAAAAAAATTTCCAATCTTAAAAGTTTCCATCCGATCGATATACTGATGTAGGTCGAGTTTTGGATGCTGTAATTATTTATCAGCTGCCATTCATGCTTTTTAGCTGAATTTAAGGTAAAAACTTTATACTCAAATAAGTGTAATTTTTTTCTTTCTACGTATGGACGACCAGTTTTAGAAAAAAAAATTTTATAGAGAATTAGTACGATTAAACAAATATTATTTATTATTTATGGGTTGTTTTCAATCAGATTAATGAAGGTCTTGTTGGCATTGACCTTTTCCATAAATACATATGTGAAATTGTGTTTTCACTTAAGAGCGCCATGGATAATATATTATGACTTTTCATTACATGACTATTTGGAAAACAGTTTCTTTAGATGATTTGAAAGATTTTTTATTCCTATTTAAAATACAATAAATATTACTTTAATTTGGTTAATATGGTAATGCAATGAAATTATAACTTTGACAATAGTTTAGCATATTATAAGCAGATTCAATGATTATTTTTGGGAATGTGTTAATTAAACAATTACTTGAACAACTAATAAGAACAACTGACAACTTTAATTCGTCAATGTATTAATTACACGTTATGCCTCATTATGCGTTGAGTATCTTTTAACTATTAATGAATATAAAACGTAATGGAAACTATTAGAAATCGTGAAAATTTTAGAGAACAAAAGGACGTTTTTTATCATTAGATGTGTCTCTTTAGACCTCAAGGCAACTCTCACTCTCAGTGTAATCTGCCTTTTTCGCAAAGAGAGAGAGAGAGTGAGTGAAGAGAGAGAGAGAGAGAGAGAGAGAGAGAGAGAGAGAGAGAGAGAGAGAGAGAGAGAGAGAGAGAGAGAGAGAGAGTGACTTGCAACAAATACTCGCACGTTACGTTATATACGTAAGAGTATATAATTGTATACCTAAAAGGATTTAAGGCATAGTATAAGTAAGATATAAAAATGTTATTGCAAGAAACCTATAAAAATTATATATTATTACTACGTCATTAGATGTGCTGAAATGTAGATGTAATCATAAGTATTTTGTGCGGAAAAATGTAGGAATTTTTAGTCTAATTTTTTATCGATTTTTTTTGCGATGTGTATATTTAAATGTTTTACGTATGTGAATTTCAAAGCAATAGTCCATAATTTAAATATTGACAGTTTGAGCGTACTAATATTATTTCAGGGAAGTTATTCAGATTTTTCGCTTTTACGCCATTACCGCTTAAATAACGCAACGCCAGCGTGAAACGTTAAAATATTTTATCTATCGATAAAAATATCTATTTTAACGCAATTTTTAATTATTTTAGTACTATTATTTTAATGCTAGTAAAATAACACTTTTAAAATATTATATAATTATTTATAAATATATATAGCGACTTATAATAATATATAGGGACCACAGGCTAGGTGCTAAGATGCTTGGTTCCTCAGGCGAGGCCGTTCTAAAGGTGCGGATTAGAATCTCCGTCAGTTCAACTTTTTCGGCGACAAGAATCCCTTGTCGATCTGGAATTATCCATGGCGAAGATCAAACATAATCCCAATCAATGTTTGTATCATTGCTAAATCAAAGTAATAGGGTAGAAAAATGAATAAATATATAAATAAAACTTTAAAGAAACGTTTGTAAAATTGTGTGTATCTAATTTAATAAATTTGTGGTACGAATAACGTTAATCTCTTCTTAAGGCAGGTTTGCCGTGGATTTGCCCTATTTATTCAATAATTTTTATTTCATACAAAAAATAATCTTCATTGTTCAAACTTTTTACATATTAAAATACACATTTTGAAGATATAAAAATTTTTTTTTTTTACGGATTTTTCTTGACAAAATGGCCGCCTCAAAATTATTTTTTTGTTTGACTGTCGACACAATATCTCACCAACGGATCATCTGAAATCAAAAAACTAAAAGATTCTTAAAACTTATAGTTTTGGCTATTGCATAGTCTAAGATATTTCATTTTTACCGGAAAAAAACAAAATGGCGGACTTTTGAATTTTTTGGCTCTTTTTTTGCAACATAAATTGTTTATAACTTTTTGAAAAATTTATTGATCGTTATAATCCTAGATCATGCAATAGCCAAAACTATAAGTTTTAAGAATCTTTTTAGTTTTTTGATTTCAGATGATCCGTTGGTGAGATATCGTGTCGACAGTCAAACAAAAAAATAATTTTGAGGCGGCCATTTTGTCAAGAAAAATCCGTAAAAAAAAAAAAATTTTTATATATTTTCAAAATGTGTATTTTAATATGTAAAAAGTTTGAACAATAAAGATTATTTTTTGTATGAAATAAAAATTATTGAATAAATAGGGCAAATCCACGGCAAACCTGCATTAAAGGCAAGCTAGTGTTGAACAAAGAAGAAAACAGTAATAAATACCTGCTAAACTAATTTATCCTTAAATACAGTGTAGTGGCATATCCATAAGTTCTAAAGCATCGGTTTTTGCCAAAATTTTCAGAAAACTTCAAAATATATTTCTTCCCCATATGAGTACAGCACGTTTTTAAAAAACTAGACAGGAGTACATATGTCCAAACGGCCGTAGGTAATACGTTAATAAGGGACCTTTAAATTTAATATGAGCATACAAAATTCATAAAATCTGAAGCGCCTGAACAACGATTTCATTATGTAAAAAGTAGAAAACGTGAATAAAAGCGAATTTTTTAAATTTTTGCTTGTAAATGTCTGATAAAATCTTGATTTTTTCACTTAGTTTATCAAATTTGACTCTCTTTTTTTTAAGTTTTCCTTCACTTTCTCGGGTCAAATTATTCTTAATTTTCGTCGTTTGGCAAGCTTACTACGCAATTGTGGGCATTAGGGTGTTCCAAAAAACACAATTTTCGATTTACGTATGCGTAACCCTTTAGAAAGCTTCTAAATTACGAAAAAATGAGAATCCTTTTTGGATTCCGCTTGAGGGTAAGATTAAGAAATCGCTCAAACCAATTTACTTCAAATTAGGAACAAGTTTTTAATTTTAGACGTTTTTCTCGATTTTGATGACTCAAATAAAATAGAATTGATTTATAAACAATTCTCAACATTTAGAAAAGAAAAAAAAACTTGTTTCTACTCTATACTCGAATTTTGGCGCTTTTTTGTATTTTCTAGTCTATTTTCAAATAACTCTGGAAACTCTAATTTAAGATTTACCGTACTCTCTGGGGCGTATTCTTTTTCTTTTTTGAGAGTAATAGTAGAAAAAAAATCAAGAAATCATAGGGTTCTTTATAGTGGTGCGCAAATGGACGCGTTAAGAAAACTTGAAAAACTTTCTTTTTTTCATCTTACCTGCAACTCGATTCCCCGACAATCACCGTATTTTAATGAGTATATCGACGGCTGAGCAGAAGAACCTGTTAACTCGGAGTGCGCTCGAAGAAGAGGTTAACTCGAAGCGCGCTCCAAAAGTATATTAACTTAGATATGGCTCGAAGAGCGACTAGTTTAGCCAATTATTTCTCGTCATGATCGTATATTGGTAACTCGAAAAAAAATAATATAAGAACGTATATTTACGCAAAAGATGCATTTTCCTATTTATTAGTGTTACCAATACACAACTAAAACTCGTGACAAAATGACGTAATTCTCTATTAGAATCTCTCTTGTCAATTCAAGTGAACGGTTGCAGTATACAGCAAATAAGCGCATGCTTACAACATTTGCAATGGATCCCACTTTGCCTTTATAATAACTGCTCTATCGACATGTGATGCAAGTGAATTAGCTATATACAAGCACTGTGATGGATGACTAAGTTATCGATAAAGATGTGTTCAAAAGTTTTTAACAGCTTAATTACCAAAATACGCCATTCTTTATATACTGAGAAAATAATAGGTTAATTTACTTCTGCAAGTTAACGGCAGCTTTCTGATAGAATTTTTCTACATCATATTTGAATTTGCTTTGTAAGTAATCATTCTTATTTTGAATATATACTTTGACAAGTAAAAAGTTACATATACGAATATTAGTGTCTTTAAATATACATTCTTAATTTATTACTCTGGAAGCTTGCACATAATATTACTTACATTTTTATTCAAAGCACCAATAGATTTTAGAGTATTTGAAAACAGTTTTCGTAAAATATATATGGGGTAAAAATATACGAAACTACGGATGAGTGGAGAAAACTGCATAATGCAGATGAACTACATAGCTTATAATATGCATCACCAAACATCAATGCAATAACGAAAGCTCAATGATTAAGATGGGTAGAACACGTGGCTAGGATAGATAGATAGATAAATATACTATTTATTTTGATATGTTATTAACCCTCCTGCGCAGAAGTTTATTTTCGTGTATATCAATTAGATCAAATGTAAGCCTGCAACAATATTTTCTGCAAATTTCTAACATCTTCTAAATTAAAGCTATACTATTTAGCTTTAATTTGAGAGGTTGTAGATGTCCTAACAAAGTAAAGATTTAACATTGTGATACAAAATATGTACAAAAATGACGTGCAGTTTGGACGAGTATACTCGGCTTTCTGACGGTGTTGGGTAGATGAGAGGATGAACTTTCGAGATTAAATGTCATTTATAAATATATATGATTATAAAGAAGATTATTATAAATTACGTCTAAGCCTATGAAATCGACAATTTGGCTTGTTTATTACGGACAGATACGATTCCATGCAATAGAAATATTTCATCGTTATTCTAAATTTCCTTCAGATGTAAAATTAATGATAAGTTAAATAGAAATTAACAAAATATGGTGATTATTGGAGAACCGAGCCGCAGGTATTATAAAAATTTGTAGTTTTTCAAGTATTTATATCGCGTTTATTCTCGCACTGCCGTTTCACGCATAAAGAACCTTATGATTTATTGATTTTTTAAAATTGACGTCCGGAGAGTACGATAAACCTTACATTAGAGTTTCTAGAATTATTTGAAAACAGACTAGAAAATACAAAAAAAAATCGATTACAGAGTAGGGAAGACATCCTTTTTACTTTTCTAAATACTTTGAGTATATATTTTTAAGTATATACTACGATACTATGCCTATAGAAACGGAAGAATTGTTTATTCATCAATTCTATTTTATTCGAGTCATCAAAATCGAAAAAAACGTTCCAAATTATTAAATCGTTTCTATTTTGAAGTAAATTGGCTTAAGCGACCTCTTTAGCTTCACCTCAAGCGCAATCAGAAAAGAATTCCCATTTTTTCGTAATTTGGAAGCATTCTTAAAGGGTTATGCATACGTAAATCGAAAATTGTGTTTTTTCAGAGCACCCTAGTGGGCATTCTCCTTTTTCAATTTGCATGGACCATTACAGTAAATAAAAAATTTATTACACAAAGTATTTCTATTTTTTTTCAATTCTGCCTTGGAAAACAGTTTAAATTATTTTAAGCATCTTTAAAATAAATTAATAATAATTTAATTATTGTTACTGTCTTTCAGATATCTAAAGTTCGATTTTACTACGATTTGTGAACACGTATATACGGGTTCCATTTTATCATAACAAAATCAGTTCTATGTGTTCAAGTTAGTTTCGTTATCCAAGGGTAAACAATTGAATAATAATTGAATAAAAAATTAGATTATAAATTTAAACACTTATTACTTCCTCTACATTTCAAATGATATCACCTTTATATGTATCTTGTAATAATATTTTTTGTCCGGGTGTGCGTAAAATCCGTGTTAAAGTACAAATTTCTGTGCGTAAAGTGAACTTTTTCGCATACGTTTACGTAAAATAATTGAAGTGTGTGTACAGTGAAAAACTGTTGGAAATCAGCTGGCGACTCATGTGCACCTATCACCATCACTTTTGCGAAAAAGTTCATTATGATTTAAGATCGCCTATAACTTCGGAACCAATCAATTATCTTTTGGCTAGACATAGCACATATTAAATTTTAGGCTAAATTATTTACTTCTGTATTTATGTATAAAACAATTAATAGCTGAACATAGAGGAAGTACTAGTCGATGGTCCTTACGAAGACTATCACGTTTCGTGATATTCCGCCGTCTAACTTTATCGGGCTACTTTTATATAGTATAGTAGCCCGATTTTCATGGGGAATTCATCATGAAAAGTACTAGTCTTCGTGGAGAATGTCCAAATGTGTTACTCTTCATGGTAACTACTGAAGCGTGCTAGCCTTCGTGGGAGTTTGTAACGTGCTAGTCTTTGTAAGGACCATCATAATACAATTATGACTGTAGATTTATCAATGTATGCGTTTGTTAACATGAATTAATTCTTACAATAATGAGCTATATCTGGTTTACCAGAACCTATTGACCAATTAAGAGTTCTTTTTTTTAACTAAAATATAATTTCGCGGAGTTTGTACCAGATCCATAATTCAAAATTGATGCACTCACCTGGTAAACAAATTACTTAAAATATTTCAAAAATAGTTAAAACTAATAATTCAGAGTGTATCCTTCAGACTCAACAATATTTAACTGTTCACTTACAAAAGAATTACACATAATACTAAATCTTCGTTTTAGCACGCTTAGCAACATAACCGAAAAACTTGTGCGGGCATCATCCTATTTTACTAATTCTACACGGACATCAAAATCAAATTGTGCTCATTCCGCGACGCACAACGACGCAAAGCCAATTATACCTACGATGATGGCAAAATTGTTATAAAGTTGCAAAACAAGGAAGCCACAGCAACAGCTGCAATAAACGACGGCGAATTATCGACTCTGCGGGGCACCTCTCTCTCTCTCTCTCTCTCTCTCTCTCTCACCATAATCCGCAGATTTTGCCACACACATTTCCATCATCGTCTGCATCCTCATCGAGGTCCTGCGAAACGCTGACAAATCGCACGCATACAATTTCCCCGCTCTGCGTCTAATGAAGATTCGTCGCGCACGTTGCGCAATCTCGTCGCGTAAATTGAGTTACGAAATATATGGATCGAACCGAGTATCTTCTCGAGATCGTAGACGTGGATTTCCACGCGCGAGGAGAGAAACTGCGCGCGGCACGTGTAACACAAGCAGCGCCGCGCGCTCAAATCGTCCGGAAAGAATTGAAAGACAGAGGAAATACTGCACGTGTGTCTTCCGTTTCCTCCGCGCCATGCACTCGGTTATAGCCTGCTCTCGTAATGAAATTGTTCTCCGAGCAGCGAGATTGTTATTTCGCGTAACGCGCGATTTTCGCATCGTAAAGTGTATAATATATAATGAGAGTCGGGCTCGCGCGGCTGCGACGGTTTTTCGTGAAAGTCGAATCGGGAAGTTGAGCTGGATTTTTGAGCTGATAGAGGATATATAATATGAGTGGCTTTCAAAAGTCGTGGGTTTGTTTGTTGGAATGATATTGTGTATGCTTGAGGTGCTTCAGTTTTAATACTGTCTTGTTCGGCATAGGCGTTGAAGGCTATGAATAACTTTCTATGGGGAAAAATGAGCGTCGTTGAATTTAGTGAAAAGTTGCTATTATTTTAAAAGAGTTGGTTACATATGCGGTAGTGATTTTCGGTTTATGCAAATAAATGTATGTAAGGTAGGCACTTATAGGAAAGATTTAAACGATCGACCTTATTACGTATTTATAATATTTTTTTTCATTTACAATTACTGTTTCTTTAACGTACACTCGACGTTAAAAAATTCTGGTCGAATTTATTTATTTGAATTTATTTGAATTTTTTTAAATCCTTCAATGAGGTAAGAGAAAACGAGCAATTCACTCCAATGAAGTTGCAGTATTTAAAAAAATTCGAATAAATTCGACCACAATTTTTTAACGTTGACTGTACTTCTTTTCAAATTCAAATGAATTGTTTTAAGTAAAACGTTTTAGCCTTAATAATATATTTACGTATATTCGATTGAACGCTTAAATTAATATAACACTTTGATGAATGTATTAATTTCGTTCTGAATCTGTTCATAAATTATCTTTATGACTCATTTTATGGATGATTTTATAGCATTTTTAATGAAGTTTGCATTACTTACATAAGTATTATTTAAATCATGTAAGCGAAATTAATTAACATGTGAAATAATTATTTATGCAGAACTGATAGTACATAATTTAACAATATTATGTTCCCATGTTTATATTGAAAGTACGCTAATGAAAACTTACGGAGTGAAGGATGATTCGGCGTGAAAATTTCCTTCTACAGGCACAATTTGAAATAATTATGAATTACGTAAGGGAAGCGCAACGACTAATCCGCGAAATTTGCCGCAATTTAAAATTGTTTTTATTTACACGCATGCCACTTTCCAATTGGCAATTGCATTTGGAAAGCGTGTACGTACAGGAGGTCGTAAATGATCGTGTAATTTCGGATGCGCCCGGCAAAACGACACTGAGTGTTCATTCGCTTTCGCTATGTGGGCCAAATTAAACCTTGCGCGGCCTTTTACGATTGCGCACGTGTGACGGAGATTATGAGTGCGCTTTTGCAATGCGTTCTTTGTTATCGAAAAATAAATATAAATATGCACGTTGAAGTTAGAATCAAAAAGATTAAATTTATATATTGTGAATATTGCATAAGATATCGGGGGAGGGGAAATAAAAGTTTGCGTTTTCATAACATTGTTATTCTTTATTTGAATTTATTATAAATCTAATCAATGTAAGCGGTTTAAGATGAAAAATTTAGTAAGAAAGAACTAAATCATTGTAACTAGTTTTTTATTATTTTTACTATTATTAAATATTATTTATATATGCTAAAGGAAAATAACACGCAAAACCGTTCTGATTTGTCGAACTTATCTCACTGTATAAGTAGAAAACTTGTACCATTATCACCTTTGTCGTTTTTCTTTTAATAGTATATTTCTTATACTAATATATTAATTATAATTGCTAAATTAATATCATATAATGTGTAAATCGGTTTTAATATTTAGTACAGCTATAGGTATACTTATGAAATATGAAAATTCTATCAATAAATTGACACCTGTAAATAAAAAACTGTATTTTACTGTTATATACTGTAGTATAGAAGATATGTATTATGTTTTTATTTGCAGGTGTCGAAACATCGGAAGTGAGTCAGAACTCAAACATATGGATTAAAACTTCGGTAGGCTTAAGCCTAGCGCACGAACTTTGTCGTTACTCGCAAGTTGTAGTCGCAAGCTAGCGCTGGCAAACCAGAACCTCACGCCGCTCACGAGGCTGACGCTATGATGGTAACATCCATACCAATGGGTCATGTTGTCATTGCTGCGGCGACTTGCGACTACGGAATAGTTTGTGTTTTTGTTTTTTTTTAATTTTTAGCAACTTCTTATAAAATTTTTTTTATAATTAACAATAATAAAACAATTCATATTAATAAACGCTTTTGTATTTTCAAAAATAAACTTCATCTAATTTACTATGAAATTTGTTATATTGTTTCGTTTTATTTTTGCAGATTTTCTGTATTGTCGAAAATATAATGTACTAATTAAATAAAATGGGCTAAATCACATTTTATTAAACATGAATAAAATTTTTAATACATAATGAATAAACTTAACATTAGTTTATCTACATTATAATTTACTAAAATATTTCGTAACGTTAAAAATCCATTTTCATCATTTATAATACAATTTTATAAACCTGATGCCATTTTGCAACAATTATACGAATGGAAATTTCAACTCATGCTTCTAATCTAAAACTTGTTTAACGACTTAAACTTACAAACAAAACATTAATTCGTCTAATCCAAGTTTCTAATTTATTTTGCATTGTCAAATATCTTTTTACATCGCATCACCAGACATTTTCAATTTACAACAATAATGACTTACCGGTTGAAAATAATCGAATCGCGTCTCAATAATAACTATGCGCACACAAAGCTCATACACAGAGCAAATAACTTTTCGTAGATTCGCGCTTATAATGAATTAAGTCTTCTTCCTTATTGGTGGCTTGGCTGCTCGTACATCGGCACATCGCGTATATACCATCGTAAATTGCGTGCACGCAATAATCCCAGCGGCAGCGGCGGCGGTGGTGTACGATGATTTACAGTGCGACGCATGAAAGCGAGTGCCAAGGTGAAAGAGAAGAAGAGTATAATGATAGTATGTATAAGCATATACTGCGGTATACGGCGGTGGGTCGTCAACATGTGACAGTGAAAGGACGTGCGAACTGCCGCTTATGACTTTGCACGTGCGCGCTCGCAGTTTTCCGAAGTCAACGCATACTTCAATAATTAATTACGATGACAACTAAACGATCTAGCAATGTTAAGAGGTGGCGATGGTTGTTATATGAATTAATGAGTGATTACGAATACTAATTCTATAGAATCTTAGATGTATATAGTATTAAGTTGTTTTTTTTTCAGCATGTAATATTTACTGTGCTTAGTTATCAATTAATAAAATTGGTCATGTGTGCTTAATATATATAAAATTTCCTATGTTTCCGATTAAGCTACTTGTTTTATTTTTGGTATTTAAAAGGAAATATGCATTTTATGTACGAAGTAAAAAATGTATTCAATGGTAACGATATTTATTTTATAAAATGCAGCAATCAAAATGAAAATAAGAACATCAAAAGTAACAATGTAAGATTAAAAGACAATATAATTAATCAGAGACTATTTAGTCAGTCCACCATTGAACTGATACGGAAATAATTTTTTTTGCAAATTAATACCGTGATAAATTAAAAATTTAGAATTTTACTGTAAATTGGTTATGTTAAGGGTTATAGTGCCACGTTACCATACGTCAACCATGCAGTGTACAAAAACAAGTTAATATTATTATTATTATATTATTATAAAGACCAAGTAGTAATATAAGTCGTAATTCATTCGATATTTCTTCTGAATCCTTTTATAGACGAAATGATCAGTGTACCAACATTTTTTAACTAACGTAAATAGCAGAGTACGAATCTGGTTCATTCACCGTTGTGCATTAAGTTCAAATTGCAAAATTTCGCGTACTTGCATATAGAAGCAGATTAATTGCTATGCGAATTTTTTAGCATCTAATGATTAGCGCAGGTTCGATGTATAAATAAAGTCTCTTTCTCTCTCGACGCGCTTTTCAAGGCCGTCGAGATTTCCGATGCCAATAAATTAAGTCCAAGCTTTTTCAGCGGAGTTTCACATCGGCGATCTCTCTCTCTCTCTCTATCTCTCTCTCTCTTTCTTTCTCTCCCTCTCTCATTCTACCTAGTGTATATAATTATTGCATCGCCACCCGATGGCGATCATTTTGGCGAAATGATGATGTCGTCGTCGTCTTCGTCGTCGTGTGTCTGCCTCGACCAAGCTTGCTCACGTCGAAATGTAATTCAGATCGCTGTACTGGCAGTTTTCGGCTTTCAGTATCTGAGGTTCATTCGCCACGAGTGTTTTTGAGTTTACAGGACAAACTGTAATTCTGAAAGGAAAAATAACAATGAATTCGTTAGTTCTTTTATGGCTCATACAGAGATTTTATAAAACTCGATTTAAATATTGCGGTGCCTTTAAAGTGTTACATATTTTAAAACTGTTAAAACATTTTAAGACATTTTTCAGATTTATAATATCAGTCATTAGCAGCAAAACATCTTATTTATAATGTGGTAATAAATAGTTGCGTGCATAGAAACATAGGTACACGCTTTCATAATAAATTGTCAGGCATAGAGAATCCATAATGTACGGTCAAAATAAAGGTAATTTGCAATGTGTCTAGTAAGCTAGGAAAAAGTCAAATTAATGTATTGAAAAATAAATTACATCTCATTAATATACCTTTTGGCAAATAAATCTTTTTCAGTTATCTAATATTATGGTATAAAAAAGTAATCCGACATTTTCTTTTTATGATTTTTCAAAAAATGTTCTATTTTGTGTCATATCGCTTATATGCTGTATTTAATTGTCACTATAATTGGAATAATGGAATAATTTAATCAAATCAGGTATTAGTATAGTGTTTTGTGGTTGCAAACTATATTGAAATCATTTTTTAAGCTGAATTTTGCCATAAAGTAAAGTTTTTACGCATAAAAATCTTAAAGTCTATTTTATAGTGAGATACTTAGAATGGGATTGATTGGATCTAGACCAGAGTTGTCTCGGCTAGGCCCAACATATTTATCCAGTCCCTATTAGACTGAATTAAACCCTAATCAACATGAAAAGTTTTATTGGTCTCATAAGCTTTGTAAAGTTTTCCAAAATTTATTTATAATTAAATGTTAAATTTTTTGTTGAAAAATTAATTCAAGCATGCACATTATTTATTTATTTTAGAAACTTCATTATAACTTGATTATATATTAGGCGTTATACGCGAAGGGTCGTGGATACAGTTGATTACATTTTACAAAAAGTAAAACCTCTCTGCAGTTGTAATTGGTATAATTTAAAGACCCAGTCAATATTAATAAAAGAAAGATTTATTATTATTCTAAGGTAACTAAACTAAAAAAGCATATATTATAATCAACTATAATAACATTTATAAATATATTTGTTAACAGGGATCGTCAGTCCCGATCCTGATATCTCACTATCAATGGACATTTAAGTTTCAAACCGAGCAAATATTCTCATCTCTGCACATTGCACCAGCATAACATTTCTAACGAACTGGCACTCACTCGTTGTGGAACTCGAGGCTCTTGATGGTGAGCGAGTCGATGTAAGCCTTGGGCTTGTGCAGCAGTCGCCAGGTCAGCGGATTGAACATCGAGGTCTGATAGTCCCAGGTGATCTCGACGGCCTCGACCTTGCCGACCACTTCGCCGGGTATCACCGCCGTGTGTCTCGTGCCGGGCTCGTAGTACTTGGAGTGCTCGCTTAGCGACAGGCGTTCGGTCATCTTGCCATTGGCGCCGATCGCCCTGATCACGAAGACCCCGACCTCGCCGCCGTAGCTCAGGCTCTCGTTCGTCTTCGAGACGTTGATCGTCACGCGGTAGTGAGCCTCTGTTGGCCGCGAACACAAAGAGCCGGCGTTATTGTCGAGATATATGTGTGTGTGTGTGCGATGGGCATTGTACGTGTGCGAGGTAGAGCGGTAAATCATTTCAGGAAAGTCGTGCGCGCGAGACGGACTCGGGGGTTCAAGGAGAAAATTGCGTTTGCGATCGCTATGAAAGGCCCATGGGATCGTGAACCGGAAGGAGCGAGGATGTATATTGTTACGTAAGCTCTGTGATATGAAAGTTTTAAATATATATTTATTATATTAGAACGGCAATTATCGGGTGGATGAGACCTCTCGCGAAAGAGAGTAAGCGTGCGATGGACGAGGAAGATATCCGACGGCGCTGATGATAGATTACGGTGAAATGTGAATGATTAGAGGCATGAAGTTTTATAAACACTGTAATAGAACAATTTTAAAACCATATTTTATCTTTGATTGATAATTAATTGGCACTTATATTAATGAAAAGTTGTATTTATAATAAGTAATCAAGTGTGTAATTCATTACAATATTAGATATATAAAATTTATTAGCGATTTAGCATTTACAGAGAATCATAATGATATCTGGTCTAGAATGAGTAAAAGTTTATTCTGTTGAAAATTTTGCAATCGGTACCGAATTGATGTTTATGGCTTTTACTTCAAATATTTATTGGGATTTAATGTGTCATAGCTGAAACAAAGCAGTAATAACAATTTCTTCTTCGCGAATAAGCATATAAAACAGATGAATTTTAAAAATAATTGTATAAATAAATTTTGAAATGAATTACATAATAGATAAAAAAGAATTGTATGACAAGTTTCAAATAGTTTAAAAAGTAATTTAAAAATACTAGAGTCAGTTCTAATAGAGTTCATAACGTATCACTTTTTTATTCCTCCACTTTTACATATAAAACCTTTGAACACACTTTTCTTAGTACAATTAGTAAATATAATTAGATTTAAAATACATCCATTATGTATGCTTATTTAGGAAAGAAGAAATTGTCTTACTTTAAATCTCAATAGTTAGAAATATCTAGATTATTTAATTAAATTTAACAGGTATCACTTAAGCAATTTATTTAGAAATAAATTAAACAAAACGAAATTTAATAAATGATAGTTGTAAATGGTAGAATTTACAAGGTACTAATAACTAAATATTGTATTATAGAAAAAAGTATCACTTTAATTAGAATTATTTGTATATACATATTTTTATTATGCCCATAAATCTGCCTTTCAAATATTAAGTTCAGACGTATCTCTCAAACAGGTAATTGTGTTTTCCTATATTATCAATAAAATAATTAAAAGCCTACTTCCGCCAGCGTTTCAATGTCATTACCGTATGTTTTCATTAATTATGATAGAAAGTCCCAAGCACCACACGTGTTATTACACTTAGCGAGTGCAAGTTGCAATTACATATAAATGGCGGCTAATAAAGTGTACTCACTGCAGAATGGCTTGTCCCTTCCTGTCATCAGATAGACGGAAGCGTGATAATTTCCTGGCTGGGCGTTGAATCCGAACCTGGGGCAATGCTGCTCGACGCAATCGAAGCAACTGCCGTTTTGAAATTTCTCCCACGAGGTGCACGGCACCGACACAAATGGACACGCTGTGTTTATGCTTTCTATGAAGTACTCATAACTCCTTATGTGATTACATCCTAGAAATCTTTTGATTCCTGAAAAGTGTCATTGCGTTATAACAGACCTGGCAATTTGCTTTATTCCACTGAGAATAAAATAATTAAAAATTTTCGTTTACTTTGCGCTTGTATCTTCGGACGTATTACAACGAGAATACTCCTGCATTATTCTAAAAAGTCCAATGAAACTTGAATGAATTACGCGTAATTCATGTTTTTATTTCAACATAATCAAATGTTACACAGTTAATTACATGGCAATTTTCTACTAGTGGGTTAATAAACTTTTAAGCATTACAGGAGCAGATTCGTAATGATAAATCGAAGCCCAAGCGTTGCGCAAAGCTTCCGAAATGTTTTCCAATTATTTTCTCTCAGTGCTCATAAACGATAATACAACACACTTTTTAGTCAGCGACACTTAATTTTTTACCTCGGAAGAAACTTCCTTTCTCCAGGGTGATGGAGTTGAAGACGCCCTCGTTGCATCCGGGCTGATTTCTGCCACCGTTGGGAAAGAAATCGATGTGGGCCACCGGCTGACTGATGCCCAGCCCGCCGCTGATGAATGGACTGCAGTCAGTGTGTATCGCGGTCACGAAATCTGCATCAGTCGGATCTAAGCGCACCAGCGGTGATGTGTTGCTGAAATGAGGCTCAGCCGGATCGAGACCTGAAATCAATGGGTTTGATCGTAAGTAGTTGGTTAATGATCCGTAGCGCACTGTGTACCTGCAGAAGGTTTAATCTCAATATAATCGAGAAATGGCATCAGTAAAGTATTAGGTATATTAGTATAATTTAAATACTATGCGTATTCTTGCGTATTAAAATCATTTCGATGCAATCTTGAAATTATTGAATTACATTAATATTTTGAGAATTAATCTGTATATAGGTATTTTTATTAGCACTAAATAAAAACTTGTAATATTATTATTCATCTATATTTAACAAATTTAAGTGTGTTCCCTTTCTTATGACAAATCATTATAAAAATGTATTTGCTGTTAAATTTAAGGAATGACTATTACATTTAAATATATTTTAATCATTTTACAAACAAGAATTCAGGAAGTATACATAAATCATTAGAATTTTTGCGTATCATCAATGTAAAGATTTAAAAAAAAAACAAAGGCATAATCGGATACGACCTACTTCCGGGTGGTTTTATTAGCCAATCCAGCAGACGTAGTGCGAGACGCCGCGAGTTTTCGAATTGCCACATTTTCGGTAATAACGCACTACTAGTCGACTTGCGTCGGTTTTGCGCAATAAAGCGGAGACGCTTCAGGAGCAGGAATAACTAGTGTCAAACAACAGCATGTGACTTTATTGCGACGTTTTTATTTTTCCAGGCGGTCATTAAATTTTTATTTCCTTACTACCAGTTAAGAGCTTTCGGAGAATCTTGAACATAAAAGTCACGGAAAGTCAATTCTTCTGCGCAAGTGTTAAATCATTCATGTAACAGCTTTATACATTTAACAGTAACAGATATTAATCATACAATATGTTTGATTTAGAAAATATAAAGAATCATAAATTTAGCACATTTTAAATAAATCTATCAAACATTAGATGCTTAAAAAAATAAGGTTAAATTTATAATAAAATTAAATCTCTTATAAAAACGTTTCTTACTTTAGCTTTCTTTTTGTAAGATTACATTCTTTTATATAATTAATAATCAAAATATTTAGATTATCTGTTATAATTGGTCCTAGTTTGATCGCTAACAATTATATCCATTCTGGAATTTTATTATATAACTACCTATACGTATATATCCATTATTTTCTAATTTTTATGAACATGATTGATTATTAATTCCCGGTATGCGGGCGACTGTATTCCAGTAGGTTCGCGATATGCGAAAGTGATTAATTTAATTATATAAAAAAGTGCAACAAAAAATTCAATAGTGATTACAATTATCGTTGAGAGTTTCACGGCTTCATGATTATACATGCTGAGTTCGCGCGCTCTCCGTAAACATTACGTCAATGACCAGAATTAATTAATTGTTTGTTTGCAGACTTAAATCCTTTTTTATTTACTCAGTGTAACTTTTATCAAAAACTAATACTCATCTGCATATATACGCTTATTTAATACAAAAAGATGCATGTATAATTATTTCGTTAAGCTACGTAGCAGATATACGGAACTGATATTAGGCAAACGTTAGCGGTCCTTGATAATCGGAGGAATGACCGTTCAATTTTGTACAACTATACGAGTTCTGCCTTTCACATTTGCATTTCCAGTCACGTCAATGGAAAATACAAAAATAAAAGCAATTTATCCCTTTAGTTTCGGCTGATGATATATCAACGTGTTTATTTTCGGAATTTATCTTTATTCATATCAAAATAATACAATAAGGAAGTATGACTGCTTAAACATTTACAACTTTTGATGCTTAAATATTAGTTTTGGAATCGGAGAAAAATAAATATTAAAATCAACTATTTCTACTACATTATGTGAAAGACTAATTCATATATTGCGGAATTTGGCGTGAATGTCAACGAACTTCAAAACACTTTTTGTGTGAAGGAACAATGTATTCGCATTCCCAAGTGAGTACATATTATGTACATGAGAGGCAAAAAAAGTAGATGGGCTTGATTTGCATAAACTAAATTCCACGAGAATATTTTTTGTTTTTATATATTTAAATTTCAAGTGATGTAACACAACTAAATATCCGTAAAAACATTCCGAATCACATCTTTTTAATACTTCTTGGTATAGGTATATTGGAAAGCTCATATTGTATCATACATAATTAGAACAATTTTACGTTATTAAAATTTATTAAAAAGTTTTATGTTATAACTGTAAACAATTTTAAATACATAACTCAATTAAACTTGTAACTTTAACTAAAATAAAACAAAATTTTTGTGAGGGATAATATAATAAATAATAAAAATAAGTATTGATTAACATTTATGAATGTATTAATATTTTATTAAATTATGAAATTCAGTTCAAAACCGTAGCTCAACCGCATCCCTATAAAAAGCGTTTAAAGAGAGTGCAGTTGAGTTTAGCGCGTTTTCTTCTCTCCTCATACAAATTTTAAATTACGAGACCTTTGTCGAAATCGATAGCTGCATCCCCCTTGGAACTTTACGACTTCCATGACATTTCGTTCTGCCACTTCTTGTTCCCTTGTGCTCTCTTACTACTGCTGTTTACCTCATTTCTGACTTCGGGCGGGTCTAAAGGACCAAAGGGCGTGGCTCGACGCGCCTGGCAATAACGAGCTTTTCCCTCACGTAGCCTCCCCCCCCCATCGATTCGCGTATAAAAACCTTTTATACCCAGCAGTGCTGTACTGAAACTGCACAGCTGGGAGCCTTTGTTTCCTGCGGCAATCCTTCCATCTGTTATTAATTTTTTTTTAAATTTGCAATGTATTGATTCTTTATTAAAGTAATATGTAAGAAATAAGAGATGTACGTAGTGGGTGTTTAATGCTTTAGATTATTTTAAATAAGCGTTTGAGTTAAAAAAGGTGTATTTAATAGTTTGTATCAGTAATTTGGAAAATCATTATAACCATTATTATTTGGCAATATGCAAATAAAAATTAAGATTTATAAAAATTGTATAAAAATGGTTGTTAAATTTTTTTATTTCGTTTTTCGATTCTTCAAACATTTCTTAACATATAAACACATCGCATTTTTGATTTTCATCAAATTTTCTGTTTGAAAATGACATTTTAAAGTACGATTATACATTAAGGTAAATGTACTTTTTTTAACAAATACAGCTTTTTCTGCAGTTTTTGATTTTCTTTATTCAAAACATTCCAGGTGCATTAGCTTTCGTCGAAACTTTTTGAAATTAATTTGACATATTTCTTTTAGCATTACGGTTACTTGCATTAAATTTTGACGAGAATGAACAAATAGTTTCAAAATGGTATAAAAAGTAAGTAGGAGATTTTCTAGACTATATAAAAAATTCTGTGTGCACCAGGAACGTTGGCAATCTACCTCATTTTGACTAAAAAATCATGAATTTTTCATTGTATATCAATATAGACACGATAAAGTACGAGAAATTTTTCAAAAAACTTTCATTTTTGGATATAAACATATGTGATAATTTAAAAAAAATCATAAGCAAGGCGCAAGTTTAGGAAAAATAGTATACTGAGAAAAAGTATTGTGTATCACACTAATGTTTGTATATTGATATGATAACTATAATGGAATTGCTCGAGTATTGTTTTCTTAGCTATATTATGATTGCCGGTGATATTGTATGGTTGTCACAGTAATATAATATAGTTGTGAGAGCAATAACAAAGTATTGTTGCAGCAGCACTACGCAGTTTAGTTCGAACAATCAGAATCTGGATACTGGAGCAATATATATTTTCAGTGTAAGGATCCCCCTTAAGAAGAAAAATGGTCACTGAAACTGAATATCGACATATAATTAGGGTTAATGTACCAGTTACTGCGAACTATTGTCAGAGATGATTTTGAATCGTTTTTGAAAATAATTGTTGAATCGTTATGTAAAGTAAATTTTAATTAAAATAAAGCAATTTTAGAAACGTATGTCATCTTTGTATTACTGCGGCTATAATGATCGTATTATTGATGTTATACGTTATAATGATTATGTGATTTATTCATAAGTTTCAATCCGCTGTAATACCCCCACTTACCCTGTACCTTTTAATAATCATTTTTAAATAATAATTTGTTCGACAATCAAAAAAAAGTTAACTTTTATAAAAAATTACATCAATTATTTAAAAATGTGCAAAAATGAAATGTTTTTCCAAAAATAATAACAATACTTTTTAATACTTCCATATAGTAAACGCTCTAGCAAATTCAGCCGCTTCTAAAGCTCCTCCACGGCTTTGCCGCTTAAAGTCACAGCTTCGCTCGATAATTCTCATCTCCCGTGCTCTCGGCTACATCGCTGTGTAGGGGAGAAGGCTGAGCGCACGCACCATCACCATGAAGCGACTTTCCCGCGCAGCTATACTACTATATACACGGGTGCCGCCTAGCCTGCGACTTGTCTGCCGTTTATACACGCCCTGCGAGGCTCTGCTATCCTGGTAGTTCCCGATGAGATCGATAGCTTACGTAACGACTCGCGCGCTCCTACGCTATTCGGCCAATCAAACCCATTGATTAGCTGCTGCTCTGCTCTCCCTCTCTCTCTCTCTCTCTCTCTCTCTCTCTCTCTCTCTCTCTCTCTCTCTCTCTCTCTCTCTGACGCTGACTGTATATATAGGACCTACTTCGATCGGCTTAAAGGCTTGTAGCTTGTTAATGCCTGCGTCTATCGACTCGTCGACGAGGAATTCCCTCGTTAACGGCGTTATTTTTATGACGTTTTTTGCGCGTTGGAGAGATTAGCGTTTTGCGATAATAATAAAGGAACGAGTATTTGCTATTTATTAATATGTAGCCGTGTGGGTAATCTTCGATGTAACTGTTTTTTGTTGTCTATTACTTGATTATTCAGTAAATAATTAAGATTAGGAAACACAGTTTTAGGTATTTTATTTTGTTTTACATTACCTTAGAAAAACATCATAATCGTTTAATTTATGCATTTGTTTAGTGATCTTTTATTTGAGAAATCTATAATTTAATTAGATTTTAGACATTTAAATCGACAAATAGATGAACGTTAAGGATATAATAATTTAGTATTTTAAAGGAGAAAGTTGTGATTTTATAAATACACAAAATAAGATAATAATATTTTGTAGATTAAATGAAGTTTTTACAAAGTGCCCTTTTACGAATATTTATATTGAGAACTAATTAATAGCCATTATCCTTATTAGTTCAATTACATACATTTTTATTCATCATTTTTAATTTTTTATAAAACATTAGTAACATTTCTGAAACTATAATTTGTCTATAATTGTCAATTCAATATTAATGGTTAAACATTTTACATTAACTCTTTTCAATCGAAAGTAGATAATAAAATATGTTCTTTAAACTTTTCACTTTATTACGGCTGACTTCTTAAACATTTTTATAATTCGGATACTTTGTTTTCTAAGCGCGAAGATTTAAGACAACTCTTCATAAGCCTGATGCCCTGACCGAATGCCTTTTTATCGGGCGTCTACGAGAATATTCGTGCGTGTTCGTGGTCTTGTGAAAACGGTCATCTAACTCACGGCGAGGATGCCGTTGCACAAGATTACGCTTTAAAGAAAACCACGAAAATGCCAGCGTTGAGCAATAATTATATTGTCGAGTTCGTGGAAAATAAGGTTTATTGTTATTTAGGCGTTTTATGCATGTTGTTGAGAATTTTAAATAACATTTTGCAATGTGTGGTTTTGGTAAAAATTGTAATTACTGATTGTAAATTGTGCAAAACTCACAGATCAAAAAGACATTAAATTTTCCATAAAAATCTATTTTCTTTTTATGTTTGAAATGAACATTCACACGCAATATTCTTATTTAAGTTCTTTGCACTATAAGCAGACAATCATACACAAAATAAATACATATTGTTGTGTATAAAAATATATATATTAGAGCTATAAATTACAACACAACTGGTCATAATCAATCGCAGCGCCTCATACATTTTTATAATCAGTGAGTATAGAAGTACCAATAACGGACAACTTTGATTTATGAAGATATATTATCTAACATGTAATGCATAAAATCTGATTTAGACTAAAATATATTACTTTTGTCTCACTACTTACTAGTATATATATACTCTTATACTCTTTTCTTAACTTTTTCTTTTTACTTACTGATATATTACTATTTTCTCTCAAGTGCCAAGAAAAAACAATATTTATCATAAAATTAAGTAAATTGTAAATTAAAACATTAGTGTAGATAATGATTAGTGTAGATATGCCGATGTAACAATACGTGGCAGCCCAAAACAATATGTCTCATGCCGTTTGTACACCTAGTGATGAAGCGAGAGAATAACGTTCGTAGTGCATAATTGACCGTTTAGCGTATGCAAAACCCCCCACGCAATATGGCATTTTCTTAGCACGAATGATAAAAATATTTTTTGTGAAAGAAATTGTGTAATACACAGGTTATTTTGTATTTTAGTCAAAGGTATTTAAAAATTCCGCAATTATAAACAATATACATCATGTAAATACGTGAATTACAGTCAATAATTATGAAAAAAGTCGATTAATTTTCAAGGTTAACACAGATTAAGGTGATGCTAAAGCCATCGGTCACCGACAAATACGAGGAACCACTTTACTCATTTTATTTTCAATTTCGAGTAAATATCTCTATGAAACGTTATTGTCCCTATAGAAAACAACAACTCTTTAGAGAGATATTTTATTAAAATTGAAAATTTAAAGAAAATAGTGGCTCCCCGTATTTTACGACAATAGGTGGGTTTAGCATCACTTTAACAGCTGTATAGTGTAGATGCATTACAGCTTGTTTGATCAGTCTCTCACTTTATCCACTATAGGTGTAGAAATGGCATCAGTGTCCAACTTTTAAATAGTAACTGGCCATGACTATATAGCGTTACACAAATAATTCTAATGGGAAAATAGAAGCTAGTAAAGCAAAAGTAATTAAAAGTTAACATAGAAGTAATACAAAATTAAATATTTGAGAATAATTAATAAGAATAGATTGGGTAAAGATAGTTATTTGCAGCTTCAGACGTTAAAATCGACGTTGATAATGACTTTTTATTTTGTAAAGAATACCACGATCAACAACGTTTTCATTATTAATACACTGAGAAAACCATATCGTAATAATGTTCTAATGAATTTACTTTTAAAGTTAACATAAATTTGTATTACACATTGAATTACAAAATTTTACTCTTATTTACTTGTTTGTGTCTACATTTTGTAAAATTTCCATATATTGAACGGGAAATCCCAATTTAATTAGAACAACTTATAGTACACAGATCCACCAAAAATTATCAATTTCTATTAAGATGAGAATCTTGGTAAAACCCAAATAAATAAAAGCATTATTCATCTCACAGGTTCGTAATTTTAATTTATCAATGAAGAACTCAGATTTTCACATTGCTGATTTAATGCAGCCACGTTCTATATTTTTTTACCTCTTACAAATTAGAAAGTCTATACATTTATAATTAGATCTTACAGAATTTCCCACTGTAAAAGTTGAGTATATTTAATAATAAAAATAACAAAAAATAATAATTCGTTTGCTAATGTATGCAAGTACGCATGTAAGAATACAGGTGTAATAAGTCGCGTAATCAAATACTATGCTCTTTGAATGTCATCGCTGCACGAAGTATAGTAATGACTATTTCGAGGCCGGTCGCCTCGTGCACGGAGATAAATGCATTTCCGGGGCCGACTGAAGGTAAAAAAAGAACGTGAGATTCTAACGATTCTCATTTTTGCTCGCATTGTTGGCGGATTGGCATGCTAGTTTCCAGGGGGTGATAGTTGCTATAAAAAATAAATTATGGCGTTTTGTCATTTTTTTCTCGTCACTTTTAATCGAAACACAGAGTTGCTTTTGGTCTAAGAAAAAGCTTGCTTACGCACCGGGTAAATTTTGATTTCTTTCGAATGATCTTTCTTCCAATAAAAACTAATAAGTTGATTTTAAAAAGTCATTCAAGTTTGTTATAATAACATTATATATTACTTTACCTGTTATTCGTCCAAGTTTGTAACCGTATTGCACGCGTAAGTTGTGACCGACGTAACCGCACGTGTGAGCACCCAGGCTGTGCCCGATGCAGTGCAAACGCGTGGCCAGCATGTTGCCCTTCTGAATCAGCTGGGAGGCCAAACGGCCTGTCATGGCACCAACGAGCCTCGTGTTCGCCACTGCTTGGGTGTAGGGCGGCCCCGCGCCACCGATCCAGTTGATGACCACTACATTGGCATTCTCTCGCTGTAGCAGTTCTCGCATCATCCTCTGGAAGATGATGATAATTGTAACTTAATGAACGTCGATTAGACGAGGTGATCCTCTTTATTGTTAAGGGAGAACTCCAGTGATTTTTTACCAAAAAATCGAAATTCTTTTATTACATATTTTTTATGTTTATAGTTTTATGAACATTTTGAGACCTGCTGGATGTCAAAACTCTTTGTTATACGAAAGTTATAGCCAGTTGAGTGAAACAATTAACATTGGATAGCATACCAAAATAAAACTTTACTCGCGCCTTTCTCGAAACCTACTTTTCTACCTTCAAAAAGTTCTTTGCGCAACCCATGACCATGGGTATTTTTGAAACTTCCAGAAAATATTGGTTAAAGTATTGTGAAAAGAAGTTAATATTTTGTTTTTAGGTATTTGATAGTAAATGTTTTATTCATCCATTGTAAGTGTTGAGCATGTAATTTTTTATGTTTTCTTAAGTTCAAAACACGTTGCATTTATTTTAGACCATTAATTGAGTTTAAACAATTTCAAAAATATTAACTTTTGTTCATTTTAAGTTGAAAAATATCCTAGAATTTTTTAAAATAGAATTCGTTAAATTCGTATGCGCAAGGAACTATTCGAAAAACCCTTGTTTTTATTACAAATATATGTATTTTCTCCAATAAATACTAAAAAAATTTTAGTGAAAAATTCTCAAAATTTTTTTACAACCTTCTTCAATCATAAGAAAGAAAGTTACCGAATTTTAAATATTATTGGACGAAAGGGAGAGATTTTTTAAAAATTACTAGAGTTCCACCTAAGGGGGTAAAAAAAGGTGTCTATATTTTTTCTAAAAACAGCTTAAATATGTTCAATTTTATGCTTAAGGTGATGCTAAACCCACCCATCACCGATAATTACGAGGATCCAATTTTTCCATTTAATTTTCAATTTTTAGTAAACATCTCTATGGAACGTTGTTGTTCTAATAAAAAACAATAACTTTCCATAGAGATATTTTCTCAAAATTGAAAATTACGTGAGAAAAGTAGTTCCCGGTATTTACCGGTAACAGGGGGTTTAACATCACCTTAATTGTATTATGTACATAACATGCAAGTTAAAAAATCATCTAAAGAAACGAATTATCCTACCTACCCATTGCTATCCATTGTCTTCATTGATGACTACCGACATTGACAATATCACAGTTACCGACCAAATTTTCAGTCTGTTAACCTAAAAATTTTTTTTACATTTGCTGTATATGTATTCATGGCAGTGATCTAAAGAACTTAACGTATTTGAATTTGATCACTACGAGCCAAGCCGCTATTTACTTTCGCACATCATATCATATTGGCAATGTTTCGACAGTATGATGTAAAGTGTGAAAATTGTTTCTTAAAAATATTTTGAGTTGTAAAATCATTATTTTTATTAATTTTTTGCAAAAAGAAATTGTATATAATTTTTTTCTTGGATAAAATTCAATGAAATATGAATACATATAAATACAAAGAATGTAAAAAAAGATTTTTAGGTCAAAAGACTGAAACTTTGAAAAATTTCCTATCCGGTAACTGTGATAGTGTCAATTTTGCGAGTCACCGATGAAGACAACGAGTAGCAATAGACTAGATTGGATAATTTTTTTTTCGATGATCTTTCAATTTTCTTGTTATGTTATACGTAACATAATTAAGCATAACATTGATCATTTAAGCAGTTTTTAGAAAAAATATAAACATTAACATTTTTTATAATTTTCGTATTTAGACACCCTTTTACCCCTTAATTGATCACGATGTTAGTTTCGATGTTAAATATAAATACGCACGAATAATGTTATATTGGTATCCTCGATGGAATAAACACCTGAACAAGTTTGTTTGAATATTATTAAAATATTACAACTTCATTGGGTCAACGTACTTTCAGATAGACAGTTTCTTCCGGGCGGAATAATATTAGAAGTACGCCGGAGCAAATAGTAATGCTGCAATTTATCTTTTACCTTTGTTTTACAAGATTCTTGGTTCCGCGATTGTTCCGTCCGGAAAAGTGCCGTATATCTGCAAGCACCCACAAATGCTCTTCTTCACTCCTTATTGGGGGATTAAAAAAATTCAAAGAAATTCGATCAGGTGTTTATTTTTTCGAGTTTATATAAAAAACCTTAGAGTTTTGCTTGCTCCAGTAACATACGCTATTAACTATTATTTGGCTACATGAAAGAGCACATGATTACCTGGGTTCAATTTTATGGATTCAAAGTTTTTAAATTAAATGAATGAATTGAACGTTAAAAAGTGTACGTTGAGTACGAAATCTAAGAATTTCGAAAAACTATTACAATTGTGTTTATAATGCAGTTGATGTTTATGTAAAAATTAAACTCATGCGGCAGTTTCTTAGAAATATTGACTGCAGCGTATAACTTTCTTTTCAACGTATCGGGCTCAAAAATAAAATGTTTCTGTGACAAGCATTATTATTGACAAAATATTTTATATAGGAAATTATAATTTAAGCGGGTATTCTAGTGTAACAAATGTTTTCTTTTTTACTTATTGTGTATTTTTTAAGAATAGCCAATAAGAGTTATTACCATCATGTTTATTCCTACAAATTCATTAAAATTTGGAAAGTAATTACATATTTTTGTAATTAAAAATAATTTTAATTGACTATAATAAAGCATTTCAAAGTCGTAAATGAAAAAAGTTATGGTAACAAATTAGATAAGCATAAGAAACACAATTACTGAATTATCTTTTATTTTCATGCATACATTCGGAGTGCTCTGTACTGCAGTGAATTTCGGTGAAATTAAATTTAACAAAATTAGTAATTATTTTTTACATGTTATAGAATATCCATAAGGAATAGGCTAATGATAACAATGGTTGTTCTTACCCTAGTGTGAGAAATCTATTAAATCCTATTCACCAATACAAAAATTGCATATACATCCTATTCGCAAATACGATCTTTTCATATTTGGAAAAAGGAATTAATAAGATTTAATAGATTTGTCACACTAGGGTAAATAATCTGCAAAATAATTCTCAACAAATACCATCTACTACATTAGAAAACCTCCTTAAATTAATAAAATAATATTGATTTATAAAAAGAAAGTAACATTTATAATACATAAAAATGTTAAAGCTATTAACTTATTTGAAATTCTTTACTGCGTAAGTGATGTTTTTAAATTTAATAAGTAGTAATGATTTCTCTTATTTTTATTCAAAGTATTTTTAGTTCGCAATTATGAGTTCTATTTTCAGGAATATTCAGAATTATATTATTTACTCATTTCAAGTTATAAAATTAAAAAAGTTATAAATTATATTTAAATTTTATAGTGTACTATTAAAAAAATCAATTAACTTAGTAATTTATTGTGTTACTTACTAAGACCCACGTTTTATTTCCGTTGTCCAAATATCCATGAATGATAAAATAAAGATTTTCATTTCTTCTTAGAGGTGAGTCTCTGATTGTTCTTATACGATCTACGACCAGTTCATGAGGCTCATCTATGCGTTCACGAGTATAAAGCATAAAAAGAGGATTAATACTATCCGGCTTAGTAGGAAACGTTGATACTGGTCTACTACCTCCAGACCAGGGAGTCCCGATGTAAAAACAACCAAAAGGTTGGTAACACCTCCACATGTACCATTCTAAAACCAGAAAAACATATTTTATGTAATTATTTACAGAAATGAAAAGTATTAATTATTTATCAGGTAACGAGTAAATATTGTCTAATTTAGGTACTCGTTGATATAATTATTATAATTATTTTAATTATTTAATATAGTGGTACAAAAAACTTTAAAAAAATGGATTCCATGAAAAATATGAAAAATTTACTATATACAATAAACAATACTGCAAGCCTCCTAACATATCGATTGATGTATACTATATTTTGCAGTACCATAATCCGTGACTTTGTACTAAATTTAAAAGTACTATCTTATGCATTATACAATCACAAAGACATAAGAAAAAAATAGCGTGGGTCTATTTTGAAGGTTAGGTTCTCTAGAAATAAAATATACGACTAGTTTCTAGCTCTCTTAATAAACTAAGTTATTTTATTCTTTTTAAACCTGAAAACTTTACTACCTCTACTACCTCTTATTCGTCTCTTTTTATTGGTAAAAAACTATTACATTCCGTTTTCTTAACATACAAACTATTTCTTAAATCAATTTTAATTAATATATATATATATATATATATATATATATATATATATATATATATACATTATTTTAGCTTAGATATACATTATTAATCATGTGGCTCAAAGTCACCCCGAACATTACACATATTTTTAAATTTTCATACTACGACACAGGTAAAAATAATCTAAGAATTTTTTCTATGTCGGTAGATATGATAGAATAATAGAGATACGTATACGAATTTCTAAAGTGACTCAGTCACCCCGGATTACGGTAATAATTTATAAATAATTTATATATTATTTATAAATATATTCTTTTATATTTTATAACTGATAAACTTGTATGTACTTCATCATATGAAAACAATCAAACTCCTGTGTAATGATGTTCCTTTCAAAGGAAATGTAGTGCGGGTTGCATAGCACAGGCGCCACATAAAGGTAAGTATCTCAGTTATAAATTTATGTTCTCAATTTTTAGTTAAAGATTTAGTTAATAAATTTTAAATTTGTATGTGATATGGAAATAATAAAATAGAAGTATCTCTTTTTTTAAACGGATAATTAGAATTTAATCGATGTTAAAATTGTAAATATAAATGTAAAAGTCAAACTTAAGATTTGATTCTAAAAACATAACGAGAAACAGAGATGAGAAATATAGTTGTTATCTGCGTTAATAGCTCACATTTTCATTGGAGTTCTGAACTAATCAAGTACATGAGTGTAAATAATTTTTTTCAACACTCATCGTATCATTTGTAAGCTGAACAATTTTTTTCCTCATATAAGAAAATATCACTACAGATTGGAACTAATTATGTCAAACAAATTGTTATTTAACAACAATATCAGGCATAATAAATCTATTTTGATAATTACCCATGCACATAAATTTTGTACAAATTAGCTTTTGACGTAATGTCTGGGAAAGTGCAAGCGGCATTATTGTGCATATTGACCCGCAAAGATAATCATCCCGAAATAGCAATAACCTTTAGTGCGTCAGAATGTTTTGCTATTTGTATTTCTATACAATTTTCAGTAAATATTTATAGCAAAGAATCATTCACAGTTTGATAAGGATAAATTGCAGAGATAAATGTATTTCATGATAATATTTTGCACATCGTTAAAACGGCCAAATGTTTTTTTAATTTGAGTTATGAGTTTTACCGTAAGTCTGGTGACTTTGAAACACTTATAACCGTTTGAGGCCCAATGACTTTATTCGGTCGAAAAAAAATATGGAAAGCAGCTTGTTATCTCGAAAATGGTCCATGAGGAGTAGTCGGAGTCGAGGGCACCGAAAAAAATCATCAACCGAGCTAGAAATTGCCCCCTTATTTATGTCTGTAAGGCGGATGGGAAGTGGCGCATTTTTAGTCGTGGGCCACTCACAAATACAATACAATTAAAAAAACGCTTTCAACTGCTTTGGCACTATGCTCTCCCAAAGAGAATTTAATGAACATTATTATATAAATAAGGGAGCGCTATGCAGTACTGTCCGCCATGGTTATTTTCCTGTATAACTATTTTCATTAAGTGATTTTTGCCCTACTGAAAAATGAATATTTTTCAATAAATATATGATCGTATATATCGTATATCAGGGTGTCAGCGAAGTGTCATTAATTCTAAAATCTATTTTTATCTAGAAAATCAAATAAAATATGTACTTATAAAAGATTGAATTAATGTTTTTCTTCTTTAATTGCAAACAAATGCAATAGACACAAAAATGCATAATTTTTTAAAATCACTTATTTAAAATTTTCACTACTATTTAATATATACTAGTTTACAAAATCCGTCATCAAAATAGTATAAAACTTATAATTTTTTTATGCTCTATTATAGATAGATACAGATTTAATATTACAAGAATAAATTATGTCTTTATTAAACCATTTTTATAAAATCACAAAATAATAATATTTCTAATATAACATTGTCTTTCTATTTTTGAATTTCTTCGTGCAATATAATACATAAATCTCATATATACTAATACTTAATATCTACAACAAAAAGCACAACGATAAAGTTTAGAGATGTTGTGATATACAGGGTGAAAATGTATTGTTTAAATGGAATAATGTCTAATATCTCAGAAGATTATGAACCAAATCAGCTCAAAAATATTTATCCAATAACCTGACACCTAACAAATATTATCTGAAATTTTTAAGGCTTTACATCAAGTATTACTGAAGTTATCGTTGTCAAAAGAAAATGCATTTCTTTTATACTTTATTCTTTTTCTCAGAAAACAAACCGTCTCATTATCTAATAATTTACAGGAATATATCTTTATATGATAATCAGTAAAAATTTCACTGACTTTTATCGTATAGTTTTCGAGTAATAAATGTTGAAAAATACAATGTTGTCACGGAGTATAACAACTGAAAGACGTCTCAATAAAAAATCCGCTTCCCAAAAACCATTCCTGAATTGAAAAAAGTTCAAAACACCGAAATTTGACAATTCATAAATATTGAAAAAATGGCCATAAAAAAATTTATTCGACCGTTTTCCTTAACACTTTCAAGCGCACAGCGGGTATTGATAGTAAACATATGTGCAAAATTTGGAAAACTTACAGCGCAGATTGAACGAATGGTGGTATGTGACATATTAACACACACACACACACACACACAGACATTTTTTAAAACTAGTGTATTCAGACAAGGTGTAAAATATTCTTATACGTTAAATAAACACAAAAAGAAATTTACCACCACAAAGCTTTCTCTTTGAAAAAGCAATAGATATTAAATATAAATTTTAAAAATTTCAAAAAATTTTGAATTTTTGAAAAGTTTGGATTTTTTTGAAAATATTGGATTTTTTTTGAATATTTTAAATTTTGCAAAGTTTGGATTTTCTGAAAATTTTGAAATTTTGAAAAGTTTGGATTTTTTTGAAAATTTTGGATTTTTTTGAAAATTTTAAATTTTGCAAAGTTTGGATTTTCTGAAAATTTTGAAATTTTGAAAAATTTTAATAACGATAAATGAGTTTATTTCCTCTCTAGGGAGAAAATGAAGTCATTTCTACACAGATTTGGCAACTGCGCTCAGAATGAGCAACTTTCCATTCGCTTTATATGCATGAAAAATGGCCTATTTCTTGCATGTGTTAAAAAAAATATTTTCATTATCATTAAACTAGACCTTAAGGGGTAACGCTACCTTGGAGGATCTAAATGAACATAAGTTTAGGAATTTACTGAGAGTAAATAGAAAAGCCTTCCCATCCTTTTTTGAAAACAATTTTTGTCCGTGTCAACGTTTTAATAAAAACATGGGTACTTCAGTGCATTATATACGAAGATGTTGGTCAAAGTTTAGGTCAATCGGATAAAAACTGTAAGAGAAATCGTGTCTGCAAATTTAAAGAAGTATGTTTTGAGAAAATCGTGTTTTACGTTTACGTAACTCGGTAGCGCGCAGGTGAACGATTCACTTAGAAGCCTTTAAAAGCTACGAAATAATTCGAATTTCGATTTAGAACTGTCATTATCACATTTCTGTGTATGAAAGCTATTCAAGTAAGCAAAAATAGATTTTTTTGATACGTCCAAGGTGTCGTTACCCCTTAAACATTATTTGTGTTCTTGAATCACCTTATACAACTATTATTTCGTAATTTCAATAAAAAATACCAATTAAAGCAATTGCTAAACTATTTACAAACAAAATAAGATAGAAAATGATACATTAGCAATCTAGAACTACACTCGTAAGTCACATGTTTCCATTCTGTATGTTATTATAAAATATTAGCAAAATTATAAAAGATATAAATAGTCAAGAGATTACGAGCGAAATTCACACGAAGATATGCGCAGATTATGTAATATCGTCAAGAATTAAAAGCCGCTTGCGGATATTAGTGCAACGTCCGCTTATCACCTGAATTACGCGCAGAAGACCTGTAAGATATCTGAAAGCACGATTGCTACGTGCGTGTACGGCATACAAATCCGTACACCATGCGACGCGGCGTTAATACACAAGTTCATCATTGACCCTCATTCGTACATGTGTCGCCTTTTTTTTCACTCCTTTGGGCACATCTTTTCCTCTGTCGTTGCTCGCGGGGTTATCGAGGCGCCTGGAGATAGCACGCGCGCGCAGCCTCTTCTTTTTCAGACTCTTCTTTATCAGTTCCTTGAAAACGTGGACGTGTGTGTTGTGTCTTCAACTTGGGTGATGGCGGATTAATCATCGTGTACGCTGAACAACGCCAACGTGACATGTGACGTTGGACGGACCGCGCTTTGTGTATTTCTTCGTTTTCGCACACTTTTTCACTTACGGTCAAACGCATTGGAATTCATTTTCATTTTAAATGAGAAATTGGTGTATCGAAGTGTAATCGAGTGCACCTGTATTAATGACGCTATAGTAAATCTAAGCTTTGTATGTGAATTTCACACGTATTTACTTGTTACTTACCACACGATCGCGGACTTTTACTATGTAAACGAACAAATAAATATGAAGTCAAGTTTTGTATGTTTTCATTACAGGTTAATGACTTGTATTCTGGATTATATGAAGAAATACACATTATACGTAATGGTTATCGAAGACATTGTATTGAAATATTTATTATTACATGAACAAAAACAAGAGCATAAAATGTTGCACCTTTGAGTATAAAACTTTACAAGAGTTACAACTGCGCATTACTTTATCTGTAATCAAGGCATTGCGATATTATGATATTACTCCAATTTTTATTTTATGAGATGTTATGCGGTATAATTTTTTTCCTATACATAGCTATGTGCAAATGTGTTATAAACTTGTTGACGTTAGCTGCGATTACGAAATTCCAATATAATATAATTATAACGCGTTTAGAGAGTCCCTAATTTAAGAAGTTTAAAAAGGGTTTTTAATACGTTTTGAAAAATAAAATATGAAAGAATTGAATTTAGGTAGAAAGACTCTGATAGCAAAATTATACTTTTATCTTGAACGTAACTTTATAGTTTAATGAAATTTTATCGTTTGCATGCATAATGTACATTTTATTATACGCATTCTACCATATAGATTATAAATCATTTTATATTTTACCGGAAAAGTAACTCATGCTGTTGACATTGTTACTTTACTTGCATACGATTCATTAAATAACTTTATTTTATCGCCATTCATATGTTACTTCTCTATAATAAGCATACTACTGCATGTAAATAGTCAATGATGATCAATTAGCAATATCACCAGAACATAAAATAGTGCGACGTAAATAGCATCCAAGTGCCGTAACGCAGATTTAATCAATTCAATTGTATTTGCATTCAAATGAATTGATACTCAAAGTAAGAAATAATATAATAAATCGATTTATTTAAAAAATATACATTTTTATAAATGTTTTATGTGATAGAATTTTTAAAACCATTGCCTATACAATAGTTAATTCAATATCATTATAATAAATAAAGTACATTATTATAACCTTATGATATAATAACACTGAATTGTTTCATTTGCAATTAGTTTTTAATAAAATCTGTTTTAAGGGCGTATGCACACCTTATATCCGAAATAATAATTAATATTTTTAGTTATGAATAAAAAAATTTTTAATGAAAATTTATACTCAAGTAAAAAACTCACCTTATTCCTACGTATAAAATGTACCATTTCACCAGAGAAAAAGGCCCAAATATCGATTACAAGTCCAAAAGTCGAGCGTCTAACTTTTCATGAAAAATTCACTCATATAAGTCCAGTTAATGCGAAGTATAGCATCTTCCTGTAAGCGGATCTAAATTTTTCAAGTGGTTTTCACTTTGCTTTGACACTGGCTACGAAACTGACCAAAAACTTGAAGATCTTGGTCATTATAATCACAACTATTACAATCACCCACTTAAACGCAGATCACGATTAAATTTCTATTATTTATACGCATTAAAATTATATATAGCACTAGAAAACTGTCTTACAATCTGAATTTCTTCAAGATTTTGGTCGTACCTCGGTTGATTATTTTAGCCAGTGTCAAAACAAAGTGAAAAAACTTGTAAAATTGACATACGCTTACAGGGAGATATTATACTTTATGACCACTGGGCTGTATCAGTGACGTTTTAATGAAAAGTGAGAAAGAGTGCTCGTCTTCTAGGCCTGTAATCGATATTTGGGTCTTTTCTTCCGGTAGAATGGTACATTATATGCATTAGGAAAAGGTAACTTTTTTACATGATTACAAACAAATTTTCATTAAAACTTTTTTTATCAAACACTAAAAACAATGATTATTATTGCAAATTTAAGGTAGAAAGGTACTCAGAAGATTAAAAAAAATAAATTTTTTTTTTATTATTTATTTTGTATTGTATATGTGTGAAGAATACGTCAAAAAAAATTTAGACACTCATTTAACCAAATAAAAAAGATATGAGCATTTTAATTGATGAGGTCCCATAAGATTTTCATGTATTTCAGAAACTTCGATTCGCTTTATCTCGTAACTCAATATTTTGATATTAAAAATGTTCCACGCGTCTCAGATTTTAACCAATCGATCTGAAACTTTATACACAAGTTCATATACTATTTGAACATCAACAGAAGCATTTTTTGATTTACAAAGATTTACAAATTCTATACAGGTTACTATCAGCTATCTAAATAAAATATTTAAATAATTTTGAACTCTTCTAACTAATAATGCTGTAAGTAGATAAAGATACATACAATTTTAAAACCGCTCAGTTAATATGAGCTTGTGTGTAAAGTTTCAGATCGATAGGTTACAAATTGAGACGCGTGGAACATTTTGAATATCAAAACATTGAGTTACGAGATAAATCGAATCAAAGTTTCTGAAATACATGCATATGGGACATCATCAATTAAAATGCTCATATCTTTGTTATTCGGTTAAGTCCAAATGAGTGTCTGAAAAATTTTTTGACCTATTCTTTATACATATTTATTTTTTTAAGCTTCTGAGTACCTTTTCACCTTAAGTGTATGTACACCCTTAATCACAATCAGTTTTATTCAGTGTTCCTTTTTTTTTGTTACAATGAGGAGGCTTTTGAGACGCTGTTCAGTGTTTTTAAATCGTTAATTGATTCTCCATTTATCATTTTCTTATTTATATATGTAGTATAAAATTTCAAATGAGCTGTCTATTTTGTATCTTAAAGAATTTTCAGTGTATAGGAGTAGGAATGTTGGTTTTTCATTGATGATATCGCCAGCATTTTACCTTGAAACCCCGAAAAAAATCGTCTGCAATTCAGCATTAGATTCTGAATATTTATTATTTGATCAATAGACAATAGACCCTTTTTTCTGATTATTATTTTGATTAAGCAAATATTTATAAATTACAAAGAAAGTTTATGAGAAATTAAAACGATTCATCATCACATAAAATAGTACGTACCATCATCGTATTCAAATTTGCTCTCAGGAGAAACTGTCGTCGTCGTCGTCGTTCTCGTAGTCAAGGCTTGACGATCTACTCTTTTTGCGGTCCCGCTGTGCGGGTTCGTTATCATGTTGGCCGTGTATATCAGCACCAGCAAAGTCTCGTTGAACATCATTTTGATCTCCTAATGTGTATCTTATCACTTCTATACAATTCAGGAAACCACTACACTATGTACTCCAACCAAATTCCAATATCTTATGTTTTCAGACTTCAAAATTCCTAACCTTGACTGCAAATCACATCGAGTGTTTATACAGATTTTGACTATTAGTTGTTTCGAATGATGCGTTACACGCGTTTTTATATACGTCTAAGCGTTCAATGGACAGCGGTATTACCCGTGAAATCGCGCCGTGTCTCCGTGTCGCCTCAGCGTCTCAAAATCAAGAGCCTCGCCGACCGTCTGGGCTTTTCGTACTGACCGCGCCAGCAGAGCGCGAATCCGCGAAGCGATAACGACGTCGCTCGGCAAAATGAAAAATCGATTGACGCAAGTAACGTCCCGCGATACTTGTTATATACAGACGCTCGATACTGAGGCTGAACGAGATAGCGTCTTCTCCGTATGTAATGCGCACTGAAAAAAAAAGAGATTCAAATAAGAAGACGCACGAGAAGAGGAAAAATGATCGACACCGCGAGTGTTTCCTAGATTCTATGACTTTACGAAACGTCGGAACGCGTTGTGTATTTTGCAACACGGGCTAGGCTTTCCGTTTAGGACTTTATCGACACCGCATCGCGTGTACAATGTACCACAGTTCCGCGGCGTTCTCTCGAGATAATGGCTACGCTCGATCTCCGCGGCTCGCAGCGGCTTTTCGGAGTAGAGGCGATAGGAGAGTAAGTATAAGTAGTATAGCCAGACGAGGGGAGATAAGTTTTTTCCGACGTATACGAGCTCGGGGAGCGCGATTCGCGTCAGCGTCACTGATGTGTATGCGAGACTCGCGCGGATGATTGTCCGCCTCTGGGGGTCCGTATGGAGAGGACGCGAAAACACACGGAGGAGCGACAAAAGTATCGCCGATCGATGAAGCGAGGCAAGTTCAAGGCCAGTTGGAGTCGGAGAGAGAACGAGACACAGCAGCAGCGGCTTTATACTTGGCTTCCGCGTGCATTGAGTATCCAGTGCGGACTAATGACTGAAGTAACTTGAAAATCGTGCAGCAGCTCTCGGACTCTCAACCCCCTGCGTACATTGCTCGTTTTCCCCCTCCACTCTTGAACGATTCTCTCTTTCTTCAATTCTTTCTTTCTCGTTCTTTTTTTGTAGCCGCTGCAGTGCGCTTTTTTCCACCCGATGATGCTCGCAGCGAGATAAGAAGAGAACAGTGAAATAATTAATCGCTTCCAGCGAAGCTTCCAGCTGTACACAGCGTTACGGTTCAAAAGAGCCGCCACCGCTGCGACGCGCACGCCCTCGCTTTTTCTGCTTTTCCGAGAACGCGCCGAGCGGACGAGCCTCTTTTTCAGCTGAGACCGGACGACGATCGTGAAGGAACGCGAGTCCGCTCGCGCACTATGCGAGAAGAAGACGCGATGCCTCGAAGCCGATAAAACGATCGCTCGCTTCTGGGCAGTCGGATTTGAGAGTTGACGGAGGAGGGGACGAGAACGGGAGCATTCATGACGGCTAGCCGAGGTCGATGCCTATCGAGTGCCCGAGCGAGGAGAGCTTTTCTGCGGCAAAGAGCTTGTCCGCATTCTTGGATATTCGGGTTACATTCATTCGGGCTCGTTTCTCTTCTTTTACGTACACTTGTTTTACTCGGTTGCACTCGAGTGTCCAGATGATTTGAGATGTCCAGATACGGACTGCAGTGCAATTACAGAGCTCTTAATCCTGCATTGCTCAAATAAATTCGCTGAGATATCAATGTAAGAGCGAAGAAAGAAGTTAATTTTAGAATTGGTTAGATTTATTATTACTGTATTGCTTCCTCCTAAAGGAAGCCTTGTAATAGTAAGAAACAAATTTTCTTAACAACATGTTAGACACTTGCTTTGGGCCATTCGGAATCAACAAACACTATTTTTAGAAAATATACGTATGGATGTGTAAGTGTGTGTGTGTGCGCGTGTGTGCGTGTATGTGTGTATGTATGTGTGCGCGTGTGTGTATGCATGTGTATGTGTATGTACATATGTGTAGCTCTATATCTCGAGTAATTCATAGTTAAATGTAATGTTTCAAGGATCATTATTTTTTTTAAACAAATAGGGCTCAAAAATAATTGTTTTTTGTTTTTCGATGCGTTTTGGTTTTTTATAAGTTTTTCGATTTTTGAATTTTAGTTTTCCGTTTTTTTAAAACCTTAGAAATAATATCATCGATTTAGTGATAATGCATTTGAAATAGCTTAAAATTACCTATCTTTTTCGACCCAACATTTTTGATAAGCAATCCCCTTTTTCTGTTATACACGGAAACGTAATTTTTTTTAACGGTAATATCTCGGAAACATATTACGAAAAGTTTTAAACCAATTTGAGATGATTAGGAATATGGAGAGGAATATTCAGTAAAATTTTTTAGCAAGTTTATTTTTCTTTTGCCGAAAAAAAAGCATTTTGTAAGAAAAAATCGATTTTCTATGTCGAACGATAACTTGAGTAAAACGGCATTATTCTTTTTGAAAATTTCCAAAAACGTAGCTTTTAACTATCCCTTGGCTGAGTTGTTTGCCCAGATCATGAAGACTTTTATTTTTCAAGATATATGAGGTTATGTTTTCTTTTAAAACATTTTTTTGATCGCTTACATCTCGAGAACAGCGCGGTCATCTTTTGACAAATGGGGCTCACTTTTTGCATTTCTTAATGAGGATTCGGAATTTAGAAGAAATTTTAAGATTTATCGACTCGATTTTGTTTTACGACGATTTTTCTATTACATTATTCTGAAATCAATGAGGTATATTATAAAAGCATAAAATTATCTATCTTCTCCGATACGAAATTTTTTATAAGCTGTTTAACTTCTTTTGTTATACACTAAAACGTCATTTTTTTTAAACGGCGATATTTTTAAACATGTGATGGAAAATCTTTATAAATAAATTAAGGAGGAAAAGGTATATTTCTTGGTAGTCCAGGCTGAGCCCTTTGACCAGAATATGAGGTTTTCCATTTTTCAAGATATTTGAGATTGTATTATTTTTTTATTCTTCTCTACCAACCCGTATAAGCATCTAGTGTCCTATTACGGGACATTCCAACCACCTATGTGCGTGTGTGTGTGCGGGCTGAATTATTTCGTTTTTTTGAAAGGAACGGAGTTTCAAAATATTTATTGTTTTCCGATGATTTCTTGTTTGTTTAGCGGTTTTTTGATTTTTTTAGTTTTAGTTTTTTGGGTTTCTTGGTATGTTTGAAATAATATCATCGAGTAATTTTTTATACATTTGAAAGAGCTTAAAATTACCTATCTTTTCCGATCCCATATTTTAAATAAGCTACTTTCTTCTTTCTGTTACACACGAAAACATCGTGTTTTGTTTAAACGGTGATACCTGAGAAATGTAACATGGAAATTTTTTTAAATAATTTGGGGTGATAATGAAAAGGGATAAGAATATTTTGTAAAATTTTCAAGCTTTTATCCTTTTCCTTTTTCGGAAAAGAATAATTTTGTAAAAAAAATTGTTTTTTTTTGGCGAAGAGTAACTTAAGTAAAATGTCATTCTTTCTAGATTACGACCTTTACATTCAGAGTTATTTGAGGTTACGTTATCTAAAATTTTTTTTATTGTTTATATCTCGAGAACGGCGCGGTAATTTATTGCAAACCAGGGCTCATTTTTTTTTTCATTTTTTAATGAAGATTCTGTATTCAAAAGAAATTTTGAGATTCATCGCGCCGTTTCTGTTTTACAATGATTTCTTTATTTTACGATATTCTGAAATCGATAAGGTAACTTATTTTTGTATTTCAAAAATAATATGATTGTTTAATCCTTTCTTTCTTTGTATTTAATCGCCATATGGCCTCTCCTTTTTGGGATTCCGATATGTCACAATCATATGTGATTCTGTATTTTACGTTTGTATTTTATATACTTGCATGTTGTGTTGTGCGATGTCAGTCGAGCGAAACCGATCACCTGCTTACTAGCGTCTCAGGCACTTTTGAGGAGGCTATAGGGCGCATACGTCGTGCATCATAGTACAATGCGTAGTCGGAGATCTTTTCCAGACGAAAAACTCGAAGAAAAAATTCTTGAGAATTTTTACCGGGAATCGAACCCTTGATCATCTTGTATCGGTAGATTTACCCACTGAACCAAAGGAGGCTGTATGATCGATTCATTTTGCATATGAAAGAGTATAAAATTACTTCTAAACGATGATACTTCTGTTTTTATTTAACTTTTCCATTGACATTTTGAAATATTGATTGAAATAATGTAATATTTTTTGTTTTATTTATAATAAATCTGGGTAAAAATGATACGTATGAACGATTTAAATACACGCTAAACTCGTTGGAGTGAAATTCCACTCGAAGAATGAGTGAAATAAATCTAATTAGAGTGAATTTTCATCTCTAAAAATAGAGTGGAAATCTTTTACTTTTAAGTAGAGTGAAATCTCACTCTACTTTAGCGTACATAATTTCCCCATGGACATCGACGAAAAGTTAATGGTTTTAAATGAAGATTCCAAAGTAAAAGAAATTTTAAGATTTATCTAATTGTTTTTATTTTATAACGAAATTTCGATTTTTGTATTTTAGTTTAGATAAATTTAGTGTAATTACATTTAAAAGAGCATAAAATTACCTATATTTTATAACCGCAAATTTTGAATCGACACTTTCTTTTCTTTTGTTATAAACGAAAACATCATATTTAGTTTGAATGGTTAAATCTCGGAAATGTATGAAGTAGTAAAATAGCAGTATTCTGTCTAAAACTTTCCAAAAAGGTAACTTTTTCCTATCGCTTAACTGATTTCTGTTTTTAGACCATGAGATTCTTTAATTATCAAGGTATTTAAGTATATATACATTTTTTTTAATGTTCGTATTTTTGTGAAAAATTGAAAATAAAAAGAATTTTAAAAATTAAAATAAAAACTAAATTTATATCACAATGAAAAAAGTACAGAAAGCTTCCTCTTTAAGAAAGGAAATTTTTAATAATTATAAACCCAGCACGCCTACAACAGTATCTCTAAGGAGACCTGGAAAAATGTTATTTAAAAATGTAATTGTGTACTTTGAATAAAAAATTATCGTTTGATAAACTATCAATGAGAAATCAGCACATATTTTTTGAGATTCTAATTGAAAACAGATATATTAATTTGAAATTACTCTATTATTGTAAAATAAAAATTTTTAAACTAAACAATAAAATTTAGTTTCAGGAAGCTAAGTGCCAATGAATTGGCAGCGGTTTTTTCGTTTTTTTGGAATTGAAATAATTTATTGTGTAGTAAATATGCTACAATTGTCATTGATGGGCTAAATATGTGGGTTAAAGCACTAAGAGATTAAAATATTATTACTGTTATTGTTTTGTGTCAAATTTATAATAGTGATGCTGCTGCATATATAAAGCTGTACGAGTTAAAGACGAGACAATAGTTTTGAAAATGTTTTCTTAATCTCGAAGCAATCTTGACATAGACCGCGTTGTCTTGGTCTTCAAGAAAATAATTTCGTATTTTGCGGCTACGTCTTAAAAGGTCTTGATTTATATATTGACTTTTATCTATTTTATACGCCGTAATAAAATCATTAATTTTCAGTCACATTTATTGTATAAATCATATTAAAGTTTACAGCATTCAATTTCAAATTATATAATCTTTTGCTAAAACGTCTTAATTATATATTCGGGCTAAATCTTGATAATGTCAATATGTACTTTAACCCTTTAGGTCCCAGGCAACAAAATTGTTTCAAAAAAATTCTGATAAATTTAGGGGTTATTGTTGGGCCTTGGGATGTGGATAATTTTTGCAATAAATTTTTTAGTTTTAACTTAGGCTCACCTAATGAGATCGAAAATGGTCCACTTCGACCTGATCCATACATTTAGATTACATAATTTCGAATCTATTACGTATAAATATTTAAAAATCGAAAAAAATGTATACGTTCTAGAGTACTTAAAAGAGGACGTCGTATACCGACAGTAGATTTCTGTTTTGCAACATTCTAGTAGTTCAAAGTTTTCTCTTCAAAGAATTAACCGATTGACTTTAAACTTTAGGAAATAACTCAATATTCATAAATAAAGCGGGGACAACTATAGAAATGTCATAAAATAAGAAAAAAATAATTTTGTTATGTTATCTGCATACCGATCTATAGAGCAAAATGGCGAATGGTATTGCTCAATGCCTTCCAGGCTTATATAATAAATATACCGGCTATTTAGATGAAAAGGCATAGTCTTCCCCGCTCGGTGTTATGTCAAAGAATTGAATAGGAGTACATGAATTAAAAATTGTATAGGAATTGTTTGGTCATGTTTAATAGCCGAATGTTTATCCAATATTTGACGAATAATTTATCAAATTATTGTCGATTTATTTCTGTCAATATTTATAAACAATTTTTTTTAGTTTTTATATTGATGTATAATTTTTTTTTTAATTGCATTCAAATTTTTAATATTTTGAAGAAGATCTCAATAATTATGTAAACAAATAATAATATGAAAATAATGATACTTGAATGTAAATGGATTAGTATCATATATTATTGATTTTTAATTTTGGCGGCCTTTGACTGAAACACGCTCGGCACGGTGATGAAAGTTCATACAACGCCCTCTGGTGTTCTCGCTCGCTGTTACTAATAAACATGGCGTCCAAGCGTCAATGTTGATAGATAATCATCTCGCGTTGTAGTTCAAAGTTTTTTTATCGAATTACACATTTTTCGTCTATATACCGTGATTTATAACATTCTTCAGTATGACTGTGAGCGGGGACAGGTGTGGTTTTAGTGTAAAGTTTTCGTGATAACAGCCAGGAATTATATATATATATATATATATATATATATATATATATTCGGCAAATGTCGGCTGCTCGGCCACGTCGACTGAGACATCACCACCTCGAGTAGTAGTTCAAAGTTTTAAACCACAAATGCTCTTTCATTATAGACAAGGTAAATTTAATCATATATTGACAATTAATTTAGCATCTATTCATTAACATTCGATAATCATGGTTAAATAAATTATTTATAAACAGCAAATAAGAATGTTTAGCGAATTAAAAAAATAATTTAAAATTTTCACAGGTTCCTATAGATACTTGATGTGCTCCTCCATTCAAAATATGAAGACAATTTGAGGTATGTCCCAAAAGGACGTAATAATGCAACGTTTAGTACAAAAACGCTATAGACTTAGCTGTATAGTTGGGGTTATGCACATTCTTTTCAGAAAAGCATCCCAAATAAAAAACTACTTTTTCATGCAGCGACTTCTCCACGCGTTTATGCGAAAAGGAAATTGTCGCAAACTCATAACAAAATCAAGTACAACAACTTAGTCCATTACATAACATGCAATTATGCTACTCTGCGTGAAAATTATCTTTCTAGCAGATAAACTGGCTGATTTCCACCGCCAAATTCTTTAATTATGGCCGCAAACTCATAAAAATACTTTAATTCAATGATTTTTGGCATTACATTATAGTGAAACTCGGTTATAACGCTACCGCACGGGGCTGAATCCGCGTTGAATTAGGGTCCCCCACTACATCACTCGGAAGTATGTGAAAGACAAGTTCCATCTTGCGTTTCATTACATGCGCATGTGTGGCAGTTTGTCACGCGGTAGTGCTGTGTACGCTGCTAATGGTAGGAGACGCGGCCTTTGTATCTGTGCGTCTACTTGTGATGGGGAGGTAGATATCATGGCGCCGATTTTCCCTACGCATGCGCCAATCGCTAATTGATGTCTATACAGACCTCTAGCGCCACTAACCACAAATAGATAGATAGCTATCATGTGGCGTATTAAGAGGGCGCGATATAACCGGGTGCCACTGTACATACGATGATGATAATCTACATAAAAAGTAATGTTCTAGCATATATACTGACTGATTTTTACGGGAAAATTCTTTAATTTCCCAATATATTTTTATGTACAGCGGCTCATCTTCAGGTATACACAAATAGGGAACGGCCACAGACTCATACAAAAATTTAGTTGAATGATTTGGGGCATAACGTCACATACGATGATGCTAATCTGCGTAAAAATTAATTTTCTAGTCGATATACTGATTGATATAACCGGAAAATTCTTTAAATTGCAAACATTCTATTTTGGCAGTGGCTCTTCCGTAGTTATACACGAAAAGTGAACGGCCGGAGATTCATAAAAAACTTTACTTGAATGATTTGCAGCATTATATTAGATGCGATGTATTTAATCTGCTTGAATATCAATTTTCTAGATGATATTATGGCTGATTTTCACCACGAAATTTTTTAAATTCCGAAAATACTTTTTTACGCAGCGGCTCCTCCCTAGGTATACCCGAAAAGGGAACGGAAGCAGAAACATAAAAAAACTTTAGTTGAATGATTTGGGGCATAAGATCACATACAATGATGCTAATCTGCGTGAAAATTAATTTTCTAGCTGATATACTGGCCGATTTTCACCGAAAAATTATTAAAATTGCGAAAATACTTTTGTATGCAGCGGCTTCTCCATAGGTATGTCCGAAAAGAGAACGGCAGCAGACTCATAAGAAAACTTTAGTTCAATGAGCTGTAGCATAATATCACATATAAATATGACATTCTGTGACAAAATGGCGGTTTTAGGCAAAAAACCAATCGACTATAAAATGGCCGCTTGGGAAGAAATGGGTTAATACTAAAATCAGTTTAAGGGGTTATATTCCCCAAATTTTTTTTGTTTTTTTCCCATTTTTTTTATTGGCTTAAATCTTGCCAAAACAATCCTAGAATCAAAATCTACAACGCCCAAGTACCGATTTAAACTCAAAATTTTTTTAAATCAATTTTTTCCAAACAGCTTTGATGCTCCAAAATCACAATTTTCACTTATTTTAGCTTTGGAAATTAGTAGAAGTTACCTACGATCGATATCGTGTTTACTGACACTTTCCCTGTGTTTAGTCAATCAGCCGTTCTCGTTGTTTACGTTGTTATTTTGAGTTTTGCTTTACTTTTTAACTGTGAATTATATTTACAAGTACTTAATTATGAGTGAAAAGGTGTACAGTGGCCGCAAAGGCAGTAAAACAAGAAGTACAAGTACAAAACGGAGTAAAATTAGTAATCGACGCCCGCCTAACCGCCATTCGTTCGAAGACGATTTGGAGCACGTTAGTACCTCGGCTAAGAAATTGAAAACTACTGATAGCAGCTTCAAGAGGTATACAAGGGCACGCAGGACACCTGTAGGGCCTTGAAACGCCGTGTGTGTCATATGGTAGCAGCAGCGTCAACAGGGTCTGGGCAGATGCAGCTGGCATGAAAAACAGCTGTGAGAGACATGCAGTGCTACGCAGAACTACAGCTTCAGGACAGCAGCAAGAGCAACATCAACTTCGACAAGGGTTTTGTAGCTGAAGCCACCACTAACAGCAGCCTTGCCAAGAATTGGGCACGCACAGCACTATCAGCAGCTCTGAGCAGTGTGCGAGGAAACACACAACACCAGCAGAACCCTTGAACCTTGTGTGTGTCTGTCAAACATCTGCAGGAACTACGACAAGGGCTGAATAGACCAAGCACAACCACTCTCAACTAGTAGCTCTGTCAGGTATACAAGGATACAGAGAACATCAGTGAGGTCATGAAACATTTAGTATGTCTGCCACACAGCTGCAGAAGCCACACACCCGACACAGTCAGCACTATCAACACTACCAGCAGAACATCAAGGAAGCCTTAGAATACTGTGGGTGTCTCTCACATTGGAAAGTGGTAGTGGTTTTGACGCAGGCTGTATACACTTGGGCAGACACAGTAAGCACCACCACCAGCTATAAGAGGCTTATAAATGCAGGCAGGACACCATCGGAGCCTTTGATTGCTGTGTGTATCCGTGATACAGCAGCAGCTGCTTCAACAATGTCTAGACATAAACAGGCAGCCGCCAGCCAGCACCAATAGCAGCGTCGTCGAGTGTTGGACAGACACGACCAGCAGCTCTGAGAGGCGTAGAAGGACACGCAGGACACTACGTACCCACGGCCTAAGCAGACGGCAGACGGCCGGACCGGGCGTCAGGCGGCCAGCCGAAACGCTCGAAAGTTCGACCGCCGTATAAGGTGATTTTACAGCACAAGAAGAAACATATGTCGCCATCTACCGCTTTTCAGCGAAGCTAAATATCAATATTTAAATTTCCAAAATGGCGTCTATCCAGAGCTTGTGTCACCTGAAAATCCGTTTCACGCTATTTTTCTTTCCAGAAATATATTTAGGAATAGTGCTCTGGTGAGATATGCGGGGAAAAGTGTATAGTTTTTGTGCTACGATCTAATGTCTAACTTGAAAGGCCGATTGTAGCGCCATTGATTTGGTCGTGGCGAAAATTCGACTTATAAATTTAATAATTTTTGTCATTTTCCGCAATTTTCTCACCAGAGCACTATTCCTTAGTGAATTTTGCGTGTCTGGCTCAAATTTCAAGCGATTTCATTGAGTATAAGAGAAAAATAGCGTGAAATGGTGAATTGGCGGATCTGTTGGTCAAACAGACCAGTACGGCCCCCCTTAAATTTAAATAAATGTGGACATCGGATTTATGTCTATATGATTTGATAGACAACGCCGAAAAAAGAATTTTTATTAAAGTTACAACATTGAGAGAAAAAAAACAGCTGTTTTTACCCGTGACTCTCTACTTGGCTGCCCCCCTAAGCGCGAAACAATATAATACGTGCGTCATAGATGCTTGAAGAAGATTGAATGTGATATTACCTCCACCTCGCATTTCCCCCTTCTCCGTGTCTATTGCACCCGTGTTTTGTCGTTTCGCGCTTACTTCAGAGAGCCTCCATTTCTTCTTCTTCTCTATCTCTCCCTCCCTCTCTCTCTCTCCCTCCCTCCACTTCTCGCTTGCTTGGCTTTGCAAATGCGCACGCACCATGTGGTCGCGCTCAGTCGGTGAAATCCTCGTGGACAAGTCTTAACAGGTTTTTACTCGTATGTATACTCGTCATCATGCTCGCCGACCGCTTTCGTTACTGCTTCCCGTTTTGACACACTGATTTTCGACGATCCGGGAGTCTATCGTCCTTATAACAGATCGTGTACGTATAGTTCTAGATGACAGCCAAAAGGATTCCAGTTGTGAACACGTAAGTTTTTTTTGTTTTTTGTCAATAAACGTTAGACAACTTCGTTATGGAGAATATTTTTTGCATATTACATTCATTAAAGTCAACCCTTATATAGCTATCCTTATTAATGTATATTGCGCTACTTGTATTATATCTTCTGTTTAGAAGATTAATAATGTGTATGAATGTTATATAGCACAAAAAAATCGAATCATATTGCTTGTTAAAGTAGGTTAACACAATGGCAAAGAGTTTAAGGTTAGTTTATCATCTGTACGTCACGTAGTTTAATAAAATACTAAAAATACAATATTAACACATTTCTATATTTATTGCTATTACTTATTTGCTGAAGAGAGGGCAGTTTTTGATGTGAAACATCTTATGGCACGATTGGCGGGTAACAACGACTGTTCGTGCCGAGACGCGTGATGCGAAAACTTCGGGGCCCCGTAACTACTCGGCTCTCTCTCTCTCTCTGCCGCTCTGGCTCCGCCTACTCGGCTCTCTCTCTCGCTGCTCTGTCGCTCGGGCAGCTCCGTAACTACTAGGCTCTCTCTCGCCGCGCAGGCGCTTCCCTCTAGACTCTCTACCGCTTTCCTTGTACGTGTAGCATGATGCGAACACTCCCAGCAACCTCGTGTCGTATTTCGCCACTACTTTCTACAGCTGTGTGTACACTCTCCTCTATCCCTTATACTTCTAAACACTGAATGACTTATGTGCAGTCTATTGACACTGTTTTAAGAGATAATAATTTAGTCTAACACGTAAAAAAGTTTCTGTTAAAAAAGATTCATCTAATTAAAGATATAAAGCATAATACATTTGCTCAAATTTTTTCTTTTCATTTTGTTCTCCGCATTTCCGTTTTCTCTAATCATATATATGTGACTTCCGTTTTCTCTACTCATATGTATATAATATACACATATCATATGTATAATACACATATACACATGCAGACCATATATATATATATATATATATATATATATATATATATATATATAGTGCCTGCAGACAGTGCAGACGACAACCACAAAATCTTCTAACCTATTATCAAAATCAAATGTTGAAGGATGAAGGACGCGTTTGTGTCATTTGTATTATTAAAATAAAACGGGTTGTTTTTACGTGATTTGTTTTTATTACGTGATGAAAGCTCTGTACAACGATTTCGAAAAATATCGTACGTCCGAAAAAGTGGCAAGATGGTCATGTGGAATTAAATTATTGCAATCCCAAGTGTAGTTGGAAAAAGCTGCAGTTTTACATGGTAAGAGAGAAGATAAAGAAAATCCCAAGTGTAGTTGGAAAAAGCTGCAGTTTTACATGGTAAGAGAGAAGATAAAGAAAAAGACTAACAGTGAATTCTGTCGAAAGAGATGAAGAACGCACACCATTCAGGAGTACTGGATAAGGTATTACCATCGCTCCATTACTGCAGGAGGCTACACCAGAAGTTGTACCGAGACCATTTCCTTGACAGAATCTAAATCATCAAGGATACACAACGTCTTCTGTTGCAGCAAAAATCGTGGCAAAGTATGGATTTTAAGAGGGTCAGGAACTTGGAAAGAAAGAGCAGGGAATGTCTAGCATTGCAAGTAAAGAAGACTAGTAAAAGAAGAGGTAGAATAGTATAGTACACAAAAAGGAACAATTAAGGACGTCTTCTCTGCCTTTGAGTATGTTGCCCCCTTGAAACTCACAAGGAATAAACAAGATGAAACGAGCATTACTGAAATAATGAAGTCATCAAGTAAAGTTGTTTTGCTCAGAAATATGGTTGGAATTTCTTTGGTGCCACGCTTATAGGTAAAGTCATTGTTAAAATGCATATACAGCAATTAGCTGTGATAATTGCATTCAACGAAGAATTATTAGATAAAATTTTTGTTATACTTGTGGTGTGCTACTTCTTAGTAACAAGTATTTATGTGCTTGTGTGTAATCATCATCGGGGATACACAAAGTCATCTGCTGATTGATCATAAACATACAGAGCATACGCCACTATGCACCAGAAAAATACCACACAATCATGGGGATGCAGTAATTGAATATCCACTCTGATGTTGTCATGATGTAAATATAATACAAATCAAGTTCTCCAATCAAGTTGGTGTATCGCAGAAGCATCTGTTAAATATTAAATACTCCAATAGATGTACTGTTTTTTAACCCAAATTTTTGTTATTGTTGAGGGTCTTTGTGAATCTTTGTACTCGTGTAAGTGCTTCTTGTGTTTAAAGGATTATTTGAAAGTAACATATAACATACTCATGTTCTATCCAGATATAAAGTTAACACTGGCTCAGAAGGGTCATTTTAATGAAATTACAAAACTATAATTAATCAAATGTTTGCAAGCTCAGGTTTATGAGTACATTAAAGAGACTCTTTTCATCCAGCGTTAACTTGATATCTGAATAAAACATGAGAATACTATAAGGTTCTATCGAAGGAATTTTATTTAAATTTATTTTAAGTGAATTTTCATAATCAAAAAGGCCTACATAATGGTTTAGGTAAAATTGCAAAAGATTACTTCAAGTAGTTTAAAAGAAAATGAAGTCAATGAAACTTTCAAATTACTCATACACAAACATTTATTTATTTGAATATAACACATAATATACTCATGTTCTATCCAGATATAAAGTCAACGCTGGCTCAGAAGGTTCATTTTAATGAAATTATAAAACTATAATTAATCAAATGTTTGCAAGCTCAGGTTTATAATTATATTAAAAAGACTCTTTTCACTCAGCGTTGACTTGATATCTGAATAAAACATGAGAATATTATAAGGTTCTTTCGAAAAAAAATTTTTTAAATTTATTTTAAGTGAATTTTTATAATCAAATAGGGCTACATAATGGTTTAGGTAAAATTGCAAAAGATTACTTCAAGTAGTTTAAAAGAAAATGGAGTCAATGAAACTTTCAAGTTACCCATACACAAACATTTATTTATTTGAAAGTAACACATAATATACTCATGTTCTATCCAGATATAAAGTCAACGCTGGCTCAGAAGGGTCATTTTAATGAAATTATAAAACTATAATTAATCAAATGTTTGCAAGCTCAGGTTTATAAGTACATTAAAAAGACTCTTTTCACTCAGCGTTGACTTGATATCTGAATAAAACATGAGAATATTATAAGGTTCTTTCAAAGGAATTTTTTTAAAATTTATTTTAAGTGAATTTTCATAATCAAATAGGGCTATGTAATGGTTTAGGTAAAATTGCAAAAGATTATTGCAAGTAATTTAAAAGAAAATGGAGTCAATCAAACTTTCAAATTACCCATACACAAATATTTATTTATTTGAAAGTAACACATAATATACTCATGTTTTATCCAGATCTAAAGTTGACGCTGGCTCAGAAGGGTCATTTGAATGAAATTAAAAAACTATAATTAATCAAATGTTTGCAAGCTCACGTTTTTATTACATTAAAAAGACTATTTTCACCCAGCGTTAACTTGATATCTGAATAAGACATGAGAATACTATAAGGTTTTTTCGAAAGAATTTTATTTAAATTTATGTTAAGTGAATTTTCATAATCAATAGGGCTACATAATGGTTTTGGTAAAATTGCAAAAGATTACTTCAAGTAGTTTAAAAGAAAATGGAGTCAATGAAACTTTAAATTTACCCATACACAAACATTTATTTATTTGAAAGTAACACATAACTTTCTAAAAAGTAAAATCTTCGCAAGTATATGTTTCGTTATTACCCACAATATAAATTAAAAGATATACGCTACAATTAAAATAGTAAACATAAACTAATATTCTATTTTTAAAATATTTTTATTTTTACGAGAATAGTAAGAATACATTTCCGTCTCTGGAAAAGTTGTGAAATCCATAAAAAATACCTTTCTAAAAAGTAAAATCTTGGCAAGTATAAGTTTCATTATTACCCACAATATAAATTAAAAGAAATATGTTATTACCAAAATAAGACGTTCAATTATGAATTTCATGAATACGCTACAATAAAAATAGTAAACTTAAACTAATATTCTATTTAAAAAATAATATAGTTTAAAATATTTCCATTTTTTACTAATTCTGATAATCTCAAATGAACGCTAAAGAAATTAATGAAATCGATTAATAAATTGGCAAGTATTGTATTTTTATTTGTATATCAATTTCCTTCTTTTATTAATTAGTATGAAGTATACAAATTATTTAAAAAATATTATAGTTTAAAATATTTTTATTTTTTACTAATTCCGATAATCTGAAATAAACGCTAATGAAATTAATTAAATCGATTAATAAATTGGCAAGTATTATATTTTTATTTGTAAATCAATGTCATTTTTTTATGAATTAGTATGAAGTATAAAAATTAATAATACCTTTCAAATTTAATATTGTAAGACATTAAATTTGACATAAATACATGTTGATAAGAAATAGGTCAAAAAGTCGAACCTCAAACACTGATCTATAATACTCTCGCTACATTACACTCGCGTTATATGTAGTGCTCATATGGCAATTCATGTCTATTATAGGTAAGCTAACTGATACTTTTTGAAAACAAGCCAATATAATATTACGGACAAACAGTTATACGGACATAGTTATATGTCGAAATTAAAGAGACCGTCAATGCACTATATTTTATATTGAACTACAGTTAAACCTGGAACATTTCTCGAGTTTGGGAAAAATAACCTCGAACAGTGCCGAAGTTACCTAAGGTTCGTAGCAATTTAACGACGGCAGCTAGTCAGAACCCTAGATAAGGTATAAACTGTTTGTCCGTAATATTATATTGGCTTGTTTTCAAAAAGTATCTATTGAAAATAAGGTTCTGCGAAAAATATACGGGCCAAAGAAAGATGAGGAAACTGGGGAGTGGAGGAAACTGCACAATGACGAGCTACATAATTTGTACGCGTCACCAAATATTAACAGAATAATAAAATCACGGAGACTAAGATGGGCAGGGCACGTGGCAAGAATGGGCGATGATCGTACAGCAGCGCGCATAATGAAAGGAAAACCGAAAGCAACGCGACCTCTTGGTAGACCTAGACGCAGATGGGAGGATAACGTAAAATCAGCCGTAACTGAAATTGGGCGGGAAGGCGCGAAATGGATGGGGTTGGCATAAAATAGGGAAACGTGGAAGGCTTGCGTAGATGAGGCGATGAACTTTCGAGTTCGAAATGCCATTAAAAAAAAAAAAAAAAAAAAAAATGTGGAACACTCAAGTACTCACTTCGCCTCACCTGGACTGAAATGCATGGCTGAACGGCTGACAAATTAGTTTTCATGGTGTGCATCGTTTAGCGTTCGAAAGACGATTTTCCTCAAAAGGTATCGTATAATAAAAGATAATTCCTTTTACTATATTTAATTGAGAAATTCGATGCAAAACTTGTCAAGTACATTTTTCTGCAAGACCGATAATTGAATAACCAGTCAATTAATTATCACTCTTATAAGAAAATGGACTTGACAGGAATTGCACCCTATATGCCTCAATCAAGTACATAGTTTTACAATATCATATACGAATGGTAAGATGTTTAAAAATGCTTCTGAGAATGATATGGAATTGTGTAGTACTAATAAGTAGTTGTAAGTAATAATTTATATAATATTCATTCATTAAGAATCAGATAAACATTTTGACTATTTAAACTTACATTCTTACCTTAAACTGATACAAAGTGATTCATGCTCCATTTTCTCAAGTTCTATTAGCTTATTACGGAGGGTAATGTGAGTGACATTGTATGAAAATGAGGAGTACTTCTTGAAATTGTTGACTAAACATAAAAGTCAGTAAGACCCCAGTAACTTATTTTGTTATATATTAAATTAAAAATTTTAAATGCTTATTTTAGCCTTTAAATATTTATCTATATTAAGTTAAAAAAGTTGCATTTCCAAATAATTAATTTGAAAAGACTATTTTAAATTAATTATGTACAAATTTGGTTACGTAAACTGGATATATAAGGGAAAATCTCCAGAACTTTTAACTTTCAAATGTTGAAAATGAGGTCAACTTAACTTAGGAGCCCCAATTTTTTTTTCACACAACTTCTCAAAACTATAAACAATTAATATTTGCCCATGAACAAGCCCGAAACAAATGCCTACCGAATCTAAAATGATTTATCAAATATGGCAAGTTAGAATTTCCATGTATATATTTTTTCTTGAAAAAAGTTCTAAGATATTTATGCAGCTATTTTAATTATTATTTTTGATACTTAAATCCAACATAGAGTACCTTCATACTTTACGTTGCGCCAAGCATCAAGGATCGCAGGAGGTAGTTTAACTACATGCACACAATCCTAGTTAATCTTAATATTATATATTTGCTTATAGATTTTAAAATACGTGTATAAAATCCAAAACAATAACAATAACTAAACCTTAATAATAGTATTGCGTTAATGTTATTTTACAAATTACGTTGATCTTAATGATTCACTTAAAGTGATTGGTAATGGTTCGGTAGAAGATACAAGGAAAGACAAGGATGCGTGACTACTCACTTCTGATTCCGAGAGATCCTTTGAGGAGGATCAGGAATCAAATGAGGTCAAAGAATTACATTCCCTTAAAGGACAACAAAAATTGTATGCTTTAATTAAGGGATTTTATTATAGTTCGTTTATAGAATAAGAAGACCGGAAGTGTAATATTATTTTAATACAAATTCAACTTTTTATGCATTGATTAAATTTAAATTATAAATTTGGTTTATTGAAATTAACAATTTAAACGTTTAAATTAACTAATTTTACCTCTTAGACGACACATTTTTTTCATTATATTTCTTTCTCTGTTCACGCCTTTTTTTCCGTTCTTTTAACTCTTCAATTCGTTTGTGCTTTAAGTACTCTTTATGCTTTCTCACTTTCACTTCACTCAAAACAGGTCTCATGATTGTAAAATGCCAAGAAACTTCTTCTCGTATTTGTATTATTCAGTTTTGCTAGTTGCAATAAGAGGTTATGATGTTTAAACAAACGCGCATTGCGGACGGTGCGTTACGGACGGTGCGTTGTGGATGCGACAAATCGATGTAGATATGCCATTTTATTAATATATATATTTTGGTAATTTATTTCATCGCTTTTAATTAATATTTATAGCACAAACGTGCGTTGTGGATGCGACATTTTTTTGTTCGTTTTTTAATCGGCTCACTATTGGTAGGTGTTATTGAAATTTTGGACATTATGTTTCCTAAAATAACAAAAAGAGATTAAAATATAAAAATTATTGGATATTAAATGACTTTTTGTTTAATTAATAATTTCTATGATTGCAATGTTATGTAAGAAATCTTGGTTACAATATTTTTTCAACTATTTAAAGTACTCTTCTTTTATCATTCGCATTATCAGATATTATCCGTCTATGCTAATAGGGTTATTTTATAAGGTCAAATGTTGGTTGACGAACCTACCTAAACATTTTTATAATGAAAAAATAAAAATATAATTTAGCGTAAGAGCTGTAGAGTTATCCGAAAAATTGTGTATTAGTGAAAGAGAATGCAAAAGTAATATTTATATTATTTTTTCAGCTGGCAAATATGTAGTTCACCTTCTGGCCAAACGTTGAATGCTGATACATTTGTCCACAATTGATGGATTAAATTGGCTGCATTTGATGAACTTATGAGGAAAAAATATTAGGCAATTTTTTTATTAATGATATTTACTTATTTGTAATAAATATTCTTAAGAAGGTTATTACAAAATCATGAACAAGATAAGTAAAGTACGTTTTTTAGCGAGATTTAACAGACAACGTATTATAGTAAACCGAAAGTGGAGTAAGTTTCATACATATAGAAATCTGTTTTTATATAATATTTTACGGAATTGTTATACTATATTTTACGTGTTTGAACTAAACAGTTTCTATATACAGCCGTAATTGCGTTTTCCTATTTTTACATGACAGATTGGCTGCGATACTCTTCTTCAATCTTCTGAGAAATATTGCTTGGGCTTCTTGTTGCGAAACCATTTTACAGTCTGATGTCAATTTTGTCCTAATAATGCTGCTGCTGTTGAACCATTGTCCGACTCATCGAAAATCATAAATACTTCTAATTACGATAAGTATATTTTCATCAATACCGTCTGGGTTATTCCAAGCAAATTGTGCAATCGTCTGTTTGCTTCGGCCTTTCAAGACATAACTCCTAGATGCCCAAAATTACATGTAGTATAAGCGCGCAACAATGCGCAGTTATCACCGCGATGCTTGTCGGAATCTGCTTTTTATGTTTAATAAATTAATTTTAGGGACAGAAGGAGCAATGTATGTGAAATATAGTTTTAGGTCATCCGATTAATAGTGATACGTGTCCTGATGAAGTGATGACAATCATGAGTTTTTGTTATTTAAGGAGCTACTATTACTTTATTGATCTTTTCGTCCCAAAAAATTTTTCAAGGAGAAAAATAAACCCTTCAAAATATAATCGAATTAAAAATAAAATGTTTTTAACTACATTTTTTAACTATGTCTCTAATTGACGATATCTAATTTTATAATAGCGAAATTTTGATAAAAACAATATTTCGTCACACGAAGAACACTTCTTTCATAGAATTTTGACACTCATATCATTATGACTGAATAAACAACAGTAATATCTTACAGAATATATCTTTGTATTTTTAGGCGAATAAGGTGGTAGAATATCCTCTATGGTTATATATAAGTTTATTATATTTTCCAGGAATACAAATAGTTATATTCATAACATTATCGGTTTTTTGCACGAAATGTCTATCCAACATATAACATACTGTTTTAAATATTAAGTAACAGAACACGGTATTTTATTGTTTAAAAATATTTCGTTAATGCAGATTAGATTAAGTACAATACATTTTAATTAATTAAACTAACAAGAAACATTAACGAACTTTTTATGTAGTTCAAATTGTACTACATTTAATACGAAACATAGGAAGAGATATATTTCTGTTTCTTCGAGTTTAAGGTAGAAATTCCGTCGAAATCAGGGAAGTACAGAAATAAATTATTTTAATGTCATAACGGACTATGTGTAAAGTAACTACATAGCATTGATTAAATAAAATGTTTCCATTTACGAAAGAAAAATTAATAACAAAAAAATGTGTGTCTACCTGGAGTATGTAAAAATTTATGCGCATTTACAACTCAACAAACTTTTATTTTAAAACTTATGATTTTTTGATATTCTTTTTAGAATCATTAGATAATTTACGAGACCTCCGCTGTTTCGGATTTGAAAAACCGATGCCAATTCATTGGCACCTAGCTTCCTCCAACGGTATCAAATGTTGCAATAAAAAAATATTCTTTTTCTATTTAATTCTGTGTTAAAAAGTTAAAACATAAAGTCCATTTTTCTTAAATGCCGGTATACATAAATTTAAATTTTAAAATTTTCATTTAAACGTATGCAAAAGTATAGCATACACTATGCAAAAATATTTAAAAAAAGACCGCGACATTATCGAGATATAAGCAATCAAAATCAAAAGAAAATATAACTTAAAATATCTTAAAAGATAAAAGACCTCATAGTCTGGGCAAATAGTTCAACCAGAAATATGGGAAAACAACCCTTTACAGCTCAATTTATTTAAAAAATTTTCCATGATATGTTTACGAGATATCGTTTGAACAACAAATGACGTTTTCGTGTATAACAAAAGAAAGGAGATAGCTTATAGAAAATTTTGTGTCGGAGAGGATAGGTAATTTTCTGCTCTTTCAAATGCATTTACACTGAAGTGATCGATTTATTTCTAACATACTAAAATAATTTACATCATCGATTTCAGAATATCGTATAACAGAGAAATCATTCTAAAACAAAAACGGGTCGATGCATCTTAAAATTTACCTAAGTCAGAATCTTCATTAAAAACCGAAAAAAATAAGCCCCAGTTGGCAAAAAATTAACGCACCGTTGTCGAGATATAAGCGATAAAAAAAATTTAAAAAGAAATAACCTCAGATATCTTGAAAAATAGAAGTCCTCATGATCTGGGCAAATAACTCAGCCAAGACATAGTTAAATGCTACTTTTCTGAAAATTTCCAAAAGGAATAATGCCGTTCTACTCAAGTTATCCTACGACATAGAAATCGATTTTTTAACAAAATAACTGTTTTCCCGGAAGCGGAAAAGTATTAAGACTTAAAAGTTTTTTCTCAATTTTTACTGATCATTGCCGCGCAGCAAATCTCATGTAAACCAGACCCGATTCAGACCAGATTTCCGTAGGTCAGGTAGGAATCGGGTGGAAAAACCTCACTAGATCCGGGCTCCGATTTGTATATCATTTTTTATACGATTGGGTCTAGAAATCTACGCCCGATTCCAACCCGATTTTCGGACGTTAATCCCCAGTAAAGAAAAAATTATTCATTTCCTTCGCGCGTACTCTACAGGTATTAATTATTTTTTAAACTAGATAAAAGGGCGCGGTAGCGCCTGCTTGCACATATAAGTACCCACGGTACGATACGAAGCCGAAGGGCGCACCGTCGCCCTTTTATACGTCTAATTGTGTCTTTTTAACCTCTTCAAAATCTTTAAATATGAATATCTAAACACTGATTGACTTATGTGAAGCCTATTGACACTGTTTTAAGAGATAATAATTTAGTCTATCACGTAATAAAAGTTTCTGTTAAAAAAGATTCATCTAATTAAAAATATAAAGCATAATATATTTGCTCAAACTTTTTTTTTCATTTTGTTCTCCGCATTTCCGTTTTCTCTAATCATATGTATATTTATATATATTTATATATATATATATATATATATATATATATATATATATATATATATATATATATATATATATATATATATAGTGCCTGCAGACAGTACAGACGACAACCACAAAATCTAACCTATTATTTAAATCAAATGTTGAAGGATGAAGGATGCGTTTGTGTCATTTGTATTATTAAAATAAAACGGGTTGTTTTTACGTAATTTGTTTTTATTACGTGATGAAATTAGTTTCGATACATTAAATTAAATTTGTATCCATATCACAGATTCATCGTTAGATTTCATCACATCGGCTTATTATAAATGCACAGTTTATGTCAGTAGTCTTAACTATCACGTCACAATATACCTTAATTAATTAATTACTTAGCAGTATAACACAGTTAATTTTTATCACAGAACACATTTCGTTCGTTGCAGGTTTCAATAATATGCCGACGTATTGCCGTTTTAAATTTATTTAGAGACGGAAGATGCCTAATAGCGCGGGGAAGCGAATTCCAGAAGCGAGCACCTTGGGCTCTGAAGGAGTACAGGCCAACATCAGTACGCGACCCTGGAATTTTTATTTCCTTGGGATCCCTACCTGAGGTTCTAGACTGATTTTGTTCAAAAAGGGACGCAAGGTACGGAGGCTGTCCCATGACAACTGCTTTATAAAGCATTACCGCCCTAAAACACTCCTTTCTTATCTCCACAGTCAACCAGCCCAGTTTCCTCCTGTAGGAAGAGACATGCTCATCCTTTCTAACACCACATGTATATCTCACACAGGAGTTTTGCAACCTTTGAAGCCTGGTCTGCAGCTCACTTGATACGTCGAGGTATACAAGAGAGCAATAATCTAAGTGAGAGACAACAAGAGCACCTGCGAGCTGTTTGCTGAAGGCTTCGGTGGTGCAGGATCTAAAAGATCCGAGTCCATATAAGGCTCTGTTAACCTTCCGACTAACTGCATCCACTTGCGGTTTCCATGTTAATTTAGAATCCATAACAACACCGAGGTTAGTTACAGTATCGGCAAAGGGAATAAAAACGTTATTCTGCACCTCAATGCCGGGAAGGTGCAATTCCTGCAATTTATTAATATTGTAGTCCGACCCAAAAATTATAGCTTTAGTCTTCCCGACGTTAAGGTGAAGGGCATTTTCAGAAGCCCAAGCCGACACTGCTCGCGCCACAGTTGACAGGCGATCAATGCCTATCTGAAGATCGTCTCTCGCAACCTGCGTATAGATTTGTAAATCATCAGCATAAAGCAAATGCTCGACACCATTCGATAATTCACCCTGGGGATTTTTGAAAGCAGCTAGTATGTCTCCAAGATCATTAATATAAAGGCTGAACAGAAGGGGCCCAAGAACCGAGCCCTGTGGAACGCCAAGATTGGTTGTGCACCAATCAGATTCCCCATTAGATTTTGTAACCACTCGCTGGTTACGACCTGTAATATATGACTTGATCCACAGGACTATGGACCTAGAAAACCCCATTCTGATCAGCTTACGAAGTAATTTAGAGGGCGAAATAGTGTCGAACGCCTTACTGAAATCAAACATTAGGAGTATGGTAAGCAGCTGTTTCTTGCTATTAATACCATCACGAATCTCCTCTGACAGACTCAGTAGTGCTGTTTGCGTACTATGATGCTGTCGAAAGCCAGTTTGACGTGGATCAAGGATTTTCTTGGATGATATGAACTCTGAAATCTGCTCGTGGACGATCTTTGCCAAGACCTTGGAGAGAAAACTCGACAGGGCTATTGGACGGAAGTCCGAGACGGCAGATGGAATTGCCGTCTTCTTTAGAGGCACCAGATGAGCCTTCTTCCAGGCCCCGGGCAAAACCCCACTAGACAGAGAAGAGTTGAAAATCTTAGCCAAATGATGGCCCAAAACCGGAAGAGACTTTGCGATGACATTTTGGGGTATTCCGTCTTCGCCCTTTGCCTGTGACGAGAAATGAGCAACGGCCAGAACAACGTCCGAGAAGGTAACTTCACGAAAAGTGAAGCCATCATCGCTGGCCGTCGATAAGATGTTATCTAGATTTTCGTCATGCTCCGTTTGAGAGACAGAGACCCCAGCAAAGTGGATGTTTAATTCATTCGGAGTGAAACCATGCAGCTCCTCTTTAGCCTTTGGTAACAGTCCAAGGTGCCGAAGTTCTTTCCAGATATTTTTGTTATTGTCCAGAGCGTCAAAAATTCTGCTCTGAATAAAAGCCTCTCGCATTTCAACTGTGCGCTGTTCTGCTTGAGCTGCGAGAGACTGGAACTCCTGCCACAACTTATTGTCCCGAGTCCGTTTGTAGCACCGTCGAACAGCATCACGTTATTATCCAGAGCGTCAAAATTTCTGCTCTGAATAAAAGCCTCTCGCATTTCAACTGTGCGCTGTTCTGCTTGAGCTGCGAGAGACTGGAACTCCTGCCACAACTTATTGTCCCGAGTTCGTTTGTAGCGCCGTCGAACAGCATCACGCTGATTATAGAGTTCTTTCAGCTCGACATCCACCCAAGGAGGGAGACATTTCTTCTTCAGTGTGAACTGTTTCAGAGGGGCAAGTTCGTCGATGATCGCCAAGATGTTGTGGCTAAGATGTTCTAACTTACTATCAACATTTTTATCTGGGCAACTGATGGGCGACCAATCACAAGCAGTAAGGAGGGATAGAAGTTCCTCCTGCCTAATAGACTTAAAATCCCTATATGAAAAGTTATTGAGAGCTGGGGACTTTGAAGTTTGGATGTCGATTGTGACATCAATTATATTATGTTTACTCGGAAAGGTCGTCATCATGTTGTTCGCATCCAGCACCACATCATTGTCGTCAGTGAAGATCATATCAATTCAAGTGTGAGATTCTCCGACGTGGTGAGTCGCGCCATGATCAACTAATTTAAGGTTTAATTCACAAATTAACTCTCTAACAAACGACGCTTCCTGAGATGTCGACAACTTGTTCGCGTTCAGATCTCCCATTACAATCCGGTGATCGTACCCTACCGAATAAGTCATCAGGTTCTGTATTAGGTCAGAATCGTCAGTGAATGAAATCCCTGGAGGTCGATATATGACGGCCACGAAAATTGGTGGATGGTTGCCTTGCTGAATTTTACACATAAAATATTCAGGGATACCTGGTTTGCCTTTATCTAACGTAGTTTTTGATGTGTAAAATTCATAAGAATTAATATTTATAAGAATTACATACGTAAAGAACCACCCCACCTCCTTTATTATTCCTGTTCTGCCTAATTGACGAGAACCCGTCGATCTGAACGCCAACATCATCGCCATCCCCGAAACGCGTCTCAGCCACGCCGAATATATGATAGAAAGGACGAGCAGTCACAAGGAACTGACGGAACATACTCATATGCTTACTAAGCGATGTTGCATTGAGGAAGCCCGCCCTTAGTCCCCCAGCTTCCTCCTCTCTTGCTACGTCCCCGCGTAGTCAAATTCCATCGCCAGAAATTAAGTTCGACGTTTTTGACGTTTCCGGTGTAACAGTGACTAGATTACAGGTATTTTGTGTTACCGCCGCGTTAACACTATCGCTAGCCTCATTACGAAAAGATGCAGATACTGCGTGTAGATCTGCAGTCGAAGTGATCTCATGCACCGATTCACCGTCTCGCTTCTTAACCAGGAAACGACCGCCCCTATGCCAAATATATTTGAAGCTTAAACCACGAGCAATAGATTTTAAGGTGTTGAAATGAGTAAAAGATTCTTTACTTAAAAGTTCATTAATAAAAATTTTACTTCTAATAAGGCTATTACTCGTGTCCTGATTCAAAAGCGTTACGTTAACATCCTTAGTGCTAAATGCTGTACATCTACTTTTGGCCCTCATAATCTCAGTTACCAAGCTGCTACGAGAAAAGCAGACAACTCACGGGGATCGTCGACGCTGGTGTTTGTTCGCGGGTTGGTTCGCAACGGTCTGTCTTTCCGATCGAAGCAGGCGTATAGACATTAAGTCTTTCCTCACGATGGACGGTAGAACAGTGGTAAGGATGGCATGGACTACGTCCTCACGCTGCGATTCGGAACCTTCAAAAATATTGGTAATAATTATTTCCGCCGATCCTTCGCCACTATTCATCCCGTTCAACGTTGAACAATACCTGTTCCGGTCAGTAAGATTTACGTTTTTAGAACTTTAGCACCGAGTTCGACGGCGACAACTCTGTGTCCGAAATCCGTCAGAGTCCGCCGGCAGGACGCTGCCTGATGGAGCAGAGCGCGCACTATCATAGTCTACTTTGTTATTCAAAGTATTATTAATACTCTCATTATTACTAACCCTACTATGTACAGACTTAACCATATTATTATTATTATCATTATTTTTACAACTACTTAACATCGACCCGTCGATGTCTCTAAGCGAGACTAGAATGTGTGACTCGTTAGCGTCAGGAATGGTGTTAAAATCCGCGTTATTACTACGTGTACTGCTCGAGCTGGCAACCATAACCTCAATTTTATGCATCAGCGTTTGAAGCTGTTCTTTCAGCAGTTGATTTTCGCTTTGTAACAGCAACCGATCTTGATGCAGCCCCTCCAGCTGGGAAGTCTGCATATCTATTTTCTTTTCTAGCGACAAAACCTGAGCAGTCAGTTTATCGACTAGCATTTCAGCTGCTGGTGCTGATGCTGGGACATTGCCGATAGAATCAAGTTTTTTCACTAGAGAAGAATAGTGATCGTTTCTTGTTCTTGTAAGTAACTCAAACTGTTTATCGAACAGGTCGAGCATAGATGACGGTAGAGTACAATAACGCATTGAGTCCGATATGCTAGAAGCGTTGATCATGGTACTAGTACTAACACTAGTCTTTGCAGAAGTAACCGTGGGTGTCGATGCAGTGAGCCCGCCACCCCCATCTGCACTACTTGGTGAAGGATCAACGCTCGTGGCATTTAAACCGCTGTTATCTGCAGATAAACTCTTGTTTTTCGCTTTCTATTCTTTATCACAGTCAATGCAAATATACGCAACGCCATCTAAGTTCATGACACGGCAATTATTATGGTAATTCTTATTACATATTTTACACCTGCGCACAATCCCGTCTTTGCGGTAAATTTTCTTACACTTGCTACACGATGAGGAAGACATAGTGTAAAAATTAAGTAGTTAGCTATCAAAGTGGTCAGCCAAGATCTCAAAAAGAGTAGAGTAGATCTACGTCTAGTCAGAAAATTACTTAAAAAGTCTACGTGTTGTCAGATATTTAAATAAATTAAAATAACTTAAAAACTACTAGCCTAAGAGTTAACGTGTAAGAGTTGTACGGCTCTGACGATCTTTACGCAGGCGTGAAATAATTAAAAACTATTATAATAAATATTAAATAGCCGGTAATCAAATAATATTGTATATATATTAAAAGAAAGGTGAGCCACACTCATTAGATATTTAAAAAGTTCTCGCTTAATAAGTTGATGGTAGCGGCATCTGTTGAGCAGTTGAGACACTCACAAGCCAGTATTACCGATCGTCATAAAGTGATGGTGCTGCACTCTGGTGGCGAACGTCGAAAAATCGACCGTCCGGTGTTGCCACATCAGCCAAAAACGCCTGGTTGACGAGGCGCGGCGACGTTGCCGTGACCGAAATTGGTATGAGAGAGAAAGATAGATATTCTAACCTCAAATTTTAAGGATCTTCTTCTCTATTTCTTCATTTCTTTATTTCTTTATTCACTTCTCCCGCTCCTTCGCTGGTAAGCTTTTGCTGGTGACCCATGCACCAAACCACCACTGAAGAGATGTGTATGATGGATGGTGAACGACGCGCCGTGACTCCTCGTGCAAGGTGAAGTTCGAGGTTATGTTAGCATAGCTTGACGCGGAATTTCCCTCCAGGCTCATAAAAAGCACAAAGATGTGTGGTTTTTTAGCGTGAGCGTGAGAGACGCTTTGGAGGGTCTTACCCGCTAGAAATAATCAATCCTCGGAGTGAACAAGCTGTCAGAAAAAGTAAATATATGCAAGAGGCGTCGGCGCACCCAACTGAGGCGAAGTGAGTACTTGACTGTTCCACATATGAGAGATAATCTACTGATATGGACAGATTGTTTTGTGATGAAGTGAACAGCTGATCAAAGCTAGGCATAAACTCCAGCTGATCTCAAAATCATTTATCCTATTTCCTTAGATGCTCTCTATGAAATTACTTTTGTCGCATTTGACATAGAAATAGACGACTGCTGGAAAAAATGCTCAATAAATACAATAAAAAGTCTAGCTTATTTCAGACTTTTTTTTCAAGAAGAAAAGTGAGCCGTCACGAAATGCCTGGAAGATGTGAAACATAGAAATTGAAGGTTATTGGAAAATAAATAATTCAGTTTTATAAGAAAAGGATGTAATGGAAAGGAATACACCCGTATTGAAGATAGTTACAATGAAAGAAAAAATATATTTAGATTTATGTTATTAAGACGATTTTATCATTTACATGAAACTCTATATAGAAAACAATAATGTTACAAATAAAGTTCTACAATTCAGTAGCATCAGTTATTTCTGTAATAGTAACACTCGATGATGTTTTCATAAGGAACTGATTCTATTGTAGCAAAATGTAAAGAACTTGCAGTAGCCTGTAAATTCTGTTGTCTTCGGTAATTGTCTTTCTGCGCTTGTTGATTTCTTCTCGGTGTGTATTTCGGTATCGTTGAGCGCGTTTGTTTTGTAAATCATTTTTATTGTTCAGTCTAAAATTTGAAAGCCATTAATTTAGGAAAGAAAATCAAGTTATAAATAGTTATATACATAAATCTGTTTTAAAGTAAATTAACCTGACGGATACAATTGGTATTTGATGTTATGTATTTGGTTCATTTCTAGCTTCAATTATAATATCCCCTATCTCCTGCGATTCTTCAGCACTTGAAAATATATAAACGTAATATTGCTAAACATTAATAGAAAGTAGGACTATATTGAGATTAGCAAACAATAGGGAGAGAGAAACAGAAATGCGTATTTATGTATATAAATGTAGTGCGTGCGAATGCTCAAAGCCAAGCAAGCGAGAAGTGTAGGGATGGAAAGAGAGAGAGAGAGAGAGAAGAAGAAGAAATGGAGGCTCTCTGAAGTAAACGCGAAACGACAAAACACGCGTGCAATAGACACGGAGAAGGGGGAAATGCGAGGTGAAGGTAATATCACATTCAATCTTCTGCGCATCTATGACGCACGTATTATATTGTTTCGCGCTTAGGGGGGCAGCCAAGTAGAGAGTCACGGCTAAAACAGCTGGTTTTTTTTCTCTCAATGTAGGAAATTTAATAAAAATTCTTTTTTCAGCGTTATCTATCAAATCATACAGACATAAAACCGATGTCTACATTTATTTAAATTTAAGGAAAACATTCAAAATGTTATAGCTTTTCGAAGTTCTTCGTGACGTCATATACTCCAACCACTTTTTTCGGTGAAAATCTGCCATTAAGTCGGCTAGAATAGTACATTGTGCAACTAGGAGGGAAAAAGGCCTTTTCTAAGCGAGGATGAGAGATTGAGCACGAGTGGAAGTTGAGGGCGCCGAAGGCTCTCGAGACATACGCGACTTCTCAAATCATCATCCGCGTCTGACGTATCTTCTTCGCCCTCCCCCCCTTCCCCGTTACACCCCGTATTTTACGTAATCAGTGCATAAATTGAAACCTTTTTATAAATGCAAGCCAGATGGAGAATTGGGAATATTGAATCATCCACACATTCCATTAAAAATAAAAAGAATGAACAGTAACTTAAATTTCTTGTTAATTATTAACATGTTCAGAAGCTTTCAAAATGTTCAAAACCATCGAAATTTTCAATATTATCAAAAATTTTCAATACTATTAATAGATTTAAAAATTTTTAAAAATTATGATTTTTTACTTGGCCTGACAGCAGAAGGAAAAGTACTTTTCCTCCAACTGCAGCCAGGAAAGCCGGGACAGGCTAGGTATTCTCATTTCGAGTATATACCTAGTGAGGAATCGCTGAAAAAAAGAATTTTTGTTATTTAAACAATTTTCCGGTGAAAATCGGCCAGAATATCGGCTACAAAATTACTTTTCACGCATATTAGCATCATTGAATGTGATGTTATGCCCTAAATCATTGAACTAAAGTTATTTCATGAGTCTGCGGCCGTTTTTTATATGTATACCTTAGGAGGAGCCGCTGTACAAAAAAGTATTTTCGAAATTTAAAGAATTTTCCGGTGAATATCAACCAGAATGTCGGCTATTTATGCCACAAATCGTTGAACTAAAGTTTTCTTATGAGTCTGCGGCCGTTTTCTTTTCGGGCATACCTTGGGAGGAGCCGCTGCATAAAAAAGTATTTTCGCAATTTTAAGGTGAAAGTCGGCCAGTATATCAGCTAGAAAATTAATTTTCACGCAGATTAGCATCATTGTATGTGATCTTATGCCCCAAATCATTCAGCTAAAGTTTTTTTATGTGGCTGCTGCCGTTCCCTTTTCGGGTATACCTAGGGAGGAGCCGCTGCGTAAAAAAGTATTTTCGTAATTTAAAAAATTTCGTGGTGAAAATACGCCATAATATCATCTAGAAAATTGATTTTCAAGCAGATTATCATCATCGCATCTAATATAATGCTGCAAATCATTGAAGTAAAGTTTTTTATGAGTCTCCGGGGGTTCACTTTTCGTGTATCACTACGGAAGAGCCACTGCCAAAATAGAATGTTTGCAATTTAAAGAATTTTCCGGTTATATCAGCCAGTATATCGACTAGAAAATTAATTTTTACGCAGATTAGCATCATCGTATGTGACGTTATGCCCCAAATCATTCAACTAAATTTTTGTATGAGTCTGCGGCCGTTCCCTATTTGTGTATACCTGGAGATGAGCCGCTGTACATAAAAGTATATTGGGAAATTAAAGAATTTTCCCGTAAAAATCAGTCAGTATATATGCTAGAACATTACTTTTTATGTAGATTATCATCATCGTATGTACAGTGGCACCCGGTTATATCGCGCCCTCTTAATACGCCACATGATAGCTATCTATCTATTTGTGGTTAGTGGCGCTAGAGGTCTGTATAGCCATCAATTAGCGGTTGGCGCATGCGTAGGAAAAATCGGGGCCGTGATATCTACCTCCCCATCACAAGTAGACGCACGTATACAAAAGCCCCGTCTCCTACCATTAGCGGCGTGCACAGCACTACCGCGTGACAGACTGCCACGCATGCGCATGTAATGGAAAGCAAGGCGGAACTTGTCTTTCACATGCTTCCGAGTGATGTAGTGGGGGACCCTAATTCAACGCGGATTCAGCCCCGTGCGGTGGCGTTATAACCGAGTTTTACTATAATGTAATGCCAAAAATCATTGAATTAAAGTATTTTTATGAGTTTGCGGCCATAATTAAAGAATTTGGCGGTGGAAATCAGCCAGTTTATCTGCTAGAAAGATAATTTTCACGCAGAGTAGCATAATTGCATGTTATGTAATGGTCTAAGTTGTTGTACTTGATTTTGTTATGAGTTTGCGATAATTTCCTTTTCGCATAAACGCGTGGAGAGTCGCTGCATGAAAAAGTAGTTTTTTGTTTGGGATGCTTTTCTGAAAAGAATGTGCATAACCCCAACTATACAGCTAAGTCTATAGCGTTTTTGTACTAAACGTTGCATTATTACGTCCTTTTGGGACATACCTCAAATTGTCTTCATATTTTGAATGGAGGAGCACATCAAGTATCTATAGGAACCTGTGAAAATTTTAAATTATTTTTTTAATTCGCTAAACATTCTTATTTGCTGTTTATAAATAATTTATTTAACCATGATTATCGAATGTTAATGAATAGATGCTAAATTAATTGTCAATATATGATTAAATTTACCTTGTCTATAATGAAAGAGCATTTGTGGTTTAAAACTTTGAACTACTACTCGAGGTGGTGATGTCTCAGTCGACGTGGCCGAGCAGCCGACATTTGCCGAATATATATATATATAATTCCTGGCTGTTATCGCGAAAATTTTACACTAAAACTTAATTAAAAATTTTAAACTAAAATTACGGTATATAGACGAAAAATGTGTAATTCGATAAAAAACTTTGAACTACAACGCGAGATGACGATCTATCAACATTGACGCTTGGAAGCCATGTTTATTAGTAACAGCGAGCGAGAACACCAGAGGGCGTTGAATGAACTTTCATCACAGTGCCGAGCGTGTTTCAGTCAAAGGCCGCCAAAATTAAAAATCAGTAATATATGATACTAATCCATTTACATTCAAATATCATTATTTTCATATTATTATTTGTTTATATAATTATTGAGATCTTCTTCAAGATATTAAAAATTTGAATGCAATTAAAAAAAAATTATAAATCAATATAAAAACTAAAAAAATTGTTTATAAATATTGACAGAAATAAATCGACAATAATTCGATAAATTATTCGTCAAATATTGGATAAACATTCGGCTATTGAACATGACCAAACAATTCCTATACAATTTTTAATTCATGTACTCCTATTCAATTCTATGACATAACACCGAGCGGGGAGGACTATGCCTTTTCATCTAAATAGCCGGTATATTTATTATATAAGCCTGGAAGGCATCGAGCAATACCATTCGCCATTTTTCTCTATAGATCGGTATGCAGATAACATAACAAAATTATTTTTTTCTCTTTTTATGACATTTCTATAGTTGTCCCCGCTTTATTTATGAATATTGAGTTATTTCCTAAAGTTTAAAGTCAATCAGTTAATTCTTTGAAGAGAAAACTTTGAACTACTAGAATGTTGTAAAACAGGAATCTACTGTCGGTATACGACGTCCTCTTTTAAGTACTCTAGAACGCATACATTTTTTTCGATTTTTTTCGATTTATACGTAATAGATTCGAAATTAAGTAATCAAAATGTATGGATCAGGTCGAAGTGGACCATTTTCGATCTCGTTAAGTGAGCCCTATTAATAATATATTGTTATATAATAGTATAATATTTGTATACAATGTGATATACAATACTATGTATATTACATAAAATATCACATGATATCCAATAAAAAAGCGCCGCAGTGTGAGAGACGATGCGACTAGCAGCCGTCGCAGGCTGCCGCGAATCGTGTGGCGGCGTGCGCGGGAGGGTTCTCTACTCTGCGCGCAGGGTAATTTACTGTGCCTGCACGGTTTTTTTCGATGCAAGAGCTGAATTTTTCCCGGTTTACGTTCAACGCTTTCACGTTATTCTTATTGAACTAAGATGAATAAAATGGCTATGTAACATATATATGCATTTATGGCTGATTAACGCTTAAAGACATTTTTACTTGAAACGTGTAATAAATATTTAAAAAATTATAGAAAACAAAAGCTTCTTAAAAGAAAATATTTTAAGATCCATTGAGTACCCATGATAATTACATGTATAAGTATATTATTAGTAAATAATAATTTTACAAATCTCGATAAAGGAGTAAGAAAGCTTCAAGGAAAATAAAATTGCGTTACTTATGAAACATTCTATCTCTATTCAATATTTAAAAAGTGTGTCGTGTTACAATAAATGGCGTTCTTTCTTTTTCAAACGACAAACATGCTGTTTTTATTGCTAATGAATTATACGTGACTGTTTTCTCTTTTACGTCATTCATAGAAACGCTGTAAGCAAAATTGTGCGTATTGAATCCGACAGTACTCAAAGGTGTGTATTGAAAGACAATGTCATCATCGACCACAAAAATTTTCTTGATTTTACCGAACATTGGCAAATCGTTTTCCGAGTCAACTGAATAATAGTATCCTTCGAGTAACTACAATTATTAATTATTATATACTTCGTACTTGATAAACTGTAAATTCATCAAGCCTAATAAATATATTGTGCCTACAGTTTTCAAAATTTACTTTTCTCATAGTCAAAACTTAAATATGCACTTAATAATATAATAATTAATAATCGTAGTTACTCGAAGGATACTATTATCATAGTTGAATCCGAAAATGATTTGCCAATGTTCGGTAAAATCGAAAAAGAAAAAACACCATTTATTGCAACACAACGCACTTTTTAAATATTGAATAGAAATAGAATGTTTCATAAGTAACGCAATTTTATTTTCCTTGAAACTTTCTTACTGATTTATCGAGATTTGTAAAATTATTATTTACTAATAATATACGCTTATACATGTAATTAGCATGAGTACTTAATGGATCTTGAAAATATTTTTTCTCAAAAAGCTTTTGTTTTCTATAATTTTTTAAATATTTATTACACTATTCAAGTAAAAATGCCTTTAAGCGTTAATCAACCATTCACGATAAATGCATATATGTCTTAAATAACCATTTTATTCATCTTGTTTGAATAAGAATAACGTGAAAGCGGTGAACGTTAACAGGGAAAATTTTCGCTCTTGCATCGACAAAAACCGTCCAGGCAGAGTAAATTACCCAGCGCGCAGAGTAGATAACCCTGTACGATTCGCGGCAGCCAGCGTCGGCTGCTAGTCGCATCGTCTCTCGCGCTACATGGACGCTGCGGACTTCTTTCCGTGTATTTGCCAAAATTCGAATTATCTTCCAGATGGTGCTACCAATATTATCAACTATTTCGCATTTAAGCGTTATTTAAATATATTGTTTAAATATTTTGATTAATTTTTATTCAATTATTTTAAAAACATATTATGAACATTTTCAGAACGTTTATAAAACGTCATATGTCAAACCCTGGAAACTAATACAAGTCGAGACCACCGTACCTAGGAACTGTTACGCATCAAGTGATCTAAGCAGATGCAAGTAGTAGGGACGGAGTAATGTAGTTAAGGAGCCATAAAATTTAAAGTTCAAAACTTATTTTCGAGACTCTAAGTAAACCTAAAAGTGATAGATATCTGTTAACGTAATGAATTATTTGCATCAGAAGTATCTTTCTTGTAATATATATATATATAATTATAACGGTTATTCTGCCTCCTTACAAAAGGCTGCACGGGATGCTTGGCGTAGGGACGGTAATTTTCGTAATCCGACCCTGAACGTATATAGAAGATATGTGAGAGATGTGATATCGGTCTCGATGGTATAATAAAATTCTTTGTTGGAGACGTCTAAAAACGTAGTTTCAGAGGTAGAGATGTCTAGCGTAAATTATTATACTATTTTTGCATATTTTTATATCATATTACTATTATATAAATTGGATTCTGCTCTCCTGAATGTTGTAGTCCTTTTTAAATGCCGAGATACATATTTAATTATTGACATTCATGGAGTATTTTTCTATCTATAATATATGTGATTTTTCTTTTTTTTACACCTGAATTTAATATAATTATTAACACAATATTATTTTACATATGAAATATTAAAAAGTAAACATGAAAGAAGAACAGATTTCGGTGCAAAATCAACATTTAAAATTTATCAAATATCTAAGAAAATATTATTATTCATTAAATTGTAACTATAGGAATAATTCAATACGTAATATTACGTTAATATTGTGATAGTTGTTGTGTGATAGATTCGTTGTATCGATAAGCCTTCTCAAATCTATTAATTTCAATTTCAAATGTATTTGATACTGCGTAGCGCATCTCCTCTACCCTTGGAACTCGGACGCTGGAGCTCATGGGAAGCTCAAGAAGCTGCTTTGTGAGGTACTCTCTACCCTCCATATTTTTTTAGAATAACGTGAATTGGTTTTCAAATTTAACCAACAAAATAAAATTAAATACGGTAATGGAACACGAAATATGGAAGAAAGTATAAGGAATAAATGAATATGATATGGTCGTGCAATTTTCGTAAATATTATGTGCGATATGAAAAATAATAAATAGCAGTTTGTGATCTCTTTAAAAAGAAATTTATTGATTGTAAATTATTAAGTATTAAATATATTAGATATAATTACAATATTTTTAGAAAATATATATGCTAAATAAATAATACACCTATTAAAAGTAAATCGGTGATGCGCCTTCTGCAATGAACGGCGGGCCAAACTCCGAGCGAACATCACAGCGTGTGTACTGTCGATTCGTCGAAGTGCGTATTGTGTAAAAGCGATATACTACATCTAGATAATTACGAATTATATTGAATTGAAACTAATATTATACGTAAACATGAACAAATATTGTATGTAGATTTAAATTAATGTTATATGTAAATTTAAGTTAATGTTTTGTTTGAATAGCGCCTAATTTAATGAGACCGAATTAATATTTATAATGAAGTATGTTACTCTAGACTAATAAAGTTTAAGTTTGGAATGAATATATCATGTGCGAATTTTATGAAATAAGTACGTTAGGTATAACGCGAGTTCGAGTCCTGTCGCAGCGAATTACAATATGAAACATTAGAAGTGGAGAGTCTAACCTGACGAAGGAAGAGTCCGCGAGCTCCTCGCTAGAGGAGGTTCGTAATAACAAGATTAATTGTTGATCGAATATTATATTCGAAATTTAATCAAGTTTGCAGGATAATCGCATGACACTGACGAGTCATTGCAGGTCATAATTTTTTAACTAATATTTTGGGCCCTCCGCTTTACGCAAGTCCCCTTTACGTGCACGGATGCAAAAAGTGCGGATCCGTGGCTGTGAGACAGTCAGCTCGGGAAAATTGTTCCTCGAGGCTGTTTAGACCTCGTAAGAGAGTTCGGCTCCCAGGTTTTGCAATTATGTGCTCGGGGAGGTCGTAAAGCTGATCCGAGGACGGTAGGCAGCCAGGGAAACGGGTGCAAGGAGTGGGGGGCGAAAGTCCACCCTTCTGGGCCTTGAGCGCCAAAGTGGCCGCCGCGTTGGCGGTGGGAAACAAAGAGGGAGGGGGTGAATGGGACTTTGACTGAGCTAGAAAGCGAGCGGACACTTCACTTCGATAGCAGGACTCGACAAGATCGGTTCTTACTTTTGCGCGCGCACGTTTTTGTTTAATCAGCCGTTAGTGATTGTTTAGCTGAAGTTATTATCTCGTCTGCCGGTCAGTGTTGTGTTGTGTTGTGAAAAATAAAAAAGAATAATAAAAAAACGATAGGAGCTATCGTACTCAGTCAGTCAGTAAGTCAAGCACAATTACTTGAACTTACTAATTCAGCTGGATACTCTTCGTACAGAATATACTTGAGCTTTCGTTCTAATCTTTGAGATTAATAAGGAAAGTGCAAGTATTTAATAAGTTTTAAAATGTGTGAAGCAGCAACGTTAAGTACAAAAACATTAGCTGAAAAGCATGCAGAAAGAATGCAAAGACTACAAGTTCTCCACTTCAAAAGAAACGAAGCGCGTCTGCTGAATTACAAGGAAGTCATCGAAGAAGCCAAACGCAATGAATTACCTTCCAATTGGGAGGCTCGTAAACGCAAAGCGGATTGGACACTGAATGATGAGATAGCATCAAAGCGTCGATGCAATGGAAGCGGAACGAGTATCCAGGAAGAAAATAAAAGCTGAACCTAATATGCAGTGATACAAGTAAGTACAAGTAGCTAACTTCACTTTATTGATTTTATTGCTAACTAGCAAACTAACAGTAAAGTGTGTGAAAAAATAATTATAGAGTATTTCTAAAATTATAGATGGATACATCATAAACGTATTAAGTATTTTCTGATAAATTACTGTATATATGAGTTTATAAAATCATATTTGTTCATATATGATTATGTATGATCATATCTAAAAAAAAGTTTTACATTTGAAAGTGTTATTAAGTTATTATAATTTCATTTAGATATCAATCATTTATAATTATATATGATAATATCTAAATTGACATTTACAGACTAATTTAAATTTTTATATCAAAATATATATGGTTATAATATATGATTATGTATGATCATATCTAAAAAAATGTTTTAAATTTGAAAGTGTTATTAAGTTATTATAATTTCATTTAGTTATCAATCATTTATATTTATATATGATAATATCTAAATGTACATTTACAGACAAATTAAAATTTTTATATCATAATATATATGGTTATATATGACTATGTATAGTCCCCATTAGCCAGGCTTGCCGTGGCAAAGTCGCGGCAATAGTTGCGGTGCAATGTTTGTTAGCAATTTGCTTCCAACTTGCGCTCGAGAAATGACGAATATCAAGGATTGATGTCAACGTGCCGTAAAATTGACTGCACATGCTTGCCACCAAATTGCTGCCATATACGGACGCAGATTTACTTACATTTGATGATTCTGGAATTTATCACGACCATTGTTATTTTAATCAGAATATAAACAGGGATAGTAATGTCAGAAATTTATTAAATAATGGTAATACAAATATTAATCCAAAAATTAATGAACTCTTCATAGGAGAAATGAATGTTGAATGCATTCACTGTAGAGCTAAGCATTTTGCAAGTGAAAAAGTATTGAATAAAGGTAACTCCTTCAATGATTGCTGTAATCACGGGAAGGTTGAACTTGAATCTTCTCCTGAATTTCCTCATGAATTAAAAAAACTATTTAATCTAGAACATGAACATTCACATAAATTTTTTCGCAATATTCGTTGTTACAACAATTTATTTTCTTCCGCATCTTTTAATGCAAATTTAGTTAACTTTAATAATAGGCGTCCTGGTCCCTATTGTTTAAAAATACAGGGACAAATTTATTATCAAATTAATACTGCTTTACAGCCAGAAGTGAACGAGAAACCTTCTTATGGACAACTCTTTATTTTTTATTATTAACGAAGCAATAGAAAACAGAATGAATGTTTGTAATGCAGATGTTCATTTAGATATAATGAACGGTTAACACGTTGTCACTTGACAATTCTCCAATTTCGATTATGTCATCCGACGCAACTTCAAGTAGATACAATCGTCCCATTAGCCAAATGTATTGTAAATTGTTACCAATTTGACATACACGTTTTGCTATCGATTTCCTTAAGTTTCATGTAAAAGTGCGTCCGTATATGCTGGAAATTTTGTATCAAGTAATTAAGTAAATTATGAGGGCAAACTGAAGGCAAAATTACAACAACTATTGCTCATGATGTGCAGGCGTATCATAGGCTTAAATTGCCATCATATTATCGTCACATTTCTCGATTTTTATGTTACACAAATTTCCATCAATATGCTGTTATTAATTTCCTCCCTCTCTCTCTCGCACTGTCGTATATATGAGTAATTTTATTGAATATTATGTGAATAATATTGAAAATAAAAAAAAAAATATATTAATAATATTAAAAACAAGTTGAAAGCAAATTGATGTACAAAACTTGCAGCAACAGTTATACATCAAATATAAGTAAATCTGCGTCCGTATATGGCAGCAATTTGATGGAAAGCAATTGCAGTTAATTTTATGGCACATTGACATCAATCCTTGATATTCGTCATTTCTTGAGCGCAACTTAAAAGCAAATTGCTATCAAACATTGCATAGCAACTATTGCCGCGATTTTGCCACGGCAAGCCTAGCTTATGGGGCGAGTATCGATATGTATCGATAGACCCAACAACGATTTACGAAACACATTTAAGAATAAAGGAATGTGTTGAAATATATTATATATATATTATACTTTTACAATAGAACTATTATTTATATTATTTCTTATTCCAAAAAATCATCAGACACTTTACTTATATTACAGTTGATTTGCCACAACAAAATAATCCACGCGCGCGGTACGCGCGCTTCTTGATTTTCTAGTTCACCCGTAAATTATATGTTTATCGTTTTTTAACATTATACATGATAATGTCGATAGTTCAAGCGAGCCATTTTAGATTAAGATTCTCTATGCACTTAAAAGTAAATGAAAATGTTTGTTTTTTTGAATATGTAAATAATTTTATTGATATAGGTAATTTTAATTTAAATTTTGTTTCAGTATAATTTGCGGAAGAATGAAATCAATTTTTTAAAAATTTAATTTGGTTTAGTGCCGTTAAATCCTAAACCCATAAACATAGGCTTAATACTAAATATATGAAGCATAACCTTAGTAACTTTTAAGCGAATAGATCTTAGGTTTTAGTATTTGTAAATATAATATAATTAATATAAAGAATAACTTTTAAGCTTATTTTAAATTATCTTAAAATTGCTTCTTATATATAAATTTTTTTTATTTCTTTTTTAGGTTTATATAACCAAATATATAAGTCTTTTGAAAAAATTCTGCCTAATTTACTTCATAAATATTGATTTACAACGTCTCGTTCATGATTTTGTAGATAAGGTGACATAGTTTCGTAACGTTCCCAGTGGACATAGAATGTCTTATACAATTAAGAAAAAGCTTACTTACTTTTTATACCAAATTAAAAATATTTGTGCATTTATATAATATTGGATTAGAAGTAACCACAGCTAAAAATGAGATCATCTTTTATAAATAAGAAATAGTGCTTTTGTAAAATTTATAGCTTTTTTTATAAATAATTATTTTTCATTTGATTTAAATCAGCACACAGAATCTTGGCAATGTATAATTTATTTATAATGTTGTAAAAGATATGTCCAATTAATTTCACGAAGTTTTGACAAAATCTAATGCGCTAAAAAGTTCTGAATAAAAGAAAAGCATAAACTGTAGAAAAAACTGTTTTTGTAAAAAAAAGCACATTTACCTTACTGAATGTTCATACTTTGTATTTCTTTTTTTGTTTCTTTAAACCTTTCTTAACACAGAAACGCATCTCATTTTTTATTTTCATGAAATTTTAAGTTTGAAAATGACATTTCACAGGACGATTATATTACGATTAAAGTATGTGTACTTCTTTTAATAAAAACAGCTCTTCCTGCACTTTTCGTTGTCTATATTCAAAACAGTCCAGGTGCGTTAGCTTCTGTCGAATCTTTTACATAGTTTGAAAGTTAGTTAAAAAGAGCGTACGACATTATATGATAATAATAACATTTAAGTAAAAAGACTTTCGTATGTAACAAATTTATGTTATACTTGGTTGGTTTTATAAAAAAAAGAATTTTAAGTTTTTATATTCTTCTTCTAGAGATGCGATATTATATGTACATTTTATGTTAACAGAGAATATCAGGAAAAATTACACTCGGCCCGCAAGGTGCGTCTCAATATTATTCTTTTCTAGTAATATATAAGGTAAAAGTACACCTTATGGAACACCGCTAAAATCTTGACCCCGTATTGGAACAGTTTAAAATATACTGAAATAGAATATTATAATGCTACGTACTAGGTTTATAAAAATGTTATCGATTATTTAAAATATTAATATTTAAAATACACAACGATATATATTGGTGGACAATAATTAGAATTAATAAAACTATATTTTTACGATTTGATTTGTTGACTATTCTTATATATTTAAATTTCCTTATAAGATAATAATTGAATAATATATTGTTTTTGGTTCATAAAATAAAATTATTCAGTATTTGTTTTGCAATAATAAAGTTTTTTATGAAATATATTGGTGTTTCATAACTGGTGCGCAAAAATTGCCATAGTCCGGGTTTATGAAACAGTCCAAATCAGTGTTCCAAAGCCGCGGTCCTTCTTCTACTTCCTGTACCGTTTTATGGAGCACGATTCGGAGCAATAGTAAAATGTAACTTTGAACAGTTTTTTATAATTTTAATAAAGCCAAAACGTTTGAACCAGTTAATTAATATTTCTAGTATTTTTTAACCTATTTGTAAGTATATATATATATATATATATATATATATATATATATATATATATATATATATATATATATATATATATATATATATATATATATATATATACAATTTTAGAGCATTGATAAAAACCTAACCTAAAAACTAACCATACAGTACATTAATCTTTATGAATTTATTTTTATATTTGTTACAGAGAAGTGCTTACTTCCTACAATTTTAAAGAATGGCAGCAAAAAGAAAGGGGAAAAAAGAAATCAAGAATAAAAAGAGCAATTGAAAGATCTGTGTTAGTGTGAAAAAAATTCAACGCGCAAGAAAGTTGTTGTGAAAAAAGTGCAAATGATCAAAAAGAAAGAAACAGTAAAAAGAAAACTGTATTCTGCGATAGATCTACAGAGAGCTGTAATATTTTAATATTTACAATTAATTAATAATTTACTAAACTATTTTTACTATTTACAACTAATTGATAATTTACCTATTGTAATGTTTACTAATTACAACTTTAATTGACTATTTACAATTTGAATTGTCTATTTACAACTTTTTTACTATTTAATATTTAAATTGAATATTTACAAGTATTTTTTGCTATCTACAATTTTAATTGACTATTTACAACTTTTTTTACTATTTACAATTTTAATTGTCTATTTATAACAATTTTTTACTATTTACAATGTAACTTATTATACTAAGATATTTTAATAATTCTTATATATTATTTTATATACATATATAGATACCAGAATGGATTCACGTCCTTTAATTACAATAATTGAATGTCTAACTGACCACAAGGTTATCGTAGTACTTCATAAAGTGCCTGAATGTACGCCTGTTAAATGTGTGAATGTAACAAACGATGAAGTAATTTTAGGTAACATAGAACAAGATCAGTTAAATGCTCTATTAAGTGAAAATAGCTTAGAGAGTATAATTGTAGAAACAAACAATAACACATATATGCATATTGACGAGCATGTTGAAGTATCACCTGCAAGTTTAGACAGTATAATCTGTCAAAAAGGTTTGTTCAAATTTAGTCAAAATTATTCATGACAATACGTTATCTCACTTATTTTTAATCATCTTTTATTATTTCAGAAAAGATTCATTGAAGTGCAGATATCATAAATGAGTTGAATGATTCTCAAGTGATTACCTCAGTTTCAAATTATCAAGTACAAGAGCCTACAAGATATCTAGTTACAAACAAAACAATTGTCAAATTGCTATGACTACCAATTTTGATTCAAGTCTTCAGATGACCGACCAAGGAACAGATAGCTCTAATCAGATAGTCGATGATCAATCTGAAAAACCTGTCAGTCTTCAAAAACAAAATGTTCTAAAGGAAAATGTTCAAAACAATAGTAAAAAAAAGTATCATGAATCAAGTGACCTTCCAGAAAATCAAGAGAATCTTGGTCTTGCTCCTGTAGATTCAGGTGAGTCATACAAATTGATTTGAATTTACAAGTTCAATAGGTTCTGTATGTAAATTTAATCATTCATATAATATAATTTTTATACATTTTTAGGTAGCGGTAGTAATGAAAAGAAAAGTTTTGCGAATGCTTTCACCTTTCCTCCTAAATACTTGCCGAAAAAGAAACGAGATAAATTAAGAGCTAGTGGAAAACACAAACTACCTTCCGTGAGAACCTCAGATAAGTGATGGAAGGTTCAGATGGAAAAGGAAAAAGCGCAGAAAATGAAGGAAGAGCGAAAAGAAAAAGAAAGTTATTACAAGAATAGAAAAAAACAATTGGCAGAAGAGAAGAAAAATTACATGCGCGAATTACAGGCAAAGATGAATGAGATCCAAAAAAAAATCAAAATTGAGAAATTATAAATTATTCAATAACGTTTAATACGTTAAATCAGTATTACTAAATGTAAACATGCGAGGTATGCTCAAAACTGTGTATTTGTGTAATTTATTTATTAAATAAGTGAAAATAAAATTACTATATTATTTATGTATATTTATGTGTTATTAATACTTATAACCTACTTCCTTTAGCTAAAGTTATATATATTTTTGTAATGTTTAAACCTTTTTAATCCATGTAAAATAACAATATGAATTTAATTATAACAAAATTTTAAGTTGTTCCAAAATGGTGACATGAGTTATGGAACGGGGGACAAGCCGTAAAATCGGTGTTCCATAACACGTACCAGTTATTGGTTTAGTATTTGGTTTATTATAATTTTAATTTTCATTCAATTTGAATTTTTCAAGTAGCATTTAAATCTTTAATAAGTAGCCCATCGAACAGTACAAAAAGTTCAACATTATTACACTTTATAATAGTTTAAATCGGATTGGAATCTTTAACCTACCTAAAATCGTTCCATAAGGGGTACTTTTACCTTAGTATTATACATACAGTCGACTTCCGATAAATCATAACTGGTTAATTAAAATTTTTCGATAATACAACATTTCTTCCAATCCCCTAGATTCCTTCAACTTTTAATTACCGCAGCTTATATTTTTGAAATAGAAAAGTCTCGTAAATGGTGTTGTTGTTGAATTAACTAGCCTTAAAGGGAAATAACCGCCTTAAAATTACAAATAAATTGGTAATATATTTTTAGGTCAGGATAAATTACTCATAATATATTACATACTTTTTTAATTACAACATTTTATCAAAATATTACGGGTACTACGCTTAATTTTTGAGGTATAAGAAAATAATTCCCAAACTTGCGTCGTATTTCTTGTTTCAAAGGTCTTGGAGTCTCCTTGTATGTAATATAAAAAAGTTTACTTATAGTTTATTGTAGTAAATTATTTTTCGAAAGAAGGAAAATTTTACTTTGAATTTGATACCTCGAGATTTGATAATTTTGTATTTGTTATCCCACAATTGTAATCAGTGTCCCAAAAAGCCTTTGGATAACAAACTTTTACAACAAAATGGAAAACAAAATTGTAGATGTGTTAATGCTTTATAGGTGTTACGGACAGCGGGAAGTTTTGAAGCGCGTACGTTACCTTGACGGGGAAAAGTAAGAAACCAAGAAATAGAGAAGAAGAGAATTTTGAGGAATCGGAATATCGACGATAGTTAAATAAATACTGCTAATCCATTTCATGCCTGCCGCTTGTCGTAATAAAATGTCGAGGAAACATTCGAAAAGTAGGAAACGCGCTTTCTAATCCGCTACGTGCCGACTGCAATAAAATTTTGGGGAAACGTCTCGACGATAATGCAGACCGCCCTTTCCTCGTCCTAGTGTAGCACCTGTGCTTCGGGATGCGAAAACTATAACAGTAGGTGATTACGCACTACCGAAACGTCGCATATGACCGCCCCTCAATTTAGGCTCTCCGTTAGAAAAGCGTGCCAGGAGATCGACAGTGACGACAAAGGGGTTGGGCACACGTTTGAAACGTACAAACATGCAGCCGATTTCTCGAAATACTTGTCTTTTCGTTTCAAAGGGAAAAACGATAAATGTTATTACCTCCGGAGATTGTAATTATATGGGTATAAGAAAAGGAATGTCCGAGCCCGCCAACATAAACTGTTACCAACAGCGGAGTGTAACGATAATAATTAGCAATATCAGAGGCTTATCTCCATATCCAGCTGTCGATAAGGTATCCTCAAATAGTATTAAAAATCATTGATTAGACATTTCATGAAATGATATTCAATTTATATATATATATTTTTTATTGATGTAATTGTTTCGTCAAAACGTATTCTACACTTAAGGAAAAAATGATTTCAAAAGAACAAAATAAATTAAGAAAAGTTTTTTTTTAATTGTTTACGTACCGTTGACACAGTTCCGTAGCTGATATTTACATCTACGGTAACACTGCTCAATCTGTCATAAGTTAGCAATGAAGAATCTACTGTAACCAAAAAGTGTTGCGAATTATGCATTTTTTATGTATATATCAACCGCAGCCCGTTGAGATAAGTATGCAAAGTATAGAAATACCTCGCTTATAAAACCACTTCGTATATACTGAATGGCAATACGCATTTATTTATATTTAAACCAATTTATAATCACATTTATGAGAGACAATATAACATCAAATGTCAAATATTAATACTTGGAAAATGCACTGGAAGTCAGTTTCCTAGCAAAGGATTATATATTTAAAAGGACATCTCAGAAAGTCAAAGGTGCAACCAATTACGAATTCCAAGAAGATTTTAACATTATCATTAATCATAAGTAAGTTTATTTATATTTATATCTATATACATTATATACATATAATAAAAACGACTATTAAATAAAATTAAATAAACGTAATTTCTATAATTACAATATCTACTGGAAAGACCTTTAACACCGTAAAAATATTCTGATTGCTATTGATAGAATGCTGACGAATATTGTACTGACGGCGATGAACAATATCACTGTATTAGTCTGCCATCCTATTTGTGTTGGCACTGGCCTGTACCGTATTACTAAGGCATTCTGAAATCATAAAAAATTATATCATTCAATACGATTATTGTTATTTGAAATAATTTATTTCCTTTATGTAAAACAGAGAGTAATGAAACATAATTAATTTTCGATAGCAGCTATGTGCAGAATGACTTAAGTCCACTTTTTTGGTTTTGTTCACGGAATAACAGCTTAAGTCGACCTTCTTGTGGTTTATTCGAGGCATAACAACTTAATTGCATTGTTATGCAATCTTGCAAAGAAACGAAAAGAAATTATTATATTTAAATGTATGATTATGTTTGTATTTGATGCCTAACTAGATGCGCAGACTGTCAAGCTTTATATTGGGCACTGTAATGTTTTGCAACAGTGAATACATAAGAATGCGAATTTCTCGAAAACACGATAAATGGACTTACGTCGTTATGCCTCGAAGTCACAGATATGCTACTACTAATATATGCACTATTTTCTTGGCTGATTAATTTGTTTATTAATTCGGTGAACTTGTTATCTTACGCTTACGCACCCAGTTTTCGGTCAGAATATTAATTAATATTATTTTTGGCCACTCCCCTGATTAGTCAAATAAAGCATTTATTCTGATAATACTACTCTATTTGTCGTTTTCAGGTGGGCTTTTTTGATTACGGGGTTTAGTTTTCATGTTCAACCCTAAAAAATTCTTGTTAATTTACTGCTATATAAACTTTGCAGTATTATTGCTCGGTTCGGCGGCAAAGGGTAATAAATTATATAAAAGGTGGCTAATAATCATCTTAAAATACTAATTGAGACTTTGCATGATTTAAAATAATGCATAAATGACTTAGAAAATGGTTAATTATTGGCAAAAAGTGTTTTTCAGAATTTTTCCAACTTGAATTTATTTAGAAAAATCAATATTTATGCATGCGATTTTGAATTTCGCGAGAATTATTTAGAAACGATTCCTATTGGCCAGTCGATTTGCGACGTCACGATGGTATAATTTTGGAAAATTAGTATTGAAAAATGATTAATCGCTCCAATATCTCAAATAAAATATTTATAAACAAAATAATGTGGCACAAATCCTTTATAATTTTCGATCAGTAATCCAATACTGATATTAGATGTTGGGCATAGTATATTTAAAGTCCCATTTAAGGCCGAACTTTATTTTTCCCAATGAAAACATATCTCTTTTATTACATATGTGAATTCCTCGCCTTAAAATACCAGATACATCGTATGTATTTTGAGACGAGGAATTCAAATACGTAATAAAAAAGATATATTCTCATTTGAAAAAATAAAGTTGCCTTAAATGGGCTTTAAAAATATATCTGGCCCAAAATCTAATATCACCATTGGATTCGTGGTCGAAAATTATTAAGGATATGTCACATTATTTTGTTTATAAATATTTTCCATGAGCTATTGGAGTGTTTAATCATTTTCGAGTACTAATTTTCCAATATTATACCATCCTGATATTACAAATCGATTGGCCAATAGGAATCATTTCGACATAATTCGCGAGAAATACAAAATTACATACGTAAATAATGATTTTTTTGAATAAATTCTCGTTGGATAAATTCTGAAAAATAATGTACTGCCAATAATGAACCGTTTTCTAAGTGATTTATGCATTTTTGAATATCATGCAAAGTCTGAATTGAATATTCGAATTGCTACGATATGAGGTTAGGACTGAGTACAGTGACAGGTGGGTAAATCGGAACCGATAAAACCTATTTGGACTGATTCCTAATATAGTATAGTAATCAATCCTCCTTAGATAATTGAATAATATTCAATAATTATTTAATATTTGGCTCCTTTTATATGTTATATGTAAATTATTGAAGAAAAATGGCTTAATATTTAAATAGTTATTATGAAATCTATATGTGTTACGAGAAATTGTATTCATTCCAATACAGGTTAGTACTTAGTTCTAACCTGCGTAGTGTTGTCGACCCATTTTACTCTTCGTCTTCGCATTCCTACCCTGGTACAGTAATCATTACTGACTTTTTTCTCCGTGTATAAGGAACATATCGTGATTAAACATTATTAGTTATTCTTAGAATTTTTGCTTTATAAGTAAATATTTATTTAGAGTTTGGTAACATTTTTTACATGTTATTTTGTAAAAATAATATTAAATTATTTTCAGAAGAAAATGTTGACGTAATAATATTATTGTAACTATACAATACGATGCAAATTTCTACACGATTTTTCATTCAAAGTAAAGTGGAATTCTGTTGAAAAATTAATCCTGCGCTAAAAATGTAAATAATACAAGATAAATGTTGTGACTTGAACGATAATTAAATTTGACTTTAAAATTTTAACTACATATTTATTGTATATTGTTAAAATCCGCTTAAAAAAATACAAGAATTTTTCCAGCACTAATAGGCAACTTTTTGAGTCGCAAGAAAATTTTCTTCATGAATTCGGTAAATTAGAATATTTTGGAATATTGAAAAATTATAAATAACTCCATTTTTTTGTGAATCTAAATATCGCACTCCTAGAACAAGGCTGTGACAACCTAAATTTTTTCAACTCGATTTTTGTACACAAAATAGCTCATTCGAAAAGTAAAACTCTTTACACCTCCAAAATTGGATATAAATAACCCTAGTAGAAATTTATCCCGTCCACTTTATAGTTCTATGTAGAATAATCTCGCACTGTGTATATCTATGTAGGCAAACTAGATAGTTACTATAAAGGCGTGTAACGGTCGTCCCTTCTAGTTTCCCATATTATTTTCACCGATAAAACTAGATAAGCAAAATTATGACTATAACAACAACTTAAAGGTTATGTTTTAAGAAACATAAGCATAATCTATTATGCTTATTATGTATTATTTTGATTTAAAGGTATTTTCATGTTATTGTTCACCCATTACCAATTTAAGTAAATGTAAATAATCTCTAAAGTGTAAGATTATCAAATTTTTGATGCATCGAATTTTTTTATTTAAGAACTTAATAATAATATTATGTTGCACATATATATTAAACAATCAGAATAAGAAAATAGTCTGAATATCCGAATAACTATATGAAGTATTAGAGCATATATTTATTTTGTTTATGTATAATTAGTTTCCTCACATTTGATTACGTTCCATCATAATTACAGGCTTGGTTTCAAAACCTCTACGGTTAATGTAAGGAAAACTATTTTCACACAGATTTATTATCACCAGATTATTTTTCTATTTTTAAAAAGAAATAATGTACTTGGGTTATTATTTATGTTCTATTTTTGTATTTCCTAATGTGATTAAGGGGGCACACCACCTTTAAAATCTGAAACAAAAAAATTAATTAAGAATTTTTATTTTGATATTTATTTTAATAAGGGTTGTTTTTCCTGAAAGTATACATAAAAACCTACCAATTTGTATATTTTTTACCTTCGTTGGACCTTCTATGCCTCCATGGCAAACCAGACTGTTTTCGAAGACTTTAAGCACTGTCCGTAAGATTCCAAGTCTACGCATGGATGGATTGGGCTAAAAAATTATGGAGATACTCATTATAGTAGTACTTTTAATATGAGCGTAGGGATTTTGATTTGGACGAGTAGAAGTATTTTTTTATATGAACATTGTCAATATAACACTTATTTTTTAATAATATTATCACTTTTATAGATGTAAAAAATTTTCTACTCGTTCAAATCAAAATCCCTACGCTCATATGAAAAGTACTACTATAATGAGTATCTCCATAAATTTTGAGCCCAATCTGTCTATGCGTTCACTTGGAATCTTATGGACAGTAAGCTGAAATTGATAAAAACAACATTTAGAGTTATTTAACAATTAAGTTACAAGTTCTAATAGATATAATTTATAATCATCTTATCAATTGTAACTGCTTTTTTCTTCTTTTCAACGTAGCAGACAAACATCTGCAGCAGTGTACATCAATATTTTCTGGTGCGTGGAGTCCCATGAGTCCTCCTCCTCCTTGAATAACCTGAAATGAAAAAAAAAAACAAAAAATGAATAAATTGAGTAAACTGTACTTATCATACTAAACTCTTGAGCGACACTTTCACACACTTCACTCAACTGCTTATTTATTTCATCAAAAGCCGATTGGGCAACTGGCTTGCATAGGTCCATAATCCCACAAAAAGTTGAAAGGCCAGCGTGTCCATGTCCAAGTGCACGAGCAGACAGCACAGATCTTCTGTTCACTTCATATGCATTTCCTTTGGCTCCTACTTTGTTGCTGGAGTTGATCGCTGCTATTTCACAACACTTTGAGCACACAATATCTATTTTGAAACCAAGACCCTGCACACCAGATTCACTTAATTGAACACTGCCATGGCACCGATTACAACACAGAACACTTCTAAGTTTAGAAAATAAAATTGAAGTGTCAATGATTCTGTTTGTTGTATCACTGGTGTCTCTAGCACTAGCTGTGTTTTGGAGTTTCCTCGCTGAGCTGGTGGATAGTCTTGGCTTCTTTTGTGAATGTTCCTTTTTTATCTCTTTTAGAATACATTTTCACTACGCTGATTTACACACATTCACAAATTGTCAAATGCAATTAAAACACTGTATAAGTTCAGTACAATAAAAATATTAGCTGTGTTTACTAACAGGTGGTTTGTAAACATAAAAGCCAACTGTCAAAAGTAGCAAAAATGTATGGGTAAGGGTAGTCAAAAATTCGATCTGATTTATCGACCTTTACCTCAAACGCATGTAAGTTCAACTATTCACCTGTAGTGGCGCTGAAGGATTCTAGCATTCAAATTGGTTCCAATTATACTATATTTTATTGCTTTATAACTAAATAAAATAATCAATCACACATTTAGTTATAAATAATAATAAAATAAATAATAATTGATAAAATACCGAATTTACGCAAAATCGGCAAAAAAGCTGCCTCAGTATTTATATTGTAACTTTAAAAGGAATTATGATATCTTAAAACGGTTTTCAGGAGCTTATTCTACAGGAAATTTCCTATAAATAAGGTAAATAAAAAAAAAACGATTTTTTGACAATTTAAAGGTCGTTTGCCCCCTTAATTTATATTTCATTTTATTTTACATCTATGACCAGCTAAAACATAATAATTTGTTACTTATAAAGAAAATTATCGTCTACATGAGTTTGACTAATGTGTTTGTCTTTGAAAATGTTGTCACGGATGATCAGTTTATGCATTATAAGAACTCGCACGAGGATAAAAAATTATTATTATTTTTCAAGAAACAACTAAATCAATCAATAACATTATTTTGTGATCACTGTTTTTCATAGGCAAGGAACAATATTTCTAAATTTTCATTTTTTAGGTTAGATATGCTTTCTAACTACTTTTATATATAAATCGTACGAATAGAACTGTATAGATCTTATTATTATAATTGAAAACTTGCATGTTAAACTTTTTTTTTACAATAAAAGTTATGTACAATAAATAATATAACCTCACAGATTTTATATGTATATATTATTATTGAGAAAATTATGTAGATCTGTGTGGATTTATCGAGTTTTGTATAAGTTAGTACTATCTAATTTGTCTATACAGACCGTTATAGCGAATGTGGGCGCCACGATAAGATTTCTACCAGGGAAGTTGGCTCGATTTTACAAAAACATAAAATTTTAATATAATTAGATTTTATTTGTAGATTTCTTGAACTTACAAACATCCACTTTAAAGCAATATTAGTAAGATTTGGAGTGAAATATGCTATTCCAATTTGTATTAGAATAAAATAATGTGAAGAACTTTGAAAAACATGTAAAACTTTACTTAATATTCAGTTTTCATCTTTTCTATTTAAATTTTGGTTTTTAAGTAGCCTTAACTAAAATTAATAGTAATTTAATTGTTCATAAATTCAAGAGATACTACCTTCATCATCTTAGCAACCATTTTAATTAATTAATTAATTAATTAATCAACTTTCTACATAGGAAATCCCTGTAATAAAATTATATATTCGAATTATCTTTACTTAATAATCTTATCTAAAACTCAAATGCAACAACAATAATCAACTTGTTCATGCTCGCACCTCCAATATCTCACACGCAAATCTAAAAAAAACAAAATAAAAAATGCGTTAACAACGACAGGTCCCACAATGTTTTTTGAAATTCTGACTTTTGATTCGTAATCAGCGACTTCGAAAACCCCTGTATATCAAATTTTACCAACTTTTATTGAAAGATGCATAACATCAAGCAAACACTATAGTTTCTGGCTCGGCGATTTTGTTTTCGAAATGCTGACTTTTGATTCATAATCAGCGACCCCAAAAACCCCTGAATACCAAATTGTATTAACTTTTATCGAAAGATGCATACATTCGAGTAAATACCATAGTTACTGGCTTCGCCATTTTGTTTTTAGAAATTCTGACAATTTTACCAACTTTTATCGAAAGATGCATAAAATCGAATGAACACTATAGGTACTGGCTCCTTCATTTTGTGTTTTGTAATATTTATTTTTTTTCGTATTCAGAGACTAAAAAATCTACTACTCATTTTTATCAGGCAGGGAGATACGTTTTTTCATAAATATACTCCCAAATACGTCTTTTCCAACGATTTCAGCAAGATAACTCTTTTCCAACCATTTCTGCATGATACGTCTTTTCCAATCATTTCAGCGAGATACGTCTTTTCCAACCATTTTTACGAAAGCCATATTTTCCAACCATTTCTGCCATATACGTCTTTTTCAATTGGAGCCGTCGAATTGCAAATGAAATACCATATATAACCATGCACGAGCATATTTGACCATATGTGCAGGTCATATACAATATTATATATCGCTATAAATCGCTATATAAATTCACGTATCCTAGGCCATAAATGTCAATATATGAAACATTTTTTCCTGGGATGTTTAGAAAAGTGTTATATTGACAAAAATATTTACACAGTTTTAGATCAGCTCAGCACAACTGACGCGATTCAGTAAATTTAATTTTTACCTTATTTTCTCCTTCGATTTGAAAGTCAAACCAATTACATATTAATTATTATTGAGACTATACAGAATCAATCAAGCAAAATATATTTTGAATATTAATTCCAAAATCTCAGAATGGTATTATATTTTAAATCAATAATGATAGTCGCTTGATTTGAAAATTATTGAAAATTGTTTATAATTAAATAAAAAATCTTTAAGGCACCGTTCAAAATCACGCATAAGCTGTACCTAACGAGTTTGTGCGCATATCACAAGCTAGCCCCCATTGTGGATGGCGATCTGCTAGCTGATGGTACTCGTATATTCCTGCAGAACAACCACATCCATGAAGCTATCGCGATAAACGTATGCAGGGCCGTACTATCGCCTACGCCAACATCGCCATGGCATTCGGCGACAATATTTGAGAAGAGTGGCAGAATTTGGAAAAATTAAAAAAATAAATTTTTTTTAATATTTTAAAAACGAAATTATAAACTTTAAAACCTTAAATAAAACTATTTTCACGTGCATGCAAAATTATATATTATAAATCGAAATACCCCAAGCACAGCAAAGATCTGTTAAACAATTTTCAATCATAGTTTATTTTTTAATTCGGCATAGTGCATTTCATGCACATAAGAATTGTACACATTTTAATTGTGCACAATTATATACATAATTTGAACAATGCTACACTGTGCACAATTAAAATGTGTACAATTCTTATGTGCATGAAATGCACTATGCCTTCAATTCTTAATTATAATGTCAACTTTAAATATAAAAAGTGTTTTTTAAAATAATCGTCTTAGTTGAACGAGAGAAAATATTTATTATACAAAGGTATGAATATTGACAGCATTGCTTTACGTACTTTTCTTGCAGAAAATTCATCGATAACGGAGTCAAAATCTAACTGCTGGTTGAATTTTGCTTCTATACATAATAATGCGAGTGAATTGAGTCTCTCAGCACTTTGTGTAGAGCACAAATAATTTTTCACTCGGCGTAATGTCGAAAAATATCTATTGCCAGTACAATTGGATACCATCATGCATAATAACATACAAAGGGCAATGTGCACATAAGAATAAATATCTTGAAAATTATTTTTTAAATCAATTTACATAACGTCGACGTCGAGTATTTTACAATTTGTTTCGCTTTTAAATCAGTTCCGAAATTCTGATTTTCGACACCGAAAGTGTGCTCTAAATCTTCAGGATACGAACTTATTAATTCTTCTGATTTTTGTGAAATCACTTCATTGCTCAAGGTACCTAGTTGTATTAAAAATCCGAATATGTTATTTAATTTTATATAGCATTCGTTTGTTAATATTAACCCTCAAATTATCAAAAATAGCATAATAAACATTTATACCACTGTGTGGCCTAAATCAGCACTTAAGTCACACCTATCCGTAACTTAAGTAGTCCATTCTTGCACCGTCCTTATCGCCCTTGCTACGCTCGGGCGCTAACCTCACGGTGCAATACTGGATTGCTTAAGGCACGGCTAGGCGTGACAGCGGATTTAGGCAAGCAGTGCTATAAAATAGTATACGATACTCGTTTCAAAAGTCGTCATTCATAGCACGGCGTTTAGCTAATACACGCCGTGCTGTAAATGACTTCGTAGGTCACACGTATCGTAATGCACTATTATACGTATATCGTCCGTTGCAACGAACAAAGTGTCACTAGTGGAATTAGACTCATCAAAAAGCGATTTTCGTTTACGTTTTCTCTAATTGTCAGATTTTTCTGTTGCTTTGCTCTCATAATACTCAAACTCCGACGAAGTACGAACGAAGATTTGCTGTACGGGGTAATTGGGATTAAGGTATTGGGTTTACTTATTGGATATTCGTAATTGGGAGTATTTGGGCTTGGGGCAGTTGGCTTAAACGTCTTCGGTTTATCTGTTTCCTACTTAGCATGTCCTCAGTTCTCAATCGTATATCGCTGGGAGTGGGTTAGTTGGATTTAGCATTTTCGATTTATCTATAAGTTTGAAAACAATTTATCAAGAATTGTTGTGCATAGGAGTTATTTAAGTTGTTGGTTGATTTGTTTATTTGGACATATTTGGGTGATTATCAAAAAATGCAATATTTTGTGTCGCCTAAACACTCAGTAGACATGCAGTATTATTACGGTCTGGTAAACGTTTGAAGTTCTTAAAAACAATGAATTTGAACATCTTACTGCGGCCTGTCGTCATCGAACAATTTGCGTAATTCTGAATTTATTAGCCAATAACTTTAGGATTTAATTAAACTTAACCTATGAGACTTTAAAGTACATCATACGTACAATATATTCTTATTTTTTCAGATTTATTTTTTAAGCTTATCTGTCTACATGAGTATTACGAATATTGTCGACAACTTTTTGTGTTTTAAAATTCCAGCTCAATTTAACGTATTGTAATGAGTACATCAGCTTAGTAGCGTCATCTAACCTATGAGATTATTTAGTTTGTATTTCGAATAACTACGTAAGTTAACGACCCGGTTTTTATTTGCAATTTTTTTTAGTTAATTTTAACGTTTTTCGTTTCAATATTCCAAAAGCTAAAAAGATACGTAATTATTGTGGTCATCAAAATTATTGGTAAGTTACATATGAAACAAATTTTGTATAAGGTATTTGGGTGTAATAGTGTGTGTATATTAGATACATCCTATGCGGAAAAATATTTTTGTTACACTCAAATAAAACGACATTGCCTTCCTCTAGCAAAAAGTAATTATCGTGGCCGTAATTACAGTTATACATATATACATATATATATATATATATATATATATATATATATATATATATATATATATATATATATATATATATATATATATATATATATATATATATATTATATATATATATATATATATATATATATATATGTAAACAGTATATATATTTACAGTATATATATATATATATATATATATATATATATATATATATATATATATATATATATATATATATATATATATATATATACTGTAAATATATATACTGTTTACATATATATATATATATATATATATATATATATATATATATATATATATATATATATATATATATATATATATATATATATATATATATATATATATATATATATATATATATATATATATATATATATATATATATATATATGTAAACAGTATATATATTTACAGTATATATATATATATATATATATATATATATATATATATATATATATATATATATATATATATATATATATATATATATATATATATATATATATATATATATATATATATATATATATATATATATATATATATATATATATATATATATATATATATATATATATATATATATATATATATATATATATATATATATATATATATATATATATATATATATATATATATATATATATATATATATATATATATATATATATATATATAGTTTATACATATATATATATATATTTATATATATACAGTATGTCGCAGATAAAGCGGACACATTTTTTTGTTAAAATTTTCCCCGAATATTGCGCATGGAAAAGAAAAAGTTGTGGGTGGAAAAGTTGTGGGTGGGATCGAAAGAGTAAATTAAGCCCTTGTTAATGGTCGATTACATTATTTCATAGGGCTTAACAGTGTTGAATGGTAAATGGTCGAAAATAATAAAATTACAAAAAAAAGTGTGGCAATTTGTTTTTGACAATTTTATCAAATAGCCCGTACCCCATTTAGCTTACAGCAGCAATAAAGTTAATTTATTATTGTCAAATTTATTTTTGAATGATTTTTGAAGATTGTTAAAATCGTCAGAATGTGGTGTGCAATGGAAGTTGGCCGCGTTCGCCTCGCGGAATAGGACCGGGTCTAATGGAATTGCTGGACTGGTGTAGTTGTATTTATAAGTATAGCGGAGGTTAGTGGTTACTATCAGTCTCGTGGCGGGAAATATAAACATGTGCACAGTCCCGCGATCTACAAGGGTATCAACAGTTTCAACTGCTCCTCGGCCTTCGAGCCGTACATGTCGTCCTGCGGCGCCGTCGATAGCATTAACATCCAGAGCCCCTCTGTCCAGAAACCTCTTCCTAAATCGCCTGTATGCTGCCCCCGTCCAAGTCCAAGGATACGTTTCACGTAGGTAAGCAAAATAGCTAATCAAGATGTTTTTAAAATTATTTCTACGTTTATATTCCATAATATAACCTCCAGAATTTCACCAAGTAGATATATTAGTTCTTAGATGTTAAAGAATTTTGTTTATAATTTTTAATGTATAATGTAACTATTTAATAAATTTCAATACAGATGCCTCTACATGATTGAGCAGATTTAAAGTTCATATGGAATTCATATTTTCGTCAAGGCCTTGCAGGACAACTCGAACATCATCGTGGCATAGGTGCGAATTGCAACGTCCCAAACATTGTTGAAACAGAATAAATCATTGAAGTTAATGCAAGTAACAGTTCATTTGTTCAAATTCGTGGCTCCATTCCATTATTTTGGCAACAAGCTCCAAAATTAAAATACAAACCAAAATCACAGCTAGGTCCACATGAAAATCATTTGGTATAATTTTAGTTGATATTAGTATAAAAAATAAAATATTCTTTGTTTACAATAAAAATTAATCATTTTGTACTTAATAGATTGACCAGAAGGAAGTAGAAGTAACATTAGAATATGCATATAAGGACATAGTGCAAGAGTTAAAGAACTAGAATATAAAGCTTTTATCTTTCATGCTTTATGTTGCAAAATGCAGTGTTATTACAGACTAGATATTCTGATGGCTCGTCTCGATCAAGAACAAATGGCTTCAGAATAAATTGCATTGATTTTTTAAATAGAACAAACGTTGTAAACAGGTATTTTAAAAGAACATTTTTTGCATAGTGAATTATATTAATTATAACACTATTTTATATAAGTATGTATAGATAAATATATTTATTTTTTAAAGGTTTGGGCTGATAATGCTGATATAGTAAGTACTAATACTCAGGAACTAGTGCATTGAAAACAGATTTTACTAGAACAGGTTAACGAATTAAAATAGGAGCTATGAGAGATAATGATAATTTCTTAAAAAGATATTATAAAAATAATTTCGCTGATAATTTTCGACGGGTAAACAAGAATATTAATAATTAAATAATATTTTAAATTCTTTCAAACAATTGAATATCAAAAATTAATTTTAGGATTCTATATATCTACTTTTGGGACGATATATGGTTCAAGATGGTGCCTGCTTAACGGTTTTATGTCCACTAGAGTGTGAAAGAAATTGGCGATATGCTACGTTCCTATTAGTGCTTTTGTTGGCATCAGCAATATTGGTTGCTCATATGATCATGCCTTCAACATATACTACAGAAATTCTACTTTACATGCTCTTATGTGCAACAATGGTGGCTGGTATATTTGCGACAATTGTTCATCATGGCAAGCAATACGTTGACAAACCCAAGCTATTGTAATTTTAGTCATAATAAATACTATATATTTTATTTAATACCTTAAAAAAATATTGTGTTATTATTATTGTAAAAATGTGCAAGTCAATCTCGATTAATTAATTAATAATAATTAATTAATTTATAATGTTAAATAAATACGTGAAGAAGCTTCTTCTTTACAAGTGAATATTTAAATATAATATTGCAATTAATGGAAGATTGTTGTATATGATAATTAGAAAAATTAAAATTTTCATACTATTTTTTATAAAAAATAAGTTGCATTAAAAATAGTTAAATAAAAATACTTGTGCATTAAGAAAAGTTATAAATATTATTAATTAAGTTTACGTTAATCATGTACGTAAATATTTTATGCAATTGATTTGCGTAAAAAAGTTCCTAATTTTTGCACGTAATCATTTATGTAAATCATTTACGTACATTATTTACCTACATGATATACGTAAGTATTTCCAACAGGACTAATCCATTTATCAAAGAACCATGGCGGTTTTAACATTAACGTGGTGGCCTAAAGTATTGTTAGACTTATTTCACGGCTTGCTATTGGGCATTGGCGTAGAATCGGAGGTGTATTTACGAAAAAGTATTGTTGAACGTACTATACTCGGCCTGCCATTATATGACAAGCGGAGCTGTATTCGCTATGTTAAAATCTAACAGAGCGACTTTCAATATTTGATTTTAGCCTTACATATTAATTTATATTTTGATGTCATTTGAGATTCGGAAGTTATATTGTCATTTAGAACTTTAGACTTTAGAAAGCGCTTGGTCCAAAAGCGAGAGTGGCAAACACGCGCTATGAAAAAAAAAATAAAAGTTTATTTGGATTTAAAAATAGTATATTGTGTACCAAGAGCGGAGAGTAGGCTTTTATACACCGAGTCCTGCAACCACACCAGTCAAAAAACCCACGTAGCTCTTGGTGCACACCATATTTTATGTGACGCATGTATGGATTTTTTTTTTCATTCAAGATGAATGTGACCGTTTTTTACCCGGCAACCACCCGTTTATTAGAATCTTCTACAAATCTTGAAAATTCTAAAAATTCGAAAGCTTCCAAAATTTTGAAAATTAAAAATTTGAATATTTTTTACCGCTTGTTGGCGGTTTTTATTACCCGTCGGTCTATAAACGGTCACTTAGGACCCGCTTAATAGGTAAAAAACGCGAAAATCGTGCCTGAGTTACATATAATATTTTTTATTGCACATTTTTCTTTAAAATGTGTTGATTTATTTATAGCTATAGTTATTTTTAAAAACATTTCAGTTAATGATTTTATTTAAATCAGAGAAATACGTTTCATCCCGCCCTAGGGCTTTTTTGTAATATTTCTGTAAGACTTCATTTTCAATTCAATACAATTTTTTGGGTATAAAAAGTAACATTTTTGTCTGCTTTAGAGTGACAATTGCCTCAACTATATCACAAAGTATGAGATTAAACTGCTAGAGCAGTTACTTTATCGATTATAGATTTTTTATGGTGCTTGAAGGTGGGCGGTCGTGGGCGACCGGTTTGGCATTAAACGGTTAATGTTTGTTTTAACTTGTGTTTGCTTTTCAGATTAAAATTTGAAGTGCATTAAATTTTATAAGTACAGACCTTGAAAAGTATGTAATATAGTACAAATCTCAAAGTATTCATTGATGGATCATTTCAAAACCTTCATGTTTAGTTAATGTAGTTGTTTGTATACAATTTTGAAGAATTTTATTAGAAGCGGGTTCAAAGGTTCATCTTAACACAAAATTTATATTCTTTAATAAGAATAAATCTTCGAATTTACTTTTAATAAGTTTCATCAATATAGTATGCGGAGAACTACTTTTACTTTTTAAAAATCATTTTGAAAGCATCCATCGCTGAACAGTTTGAAACTTGTTGCACTTTTCAATTACTGATCTCTATATATAACTCGCTTTTCCGTAATAAACTTTTATATATTACGTACTAATACTTTTTTGACACCATTCTTACTTATATTTTTAACATTACAGAACATACCTTAATGATATACACATAATTAACAATTCTTAAATAGAGGGGTTATGTGCAACAAAAATCCGCAGTAATATACTTACATAGAGGAAACTACTGTGCCAAATACTGCTTCTTTCGCTTAAAAATCATCAATTATTATTTTGAAATTATGTGTGGAAAACTTATTCTTTAATAAAGTATACAACAGCAGCTACTCTGTAGATGCGGTGAAAGTTTTCTTTGCCAATTTCGTCGCTCAGTGCGATTCCGCACGAATTTTAATTACAGTACTAGAAAGTATTACAAAATATATCCCTAGAACATCCTGTGAAGTATCCAGAATTGTATCCCTAAAAGTATCCAAAAATGTATACTTAAAAGTAACCTGTAAAATATCCAGAAGTATATCCCTAAAAGTATCCTGTACGGTATCCAGAAATGTAACCCTAAAAGTATCCTGTAAAGTATCCAGAAATGTATCCCTAAAAGTATCCAAAAATGTATCCCAAAAAGTAACCTGCAAAATATTCAGAAATGTATCCTTAAAAGTATCCTGTACAGTATCCAGAAATGTATCCCTAAACATATCCAAAAATGTATCCTTAAAAGTAATCTGTAAAATATCCAGAAATATATCCCTAAAAGTTCCCTGAAAAATTACAAAAATAGCTCTGGGGCGGGATGGAACGTTTTTCTTCGATTCAAATAACATCATTTTGACTGAAATGTTTGTAAAAATAACTATAGCTATTATTAGTACATCAACACATTTTAAAGAAAAATGTACAAAAAAATATTTTATGTATGAAAAAAAACCATACATGCGTCACATAAAATATGGTGTGCACCAAGAGCTACGTGGGTTTTTTGACTGGTGTGGTTGCAGGACTCGGTGTATAAAAGCCTACTCTCCGCTCTTGGTACACAATATACTATTTTTAAATCCAAATAAACTTTTATTTTTTTTTTCATAGCGCGTGTTTGCCACTCTCGCTTTTGGACCAAGCGCTTTCTAAAGTCTAAAGTTCTAAATGACAATATAACTTCCGAATCTCAAATGACATCAAAATATAAATTAATATGTAAGGCTAAAATCAAATATTGAAAGTCGCTCTGTTAGATTTTAACATAGCGAATACAGCTCCGCTTGTCATATAATGGCAGGCCGAGTATAGTACGTTCAACAATACTTTTTCGTAAATACACCTCCGATTCTACGCCAATGCCCAATAGCAAGCCGTGAAATAAGTCTAACAATACTTTAGGCCACCACGTTAATGTTAAAACCGCCATGGTTCTTTGATAAATGGATTAGTCCTGTTGGAAATACTTACGTATATCATGTAGGTAAATAATGTACGTAAATGATTTACATAAATGATTACGTGCAAAAATTAGGAACTTTTTTACGCAAATCAATTGCATAAAATATTTACGTACATGATTAACGTAAACTTAATTAATAATATTTATAACTTTTCTTAATGCACAAGTATTTTTATTTAACTATTTTTAATGCAACTTATTTTTTATAAAAAATAGTATGAAAATTTTAATTTTTCTAATTATCATATACAACAATCTTCCATTAATTGCAATATTATATTTAAATATTCACTTGTAAAGAAGAAGCTTCTTCACGTATTTATTTAACATTATAAATTAATTAATTATTATTAATTAATTAATCGAGATTGACTTGCACATTTTTACAATAATAATAACACAATATTTTTTTAAGGTATTAAATAAAATATATAGTATTTATTATGACTAAAATTACAATAGCTTGGGTTTGTCAACGTATTGCTTGCCATGATGAACAATTGTCGCAAATATACCAGCCACCATTGTTGCACATAAGAGCATGTAAAGTAGAATTTCTGTAGTATATGTTGAAGGCATGATCATATGAGCAACCAATATTGCTGATGCCAACAAAAGCACTAATAGGAACGTAGCATATCGCCAATTTCTTTCACACTCTAGTGGACATAAAACCGTTAAGCAGGCACCATCTTGAACCATATATCGTCCCAAAAGTAGATATATAGAATCCTAAAATTAATTTTTGATATTCAATTGTTTGAAAGAATTTAAAATATTATTTAATTATTAATATTCTTGTTTACCCGTCGAAAATTATCAGCGAAATTATTTTTATAATATCTTTTTAAGAAATTATCATTATCTCTCATAGCTCCTATTTTAATTCGTTAACCTGTTCTAGTAAAATCTGTTTTCAATGCACTAGTTCCTGAGTATTAGTACTTACTATATCAGCATTATCAGCCCAAACCTTTAAAAAATAAATATATTTATCTATACATACTTATATAAAATAGTGTTATAATTAATATAATTCACTATGCAAAAAATGTTCTTTTAAAATACCTGTTTACAACGTTTGTTCTATTTAAAAAATCAATGCAATTTATTCTGAAGCCATTTGTTCTTGATCGAGACGAGCCATCAGAATATCTAGTCTGTAATAACACTGCATTTTGCAACATAAAGCATGAAAGATAAAAGCTTTATATTCTAGTTCTTTAACTCTTGCACTATGTCCTTATATGCATATTCTAATGTTACTTCTACTTCCTTCTGGTCAATCTATTAAGTACAAAATGATTAATTTTTATTGTAAACAAAGAATATTTTATTTTTTATACTAATATCAACTAAAATTATACCAAATGATTTTCATGTGGACCTAGCTGTGATTTTGGTTTGTATTTTAATTTTGGAGCTTGTTGCCAAAATAATGGAATGGAGCCACGAATTTGAACAAATGAACTGTTACTTGCATTAACTTCAATGATTTATTCTGTTTCAACAATGTTTGGGACGTTGCAATTCGCACCTATGCCACGATGATGTTCGAGTTGTCCTGCAAGGCCTTGACGAAAATATGAATTCCATATGAACTTTAAATCTGCTCAATCATGTAGAGGCATCTGTATTGAAATTTATTAAATAGTTACATTATACATTAAAAATTATAAACAAAATTCTTTAACATCTAAGAACTAATATATCTACTTGGTGAAATTCTGGAGGTTATATTATGGAATATAAACGTAGAAATAATTTTAAAAACATCTTGATTAGCTATTTTGCTTACCTACGTGAAACGTATCCTTGGACTTGGACGGGGGCAGCATACAGGCGATTTAGGAAGAGGTTTCTGGACAGAGGGGCTCTGGATGTTAATGCTATCGACGGCGCCGCAGGACGACATGTACGGCTCGAAGGCCGAGGAGCAGTTGAAACTGTTGATACCCTTGTAGATCGCGGGACTGTGCACATGTTTATATTTCCCGCCACGAGACTGATAGTAACCACTAACCTCCGCTATACTTATAAATACAACTACACCAGTCCAGCAATTCCATTAGACCCGGTCCTATTCCGCGAGGCGAACGCGGCCAACTTCCATTGCACACCACATTCTGACGATTTTAACAATCTTCAAAAATCATTCAAAAATAAATTTGACAATAATAAATTAACTTTATTGCTGCTGTAAGCTAAATGGGGTACGGGCTATTTGATAAAATTGTCAAAAACAAATTGCCACACTTTTTCTTGTAATTTTATTATTTTCGACCATTTACCATTCAACACTGTTAAGCCCTATGAAATAATGTAATCGACCATTAACAAGGGCTTAATTTACTCTTTCGATCCCACCCACAACTTTTTCTTTTCCATGCGCAATATTCGGGGAAAATTTTAACAAAAAAATGTGTCCGCTTTATCTGCGACATACTGTATATATATATATGTGACTTCCGTTTTCTCTGTCTCATATGTATATACACACATACATACCATATATATATATATATATATATATATATATATATATAGTGCCTGCAGACAGTGCAGACGACAACCACAAAATCTAACCTATTATTTAAATCAAATGTTGAAGGATGAAGGATGCGTTTGTGTCATTTGTATTATTAAAATAAAACGGGTTGTTTTTACGTGATTTGTTTTTATTACGTGATGAAATCTCTGTACGACGATTTCGAAAAATATCGTACGTCCAAAAAAGTGGCAAGACGGTCATCTGCAATAAAATTATTGCAATCTCAAGTGTAGTTGAAAAAAGCTGCTGTTTTACATGGTAAGAGAGATAAAGAAAAAGACTAACAATGAATTCTGTCGAAAGAGATGAAGAACGCACAACATTCAGGAGTACTAGACAAGGTGTTACCATCACTCCATTGCCTTTTTGTCGGACGCTACACCAGAAGTTGTACCGAGACCACTTCTTTGATAGAATCTAAATCATCAAGGATACACAACGTCTTCTGTTGCAGCAAAAATCTTGGCAAAGTATGGATTTAAAGAGGGTCAGGAGCTTGGAAAGAAAGGGCAGGGAATGTCTAACATTGTAAGTAAAGAAAGCTAGTAAAAGAAGAGGTAATAGTATAGTACACAAAAAGGAACAATTAAGGACGTCTTCTCTGCCTTTGAGTATGTTGCCCCCTTGAAACTCGCAAGGAATAAACAAGATGAAACGAGCATTATTGAAATCATGAAGTCATCAAGTTAAGTTGTTTTGCTCAGAAATATGGTTGGAATTTCTTTGGTGCCACGCTTATAGGTAAAGTCATTGTTAAAATGCATATACAGCAATTAGCTGTGATAATTGCATTCAACGAAGAATTATTAGATAAAACAATAAAGCAATTAGTTTTTTTGTAGGTATATCGACAACGATTTCTTGGTTGTTCAATAAATTTGTTATACTTGTGGTGTGCTACTTCTTATTAACAAGTATTTATGTGCTTGTGCGTAATCATCATCAGGGATATACAACAGGGCATACATACATACAGGGCATAAGCCACTATGCACCAGAAAAATACCACACAATCATGGGGATGCAGTAATTGAATATCCGCTCTGATGTTGTTATGATGTAAATATAATACAAATCAAGTTCTCCAATCAAGTTGGTGCGTCGCAGAAGCATCTGTTAAATATTTAATACTCCAATAGATGTACTGTTATTTAACCCAAATTTTTGTTATTGACGAGGGTCTTTGTGAATCTTTGTACTCGTGTAAGTGCTTCTTGTGTTTAAGGGATTATTTGAAAGTAACATATAATATACTCATGTTCCATCCAGATATAAAGTCAACGATGGCTCAGAAGGGTCATTTTAATGAAATTACAAAACTATAATTAATCAAATATTTGCAAGCTCAGGTTTATAATTATATTAAAAAGACTCTTTTCACCCAGCGTTAACTTGATATTTGAATAAAACATGAGAATACTATAAGGTTCATTCGAAGGGATTTTAATTAAATTTATTTTAAGTGAATTTTCATAATCAAATAGGGCTACGTAATGTTTTAGCTAAAATTGCAAAAGATTACTTCAAGTAGTTTAAAAGAAAACGGAGTCAATCAAACTTTCAAGTTACCCATACACAAATATTTATTTATTTGAAAGTAACGCATAATATACTCATGTTTTATCCAGATATAAAGTCAACGCTGGCTCAGAAGGGTCATTTTAATCTAGTTATAAAACTATAATTAATACAATGTTTGCAAGCTCATGGTTATAATTACATTAAAAAGACTCTTTTCATCCAGCGTTAACTTGATATCTGAATAAAACATGAAAATATTATAAGGTTCTATCGAAGAAATTTTTTTAAAATTTATTTTAAGTGAATTTTCATAATCAAATAGGGCTACATAATGGTTTAGGTAAAATTGCAAAAGATTACTTCAAGTAGTTTAAATGAAAATGGAGTCAATGAAACTATCAAGTTAACCATACACAAACATTTATTTATTTGAAAGTAACACATAATATACTCATGTTCTATCCAGATATAAAGTCAACGCTGGCTCAGAAGGGTCATTTTAATGAAATTATAAATCTTTAATTAATCAAATGTTTGCAAGCTCAGGATTATAATTACATTAAGGGGGGCCGTACTGCTCTGTTTGATCGACAGTTGAGCCAATTCACTGTTTTACGCTATTCTTCTCTTGTACTCAATGAAATCCCTTGAAATTTGAGCTGGATACTCAAAATTCACTAAGGAATAGTGCTCTGGTGAGACAATTGCCGAAAATGAGAAAAATTATAAAATTTATAACACGAATTTTCGCTACGCCAAATCAGTGGCGCTACCATCGACCTTCCAAGTTAAATGTTAGATTGTAGTATAAAAACTATACACTTTTCTCCTAATATCTTACCAGAGCCCCATTCCTAAGTATATTTCTTCAATATTCACAAAATTTCAGACGATTTCATGCAGTACGAAAGAAAAATAGTGTGAAACGGGTTTTCAGGTGATACTAGCTCTCGATACACGCCATTTTGTAAATTAAGATACTGGAGTTTAGCTCCGCTGAATACCGGTAGATGGCGACATATGTTTTTTCTACTGTAAAATCACGGTCTCAGCGCAATCTAATTTTCGGCCGGCCGGTCGTCTACTCAGGTGTTGGAGAGAAAGGTAAACGAAGTACGGGGAGGCAGTGTACGGATGTAATTGTAACGGCTTCCAGTATGGTGATGAGGAGGATTGTTCCTTTCTAGAAGAAAATGTTTTTCTGTGCAGTAGTGCGAGACTTCGTTGGCCTGTTGCTGCTACAGCGGTTTGCATCCTATTGACATGTAAACAAAAACAGTGTGTGTGCGTGGTGTCGTGCGTGCCCTTCTGGGCCTCTGGGACAGCTGGTGGTGGTAATGCCAATCCTAAACAACGCTCCTATAGATGCTGGCTTCGGTACTGCTGGTGTCCTCTGTTCCCTTACACGATGCTCGGAGCTGCTGGCTGTGCCTGCTCAATTCTTGACAAGGCTGTTGTTAGTGGTAACTTTAGCTATCGAGCCCTTACTGAAGCCAACGAATATAGATGTGAAGCTGTTGCTGCCGTGTCGCAGGCACATACGAAACCATCATAGGCCCTATTGCAGTTCTGCGTATCACTGCACGCATCTCGCAGCTGCTTTCGTGCCAGCTGTATATGTCAAGACCAAGTTGAAGCTTCTGCCTACAACACATGCATCATTTCAAGGCCCCGTTGGTGTCCTGTGTGCCCTTGTACCCCTCTCGAAGCTGTTGGTAGCACTAGTTGTTCCTGCACAACCCTCAAGAATGCAGCTTTTGGTGCTTGGCTGTACATGCCCAACCTTCGACAATACTGATTTCAGTGTTGGATTTGTCCATCAAGCCCTTGTCGAAGTTTCTCTATAGCTATGTGGCAGATGTACACAAGGCTCCATAGTTTCACTGATGTTCTGCATACCCTTGTATGCTTCTCAGAGCTGATGATGATGCTGACTGTGCTTGTTCCATTCTTGACAGCACTCCTATTAGTGTGAATTTTGTGTATCCAGTCCTCGTCACAGTTCCTGCAGCTGTGTGACAGACACACACAAGGTTCGAAGGTTCTGCTGGTGTCCTGTGTTCCCTTGCACGCTACTTGGAGCTGGTGGTCGGGCTGGCTGTATTTGCTCAACACTTGGTGACGCTACTATTAGTGACGGCTTTTGGCTATCCAAGCATCCTCGAATCTGCTATTGTATGTAAAGAGTAGTGTCTGAGGCCCTAGTGGAGTCCTGCGTGCATATGCATGCTTCTTGGAGCTACTGACAGTACTGGCTGTGCTTGCCCAGCACTCAATGACTCTGATGTTGAAGCTGGATTTGGTTATTTAGCTCTCATTGAAGCTCCTGTTGTGTGACAGATACTCGTAGCATTACTTTAACTACAGTCTACTGTTAATATCTAGGTAGGGCCAGTTAATTAGTACGTAAGCTGATTATTTCATTGAGTGATCCAATAAATGATGTATTTTTGCTACTGGGAAGTGAGACAGAGTCCATGCTGAAATACTGCATCAAAGTGTCCACAGTAAGTCTGCAGGTTTTAACAAGGTATGAGAGTTCTAATTAACTACTCTATTTTTCTTTTTTTTCTAATTTACGTGTACTTTTCCTAGGGCAGATGCAGTGGGACTCATGAGCGCTAGGAATATACACATTTGAGCCTGAGCAGACCTGTATGTCCAATTTATTTCTCTGCATTAGGCAAGAAAAACTCCAACTGTTTTTTATATGTGGCAAGGTACTAATGTTCTACTAAATATTATTTTTAGTTTTGTCCATTAGAATGGAAATGCAAGAGCACAAAATAGATCCCACTGCACAAAATAGATATCGTAGCTGTAAACCTTGGAATTACTATCAATTGGCATCACTAAAAGGTCTGTAACGCTGACTGATTTGTTCTAGATGTTGATACATCAGTGCTACAGATATCCAGTTAGTATGAACATTACAAACACCTGAGGATATCCAACGTGAATTTTTTACCTTTGGATTGCAGCTCAGGGTCTTGTTAAATTCTGCGTAATGGCAGGGCACCTAAGCAATCTGTAAAATTTGCAGCATATAAAGGGTTTTTACAGTCCGCGAAAATCGGGAAAACCGGGAATTCTCTTGGAATTCCACTTTATATTTGGGAATCAGGGAAAACTTCTGGAATTTTTGCTCGGATCGTGGAAATTTCGAGGCTCCTTATTTATGCAGCAGTGCATAAATACATTTTTTTTCGTAAAATGCGAGAAAAACGCCTTTGAATATTCAGTTCTCCATTAGAAGCAATGCTAATTATTTTCTTTGAATGGTTATAACTTTGTTGATTTCTACCTGGTCCCAAAATGTTCTTACAAATGTCGAGCTTCAAAATGTGTCATAAAAATTTATATTTTTTTCTTTTAATAAAAAATCAGTGTTATAATTATAATTGTTGTCCTAAAGCCTAAATTCAATTATCATAAGCTGAGCATTTTGCCATAATAAAACTTTAAATGCTCAAACCATGAATCATATGTCATAAACCCAACTCACAACGTTTTGAAATACTTGTAGTTAAGCCTAAGGTTTATGGTTTAGGGTATTGGATTTATGGTTATATTTAAAAAGAAATGTTTAATCCAAAATACTCAGCTCGGGGTAGTTGCGTTTAGGGTTTATAAAGGGTGTACTGTTTCACCATTTAAACGACCTTGCACAAAATCAATGGGAAATGGATTCCTGTCAAATTAGCTAAAAACTTGATATTTATGACTTTCTGATTAAAAGTTTTCGTGGGATTCATTGCTCATTGGTTCAATGCGGGTCCTTTATAACATGGCAAAATACTCAGCATTTGGTAGTTGGACTTTTGGTTATTCGGCTTGTCATTTTATTATTTTAATTTTTACTATGGAAAATGCTCAGTTCGGGCTAGTTGGATTTGGGGTTGGGTTCAGGCCTTAGAGATTACGGTTTCGTCGTTTAAATTATTATTATCATTGATTTCTCAGTATGGATTCATTGGGTTTCTGACTTAGAATTTACTGCCTTACCGTTTAAAACTTTATTATGGCAAAATTTTCAGCTTGGGGTTTTTAAGTTTCTATTTTACGGTATTATTTTTTTAATTTTTAATATTTCAAATATCCCAGCTTGGACTAGTTAGGTTTAGGGCTTACCGATTACAGTTTTATAGTGTGAAATTTTATTTTGGAAAATGCTTAGTTTGGGGTTGGGTTTATGATATATATTTTATTACGAGTATATTATTATTATTTAAGCTTTTTTTATATTTTAAGTACATTTTTTTATTTATAGTTTATGCAATTTATGTTCACCATTTTTTTAAATTCATCTTGGAAATTTAACCATTTTCCCCTGGAAAACCAGGAAAAATCCTGGAATTTCCTAATGAAGGATTTGTAGACATCCTGAACAGAATGAAGGTTATATTATATGATGAGTTTTTTTATTTGAAAATATACTTCGACTACAACATTGTTTTCCTCTTACAGCTCATTATCTTGTACATATAATTGAAATTAGCACTAGTTCAGCCCTGGTACATCACTTTCTCTCCTACATGTGTTTTCTGTACGTTTTCTCTCCAAGGCATGGTCCATACAAATATATAGTTATGGTGATTATTGTTTAAAATAATAGTTTATATGGCTATGACCACTAAAATTTATAAAACGCAAGCAACTACCTACTTTTTTTACATTATATTTAAAAAATTGAATTAAAATTAAATAAAATCATCTGATCTTTTCTGTAATTTATAACCTATTTAGCTCTGTGCTGAAATTTTTTTACATGCTTATCATCATAGCCATGTAGACTCTTGATTGAAACAATATTATTGGTGAATACATTTGTATGGACCATCTTTTACACAGAAGACGTACGGCAAAATCATGTTAAAGTGAAAGTAATTCATTTAGGGGGGAGGTAGCCAATTACAGTTTGTTTTAAGCTCATGTACGGAACTAAAAATGTATTTAGTTCAGTTTCTATTTGGTTTAAATCTATTTGGTTTAAATTCTTGAATCATCTGAATCAAAAATTTAAATTTAGTTTACATAAAACATTTTGAAATGATATATTTTATTTGTCATTTATTAAGGGGGAAAAGGGTGATGCCTACAAAAAGGAAAAATTAGTAGTGTTTATTTCTAAGTAACAGAATGAAGGTTATATTATATAATAAGTTTTTTATTTTAAAATATACTTCTACTACAACATTTTTCCCCTCTTCTAGCTCTTTATATAGTACAATTAGCACTAGTTCTGCCTCGGTATATCACTTTCACTCCTGTATGTGATTTCCGTAGGTTTTCTCTCCAAGGAATGGTCTATACAAGTATGTTTATGGTGTTTATTATTAAAAATAATAGTTTTTATGGCTATGCCCACTAAAATTTATAAAAAGCAAGCAACTACCTAATTTCTTTACACTATATTAAAAAATAGTATTAAAATTTATTATAAAGCATTTGATTTATCAGTAACTTATAACTTTATAAGCTTTGTACTGAAATTTTTTTACATGTTAAACGTCATAGCCATGTAGGTCCTTGATTGAAACAATAATATTGGTGGATAATCTTGTCTGGACCATCCCTCACAGAGAAAATGTACGGAAAACTCATGTAAGAGTGAAAGTGATTTACTTAGATTCCAGCGCTGTTTATTTGAGTTATGTCTACGATGTAGAGCTCTAACAGGAGTAATGTTTTATTAGAAGTATATTTTCAAACCTAGAACTCATTTTTTGAATAACCTAACTCTGTCACATATTAAAATAAATCACTTTTCTGTTATTAGCAGGCTTAGATATGCTTTTCCCCTTTTAATGGGAAGGTAGAATAATTCCTTTTGTTAGCAGGGGAGGGGGGAGGTAGCCAATTACAGTACAGGACTAAATTTATTTAGTACGATTTCTATTCGGTTAAAATTGTTCAATCATCTTAATTATATAAATTTAGTTTATTGAAAACATTTTGAAACAATAATACGTTTTATTTGTAATATCATTAACAGGGTAAAAGGATGTAAATAACTGCAAAAAGGATAAATTAGTAGTGTTTATATGTACAGAATTAAGGTAATTTTTAAAAATGAGTTTTATATTTGAAAATACACTTCTATTAAAAGTTTGTTTGCCTCTTACAACTCTTTATCTTGTACATAGTTCAAATTAGCACTAGTTCAGCCTCGATATATTAATTTCTCTCCTTCATGAGTTTTCCGTAGATATTCTCTGCAAGCAGTAGTTCATACAAGTATGGGGATCATTGATTAAAATAATAATGTTTGTGGTTATGACCAGTATAATTTATATAAAGTTAGCAACTACTTAAATTTTTATTATGTTAGATAACATTTTTAGCTTTCTGCCTAAATGTTTTTACATGTTAATGGTCACAACCAAGAGGACTCTTAATAGAAACAATATTATCGATGGATAAACTTGTATGGACCACCTCTTACAGAGAAAACGTATACGTTTTGCATTGAATTTTACATTATTCTAATTTAATTGTTCATAAAAGTTAAAAACTTTAGTTGTCCGGCGTTCTCAATCTACTAAGGAACACCGGATAACTGAGATAATTGAAAAAAAAAATAAAAATGAATGAGAATACTGAAAAATACGAAATTGTCGGTAACTATGTAACTTTATTTTTTTTTATTTTTTTTTTTTAACGTCGCCATGTTTGTGCTCCCATGTGGTGCTAATCGACGACGGGGGTCTGCGGTGTGTTTGTAAACAAAGCACATGTAATTTTTACAGTGGTGCTTGTATCAATCGGCAGAGACTAGGATTCGAACCCGGGTCACCGGCGTGGGAATCCGACACTCTACCGACTGAGCCGCCGCAGGCTATGTATGTAACTTTATATAAGCTCCGACCTCCCCTTAAGCCCTGCTAATTTAAGCCATGTGCAAGATGTAGAGATCTAACAGGAGTAAAATCATTTTTTAAAAATATATTTTAAAACATTGAACTCATTGTTTTTAATTACTTTGGTCTATATCACACATAAACAGTAATCATTTTTCTCTTTTTCGCAGGTATAGACACTTACTTACCCCCATAATATTATCATAAATAGGATGATGAAAAAAATGTGGACACCGTAGAGTACTGAAAAGTTTCGAGAGATGTAGCAGAAAGTCCAGTGTATATTAAGCTCGTTGAGTAGGACTTGCAGAATAGTAGAGTACTACACTATGTAAGACTTCAGTAGTGCGACGCTGTAGGCGACAAAGCATAGCATGCGACTAATCGCATCCCGCATACAGCGCTTTTCTAACCGTGTATGTATTTCCTTACGGCATCCTATGGTACTTCCAGTCTACCTTATAACTGTATTATTATAATATATAAGACTTATTTAAAATAGTACATTACGCATTGCGTGCGCGCCGTAGGTAATCTCGCACGACTGCGAGATCGCCTACATGCACTAGTTGCGTACACTATTTTTCCATACATCGTGTGCAAAATCGCACTTTGCGCATGTAGTGTGGAATATGTATTTTAAATAGCGATTTCGTCTTACAAAATTATTGTAAAAATATGTGTGTTAGGTTTTATGCTTATTATTATTATTATATTTTTTACATTATACGATTATATAATGAAATTTAAATATTCAAAAATATATGTATATAATATAGTATTCGTCATAATATTATATAAATGTACATAAAATTAAAAATGCATTTAAAAAATATATACATAACAAAACAAAATATTCGTCAGGATATTATATAAATGTACATATAAATAAAAATGTATTTAAGTAATATTTATACGAAAAACTGAATATTTGTCAGAATATATTATACAAATATACATAAAAATAAAAATGCATTTAAAACTTATTTACGTAAAAAAATAAAATATTCGTCAGAATATTATATAAATGTACATTAAAAAATGCATAAAATATACTGCTGGTGCCGGTGGTGCGCGAGCGGTCGATCATCGAAGTTAAGCAGCGCTGGTCGCGGCTAGTACTTGGATGGCTTACCGCTCGGGAACACCGTCTCGTCCGGTGCCTAAGTTTTAGCTTCCTATCGGCTGATTCCTGTCGTGTTTTTTCTTGAATTGTAAAGTTTTTCCCACGTCCTAGGTTATGTCCCTGGGTGAATGCGAGAATTCAGTGGGGGTATAAAAGGTTAGGAATACGATCAAACACTCCCATACATAGGTGGTGGGAGTGTTCCGTAAACGGGCACTACATAAGCTAGTATAAGCATACGGGTTGGTAGAAAGGAATAAAAAAAATACTGCTGATGCCCTGTGTACTCTTGCACGCCACTCGGAGTTGCTGTTCAAAATTTGCAAAAGAACGTAAATAATCGCACGATTTCCACATAACACAATTATTAAGTAAATCTCTTAAATGCATTTTGTACGTTACATCTTAATTAAACGAATTCTGCATTTAAAAGCGGTAAATCGCAAGACATTTTTGGAAATAAGTCGCAAAGATATGGAAACTTATTTTTTTAATATTTTTAAAAAAATGATTGACTCTACAAAAAACAAAAATAAAAAAATTTTAACGAAAAAGTGCTACGCTCATTTTGTAATACATATCATAAAGAGACGAATAACCGTCGAAAAAATTTTCCGTTTACTATGTTACGTAGGATCGTGTGAGGAACAAAGTTCCTTTAATAAATAAGGCATTCTAAATAGTGATGTATTATGACGTATAGGATCAAGAGTTTGAGGTTTTACAACGATAAAATTTAAGATATTATTAAGTATTGATAGAAAATATTTATCATTATGATTGCTTTTAAGAATAAAAAGTTTTCTTGACACGAATAAAAAAAATTACTTTGGGTTTAACCCAGGCCTCTCCTCTTAAGGAGCCGGATAATTTCGCAAAAGTTCGTTTCTTTCCGGAACCAGCTGAACTTTTTAACGTAGAATTTTATCCTCATATCATAACTTATTCTGATATCCAGAACAAGAGAGTCTGTTTTCTATGAAAAGGTCAGTGGAAAAAGCGCTTAATTTTGGACTTACTGAGTCTCTATGATTTCCTTCTCCTTAACTTGAAAACTAAAAACTTTGTACTTTATTTTTTTTTACATTTTATTAAAAAACTCGAGTAAAAAAGATATATATAAATATAATCTTTATTATATAAAAATTTGACAATTTTTCGAGTTGATGGCACCCTTATAAAAGCACGGTATATATATATATATATATTGTCAAATTTTTAGAAAAAATCATTTAAAAAAAAGGCATTTATATCCATCAGTAATGCTCCTATGTGGTCCTAAACAATATTAAAAGAATGATTTTTTCTAAAAATTTAACCATTTTTCGAGTTGATGGCACCCTTATAAAAGTACGGTGGCACCAAGCAGGGACATGACACATGTAAAATAGATTAGGTAAATACTAGAGAGAAATACCACTTCTCTCTCTCTCTCTCTCTCTCTCTCTCTCTCTCTCTCTCTCTCTCTCTCTCACACGCTCTCCGTGCATGCAACTATTAGCAACTATGCAGCATTTGTGATTGCAGGCGCTTTTTTCGACATTCGGCTGGCCGTCTTCTATTAGGTGTTGGTGAAATTGGAGGAAATTCGACGAGTAAGTACAGAATACTGATTATTATGAAGATCTGCGACGGATACGTTTACGAGGACGAGTATTGCTGTCCAGAAGAAGGAGTACTTTTAGTACAACAGTGCAGCAGTGCAAGGTTGCGTAGAGGTTATGTTACCCTGTTGCAGCTATTATGGTACTGAAGAAAGCCTTCTTCCTGCCTATATTGTTCAACTGCTGATATCTATAGGTGAGACCAGTTTACTAGGACGTAGGTTGATTGTTTCATTCAGTGATCCAAGTGTTTTTCTAGATAGATCCGATGAGAGATATATTGGTGCTACTGGGAGCTGAGGCAGAAGCTATAGGTTGAAATGCTACGTCGGAGAGTCCATAGGAATTTCATATTCTAAAACTCGACAACGTTACTATTGGTACTGGCATTAGATATCCAGATCTCATCAAAGCTGATGCTGTTATGTGTAAGATACCCGCAGCCGTCTAAGGCCATGCAGGAGTCCTGTATGTTACTGCATGCCCCTTGCAGCTACTTTTAGTGCTGGCTATGTCTGTTCAAATGTCATTGAAGCTGCTGCTGCTGTATGGCAGACACACATAGCAATAGCATTACAAGGCTCTGCTGGTATCCTCCGTGACCTCGCATGCCTCTCAGAGCTGCTGGTGGTGCTGGCTGTGCCTGCACATCTCCAATAAAACTGCTGTCAGTGTTAACTTCGTCTATCCAGTAATCATCGAAGCTGCGGCTGCTGTATGGCAGACACACACAGCGTTCTAAGGCCCTGCTGATGTTTCGCATGCCCTTGCACACCTCTTGTAGCTGCTGAAGGTACTAGCTGTCTCTGCCCAATCCTTGACATGCACAGTCCTCGAAGGCCCTGCTGGAGTCTTGTGTGCCACTTCCCGCCTTGCACGCCTGCTTTGATGCTGGTTGTGTCTGCCCAGATCTCGTTGAAGCTGCTGTTGCTGTACCCGTTCCAGCCTAAGAGGACCTGCATCTGCTCCTTATTGCTCTCAATCAGGGAAGATAAACTCCAAGTATCTTTTCATACTCATTAAGATACTAAATATTCTGTTGAATTGTAATTTCAGGTTTACTAGTAAAAAGCGTGTAAGATAGTTATTCCATGTTGTGCCTTGGCCAGCAGCAACTCTGGTGGTGGTGCTGCTGCTCTTACGACACAGCAATGTAGATGGAGTTGGAGTTGATGGAATCTACGGAGTTCACGTGGGCTGGAAAGTGAGTGAAGGAAGAAGCCTGGGCCAGCACCCAGCTGTGCGTATGTCTGTGTGTGTGCTGTACACCACAAGGAAAAGGCAACGTTCGAGGACTTTTTAAGCTCATAATCTGTAATATAAATTTATTTTACCTAAAACATTTTGAAATAATAATATGTTTTATTCGTCATTTATTAAGGGAGTGAAAGGGTGTGTACATCAGTAAAAAGGAAAAAAATTAGTCTTATTTATATGTAAAAGAATTAAGATAATTTAAAAAAATGAGTTTTTTATTTGTAAATATACTTGTACTAAAATATTTTTTACTTACAGCTCTATATCTTCTATATAATTCAAATTAGTAGTGGTACAGACCCCATATCTACACCACTTTCACTTATACATGTATTTTCTATAGGTTTTCCCTCCAAGAAATGGTCTGTATAAGTACATTTGTGGGGATTATTATTTCAAATAATAGTTTTGATGGCTACGGCCACTATAATTTATAGAAAGCAAGGCACTATACCTAATCTTATGACACTTTTTAATGAAATCATCTGTTTTTTGCAGTAATAAAGTTCCTTAATTGAAACAATAATATTGATGGCTAAACTTGTATGGACCATCTCTTACAGAGAAAACGTACGGCAAACTCATGTTAGAGTAAAAGTGGTACATTTAGGCTCAAGCACGGCTAATTTGAGTCATGTGCAAGGTATAGAGCTCTAACCGGAGTCAAATAATTTATTAGAAGTGTATTTTTAAATTTAAAACTCAATTACTAAAATTACTTTGGTTTATATCACACATAAACACTAGTTATTTTTCTCTTTTTTTCAGGAATTGACACGCTTTTACCCCATTATTAGAAGGGTCGAATAATTCATGTTGTTAGCATGAAGCTAGACAATTACAGTATTTCTAAGCTCATAAAGAACTAAATTTGTTTAGTACTTTTTCTGTTTGGTTTAAATTGTTGAATCTTCTTAATCAATAATATAAATTAAGTTTTCCTAAAATATTTTTGTCAAACAATTATACGTTTTATTTGTCATTAATTAAGATAATATAAGGATGTGTATGCCTGCAAAAGGGGAAAATTAGTAGGTTTTTTTTGTACATATGTAACAGAATTAAGATTTTATTAAAAAATTAGTTTTTATTTGAAAATATACTTCTACTAAAACATTGTCTCTCTTACAGCTCTTTATCTGGTACATATTATTCAATTAACACTATTTCAGCACCGATACATCACTTTTACTCTTACATGTGTCTTCCATGGGTTTTCTTTCCAAGGAATTATCCATTCAAGTATATTTATGGGGATTATTGTTTAAAATAATACGTAGTTTTTATAGCTATGACCACTAAAATTTATAAGAAGCCAGCAACTACCTATTTTTTTATACACTGTTAAAAAATTGAATTAAAATGTAATAAAATCATCTGATTTTTTTTAGTAATTTATAACCTTTTTAGCTCTGCGCTTAAATTTGTTTACATGGTAATTGTCTCAGCCATGTAGACCCTTAATTGAAACAATATTATCGATGAATAAACTTGCATGGACCATTTCTTACAGAAAAAAGTTACGGCAAACTCATGTTAAAGTAAAAGTGGCACATTTAGACTCAAGGACTGCTAATTTGAGTCATGTGCCAGATATAGAGCTTTAATAGAAGTCAAATATTTTATTGGAAGTATATTTTCAAATATAAAAATCATTTTCTAAAATTACGATGGTTTATATCACGCATTAACACTAATCATTTTTCTCTTTTTTGCAGGCATAGACTCCCTTTTACCCCCTTAATATTATCTAAAATAGGCTGATGGAAAAAAATGTGGTAACCGGAGAGTACCGAAAAGGTTGGAAGCAATGTAGTAGATGGCCAGCAAACATTAAGCACGTTGAGTAGGACTAACAAAGCACTACGCTATGCATGACTTTGGTAGAGGGAAGCGCTAGGTTGTGAAAACACAACATGCGACTAATGGTGCGCTCACGCAAGACCGACTTTCTAGCAGAATGGACGTCCAGGGTGTGCTGAGTGTAACACTGTACCTCCGTGCAGCGCTTTGCGATCCTGCATGTACTTTAATTTGTTACGACAATCTGTGGTACTTCTCCGCTTCATAACTCCGGTGTCTCCGGTCTCCACATTTTATTCATGCGGAAAACTTCCTTATATCTGTTATTGTCATCGAATTTCAAAAGGGTCTTTAACAATAAATAAATAATAGAGAACTTTCAGTTTAAAGCTCGATCCAGAGGGCGGTTTTTATATAAACATACATATAAAAATGCATAAAGTATTACTAAGGCATTTAAAAAATATGTACATAAACATAAAATTACATTTTAAAAGTATGTACATAAAAAATAAAATATTTGTCACAATATTATATAAATGTACATACAAATAACAATGCATGTGAAAAGAATGGATATAAAAACAAAATATTCCGTAGAATATTAGATAAATGTACATACAAATAAAAATGCATAAAATGTTACAAATGCATTTAAAAGTATGTACATAAAAAACAAAATATTCATCAGAATATTACATGTATAAAATAAAATGTACATAATAATAAAAATGTGTAAAATATTAAAAATGCAGTTAAAAGATATGTACATAAAAATAAAAATACATTTTAAAAGTATGTGCATAATAAACGAAATATTCGTCAGAATATTATATAAATGTACATACAAATAACAATGCATGTCAAAAGAATGTGTATAAAAAACGAAATATTCCATAGAATATTATATAAATGCATTTAAAAAGTATGTACATAAAAAATAAAATATTCATCAGAATATTACATGTATAAAATAAAATGTATATAAAAATAAATATGCGTAAGATATTACAAATGCATTGAAAAAATATGTAGAATAAAAAACAAAATATCAGTCAGAATATTATATCAATGTACATAAAAATATAAGTGCGCATAAAAATATGTATATAAAAAAACACTATATTCATCAGAATATTATATAAATATGTAAAAAATACATATAATATTACATATGCATTTAGAAACTATGTACATAAAAACACAAAATATTCATCAGAATATGTACATAAATATGTATTTCAAAATTTAATAAATACATATAAAATTTTAAATAAATTTGATTATAGCTAAATTATATATGTATATAAAAAGTTTCATATCTTGAAATGAGCACAAATGCATATAAACATTTGAAAATGCATATCTGACCGTCAGATGGCGCCTCGAATCAATTCCACAAAATTCTGTTTGCGCACGTCTATCGGTAAAGAAGGCTTTTATTCGTGTTATCATTTTTTCATTTTGGCCGCTACCCTACGAGTGGCGCTGGGTACCCGTCAGCGTTCGTCGCTGACTTCGGCCCCCCCTTAAAAAGACTCTTTTTACTCATCGTTGACTTGATATCTGAATAAAACATGAGAATATTTATTATAAGGTTCTTTCGAAGGAATTTTTTTTAAATTTATGTTAAGTGAATTTGTATAATCATATAGGGCTGTGTAATGGTTTAGGTAAAATTGCAAAAGATTACTTCAAGTAGTTTAAAAGAAAATGGTGACAATCAAACTTTCAAATTACCCATACCCTGGAAGAAAATTGAGTATAAGTTATGATGAATAGTTATAATTATGACCATAATTTTAAGCATAATTATAAGCAGAAAATTAACCATAATTATAGGCATATTATGCTGAACGATTGACAAACATCGACAACATAACCTTACTATGTCTAAAAATAAATTATTAATCTATTTTACGTCTACATTAATTTAGTAAATTGATAATAATATTTAAATAATGTTAAAAAGAATTAGAAAATACAATTGCGTTTCTGTGAAGTTGAATACGGCGTTTTCCGGGCAAAACTCTGTCTGTGTGCGTGTATCTCTCTCTCTCTCTCTCTCTCTCTCTCTCTCTCTCTCTCTCTCTCTCTCTCTCTCATGCTTTCTCACTGGTGGGCGCGTAATTGCGTATAGTTGCGACCGTTGCCTGATTCTGCTTTATATCTTTATGCTAGGTTAGTTTTGATTTTTGATTTATAATGGAGCAAAATCGAAAAAAAGTTTATTCGATAAAAGTGAAGCGTCAAAAATTAGATAAACTTGTTCACGAGTGTAGTGAATTTCAAGATTCGAGAAATGTTCCAATAAATAGCAGTTTAAATGACGATAATAATTTAGATGATTTTCAGATTTCTGACTCCAATACTATTTCAAGTGACAATAATAGTGATAATGAGTTTAATAAATTTTTTAATAAAAGTGATAATAATTCAAGCAGTGATAGTATATGTAGGGAAGAATATTTTATGCTTCAAAATGAAGAATTTAGAGAGATAGAAGAGTTACAAGAATGGGCAGTATTATATTGTGTGCCTCATAAGACAGTTGATGCCCTTCTTAAAATTTTGAGACGCAGACTTCCACCGGTGTTACCTAAGCATGCAAAAACTCTTTTAAAATGTGAAAAGACTGTACGCAAAATTGAAAAAATGAAAGTGTGTAATGGATCAGAAGGAGATTTTGTATATTTTGGTATACAAAATCAATTACAAAAAAATGTGATAATACAGCTACACGATACAGACATGTTGGAATTAGTAATTAACATTGATGGAATGTCACCATTTAAGTCTAGCCCTGTAACAATGTGGCCTATCCTTTGTAAAGTATATACCAAACTTGATTCATATGATCCATTTACAATAGCTATATACTCTGGGAATGGTAAACCCATGACATGTACAGACTATTTGAAAACATTCATTGTGGAGCTTAATCATGTACAGAAAAATGGAGTTGTCATTCAAGAGAAGCTATTCAATGTGAGAATAAAATTTTTTGTCTGTGATTGCCCAGCAAGAGCATTTTTGAAATGTATAGTTAGTCATGTGTCTTTTAATGCATGTGAAAGATGCAAAGTTTTAGGCAAAAATGTTGACAAGGTCACAGTATTCTCACAAGTTGATGCATTACCAAGAACTGACGAAGGCTTCAGAACATTTCTCGATCCAGAATGTCACACTGCTGTTTCTCCATTGAGCGCAGTAGAATCTGCAATCAATCTAGTTTCGCAATTTATTTTAGACCCAATGCACCTATTATATTTGGGATGTACAAAAAGACTGCTAGAATACTTACTATCTTCTTCTACTCATAAGATTAGATTGAGTGCAACCCAAAAAACAGAACTGATCCGCAGAAGTAAAGCAATAAACTAAGATATTCCAAGTGAATTCCCAAGAAAAATGAGATCAACCGAGCACTACGGAAAATACAAAGCTGTAGAGCACAAATTTTTTACATTGTACGCGGCTCCAGTGATTTTGAAGAAATTACTTAGTGATGATGTGTACAATCATTTTATGCTGTACACAGTGGCATGCAGATTATTATCACACCAAGACAGGAATAGTCATATTCAAGAAGCAAGTAAATATTTAAAAGCTTTTGTAAAAAAAGCTTTGGTTCTATATGGGCCAACTTTTGTATCGCTTAACATACATAATTTGATTCATATTTGTGATGATGTGGAACGCACAGGTTGTTCATTAAGTGAGTTAAGTGCGTTTGCATTTGAATCATATTTAGGTGGCATAAGTAAAGTTATAAGATCTCCAAAACATATAGTGGTACAGTACTGCAACCGCCTTCAAGAACAAGAAAAGTTTGTGAAAAAAAAATTAATATTCCTACAGAATTACAAATAATGCGAATAAAAAAAAGTGACATTTTGAAAATAAAATATAAAGGGATGACAATATCACTTAAACATCCGAATAATACAGTTCTCCTACGGGATAAGAGTGTTGTTGAAGTGTGCAAATTTAATAGTACAGAAGATAATGAAATTATTTCTGTACAAATTAAAAAGTATTTTAAAAAAGAGTCACTATTTTGTTACCCATGTACTTCTAATACTCTGAACATTTGGGAAGTGAGTAGATTATCTAATATAATTACAACAATTACTTTGGGCCATATAAAACAAAAACTTGTGAAACTACATCTTAATCTTTCAAGTGAAGAAGATAGTAGAATGTTTATTGTGCCTTTGTTGCACTAAAACTATGGTGATGTGTAGAAGTAAATAAATAAATTGACGCATTGCACTGAATAGAGTAAAAGGTATGTAATATTATATATAACCATTGTCTATGATTTTATATATTAACACTAAAATGACATTCGGCAATACTTCTAAACACTTGAAATATCATATTTTACTTACATTTTGTGATTATTCAAATATACCTTCTCACATCTACTTCTTGTTCTCAATGTTTACTTATTGCATACACCTAACCATGTACCTAACCTAATCTGACGCGATTTGAATTCTAAAGGTGGCGCCTTATGATGCCTTTATAATTGTGGCAAAATTTGAAATGACTGACAATCTTTTGTTATAGTTTTGCTATTGTTTTCTCTAAACTCTAAACTCTAAAGATTTAAGTGCAGTTTTTTGATAAGCAGTAACTAACAAGTTGACAAGGTTTATTGTAAAAAGTAATTTTTTAAATAAATGTATAAAATCACAATAAAAATAATTTAAAAAAACTTTTATAAATACTCTATTACTTTTTTATATATTTGTATGTATGTATATATATTTGATTTCAGATTTTGAGACAGCTGTTCTGTCGCAGCTGTTACATTTGACAAATGTTGTTTATCAGATGAAACAAAAGCAAGATGAGTTGGTCAATTATTTAGTCGATAAGAAAATAGTAATAAAATCTACATCGAATCTGGAGAAAAAGTACAACTTAGTATTACCTGTCAGCACATTTCAAGCTTTTAATGAATTTGAACAAAAATTAAAAGCAGATAAATATATAAAAAATGAAGTTGTATGTATTGTAATCTATTTCATATATATAATATTATTCATATAATTTAATTAGTTACTAATCATTCATTTTCATTTGTTTCAGTATATAAAACTATGCTCTTATACAGATAAAGACAATGTAATAAACAGGTCGTACGTTAACATGCTGAAAGCATTTGTTACAAAAGATGTGGCAATGTATTTTACATCTGTAAGGAGCTCTATAGTAAATAAAGAAAAAATAAAGTTCAAACCCACCGAATTAAGCAAATTAATTGATGGTAAATATTATTAAAACTACTACTTTCATAACTATTAACTGCCCAGTTGAAAGTAACTAATAAAATCCAATAAAAAAATTTAAATAAGATATTATAAGTTTTTGCACCAGAAAAAAACATATTAAATAAAAAAAATGAATATTAATTGGATTGTATTTATTGGTGTTTATTAGTATTCATTTGCATTAGCAGTGGAAGAAACTAATAAAATCCAATAAAAAAATTTAAATAGGATATTATAACTTATGCTAGTGCAATGCAAATGAATACTAATAAATACCAATAAATACAATCCAATTAATATTCATTTTTTTGGATTTAATATGTTTTTTCTGGTGCAAAAACTTATAATATCTTATTTAAATTTGTTTATTGGATTTTATTAGTTACTTTCAACTGGGTGCATAGCTTTTGATATTTCATAACATTTATTTTATTTACAATTTCAATCACCAATTCAAGGTTTAAGAAAGGCCTCAAGACTTCACCTGAAGAGTTGACGACAGCTCTAAGTAATATATTAGGGTATGTTAGCAAATGGAAAAAATAATTACAAAAAATAAAGTTGTAATAGTAATTTTAAATATAAATTATTAACTTTTTCCAAATATTGATTTGTGTTCTTAATTCTATCACTCTATAAACCCTAAAATAGAAACATAGACGCAAACGAGTAGAAATAATGAAATTCTTATTTTTGAATGATATAAAATACGAATTTCCTACTTTTGTAAAGTAAGAAATTCGCATATTATACTTTTCAAAAGTAGAAATTTCCTTATTTATTTCTACTTAATAACATAACCTATTTAGCTTTAGCATAACGTTGGGCATAATTTACAGCATATTATGCTCATAGTTATTGGGTATACCATTGAGCATAATCTACAGCATTTTATGGTCATAATTATGTCGCCAGGTAGCGGGATTTATTAGCATAATATGCAGCATAAAATTATCATCTAGCATAAAATTCAGCATATTATGATCATTTTATGCCCAACAGTTCTCACCAGGGTACACAAATATTTATTTATTTGAAAGTAACGCATAATATACTCATGTTTTATCCAGATATAAAGTCAATGCTGGCTCAGAAGGGTCATTTTAATGTAGTTATAAAACTATAATTAATACAATGTTTGCAAGCTCATGTTTATAATTACATTAAAAAGACTCTTTGCCCCCAGCGTTGACTTGATATTTGAATAAAACATGAGAATATTATAAGTTTCTATCGAAAAATTTTTTTTTAAATTTATTTGAAGTGAATTTTTATAATCAAATAGGGCTACATAATGGTTTACGTAAAATTGCAAAAGATTACTTCAAGTAGTTTAAAAGAAAATTGAGTCAATGAAACTATCAAGTTATCCATACACAAACATTTATTTATTTGAAAGTAACACATAATATACTCATGTTCTATCCAGATATAAAGTCAACGCTGGCTCAGAAGTGTCATTTTAATGAAATTATAAAACTATAATTAATCAAATGTTTGCAAGCTCAGGTTTATAATTGAAGGATTCGATGCTAAAAGGTCCTGAGCGTTCGGCTGGACTTTTTGCTGCGAAAAATTGACGTCAACGTGACCGATTTTCGAAAGTTACCAAAATGATGTTTAAACAATGCCATTGGGTAGAGGATGAAAAGAGGAAACTTTTTTCTCTTTACACTTTTCTTCTACAGTCAATATTTTCCGAGAAAATCAACGAAAACCGGAAAATTGCGAAACGCCTTTGAAGAACGTTTTTCAAACTTAAATCGCTCTAGCTTCGAAAAATATCAACGGATCTTTCTGATTTGTGTCAATGAAACTTTCAAGTGACCCATACTCAAACATTTATTTATTTGAAAGTAACACATAACTTTCTAAAAAGTAAAATCTTGGCAAGTATAAGTTTCGTTATTACCCACAATATAAATTAAAAGAAATATGCTACAGTTAAAATAGTAAACATAAACTAATATTCTATTTTAAAATATTTCTATTTTTTCGAGAATAGTAAGAATAAATTTCCGTCTCTGGAAAAGTTGTGAAATCTATAAAAAAATACCTTTCTAAAAAGTAACATCTTGGCAAGTATAAGTTTCATTATTACCCACAATATAAATTAAAAGAAATATATTATTACCAAAATAAGACGTTCAATTATGAATTATATTCATAAACTCAAATTAAAATAGTTAAATTAAACTAATATTATATTTAAAAAATAATATAGTTCAAAATATTTCCATTTTTTACTAATTCTTATAATCTCAAATGAACGCTAAAGAAATTAATGAATTCGATTAATATATTGGCAAGTATTGTATTTTTATTTGTATATCAATTTCCTTATTTTATTAATTAGTATGAAGTAAACAAACTATTTAAAAAATATTATAGTTTAAAATATTTCTATATTTTACTAATTGAGATAATCTGAAATAAATAATACCTTTCAAATTTAATATTGTAAGACATTAAATTTGACATAAATACATGTTGATAAGAAATAGGTCAAAAAGTCGAACGTCAAACAGTGATCTATAATACTCTCGATACGTTACACTCGCGTTATATGTAGTGCTCATATGGCAATTCATGTCTGTTATAGGTAAGCTAACTGATACTTTTTGAAAACAAGCCTATATAATATTACGGACAAACAGTTATACGGACATAGTTATATGTCGAAATTAAAGAGACCGTCAATGCACTATATTTTATATATATAGTTAAACCTGGAACATTGCTCGAGTTTGGAAAAAATAACCTCGAACAGTGCCCGAGTTACCTAAGGTTCGTAGCAATTAACGAATGCAGCTAGTCAGAGCCCTAGATAAGGTACAAACTATTCACACGTATAAATTTGTATACGTATAAGTTTATATAAATATAAAAGCGCGCACATCCGAATATCAGACAGGATTCGGCATAATCGCGGGGACGCTCTCTGAAATTCCTGCACGTGGTATATATGGGAGACCAGGGCATGACCGACACCCTAACTTTATCACGATTTTTAAATATGAATTTTTATGATTTCGGCAGAATAAAAAAAATAAATGTGTAAAAAAACTACTTAAAAAACGAATGCCACTTAGTTAAATTATAATATGTAATTTTATATATTTAAAAGCTTAAAAAACTTGCAAGCGTAAAAAATGACGGTTTGCCCCAGACCCGGGGTAAGTCCGTCATACTACCGGGGTACAAACGTCATACCCAAATACATGTAAAATGAAACTAGAAATATTGCCAATTTAGATAATTTTAGGTTAAGAAAATCAGCTGTTTCATTTTGATTTATTCCGCCGTACCGTTTCATGCGACGGTTCATGCGACAATTCAGGTAAATAATAACAAGTCTTTTAGAAAATCAAGCCCTTTTAAATATTGCATGAATTTTCTATTAGTATTTATAAATTATAAAATATTTTATTAGATAGGTAATTTTTTTCACTTTTAGATGTGTACATTTTTAAATTAATTTAATTTACTTATTTATTTGTTTGAAAATTATTTAAATATTACAATAATGAACATTTTTAAATAATAATTTCATAATAGTAACGGGACCGTAGATAAAGTTTGCTATTACATTATCGTTTTCATTTATGATGTAGTATATAAAGAATCGAAATAAAGGCGATACCAAAATTGTATCTTAAAATTGTTTTTCTTCGTCACAGAGAAAAATGTGTTTATATATACTTGGAATCAAAATATACTGTTTTTAGAAAATGTCCGTATATGAACGAGATCGCATAAATGTACGTATATGACGAAATTAAAAAAAAAGAACTTTTTGGGATCCAAATATCGCAAAAAATCTGAATGCTGGGGTTTCAAACCTTTTTTATTATGTTTTGGGGGTCAAATGATGAATAAAAACGCTTTTAAACAATGAAAATTGCCCATGTAACCATGTTTTTTTATCAAATTAGTTATTTATTATACACGAATAGAAAAAGATAGTAACAATTACTATACACGTACACTAATCTTTACTATATTTTTCTCTCCGTGAATATAGCAAAAAAAAGGGGTTACTGTACAGTTAAAACTATGCACCTGAAGGTGGAAAAAACTTTTTTCGAAAAGATCATAAAAGTAGAAGAAAATGCCTTTAATTTGATTTTCTGTTCATTGAAAATGGATGTTCCGGGGCAAAGTTATGACCAATAAAAAAAGTTACAGCAGCATTTACGCAAAAGTTATGTACAATTTTAACATTTTTATAGTTATTAATAACATTGTTGTATATGTAATATGCAATCTTTAGAGCCGTTTTTATCAAAACTACTTTTTTCGTGATTTGCGCAACAGATTTTCATAGAATCATTTGCAACTTGGCATGCGCATTCTTTTTTATTTTTACGAGAAAAATAGAGATCGATTTTTCGTTTTTAGGTATTTTTAGAATTTTTTTTTAAAATGCCTAAAAACGAAAAATGTAGTTTTCACCAAAACGGTTGTAAAGATTGCAAATTACATATACAACAATGTTATTAATAACTATGAAAATGTAAAAATTGTATATAACTTTTGCATAAATGCTGCTATAACTTTTTTTACGTTTGAAGTGGTAGTCAAGGGGCAGTTCTTCCCTTAACAATATCTGCGTTTGTAATACAAAATTTTGATTTTCAATTCTTTTTTCAGTTTATAATAGTATATTACGCAACTAGGGGCAAAAATGGGTTTTTCCAAGCGAGGATAATGATTGAGCACGAGTGCAAATCGAGGGCACCGAAGGCGTACACGAGTACTCAAAATCATCATCCGAGTCTAAAAAAACCCTTTTGCCCCAAGTTGCATACCGTATTTTTTATAATAAGTGCATAAAGAAGACCATTTTTTGTCGTCTACAAGGTGGATTAAGAATAGAGTTTTCCGAGTGTCAGAAATAAAGGGTACCGAAAATGAGTATTCGCTCCACTCTATAGGCGCCGAAAATTGTCTTTTTTATGCATGTGTTATAAAAATACTTTTTTTCAACATACATTATTACCTCCATTATATTATCTTAACTAAGTATAACAAGAATTCTTTTTCTAAAAGGTCTATATTTGAGGGAATCTAACGACCTTAAGATTACGAATGAATTAGTTATGTATTTTTAGATTAATATGAATTCTAAATCATATGATGCCTTTAAATGTCCATAATACAAACTTATATATTTCTCAACCTACCGTAAGGTTTTGGGAGTCAAAATGATCGGATTGAAGTTTTTGAAATTTTGTTGTGTTCAAAATGCATATAATTATACATTGAGTGTGGGATTTTGAAAAATAAAATTATTGACCGAAGTTACAGCCTGATCAAGTCTGAATTGGTCATTTAAAAAAAGTGTATCATAAAATATGGCTTAAATAGTCTATAATTTCGGTCAATAATTCAATTCTGGAACTAAAAAGGAACAATTCTAGACCTGATAGAGTTATGTGCTCTTACTAGAAGTTGATAAAAATCAAACTTATGTTTAAGGAGATAAAACGTGTACAGTACCAAAAATATATATTTTTTGTTGGCACATCGTCTGTTGTTAAAAAATCTAGTCGATTTTGCATGTGCTCTATTCTTTAATGTATTATTGAAGTAATATTCAAACGCATCAACCGCCCATTTTTTTTTTAAGAAAAAATGCAAATTTTTAAATTGAAAAAGATATTTTAGTTACGTTAACTGAAAACACATTTTTTAATGTAGGATTCTAGGAAAAAAAATCTACAATTTCAATCATAATTTCATGAAATTTTGATATTATTTTTGATACCACAATACAATGTTACACAAACATTTTGAGCAATCTTTGACCTATGTAACTACCACAGTATGCCATTATATGTTTATCAGTTATTTATACCTATTTTCAAAAAGTCACTTGCGCATCTAGAAAAAATATGACATACTTACTTCAGTGCTACAAATAAAAGTTAGTAACATTTATATTTTTAAACATTTTATCAACCGTATAAAAAATCCCATGAGTTTATTCATTGTTAAATTCTTTGAAATTGATATTTTGTAAAAAAGTTTTATTATGACACAATAAATTGAGCTCAAAATTCTTGACAAAAGCTGCTAACTTTTATTCTAAACATTATAATTAATTTACTCTGAAAGTTACAGAAAGATTCATTAAAATCTAATGCGCGTACAACTTTTTAAAGTTAGAAACATAAGTTTGGAAAAAACACGTTTAAAGATATAACTTTGTATGTTATCTAATGTAAATTGTTTTACTTGAAGGCGTATAACTTTGTTAAAAAAAACGAGTTATGACATCAGACAACTTTTAAAACATTATTACAATTACAAACATTAAGAAAACCCAATAAAAAATTTTGATATTTTGGTCGAAAAAACACCAGAATCCTACCTTAAAGTTAATAAAAATCTTCTAATTTGAGTACCTCTTGATCTGCTCTCCTTCGTAGACGATGTCTGGTCAACCTGAAGGTCAACCGGAAATTTGGACATCATCTACCGGAAGTATCTAGTACCTTGCAATGATATTAGTAAATACCTAGCACTGTCCTTCGTAGACGCTGTCTTGTCAACCCGAATATCACCCTGGTTGGTCTTGACTGGAGTGCGGCTCGACTGCGTGCCATGCAGCGTGACGTCACCACGAGCAGACACTCCCCTTTCCTCCTTTTTACTTCACTTTCCTCCTCTCCAGGCGCATGCGCTGCGACCTCAACCGGGCTCGGTCAGCACTAGCGAAATCCGAGTGTAGCGCTGCGGGTACGAAGCGAGACCCTGGCTCACTTCGTACTGAGCCGCGCTCGTAGACACCTCGTGTTTTTTGGCCTGCTCCGTTGCGAAAACGTGAAATTCGCTTGCTCCGATTTACGAACTTCTAGCCGTTTTCCGTACCTCGACATTATCGTCGCTCTTCTTGTACCGTGTGTGCCAACCACCATACGAAGCGGTTTTATAATCGAGTTATTTCTATACTTTGCATACTTATCTCAACTCGCTGCGGTTGATATATACCAACATAAAAAATGCATAATTCGCAACACTTACTGGATACAGTGGATTCTTCATTGCTACCTTATGACAGGTCAAACAATGTTACTGTAGATATAAATATCAGCTACGGAACTGCGTCTACGGTACGTAAACAAGTTAAAAAAAAATTTTTCTTAATTTATTTTGTTCTTTTTAAATCGTTTTCTCTTTTAGTGTAGAATACGTATTGACGAAAAAATTACATGACTATATATATATATATATAAATTGAATATCATTTCATGAAATAAATATTTCACTAAAAATAATATAAACATTTATCTAATCAATGATATTTAATACTATTTCAGGATACCTTATCGACGGCTGGATATGGAGATATGCCTCTGATATTTCCAATTATTATCGTTACAATCTTGCTGTTGATAATAGTTTATGTTGGCCTGCTATTCATTGCAGACAGCGCATCACCGATTTACTTTTAATAGGTGTATTATTTATATAGCATATTTATTTACTAAAAACAATGTAATTCTATGTAATATATTTGATACTTCATAATTCACAATCAATAAATATCTTTTTAACGAGATCACAAACTGCTATTTATTATTTTTAAATAGCACATAATATGTACCAAAATTGCACGTCCATAACAAATTCATTTATTCCTTATACTTTCTTCCATATTTCGTGTTCCATTGCCGTATTTAATATATATATAAAATATATAAATATATATATATATATATATATATATATATATATATATATATATATATATATATACATATGTGTGTGTTTTATACGGGCTATTTGATAAAATTGTCAAAAACAAATTGCCACACTTTTTTTGTAATTTTATTATTTTCGACCATTTACCATTCAACACTGTTAAGCCCTATGAAATAATGTAATCGACCATTAACAAGGGCTTAATTTACTCTTTCGAACCCACCCACAACTTTTTCTTTTCCATGCGCAATATTCGGGGAAAATTTTAACAAAAAAATGTGTCCGCTTTATCTGCGACATACTGTATATACATACATATATATATATATATATATATATATATATATATATATATATATATATATATATATATATATATATATATATAATATAATATAATATTAGAATACGCATTAAAATACCACATACATCGTATGTATTTTGAGACGAGGAATTCAAATACGTAATAAAAAAGATATATTCTCATTTGAAAAAATAAAGTTGCCTTAAATGGGCTTTAAAAATATATCTGGCCCAAATCTAATATCACCATTGGATTCGTGGTCGTATATGTTATTTAATTTTATATAGCATTCGTTTGTTAATATTAACCCTCAAATTATCAAAAATAGCATAATAAACATTTATACCACTGTGTGGCCTAAATCCGCACTTCACGGTTCGCTTGAAGCAGGCGCAAGTTGACCTAAAATGTGTCCGAAATCGGCTAACGCAGAAAGTTTCTGTATCATCTGGGGATAAAAAATCTGTATAAATGCAAATCCTAGCTGCTCCGTTTCGCAAGTTATGGCCATTTTTCTATTTTAAGTACAGTTCGCTCGTGAGAGGAAGAGTCAGCCACTTTTGTATGGTCATTTTGTATGGACACAGTCATTTTTCTAAACTCTATTATTGAAAAATTTTTACATACATGAACTAAAAATTGTTCAAATTTGTTTTTTTTCTCAAATTTACATGTAATTTTGTTAACGGCTCTCTGAATAATGCTGCTTTTCCAATTTTTTTCGCTTTATTCATTATGTGCAGTTTTATGCAGAATTTAAGAAATTTTAATATAATTTGCGTCATAAATGATGAAAAAAATATGCATTGTCTACTTTTTTATTTATATATAATTCATACATATCTATAAATCCACCTTTAGCGAGACCCAGGATCAACGACGAGGACGTAGTGGATGAATGACCCCATGTTTTTTTTGTTTTTTTTTTTGGTATTTTTTTTCTTTTTGTTTTTGGTTTTTATCTTTTACTACAAAACTTTTAAATGAAAACAGAATTAAAATAAAAATAAATAATTAAATAATAATACTTTAAAGGTGAAGGGATGAAAATTCAACTACTGCCTTAAATAAATTTGATAAGTAAGCATCATGATGGATACTGCTGACTTTATAACGTTCCCAAAACTTCAAAAACTCATGGTGTATTGATTCACCACTTTGTTCTGACCAATACCCTAATCCATTATTCTTTTCTATAAACAGTAATGTCAATTTCCGTGCTCACATCTTTGAACTTACCTTTTCCTCTCTTATTCTTAACATGCCCTGTAAATCTGGCAGTCAAACAAATGTAGCAATTATAGACACTTTCAGTTAAACGAGTTATTTTTGGTAATATAATTTCGTTATATTTAGGCATATTTTGCAATTGTATGTTAAAAATATCTTTATCAATTTCGAGAAGAGTTACAGAACAAGATTTACATATACTCAAGGGATATTTCTCATCAGTCAAATCATAATCTTTTGATATATACTGTTTTATAAGATGTTCAGTGTTTTTATTTATTAAAAACTTTTGAGGATTTACAGTTCCTAATACAATTTTTTTTCCCACATGGGCCGCATACTTTTTTTCTGTTGTCATTATGACAACTTTTGGAAGGCATTTTAAAACCTAAAGATTATTTAATAAAATAATATTATTTTATTATTAAATAAAGATTATTTAATAAAATAATCTTAAATGTAGCAACCAATTTGTGACGTTAAAAATTTTTTAACGCAGTTCTATTACTACAGATATCCTCTTATACATATAGTTTAAAGATACCAATTTCTATAAAGGGTTGTGAAAAAAGGTATGCGACATCTAGCGGAGAAATATGAACTAAATTTATCAAAGAAAATAATTTTTTTAAATTAGTCAGTTAAGCTGTTTTTATATTACACTAAGAAAGCGAACAAAATTGGAACAGCAGCATTATTCAAAGAGCCGTTGACAAAATTACATGTAAATTTGAGAAAAAAAATCACATTTGAACAATTTTTAGTTCATGTATGTAAGAATTTTTCAATAATAGAGTTTAGAAAAATGACTGTGTCCATACAAAATGACCATACAAAAGTGGCTGACTCTTCCTCTCACGAGCGAACTGCACTTAAAATAGAAAAATGGCCATAACTTGCGAAACCGAGCAGCTAGGATTTGCATTTATACAGATTTTTTATCCCCAGATGATACAGAAACTTTCTGCGTTAGCCGATTTCGGACACGTTTTAGGTCAACTTGTGCCTGCTTCAAGCGAACCGTGTATAATACGGTTCGTGTTACGAGTTAAAGCTTGCTACTCTAAAATTTCTACTTTTTAGTGTAATCATGAAAGAGAACATTAATAAAAGGTCTTCTGAAGAGGTATTATGTAATAAAGCTAAAAAATTTAAAGAAGATTCTAGTATTATAACGATCAAAGAAGCTGAACAAATGATTACTCAGTAAGTTTAATATATATATATATATATATATATATATATATATATATATTAAACTTACTGAGTAATCATTTGTTCAGCTTCTTTGATCGTTATAATACTAGAATCTTCTTTAAATTTTTTAGCTTTATTATTATATATATATATATATATATATATATATATATATATATATATATATATATATATATATATATATATATATATATATATATATATATATATATATATATATATATATATATATATAATAATAAAGCTAAAAAATTTAAAGAAGATTCTAGTATTATAACGATCAAAGAAGTTGAACAAATGATTACTCAGTAAGTTTAATATATATATATATATATATATATATATATTAGTCTTATTTGTATAAAAGTTTGTTAGAAAATAATGTGTATAAATGTACGTACAAGAAATATATATATATATATATATTTCTTGTACGTACATTTATACACATTATTTTCTAACAAACTTTTATACAAATAAGACTAATATTACAAGACCCATTAGATTACTGTATTCACGCATTATTACACACATTCATAAAACAGTTTAAATACAGAAGATTTTTTTAATTTAGTTCTCAATAAAGTTTCTCATGCTAACTACATTATGAATACAAACTATACATATATTTGATAAAAATTAATGTAAATAAGTGTGCGTACATTATAATTATAATTGTCATATAAATTAGTACGTATTCAATATTTTTTATGTAATGTTTACATTGTTGGTATTGAAACATTAGTAACATGAGTAATTTAATTGATGTGTAATTGTTTATTTAGAAACCGGTATACTAGTAACGCGGTACACAGTATACAGTGTACTAACGCCTGATTACAAAGTTTATAATGTGTTTGTTTTCGTTGTAGTCAAGTAAACTACATGTCCGTAAAGGTATACAGTAATAATAGTGATTATTTAAAAAAATACGTTACTTATTCCATTTTATAAAATTTTTCAATTGGACCTTCAAAGCTCGAGTTACTAATAAAACCGAGATTAAAACTTACGCAAATGGAAATTTATTTTCTTTCGATTTAATTGATTCTTCTGTAGAAATGCGCTGCACTGTTTACCATCGATTCGTAGAAATATTTTTTGATAAAATTGTTGTAAGTAAAATTTACTTTTCTTTTAATCTATACTTTGAAAATTAATTTTTACCCGTACGAAAAAAATTTCATTCAAGTTTATATTTCCTCACCATAGTTTGTAACTTATCACACTATATTGTGATATTTTAATTCAAATAATTTCTTTTTAAATGAACAATGTTTATTTATTCAGTAACGTTTTAATAAAAGCTTCAAATAAAACTTACAATCACTTAGATAATCTTTTTGAGTTAAACTTGCACGAGGCTTCAACTATAACTAAATACACGGAAAGTGACTCTGACATACCTTTAAATTTTTACAACTTTATTAATTTAATAAACATATCTAATTACAAAAGAAATGATGTCATTGGTAAGTCGAAGACTTTGATTAATAATTATCAAAATTTGATAAAAACTTATTTTTTAATAATTTAGATGTCATTGGAATAATTTCTAATATTGGCTCGGTTGAGGAAATTTTAAATAATAAAGGAGTAAAATTCATAAAACGAGAAGTGGAGTTGTCTGATGAACTCGAAAATAAGGTTAGTAAAATTTTGTTAAGTATCAATTTCTTTTTGTAATTAGTGATTTCATTTCTTTCTCTTTCATAGATAACTCTTATATTTTGGAGGTCAGCCGCAGTTGATTTTTGTAAAAAATTGAACTCCATATTGATAATAAAAGGTGGAAAAATTAATGAATTCAATAATTTAAATAAATTATCTATTGTAAATACGACAATAGTAAAAGATGATGTTTCTGATGTTGTAGAAGGAAAACGGTAATTTTTTAAATCGTAAATTGATTTAACTTTTTTCATTACGTTATTGTAATTAATCTTTTTACTTTTATATTACAGATTACAAGAATACCTCCAAAGGAAAATCGATGACTGACAAACGATTCGATACATATATACGTTGTAACGGTATAACTGTACATTTTCATTGTTTATTCTATAAAGAATCTAATAATTTAAATAAAATTGTATTCCTTTATTCATAGCCTTAAAAATATATTTTTACATAAAGTTTATGACTAAGCTTAATATTCTTTTGATTGTGATTTGAAAAAATTAAAAATTAACTAAATTTTTTTAGTCAAATTAATAGTTATGCTATTTCTTATAAAATGATGCATGAAGTAGAAAAAGAAGAACAAAATCGCTTTCAAGAAAATAAAACAGAAAACTGTAATGTAATGAGATTAAAATGTTTATCACACGAAATTCTTATCTTAATAAAAATATTTATAACGAAGCTAGGTGCAATGAAGTTGCAGTTATATTTGTTCGTGAAGAAGGTCAACGTCCAGAAGATCGAGACATATGTATTTACTATAAAAATGATAAGCCCATAAGTATACCTTATATAAGTAAACAATTGTAAGGCCCAAAAATTATAAGGCCCTAATTATAAGTCCCATTGCAGGGGACGTAGGTTAACTTATTTAAGTCACACGACTCACGACACACGACACACCGTTAGCTGCTTAATATAATAAAAAAAAAATAATAGATATGTTATTAAAATTATAAGGCCCAAAAATTATAAGCTCCAAAAATTTATAAGGCCCAAAAATTATGAGGCCCTAATTATAAGTCCCATTGCAGGGGACGTAGGTTAACTTATTTAAGTCACACAACACACGACACACGACACACCGTTAGCTGCTTAATATAATAATAGATTTCTACGATTGTAATGTTATGTAAGAAATCTTGGTTACAATATTTTTTCAAATATTTAAAGTACTCTTCTTTTATCATTCACATTATCAGATATTATCTATATATGCTAATAGTTGTTTTATAAGGTCAAATGTTGGTTGACGAACCTACCTAAACATTTTTATAATGAAAAAATAAAAATATAACTTAGCGAAAGAGCTGTAGAGTTATCCGAAAAATTGTGTATTAGTGAAAGAGAATGCAAAAGTAATATTTATATTATTTTTTCAGCTGGCAAATATGTAGTTCACCTTCTGGCCAAACGTTGAATGCTGATACATTTGTCCACAATTGATGGATTAAATTGGCTGCATTTGATGAACTTATGAGGAAAAAATATTAGGTAATTTTTATTATTAATGATATTTACTTATTTGTAATAAATATTCTTAAGAAGGTTATTACAAAATCATGAACAAGATAAGTAGAGTACGTTTTATAGCGAGATTTAACAGACAACGTATTATAGTAAACCGAAAGTGGAGTAAGTTTCATACATATAGAAATCTGTTTTTATATAATATTTTACGGAATTGTTATACTATATTTTACGTGTTTGAACTAAACAGTTGGTATATACAGCCATAATTGCGTTTTCCTATTTTTACATAACAGATTGGCTGCGATACTCTTCTTCAATCGTCTGAGAAATATCTCTTGGACCTCTTATTGCGAAACCATTTTACAGTCTGATCTCAATTTTGTCCTAATAATGCTGCTGCTGTTGAACCATTGTCCGACTCATCGAAAATCATAAATACTTCTAATTACGATAAGTATATTTTCATCAATACCGTCTGGGTTATTCCAAGCAAATTGTGCAATCGTCTGTTTACTTCGGCCTTCCAAGACATAACTCCCAGATGCCCAAAAGTACATGTAGTATAAGCGCGCAACAATGCGCAGTTATCACCGCAATGCTTGTCGGAATCTGCTTTTTATGTTTAATACATTAATTTTAGGGACAGAAGGAGCAATGTATGTGAAAAATAGTTTTAGGTCATCCGATTAATAGTGATACGTGTCCTGATGAAATGATGAAAATCATGAGTTTTTGTTATTTAAGGAGCTACTATTACTTCATTGATCTTTTCGTCCCAAAAAATTTTTCAAGGAGAAAAAAAACCCTTCAAAATATAATCGAATTAAAAATAAAATGTATTTAACTACATTTTTTAACTACGTCTCTAATTGACGATATCTAATTTTATAATAGCGAAATTTTTATAAAAACAATATTTCGTCACACGAAGAACACTTCTTTCATAGAATTTTGACTCTCATATCATTATGACTGAATAAATAACAGTAATATCTTACAGAATATATCTTTGTATTTTTAGGTGAATAAGGTGGTAGAATATCCTCTATGGGTATATATAAGTTTATTATATTTTCCAGGAATACAAATAGTTATATTCATAACATTATCGGTTTTTTGCACGAAATGTCTATCCAACATATAACATACTGTTTTAAATATTAAGTAATAGAACACGGTATTTTATTGTTTAAAAATATTTCGTTAATGCAGATTAGATTAAGTACAATACATTTTTAATTGATTAAACTAACAAGAAACATTAACGAACTTTTTATGTAGTTCATATTGTACTATATTTAGTACGAAACATAGGAAGAGATATATTTCTATTTCTTCGAGTTTAAGGTAGAAATTCCGTCGAAATCAGGGAAATACAGAAATAAATTATTTTAATGTCATAACGGATTATGTGTAAAGTAACTATATAGCATTGATTAGATAAAATGTTTCCATTTACGAAAGAAAAATTAACAACAAAAAAATGTGTTTCTACCCGGAGTATGTAGAAATTTATGCGCATTTACAACTCAACAAACTTTTATTTTAAAACTTATGATTTTTTGAGATTCTTTTTAGAATGATTAGATAATTTACGAGACCTCCGCTGTTTCGGATTTGAAAAACCGCTGCCAATTCATTGGCACTAAGCTTCCTCCAACGGTATCAAATGTTGCAATAAAAAAATATTCTTTTTCTATTTAATTCTGTGTTAAAAAGTTAAATCAAAAAGTGCATTTTTCTTAAATGCCGATATACATAAATTTAAATTTTAAAATTTCCATTTAAACGTATGCAAAAGTATAGCATACACTATGCAAAAATATTTAAATTGGATAATAACTGCATTGTATATTCATCAAAAAACAAAAAAAAAATCATTTGTTTAATAAAAAAAGACCGCGACATTATCAAGATATAATGTTGAGGAGTGTTGTCCTCGTGTTTGATGCGCGCGCAACGCGAGCTTCCGAGCGAGGGCGCTGTTGGCCGGTAGAGGCTTCGTCGAGAGAGAGTCCGTCCGCAGTCGCGAGCGTACAGCCGTGGAGAACACTCGCTTTCCGTGTCAAGTCGCGAGATATATCAAAATAAGAAATAAAACTGTTCTCTTATTTGGAAAATACAATACGTTATTCTATCTCTCGAATAAATCATTTATTGTTGGTCTTGAATTCCACCAATCCTTATTCCCATCCTCCAATCTTATTTAAGAGTTACAACGGGCGCCTCAACAGGTTATGGGCCCAGGAAACGTGTCGAAATAAGATTGGAGAGATCGTGGATCGGTGAGACCGTTTTTTTTTTCGAGAGCGCGTGGTGGAAGCGTGGTCGGGTCGGCCATTACGACGTGCGAGCAAGGCACGAGGTACGCGACGGAGAGATTGAATCGGACAATATCACGGGCATCGTGGCTCTGGGTGTCGCGATAAATATATCGGGGAGTTTCGCGGACTTTTGAATTTGAAGCTCGAAGATGCCGGACGATGGGTTAGTGGCGTCAATAAAACGGTTCAACGGATCAAATTATCAAGCCTGGAAATATCGCATCAGCAAAGTGCTGAAAGCTAAGGGAGTTTTCGACGTCGTCGATGGTTCGAGAACGAAACCGGAAAACACGGAAGGTGTGAACGAGGGTCGGACGAAAACGTGGCTTCAGGATGATGCGAAGGCAGCGGCGATAATTACGGCAGCGTTGGAAGACGAACATGTGGACTGTGTATTAGTGTGTGATACATCGAAAGATGTGTGGGACACGCTAAGCGCGATGCACGAACAAAAGTCGGCGTCGAATGTCGGGACGCTCGTGGAACGTTTTTACTCTTACAAGATGGGGTCGACGGACATGGTTGTGCAACATGTGAGTGCAGTGCGGAACATGGCCAGTCAGCTCAAAGATCTTGGAGAGGAGAAAACAGAGCGGGCAATAATCGCGAAAATCATGTCGAGTTTAACGACGAAATATGCGATGTTCAAGACCGCGTGGGCGAACGTGGACCTTCCACGGCAGAATGTGTCGTATTTGTTGGAGCGTTTAATCGAGGAAGAATTGAATCTTGCGGGTGACGGTGAGTCAGCGAGCGCGTTGGCGGTGACAATGAGAAGCGGATCGAGGAATGGCGCGAAGACAAACAACGGAAAAGAAAAGAAACAAAAAAAGGACATAAAGTGTTGGAATTGCGGTGAAAAAGGACACTACGCGAACAAGTGTGATAGGCCGAAAAAGCCGAAAGACAAAACTGACAAAGGAAACACAGGCCAATCGAGTGCCGTGTGCGCGTTCGTGGTTATGTCGGGTGCAAAGAACGGCTAGGTGCCGGTAACAGGCGCGAAGCGGCAGATACCGTCGGGCGAGCAGATTCGTGAGTTGCAGGATGCGGATAACGCAGATGTCTGGATTACCGACAGCGGGGCATCGAAGCATGTAACCTCACGACGGGACTGGATCGAGGATTTACGATCGGTAAAGGGAGAGACAGTTGTGCTCGGTGACGACGGTGAGTGCGCGGTAGAAGGCGTCGGCAACGTTCGAATCGAAAAATTCGCGAACGGAAAATGGGAGAATAGTGTAATTAAAAATGTTTTACTCGTTCCTCGGGTAAAAAGAAATCTATTCTCGGTCGGCGTCTGTATAGACAACAGATTTCGAGTGAACTTCGAGGACGAATTTGTTGAGTTGTCGCGGGATGGTGAGATCAAAGCAACGGGACTGAAACAGTCGAACGGCCTGTGTCGCATGTTTTTCCGAAGGCCGAGGAAGAACAATGAAGCGACATAACGGTGACAGACCTGAAGACTTGGCACGAGAGACTCGGTCATATTCACAAGCGGGCGCTTGTCGAGTTGGTGCGTCGAGACTTGGTCGAAGGGGTGACTGTGAAGGATGCTACAGAATTCTTCTGTGAAGCATGCCAGTTTGGTAAACTGCACAAACTTCCGTTTCGCAAGGAGAAGAAAGCGAAGTCGAGCAAGCCAGGGGAATTTATACACAGCGACGTGTGTGGTCCGTTGTCGGTCAACTCAATAGGCGGAGCGCACTACTACGTCTTGTTCAAGGACGATGCTACGGGCTTCAGGTTCGTTTACTTTATTCGTCACAAGTCTGATGTGTATGATCGTTTCGTAGAATTCGAGCGTCTGCTGAACAACAAGTTCGGACGAACGATGCAGACGTTTCGTTCCGATAATGGAACAGAGTTCTGCAACATAAGGATGCAAGAATACATGAAGATGAGAGGAATCACGTTCGAGACGACAGCGCCATACACGCCAGAACAAAATGGCAAATCAGAGAGGGACAATCGTACTATTGTCGAAGCGGCTAGAACGATGCTTTAGGCGAAGCGGATGCCGGCTTATCTGTGGGCGGAAGCCGTAGCAACGGCGGTCTACATACTCAACAGGACTGGTGAGTCGAGGAACAAAGAGGGTCGTACGCCGTACGAACAGTGGACTGGAAGTAGGCTGGATCTCCGACACGTGAGGGTGTTCGGATCGGACGCTTACGTACACGTACCGAAGCAGAGGACGACGAAACTTGATGCTCGAGCCAAGAAGTTTGTCTTGGTGGGTTACGACAGCGGGTCGACGAATTACAGGTTGTACGATCCTGTGGCACGAACGGTATTTGTCTCCAGAAATGTCGTTTTCAACGAACAAAACACGAGTCAGGAGTCGTCTGATGCGGATATCGAGCTCGTTTTCCCGTTAACGGACAAGAGCGACGATGAAGGTGGCGACGTGAACGGCAACGGAATTGCTGCAGACGAAGCAGATGCCGAGAACGAGATAGTTGAGAACGCGATGGCAGAGGACGTCATTGTGATCGAGGACGAGGTTCAGCAGGGTCAGCAACAGGACAGAGGAACACCGAGGACGTTGCGCAATCGAGCGCTGATACATCCACCGACGAGATACGCATTGTGCTTGGTGGAGCACAATATTCCAACGACATACGAAGAGGCAATGTCGAGTCCGGAGGCTGCTCAATGGGCGGAAGCCATTGATGATGAACTCGAGTCCCTCGAGAAAAACAAGACATGAGAGATCGTTCCAAGGGTTCCTGGAGAAAAAACGATCGACTCGAAGTGGGTATTCAAGGTTCTGCGCGATGAAGATGGCAACGTGGTGAGATTCAAGGCACGTCTATATGCCAGAGGGTTTATGCAGAGACAGGGCATATATTACTCTGAAACTTTCTCTCCGGTGGTGAGGTATGATTCACTCCGGCTGCTCTTGGCCGTCATCACACACTTGGATCTCGAGATTGTGCAGTTCGATGTACGCACTGCCTTCTTGCATGGTATCCTGGACGAGGAAATTCGAATGGAGGTTTCGGTGGGACTTCACGACAACGAGGAAGCGAGACGTCGAGGCGACGTGGTGTGCTTGCTCAGGAAATCGCTCTACGGGCTCAAGCAAGCACCACGTTGTTGGAACTTGAAGTTAGCAGAGTTTCTGCGACGATTCAATCTCGAGGAGACAGACGCAGACAAGTGCGTTTTTTCGGTGTCCACAACGGACACGATGTCTACCTCGCGTTGTTTGTAGACGATGGGATCGTCGCATCAAAATCGAAAAAGACAATTAATAGTATAATCGCTGCTTTACGCGAAGCGTTCGAAATAACACTCGGGGATTGCAGCACATTTGTCGGAATGCAAATCCGCCGAGATCGAACAAACAAATCGATGTTCGTACATCAATCGGCGTACGCGAGAAAAGTCATCGAAAGGTTCGATTTGAGTAGGGCAAAAGCATGTTCAATACCGGCGGATCCTCACACGGTGTTGTATCCGGTAGAGAGCGAAGACGAAAAACTAAATGTACCGTATCGCGAGGCAGTCGGGTCATTGATGTTTCTCGCGGTAGTAAATCGTCCTGATCTCGCTTATTCGGTCAACGCGGTAAGCAAATTCTTAAATAACCAAAACGAGAGTCACTGGAATGCCGTGAAGCGCATCATATCGTATTTAATCGGGACAGTCGGTATAGGAATCGAGTATCGTGCGAGCGAATCGAAAACGAAGTTAACTGGATATTCGGACGCAGATTTTGCTAGCGATGTTGCGACACGCAGGTCCACGACAGGGTACGCGTTTTGCATTGCGGGTGGAATCGTGACTTGGTCGTCACAACGGCAAAAACTCGTGTCTCTAAGTACAAATGAATCAGAGTATGTTGCCGCAGCAACCGCGGCGAAAGAAGCTGTGTGGCTTCGCACACTGTTAAACGGTATAGGACAACAGTGCGAGGAGCCAACTATGTTACACGTCGATAATCAGAGTGCGATACGTCTCGTTCGCAACCCCGAATTCCATAAGCGAACGAAACATATAGACATAAAATATCACTACATACGCGAAAAAGTAGAGAATCGAGAAATCGACGTTGCGTTCATTCCGACTGAGCATCAGTTGGCGGACGTATTTACAAAGGCATTGCCAAAGAATCGTTTTGTTGAATTGTATTAAAAACTCGGGCTATGCATAAAACACTCAAACGGCGGAAGTGTTGAGGAGTGTTGTCCTCGTGTTTGATGCGCGCGCAACGCGAGCTTCCGAGCGAGGGCGCTGTTGGCCGGTAGAGGCTTCGCCGAGAGAGAGTCCGTCCGCAGTCGCGAGCGCACAGCCGTGGAGAACACACGCTTTCCGTGTTAAGTCGCGATATATATCAAAATAAGAAAAAAACTGTTCTCTTATTTGGAAAATACAATACGTTATTCTATCTCTCGAATAAATCATTAATTGTTGGTCTTGAAATCCACCAATCCTTATTCCCATCCTCCAATCTTATTTAAGAGCTACAACGGGCGCCTCAACATATAAGCAATCTAAATTAAAAGAAAATATAACTTCAAATATCTTAAAAGATAAAAGACCTCATAGTCTGGGCAAATAGTTCAACCAAGAAATAGTGGAAAGCAACCCTTTTCAGCTCAATTAAATTAAAAAAATTTTCCATGATATGTTTACGAGATATCGTTTGAACAAAATATGACGTTTTCGTGTATAACAGAAGAAAGGAGATAGCTTATAGAAAATTTTGTGTCGGAGAGGATTGGTAATTTTATGCTCTTTCAAATGCATTTACACTGAAGTGATCGATTTATTTCTAACATACTAAAATAATTTACATCATCGATTTCAGAATATCGTATAACACAGAAATCATTCTAAAACAAAAACGTGTTGATGCATCTTAAAATTTACCTAAGTCAGAATCTTCATTAAAACCCGAAAAAAATAAACCCCAGTTGGCAAAAAATTAACGCACCGTTCTCGAGATATAAGCGATAAAAAAAATTTAATAAGAAATAATCTCAAATATCTTGAAAAATAGAAGTCCTCATGATCTGGGCAAATAACTCAGCCAAGAGATAGTTAAATGCTACGCTTCTGAAAATTTCCAAAAGGAATAATGCCGTTCTACTTAAATTTTTTCTCAATTTTTACTGATCATTCCAGACCCGATTCAGACCAGATTTCCTTAGGTCAGGTAGGAATCGGGCGGAAAAACCTCACTAGATCCGGGCTCCGATTTGTATACCATTTTTGATACGATTAGGTCTAGAAATCTACGCTCGATTCCAACCCGATTTTCGGACGTTAATCCCCAGTAAAGAAAAAATTATTCATTTCCTTCGCGCGTACTCTACAGGTAGTAATTATTTTTTAAACTAGATCAAAGCGCGCGGTAGCGCCCGCTTGCACGTATAAGTACCCACAGTACGATACGAAGCCGAAGGGCGCACCGTCGCCTTTTATACGTCTAATTGTGCCTTTTTAACCTCTTCAAAATCTCTAAATATCAATATCTAAACACTGATTGACTTATGTGAAGTCTATTGACACTGTTTTAAGAGATAATAATTTAGTCTATCACGTAATAAAAGTTTCTGTTAAAAAAGATTCATCTAATTAAAAATATAAAGCATAATATATTTGCACAAATTTTTTCTTTTCATTTTGTTCTCCGCATTTCCGTTTTCTCTAATCATATGTATACACACACATACATACCATATATATATATATATATATATAGTGCCTGCAGACAGTGCAGACGACAACCACAAAATCTAACTTATTATTTAAATCAAATGTTGAAGGATGAAGGATGCGTTTGTGTCATTTGTATTATTAATATAAAACGGGTTGTTTTTACGTGATTTGTTTTTATTACGTGACGAAATCGCTGTACGACGATTTCGAAAAATATCGTACGTCCGAAAAAGTGGCAAGACGATCATCTGCAATAAAATTATTGCAATCTCAAGTGTAGTTGAAAAAAGCTGCTTTTTACATGGTAAGAGAGAGAAAGAAAAAGACTAACAATGAATTCTGTCGAAAGAGATGAAGAACGCACAACATTCAGGAGTGCTGGACAAGGTGTTACCATCACTCCATTGCCTTTCTGTCGGAGGCTAGACCAGAAGTTGTACCGAGACCACTTCTTTGACAGAATCTAAATCATCAAGGATATACAACGTCTTCTGTTGCAGCAAAAATCGTGGCAAAGTATGAATTTAAAGAGGGTCAGGAACTTGGAAAGAAAGGGCAGGGAATGTCTAGCATTGTAAGTAAAGAAGACTAGTAAAAGAAGAGGTAGAATAGTATAGTACACAAAAAGGAACAATTAAGGACTTCTTCTCTGCCTTTGAGTATGTTGCCCCCTTGAAACTCACAAGGAATAAACAAAATGAAACGAGTATTATTGAAATCATGAAGTCATCAAGTAAAGTTCTTTTGCTCAGAAATATGGTTGGAATTTCTTTGGTGTCACGCTTATAGGTAAAGTCATTGTTAAAATGCATATACAGCAATTAGCTGTGATAATTGCATTCAACGAAGAATTATTAGATAAAGCAATAAAGCAATTAGTTTTTTTGTAGGTATATCGACAACGATTTCTTGGTTGTTCAATAAATTTGTTATACTTGTGGTGCGCTACTTCTTAGCAAAAAGTATTTATGTGCTCGTGCGTAATCATCATCGGGGATATACAAAGTCATCTGCTGATTGACCATAAGCATACAGGGCATAAGCCGCTATGCACCAGAAAAATACCACACAATCATGGGGATGCAGTAATTGAATATCCGCTCTGATGTTGTCATGATGTAAATATAATACAAATCAAGTTCTCCAATCAAGTAGGTGCGTCGCAGAAGCATCTGTTAAATATTTAATACTCCAAGAGATGTACTGTTTTTTAACCCAAATTTTTGTTATTGACGAGGGTCTTTGTGAATCTTTGTAGTCGTGTAAGTGCTTCTTGTGTTTAAGGGATTATTTGAAAGTAACATATAATATACTCATGTTCCATCCAGATATAAAGTCAACGCTGGCTCAGAAGGGTCATTTTAATGAAATTACAAAACTGTAATTAATCAAATATTTGCAAGCTCAGGTTTATAATTATACTAAAAAGACTCTTTTCACCCAGCGTTAACTTGATATCTGAATAAAACATGAGAATACTATAAGGTTCTTTCGAAGGAATTTTATTTAAATTTATTTTAAGTGAATTTTCATAAAATTGCAAAAGATTACTTCAAGTAGTTTAAAAGAAAATAGAGTCAATGAAACTTTCAAGTGACCCATACTCAAACATTTATTTATTTGAAAATAACACATAACTTTCTAAAAAGTAAAATCTTGGCAAGTATAAGTTTCGTTATTACCCACAATATAAATTAAAAGAAATATGCTACAATTAAAATAGTAAACATAAACTAATATTCTATTTTTAAAATATTTCTATTTTTTCGAGAATACCCTGGTAGAAATCTTATCGTGGCGCCCACATTCGCTATATAGGCCTTTATAGGCAAACTAGATAGTACTAGACTGTACAAAACTCGATAAATCCACACAGATCTACATAGTTTTCTCAATAATAATATGTACGTATAAAATCTGTGAGGTTATATATTATTTATTGAACAGAACTTTTATTGTAAAAATTAATGTTAAAAAAAGTTTATCATGCAAGTTTGCAATTATAATAATATCTATATTTCTATTCATACTATTTACATATAAAGGTAGTCAGAAAGCATATCTAACGTAAGAATGAAAATTTAGAAATAATGTTCCTTGCATATGAAAAACAGTGATCACAAAATAATGTTATTGATTGATGTAGTTGTTTCTTGAAAAGTAATATATAAATAATAATAATCTCATATGTACAAATATGTACTTTATGACATGCTTTATTTAAAAACTAGAATTTTAATTTCAGAATTTCAAATAATTTTGTATCCATATGTGAGTTCTTATAATACATAAACTGCTCATCCGTGACAACATTTTCAAAGACAAACACAATAGTCGAACACATGTAGACGATAATTTTCTTTATAAGTAACAAATTACTATATTTTAACTGGCTATAGATGTCAAATTAAAGTGTTTGATTATAAATTAATCACAGTAGGAAATACAAAAATAGAACATACATATAATAACTCAAATACATTATTTATTTTTTAAATAGAAAATTAATCGGTTGATAATAAATGTGTGTGAAAATAGTTTTCCTTACATAAACCATACAGGTTTTGAAACCAAGCCTGTATTTAGGATGGAACATAATCAAATGTAAGGAAATTAATTTTACATTAACAAAATAAATATATGCACGAATACTTCATATAGTTATTTGGATAATCAGATTATTTTCTTATTTTGATTGTTTAATATATGTGTGTAACATAATATTATTATTGAGTTCTTAAATACAAAAACTCGATGTATCTAAAATTTGATAACCTTACACTTTAGAGGTTATTTACATTTACTTACATTGGTAATAGGTGAACAATAGCATGTAAATACCTTTAAATCAAAATAATACATAATAATCATAATAGATTATGCTTATGTTTCTTAAAACATAACCTTGAAGTGGCTGTTATTGTCATAATTTTGCTTATCTAGTTTTATCGGGGCAAATAATATGGGAAACTAGAAGGGACGACCGTTACACGCCTTTATAGTAACTATCTAGTTTGCCTACATAGATCTACATAGCGCGAGATTATTCTACATAGATCTATAAAGCGGACGGGATAAATTTCTACCAGGGTAGTAAGAATAAATTTCCGCCTCTGGAAAAGTTGTGAAATCTATAAAAAATACCTTTCTAAAAAGTAACATCTTGGCAAGTATAAGTTTCATTATTACCCACAATATAAATTAAAAGAAATATATTATTACCAAAATAAGACGTTCAATTATGAATTATATTCATAAACTCAAATTAAAATAGTAAAATTAAACTAATATTATATTTAAAAAATAATATAGTTCAAAATATTTCCATTTTTTACTAATTCTTATAATCTCAAATGAACGCTAAAGAAATTAATGAATTCGATTAATATATTGGCAAATATTGTATTTTTATTTGTATATCAATTTCCTTATTTTATTAATTAGTATGAAGTATACAAACTATTTAAAAAATATTATAGTTTAAAATATTTCTATATTTTACTAATTCAGATAATCTGAAATAAACGCTAAAGAAATTAATTAAATCGATTAATAAATTGGCAAGTATTATATTTTTATTTGTAAATCAATGTTATTTTTTTATGCATTAGTATGAAGTATAAAAATTAATAATACCTTTTAAATTTAATATTGTAAGACATTAAATTTGACATAAATACATGTTGATAAGAAATAGGTCAAAAAGTCGAACCTCAAACAGTGATCTATAATACTCTCGATACATTACACTCGCGTTATATGTAGTGCTCATATGGCAATTCATGTCTGTTATAGGTAAGCTAACTGATACTTTTTGAAAACAAGCCTATATAATATTACGGACAAACAGTTATACGGACATAGTTATATGTCAAAATTAAAGAGACCGTCAATGCACTATATTTTATATATACAGTTAAACCTGGAACATTGCTCGAGTTTGGAAAAAATAACCTCGAACAGTGCCCGAGTTACCTAAGGTTCGTAGCAATTAACGAATGCAGCTAGTCAGAGCCCTAGATAAGGTACAAACTATTCACACGTATAAATTTGTCTCTATAATGAGTAAATATGAATTATGTAATTAAAATTGTAATAATAACAAGAATAATAATATTCACAATAATAATAACTAAATTAATAAAAATAATAGTACCATTTATCATATTAATTGTTATAACTAGGATATGTGAACCAATCACTGTGCTCTGCATTGATTATTTGACCGAATAACTTTATGATTCATAGTTTCTCAAATGCAAATATCGAAGGGGACGGTAATTAGTTCACTTGCTTTATTGTTACATTACTTTCAAAACAATAATAATAGTATATGAACATGAAACCATCAATAAAAAATTACTTTAATGTTAATTAAAATAAGTGATATTTTCAATATAGAGATCTATCTTGCCGACGGGTTACGTCAATATTACTTAGTAGATGATAGGAAATACTAGTTAGATTCTGAGGTGTTATCCCCCACTTTTCCTTGCTTACTGAGATTAGGAGTTCAGACGAGATTCAGGTACGGACATCCTTTGTTTTGCGTAAGAATCATAACCTCAAAATATAAAAGCGCGCACATCCGAATATCAGACAGGATTCGGGCAGGGAATCCGTGAGTCCCGCTCAATTCGAGGAAAAGACGGGGAAATCGGATCTGAATCGTTGCTGACTTCCGTTGGTCCGAAAATCGAGTCGGGATCGAGGCTAATCGTGGGGACGCTCTCTGAAATTCCTGCACGTGGTATATATGGGAGACCAGGGCATGACCGACACCCTAACTTTATCACGATTTTTAAATATGAATTTTTATGATTTCGGCAGAATAAAAAAAATAAATGTGTAAAAAAACTACTTAAAAAACGAATGCCACTTAGTTAAATTATAATATGTAATTTTATATATTTAAAAGCTTAAAAAACTTGCAAGCGTAAAAAATGACGATTTGCCCCAGACCCAGGGTAAGTCCGTCATACTACCGGGGTACAAACGTCATACCCAAATACATGTAAAATGAAACTAGAAATATTGCCAATTTAGATAATTTTTGGTTAAGAAAATCAGCTGTTTCATTTTGATTTATTCCGCCGTACCGTTTCATGCGACGGTTCATGCGACAATTCAGGTAAATAATAACAAGTCTTTTAGAAAATCAAGCCCTTTTTAATATTGCATGAATTTTCTATTAGTATTTATAAATTATAAAATATTTTATTAGATAGTTCATTTTTTTCACTTTTAGATGTGTACATTTTTAAATTAATTTAATTTACTTATTTATTTGTTTGAAAATTATTTAAATATTACAATAATGAACATTTTTAAATAATAATTTCATAATAGTAACGGGACCGTAGATAAAGTTTGCTATTACATTATCGTTTTCATTTATGATGTAGTATATAAAGAATCGAAATAAAGGCGATACCAAAATTGTATCTTAAAATTGTTTTTCTTCGTCACAGAGAAAAATGTGTTTATATATACTTGGAATCAAAATATACTGTTTTTAGAAAATGTCCGTATATGAACGAGATCGCATAAATGTACGTATATGACGAAATTAAAAAAAAAGAACTTTTTGGGATCCAAATATCGCAAAAAATCTGAATGCTGGGGTTTCAAACCTTTTTTATTATGTTTTGGGGGTCAAATGATGAATAAAAACGCTTTTAAACAATGAAAATTGCCCATGTAACCATGTTTTTTTATCAAATTAGTTATTTATTATACACGAATAGAAAAAGATAGTAACAATTACTATACACGTACACTAATCTTTACTATATTTTTCTCTCCGTGAATATAGCAAAAAAAAGGGGTTACTGTACAGTTAAAACTATGCACCTGAAGGTGGAAAAAACTTTTTTCGAAAAGATCATAAAAGTAGAAGAAAATGCCTTTAATTTGATTTTCTGTTCATTGAAAATGGATGTTCCGGGGCAAAGTTATGACCAATAAAAAAAGTTACAGCAGCATTTACGCAAAAGTTATGTACAATTTTAACATTTTTATAGTTATTAATAACATTGTTGTATATGTAATATGCAATCTTTAGAGCCGTTTTTATCAAAACTACTTTTTTCGTGATTTGCGCAACAGATTTTCATAGAATCATTTGCAACTTGGCATGCGCATTCTTTTTTATTTTTACGAGAAAAATAGAGATCGATTTTTCGTTTTTAGGTATTTTTAGAATTTTTTTTTAAAATGCCTAAAAACGAAAAATGTAGTTTTCACCAAAACGGTTGTAAAGATTGCAAATTACATATACAACAATGTTATTAATAACTATGAAAATGTAAAAATTGTATATAACTTTTGCATAAATGCTGCTATAACTTTTTTTACGTTTGAAGTGGTAGTCAAGGGGCAGTTCTTCCCTTAACAATATCTGCGTTTGTAATACAAAATTTTGATTTTCAATTCTTTTTTCAGTTTATAATAGTATATTACGCAACTAGGGGCAAAAATGGGTTTTTCCAAGCGAGGATAATGATTGAGCACGAGTGCAAATCGAGGGCACCGAAGGCGTACACGAGTACTCAAAATCATCATCCGAGTCTAAAAAAACCCTTTTGCCCCAAGTTGCATACCGTATTTTTTATAATAAGTGCATAAAGAAGACCATTTTTTGTCGTCTACAAGGTGGATTAAGAATAGAGTTTTCCGAGTGTCAGAAATAAAGGGTACCGAAAATGAGTATTCGCTCCACTCTATAGGCGCCGAAAATTGTCTTTTTTATGCATGTGTTATAAAAATACTTTTTTTCAACATACATTATTACCTCCATTATATTATCTTAACTAAGTATAACAAGAATTCTTTTTCTAAAAGGTCTATATTTGAGGGAATCTAACGACCTTAAGATTACGAATGAATTAGTTATGTATTTTTAGATTAATATGAATTCTAAATCATATGATGCCTTTAAATGTCCATAATACAAACTTATATATTTCTCAACCTACCGTAAGGTTTTGGGAGTCAAAATGATCGGATTGAAGTTTTTGAAATTTTGTTGTGTTCAAAATGCATATAATTATACATTGAGTGTGGGATTTTGAAAAATAAAATTATTGACCGAAGTTACAGCCTGATCAAGTCTGAATTGGTCATTTAAAAAAAGTGTATCATAAAATATGGCTTAAATAGTCTATAATTTCGGTCAATAATTCAATTCTGGAACTAAAAAGGAACAATTCTAGACCTGATAGAGTTATGTGCTCTTACTAGAAGTTGATAAAAATCAAACTTATGTTTAAGGAGATAAAACGTGTACAGTACCAAAAATATATATTTTTTGTTGGCACATCGTCTGTTGTTAAAAAATCTAGTCGATTTTGCATGTGCTCTATTCTTTAATGTATTATTGAAGTAATATTCAAACGCATCAACCGCCCATTTTTTTTTTAAGAAAAAATGCAAATTTTTAAATTGAAAAAGATATTTTAGTTACGTTAACTGAAAACACATTTTTTAATGTAGGATTCTAGGAAAAAAAATCTACAATTTCAATCATAATTTCATGAAATTTTGATATTATTTTTGATACCACAATACAATGTTACACAAACATTTTGAGCAATCTTTGACCTATGTAACTACCACAGTATGCCATTATATGTTTATCAGTTATTTATACCTATTTTCAAAAAGTCACTTGCGCATCTAGAAAAAATATGACATACTTACTTCAGTGCTACAAATAAAAGTTAGTAACATTTATATTTTTAAACATTTTATCAACCGTATAAAAAATCCCATGAGTTTATTCATTGTTAAATTCTTTGAAATTGATATTTTGTAAAAAAGTTTTATTATGACACAATAAATTGAGCCCAAAATTCTTGACAAAAGCTGCTAACTTTTATTCTAAACATTATAATTAATTTACTCTGAAAGTTACAGAAAGATTCATTAAAATCTAATGCGCGTACAACTTTTTAAAGTTAGAAACATAAGTTTGGAAAAAAACACGTTTAAAGATATAACTTTGTATGTTATCTAATGTAAATTGTTTTACTTGAAGGCGTATAACTTTGTTAAAAAAAACGAGTTATGACATCAGACAACTTTTAAAACATTATTACAATTACAAACATTAAGAAAACCCAATAAAAAATTTTGATATTTTGGTCGAAAAAACACCAGAATCCTACCTTAAAGTTAATAAAAATCTTCTAATTTGAGTACCTGCTTCTCTCCTTCGTAGACGATGTCTGGTCAACCTGAAGGTCAACCGGAAATTTGGACATCATCTACCGGAAGTATCTAGTACCTTGCAATGATTTTAGTAAATACCTAGCACTGTCCTTCGTAGACGATGTCTTGTCAACCCGAATGTCACCCTCCCTTGTGTGAGAAATCTTTTAAATCCTATTTACCAATACAAAAATTGCATATACATCCTATTCGCAAATAGGATCTTTTCATATTTGGAAAAAGGAATTAATAGGATTTAATAGATTTCTCACACTAGGGCTGACAGCTAGACATCGTCGGCATGGAGTGTCTGGTATCTTGCGATGCTTTTAGTAACAAATATTAAAAAAAAATTTTTTAAATATTAAAAAATAATAAAACAATTTAAAAAGATTGTTAAGAAACAAATCTTGTAGAAAATAAAAAAATGAACTAAACAAAAACACCTGTTCTGTACGTAAATGTTAAAAAAAATGTACAAAAAACGTTTATAACATTTGGTGCGTTGCTCTAAAATGTTGCACCTCGTTGGATTCTGCATTCTTATAGCTACTAGGACATCCACACAAAATTTCAGAAGTGTGCTTTAATATTTAAATTGATTTTTTTTTCGCTCAAAATTCAACGGTTACTGAGATTTTCCCATATATTTATTGAATTGAAATTATGTATCTTAAAATCTCGATTAAAATCATACACATATTCTTTGAACCTATACAGAACAGATTAAATAATTATTTCTTAATTTGCTAAAATTGCCAATTTTTGAAATATATGTATTCAAAATTGAATCTTATTTCTTCTATTAATATAGCATTGGTAATTGCTAGATATATAAATTGGAATGAAATTACGTCTTTTTATGAAATCGTTCATATTTTTCATATATTTGACGTATAAAAATAAAAAGATTGTTTTTCCGAAACTTTCAACATCTTTCAACAGCTCTTGGAGAAAGCGAAATCATTTAGTAAAAAAAATTCGATTTTATATGGCCCGCGATAAGTTTAGTAAATCAGTAAAAACCAAAATGGTAGCTTTCAAGTATATCTTCCACCTATTTATTTGTACGTATGCGTGAGTGTGCGTGCGTGCGTGCGTACGTGTATGTGTGTGTGTGTGTATGTGTATCTGTATGTGACAAAAAATTAAATCCAGTATATCTCTTGAAGGAAGTATAATACGACTTGAAATTTTGCAGTCATATAAGGTATGTCTCAACTTATATCTAATTACATGTTTTAGCTGATTGGATAATAAAAGTACATTCATTTCAGAAAATATTATAAAATCAAAAAATTTATTTTCATTTCATACTTCAAATATTATATTAAAAATATATACGTTTCATATAGTACACGTAAATACCTTTAACCTCTTCCCGCATACAGCGTATTACACAGCAAAATTTAGCTTTTTTTCGCAGAAGATATAATTAAAACGAAAAAGTGCAAATAAAGTAGTTGAAACCTTTTTGCTAAATTCATGATTCCAGCAAAACAAAACACCTTTCAAAGTTATTAATCACTAATTAGGCACGGTCGCTGCGCGGGAGAGCCTTTATAAGGTTGGTGTTGGCCCTGCAGGTAGCCAGTATCAAAACAAAGTGAAAAAAACTTGAAAAATTGACTTTTAAAATCATGCAGCAACCGAATTGGACATACGCTATATATAATACATTATTCTACCTTAAATTAAAATACTTTTCGAAATACTATATTTAAATCAACATTTTCTGCAAACTTAAATAATTTTCATTTAAATGGATAGAAGGAACATTGTTGAAATTACAAAAACGCGTTTAAAATTTGTATGTGATATGATATCAAACGTTAATTGTGTCACTTGCTTGACTATATAAAAAATATATAAAAACAAGATTTCTTTATCTAAAAGAAGTGTGAAAATCATGATGGCTGAAAACTTTAACGATTTAAAAAAATAAACGCGAACCATGTAGCGATCAAGTCGCGTTCTTTTAAAATAGTTTTGTTAAAACATTTAAATTTGACATATTCTGAAATGTTCTTAAATTATATGATAAACATTAAAAAAATATTAAGGATTTTCGATATAATGCGCAAGATTAATTGTGGAGTTCCCATTAAAAAATATACATTGCAATAAAAAGATATTACACGTTAAAAACATTATTATTGTAAAATAAAAATTATTCCACAAAACAGATGATGATAACGGGTCCAACATTCAGACGCGAAAGAACACGACCTGCGACCACCAACAGGGAACTTGCATGGAAAAATGTATTACGTCCGTCAGATAGATTATTGAAAAATAATTATATTTTATCAAAATAATACGGAAAAAATACTTTTCTGAAATTAAGAGTCATTAGGTCCCTTTGAATGATAATTATATAATATATATGGATATAATAATAATGGAAACCTGTATATTTCTTGCGCTACCGCAAGGTTTCGAAAGTCAGGACGGTCGGATTCTGCACATATGAATGTGGGAATTTGAAAATATAAATTATTGACCTAGTTATATTCTTTAAAAATCATATTTCATGATAAAATTTAAAACAATACATGAATTATGACTTTGATAGACTATACCTTTGGTTAATAATTTTTATTTTCAAATTCTATATACATAACATAACGATGTGTATTTTTATCACAATAAAGCCTTCAAAATCTAATCCAATATATTTATCACTTAAATCCTTGCAGTAGCATAAGAAATGTACAGGTCTCCAGTATAGTCATTCAAAGACACCTAATGACCCTTAATTAAAAAGCAGGATTCTTTCAATAATATTTTGATAAAATATATTGAAATTTATTAACAATATATAGTTTTATTTAAATAAAGGAGCTCGATGTCCCCGCCTTCCAGCAATTTATGTATCTTGGTTTTATGTATAATATAAAGCCGCTATATGGATAAATCTCTAGAACCTTTAACCTATGTGTCATAAACTTTAAATTACCTTTTTTACATGTTTAAGTAAATTTTAACTGTTACATGCATGCTTATACTGTTGTTTAAGATTTAAATTTATTATTTTTCATATTTCTATATTGACTTTCTGTCATAAATTAATTATACTTATTAATTAGAAACTTGAATTATCATATTTTGTGTACGTCAAATGCCCGATTTCAAATATATTTTCGTTAATCCTCACTATAAATTACTAATTAAAAATATAAAAAAATTATCTTAAAAAACATTCAGAAATCAAATAATCTGAATAATAATTACATTTTTCACATAAAACCGGAATTAAGCGCATTTGAATATTGTCATAGATTTCGTACATCGCAACGCAAAATGTAGCTTAGTTTAACTATTTTTAGTATATAGAACATAAAAACAGTATTATTTTAAACAAGATGCTGCTTTATTTTTATTCTTAAAATAATCATAAAAGATTTAAAAGACTTTTAAATGGGCTGATTCAAAAACGAACGAAAAAAATGTAGCGTCTGCAACGCTTGTTTATGTAGTGAATATTAATTAAAATGAATAAAATAAGTGATTTAAATGTAATATTGTCTATACTTTTAACATACAATTATTTATGATACCCAAAATCCTTATATTTATCAGTAAAATTGTAAAAGTACATCGATTTGTCGCGTCTGCAATATTTATCCGCAACGCGCGTTTGTTTAAGGGGACAGATACACCTTAAAATTTTAAATTGATTGAAAATACATTTTACGGTAAAAGTAAGGCACTTATCATATATTACCTGATTTCTTCGGTAAATTTGAACATTTTATCATAGTATAACTATACAAATATTTAAAAAAATTTTTGATGGTCGTTAGGTCAATTTGATTGGCTATAATGAAAACCTCTATATTTCTTCGGCTACCGCAAGGTTTATAGAGCCAATGTGATCGAATTGACGCTTTCAAGGTTTTATTATGTTCAAAATACGTGCAGTTAGGATATGGGTGTGGGAATTTGAATATAAAAATTATTGACCAAAGTTATAGTCAATTTAAGCCATATTTCATAATAACATTTTAAAAATCGAAGAATTTTCTCTTAAATAGAATATAATTTTGGTCAATAATTTTTATATACAAATTCCCACACCCATACCCTAGTTACACGTATATTGAATATAATAAAACCTTGAAAGCGTCAATTCGATCACATTGGCTCTGTAAATCTTGCGGTAGCCGAAGAAATATAAAGGTTTAATAAATTTTTAAAAAATTTTTATAGGTATATTTTGATAAAATGTTCAAATTTACCGAAAAAAATCAGATCATATATGATAAATGCCTTAGTTTTACCTTAAAATGTATTATCAATTAATTTAAAATTTTAAGGTGTATCTGTCCTCTTAAACACCGCAAATTTAAATCATAACCTCTATTTATAACTAATAAAATTTCATTATAATAATAATAGACGTGATATGTAAGTATTTTATAGTCATGTAATCTATTTCGAGCGACTTGAAAGTGAAGTTAAAGAGAGAATATATGTAGCACAAGCGAAATAAAGATTTACACGAACAAAATGAAAGGATTAAGCAAAAAAATAAATGCAATAAAAAAAAATTTTATTGTCTTCTCAAAGATACAATTAATAATATTTTAAGCATTTAAATTATTAATAAATACGTTTATAATCATTTTAAATATTTAAAGATGTACAATTTATAGTTTTTATATCATTAAAATTATAAATCTCTGGCATATTTTCGAAATTAGGCACTTGTTTTCGGCTTGTTCGTGATTATATTTTAATAGTTTATAGTCTTAAGAAATTGTCTAAAAAAATTATGACTGTAATCCTAAATTAATTTTACCTGATTTTTAATGTGAAAAAGTCAAAGGTTCTAGAGATTTACCAATATGAACGCGAGAGAATTAAGCGAACGTGCGCTTTCAACCGGCATCCGTTGCTTTCGGTCTATACACACTTCTCCTCTTCTCCTTCAAGCGCGCACACACACACTTCCCCTTCCGCGCTGTGATCAAATTATGTGTATATTTCGGCGCTCAGCCGCTAGGTTCGCTAGCTCACGACTGACAAGAATCGCCCCGAATCCACCCATGCTCACTGGCAATCTCTCTACTAATCTCTGACATTACTCTCCCACTACACTCATTATACACATACACACATACACACACACACATGCACACACACACACACACACTATTTACACCTTCTCCTCGACGACACAGAGCACGCGAGCTCTTTAATACCCTGAGGTAGCTGAAGATGACGCACAGCTGCCATCCCATAGAGCCTCGCAAAGGCTGGAACCGGCTGGTCTTGACTGGAGTGCGGCTCGACTGCGTGCCACGCAGCGTGACGTCACCACGAGCAGACGCTTCCCTTTCCTCATTTTTACTTCTCTTTCCTCCTCACCAGGCGCATGCGCTGCGACCTCAACCGGGCTCGGTCAGCACTAGCGAAATCCGAGTGTAGCGCTGCGGGTACGAAGCGAGACCCTGGCTCACTTTGTACTGAGCCGCGCTCGTAGACACCTCGTGTTTCTTGGACTGCTCCGTTGCGAAAACGTGAAATTCGCTTGCTCCGATTTACGAACTTCTAGCCGTTTTCCGTACCTCGACATTATCGTCGCTCTTCTTGTACTGTGTGTGCCAACCACCATACGAAGTGGTTTTATAATCGAGTTATTTCTATACTTTGCATACTTATCTCAACTCGCTGCGGTTGATATATACCAACATAAAAAATGCATAATTCGCAACACTTACTGGATACAGTGGATTCTTCATTGCTACCTTATGACAGGTCAAACAATGTTACTGTAGATATAAATATCAGCTACGGAACTGCGTCTACGGTACGTAAACAAGTTAAAAAAAAATTTTTCTTAATTTATTTTGTTCTTTTGAAATCGTTTTCTCTTTTAGTGTAGAATACGTTTTGACGAAACAATTACATGACTATATATATATATATATATATATATATATATATATATATATATATATATATATATATATATATATATATATATATATATATATATATATATATATATAAATTGAATATCATTTCATGAAATAAATATTTCACTAAAAATAATATAAACATTTATCTAATCAATGATATTTACTATTTCAGGATACCTTATCGATGGCTGGATATGGAGATATGCCTCTGATATTTCCAATTATTATCGTTACACTCTTGCTGTTGATAATAGTTTATGTTGGCCTGCTATTCATTGTAGACAGTGCATCACCGATTTACTTTTAATAGGTGTATTATTTATATAGCATATTTATTTACTAAAAACAATGTAATTCTATGTAATATATTTGATACTTCATAATTCACAATCAATAAATATCTTTTTAACGAGATCACAAACTGCTATTTATTATTTTTCATATAGCACATAATATGTACCAAAATTGCACGTCCATAACAAATTCATTTATTCCTTATACTTTCTTCCATATTTCGTGTTCCATTGCCGTATTTAATATATATATATATATATATATATATATATATATATATATATATATATGTGTGTGTGTGTGTGTGTGTGTGTGTGTGTGTGTGTGTGTGTGTGTGTGTGTATATATGGGTGATTATCAAGAAAACGGTAGTTTTTCACCTAATTTTTGGACGAAACTAAAAATATCTTTATTAGAGTTAATTTGGGGTTTAAGTTGTTATTTATGGTGAAAAGAGACAAACTTTTCTTGAAAACAGCTACAGGTGACAAAAAGTATTTAGGTGTATTTCTTATGGGGATTTCTTATGGGAATCTCATAGGTTAGATGACGCTACTAAGCAGATGTACTCATTACAATACGTTAAATTGAGCTGGAATTTTAAAACACAAAAAGTTGTCGACAATATTCGTAATACTCATGTAGACAGATAAGTTTAAAAAATAAATCTGAAAAAATAAGAATATATTGTACGTATGATGTACTTTAAAGTCTCATAGGTTAAGTTTAATTAAATCCTAAAGTTATTGGCTAATAAATTCAGAATTATGCAAATTGTTCGATGACGACAGGCCGCAGTAATTACTTTTAGGCTATAGTATCACTTGTATGTTAAACATATAGCATAGTTGTCTTAGTTTTGTGTTTAAGATGTTCAAATTCATTGTTTTTAAGAACTTCAAACGTTTACCAGACCGTAATAATACTTCATGTCTACTGAGTGTATAGGCGACATAAAATATTGCATTTTTTGATAATCACCCAAATATGTCCAAATAAATAAATCAACCAACAACTTAAATAACTCCTATGCACAACAATTCTTGATAAATTGTTTTCAAACTTATAGATAAATCGAAAATGCTAAAATCCAACTAACCCACTCCCAGCGATATACGATTGAGAACTGAGGACATGCTAAGTAAGAAACAGATAAACCGAAGACGTTTAAGCCAACTGCCCCAAGCCCAAATACTCCCAATTACGAATATCCAATAAGTAAACCCAATACCTTAATCCCAATTACCCCGCACACAGCAAATCTTCGTCCGTACTTCCTCGGAGTTTGAGTACTCGTATTATGAGAGCAAAGCAACAGAAAAATGTGGAACAAGGAAGTACACATCTGACAATTAGAGAAAACGTAAACGAAAATTGCTTTTTGATGAGTCTAATTCCACTAGTGACACTTTGTTCGTTGCAACGGACGATATACGTATAATAGTGCATTACGATACGTGTGACCTACTAAGTCATTTACAGCACGGCGTGCTAAACGCCGTGCTATGAATGACGACTTTTGAAACGAGTATCGTATACTATTTTATAGCACTGCTTGCCTAAATCCGCTGTCACGCCTAGCCGTGCCTTAAGCAATCCAGTATTGCACCGTGAGGTTAGCGCCCGAGCGTAGCAAGGGCGATAAGGACGGTGCAAGAATGGACTACTTAAGTTACGGATAGGTGTGACTTAAGTGCTGATTTAGGCCACACAGTGGTATAAATGTTTATTATGCTATTTTTGATAATTTGAGGGTTAATATTAACAAACGAATGCTATATAAAATTAAATAACATATTCGGATTTTTAATACAACTAGGTACCTTGAGCAATGAAGTGATTTCACAAAAATCAGAAGAATTAATAAGTTCGTATCCTGAAGATTTAGAGCACACTTTCGGTGTCGAAAATCAGAATTTCGGAGCTGATTTAAAAGCGAAACAAATTGTAAAATACTCGACGTCGACGTTATGTAAATTGATTTAAAAAATAATTTTCAAGATATTTATCCTTATGTGCACATTGCCCTTTGTATGTTATTATGCATGATGGTATCCAATTGTACCGGCAATAGATATTTTTCGACATTACGCCGAGTGAAAAATTATTTGTGCTCTACACAAAGTGCTGAGAGACTCAATTCACTCGCATTATTATGTATAGAAGCAAAATTCAACCAGCAGTTAGATTTTGACTCCGTTATCGATGAATTTTCTGCAAGAAAAGTACGTAAAGCAATGCTGTCAATATTCATACCTTTGTATAATAAATATTTTCTCTCATTCAACTAAGACGATTATTTTAAAAAACACTTTTTATATTTAAAGTTGACATTATAATTAAGAATTGAAGGCATAGTGCATTTCATGCACATAAGAATTGTACACATTTTAATTGTGCACACTTTATCATTGTTCAAATTATGTATATAATTGTGCACAATTAAAATGTGTACAATTCTTATGTGCATGAAATGCACTATGCCGAATTAAAAAATAAACTATGATTGAAAATTGTTTAACAGATCTTTGCTGTGCTTGGGGTATTTCGATTTATAATATATAATTTTGCATGCACGTGAAAATAGTTTTATTTAAGGTTTTAAAGTTTATAATTTCGTTTTTAAAATATTTAAAAAAATTTATTTTTTTAATTTTTCCAAATTCTGCCACTCTTCTTAAATATTATCGCCGAATGCCATGGCGATGTTGGCGTAGGCGATAGTACGGCCCTGCATACGTTTATCGCGATAGCTTCATGGATGTGGTTGTTCTGCAGGAAGATACCATCAGCCAGCAGATCGCCATCCACAATGGGGGCTAGCTTGTGATATGCGCACAAACTCGTTAGGTACAGCTTATGCGTGATTTTGAACAGTGCCTTAAAAATTGTGCCTTTAAATCAAAATAATACATAATAAGCATAATAGATTATGCTTATGTTTCTTAAAACATAACCTTTAAGTTGTTGTTATAGTCATAATTTTGCTTATCTAGTTTTATCGGGGAAAATAATATGGGAAACTAGAAGGGACGACCGTTACACGCCTTTATAGTAACTATCTAGTTTGCCTACATAGATATACACAGTGCGAGATTATTCTACATAGAACTATAAAGTGGACGGGATAAATTTCTACCAGGGTTATTTATAACCAATTTTGGAGGTGTAAAGAGTTTTACTTTTCGAATGAGCTATTTCGTGTACAAAAATCAAGTTGAAAAAATGTTAGGTTGTCACAGCCTTGTTCTGGGAGTGCGATATTTAGATTCACAAAAAAATGGAGTTATTTATAGTTTTTCAATATTCCAAAATATTCTAATTTACCGAATTCATGAAGAAAATTTTCTTGCGAATCAAAAAGTTGCCTACTAGTGCTGGAAAAATTCTTGTATTTTTTTAAAGCGGATTTTAACAATATGCAATAAATATGTAGTTAAAAATTTAAAGTCAAATTTAATTATCGTTGTAATAGAAATCTAAAAGGTTTGTAATTGACATATCGTATAGAATTATAAAGATCTTGGAGAATTTTTCTTCATAAACTCATGCTCACTATACCAGTACAAAAAGAACTGTTTATTGCGAGAAAAAAAATAAAACTGCCTTTGCCGACTAGGATCAGTTATCAATACAAACCTGTTCAATAAGCATAAACCAAAACTAAATGTCAACATAAACAAAATTCTAACTTCTTTTCAGAATACTTTGAAGAACCTATTCCCAAAATGACATTAATGTTCGGCAAAGTTGTATGCACACCATCATTTTAAAGTTTCAATAATTACTTCTTGAAATAAACGCAGTTTTAAAAAAACTTTCATTAGTAAGGATTATTCAAATTTTGTAATAACACGTTTATGAAAAGCCGTTTAGTTTAACCCTCCGACGCAATATCCCGAGCTATCTTGTTCAAACGAGGTCTTTACCGTAGCCAGTAGGACGAGATATCTCGTTCAGACATTTTTGGCCATAACTTTTGATTGGTACACTTTTAGTGTACCTACGACCACGCAAATTAAAGCTGAGAACTTGCTCTTTATGATAAGCTTGGTTCGACTTTCGATTTTTACGCGACCCCGAAAACATAAAGGGAGATGTTATCCAGTTTCCGAACAAGTGAAAAGGGAATATGCATTCGGGAACGGAAAAGTCGGGTAAAGCGCTTACGCAGGGGAGATAAAATTACCATTTGTTAGAAATAATTCATAAAAATAATGCCAAGACAGCCGTTATGGATCCTCTTCCTCTTAATATAATTTAAAAATATAGTTATATAACGGTGTCCTCAATAATACTCTTAGAGCATAATTCTGTTTGAGTGCTATATAAAAAATGAAAATAGCTCGATTAATTGCGTGCAAAAGGTATAACTGGGAATCAAAGGGTAAAGTAATAAAATTATATATCACATACATTTGTGAATTCATCACCTGCATCAGTATTAAAAAAATTCCACGTCCCTGTGCGCCCAGTACATGCACAGTCGTCTGAAGCGCTCGGGCATTCTTCACCGCAAGCTCGGCCTGAAGCGCATGCGAAGCGCCAAGCTCCTGTCGGCGGCGTCCTAGTCGGCGAGGTCTATCCCGAGCTGACGGCCGTCGGCGCCGAGCTCGAGAAGATGCATCCGAATCTGTTTGAGCGCATCGGCCGACAGATCGGCTGCGGCGCCTTCACTTCGGCCCTGGCGGACATGGCCCGCAAGATGCTCAGGGCCGGCGAGTGCAACTGGGCCAAGATCGTGGCGCTGTACGCCGTTACGGATGGCATGGTGCGTCAGGCCGGGCAAGCCCGAGTTCCTGGCGGTCACACAGCGCGCCACGACCATGGTGCTCGAGGAGAATTTGGCCGCGTGGATACAGGCCAACGGTAGAGGAGTAGGTTGATCGATTTATGCCGCGTTGTGGATCTGTCGGATATTGTTGTGTATTATAATCAGGCGCTGGGGTGCAATACAGCTGCAATACAGCTGCCACCCATCAAAGAATTTGCCAGCAGTGATAGTTCGGGCCGATTCTGGCTGAATATTGTATGCCAGTAAATTATTTTTCGCTGCTGAACCAATAAAGGGAGTATATCGTTTTGATAAGAATGGGCCAATAAAATGAATCGACGTTGGCCCGAAAAACGTCTCAGAGTCGGTGTAATACTTTTTGCCGATATTGAAAGAAAACAAAACATCGCGAAATCCTCAAGCGTAACTTAACCTACTTTTTAGGCTAGCTTTTAACAAAATATTAATTTAATGTACGATTACTAAACTTACGTGAAATTTTCGGCCGCGCGATAGTAATCTGTAGTTATGATTATTACACTAAACTTTAAGTGAAGTGTCTCGCGTGTGCCTAAAAAGGTGTATTTCTTGTTCAATTTTGAATATATCAAGAAGAAAAGTGTTGTAGTGGCCCGTTCTTATCACCCCCGTTACATCTCAGTGCTGGACCTCTAACGTTTGCAAGTACTGGTAGTGTCGGCAACTAATACTCGAACAGTATTCTGCCGAGAGTAAATTCTTCCATGGGCAAGTCCATTTTCTATAAGGAAGATAGTTGACTGACCGGCTATCGCCCGTATGGAAAATGGACTTGGCAGCTGTATTGCACCCCAACGCCTCATATATTAGTGGCTTAGCAGGAGGCTCAATGAGGCTTTTGGCCCCGTGCAAATCAACCGATTTTCACTAAAATGGCACTCACAATGGGTTTTCGAGACAAGTAGGTGTAATTTAGAAATAAACGGAATCGGTTTGACTTAAATTAATTGAGTAATTTGCGTATTTAATAAGTAAAAAATTACTGTACCTCAAAATAATGTATGTTTCTAAAATAATGCATAGTAGGTGCTATTACGCAAAAAAAATCGCTGACATACAATTTCATGGGAACCGAAACCCGTCTTAAATCTGAAATAATATCTGGTACTTTTCGTGCTTGAGAAATATTTTTTTAATGAAAATTTAAACCATTTTACTTGAGAAAGAGGCCCAAATATCCATTACGGGCCCAGAAGTTGAGCGTTTAACTTTTCATGAAAAATTCACTGAGCATGTCCCTGTATGCGGATGTAAAACTTTCAAGTTTTTTTCACTTTGTTTTGACACTGTCCATCGTACTTCCAAAATCATGAAGATTTCAAACGTACATCTACTATAATCACTCATTTAAATGTAGAACACCATTCAATTTTTATTATTCATATGCATTAAAATTGTATGACACTAAAAAGAGTCTCAGAATCTGAATTTCTTAAAAAATTTGGTAGTGACGATAGCCAGTCTCAAAACAAAGTGAAAAAAACTTGAAAAATTAACACCCGCTTGCAGGAAGATGCTATTACCTACTTTGCGACAACTGAACCATATCATGAAAAGTATAGGGACTATAGTAGATATTTGGCCCCATTTCTGTCCAAATTCTGGTGAAATAGTACATTATATGCGTAGAAAAAGCGTATTTTACACACATTTTCATTAAAAACAATGTTCTTGAGTACTAAAAATACCACTTATTATTTCAGATTTAAAGTGTATGTTGCGCCTTAATGATGATCCTCCTTTAGTCTGGGGTATAAAACGTATTCGCGGAGTTTAGTAGAACTTCTTCAAGTCACAACATTTATCTTGTATTATTTACATTTTTAGCGCAGGATTAATTTTTCAACAGAATTCCACTTTACTTTGAATGAAAAATCGTGTAGAAATTTGCATCGTATTGTATAGTTACAATAATATTACTACGTCAACATTTTCTTCTGAAAATAATTTAATATTATTTTTATAAAATAACATTTAAAAAATGTTACCAAACTTTAAATGAATATTTATTTATAAAGCAAAAATTCTAAGAATAACCAATAATGTTTAATCACGATATGTTCCTTATACACGGAGAAAAAAAGTCAGTAATGATTACTGTACTAGGGTAGAAATGCGAAGACGAAGAGTAAAATGGGTTGACAACACTACGCAGGTTAGAACTAAGTACAAACCTGTATTGGAATGAATACAATTTCTCGTAATACATATAGATTTCATGATAACTATTTAAATACTAAGCCATTTTTCTTCAATAATTACATATAACATATAAAATAAGCCAAATATTAAATAATTATTGAATATTATTCAATTATCTAAGGAGGATTGATTACTATACTATATTAGGAATCAGTCCAAATAGGTTTTATCGGTTCCGATTTACCCACCTGTCACTGTACTCAGTCCTAACCTCATATCGTAGCAATTCGAATATTCAATTCGGACTTTGCATGATTTTCAAAAATGCATAAATCACTTAGAAAACGGTTCATTATTGGCAGTACAGTATTTTTTAGAATTTATCCAACCAGAATTTATTGAAAAAAATCATTATTTATGTATGTAATTTTGTATTTCTCGCGAATTATGTCGAAATGATTCCTATTGGCCGATCGATTTGTGATATCAGGATGGTATAATATTGGAAAATTAGTACTCGAAAATGATTAAACACTCCAATATCACATGGAAAATATTTATAAACAAAATAATGTGACATATCCTTATAAATTTTCGACCACGAATCCAATGGTGATATTAGATTTTGGGCCAGATATATTTTTAAAGCCCATTTAAGGCAACTTTATTTTTTCAAATGAGAATATATCTTTTTTATTACGTATTTGAATTCCTCGTCTCAAAATACATACGATGTATTTGGTATTTTAAGGCGAGGAATTCACATATGTAATAAAAGAGATGTTTTCATTGGAAAAAATAAAGTTCGGCCATAAATGGGCCTTTAAATATATTGGGCCCAACGTCTAATATCAGTATTGGATTACTGGTCGAAAATTATAAAGGATTTGTGCCACATTATTTTGTTTATAAATATTTTATTTGAGATATTGGAGCGATTAATCATTTTTCAATACTAATTTTCCAAAATTATACCATCGTGACTTCGCAAATCGACTGGCCAATAGGAATCGTTTCTAAATAATTCTCGCGAAATTCAAAATCGCATGCATAAATATTGATTTTTCTAAATAAATTCGAGTTGGAAAAATTCTGAAACATACTTTTTGCCAATAATTAACCATTTTCTAAGTCATTTATGCATTTTTTTAAATCATGTAATGTCCCAATTAGTATTTTAAGATGATTATTAGCCACCTCCCTGGTAGAAATTTATCCCGTCCACTTTATAGATCTATGTAGAATAATCTCGCACTGTGTAGATCTATGTAGGCAAACTAGATAGTTACTATAAAGGCGTGTAACGGTCGACCCTTCTAGTTTCCCATATTATTTGCCCCGATAAAACTAGATAAGCAAAATTATGACAATAACAACCACTTAAAGGTTATGTTTTAAGAAACAGAAGCATAATCTATTATGCTTATTATGTATTATTTTGATTTAAAGGTATTTACTTGTTATTGTTCACCTATTACCAATGTAAATAATTGTAAATAACCTCTAAAGTGTAAGGTTATCTAATTTTAGATACATCGAGTTTTTGTATTTAAAAACTCAATAACAATATTATGTTACACATATATATTAAACAATCAAAATAAGAAAATAATCTGAATATCCAAATAACTAAGTATATGAAGTATTAGTGCATATATTTATTTTGTTTATGTAAAATTATTTTCCTTACATTTGATTATGTTCCATCCTAAATACAGGCTTGGTTTCCAAACCTGTATGGTTTATGTAAGGAAAACTATTTTCACACACATTTATTATCAACTGATTAATTTTCTATTTTTATAAAGAAATAATGTATTTGAGTTATTATATACATATGTTCTATTTTTGTATTTCCTACTGTGATTAATTTATAATCAAACACTTTCATTTGACATCTATGGCCAGTTAATACATAGTAATTTGTTACTTATAAAGAAAATTATCGTCTACATGTGTTCGACTAATGTGTTTGTCTTTGAAAATGTTGTCACGGATGAGCAGTTTATGTATTATAAAAACTCGCAGATGGATACAAAATTATTTGTAGTTCTGAAATTAAAATTCTAGTTTTTAAATAAAGCATGTCATAAAGTACATATTTGTACGTATGATATTATTATTATTTATAAATTACTTTTCAAGAAACAACTACATGAATCAATAACATTATTTTGTGATCACTGCTTTTCATATGCAAGGAACATTGTTTCTAAATTTTCATTTCTTAGGTTAGATATGCTTTCTGACTACTTTTATATGTAAATAGTATGGATATAACTGTAGATCTTATTATTATAATTGAAAACTTGCATGTTAAACTTTATTTAACATTAATTTTTACAATAAAAGTTCTGTTCAATAAATAATATATAACCTCACAGATTTTATACGTACATATTATTATTGAGAAAACTATATAGATCTATGTGGATTTATCGAGTTTTGTACACTCTTGTACTATCTAGTTTGCCTATAAAGGCCGTTATAGCGAATGTGGCCGCCACGATAAGATTTCTACCAGGGCTTTTATATAATTTATTACCCTTTGCCGCCGAACCGAGCATTAATACTGCAAAGTTTATATAGCAGTAAATAAACAAGAATTTTTTAGGTTTGAACATGAAAACTAAACCCCGTAATCAAAAAAACCCACCTGAAAACGACAAATAGAGTAGTATTATCAGAATAAATACTTTATTTGACTAATCAGGGGAGTGGCCAAAAATAATATTAATTAATATTCTGACCGAAAACTGGGTGCGTAAGGTAACAAGTTCACCGAATTAATAAACAAATTAATCAACCAAGAAAATAGTGCATATAGTAGTAGTAGCATATCTGTGACTTCGAGGCATAACGACGTAAGTCCATTTATCGTGTTTTCGAGAAATTCGCATTCTTATGTATTCACTGTTGCAAAACATTACAGTGCCCAATATAAAGCTTGACAGTCTGCGCATCTAGTTAGGGATCAAATACAAACATAATCATACATTTAAATATAACAATTTCTTTTCGTTTCTTTGCAAGATTGCATAACAATGCAATTAAGTTGTTATGCCTCGAATAAACCACAAGAAGGTCGACTTAAGCTGTTATTCCGTGAACAAAACCAAAAAAGTGGACTTAAGTCATTCTGCACATAGATGATATCGAAAATTAATTATGTTTGATTACTCTCTGTTTTACATAAAGGCAATAGATTATTTCAAATAACAATAATCGTATTGAATGATATAATTTTTTATGATTTTAGAGTGCCTTAGCAATACGGTACAGGCCAGTGCCAACACAAATAGGATGGCAGACTAATACAGTGATATTGTTCATCGCCGTCAGTACAATATTCGTCAGCATTCTATCAATAGCAATCAGAATATTTTTACGGTGATAAAGGTCTTTCCGGTAGATATTGTAATTATAGAAATTACGTTTATTTAATTTTATTTAATAGTCTTTTTTATTATATGTATATAATGTAAATAGATATAAATATAAATAAACTTACTTATGATTAATGATAATGTTAAAATCTTCTTGGAATTCGTAAATGGTTGCATCTTTGACTTTGTGAGATGTCCATTTAAATATATAATCCTTTACTAGGAAACTGACTTCCAGTGCATTTTCCAAGTATTAATATTTGACATTTGATGTTATATTGTCTCTCATAAATGTGATTATAAATTGGTTTAAATATAAATAGATGCGTATTGCCATTCAGTACATACGAAGTGGTTTTATAATCGAAGTATTTCTATACTTTGCATACTTATCTCAACGCGCTGCGGTTGATATATACATAAAAAATGCATAATTCGCAACACTTTTTGGTTACAGTAGATTCTTCATTGTTAACTTATGACAGATTGAGCAGTGTTACCGTAGATGTAAATATCAGCTACGGAACTGTGTCAACGGTACGTAAACAATTTAAAAAAACTTTTCTTAATTTATTTTGTTCTTTTGAAATTATTTTTTCTGTAAGTGTAGAATACGTTTTGACGAAACAATTACATCACTAAAATATGAAATGATATTCAATTTATATATATATATATATATATATATATATATATATATATATATATATATATATATATATATATATATATATATATATATATATATATATATATATATATATATAAATTGAATATCATTTCATGAAATGTCTAATCAATGATTTTTAATACTATTTCAGGATACCTTATCGACAGCTGGATATGGAGATATGCCTCTGATATTGCTAATTATTATCGTTACACTCCGCTGTTGGTAACAGTTTATGTTGGCGGGCTCGGACATTCATTTTCTCATACCCATATAATTACAATCTCCGGAGATAATAACATTTACCGTTTTTCCCTTTGAAACGAAAAGACAAGCATTTCGAGAAATCGGCTGCATGTTTGTACGTTTCAAATGTGTGCCCAATCCCTTTGTCGTCACTGTCGATCTCCTGGCACGCTTATCTAACGGAGAGCCTAAATTGAGGGGCGGTCATATGCGACATTTCGGTAGTGCGTAATCACCTACTGTTATAGTTTTCGCATCCCCAAGCACAGGTGCTATACTAGGACGAGGAAAGGGCGGTCTGCATTATCTTCGAGACGTTTCCCCAAAATTTTATTGCGGTCGGCACGTAGCGGATTAGAAAGCGCGTTTCCTACTTTTCGAATGTTTCCCGACATTTTATTACGACAAGCGGCAGGCATGAAATGGATTAGCAGTATTTATTTAACTATCGTCGATGTTCCGATTCCTCAAAATTCTCTTCTTCTCTATTTCTTGGTTTCTTACTTTTCCCCGTCAAGGTAACGTACGCGCTTCAAAACTTCCCGCTGTCCGTAACACCTTTAAAGCATTAATATATCTACAATTTTGTTTTCCATTTTGTTGTAAAAGTTTTGTTATCCAAAGGCTTTTCGGGACACTGATTACGATTGTGGGATAACAAATACAAAATTATCAAATCTCGAGGTATCAAATTCAAAGTAAAATTTTCCTTCTTTAGAAAAATAATTTACTACAATAAACTATAAGTAAACTTTTTTATATTACATACAAGGAGACTCCAAGACCTTTGAAACAAGAAATACGATGCAAGTTTGGGAATTATTTTCTTATACCTCAAAAATTAAGCGTAGTACCCGTAATATTTTGATAAAATGTTGTAATTAAAAAAGTATGTAATATATTATAAGTGATTTATCCTGACCTAAAAATATATTACCAATTTATTTGTAATTTTAAGGCGGTTATTTCCCTTTAAGGCTAGTTAATTCAACAACAGCAACACCATTTACCAGACTTTTCTATGTCAAAAATATAAACTGCGGTAATTAAAAGTTGAAGGAATCTAGGGGATTGGAAAAAATGTTGTATTATCGAAAAATTTAAATTAACCATTTTTTATTTATCAGAAGTCGACTGTATGTATAATACTAAGGTAAAAGTACCGATTATAAAGTAAACGATTATAAAGTGTAATAATGTTGAACTTTTTGTACTGTTCGATGGCCTATTTATTAAATATTTAAATGCGACTTGAAAAATTCAAATTGAATGAAAATTAAAATTATAATAAACCAAATACTAAACCAATAACTGGTACGTGTTATGGAACACCGATTTTACGGCTTGTCCCCCCGTTCCATAACTCATGTCCCCATTTTGGAACAACTTAAAATTTTGTTATAATTAAATTCATATTGTTATTTTACGTGGATTAAAAAGGTTTAAACATTAAAAAAAATATATATAACTTTAGCTAAAGTAAGTAGGTTATAAGTATTAATAACACGTAAATATACATAAATAATATAATAATTTTATTTTCACATATTTAATAAATAAATTACACAAATACACATTTTTGAGCATACCTAGCATGTTTACATTTAGTAATACTGATTTAACGTATTAAACGTTATTGAATAATTTATAAATTTTCAATTTTGATTTTTTTTTGGATCTCATTCATCTTTGCCTGTAATTCGCGAATGTAATTTTTCTTCTCTTCTGCCAATTGTTTTTTTCTATTCTTGTAATAACTTTCTTTTTCTTTTCGGTCTTCCTTAATTTTCTGCGCTTTTTCCTTTTACATCTGAACCTTCCATCACTTATCTGAGGTGCCCACGGAAGGTAGTTTGTGTTTTCCACTAGCACTTAATTTATCTCGTTTCTTTTTCGGCAAGTATTTAGGAGGAAAGGTGAAAGCATTCGTAAAACTTTTCTTTTCATTACTACCGCTACCTAAAAATGTATAAAAATTATATTATATGAATGACTAAATTTAGATACACAACCTATTGAACTTGTAAATTCAAATCAATTTTTATGACTCACCTGAATCTACAGGAGCAACACCAAGATTCTCTTGATTTTCTGGAAGGTCACTTGATTCATGATACTTTTTTTTACTATTGTTTTGAACATTTTCCTTTAGAACATTTTGATTTTGAAGACTGACCGATTTTTCAGATTGATCATCGACTATCTGATTAGAGCTATCTGTTCCTTGGTCGGTCATCTGAAGACTTGAATCAAAATTGGTAGTCATAGCAATTTGACAATTGTTTTTGTTTGTAACTAGAGATCTGGTAGGCTCTTGTACTTGATAATTTGAAATTGAGCTAATCAATTTTTTCTGAAATAATAAAAGACAATTAAAAATAAGTGAGATAAAGTATTGTCATGAATAATTTTGACTAAATTTGAACAAACCTTTTTGACAGATTACACTGTCTAAACTTTCAGGTGATACATCAACATGCTCGTCAGTATGCATATACGAGGGTAGTTCAATAAGTCTTTAGAATGACCAACAGATGGCGCGCGAATCGCTCCAAATCATCTGTTTTCAGTCAGCACCACTCCCGACTAGATATATGGTGCAGTCACAGTCCATATCTTCTGAGTTTACGTGTTTTTATAACCAATTGAAAAAAAAAAATTGCTTGTTAAGAAAAATGGAAAAAAACGAGTTCAGAGCGGTAATTAAACATTTTCATTTAAAGGGTTTAACTCCATATGAGATAAAAAATGAATTGGACTCAGTTCATGGCACATCTGCCCCTGCCTTAGCAACGGTTTATAACTGGGTAAATGAATTTAAGCGTGGTCGTACATCAATAAGTGACGAACCACGTTCAGGAAGGCCCGTAGAAGCAACTACTCCCGAAATCATCAATAAAATCCACGATATGGTGTTGAACGATAGAAGATTAAAAGTGCGTGAGTTAGCTGAGGCCACAAGGATATCTATAGGTGCAGTTGTTTCAATTCTACATGAAAAATGAGGCATGAAAAAGCTATCGGCAAGATGGGTGCCGCGTTTGCTCTCAGCTGAGAATAAACGCAATAGAGTGGTCGCCTCTGAGGCTCTTTTGGCGCGCATAAGTCGAAATCCTGAGGAATTTTTTCGTCGATTTGTGACTGTGGATGAAACATGGATACACCACTACACTCCTGAGACAAAGGAACAATCCAAACAGTGGATTTCCACAGGCGAACCAGCTCCAAAGAAGGCAAAGACCGTAAAGTCAGCTGGTAAGGTTATGGCTACAGTTTTTTGGGATGCACGTGGAATTATACTTATTGACTACTTGGAAAAGGGTAAAACAATTACTGGTGAGTATTATGCATCATTATTAGAGCAGCTGAAAGAAGAAATTAAAAAAAAACGACCACATTTGGCGAGAAAAAAAATTCTCTTTCATCACGACAACGCCCGAGTTCACACATGCTTCGTTTCAATGGCTAAAATTGAAGAACTAAAATTCGAATTGGTCGAACACCCACCGTATTCACCAGATTTAGCCCCCAGTGACTTTTTCTTATTTCCAAACTTGAAAAAATGGCTCGGTGGACAGAGATTTACGGACAACGAAGACGTCATTGCCTCTGTAAGTGCTTATTTTGAGGAACTTCCGAAAACGCACTTTTCTGAAGGATTAAAAAAACTTAAAAATCGATTGACCAAGTGTATAGAGCTCCAAGGAGATTATGTTGAAAAATAAAAAAAAATTTACCCAAAAAAAATTGTTTTTATACTTTATTCTAAAGACTTATTGAACTACCCTCGTATGTGTTATTGTTTTTTTCTACAATTATACTCTCTAAGCTATTTTCACTTAAAAGAGCATTTAACTGATCTTGTTCTATGTTACCTAAAATTACTTCATCATTTGTTACATTCACACATTCAACAGGCGTACATTGAGGCACTTTATGAAGCACTACGATAACCTTGTGGTCAGTTAGACATTCAATTTTTGTAATTAAAGGACGTGAATTCATTCTAGTATCTATATATGTATATAAAATAATATATAAGAATTATTCAAATATCTTAGTATGATAAGTTACATTGTAAATAGTAAAAAATTGTTATAAATAGCCAATTAAAAGTGTAAATAGTAAAAAAAAGTTTTAAATAGTCAATTAAAATTGTAAATATCAAAAAATACTTGTAAATATTCAATTAAAATTTTAAATAGTAAAAAAGTTGTAAATAGTCAATTAATATTGTAAATAGTCAATTAAAGTTGTAAATAGTAAACGTTACAATAGGTAAATTATCAATTAGTTGTAAAAAGTAAAAATAGTTTAGTAAATTATTAATTAATTGTAAATATTAAAATATTACAGCTCTCTGTACATCTATCGTAGAATACAGTTTTCTTTTTACTGTTTCTTTCTTTTTGATCATTTGCACTTTTTTCACAACAACTTTCTTGCGCCTTGCATTTTTTTCACACTAACACAGATCTTTTCATTGCTCTTTTTATTCTTGATTTCTTTTTTCCCCTTTCCTTTTGCTGCCATTCTTTAAAATTGTAGGAAGTAAGTACTTCTCTGTAACAAATATAAAAATAAATTCATAAATATTAATGTACTGTATGGTTAGTTTTTAGGTTAGGTTTTTATCACTGCTGTAAAATTGTATATATATATATATATATATATATATATATATATATATATATATATATATATATATATATATAAATACAATTTTACAGCAGTGATAAAAACTGTATATATAATATATATATATATATATATATATATATATATATATATATATATATATATATATATATATATATATATATATTTATACTTACAAATAGGTTAAAAAATACTAGAAATGTTAATTAACTGGTTCAAACGTTTTGGCTTTATCAAAATTATAAAAAACTGTTCAAAGTTACATTTTACTATTGCTCCGAATCGTGCTCCATAAAACGGTACAGAAAGTAGAAGAAGGACCGCGGATTTGGAACACTGATTTGGACTGTTTCATAAACCCGAGCTATGGAAATTTTTGCGCACCAGTTATGAAACACCAATATATTTCATAAAAAACTTTATTATTGCAAAAAAAAATACTAAGTAATTTTATTTTACGAACCAATAACAATATATTATTCAATTATAATCTTATAAGGAAATTTAAATATATAAGAATAGTCAACAAATCAAATCGTAAAAATATAGGTTTATTAATTCTAATTATTGTCCACCAATATATATCGTTGTGTATTTTAAATATTAATATTTTAAATAATCGATAACATTTTTATAAACCTAGTACGTAGCATTATAATATTCTATTTCAGTATATTTTAAACTGTTCCAATACGGGGTCAAGATTTTAGCGGTGTTCCATAAGGTGTACTTTTACCTTATATATTACTAGAAAAGAATAATATTGAGACGCACCTTGCGGGCCGAGTGTAATTTTTCCTGATATTCGCTGTTAACATAAAATGTACATATAATATCGCATCTCTAGAAGAAGAATATAAAAACTTAAAATTATTTTTTTATAAAACCAACCAAGTATAACATAAATTTGTTACATACGAAAGTCTTTTTACTTAAATCTTATTATTATCATATAATGTAGTACGCTCTTTTTAACTAACTTTCAAACTATGTAAAAGATTCGTCAGAAGCTAACGCACCTGGAATGTTTTGATTAAAGACAACGAAAAGCGCAGGAACAGCGGTTTTTATTAAAAAAAGTACACATACTTTAATCGTAATATAATCGTCCTGTGAAATGTCAGTTTCAAACTTAAAATTTCATGAAAATAAAAAATGCGATGCGTTTCTGTGTTAAGAAAGGTTTAAAGAATCAAAAAATGAAATACAAATTATGAACATTCCGTAAGGTAAATGTGCTTTTTTTAGAAAAACAGTTTTTTCTACAGTTTATGCTTTTCTTTTATTCAGAACTTTTTAGCGCATTAGATTTTGTCAAAACTTCGTGAAATTAATTGGACATATCTTTTACAGCATTATAAATAAATTATACATTGCCAAGATTCTGTGTGCTGATTTAAATCAAATGAAAAATAATTATTTATAAAAAAAGCTATAAATTTTACAAAAGCACTATTTCTTATTTATAAAAGATGATCTCATTTTTAGCTGTGGTTACTTCTAATCCAATATTATATAAATGCACAAATATTTTTAATTTGGTATAAAAAGTAAGTAAGCTTTTTCTTAATTGTATAAGACATTCTATGTCCACTGGGAACGTAACGAAACTCTGTCACCTTATCTAAAAAAATCATGAACGAGACGTTGTAAATCAATATTTATGAAGTAAATTAGGCAGAATTTTTTTAAAAGATATATATATTTGGTTATATAAACCTAAAAAAGAAATAGAAAAAATTTATATATACGAAGCAATTTTAAGATAATTTAAAATAAGCTTAAAAGTTATTCTTTATATTAATTATATTATATTTACAAATACTAAAACCTAAGATCTATTCGCTTAAAAGTTACTAAAGTTTTGCTTCATATATTTAGTATTAAGCCTATGTTTATGGGTTTAGGATTTAACGGCACTAAACCAAATTAAATTTTTAAAAAATTGATTTCATTCTTCCGCAAATTATACTGACACAAACTTAAATTAAAATTACCTATATCAATAAAAACCATTTACATATTCAAAAAAACAAACATTTTCATTTACTTTTAAGTGCATAGAGAATCTTAACCTAAAATGGCTCGCTTGAACTATCGACACTATCATGTATAATTGTAAAAAACGATAAACATATAATTTACAGGTGAACTAGAAAATCAAGAAGCGCGCAGACCGCGCGCGTGGATTATTTTGTTGTGGCAAATCAACTGTAATATAAGTAAAGTGTCTGATGATTTTTTGGAATAAGAAATAATATAAATAATAGTCCTATTGTAAAAGTATAATATATATATATATATATATATATATATATATATATATATATATATATATATATATAATATATTTCAACACATTCCTTTATTCTTAAATGTGTTTCGTAAATCGTTGTTGGGTCTATTGATACATATCGATACTCGCCCCATTAGCTAGGCTTGCTGTGGCAAAATCGCGGCAATAGTTGCTGTGCAATGTTTGTTAGCAATTTGCATTCAACTTGCGCTCAAGAAATGACGACTATCAAGGATTGATGTCAATGTGCCATAAAATTGACTGCAATTGCTTGCCATCAAATTGCTGCCATATACGTACGTAGATTTACTTATATTTGATGTATATCTGTTGCTGCAAGTTTTGTACATCAATTTGCTTTCAACTTGTTTTCAATATTATTAATATATTATATTTTTTATTTTCAATATTATTCACATAATATTCAATAAAATTACTCATATATACGACAGTGCAAGAGAGAGAGAGGGAGGAAATTAATAACAGCATATTGATGGAAATTTGTATAACATAAAAATCGAGAAATGTGACGAAATATGATGGCAATTTATGCCTATGTTACGCCTGCACATCATGAGCAATAGTTGTTGTAATTTTGCCTTCAGTTTTCCCTCATAATTTACTTAATTATTTGATACAAAATTTCCAGCATATATGGACGCACTTTTACATGAAACTTAAGGAAATCGATAGCAAAACGTGTATGTCAAATTGGTAACAATTTACAATACATTTGGCTAATGGGGCGATTGTATATACTTGAAGTTGCGTCGGATGACATAATCGAAATTGGAGAATTGTGAAGTGACAACGTATTAAACGTTCATTATATCTAAATGAACATCTGCATTAAAAGTATTCATTCTGTATTCTATTGCTTCGTTAATAATCAAAAATAAAGAGTTGTCCATAAGAAGGTTTCTCGTTCACTTCTGGCTGTAAAGCAGTATTAATTTGATAATAAATTTGTCCCTGTATTTTGAAACAATAGGGACCAGGACGCCTATTATTAAAGTTAACTAAATTTGCATTAAAAGGTGCGGAAGAAAATAAATTGTTGTAAAAACGAATATTGCGAAAAAATTTATGTGAATGTTCATGTTCTAGATTAAATATTTTTTTTAATTCATGAGGAAATTCAGGAGGAGATTCAAGTTCAACCTTCCCGTGATTTCAGCAATCATTGAAGGAGTTACCTTTATTCGATACTTTATCACTTTCAAAATGCTTAGCTCTATAGTGAATGCATTCAACATTCATTTCTCCTATGAAGAGTTCATTAATTTTTGGTTCATTAAGTTGGAAGCAAATTGCTAAGAAACATTGCACAGCAACTATTGCCGCGACTTTGCCACGGCAAGCCTGGCTAATGGGGACTATACATAGTCATATATAACCATATATATTTTGATATCAAAATTTAAATTTGTCTGTAAATGTCCATTTAGATATTATCATATATAATTATAAATGATTGATAACTAAATGAAATTATAATAACTTAATAACACTTTCAAATTTAAAACATTTTTTTAGATATGATCATACATAATCTTATTTTATAACCATATATATTTTGATATAAAAATTTTAATTAGTCTGTAAATGTCCATTTAGATATTATCATATATAATTATAAATGATTGATAACTAAATGAAATTATAATAACTTAATAACACTTTCAAATGTAAAACATTTTTTTAGACATGATCATACATAATCATATATGCACAAATATGATTTTATAAACTCATATATACAGTAATTTATCAGAAAATACTTAATACGTTTATGATGCATCCATCTATAATTTTAGAAATACTCTATAATTATTTTTTCACACACTTTACTGTTAGTTTGCTAGTTAGCAATAAAATCAATAAAGTGAAGTTAGCTACTTGTACTTACTTGAATCACTGCATATTAGGTGCAGCTTTTATTTTCTTCCTGGATACTCGTCCCGCTTCCATTGCATCGACGCTTTGATGCTATCTCATCATTCAGTGTCCAATCCGCTTTGCGTTTACAAGCCTCCGAATTGGAAGGTAATTTATTGCGTTTGGCTTCTTGGATGACTTCCTTGTAATTCAGCAGACGCGCTTCGTTTCTTTTTAAGTGGAGAACTTGTAGTCTTTGCATTCTTTCTGCATGCTTTTCAGCTAACGTTTTTGTACTTAACGTTGCCGCTTCACACATTTTAACACTTATTAAATACTTGCACTTTCCTTATTAATCTCAAAGATTAGAACGGAAGCTCAAGTATATTCTGTACGAAGAGTATCCAGCTGAATTAGTAAGTTCAAGTAATTGTGTTTGACTTACTGACTGACTGAGTACGATATCTCCTATCGATTTTTTATTATTCTTTTTTATTTTTCACAACACAACACAACACTGACCGGCAGACGAGATAATAACTTCAGCTAAACAATCACTAACGGCTAATTAAACAAAAACGTGTGCGCGCAAAAGTAAGAACCGATCTTGTCGAGTCCTGCTATCGAAGTGAAGTGTCCGCTCGCTTTCTAGCTCAGTCAAAGTCCCATTCACCCCCTCACTCTTTATTTCCCACCGCCAACGCGGCGGCCACTTTGGCGCTCGAGGCCCAGAAGGGTGGACTTTCGCCCCCCACTCCTTGCACCCGTTTACTTGGCTGCCTACCGGCCTCGGATCAGCCTTACGACCTCCCCGAGCACGTAATTGCAAAACCTGGGAGCCGAACTCTCTTACGAGGTCTAAACAGCCTCGAGGAACAATTTTCCCGAGCTGACTGTCTCACAGCCACGGATCCGCACTTTTTGCGTCCGTGCACGTAAAGGCGACTTGCGTAAAGCGGAGGGCCCAAAATCTTAGTTAAAAAATTATGACCTGCAATGACTTGCCAGTGTGATGCGATTATCCTGCAAACTTGATTAAATTTCGAATATAATATTCGATCAACAATTAATCTTGTTATTACGAACCTCCTCTAGCGAGGAGCTCGCGGACTCTTCCTTCGTCAGGTTAGACTCTCCACTTCTAATGTTTCATATTGTAATTCGCTGCGACAGGACTCGAACTCGCGTTATACCTAACGTACTTATTTTATAAAATTCGCACATGATATATTCATTCCAAACTTAAACTCTATTAGTCTAGAGTAACATACTTCATTATAAATATTAATTCGGTTTCATTAAATTAGGCGCTATTCAAACAAAACATTAACTTAAATTTACATAAAACATTAATTTAAATCTACATACAACATTTGTTCATGCTTACGTATAATATTAGTTTCAATTCAATATAATTCGTAATTATCTAGATGTAGTATATCGCTTTTACATAATACGCACTTCGACGAATCGACAGTACACACGCTGTGATGTTCGCTCGGAGTTTGGCCTGCCCTTCATTGCAGAAGGTTCATCACCGATTTACTTTTAATAGGTGTATTATTTATTTAGCATATATATTTACTAAAAATAATGTAATTCTATCTAATATATTTGATACTTAATAATTTACAATCAATAAATTTCTTTTTAAAGAGATCACAAACTGCTATTTATTATTTTTCATATCGCACATAATATTTACGAAAATTGCACGACCATATCATATTCATTTATTCCTTATACTTTCTTCCATATTTCGTGTTCCATTGCCGTATTTAATTTTATTTTGTTGGTTAAATTTGAAAACCAATTCACGTTATTCTAAAAAAATATGGAGGGTAGAGAGTACCTCACAAAGCAGCTTCTTGAGCTTCCCATGAGCTCCAGCGTCCGAGTTCCAAGGGTAGACGAGATGCGCTACGCAGTATCAAATACATTTGAAATTGAAATTAATAGATTTGAGAAGGCTTATCGATACAACGAATCTATCACACAACAACTATCAGAATATTAACGTAATATTACGTATTGAATTATTCCTATAGTTACAATTTAATGAATAATAATATTTTCTTAGATATTTGATAAATTTTAAATGTTGATTTTGCACCGAAATCTGTTTTTCTTTCATGTTTACTTTTTAATATTTCATATGTAAAATAATATTGTGTTAATAATTATATTAAATTCAGGTCTAAAAAAAGAAAAAACACATATATTATAGATAGAAAAGTACTCCATGAATGTCAATAAAGTAAATATGTATCTAGGTATTTAAAAAGGACTACAAGATTCAGGAGAGCAGAATCCAATTTATATGATAGTAATATGATTTAAAAATATGCAAAAATAGTATAATAATTTACGCTAGACATCTCTACCTCTGAAACTACGTTTTTAGATGTCTCCAGCAAAGAATTTTATTATACCATCGAGACCGATATCACATCTCTCACATATCTTCTATATACGTTCAGGGTCGGATTACGAAAATTACCGTCCCTACGCCAAGAATTATTAGATAAAATTTTTGTTGTACTTGTGGTGTGCTACTTCTTAGTAACAAGTATTTATGTGCTTGTGTGTAATCATCATCGGGGATATACAAAGTCATCTGCTGATTGATCATAAACATACAGGGCATATGCTACTATGCACCAGAAAAATACCACACAATCATGGGGATGCAGTAATTGAATATCCACTCTGATGTTGTCATGATGTAAAATATAATACAAATCAAGTTCTCCAATCAAGTTGGTGTATCGCAGAATCATCTGTTAAATATTTAATACTCCAATAGATGTACTGTTTTTTAACACAAATTTTTGTTATTGACAAGGGTGTTTGTGAATCTTTGTACTAGTGTAAGTGCTTCTTGTGTTTAAAGGATATTACTCAGTTTTACTGTAAACTGCTTGTTATAGTGAGGTATAAGGTCAAATGCTAAGATTCTGTCTTTTCTTGATATCTCAAGCAATTATACTCTGAGAGTAAAATAATCAGCCAGTGAAGTTTGAATACAAATCAAGTTCTCTAATCAAGTTGCTGCGTCACAAAAGCATCTGTTAAATATTAAATACTCCAATAGATGTACTGTTTTTTAACCCAAATTTTTGTTATTGTTGAGGGTCTTTGTGAATCTTTGTACTCGTGTAAGTACTTCTTGTGTTTAAAGGATTATTTGAAAGTAACATATAACATACTCATGTTCTATTCAGATATAAAGTCAACGCTGGCACAGAAGGGTCATTTTAATGAAATTACAAAACTATAATTAATCAAATGTTTGCAATCTCAGGTTTATAATTACATTAAAAAGACTCTTTTCACCCAGCGTTAACTTGATATCTGAATAAAACATGAGAATACTATAAGGTTCTTTCGAAGGAATTTTATTTCAATTTATTTTAAGTGAATTTTCATAATCAATAGGGCTACATAATGGTTTAGGTAAAATTGCAAATGATTACTTCAAGTAGTTTAAAAGGAAATGAAGTCAATGAAACTTTCAAGTTACCCATACACAAACATTTATTTATTTGAAAGTAACACATAATATACTCATGTTTTATCCAGATCTAAAGTCAACACTGGCTCAGAAGGGTCATTTTAATGAAATTATAAAACTATAATTAATCAAATGTTTGCAAGCTCAGGTTTATAATTACATTAAAAAGACTCTTTTCACCCAGCGTTAACTTGACATCTGAATAAAACATGAGAATACTATAAGGTTCTTTCGAAGGAATTTTATTTCAATTTATTTTAAGTGAATTTTCATAATCAATAGGGCTACATAATGGTTTAGGTAAAATTGCAAAAGATTACTTCGAGTAGTTTAAAAGGAAATGAAGTCAATGAAACTTTCAAGTTACCCATACACAAACTTTTATTTATTTGAAAGTAACACATAATATACTCATGTTCTATCCAGATATAAAGTCAACGCTGGCTCAGAAAGGTCATTTTAAAGAAATTATAAAACTATAATTAATCAAATGTTTGCAAGCTCAGGTTTACAATTACATTAAAAAGACTCTTTTCACTCAGCGTTGACTGGATATCTGAATAAAACATGAGAATATTATAAGGTTCTTTCAAAGGAATTTTTTTGAAATTTATTTTAAGTGAATTTTCATAATCAAATAGGGCTACATAATGGTTTAGGTAAAATTGCAAAAGATTACTGCAAGTAGTTTAAAAGAAAATGGAGTCAATGAAACTTTCAAGTTACCCATACACAAATATTTATTTATTTGAAAGTAACACATAATATACTCATGTTTTATCCAGATCTAAAGTCAATGCTGGCTCAGAAGGGTCATTTTAATGAAATTATAAAACTAAAATTAATCAAATGTTTGCAAGCTCACGTTTTTATTACATTAAAAAGACTCTTCTCACTCAGCGTTGACTTGTATCTGAATAAAACATGAGAATATTATAAGGTTCTTTCAAAGGAATTTTTTTAAAATTTATTTTAAGTGAATTTTTATAATCAAATATGGCTATGTAATGGTTTAGGTAAAATTGCAAAAGATTACTTCAAGTAGTTTAAAAGAAAATGGAGTCAATGAAACTTTCAAGTTACCCATACACAAACATTTATTTATTTGAAAGTAACACATAACTTTCTAAAAAGTAAAATCTTGGCAAGTATTAGTTTCGTTATTACCCACAATATAAATTAAAAGAAATACGCTACAATTAAAATAGTAAACATAAACTAATATTCTATTTTTAAAATATTTCTATTTTTTCGAGAATAGTAAGAATACATTTCCGTTTCTGGAAAAGTTGTGAAATCTATAAAAAATACCTTTCTAAAAAGTAAAATCTTGGCAAGTATAAGTTTCATTTGTAACGTATTATAATAACTACGACAGAAAAGAAAGAAGAAATTGAAAAGGTGGGAAAATGAAGAGAGAAAGAGAGAGAGAGAGAGAGAGACAAAGTATTTCCATCAATTGCTAAATGTTTAAAAGGCAGTCAAGATCTAGACATCAAAGTGTCAACAGCTGTTTGTCTCTCGAGCAGGCGAGTCGGCGACTCGCCTGCGAACATCGAAGTCTTGACAGACTAAATAGTATATTGGTTGAAGCTAATAAGCCTCGATAGTGCTCTCTTAATATGGTATTGCATTCATTGCTGTATTCTGAAATTATCAGGGCCCTGAACGACAGGATGGATTAACAGTATTTATTATTCGGAAGACAGAAGATCGGATATGAAGATAATGTATGAAATGTATGTATGGTGTAGAAGCATTAATTTATTACATGTAAGACCCGCGAAAAGGTATTAATTTATAATCATCCATGACCCACGAGAACCAACAAAGTACTTATTAATAATAAATAAAAATTGAATCTTTTTATTTTATTTATTTCCTGCTACCCGTTTTATTTCATTACACATTATTACCCACAATATAAATTAAAAGAAATATGTTATGACCAAAATAAGACGTTCAAGTATGAATTTCATGATATTTTTCGTCCTATATTATACACGCGGTCGGTGCGTCCCCAACTAACCCCACACTATCCGGCTGTGCGGACCCAGTCAAGTGTGCCTTAGATGGCTTTGCCCTCAAAAAAAAAAATCTATGATTTTGCTAACTTCTTTTACTTAGAAATATTACCTTCTATTCTACGAACACTGTAAACTTCGAGACGACGGGTCCGTCAAGTATGTTCATAGTTACATGTCGAATTTAAAGAGACCGTCAATGCACTATATTTTATATTGAACTACAGTTAAACCTGGAACATTGCTCGAGTTTGGGAAAAATAACCTCGAACATTGCTCGAGTTACCTAAGGTTCGTAGCAATTAACGATGGCAGCAAGTCAAAGCCCTAGATAAGGTATAAACTGTTTGTCCGTAATATTATATTGGCTAGATTTCAAAAAGTATCTGTTAGCTTACCTATAATAGAAATGAATTTCAATATGCGCACAACATGTAACGCGTGTATAATGTAGCGAGAGTATTAGTATATTATAGATCAGTGTTTGAGGTTCGACTTTTTGACCTATTTCTTATCAACATGTATTTATGTCAAATTTAATGTCTTACAATATTAAATTTGAAAGGTATTATTAATTTGTATACTTTATACTAATTCATTAAAAAATGACATTGAGTTAAAAATAAAAATATAATACTTGACAATTTATTAATCGATTTAATTAATTTCTTTAGCGTTTATTTCAGATTATCGGAATTAGTAAAAAATAGAAATATTTTAAACTATAATATTTTTTAAATAATTTGTATACTTCATACTAATTAATAAAAGAAGGAAATTGATATACAAATAAAAATACAATACTTGCCAATTTATTAATCGATTTCATTAATTTCTTTAGCGTTCATTTGAGATTATCAGAATTAGTAAAAAATGGAAATATTTTAAACTATATTATTTTTTAAATAGAATATTAGTTTAAGTTTACTATTTTAATTGTAGCGTATTCATAACATTCATAATTGAACGTCTTATTTTGGTAATAACATATTTCTTTTAATTTATATTGTGGTTAATAACGAAACTTATACTTGCCAAGATTTTACTTTTTAGAAAGTTATGTGTTACTTTCAAATAAATAAATGTTTGTGTATGGGTAACTTGAAAGTTTCATTGACTCCATTTTTTTTAAACTACTTGAAGTAATCTTTTCCAATTTTACCTAAACCATTATGTAGCCCTATTGATTATGAAAATTCACTTAAAATAAATTTAAATAAAATTCTTTCGAAAAAACCTTATAGTATTCTAATGTTTTATTCAGATATCAAGTTAACGCTGGGTGAAAATAGTCTTTTTAATGTAATAAAAACGTGAGTTTGCAAACATTTGATTAATTATAGTTTTATAATTTCATTAAAATGACCCTTCTGAGCCAACGTTGACTTTAGATCTGGATAAAACATGAGTATATTATGTGTTACTTTCAAATAAATAAATGTTTGTGTATGGGTAACTTGAAAGTTTCATTGACTCCATTTTCTTTTAAACTACTTGAAGTAATCTTTTGCAATTTTACCTAAACCATTATGTAACCCTATTTGATTATGAAAATTCACTTAAAATAAATTTAAAAAAAAATTTTTTGAAAGAACCTTATAATATTTGCATGTTTTATTCAGATATCAAGTCAACGCTGAGTGAAAATAGTCTTTTTAATATAATTATAAACCTGAGCTTGCAAACATTAGATTAATTATAGTTTTATAATTTCATTAAAATGACCCTTCTGAGCCAGCGTTGACTTTATATCTGGATAGAACATGAGTATATTATGTGTTACTTTCAAATAAATAAATGTTTGTGTATGGGTAACTTGAAAGTTTCATTGACTCCATTTTCTTTTAAACTACTTGAAGTAATCTTTTGCAATTTTACCTAAACCATTATGTAGCCCTATTGATCATGAAAATTCACTTAAAATAAATTTAAATAAAATTCTTTGAAAAAACCTTATAGTATTCTGATGTTTTATTCAGATATCAAGTTAACGCTGGGTGAAAATAGTCTTTTTAATGTAATAAAAACGTGAGTTTGCAAACATTTGATTAATTATAGTTTTATAATTTCATTAAAATGACCCTTCTGAGCCAACGTTAACTTTAGATCTGGATAAAACATGAGTATATTATGTGTTACTTTCAAATAAATAAATATTTGTGTATGGGTAATTTGAAAGTTTGATTGACTCCATTTTCTTTTAAATTACTTGAAATAATCTTTTGCAATTTTACCTAAACCATTACATAGCCCTATTTGATTATGAAAATTCACTTAAAATAAATTTTAAAAAAATTCCTTCGAAAGAACCTTATAATATTCTCATGTTTTATTCAGATATCAAGTCAACGCTGAGTGAAAAGAGTCTTTTTAATGTAATTATAAACCTGAGCTTGCAAACATTAGATTAATTATAGTTTTATAATTTCATTAAAATGACCCTTCTGAGCCAGCGTTGACTTTATATCTGGATAGAACATGAGTATATTATGTGTTACTTTCAAATAAATAAATGTTTGTGTATGGGTAACTTGAAAGTTTCATTGACTCCATTTTCTTTTAAACTACTTGAAGTAATCTTTTGCAATTTTACCTAAACCATTATGTAGCCCTATTGATTATGAAAATTCACTTAAAATAAATTTAAATAAAATTCTTTGAAAAAACCTTATAGTATTCTCAGGTTTTATTCAGATATCAAGTTAACGCTGGGTGAAAATAGTCTTTTTAATGTAATAAAAACGTGAGTTTGCAAACATTTGATTAATTATAGTTTTATAATTTCATTAAAATGACCCTTCTGAGCCAACGTTAACTTTAGATCTGGATAAAACATGAGTATATTATGTGTTACTTTCAAATAAATAAATATTTGTGTATGGGTAATTTGAAAGTTTGATTGACTCCATTTTCTTTTAAATTACTTGAAATAATCTTTTGCAATTTTACCTAAACCATTACATAGCCCTATTTGATTATGAAAATTCACTTAAAATAAATTTTAAAAAAATTCCTTCGAAAGAACCTTATAATATTCTCATGTTTTATTCAGATATCAAGTCAACGCTGAGTGAAAAGAGTCTTTTTAATGTAATTATAAACCTGAGCTTGCAAACATTTGATTAATTATAGTTTTATAATTTCATTAAAATGACCCTTCTGAACCAGCGTTGACTTTATATCTGGATAGAACATGAGTATATTATGTGTTACTTTCAAATAAATAAATGTTTATGTATGGGGAACTTGAAAGTTTCATTGACTCCATTTTCTTTTAAAATACTTGAAGTATTCTTTTGCTATTTTACCTAAACCATTATGTAGGCCTTTTTGATTATGAAAATTCACTTAAAATAAATTTAAATAAAATTCCTTCGAAAGAATCTTATAGTATTCTCATGTTTTATTCAGATATCAAGTTAACGCTGGGTGAAAATAGTCTTTTTAATGTAATAAAAACGTGAGTTTGCAAACATTTGATTAATTATAGTTTTATAATTTCATTAAAATGACCCTTCTGAGCCAACGTTGACTTTAGATCTGGATAAAACATGAGTATATTATGTGTTACTTTCAAATAAATAAATGTTTGTGTATGGGTAACTTGAAAGTTTCATTGACTCCATTTTTTTTTAAACTACTTGAAGTAATCTTTTCCAATTTTACCTAAACCATTATGTAGCCCTATTGATTATGAAAATTCACTTAAAATAAATTTAAATAAAATTCTTTCGAAAAAACCTTATAGTATTCTAATGTTTTATTCAGATATCAAGTTAACGCTGGGTGAAAATAGTCTTTTTAATGTAATAAAAACGTGAGTTTGCAAACATTTGATTAATTATAGTTTTATAATTTCATTAAAATGACCCTTCTGAGCCAACGTTGACTTTAGATCTGGATAAAACATGAGTATATTATGTGTTACTTTCAAATAAATAAATGTTTGTGTATGGGTAACTTGAAAGTTTCATTGACTCCATTTTCTTTTAAACTACTTGAAGTAATCTTTTGCAATTTTACCTAAACCATTATGTAACCCTATTTGATTATGAAAATTCACTTAAAATAAATTTAAAAAAAATTTTTTTGAAAGAACCTTATAATATTCGCATGTTTTATTCAGATATCAAGTCAACGCTGAGTGAAAATAGTCTTTTTAATATAATTATAAACCTGAGCTTGCAAACATTAGATTAATTATAGTTTTATAATTTCATTAAAATGACCCTTCTGAGCCAGCGTTGACTTTATATCTGGATAGAACATGAGTATATTATGTGTTACTTTCAAATAAATAAATGTTTGTGTATGGGTAACTTGAAAGTTTCATTGACTCCATTTTCTTTTAAACTACTTGAAGTAATCTTTTGCAATTTTACCTAAACCATTATGTAGCCCTATTGATTATGAAAATTCACTTAAAATAAATTTAAATAAAATTCTTTGAAAAAACCTTATAGTATTCTCATGTTTTATTCAGATATCAAGTTAACGCTGGGTGAAAATAGTCTTTTTAATGTAATAAAAACGTGAGTTTGCAAACATTTGATTAATTATAGTTTTATAATTTCATTAAAATGACCCTTCTGAGCCAACGTTAACTTTAGATCTGGATAAAACATGAGTATATTATGTGTTACTTTCAAATAAATAAATATTTGTGTATGGGTAATTTGAAAGTTTGATTGACTCCATTTTCTTTTTAATTACTTGAAATAATCTTTTGCAATTTTACCTAAACCATTACATAGCCCTATTTGATTATGAAAATTCACTTAAAATAAATTTTAAAAAAATTCCTTCGAAAGAACCTTATAATATTCTCATGTTTTCTTCAGATATCAAGTCAACGCTGAGTGAAAAGAGTCTTTTTAATGTAATTATAAACCTGAGCTTGCAAACATTAGATTAATTATAGTTTTATAATTTCATTAAAATGACCCTTCTGAGCCAGCGTTGACTTTATATCTGGATAGAACATGAGTATATTATGTGTTACTTTCAAATAAATAAATGTTTGTGTATGGGTAACTTGAAAGTTTCATTGACTCCATTTTCTTTTAAACTACTTGAAGTAATCTTTTGCAATTTTACCTAAACCATTATGTAGCCCTATTGATTATGAAAATTCACTTAAAATAAATTTAAATAAAATTCTTTGAAAAAACCTTATAGTATTCTCATGTTTTATTCAGATATCAAGTTAACGCTGGGTGAAAATAGTCTTTTTAATGTAATAAAAACGTGAGTTTGCAAACATTTGATTAATTATAGTTTTATAATTTCATTAAAATGACCCTTCTGAGCCAACGTTGACTTTAGATCTGGATAAAACATGAGTATATTATGTGTTACTTTCAAATAAATAAATGTTTGTGTATGGGTAACTTGAAAGTTTCATTGACTCCATTTTTTTTAAACTACTTGAAGTAATCTTTTCCAATTTTACCTAAACCATTATGTAGCCCTATTGATTATGAAAATTCACTTAAAATAAATTTAAATAAAATTCTTTCGAAAAAACCTTATAGTATTCTAATGTTTTATTCAGATATCAAGTTAACGCTGGGTGAAAATAGTCTTTTTAATGTAATAAAAACGTGAGTTTGCAAACATTTGATTAATTATAGTTTTATAATTTCATTAAAATGACCCTTCTGAGCCAACGTTGACTTTAGATCTGGATAAAACATGAGTATATTATGTGTTACTTTCAAATAAATAAATGTTTGTGTATGGGTAACTTGAAAGTTTCATTGACTCCATTTTCTTTTAAACTACTTGAAGTAATCTTTTGCAATTTTACCTAAACCATTATGTAACCCTATTTGATTATGAAAATTCACTTAAAATAAATTTAAAAAAAATTTTTTTGAAAGAACCTTATAATATTCGCATGTTTTATTCAGATATCAAGTCAACGCTGAGTGAAAATAGTCTTTTTAATATAATTATAAACCTGAGCTTGCAAACATTAGATTAATTATAGTTTTATAATTTCATTAAAATGACCCTTCTGAGCCAGCGTTGACTTTATATCTGGATAGAACATGAGTATATTATGTGTTACTTTCAAATAAATAAATGTTTGTGTATGGGTAACTTGAAAGTTTCATTGACTCCATTTTCTTTTAAACTACTTGAAGTAATCTTTTGCAATTTTACCTAAACCATTATGTAGCCCTATTGATTATGAAAATTCACTTAAAATAAATTTAAATAAAATTCTTTGAAAAAACCTTATAGTATTCTCATGTTTTATTCAGATATCAAGTTAACGCTGGGTGAAAATAGTCTTTTTAATGTAATAAAAACGTGAGTTTGCAAACATTTGATTAATTATAGTTTTATAATTTCATTAAAATGACCCTTCTGAGCCAACGTTAACTTTAGATCTGGATAAAACATGAGTATATTATGTGTTACTTTCAAATAAATAAATATTTGTGTATGGGTAATTTGAAAGTTTGATTGACTCCATTTTCTTTTTAATTACTTGAAATAATCTTTTGCAATTTTACCTAAACCATTACATAGCCCTATTTGATTATGAAAATTCACTTAAAATAAATTTTAAAAAAATTCCTTCGAAAGAACCTTATAATATTCTCATGTTTTCTTCAGATATCAAGTCAACGCTGAGTGAAAAGAGTCTTTTTAATGTAATTATAAACCTGAGCTTGCAAACATTAGATTAATTATAGTTTTATAATTTCATTAAAATGACCCTTCTGAGCCAGCGTTGACTTTATATCTGGATAGAACATGAGTATATTATGTGTTACTTTCAAATAAATAAATGTTTGTGTATGGGTAACTTGAAAGTTTCATTGACTCCATTTTCTTTTAAACTACTTGAAGTAATCTTTTGCAATTTTACCTAAACCATTATGTAGCCCTATTGATTATGAAAATTCACTTAAAATAAATTTAAATAAAATTCTTTGAAAAAACCTTATAGCATTCTCATGTTTTATTCAGATATCAAGTTAACGCTGGGTGAAAATAGTCTTTTTAATGTAATAAAAACGTGAGTTTGCAAACATTTGATTAATTATAGTTTTATAATTTCATTAAAATGACCCTTCTGAGCCAACGTTAACTTTAGATCTGGATAAAACATGAGTATATTATGTGTTACTTTCAAATAAATAAATATTTGTGTATGGGTAATTTGAAAGTTTGATTGACTCCATTTTCTTTTAAATTACTTGAAATAATCTTTTGCAATTTTACCTAAACCATTACATAGCCCTATTTGATTATGAAAATTCACTTAAAATAAATTTTAATAAATTCCTTCGAAAGAACCTTATAATATTCTCATGTTTTCTTCAGATATCAAGTCAACGCTGAGTGAAAAGAGTCTTTTTAATGTAATTATAAACCTGAGCTTGCAAACATTTGATTAATTATAGTTTTATAATTTCATTAAAATGACCCTTCTGAACCAGCGTTGACTTTATATCTGGATAGAACATGAGTATATTATGTGTTACTTTCAAATAAATAAATGTTTATGTATGGGGAACTTGAAAGTTTCATTGACTCCATTTTCTTTTAAAATACTTGAAGTATTCTTTTGCTTTTTTACCTAAACCATTATGTAGGCCTTTTTGATTATGAAAATTCACTTAAAATAAATTTAAATAAAATTCCTTCGAAAGAATCTTATAGTATTCTCATGTTTTATTCAGATATCAAGTTAACGCTGGGTGAAAAGAGTCTTTTTAATGTAATTATAAACCTGAGCTTGCAAACATTTGATTAATTATAGTTTTGTAATTTCATTAAAATGATCCTTCTGAGCCAGCGTTGACTTTATATCTGGATAGAACATGAGTATGTTATATGTTACTTTCAAATAATCCTTGAAACACAAGAAGCACTTACACGATTACACAGATTCACAAAGACCCTCAACAATAACAAAAATTTGGGTTAAAAAACAGTACATCTATTGGAGTATTTAATATTTAACGGATGCTTTTGTGATGCAGCAACTTGATTAGAGATCTTGATTTGTATTCAAACTTCACTGGCTGTTTATTTTACCCTCAGAGTATAATTGCTTGAGATATCAAGAAAAGACAGAATCTTAGCATTTGACCTTATACCTCGCTATAACACCCTGGTAGAAATTTATCCCGTCCACTTTATAGATCTATGTAGAATAATCTCGCGCTGTGTAGATCTATGTAGGCAAACTAGATAGCTACTATAAAGGCGTGTAACGGTCGTCCCTTCTAGTTTCCCATATTATTTGCCCCGATAAAACTAGATACGCAAAATTATGACAATAACAACCACTTAAAGGTTATGTTTTAAGAAACAGACGCATAATCTATTGAACTTATTATGTATTATTTTGATTTAAAGGTATTTACATGTTAATGTTCACCTATTACCAATGTAAGTAAATGTAAATAACCTCTAAAGTGTAAGGTTATCAAATTTTAGATGCATCGAGTTTTTGTATTTAAGAACTCAATAACAATATTATGTTACACATATATATTAAACAATCAAAATAAGAAAATAATCTGAATATCTAAATAACTATATGAAGTGTTAGTGCAAATATTTATTTTCTTTGTGTAAAATTGGTTTCCTTATATTTGATTATGTTCCATCCTAAATACATGCTTGGTTTCAAAACCTGTTTGGTTTATGTAAGGAAAATTATTTTCACATATATTTATTATCAACTGATTAATTTTCTATTTTTAAAAAGAAATAATGTATTTGAGTTATTATATATATGTTCTATTTTTGTATTTCCTACTGTGATTAATTTATAATCAAACACTTTCATTTGACATCTATGGCCAGTTAAAACATAGTAATTTGTTACTTATAAAGAAAATTATCGTCTACATGTGTTCGACTAATGTGTTTGTCTTTGAAAATGTTGTCACGGACGAGCAGTTTATGTATTATAAAAACTCACATACGGATACAAAATTATTTGCAATTCTGAAATTAAAATTCTAGTATTTAAATAAAGCATCTCATAAAGTACGAGGGCAGTTCAATAAGTCTTTAGAATAAAGTATAAAAACAATTTTTTTTGGGTAAATTTTTTTTTATTTTTCAACATAATCTCCTTGGAGCTCTATACACTTGGTCAATCGCTTTTTAAGTTTTTTTAATCCTTCAGAAAAGTGCGTTTTCGGAAGTTCCTCAAAATAAGCACTTACAGAGGCAATGACGTCTTCGTTGTCCGTAAATCTCTGTCCACCGAGCCATTTTTTCAAGTTTGGAAATAAGAAAAAGTCACTGGGGGCTAAATCTGGTGAATACGGTGGGTGTTCGACCAATTCGAATTTTAGTTCTTCAATTTTAGCCATTAAAACGAAGCATGTGTGAACTCGGGCGTTGTCGTGATGAAAGAGAATTTTTTTCTCGCCAAATGTGGTCGTTTTTTTTTAATTTCTTCTTTCAGCTGCTCTAATAATGATGCATAATACTCACCAGTAATTGTTTTACCCTTTTCCAAGTAGTCAATAAGTATAATTCCACGTGCATCCCACAAAACTGTAGCCATAACCTTACCAGCTGACTTTACGGTCTTTGCCTTCTTTGGAACTGGTTCGCCTGTGGAAATCCACTGTTTGGATTGTTCCTTTGTCTCAGGAGTGTAGTGGTGTATCCATGTTTCATCCACAGTCACAAATCGACGAAAAAATTCCTCAGGATTCCGACTTATGCGCGCCAAAAGAGCCTCAGAGGCGACCACTCTATTGCGTTTATTCTCAGCTGAGAGCAAACGCGGCACCCATCTTGCCGATAGCTTTTTCATGCCTAATTTTTCATGTAGAATTGAAACAACTGCACCTATAGATATCCTTGTGGCCTCAGCTAACTCACGCACTTTTAATCTTCTATCCTTCAACACCATATCGTGGATTTTATTGATGATTTCGGGAGTAGTTGCTTCTACGGGCCTTCCTGAACGTGGTTCGTCACTTATTGATGTACGACCACGCTTAAATTCATTTACCCAGTTATAAACCGTTGCTAAGGCAGGGGCAGATGTGCCATGAACTGAGTCCAATTCATTTTTTATCTCATATGGAGTTAAACCCTTTAAATGAAAATGTTTAATTACCGCTCTGAACTCGTTTTTTTCCATTTTTCTTAACAAGCAATTTTTTTTTTCAATTGGTTATAAAACACGTAAACTCAGAAGATGTGGACTGTGACTGCACCATATATCTAGTCGGGAGTGGTGCTGACTGAAAACAGATGATTTGGAGCGATTCGCGCGCCATCTGTTGGTCATTCTAAAGACTTATTGAACTACCCTCGTACATATTTGTACATATGATATTATTATTTATATATTACTTTTCAAGAAACAACTACATCAATCAATAACGTTATTTTGGAATCACTGTTTTTCATATGCAAGGAAAATTATTTCTAAAATTTCATTTTTTAAGTTACTATGCTTTCTGACTACTTTTATATGTAAATAGTATGAATAGAACTGTAGATCTTATTATTATAATTAAAAACTTGAATGTTAAACTTTCTTTAACATTAATTATTACAATAAAAGTTCTGTTCAATAAATAATATATAACCTCACAGATTTTATACGTACATATTATTATTGAGAAAACTATGTAGATCTGTGTGGATTTATCGAGTTTTGTATAGTCTAGTACTATCTAGTTTGCCTATAAAGGCCATTATAGCGAATGTGGGCGCCACGATAAGATTTCTACCAGGGCAAGCAGTTTACAGTAAAATTGAGTAATATCCTTTAAACACAAGAAGCACTTACACTAGTACAAAGATTCACAAACACCCTTGTCAATAACAAAAATTTGTGTTAATAAACAGTACATCTATTGGTGTATTAAATATTTAACAGATGCTTCTGCGATACACCAACTGGATTGGAGAACTTAATTTGTATTATATTTACATCATGACAACATCAGAGCGGATATTCAATTACTGCATCCCCATGATTGTGTGGTATTTTTCTGGTGCATAGTGGCGTATGCCGTGTATGTTTATGATCAATCAGCAGATGACTTTGTATATCCCCGATGATGATTACACACAAGCACATAAATACTTGTTACTAAGAAGTAGCACACCACAAGTATAACAAAAATTTTATCTAATAATTCTTCGTTGAATGCAATTATCACAGCTAATTGCTGTATATGCATTTTAACAATGACTTTACCTATAAGCGTGGCACCAAAGAAATTCCAACCATATTTCTGAGCAAAACAACTTTACTTGATGACTTTATTATTTCAGTAATGCTCGTTTCATCTTATTTATTCCTTGTGAGCTTCAAGGGGGCAACATACTCAAAGGCAGAGAAGACGTCCTTAATTGTTCCTTTTTATGTACTATACTATTCTACCTCTTCATTTACTAGTCTTCTTTACTTGCAATGCTAGACATTCTCTGCTCTTTCTTTCCAAGTTCCTGACCCTCTTTAAATCCATACTTTGACACGATTTTTGCTGCAACAGAAGACGTTGTGTATCCTTGATGATTTAGATTCTGTCAAGGAAATGGTCTCGGTACAACTTCTGGTGTAGCCTCCTGCAGAAATGGAGCGACTGTAATACCTTATCCAGTACTCCTGAATGTTGTGCGTTCTTCATCTCTTTCGACAGAATTCACTGTTAGTCTTTTTCTTTATCTTCTCTCTTACCATGTAAAACTGCAGCTTTTTCCAACTACACTTGGGATTTTCTTTATCTTCTCTCTTACCATGTAAAACTGCAGCTTCTTCCAACTACACTTGGGATTGCAATAATTTTATTCAACATGACATTCTTGCCACTTTTTCGGACGTACGATATTTTTCGAAATCATTGCACAGAGATTTTATCACGTAATAAAAACAAATCACGTAAAAACAACCCGTTTTATTTTAATAATATAAATGACACAAACGCGTCCTTCATCCTTCAACATTTGATTTGGATAATAGGTTAGAAGATTTTGTGGTTGTCGTCTTTTTTTTTTTTTTTATTTCCACACGGTATACGAACTAGTGACTGTTATGGTTAACAGCCTGTTCGATATGTCCTCATTATCATTACTGGTCTCAATCAGGAATAAACCTTGTTTGTAATCTGACTGTGTCATAACTGTCTTGAACCTCACGTTAAAAACGTTCCACGCTTGGACCAGAGGCCAGATGCTGAACTTTAAAAGCGTTCAACGCTTGACTTCCCAAACTTATAAACGCACAATAATCGAAATAACATAACCTTTATTGGAATAAAGTCTCAAAGGACTTGAAGAAATCAGACCTTTAGAGAGATATGAAAAACCTTTTCTTATCGGAGGGTGAATAAAACAATTGATGAAAATGGGGAATTGGACTTATCAAATCTCTATCAATAGTTAAAAGCGTTCTACGCTTGGATTCTCCAGAAGCTTCTGGTGGACTGAGCCTCCCGATGAATCAAAGTATAGAGAACTATGATAGTTCAATGATAAATAACATGAAAAATTTGAAAAATTTAAAAAATTTATACTATGAAGATAATGAAAGACAGAACAGAGTATACAAAATAAGTAAGCATAAGATTATACATGCATACACATATATGCATGTATACGTTATACATATGCATGCATGCAAATCTCGAAATATGTGAAAAAAATCAAAATAAAAATAATTATTAATGATACCAAAACTAACGCCAGAAATGTTTAGGATCAAATAATATCTCATCTTAAATTTATCCTTGAAAAATGTTGTAAAAATTAATTTAGATATGTCCCAACGATTAATATCACTAAAATTAAAATTAGAATTAGAATATCAATGACGAAAAATCTGTTCAAAATGCAAAACGACCAGCCAAATTCCGCTTGAGTTTGAACAGTATTTCGATTAGAATTTCAATTCCATAATAACAACCGAATAACGTGCAAGAAATAAGTTAGCTATGAATGTAGACATCAGCAAAAGGATTCAAAATAAGAAAATATGAAAAGGTTATAACTGTGGGGAAGTATAGGTAAGCAACTCGAGTCAACATGAATATAATGGAGAGAATAACAAGCTTGCCGAAGCTTACAATAATATACAATGGGCAAATAAAATTTCCTATATCGTTAGTCCGTTTCAAGGACAAACATACGTAGTAAATTACTATCTCGAGAATGAGGCAATGTCAAAGATATTTTCCTTAAAAATAATGATAAACCAGTTAACAACTGGTTTACTATGAAAATTAAATAAATAATAAAAATATAATGGAGAAACCTCTACATGAAGATAAAAATGTCAAATACCTTACATATAATAAACTCAGATAACAGAGTTAGAAAGAAAGAAAGCAAAAACCGATGATAAATGTGGATGTTAAAAATAAAAAGAGTCACTTCCCTTTGATTTAGACCAATCCGGACGTCGCTTGGAGTCCAAAACCTCTAAATATCCCCTCGGTGACAACAGCACCGAGTACAAGGTCCAGGCCGGAAACTGCTGACACGCCAAAAAACAAATTGTATAATAAACCACCAGGAACGTAACACCTTGAGATCACTGGTTCTTCCAACTGATGTATCCAAATTAAAATGAAAGATAGCAAGATTAGCAATCATGTAGACTCAATAAGAACGAAACTAAGATAAATAATATAACTCTATTTTAGAGAGAAAAGTAATTGTATCTCTATTTAAGAGAAGAAAATCAATAAAAAATATTCCCCCGCCGTATAAATTATAACGTCGAAAAAGGAATTATGGACCCGGTCTACACCCTCTCGAGCGAGCAGCCGAGGATTAGCAGAGAGATAGGATATTATAGGCAGAGAAAGAGCGGAGAGAAAGCACGTCTGGTCGCTCGAAAGCGCGGTGAACGAGTCCTGTGGTTGTCGTCTGCACTGTCTGCAGACACTATATATATATATATATATATATGGTCTGTATGTGTGTATATGTGTATTATACTTATGTGATATGATATGTGTATATTATATACATATGAGTAGAGAAAACGGAAGTCACATATATATGATTAGAGAAAACGGAAATGCGGAGAACAAAATGAAAAGAAAAAATTTGAGCAAATATATTATGCTTTATATCTTTAATTAGATGAATCTTTTTTAACAAAAACTTGTTTTACCTGATAGACTAAATTATTATCTCTTCAAACAGTGTCAATAGACTGTACATAAGTCAATCAGTGTTTAGATATTGATATTTAAAGATTTTGAAGAGGTTAAAAACGCACAATTAGACGTATAAAAGGCGACGGTGCGCCCTTCGGCTTCGTATCGTACCGTGGGTACTTATACGTGCCAACGGGCGCTGCCGCGCCCCTTGATTTTTAATCGTTTAATTAATTACTATTCATACGATTTATTATATAAATTTTTATAAAACTAATGTATCAATAAAAATAACTTTGATACCGCTTAAGTTGAACACATTTAGGGTCTACACATTAGCTGTACACATAAATAGTTGAACACATAATTTTTCTACACATTAGTAACCAAAGTATAGTGGACACACAAATATTGTACACTAGATTATTGTACACAATGATAGTGTACACCTTGTGTCGAATACATAAGTGTCGAGTTTAATTGTGTTTACTGTAACTGTGTAGAGTTTATTTGTGTATTTACTTTGCATAAAACATGAATTAATGTGTAGAACTGTTATGTGTACATTTTCATTGTGTACATCTTATTTGTGTACATCTTATTTGTGTACATCTTATTTGTGTAGATCTTATTTGTGCAGACTTTTAAGAAAAAATAATGTTTGTGCACAATATCTATGTGTACAGTATCATTGTGTAGAGTATTATTCAGTATGGATTCAGGTTTATTATATCTATCCTGTTAAATAGGATTAGTGCATCCTAATTCTTTTTCCATTTGACCGTTATAATGGGTTGTACGCGTACTCTAAAAGTAGTTGTACCGGCAGAAACGGGCATTGTCGAAAAAATTTATTTTATAGTATCCAAGAGTCTATGAGTATCGATGAAAATATATGAAAAAACTATTTATGTTGCGAAGAATAAAAAACTATTTCATATTGATTTATGTCTGTTGAGCCATTTTAATACATAATCTTACATTATCCGTGGAAAAGGAATAACATATTTTATGTATAGGACGGAACAGTTAATTGTTTATAGAAATTTGTGAAAATATCGCCTCAAAAGCCAATTATTTATTTGTTTAAGCTTATTTTATAGAAGTATGGTAAAGAAAATCCGATTTTTCGACTGTTGATGTGAAGATATGAATTAAATGAGAAACATAAACCTTGAAAAATTAAATCTAAAACAGAGTTTTTTATAGTAGCAAAATAAGTGATTTTCATAATTTAACAATATACAGGCTCAACAAACATAAATTAATATGAAATATTTTTTGTACAGTTCGTAACATACATGTTTATCTCATATATAATTCTGTGAGGCCCGTTTCTGGTGACATAACTACCTTAAGATATTGGCCTCTTCTTAGTACTCGAAAATCTTTCAGGAAGTTTCGATTAAACATTTCCAAATCGTATACATAAGTCATAGTCATGTAAGATATTTTTACTAATCAAGCATGGTATTGCGATTACTTTGGTTATCTCGCTTTTTATCCGATTAACTGAATATTCCAGTTTTTTATGTGAACTTCATCACTTCTCTATTTCGTAGGGATTACTTACAAGGAGAGTGTCAGAGATACGGCTCCTGAATTCTCTAAGACCTTGAGAATCATTAACTGGCAGCTAGAAATGAAGCTTATTACCTGTAGTGTTTGTTAAATGGGCCCTTGTTCTTAAGATATTAGCTATTGTACTCCAAATAGGCATTATTTCATTAAAAAATGGTACCTCTGGTTGTATGGTATCTCTGCCAATTCATTGGAATTCGGGAGCCGTATCTCTGACACTCTCCTTGTAAGTAATCCCTACGAAATAGAGAAGTGATGAAGTTCACATAAAAAACTGGAATATTCAGTTAATCGGATAAAAAGCGAGATAACCAAAGTAATCGCAATACCATGCTTGATTAGTAAAAATATCTTACATGACTATGACTTATGTATACGATTTGGAAATGTTTAATCGAAACTTCCTGAAAGATTTTCGAGTACTAAGAAGAGGCCAATATCTTAAGGTAGTTATGTCACCAGAAACGGGCCTCACAGAATTATATATGAGATAAACATGTATGTTACGAACTGTACAAAAAATATTTCATATTAATTTATGTTTGTTGAGCCTGTATATTGTTAAATTATGAAAATCACTTATTTTGCTACTATAAAAAACTCTGTTTTAGATTTAATTTTTCAAGGTTTATGTTTCTCATTTAATTCATATCTTCACATCAACAGTCGAAAAATCGGATTTTCTTTACCATACTTCTATAAAATAAGCTTAAACAAATAAATAATTGGCTTTTGAGGCGATATTTTCACAAATTTCTATAAACAATTAACTGTTCCGTCCTATACATAAAATATGTTATTCCTTTTCCACGGATAATGTAAGATTATGTATTAAAATGTCTCAACAGACATAAATCAATATGAAATAGTTTTTTATTCTTCGCAACATAAATAGTTTTTTCATATATTTTCATCGATACTCATAGACTCTTGGATACTATAAAATAAATTTTTTCGACAATGCCCGTTTCTGCCGGTACAACTACTTTTAGAGTACGCGTACAACCCATTATAACGGTCAAATGGAAAAAGAATTAGGATGCACTAATCCTATTTAACAGGATAGATATAATAAACCTGAATCCATACTGAATAATACTCTACACAATGATACTGTACACATAGATATTGTGCACAAACATTATTTTTTCTTAAAAGTCTGCACAAATAAGATCTACACAAATAAGATGTACACAAATAAGATGTACACAAATAAGATGTACACAATGAAAATGTACACATAACAGTTCTACACATTAATTCATGTTTTATGCAAAGTAAATACACAAATAAACTCTACACAGTTACAGTAAACACAATTAAACTCGACACTTATGTATTCGACACAAGTTGTACACTATCATTGTGTACAATAATCTAGTGTACAATATTTGTGTGTCCACTATACTTTGGTTACTAATGTGTAGAAAAATTATGTGTTCAACTACTTATGTGTACAGCTAATGTGTAGACCCTAAATGTGTTCAACTTAAGCGGTATCTTATTTTTCATAACTTTTGTCGCACAAATTTTAGAACATATAGAGGAAATCAGACATTAGTATATAGCTTACATATCAAAGTGAGAACGCTATTGTGTAGTATAATTTTCTTAAACTTCCTAGTTTTTGTCAGCACCAAATAAGATTTAAGCAGCGAGTTTACTAGACCAGTACATATTTTGCAGGTAAACAAATGTTATTTGCATCTAACCATTTAAATTATTACAGAGAAAGTCCACAAGGTTTGTTTTGATAGAAATCATGTGCTGCACTGATATGACATATCTCTGATGGTACACGCCTGAACGTATCGGTTGTTTGCTATATGTAATTAGTTGTAATCAGTCATAAATATTTTGGCATTACGGAAAGAAGTATTTTTGTAATATACATGTATGTAAATTGTTAATGTATTAATTTTATCATCAGTAATCAGTGATCACAACTTAGATAAAGCGAATATCCATAATCTAATACGTCATCTAATACCGGCTATACTTATTGAAAATATATATAAAATGAAAATCTTTGAAACAACTTTTGTGAAATTATAGTTTAATATAACTATAGTTTATATAATTATAGTTTAATTAAACAACTTTCACAGACATTTCTTAATTTTTCGACTCCACTCGTAAGATATTAATAATTCTTATTTTTTCCTATCAAAAATTTTCACTATGATTAAATGACAAAAGCTAAGAAATATAAGTCAGGTTTCATTTAAAAAAATTTAATGTTTCAGATTTTATATACCCAACAAGTTATTTAAATGGGCAAACAATTTTCAATTTTTAACCAAATCCTAAAAATAGCAGTCCATTTTAAATTTTTTGATAAAGTCACTGTGACCCCCTTAAGTAAATAAAATCTAAACTACAGATCTGAGTTTAATCTCATTTGCGTGCCCCGTTCTGAAAGAAAGTGGTGGAATTTTAAAAACGGGCCCCGAAATTCTAAACATCTTCTAATTAAAGCAAAGTTATTAATTTAGCAGTTACGTCGTGTTGTCAATCATCGATTTGAAATTCAATATTTATTTTTGATGATTGAATAACAAAGTAAATGATCCATGTCGCATTCATGTGCCCCTTGATATACTAAACTAAAACGTGTAATACACACTTTTTAAAAACGTGATTCATTGAAAAAATTCAGTTTTTACCATGGCACATTCGCAATTTTATCTAAAAAATGGTTCGGTTCCATGTGTGATCATATCTTATTCTACATAAACATAAAAACTAAGCGGCTTTTTCGTAGTAACTTATAAATTTAAAATATTTAGCTTGCTTAAAAATGTATTATCGACCAAGAATAACCAATTTGGTATACATAGAGGCCATATCATATAGACCAAAAACGCCGTTCGTAAAAGAAAGGCACGTCCATCCATTCTGTTCATAAATGGCTTTAAAAGTGTGCCTACGAATTTTCAACTATGTGCCTTCAATTTTTATTTCGAAATTTATTGTATCAAGAAAGATTAAAGTTCGGCGGTTTTGCCCATATATACTATAAGTTAATGCTTAAACGTTTGTACAAAACGTTTATATTGAAACTGTATCAATATATATATATATATATATATATATATATATATATATATATATATATATATATATATATATATATATATATATATATATATATATATACATATATATATATATATATATATATATATATATATATTAATTGGAGCTGCTTTCTGCTTTCTAAATTTTTGAAATGGAAAATGGTACGTACGTCTATATAGCAACATATTATGTGTTTTACAAAATATATGAAGATATTTAAAGTATTAGTACTATTTTTATACGTGTTTCCAAATCAGTCATAAGCATAAAATTAGGGTCAATAGCTTGAACATCGAAATATCGATTAATTCATTTAATCAGTGTAATGATGCTTAAATGGCATGTAATTTTTCAATTTTGAAACAATAGGAAAATAAGGAAATCACAAAATAAAAGTGTCCACCTTAGCCCCACTTTCTCCTACCATCGTCGCCGGGAACAGTCATATTCTGTGCACATCACCTACACATCACATCAATGTAGAAATTCTCTTATAGTTTAATGTTAATAACAGATGTAGTCAAGTACCTACAAATACGTCTTCAACTAACGAAAAGGATTTGACATCCTTTGGATGGCAGATTTTGCTCAACTTAATTACAGAAGATACATTTTTGACCAGAAAATGAAAATACGTCTTTCAGTATTTTAAGTTATAAATGAACATATAAAGAAGTATTAAGTAGCTTATGTTAAACTTCAATCTCGACCAATTTACAGTAGGCCAATAAAGTGTCTAACAATACTTTAGTCGATCAATTTGATAATACATTTAAATAAAAGAAATGTAACGATGATTACGTGAAGTAAGTAATATTGTATTCAAAATTATAAGAATTTATACATATAATATTCAACCCCATTATAGCCCATCAAGAGGCTCGAGACCAAAATTCTCGGGGACTGCAATGTGTGTTTAGTATAGGAGGGTTTCAGTCCCCGAGACATCCCCGTGTATAAGAGCATTGCTGTTCCCACGTAATTGCATACCTTGGGTTCTTAGTACCTGCGACTCGACTGTATATACGTAAATGGAGCTAACCCTTAAATTGAAGTGAAATATGCAAAAATGTTGAGTGCAAATGTAAGGCATGACATCATTATTGGATTTTTCAAAACTTTCCGTAATGTTGCAGTGTTACTAAAGTTGTTATATCGCACTATTTATATTTATATGTAGGAAGGCTTTATAATCTTTCCCAATTCCAGACTTCTAGCATTCAATTATAGAAATTTTAATGCTTTGAAGATGCACAATGATATACATTTTACTGTTCGAAAATAAATTTATATCCGGGGCTAAGGCTAAAACTATATATATATAATTTTTTTAAACTGTGCACTGTGCCAACATTACACATTACTTACATTATACATTTTTGATGAACCTGTACATTACAAGCTTACATATCGTAAATTAAATTCTAACTCATTATAATTATATCAATAAGTATTTAAAGAAAGAGAGTTTTAAACAAATCGAGGTTAGTTAAATGTTACATATATTTTTCCTTATTTGGCGGTATGATGTATTTCAAATACTTTTGAAAGTATTCCAGTTTAAACGTTTGCAAAAATCCATTCTGTTTCTGTTTTGATTCATACATACCTGTACAACGGGATATTTCATCTAATTTGAATAAATTGTATACACTGAAAAGTAGTGTCAGCTTATTACATATAATAATCTTATAATATAGAAAAAAATGTTACCTCACCTAAAATTTAATAATGAATTTTTATTTTATTTTTCAATTTGATCGTAACATCTATTATAATGGCTGTAGAATTATAAATCGAAAAGCTTCCTTCTAATTACATTTTAATTACATACAGGTATATGTGAGGAAGATGGGGTGTCTCTCAAAGTGCTTCCACCTTTGCCGTCAGGTATAAAAGTTCCCATTCAGTCATCCGAAGCCACCACAGACAGTTCGCCCGCAATACAACGCAGACCTCACTCTGTCGATCCAATATTCACTCCGCACTGAAATCTCCGCAACCATATCTACAATGAGCGAAATATTCATCCGACGCAGCTCCAAGCGACTCATCGAGGCGGTCAGCAAGGGCAACGAGCAGCTGGTGCGCTCTCTCCTCGAGAGCGGCGTCAACGTCAACGCCCGGGACGAGCACGAGGAGGGCAACGGCGTCCTCTACTACGCGGTCCTCGCCAACAACCTGACCGTCCTCGATCTGCTCCTCGAGCAAGGCGTCTATCCGGACAACATCAGCTACGGCGGCGAGCGCGCCATCGACACGGCCTTCCTCGTGGGCAAGACCGAGTTCGCCGAGTGCCTGCTGCGCCACGGTGCCAGGCTCAACGTCAACGTCTTCCGCGGTGCCGCCACCGCGAGCGCCGAGCGCCGTCAAGACGCCTTGCTGTTTTACAAATTCGCGGATCTGCGCGATCGCGACGCGAACGGCCTGAGTTTGCTACACCTCGCCGTGATGTACGAGGACGTGCTGGGCATCGAGATGCTTCTGAGCCGCGGCGCCTCCGTCAACGAGAGAACGCTTAACGACGGCTTGACGCCGCTTCCCATAGCCGCCAAGGGGTTGAACCAGCGCTGCGTGCTCGCCCTTCTGAGTCGGCGAGCCAACGTCCATCTCAAGGACGAGTTCGGATTCACAGCGCTGCACAGAGCCGTGGGCTGCGAGCCCAAGTGTTCGGACACACAGTTGGCAGTACTGAAGCTTCTGCTAGACGCCGGCTCGAAGGTCAACGAACCCAGCAACATCGGCGTCACGGCGCTACACACGGCCGCGAGTAAGGCCGACGAGAGATGCATCGAGCTTCTTCTCGAGCACGGCGCAAAAGCCAATTTGAAGGACGACTTCGGCCGCACGCCACTTTACAAACTCACCAAGTACAACGAGGAGTTCCAGGTGAAGGCGATCAAGATGCTCCTGGACGCGGGCGCGGACGCGAACGTGACCGACGGCGAGGGTCTGGCGCCGCTACACGCGGCGGCGTCACGCGCGCAGCCTCGGTGCGTGGCGCTGCTGCTGCAGTATGGTGCGAGACCCAACCTCAAGGACGGGAGGGGCTACACGCCGCTGCACACCGTCGCCAGCTTGAGAGTCCTCCAGGTCGACATGATGAATCAGATCCGCGTGGCGCAGACGCTGCTCATCAACGGAGCCGACGTCAACGAGGTCGCGCATAATCGAAGAACGGCATACCAGTGCGCCAACGAAGCCAACGCCGGCGGCGTCATCAGGGCGCTGCTGAAGCACGTGGCAAAGCGGAGGTGTTACAGGGCGAACAAGGCAGAGAACGCGGCCCCCACGCTTAATCGGCAGAATATGGAGTCGATTACCAACAGCGTCAGGTGGAGTCGGTACTACGCTGAATGCAATTTGGAACTGAAAAAGATGGAGGCGATCGAGATCATCCCGAAGACGACGTTCCGCGATTTTTTGACGCGGCATACAAGCACGCTTACGGGGCGCGTGCGAAATCCGAAGTTCGTGGAGGTCTTTAACGATCCGAAGTACCGGCAGTGCTTTCCGATTTATTATGGAATACTGAGGAGGAGGTTCCAGGAGGTGCTGGAGAGGAAGGAGATGATGGCCGACGCGTCATCGAGCTTGAGCATGGCGCTAGGATACCTAGTTGATGCCGGAAACATTGTGACTGAGAAGATTCTGGGCTACTTGACTATAAGTGATTTAAAGAATGTGCTCGCGCTGTCGGAATGACGAATATTACTTTTGTAAAATTTTTGTAAAATTTTGATATATATATTTAAATAAATTATATAAATCAAAACAAAGTATTATTATATATTATGTACTTAACATACCTCCTTATTAATTAATCCCGAAACTGTTAGTTTTGATGGCTCTACTTGTAAATGCTACTAACCCTAGTGGCGATTGCAAAATGTGAAAAACTGTGACATATGTATCAAAAAATGTGCAAAACCATGAGAATTTCGTGAAAAACTGTGAAATTGGGCTTACATTTGGAACATAAATTTTGTCACAGTTTCTCATAGCTTTTCACGGTTTCTCACTTTTTATCACAATTTCTCACAGTTACAATTTCCTTTACATATGAGAATGTAACGAAACACATACACATATATATATACACGATATACAATATACACTACACTATATGTTTCATACTATATATACGATATACAATACATATATATATATATATATATATATATATATATATATATATATATATATATATATATATATTGTATATCGTATATATGTCTGTTGCAACGCCGTTACCCTAAGCGGGTCCTGGGCGTAGTCGTCCAGAGCGGACGGGTGGGTGCCTATCACCACTACACAGCGCGTCCTCAGGTTGCGGATAGAGGAACGACCCCTGAAAAAGAGGTTAGCTGCGAATAAAGCGAATAAGCAGTCGCGGACAGCCGATAGGCCCAGGCGTGGGTGTGATGAGCCCGCACTGGCGAACGCATTCATCTAGAAACACTACGCAAGCACCGCAACAACTACAAACACTATACAAAATCTCCTATCTTACTTTCTTCTTCTACCTTACTCTGTAATCTATCTCTTTTACCACACATTTCAAACAAAAAATGGGCCAAAAATCCTGCTGTCGTGGAGGATGCGGGAGCGATGACAACTGCCCTGAGAGGGGATGTGTAGAATGATTCGCCACCTGGTCTTACATGGCAACGAAGCCAGCGAAGGCGCGCTGCTTTGCAGGGGGGCGTTAGGATATGAGAATGAAACCGAGTGTGTCTGACGACGAGTTGACTATGTCCTCGCCAAAGTCAGAAAGCTCTCATACTTAGTTCTAGGGAGGTATGAGGGTTATCACCCCTAGACGGATGGACTCACCTGCGATCGGAACAGGATCCAAAACGCGCGGGTTTAACTTACTATCATGGCTCAAAGAAAACAAAACCAAACCAAAACCAAAAGAAACTTAAGGGTGGGAACCTGGAATGTACGCATTCTACACAGAGCGGGCGCGTTCCGGGAAATCATAAATGAAACTGAGAGGTACAATTTAGATTTGGTAGCAATACAAGAAACCCGATGGAAAGATAACGCGATGCTAGGATCCGGTAACTTCACCTTTTGATACGGGGGCGCGAGCGGGCATTCTCTAGGCACCGGATTTCTTGTTAACAAAAGCATCATCCATTCCGTTAAAAGTTGCAATTTTGTGAATGACCGACTGTAGTATATCATCATCGAAGGAGCGTGGTATAATTACGTGGTTATTAACGTCCACTGTCCCACGGAGGACAAAGAGGAAGAAGTCAAAAATCTTTATTATGAAACTTTAGAGCAATTAATCGACCAATTCGCGTCTTACGACACCAAAATAGTAGTGGGGGATTTCAATGCTAAAATAGGGAGAGAGGAAATGTTTAGGCCCGCTATAGGCAAAGAAAGTCTGCACGAAACCAGCAACGATAACGGAATTATGGTCATAAATTTCGCGGCCGCAAAAGATCTTATAGTCAAGACCACGTGCTTCAAGCACAAGGATATACACAAGGCAACGTGGACATCGCCGGATGGGGCCACGCACAATCAAATCGATCATTTTCTTATTGATAAGAGGCGCCACACGAATGTACTCGACGTAAGGACCTATAGGGGGGCGGATTGCGACTCAGATCATTATCTAGTAGTGGCCAAATTAAGAGCCAGATTAGTAGCCGGTCAAAATAGTAAGCGAGCGAACAAAGTAGAAACCTTTGATATTGGAAAACTACGAAGCGGGATAGAGCGAATCAAGTACCAAGTAGAAGTTAGCAACCGATTTCAGGCGCTCGAGGAAACGGATGAACAGACGGGAGTAGATGACGATCCGAACAGGTTGTGGGGGGCTATCGAAAAAACTATAAAAGGGGCCGCGAACAAAGTACTGGGTAAGAAAAAAAGGCCGAAGAGCAAACCATGGTTTGACGAAGAGTGCGAACTCTGGTTTGAAAGGCGCAAGAAGGCTAAATTAGATAGTGTACACAATGAAAGCGGTAGGGCCGTAGAAGAATACAATGAAATAAGAAAGCAAGTACGTGTGATTTACAGAAACAAGAAGCGCGAGTATCAGAAAAATGAAATTAGAAAAATAGAAACTAATAGTAGGGAAAATAACCCGCGCGAGATGTACAAAGGAATAAACGCTATTAGGAAGGGTTTTCAGAGTAGATCGCAGTTAATGAAAGATAAGGACGGGAACCTCGTGACAAGCGAAAATGAACTATTGAAATTATGGAAAGATTATTTCGATAAGTTATTAAACGTGCATGAAAACTCCGAGGAAATGGGAGACGAAATCCACACTGCTGAACTCCATATGGACGAAACGACCTACAAAGAAGTAGAGGCCGCGATCAAAAAGCTAAAAAACAATAAGGCCGCAGGAAACGATTCTATACCAGCTGAACTACTTAAATACGGAGGCACCGCGCTTACATCTAAAATTTTTTATCTAGTATGTGCTATTTGGAGAAATGAAACAATACCAGAAAATTGGAAAGAATCCATCATCATACCGATCTTTAAAACGGGAGATAAAACAGACTGCAATAACTACCGGGGAATCTCACTTTTAGCTACCTGCTACAAAGTTCTGTCAAACGTAATACAGGCCAGACTCACACCATTCGCGGAAGATATAATAGGAGATTATCAGTGTGGATTCCGGCGCAACAGGTCAACGAGCGATCAAATGTTTACCATAAGACAATTATTAGAGAAAAAGTGGGAATATTGCGAAACTATACACCAGCTATTTGTAGACTTTAAGAAAGCGTACGACTCTGTCAAACGAAGCAAAATGTATGAAATCCTAGTGCTCCTTGGCGTACCAAAAAAACTCGTAAAATTAATTCAAATATGTCTCAACGGAAGCACTGGAAAGGTCCGAGTAGGCGGTAATGTATCCGAATCGTTCATGATACGCGACGGTTTGAAGCAAGGTGACGGGCTTTCAACGGTACTCTTTAACCTGACGCTAGAGCATGTTGTTAGAAAAATGCAGGCTAGCGAGCTAGGCGCAACACTCAACGGAACAACGCAAATTTTAGGCTATGCGGATGACTCGGATATAGTGGGAAATAATGGTGAAACGGTGGCGAGAAATGCGGAAATCCTTATAAATGCGGCTAAAAACACGGGGTTAGAAGTGAGCGAATCGAAAACGAAATATATGATCATGGAGAAACTGGGCATTCGCGAAGCAGAGGGGGATCTCAGAGTCGGAAATTTCACTTTTGAAAAGGTTAGCGAATTCAGATATTTAGGTACAACTATAAATGATCGAAACGAAATTAAAGCCGAGATAAATAAGAGACTTCATTCGGGTAATGCCTGCTTCTACGCTGTGAACAGATTACTTAAGTCAAAGCTACTGTCGAAAAATGTCAAAATAAGGATATATAGGACTATAATAATGCCGGTAATCTTGTATGGGTGCGAAACCTGGGCGCTCACTAAAGCGGAAGAAAATCGTTTTAGGGTATTTGAAAATAAGGTTCTGCGGAAAATATACGGGCCAAAGAAAGATGAGGAAACTGGGGAGTGGAGGAAACTGCACAATGACGAGCTACATAATTTGTACGCGTCACCAAATATTAACAGAATAATAAAATCACGGAGACTAAGATGGGCAGGGCACGTGGCAAGAATGGGCGATGATCGTACAGCAGCGCGCATAATGAAAGGAAAACCGAAAGCAACGCGACCTCTTGGTAGACCTAGACGCAGATGGGAGGATAACGTAAAATCAGACGTAACTGAAATTGGGCGGGAAGGCGCGAAATGGATGGGGTTGGCACAAAATAGGGAAACGTGGAAGGCTTGCGTAGATGAGGCGATGAACTTTCGAGTTCGAAATGCCATTTAAAAAAAAAAAAAAAAAAAAAAATATCGTATATATGTACTATGAAATATATAGTGTGAATTATTATTTTTTCTAATCTTCTCAGAAATATTTTGAAAATCTTCCGTTGAACTTAATTTTATATATATGTGTGTGTTTATATAAAAATATGAGGGCTATTCGCTGTAAAATCGAAGACAAAAAAATAAATATAAAAGAACTTTTCGATTATTTAAGCCATCTTAAAATCATGGAAAAAGTGATTTTGAGTACTCAATAACCGTCATACCAATAATCATGAAGATAGCTTTTCTCAGTACAAAATTAACTACCATGGTCGCAAAATAGACAAAGAGTAATATTCCTATGAAAATTGTGAAATATTGATTAAAAAACGATTTCAATGCATATTTTGGTATATGGGGAAATTTCCCAAACCTTTAACCTGTATGACTCGAGGTTGCAATCAGTTTTTTTTATATTTTCACTGTATTAAACTTTTCACATAGGCTTATGTTATTGTTTAAAGCTTAAGATTATTGTTTATTACATTTTTATGATTGCTTTCTATTATAAATTAATTCAATTTTTCAATCAAATGTCTAAACTGTCACATCTGTCGTATGTCGTATTCTCGATTTCAATTATAGTTTCTCTAATAGTGTTTAGAATTGACCGAAGATGAGTAAGTTACATCAACAGTATTATGTTGTATTATAATCCCTTTTTGTTGTTTAAGTAAACATAATGCCCAAAATTTAAATAACACCTACACGCTAAACCCGTTAGAATGAAATTTCACTCATTCGAAGTGAAATTGCACTCGAAGAGTGAGTGAAATAAATCACTCTAATTAAAGTGGGTTATTATTCACCCTAAAAATAGAGTGGAATGTTTCACTCTTAAGTAGAGTGGAATCTCACTCTAATTTAGAGTGAATACTTTCCCGATTTTTTATTTTCTTTATTTTTTACTTTTTAAGTTTATAATATTGCATCTGTGATAGTAGATACACTTTTCCAGTAATAATATGTTTACCACAATAAACAAAATCAAATCGCAGTAGTTTATATACACAAAATTAATTTTTCTGCATGTTTCATAGTATAAACATTTTAAAGTGTTTTTACGTTCCAACAGGAACTTTCAAAGCATTCTAAAGTATAATAATAGAAACTTAAAGTATCTTCAAATTATATAATACAATTAAAACAAACTTTCAGAGCATTATTTTTTTTATTATTTTAAACAACTTTCGCTTTTTGCTATTTTTATATATTTTTTTCAGTATATGACTAAGAATAGTGGTTAAAAACTGAGTAGGATTACAGTTTTAAGAGGTAAACTTTACTAGGTGAGTACCAATCGAAATGGTACCTAACCTCAAAAAATCGCTGAAACACTGTTTTCTTTGCAAATTTCGTGGTTACAATATATATTTTCTTATATTCTTTGCTTTAATTATGGTTTTTGGATTATCGAGCATTATTAGATAACTGCTTATTGTAACAGTATCAACCTAACCTAAAAATATTACTAAACACTTCTTTGGAAATTACGAGGTCAAAATATGATCTTTTCGTATTTTCTGTGTTATAATTTTTGTATTTACATGAGAGAATGTTACTAAATAAATACTAAATGTAGTAGTGTTAACCTAACCGCAAAATATTGAGAACCATATTTTCTTTGAAAATAACGTAGTCAAAATATGTAGGTATTTTTGATATTTTCTGGGTTTATAATTAATGTTTCTACATCAAAGAATGTTATTAGATGAGATCCAATCGTAATAGTGTCAACCTAATCTTAAAATATCGCTAATCCACTTATTCTTGTTTCAAATTTCATGATGAAAATATTATTTTTTTTGGTATTTTTCGTTTCGTAACTATTGATTTGCATTAATGAATGTTACTAGATGAGTTCTAATGGTAATGGTAATAATTTTTCTTACTAATTTCATAGTAACAAAATTTATTTATCGCTAATCACTTATGAAGACGCACACACATACGCACGCACACAGACATATACATGCACACACACATGCGCACACGTGCGCACGTCTACACGTACACGCATATTACGCACACGTATATTACGCACACAAAAACTTGAAGAATAATTATATTGTGATATTTCGAGGTTAGATGGAAAGTTTTACGATTGGTTCACGTCTAATATCATTCTTTAATGCATAAATAATAACTACAATATGAAAAATAAAAATAAATCATGTTTTGATCACGAATTTTAAAACAAAATACAATTCTTCTGCGCTATTTTGAGGTTCGGTTCAGAGTATTACAGTTGATTCTCATCTACCCTGGTGGACAAAACTTGTTGTGCCAATGGAGAACGACATGGATATGGTTTACAGATACAGATGAGAGAGAGAGAGAGAGAGAGAGAGAGAGAGAGAGAGAGAGAGAGAGAGAGAGAGAGAGAGAGAGAGAGAGAGAGTTTGGCACAATATTTATTTCCACTAGGGTAGTAACATTCTTTGATGTAGAAACAATAATTATAACACAGCAACTACCAAAAATACATATTTTGACCGCGAAATTTGAAAAAAAGACATTGTTTGGCAATATATTGAGGTTAGGTTGACACTATTATAATGAACACTACTAACATATTCTATAATAAAGAAACAATCATTATAACATAGAAAATACAAAAAAATTATATTGTAACTACGAAATTTGCAAAAAAAATCGTTTTTATCATATTTAAAGGTTAGGTTGATACCATTAACATTGGTACTCTCTATTCATCGTCAAAAGATCGAAGATTATTCATCCGCCTTTTTTACGACTCATAACTCACATAACAGAACACGTGCGAATGCGCGGGGTTGACGCGAACGATCCGACTGTTAGCACCATACGTACCAACTAGGGTGGATATCCGTACTACTGACACCCCACCCAACTACTGACAACCAAATCTATTTCATTATAAATAGAATATAAACTTTATCAAATAATATCTGAAAAAAATATATAAGCAATCCGTAACTATTATTAGTATAATGAATAAACAAACGTGACATCTTTTGATTTCAGAAACTTTTAAAAAATAATAATAAAATTCAAGGCTACGAAAACGTTTAAAATTATGTCTGTGTTCAGAGTGAACATGAAAATATTGCGAAATAGAGAAGACTATTATTTATATATTAGAGCGATATATGCAATAAAAAATAGTTTAATAGGTAATATTTATATACCAGATATATCTGCTAGATAAAAAAGGAGACTTATCAAAGGCATTTTATTTAATTATTGGATGGCAGCGTTAGGTACAAGCGATTTAGACATTTTCGTGTTACATGTCAGCAGTTCGGCAAGAAAACGGGGCATTTACCCAACTACTGACACTGCCGCGCGAATTAGTGAGTACAATCTAGCCTCCTTGGCTTCAACGGTGACGTTCATTTTTTAGAGTGAAATTTCACTCTACCAGGTTTAGCGTGTACTTGAGTCTATTAAAAGACGAATAAAAAAAATGTCGCATCTACAATGCACGTTTGTACTATAAATATTAATTAAAATCAATTAAATAAATGACCAAAATATAGTATTTGATAAATTTTTGAAAAATAGTTTAACATTATACATAAAAACCTAATATCTATTAATAAAATAGCAAATTTATATCGACTTGTCGCATCCACTTGTTTAAACATCATAACCTCTTGTTAAGACTAGAAAAACCGAATAATACATATACGAGAAGAAATTTCTTTGCATTTTATAACCATGAGACCGGTTTTGAGTGAAGTAAAAGTGAGAAAGAAGAAAGAGTACATAAAGCACAAACGAATTGAAAAGTTAAATAAACGGAAAAAAGGAGTGAACAGAGAAAGAAATATAATGAAAAAAAAGTGTTTTCGACGTCTAAGAGGTAAAATTAGTCCATTTAAACGTTTAAATTGGTAATTTAAATAAGTCAAATTTATAATTTAAATTTAAACAATGAATAAAAAGTTGAATTTGTATTAAAATAATATTACACTTTAGGTCTTTTTATTCTATGAAGTATAAATATCAATAACGAACTATAATACAATCCCTCAATTAAAGCATACAATTTTTGTTGTCCTTTAGGGAATGTAATTAATTCTTTGACATAATTTGAATCCTCATCCTCCTCAAAGGATCTCTTGGAATCAAAAGTGAGTAGCCGCGACTCCTTGTCTTTCGCTGTACCTTCTACCGAGTTATTACAATCAAGTATAAAAAATAAAAATATCTGCACAAATATTTTAGAAATGTTTTCAAAAAAAAATATATACATGGAAATTCTAACCTGCCGTATTTCATAAATCATTTTAGATTCGGTAGGCACTTGTTGTAGGATTGTTCATGGGAAAATATTGATTGTTTATAGTCTCTAGAAGTTGTATGAAAGAAACCAGAGCTGTGCTTCTAACTTAAGTTGACCTCAATTTACATATTTGAAAGTTAAAAGTTCTGGAGATTTCTCGATATAGTATACAGAAATTACATTTTTATAATGATGTTATTTATCTCAGAAACATTGCTCGTGGTAATACAAATGTTGACTATTTAATAAAAAGTAAAATTTATTCCAATCCAGAAACATTATACACGTAGTTTTGCGATATATAGGATCTGTTCCGAATGGCAGCTCCGGCAGTCACGTGATGCATCAATGTAGATATACATCTTCGATAAGAAACGTGGTATCTTATCAAAGATATATATCTATATCGATGAAACACGTGACTGACGGAGCTGCCATTCAGAACAGATTCGTAAATTAACAACTTATAGCTGAAACTATAAGTTCTCATTCAACTATTCCAAGATGTATGCGTTTCTGGAATAACCTTGGAACTGAATTACTAAATTGAGAAAATAATGATAATTTAAGACTTTGTTAAGAAACACCTCTTTTCTGATTCTTAAGTAAACAAATATTGCTACCATTCGGAACAGATATTGAAATTAACAACTTATGGCTCAAAGTATAAGATCTCATTCAACTATTCCAATATGTATACAAAGTCTTATGTGGAACGAATCTGCGGACATTGAGACGTTTCGATTTCGGACGTTTTATACAACATTTTCATATATTTTCTTACGTTTTCTTAAATTCTCTTACGTTCTCTTGCGTTTCTTACGTTTTAATACACTTTATTACGTTGTATTACGGCTTATTACGTTTTATTACATTTTATTACTTTACATTATATTTTCACACTAAACATTCCGATTACTAAAGAGACTTCCATAATGTCAAATATTCAAAAAGAAATATTTTCTAAGTGTCAATGCTTCTTAAGTAACGTAAAGCTTCTATTTGGAAAAATTCAAGCTATATTTTTTGTAACGAAATTGCGAAACATAATAAAACGTAAGGAAACATAGTCAAACACAAAAATACGCATATAAACGTAAAAAGATGTAAAAATGTCCGAAATCCAACATTTTATCATGATTTGATACGTTTGATGATTTGTTACGTTTGTTTACGTTTTCTTACATTTTCTTGCGTCTTCTTACGCTTTTTTACTTTTTTCATTTTCACTAGGATTTCTATGACATTCCTGCAATATTGAGTGCTGTGTGGGATGTACATACCTATCAAATTCTTTGTACAGTTATAATGTTTATAATATTTGTCTACTTAAGAATCAGAAAATAGATATTTTTTTAACAAAGTCTTAATGTATCTTTATTTGCTCAATTTAGTAATTCAGTTCCAAGATTATTCCAGAAACGTATACATCTTGGAATAGTTGAATGAGAGCTTATACTTTGAGACATAAGTTGTTAATTTATGGATCTGTTCCGAATGGCAACTCTATCAGTCACGTGATTTAGCGAAATAGAGAAGATATATATCTATATTGATGCATCATGTGAATGCCGGAGCTGCCATTCGGAACAGACCCTATATATCTCAAAACTACGTGTATAATGTTTCTGGATTGGAATAAGTTTTACTTTCTTTTAAATAGTCAATATTTATATTACCACGAGCAATATTTCTGAGATAAACATCATTATAAAAATGTAATGTATCTATGCTATATACCAAAATATGCATTTAAATCGTTTTTTAATCAATATTTCACATCATTTTGATTTTTTTCATAGGAATATTGCTCTTTGTCCATTTTGCGACCATGGCAGTCACTTTTGTACTGAAAAAAGCTATCTTCATGATTATTAGTGTGATGGTTCTTGAGTGCTCAAAACTACTACATGATTTTAAGATGGGCGTAAATAATCGAAAAGTGTCCTTTATATTTATTTATTTGTCTTTGATTAGACAGAGAATCGCCCATATATATATATATATATATATATATATATATATATATATATATATATATATATATATATATACACACACAGACACACACACACACACACACACACACATATGTATATGAAATTAAGTTCAAAGAAAGATTTTAAAATATTTCTTAGAAGATTAGGAGAAATAATAATTCACACGCTATATGTCTTACTATATATATACGATATACAATATATATATATATATGTTCACTATATCTATATATATAAAAGAACTTGTCCTGACTGACTGATTCATCAACGCCCAGCCAAAACCACTGGACCAATCGCCTTGAAAATTTGTAGGTACGTTCCACCCACATAGTAGGTGCTCACTAAGGAACGGTTTTTTAAAATTTCACCCCCCGGGTGTGGAAAGGGTTAAAATGTGATTTTTAGTTTTTTTGCTATATTTCTTGAGTGAAAAATGATTTTGAGACGGTTTTTGCGGTATAACATATAGAATGAGATTATATCGAGAACAATTTCTGGGTTTTATGAAATTCCACCCCCGGGGGTGGAAAGAGTTAAGATGTTTTCTTTTCTTTCTTTTACTATGTTCTCCAATCAAAGTAGATTCTTACATGTCTCACATACATAGTAAAGTATATAGTACCGATAAAGTGCCGCTAGATGGCTACACTAAGCCTTACCCGTAAGTGAAACAACCGAGTCTAAAGTATATATAAAGGTCATAGAGCCTTAAGAAGGCATTAGGAGTCTGAGAGCCCTCGCCAATCGTGAGTAATATCACTGTGTTCCTGCATTATTTTCGATAGTTTGCGTTGGTTTTTTGAGTATTTTACGATGAGTGTGGAAATATCTTCTATATACATATAAAAACATGACCTAACTGACTGACTGACTGATTCATCAACGCTCAGCCAAAACCACTGGACCGATCAACTTGAACATTTGTGGGTATTTTCCTACTAAATGATATATGATAGGTGCTCACTAAGAAAGGATTTTTTGAAATTCCATCCCTAAGGGGTGAAAAAGGATGAAATGTGTTTTTATGGTTTTTTACTGTATTTCTGCAAGGAAATATGATTTTAAATTGATTGTTCCGGCAAAATATCAGAAATACGATTATGTAACAACCAATTTCTAATATTTTTGTACTATATTTCTTTAATTTATCCAACGAAACAAGATTTTATTGAAGACAAAAGATTAAGTTGATTCATGCGCAAATTTTTTGAAAAAGTATAAATTTCTTAGGGTTAATTTTGAACTAAATATACTCACTGGCTCATTCACTCACTCACTCACTCATCAACGTCTAGACCAAACCACTGGATCTATAGATTTGACATTTTTGTGGTATATATCTCTTATGGTGTAGGGGTGAAATAAGGACGGATTTTACCCCCGTCCACCTCTAAGAGGGTGAAAAGGTGGTAAACGTGCTTTTATGTTTTTATCGATATCTTCGGAATATCGAAAGTTATGAATTCGAATTTTATCCCCAATGGTTGACTATGAAACTACCTAAATATTAATTTATGGATTTATGGTTACCCAGAAGGGGTAAAATCCTTTCTTATCTAAACCATAACACATATATATTTTATTATATTATAAAATTTCAAGTCCCCAAGTCAAATAAATAGATATTATTTACTTGTGAGTTTCACGCACTATTAGCACGGGCGAATCCGTAAGGGGAAATGTTAGTTCTCTTATATAAAGGAAATTACAACTGTGAGATATTCTGATAAAATGTGAGAAACTGTGAAAAACTATGAGAAACTGTGACAAAATTTATGTTCCAAACGTAAGCCAAATTACACATTTTGAAATTTCCACCAGGGTTAATATCATTTATAAGTGGAGCCATCAAAGTTAACAGTTTCGAGATAAATTAATAAAACGGTATCATAAATAAATAATATATAATAATACTTTGTTTTCATTTATATATTTTATTTAAATATATAATTACATATTTTTTATTCGAATTAAAAGAAATTACAATTTGTGATAATAAAATTGTTTAAATAAATACACATGTATATTGGTATGCCGATTAACTCTTTGCGGTATAGCGGATTACCTATTTATCGTTGGTTTTCTACGCCATACGAGTACTTAATTTTTCACCTTAAATAGATATTTATAAATATAATGTAAATTGAAAGTTAAAGTTATTGATAATAATGAACAATATTTGTTTTTTTTAGAAGAAGTCCATGCCAAAACAATCGCGGTAAATTCATGTGATCAGTATTTAGGAGTTTTATAAGTAGCATGACTAAAGGAGAAAAATTCCACTGTATTTGGTTGAATTTCCAAGTCCGTTTTTCAAATTTACGGAAGATGGTTTCCAATCTAGGTGCTACCAACTGAATACTATAAAAGCATATTATTAAGAAATTCATCTCAAAAAAGTACAAATAAAAAATTGAACTCAAAATTTTACAAAATTTACTATAAAAATTTAGGATAAAGATGTAAGTTAAACATTTCTAATAAAAATGTATGCTAAAAAAATGAATTTAAATTTTACAAAGTTTACTATAAAAATTTACAATTAGAATGTATGATAAAAATTTTACTCAAAATTTTACAAAATTTACTACATAAATTTACATATAAATTTTACAAAATTAATATTCGTCATTCCGACAGCGCGAGCACATTCTTTAAATCACTTATATTCAAGTAGCCCAGAATTTTCTCAGTCACAATGTTTCCGGCATCAACTAGGTATCCTAGCGCAATGCTCAAGCTCGATGACGCGTCGGCCATCATTTCCTTCCTCTCCAGCACCTCGTGGAACCTCCTCCTAAGAATTCCGTAATAAACCGGAAAGCACTGCCTGTACTTCCGATCGTTAAAGACCTCCACGAACTTCGGATTCCGTACGTGCCGCGTGAGCGTGCTTGTATGCCGCGTCAAAAAATCGCGGAACGTCGTCCTCGGGATGATCTCGATCGCCTCCATCTTCTTCAGTTCCAAATTGCATTCAGCGTAGTAACGACTCCACCTGACGCTGTTGGACACGTGCGCTCGCAGCCCACGGCTCTGTGCAGCGCTGTAAATCCAAACTCGTCCTTGAGATGGACGTTGGCTCGCCGACTCAGAAGGGCGAGCACGCAGCGCGTGTTCAACGCCTTGGCGGCTATGTGAAGCGGCGTCAAGCCGTCTTTGAGCGTTCTCTCGTTGACGGAGGCGCCGCGACTCAGAAGCATCTCGATGCCCAGCACGTCCTCGTACATCACGGCGACACACCCCATCTTGCTCACAGGAACCTGTATGTAATTAAAATGTAATTAGAAGGAAGCTTTTCAATTTATAATTCTACAGCCATTATAATTGATATTACGATCAAATTGAAAAATAAAATAAAAAATCATTATTAAATTTTAGGTGAGGTAACATTTTTTTCTATATTATAAGATTATTATATGTAATAAGCTGACACTGCTTTTCAGTGTATATAATTTATTCAAATTAGATGAAATATCCCTTCGTACAGGTATGCATGAATCAAAACAGAGAAACAGAATGGATTTTTGCAAACATTTGCATATATAATTTGCGACAACTGAATTATGTCAAAGAACAAAAGTCGTCGAATACGAGTAGACCTGTGGTGATCCAAGGGAAACAGGCATGTTTAATTAAGCCTTATTACTATGTGGAGAAAAATCTTCATTATATACGTACAAAACATGTTTTAATTTACCAAACTTTTTTTTTTTTTTTTTTATTTAACGTCGCCATGTTTGTGCTCCCATGTGGTGCTAATCGACGACGGGGGTTTCCGGTGTGTTTGTAAACAAAGCACATGTAATTTTTACAGAGGTGCTTGTATCAATCGGCAGAGACTAGGATTCGAACCCGGGTCACCGGCGTGGGAAAAAATAAATTTTCCAAACTTAAGTATACTTAATTAAACTTAATTAAACTTAATTAAACTTAATTAAACTTAATGAAATTTAACAAATTTAATAAATTGTTCCGTTTTGAAATAATTTTGATTTGCTATTTCATACATTATTTTAAATAAAATTTTACGTCTAAAAATAATTTTAGATTTATAAATAGATGCTGTTCTTGAATGTGTCCAAAACCGAGATAGACTTGCAGTGGCCTCGCATTATAATGCTGGCATTATAACAAGAGGCACTTGTAATATTTAGTATAAATAAAGAGTTAAAAGTCGATTTTCCATTGAAATATATATTTCAGAGATAGAGCATTATAATTCGATTGAAATTTACTTGAAAACAAAGACTTTTCAATAAAAATTACAGTGGGCTCTTGTTATAATGTCAGTATTATAACGCGATACCACCGTATTATTTATTGGAATACAATATTTGACTGACGTTCGCATACAGCATAAAAGATTTCCGTGAAATATTTTAAAATATTCCCGCGCAATATTTCAGTGAAATATATTGCGGAAATACATAGTAAATCGTTATGTAATATTTGGAAAAATTTAAAAGTATAGATGCATTGAGATATTTGTAGAATATGCTTATGCTTACAGTACATTGTATTTGGAAACCTAACCTATAAAACAAGTCAAATCAGCAATACATATCGAAATAGTTAACCCTACCTATAGTCATTTTATGTTATTAAAGGTCACAAAACGGTGTCAATTTAATTTTTACTTCATTCCTAGTGCATATTATGTTGATTTTTATTAATTTCAATAACAATGACAAATAAAACGTATAAAATTAAGTCATATTTATGTAATAATTATTCTTTCCATCGTAGGGACATAGAGTTCGGAACACGGTGACAAGCTGTGAAAACAGCGTTCCATGATACGTACATGCCATTGCCTTAATATTTTATTTATAATAATTCAAATTAAGAAAATACATGTCTTGTACGCTCGGCTAATGCGCTATATAGATATACACGCAGGATATCAAATTCGCTGATTTCGATGCTGCTGCTGCTCGCTCATATACATATAGTACATATATAGTGCGCACTACATGATTACGCATTATAGCGTAAACTACAAGACCTAGATTTAAATGAGCAAAAGTTAACGTCCACTCTAGGGGTTCATCTATCACAAAGGGGCAGTCATTTTTGAAATTTTGAAAATTATAGTTTTTTTTTTATTTTTACTATTAGCTAAAAATTCGTGGAATTTCTTTGTTTTATTCGATTATATTGGATATTCTTATTGAGTATATACCACAAATATAAATATAAATATCTAAAGTAAGTCTTAATCAGTAAAGTAGATTTTTTTAATATTCGCTCCCCAATTCCCGATATCACAGCGTGCGTTAGCCCGCTGAAACACAATAGCATTCATATACTGCGGTCGGGCTCAGCCACAGATCCATCGAAGATCGGTCATCGTCGACGTTGAAAAGCTTCCAGAGATTTCCAGGCACGCACACACGCACACACGTACACACGTACACATGTCTAAATGTGCGTCTTACAGTTTCATATTCCTTCTAATATTGGACTGCATTCATGAAAGCATTCGTGTCGCGAGATGTTTTCTCCGTCTGTGTAAAGTACGCCGGATGCAACGTGACACCCCCCCGAACGATTGTCGGCGCAAAAGCATGATATTCGTCCGCGCGAAACTTGGACGATGATCGAGCGCAGGTGCGCCTTACTTAGTATATCTATATATATGGTGGTCGGTGTTTGGCGCAATACCATACAAAGTTTGTAGTATATTCGATAATATACTATAGCATGACGTCATCGTGCCTAAGTGAGATAGAGGGTGGGGCTTATTCTCACCTGTCCGCCTTGAATAATCACAGAGCTTCTCACCTGCACAGGTGAGTCGAAAAGTCGAGTGGTGGGGGGAGCTAGAACTGTCATTGTATACCTACTCCCCAGGCGGAAATCGACTTACCTAGAAATAGTTAATAAAAGCTAATAACTTTTATAATCAATTTATAATATGGGGATTTTGGACTCTAGTGATAGTTAATAATAGTTTTTTGCTTTTATTAACTTTAATTAGCTTTTACTAGCTTTTACATTTTTAACAACAAGAAAAAATTGCGTGACCTGATAAAAAGCTAAAAACTACTAATAACTTTTTAAAATTATTACTTATAGAAATTAAATATTTATAATTCTTATGATTATTTACTAATAGTAATAAATTACTAATCGCTTTTCAGTTTTACAGTTATTTTTACGAAAAAGCTAAAAAAACATAAAAAGAAGCAGAAAAACAAAAAAGTGTATAACCTAAAAAGAAGCAGAAAAAGAGCATTTTTAGGATATTGTCTACATACAAAAGTCTAATAAAAGCTAATAAAAGTTTAAAAACATTTATAAAATTTCATAATAGCTAGTAAAGCTTACAATTATTATTAAATATTATAAACTATTACTAGAGTCTAAATTCAACACATTATAAAGTGTTATTAAAATCTTATAAAAGCTAATAAGTTTTATTAAGAATTATAGTATATTATTAAGTTTTATATGCATTAGATTATTTCCGCCTGAGTCCCGAGCATTCTTAGTCTCCGTGACTCGACTGTATTTAATTACTACTATAAAAAACAAAAATTATTTAATGACTATGCAAGACGGAGGAAAGAGTAAGTAGGAAGCGTAATTCAGTTTCTAAATTTATTATGATATATGTACATACAAATTTATTTAGAGAAAATCCTTAAAATATAAAATTTGGCTTAATTTCTAAACCATTATTAACCATCCTACATAGAAAGCTGTTTTAGAAAATTATACTCTCAAAAAATATACCACATTTCATTGTTGTATATATTTTTTATTGCAATGGATGAGCGTCCATAAGAGCTGTTTTCGGCCACAAATGAAAGAAGTCAGTTATTGTTAATTTGATTTTTCCCGACGGTAGAAAACACATACATTACTACCATACATGTTACATGCCATACTTGTAGTCAAGAAAAAGGAATTTAAAATTTTTATTATTTTTTTAATTGTAATAACTTTTGATCAGGTTAATATTTTTATATGGAATCGAATTCAAACTAAAGCTCTCTTCACCTTCTTTTATTATCTTTTAGGTAAATCTTAATTATATAAACTTGCAAAGTTATTGTCAGAAGGTAAATAGAGGTAAATATTTTTATTAAAGTAACGCATAATTAGAGTAAAATACCTTAGAACTCGACAGATGGGGTCCATTGAAACAAATAATGGGTGCTAGGCTTTATTTTTCATAATTTTTGTCGGACAAATTTGGGAACATATAGAGGAAATCAGACATTCGTATATAGCTTACATATCAAAGTGAGAACACTATTGTGTAGTATAATTTTCTTAAATTTCTTAGTTTTTGTCAGCATCACATGAGATTTAAGCAGCGATTTTACTAGACCAGTACATATTTTGCAGGTAAACAAATGTTATTTGCATCAAACCATTTAAATTATTACAGAGAAAGTCCACAAGGTTTGTTTTGATAGTAACCATCTGCTGCACTGATGTGACATATCTGTGATGGTACACGCCTGAACGTATCGGTTGTTTGCTATATGTAATGAGTTGTGATCAACCATAAATATTTTGTCATTGCGGAAAGAAGTATTTTTGTAATATACATGTATGTAAATTGTAAATGTATTAATTTTATCATCAGTAATCAGTGATTACCACGTAGATAAAGCGAATACCCATAATCTAATATGTCATCTAATACCGGCTATACTTATTGAAAATATATATAAAATGAAAATCTTTGGAACAACTTTCGTAAAATTACAGTTTAATTAAACGACTTTTACAGACATTTCTTAATTTTTCGACTCCATTCGTAAGGTTTTAATAAGTCATATTTGTTCCTATAAAAAGTTTTCACTCAAATTAAATGACGAAAGGTAAGAAATATAAGTCAGATTTCATTTAAAAAAATTTAATGTTTTAGATTTTATATACCAAACAAGTTATCTAAATCGGCAAAAAATTTTCAATTTTTAACCAAATCTTAAAAATACCAGTCCATTTAAATTTTTTTGATAAAGTCACTGACCCCCTTAAGTAAATAAAATCTAATCTACAGATCTGAGTTTAATCTCATTTGCGTGTCCCCTTCTGAAAGAAAGTGGTGGAATTTTAAAAACGGGCCCCGGAATTCTAAACATCTTCTAATTAATTAAACTAATTAATAAAACTACTAAAAATTCAATATTTATTTTTGATGATTGAATAACAAAGTAAATGATCCATGTCGCATTCATGTGCCCCTTGATATGCTAAACTAAAACGTGCAATACACACTTGTAAAAACGTGATTCATTGAAAAATTCAGTTTTTACCATGGCACATTCGCAATTTTATCTAAAAAATGGTTCGGTTCCATGTGTGATCATATATTATTCTACATAAACATAAAAACTAAGCGGCTTTTACGTAGTAACTTATAAATTTAAAATATTTAGCTCGCTTAAAAATGTATTATCGACCAGGAATAACCAATTTGGTATACATAGAGGCCATATCATAAGGACCAAAAACGCCGTTTTGTAAAATAAAGGCACGTGCATCCATTCTGTTCATAAATGGCTTTAAAAGTGTGCCCACGAATTTTCAACTATGTGCCTTCAATTTTTATTTCGAAATTTATTGTATGAAGAAAGTTTAAAGTTCGGCGGTTTTACCCATATATACTATAAGTTAATGCTTAAACGTTTGTACAAAACGTTTATATTGAAACTGTATTAATATATATATATATATTTTATGCTCATGACTGATTTGGAAACACGTATAAAAATAGTACTAATACTTTAAATATCTTCATATATTTTGTAAAACACATTATATGTTGCTATATAGACTTCGTACGTACCGTTTTTCATTTCAAAAATTTAGAAAGCAGAAAGCAGCTCCAATTAATATTAATATATATATATATATATATATATATATATATATATATATATATATTAATATTAATTGGAGCTGCTTTCTGCTTTCTAAATTTTTGAAATGAAAAACGGTACGTACGAAGTCTATATAGCAACATATAATGTGTTTTACAAAATATATGAAGATATTTAAAGTATTAGTACTATTTTTATACGTGTTTCCAAATCAGTCATGAGCATAAAATTAGGGTCAATAGCTTGAACATCGAAATATCGATTAATTCATTTAATCAGTGTAATGATGCTTAAATGCTGTTGCAACGCCGTTACCCTAAGCGGGTCCTGGGCGTAGTCGTCCAGGGCGGACGGGTGGGTGCCTATCACCACTACACAGCGCGTCCTCAGGTTGCGGATAGAGGAAGGACCCCTGAGAAAGAGGTTAGCTGCGAATAAAGCGAATAAGCAGTCGCGGACAGCCGATAGGCCCAGGCGTGGACGTGATGAGCCCGCACTGGCAAACGCATTCATCTAGAAACACTACGCAAGCACCGCAACAACTACAAACACTATACAAAATCACCTATCTTACTTTCTTCTTCTACCTTACTCTGTAATCTATCTCTTTTACCACACATTTCAAACAAAAAATGGGCCAAAAATTCTGCTGTCGTGGAGGATGCGGGAGCGATGACAACTGCCCTGAGAGGGGATGTGTAGAATGATTCGCCACCTGGTCTTACATGGCAACGAAGCCAGCGAAGGCGCGCTGCCTTGCAGGGGGGCGTTAGGATATGAGAATGAAACCAAGTGTGTCTGACGACGAGTTGACTATGTCTCGCCAAAGTCGGAAAGCTCTCATACTTAGTTCTAGGGAGGTATGAGGGTTATCACCCATAGACGGATGGATTCACCTGCGATCGGAAGAGGATCCAAAACGCGCGGGTTTAACTTACTATCATGGCTCAAAGAAAACAAAACCAAAAGAAACTTAAGGGTGGGAACCTGGAATGTACGCATTCTACACAGAGCGGGCGCGTTCCGGGAAATCATAAATGAAACTGAGAGGTACAATTTAGATTTGGTAGCAATACAAGAAACCCGATGGAAAGATAACGCGATGCTAGGATCCGGTAACTTCACCTTTTGATACGGGGGCGCGAGCGGGCATTCTCTAGGCACCGGATTTCTTGTTAACAAAAGCATCATCCATTCCGTTAAAAGTTGCAATTTTGTGAATGACCGACTGTAGTATATCATCATCGAAGGAGCGTGGTATAATTACGTGGTTATTAACGTCCACTGTCCCACGGAGGACAAAGAGGAAGAAGTCAAAAATCTTTATTATGAAACTTTAGAGCAATTAATCGACCAATTCGCGTCTTACGACACCAAAATAGTAGTGGGGGATTTCAATGCTAAAATAGGGAGAGAGGAAATGTTTAGGCCCGCTATAGGCAAAGAAAGTCTGCACGAAACCAGCAACGATAACGGAATTATGGTCATAAATTTCGCGGCCGCAAAAGATCTTATAGTCAAGACCACGTGCTTCAAGCACAAGGATATACACAAGGCAACGTGGACATCGCCGGATGGGGCCACGCACAATCAAATCGATCATTTTCTTATTGATAAGAGGCGCCACACGAATGTACTCGACGTAAGGACCTATAGGGAGGCGGATTGCGACTTAGATCAATATCTAGTAGTGACCAAATTAAGAGCCAGATTAATAGCCGGTCAAAATAGTAAGCGAGCGAACAAAGTAGAAACCTTTGATATTGGAAAACTACGAAGCGGGGTAGAGCAAATCAAGTACCAAGTAGAAGTTAGCAACCGATTTCAGGCGCTCGAGGAAACGGATGAACAGACGGGAGTAGATGACGATCCGAACAGGTTGTGGGGGGCTATCGAAAAAACTATAAAAAGGGCCGCGAACTAAGTACTGGGTAAGAAAAAAAGGCAGAAGAGCAAACCATGGTTTGACGAAGAGTGCGAACTCTGGTTTGAAAGGCGCAAGAAGGCTAAATTAGATAGTGTACACAATGAAAGCGGTAGGACCGTAGAAGAATACCATGAAATAAGAAAGCAAGTGCGTGTAATTTACAGAAACAAGAAGCGCGAGTAACAGAAAAATGAAATTAGAAAAATAGAAACTAATAGTAGGGAAAATAACCTGCCCGAGATGTACAAAGGAATAAACGCTATTAGGAAGGGTTTTCAGAGTAGATCGCAGTTAATAAAAGATAAGGACGGGAACCTCGTGACAAGCGAAAATGAACTATTGAAATTATGGAAAGATTATTTCGATAAGTTATTAAACGTGCATGAAAACTCCGAGGAAATGGGAGACGAAATCCACATGCTAAACTCCATATGGACGAAACGACCTACAAAGAAGTAGAGGCCGCGATCAAAAAGCTAAAAAACAATAAACCGCAGGAAACGATTCTATACCAGCTGAACTACTTAAATATGGAGGTACCGCGCTTACATCTAAAATTTTTTATCTAGTATGTGCTATTTGGAGAAATTAAACAATACCAGAAAATTGGAAAGAATCCATTATCATACCGATCTTTAAAACGGGAGATAAAACAGACTTCAATAACTACCGGGGAATCTCACTTTTAGCTACCTGCTACAAAGTTCTGTCAAACTTAATACAGGCCAGACTCACACCATTCGCGGAAGATATAATAGGAGATTATCAGTGTGGATTCCGGCGCAACAGGTCAACGAGCGATCAAATGTTTACCATAAGACAATTATTAGAGAAAAAGTGGGAATATTGCGAAACTATACACCAGCTATTTGTGGACTTTAAGAAAGCGTACGACTCTGTCAAACAAAGCAAAATGTATAAAATCCTAGTGCTCCTTGGCGTACCAAAAAAACTCGTAAAATTAATTCAAATATGTCTGAACGGAAGCACTGGAAAGGTCCGAGTAGGCGGTAATGTATCCGAATCGTTCATGATAGGCGACGGTTTGAAGCAAGGTGACGGGCTTTCAACGGTACGCTTTAACTTGACGCTAGAGCATGTTGTTAGAAAAATGCAGGCTAGCGAGCTAGGCGCAACACTCAGCGGAACAACGCAGATTTTAGGCTATGCGGATGACTTGGATATAGTGGGAGATAATGGTGAAACGGTGGCGAGAAACGCGGAAATCCTTATAAATGCGGCTAAAGACACGGGGTTAGAAGTGAGCGAATCGAAAACGAAATATATGATCATGGAGAAACTGGGCATTCAGATATTTAGGTACAACTATAAATGATCGAAACGAAATTAAAACCGAGATTAATAAGAGACTTCATTCGGGTAATGCCTGCTTCTACGCTGTGAACAGATTACTTAAGGTGATGCTAAATCCACCGGTCACCGACAAATACGAGGAACCACTTTTCTCATTTTATTTTCAATTTCGAGTAAATATCTCTATGAAACGTTATTGCCCCTATAGAAAACAACAACTCTTCAGAGAGATATTTTATCAAAATTGAAAATTGAAAGAAAATAGTGGTTCCCCGTATTTTACGACAATAGGTGGGTTTAGCATCACCTTAAGTCAAAGCTACTGTCGAAAAATGTCAAAATAAGGATATATAGGACTATAATAATGCCGGTAATCTTGTATGGGTACGAAACCTGGGCGCTCACTAAAGCGGAAGAAAATCGTTTTAGGGTATTTGAAAATAAGGTTCTGTGGAAAATATACGGGCCAAAGAAAGATGAGGAAACTGGGGAGTGGAGGAAACTGCACAATGAAGAGCTACATAATTTGTACGGATCACGTAGAGGATAACGTAAAATCAGACGTAACTGAAATTGGGCGGGAAGGCGCGAAATGGATGGGGTTGGCACAAAATAGGGAAACGTGGAAGGCTTGCGTAGATGAGGCAATGAACTTTCGAATTCGAAATGCCACTTAAAAAAAAAAAAATGATGCTTAAATGGCATGTAATTGTTCAATTTTGAAACAATAGGAAAATAAGGAAATCACAAAATAAAAGTGTCCACCTTAGCCCCATTTTCTCATACCATCGTCACCGGGAACAGTCACATTCTGTGCACATCACCTACACATCATATCAGTGTAGAAATTCTCTTATAGTTTAATGTTAATAACAGATGTAGTCAAGTACCTACAAATCCGTCTTCAACTAACGAAAAGGATTTGACATCCTTTGGATGGCAGATTTTGCTCAACTTAATTACAGAAGATACATTTTTGACCAGAAAATGAAAATACGTCTTTCAGTATTTTAAGTTATAAATGAACATATAAAGAAGTATTAAGTAGCTTATATTAAACTTCAATTACGTGTCTCTTAAAATCTCTCTCTTTCTCGACCAATTTACAGTATGTCAACAAAGTGTCTAACAGTACTTTAGTCGATCAATTTGATAATACATTTAAATAAAAGAAATGTACCGATGATTACGTGAAGTAAGTAATATTGTATTCAAAATTATAACAATTTATATACATAATATTCATTATAATAAAAATGTTCAACCCGACTATAGCCCAGCAAGAGGCTCGGGACCAAAATTCTCGGTGACTGCAATGTGTATTTAGTATAGGAGCGTTTCAGTCCCCGATACATCCCCGTGTATAAGAGCATTGCTGTTCCCACGTAATTTCATACCTCGGGTTCTCAGTCCCCGCGACTCGACTGTATATACGTAAATGGAGCTACCCTTAAATTGAAGTGAAATATGCAAAAATGTTGAGTGCAAATGTAAGGCATGACATCATTATTGGATTTTTCAAAACTTTCCGTAATGTTGCAGTGTTATTAAAGTTGTTATATCGCACTATTTATCTGTAGGAAGGCTTTATAATCTTTCCCAATTCCAGACTTCTAGTATTCAATTATAGAAATTTTAATGCTTTGAAGATGCACAATGATATACATTTTACTGTTTGAAACTAAATTTATATCCGGGGCTAACTTTGACACATTGTGATAGATAGAGGCTCCCAAAACGATAACGATACATAACCCGATTTCGGAGAATAAGTCTATGTTATTCGACCCACTAATCTTGAAGATCGTTGAAAATAAAATCTTAATAATAATATTGATACGTATACACAGTATTTCATAGCATAGTCTCTTTTTGTACTGAATTGTAACTTTTCTAATTTTTTAAATATCGAGTTGCAACGATTACCTTTTTTCATCAAGAACTAAACAATTTAGAAAGTTACAAATTTGATTAACGTATAAAAAATTTGCTATACAAAATTCTCTTCACATCAATGATTGTTGAATAGTATATTATGCACCTAGGGACTGAAGTGAGCCATTAAATGTCAGCGTGTGGTTTGTGTGTGTGTGTCACACCGCTGGCAACCGCTGGCGTAAGGTTATAAACAAACATCGAAAGTCGCTAGGCTGTTCGATTTTAACGTCGCGAATACATCTCTGCTGATCCGCTAATAACAGGCTGAAGATAGTTATGAAATATTTGGAAAAATTTAAATGTATATATGCATTGAGATATTTATAGAATGTGCTTACAGTAATATTTCATGCTATATATGTATGGGCGATTCTCTGTGAAATCGAAGAGAAAAGAAATTCTTTTTCTCTAACCAATTTTAACATATATATAGGATTCTTATAAGTGTCTATGAAATTTTTCAATTTTCTTTTACCGAGTATGTTCAAGTTACAGTGGGTCAAACACGATAATTTCAGCATTTTTTGCATTTTGGAGGTGATTTGAATGATTTCTAGCTCAACGGGAGTACATTTTACGCATAAATTGAATTTGTACTTTTTAATGAAAATTTTCTGAATTTTTAAAAGAAAATACTTCCAAGGTCATATGACCCTTCATTACATGGATTTAGTCAATTTCAAAACTAAAAAGTTGAATATATATATATTTATATAGCATGAAATATTACTGTAAGCATATTCTATAAATATCTCAATGCATCTATACTTTTAAATTTTTCCAAATATTACATAACGATTTACTACGTATTTCCGCAATATATTTCACTGAAATATTCAGCGGGAACATTTTTAAATATTTCACGGAAATCTTTTATGCTGTATGCGAACGTCAGTCAAATATTGTATTCCAATAAATAATAATACAGTGGTATCGCGTTATAATACTGACATTATAACAAGAGCCCACTGTAATTTTTATTGAAAAGTCTTTGTTTTCAAGTAAATTTCAATCGAATTATAATGCTCTATCTATGAAATATATTTCAATGGAAAATTGACTTTTAACTCTTTATTTATACTAAATATTAAAAGTGCCTCTTCTCATAATGCCGGCATTATAATGCGAGGCCACTGTAAGTCTATCTCGTTTTTGGACACATTCAAGAACAGCATCTATTTATAAATGTAAAATTATTTTTACACGTAACAGGCGCAATACACCTTAAATTTTTTTTTAATAATTATCTATGAAATAGCAAATCAAAATTATTTTAAACAGCAACAATTTATTAAATCTGTTAAATTTAATTAAGTATAATTAAGTTTGGTAAATTAAAACATGTTTTGTACGTATATAATGAAGATTTTTCTCCACATAGTAATAAGGCTTAATTAAACATGCCTGTTTCCCTTGGATCACCACAGGTCTACTCGTATTCGACGACTTTTGTTCTTTGACATAATTCAGTTGTCGCAAATTATATATGCAAATGTTTGCAAAAATCCATTCTGTTTCTCTGTTTTGATTCATGCATACCTGTACGAAGGGATATTTCATCTAATTTGAATAAATTATATACACTGAAAAGCAGTGTCAGCTTATTACATATAATAATCTTATAATATAGAAAAAAATGTTACCTCACCTAAAATTTAATAATGATTTTTTATTTTATTTTTCAATTTGATCGTAATATCAATTATAATGGCTGTAGAATTATAAATTGAAAAGCTTCCTTCTAATTACATTTTAATTACATACAGGTTCCTGTGAGCAAGATGGGGTGTGTCGCCGTGATGTACGAGGACGTGCTGGGCATCGAGATGCTTCTGAGTCGCGGCGCCTCCGTCAACGAGAGAACGCTCAAAGACGGCTTGACGCCGCTTCACATAGCCGCCAAGGCGTTGAACACGCGCTGCGTGCTCGCCCTTCTGAGTCGGCGAGCCAACGTCCATCTCAAGGACGAGTTTGGATTTACAGCGCTGCACAGAGCCGTGGGCTGCGAGCGCACGTGTCCAACAGCGTCAGGTGGAGTCGTTACTACGCTGAATGCAATTTGGAACTGAAGAAGATGGAGGCGATCGAGATCATCCCGAGGACGACGTTCCGCGATTTTTTGACGCGGCATACAAGCACGCTCACGCGGCACGTACGGAATCCGAAGTTCGTGGAGGTCTTTAACGATCGGAAGTACAGGCAGTGCTTTCCGGTTTATTACGGAATTCTTAGGAGGAGGTTCCACGAGGTGCTGGAGAGGAAGGAAATGATGGCCGACGCGTCATCGAGCTTGAGCATTGCGCTAGGATACCTAGTTGATGCCGGAAACATTGTGACTGAGAAAATTCTGGGCTACTTGAATATAAGTGATTTAAAGAATGTGCTCGCGCTGTCGGAATGACGAATATTAATTTTGTAAAATTTATATGTAAATTTATATAGTAAATTTTGTAAAATTTTGAGTAAAATTTTTATCATACATTCTAATTGTAAATTTTTATAGTAAACTTTGTAAAATTTAAATTCATTTTTTTAGCATACATTTTTATTAGAAATGTTTAACTTACATCTTTATCCTAAATTTTTATAGTAAATTTTGTAAAATTTTGAGTTCAATTTTTTATTTGTACTTTTTTGAGATGAATTTCTTAATAATATGCTTTTATAGTATTCAGTTGGTAGCACCTAGATTGGAAACCATCTTCCGTAAATTTGAAAAACGGACTTGGAAATTCAACCAAATACAGTGGAATTTTTCTCCTTTAGTCATGCTACTTATAAAACTCCTAAATACTGATCACATGAATTTACCGCGATTGTTTTGGCATGGACTTCTTCTAAAAAAAACAAATATTGTTCATTATTATCAATAACTTTAACTTTCAATTTACATTATATTTATAAATATCTATTTAAGGTGAAAAATTAAGTACTCGTATGGCGTAGAAAACCAACGATAAATAGGTAATCCGCTATACCGCAAAGAGTTAATCGGCATACCAATATACATGTGTATTTATTTAAACAATTTTATTATCACAAATTGTAATTTCTTTTAATTCGAATAAAAAATATGTAATTATATATTTAAATAAAATATATAAATGAAAACAAAGTATTATTATATATTATTTATTTATGATACCGTTTTATTAATTTATCTCGAAACTGTTAACTTTGATGGCTCCACTTATAAATGATATTAACCCTGGTGGAAATTTCAAAATGTGTAATTTGGCTTACGTTTGGAACATAAATTTTGTCACAGTTTCTCATAGTTTTTCACAGTTTCTCACATTTTATCAGAATATCTCACAGTTGTAATTTCCTTTATATAAGAGAACTAACATTTCCCCTTACGGATTCGCCCGTGCTAATAGTGCGTGAAACTCACAAGTAAATAATATCTATTTATTTGACTTGGGGACTTGAAATTTTATAATATAATAAAATATATATGTGTTATGGTTTAGATAAGAAAGGATTTTACCCCTTCTGGGTAACCATAAATCCATAAATTAATATTTAGGTAGTTTCATAGTCAACCATTGGGGATAAAATTCGAATTCATAACTTTCGATATTCCGAAGATATCGATAAAAACATAAAAGCACGTTTACCACCTTTTCACCCTCTTAGAGGTGGACGGGGGTAAAATCCGTCCTTATTTCACCCCTACACCATAAGAGATATATACCACAAAAATGTCAAATCTATAGATCCAGTGGTTTGGTCTAGACGTTGATGAGTGAGTGAGTGAGTGAATGAGCCAGTGAGTATATTTAGTTCAAAATTAACCCTAAGAAATTTATACTTTTTCAAAAAATTTGCGCATGAATCAACTTAATCTTTTGTCTTCAATAAAATCTTGTTTCGTTGGATAAATTAAAGAAATATAGTACAAAAATATTAGAAATTGGTTGTTACATAATCGTATTTCTGATATTTTGCCGGAACAATCAATTTAAAATCATATTTCCTTGCAGAAATACAGTAAAAAACCATAAAAACACATTTCATCCTTTTTCACCCCTTAGGGATGGAATTTCAAAAAATCCTTTCTTAGTGAGCACCTATCATATATCATTTAGTAGGAAAATACCCACAAATGTTCAAGTTGATCGGTCCAGTGGTTTTGGCTGAGCGTTGATGAATCAGTCAGTCAGTCAGTTAGGTCATGTTTTTATATGTATATAGAAGATATTTCCACACTCATCGTAAAATACTCAAAAAACCAACGCAAACTATCGAAAATAATGCAGGAACACAGTGATATTACTCACGATTGGCGAGGGCTCTCAGACTCCTAATGCCTTCTTAAGGCTCTATGACCTTTATATATACTTTAGACTCGGTTGTTTCACTTACGGGTAAGGCTTAGTGTAGCCATCTAGCGGCACTTTATCGGTACTATATACTTTACTATGTATGTGAGACATGTAAGAATCTACTTTGATTGGAGAACATAGTAAAAGAAAGAAAAGAAAACATCTTAACTCTTTCCACCCCCGGGGGTGGAATTTCATAAAACCCAGAAATTGTTCTCGATATAATCTCATTCTATATGTTATACCGCAAAAACCGTCTCAAAATCATTTTTCACTCAAGAAATATAGCAAAAAAACTAAAAATCACATTTTAACCCTTTCCACACCCGGGGGGTGAAATTTTAAAAAACCGTTCCTTAGTGAGCACCTACTATGTGGGTGGAACGTACCTACAAATTTTCAAGGCGATTGGTCCAGTGGTTTTGGCTGGGCGTTGATGAATCAGTCAGTCAGGACAAGTTCTTTTATATATATAGATATAGTGAACCATATATATATATATATTGTATATCGTATATATATAGTAAGACATATAGCGTGTGAATTATTATTTCTCCTAATCTTCTAAGAAATATTTTAAAATCTTTCTTTGAACTTAATTTCATATACATATGTGTGTGTGTGTGTGTGTGTGTGTGTCTGTGTGTGTATATATATATATATATATATATATATATATATATATATATATATATATATATATATATATATATATGGGCGATTCTCTGTCTAATCAAAGACAAATAAATAAATATAAAGGACACTTTTCGATTATTTACGCCCATCTTAAAATCATGTAGTAGTTTTGAGCACTCAAGAACCATCACACTAATAATCATGAAGATAGCTTTTTTCAGTACAAAAGTGACTGCCATGGTCGCAAAATGGACAAAGAGCAATATTCCTATGAAAAAAATCAAAATGATGTGAAATATTGATTAAAAAACGATTTAAATGCATATTTTGGTATATAGCATAGATACATTACATTTTTATAATGATGTTTATCTCAGAAATATTGCTCGTGGTAATATAAATATTGACTATTTAAAAGAAAGTAAAACTTATTCCAATCCAGAAACATTATACACGTAGTTTTGAGATATATAGGGTCTGTTCCGAATGGCAGCTCCGGCATTCACATGATGCATCAATATAGATATATATCTTCTCTATTTCGCTAAATCACGTGACTGATAGAGTTGCCATTCGGAACAGATCCATAAATTAACAACTTATGTCTCAAAGTATAAGCTCTCATTCAACTATTCCAAGATGTATACGTTTCTGGAATAATCTTGGAACTGAATTACTAAATTGAGCAAATAAAGATACATTAAGACTTTGTTAAAAAAATATCTATTTTCTGATTCTTAAGTAGACAAATATTATAAACATTATAACTGTACAAAGAATTTGATAGGTATGTACATCCCACACAGCACTCAATATTGCAGGAATGTCATAGAAATCCTAGTGAAAATGAAAAAAGTAAAAAAGCGTAAGAAGACGCAAGAAAATGTAAGAAAACGTAAACAAACGTAACAAATCATCAAACGTATCAAATCATGATAAAATGTTGGATTTCGGACATTTTTACATCTTTTTACGTTTATATGCGTATTTTTGTGTTTGACTATGTTTCCTTACGTTTTATTATGTTTCGCAATTTCGTTACAAAAAATATAGCTTGAATTTTTCCAAATAGAAGCTTTACGTTACTTAAGAAGCATTGACACTTAGAAAATATTTCTTTTTGAATATTTGACATTATGGAAGTCTCTTTAGTAATCGGAATGTTTAGTGTGAAAATATAATGTAAAGTAATAAAATGTAATAAAACGTAATAAGCCGTAATACAACGTAATAAAGTGTATTAAAACGTAAGAAACGCAAGAGAACGTAAGAGAATTTAAGAAAACGTAAGAAAATATATGAAAATGTTGTATAAAACGTCCGAAATCGAAACGTCTCAATGTCCGCAGATTCGTTCCACATAAGACTTTGTATACATATTGGAATAGTTGAATGAGATCTTATACTTTGAGCCATAAGTTGTTAATTTCAATATCTGTTCCGAATGGTAGCAATATTTGTTTACTTAAGAATCAGAAAAGAGGTGTTTCTTAACAAAGTCTTAAATTATCATTATTTTCTCAATTTAGTAATTCAGTTCCAAGGTTATTCCAGAAACGCATACATCTTGGAATAGTTGAATGAGAACTTATAGTTTCAGCTATAAGTTGTTAATTTACGAATCTGTTCTGAATGGCAGCTCCGTCAGTCACGTGTTTCATCGATATAGATATATATCTTTGATAAGATACCACGTTTCTTATCGAAGATGTATATCTACATTGATGCATCACGTGACTGCCGGAGCTGCCATTCGGAACAGATCCTATATATCGCAAAACTACGTGTATAATGTTTCTGGATTGGAATAAATTTTACTTTTTATTAAATAGTCAACATTTGTATTACCACGAGCAATGTTTCTGAGATAAATAACATCATTATAAAAATGTAATTTCTGTATACTATATCGAGAAATCTCCAGAACTTTTAACTTTCAAATATGTAAATTGAGGTCAACTTAAGTTAGAAGCACAGCTCTGGTTTCTTTCATACAACTTCTAGAGACTATAAACAATCAATATTTTCCCATGAACAATCCTACAACAAGTGCCTACCGAATCTAAAATGATTTATGAAATACGGCAGGTTAGAATTTCCATGTATATATTTTTTTTTGAAAACATTTCTAAAATATTTGTGCAGATATTTTTATTTTTTATACTTGATTGTAATAACTCGGTAGAAGGTACAGCGAAAGACAAGGAGTCGCGGCTACTCACTTTTGATTCCAAGAGATCCTTTGAGGAGGATGAGGATTCAAATTATGTCAAAGAATTAATTACATTCCCTAAAGGACAACAAAAATTGTATGCTTTAATTGAGGGATTGTATTATAGTTCGTTATTGATATTTATACTTCATAGAATAAAAAGACCTAAAGTGTAATATTATTTTAATACAAATTCAACTTTTTATTCATTGTTTAAATTTAAATTATAAATTTGACTTATTTAAATTACCAATTTAAACGTTTAAATGGACTAATTTTACCTCTTAGACGTCGAAAACACTTTTTTTTCATTATATTTCTTTCTCTGTTCACTCCTTTTTTCCGTTTATTTAACTTTTCAATTCGTTTGTGCTTTATGTACTCTTTCTTCTTTCTCACTTTTACTTCACTCAAAACCGGTCTCATGGTTATAAAATGCAAAGAAATTTCTTCTCGTATATGTATTATTCGGTTTTTCTAGTCTTAACAAGAGGTTATGATGTTTAAACAAGTGGATGCGACAAGTCGATATAAATTTGCTATTTTATTAATAGATATTAGGTTTTTATGTATAATGTTAAACTATTTTTCAAAAATTTATCAAATACTATATTTTGGTCATTTATTTAATTGATTTTAATTAATATTTATAGTACAAACGTGCATTGTAGATGCGACATTTTTTTTATTCGTCTTTTAATAGACTCAAGTACACGCTAAACCTGGTAGAGTGAAATTTCACTCTAAAAAATGAACGTCACCGTTGAAGCCAAGGAGGCTAGATTGTACTCACTAATTCGCGCGGCAGTGTCAGTAGTTGGGTAAATGCCCCGTTTTCTTGCCGAACTGCTGACATGTAACACGAAAATGTCTAAATCGCTTGTACCTAACGCTGCCATCCAATAATTAAATAAAATGCCTTTGATAAGTCTCCTTTTTTATCTAGCAGATATATCTGGTATATAAATATTACCTATTAAACTATTTTTTATTGCATATATCGCTCTAATATATAAATAATAGTCTTCTCTATTTCGCAATATTTTCATGTTCACTCTGAACACAGACATAATTTTAAACGTTTTCGTAGCCTTGAATTTTATTATTATTTTTTAAAAGTTTCTGAAATCAAAAGATGTCACGTTTGTTTATTCATTATACTAATAATAGTTACGGATTGCTTATATATTTTTTTCAGATATTATTTGATAAAGTTTATATTCTATTTATAATGAAATAGATTTGGTTGTCAGTAGTTGGGTGGGGTGTCAGTAGTACGGATATCCACCCTAGTTGGTACGTATGGTGCTAACAGTCGGATCGTTCGCGTCAACCCCGCGCATTCGCACGTGTTCTGTTATGTGAGTTATGAGTCGTAAAAAAGGCGGATGAATAATCTTCGATCTTTTGACGATGAATAGAGAGTACCAATGTTAATGGTATCAACCTAACCTTTAAATATGATAAAAACGATTTTTTTTGCAAATTTCGTAGTTACAATATAATTTTTTTGTATTTTCTATGTTATAATGATTGTTTCTTTATTATAGAATATGTTAGTAGTGTTCATTATAATAGTGTCAACCTAACCTCAATATATTGCCAAACAATGTCTTTTTTTCAAATTTCGCGGTCAAAATATGTATTTTTGGTAGTTGCTGTGTTATAATTATTGTTTCTACATCAAAGAATGTTACTACCCTAGTGGAAATAAATATTGTGCCAAACTCTCTCTCTCTCTCTCTCTCTCTCTCTCTCTCTCTCTCTCTCTCTCTCTCTCTCTCTCTCTCTCTCTCTCTCATCTGTATCTGTAAACCATATCCATGTCGTTCTCCATTGGCACAACAAGTTTTGTCCACCAGGGTAGATGAGAATCAACTGTAATACTCTGAACCGAACCTCAAAATAGCGCAGAAGAATTGTATTTTGTTTTAAAATTCGTGATCAAAACATGATTTATTTTTATTTTTCATATTGTAGTTATTATTTATGCATTAAAGAATGATATTAGACGTGAACCAATCGTAAAACTTTCCATCTAACCTCGAAATATCACAATATAATTATTCTTCAAGTTTTTGTGTGCGTAATATACGTGTGCGTAATATGCGTGTACGTGTAGACGTGCGCACGTGTGCGCATGTGTGTGTGCATGTATATGTCTGTGTGCGTGCGTATGTGTGTGCGTCTTCATAAGTGATTAGCGATAAATAAATTTTGTTACTATGAAATTAGTAAGAAAAATTATTACCATTACCATTAGAACTCATCTAGTAACATTCATTAATGCAAATCAATAGTTACGAAACGAAAAATACCAAAAAAAATAATATTTTCATCATGAAATTTGAAACAAGAATAAGTGGATTAGCGATATTTTAAGATTAGGTTGACACTATTACGATTGGATCTCATCTAATAACATTCTTTGATGTAGAAACATTAATTATAAACCCAGAAAATATCAAAAATACCTACATATTTTGACTACGTTATTTTCAAAGAAAATATGGTTCTCAATATTTTGCGGTTAGGTTAACACTACTACATTTAGTATTTATTTAGTAACATTCTCTCATGTAAATACAAAAATTATAACACAGAAAATACGAAAAGATCATATTTTGACCTCGTAATTTCCAAAGAAGTGTTTAGTAATATTTTTAGGTTAGGTTGATACTGTTACAATAAGCAGTTATCTAATAATGCTCGATAATCCAAAAACCATAATTAAAGCAAAGAATATAAGAAAATATATATTGTAACCACGAAATTTGCAAAGAAAACAGTGTTTCAGCGATTTTTTGAGGTTAGGTACCATTTCGATTGGTACTCACCTAGTAAAGTTTACCTCTTAAAACTGTAATCCTACTCAGTTTTTAACCACTATTCTTAGTCATATACTGAAAAAAATATATAAAAATAGCAAAAAGCGAAAGTTGTTTAAAATAATAAAAAAAATAATGCTCTGAAAGTTTGTTTTAATTGTATTATATAATTTGAAGATACTTTAAGTTTCTATTATTATACTTTAGAATGCTTTGAAAGTTCCTGTTGGAACGTAAAAACACTTTAAAATGTTTATACTATGAAACATGCAGAAAAATTAATTTTGTGTATATAAACTACTGCGATTTGATTTTGTTTATTGTGGTAAACATATTATTACTGGAAAAGTGTATCTACTATCACAGATGCAATATTATAAACTTAAAAAGTAAAAAATAAAGAAAATAAAAAATCGGGAAAGTATTCACTCTAAATTAGAGTGAGATTCCACTCTACTTAAGAGTGAAACATTCCACTCTATTTTTAGGGTGAATAATAACCCACTTTAATTAGAGTGATTTATTTCACTCACTCTTCGAGTGCAATTTCACTTCGAATGAGTGAAATTTCATTCTAACGGGTTTAGCGTGTAGGTGTTATTTAAATTTTGGGCATTATGTTTACTTAAACAACAAAAAGGGATTATAATACAACATAATACTGTTGATGTAACTTACTCATCTTCGGTCAATTCTAAACACTATTAGAGAAACTATAATTGAAATCGAGAATACGACATACGACAGATGTGACAGTTTAGACATTTGATTGAAAAATTGAATTAATTTATAATAGAAAGCAATCATAAAAATGTAATAAACAATAATCTTAAGCTTTAAACAATAACATAAGCCTATGTGAAAAGTTTAATACAGTGAAAATATAAAAAAAACTGATTGCAACCTCGAGTCATACAGGTTAAAGGTTTGGGAAATTTCCCCATATACCAAAATATGCATTGAAATCGTTTTTTAATCAATATTTCACAATTTTCATAGGAATATTACTCTTTGTCTATTTTGCGACCATGGTAGTTAATTTTGTACTGAGAAAAGCTATCTTCATGATTATTGGTATGACGGTTATTGAGTACTCAAAATCACTTTTTCCATGATTTTAAGATGGCTTAAATAATCGAAAAGTTCTTTTATATTTATTTTTTTGTCTTCGATTTTACAGCGAATAGCCCTCATATTTTTATATAAACACACACATATATATAAAATTAAGTTCAACGGAAGATTTTCAAAATATTTCTGAGAAGATTAGAAAAAATAATAATTCACACTATATATTTCATAGTACATATATACGATATTTTTTTTTTTTTTTTTTTTTTTAAATGGCATTTCGAACTCGAAAGTTCATCGCCTCATCTACGCAAGCCTTCCACGTTTCCCTATTTTGTGCCAACCCCATCCATTTCGCGCCTTCCCGCCCAATTTCAGTTACGTCTGATTTTACGTTATCCTCCCATCTGCGTCTAGGTCTACCAAGAGGTCGCGTTGCTTTCGGTTTTCCTTTCATTATGCGCGCTGCTGTACGATCATCGCCCATTCTTGCCACGTGCCCTGCCCATCTTAGTCTCCGTGATTTTATTATTCTGTTAATATTTGGTGACGCGTACAAATTATGTAGCTCGTCATTGTGCAGTTTCCTCCACTCCCCAGTTTCCTCATCTTTCTTTGGCCCGTATATTTTCCGCAGAACCTTATTTTCAAATACCCTAAAACGATTTTCTTCCGCTTTAGTGAGCGCCCAGGTTTCGCACCCATACAAGATTACCGGCATTATTATAGTCCTATATATCCTTATTTTGACATTTTTCGACAGTAGCTTTGACTTAAGTAATCTGTTCACAGCGTAGAAGCAGGCATTACCCGAATGAAGTCTCTTATTTATCTCGGCTTTAATTTCGTTTCGATCATTTATAGTTGTACCTAAATATCTGAATTCGCTAACCTTTTCAAAAGTGAAATTTCCGACTCTGAGATCCCCCTCTGCTTCGCGAATGCCCAGTTTCTCCATGATCATATATTTCGTTTTCGATTCGCTCACTTCTAACCCCGTGTTTTTAGCCGCATTTATAAGGATTTCCGCATTTCTCGCCACCGTTTCACCATTATTTCCCACTATATCCGAGTCATCCGCATAGCCTAAAATTTGCGTTGTTCCGTTGAGTGTTGCGCCTAGCTCGCTAGCCTGCATTTTTCTAACAACATGCTCTAGCGTCAGGTTAAAGAGTACCGTTGAAAGCCCGTCACCTTGCTTCAAACCGTCGCGTATCATGAACGATTCGGATACATTACCGCCTACTCGGACCTTTCCAGTGCTTCCGTTGAGACATATTTGAATTAATTTTACGAGTTTTTTTGGTACGCCAAGGAGCACTAGGATTTCATACATTTTGCTTCGTTTGACAGAGTCGTACGCTTTCTTAAAGTCTACAAATAGCTGGTGTATAGTTTCGCAATATTCCCACTTTTTCTCTAATAATTGTCTTATGGTAAACATTTGATCGCTCGTTGACCTGTTGCGCCGGAATCCACACTGATAATCTCCTATTATATCTTCCGCGAATGGTGTGAGTCTGGCCTGTATTACGTTTGACAGAACTTTGTAGCAGGTAGCTAAAAGTGAGATTCCCCGGTAGTTATTGCAGTCTGTTTTATCTCCCGTTTTAAAGATCGGTATGATGATGGATTCTTTCCAATTTTCTGGTATTGTTTCATTTCTCCAAATAGCACATACTAGATAAAAAATTTTAGATGTAAGCGCGGTGCCTCCGTATTTAAGTAGTTCAGCTGGTATAGAATCGTTTCCTGCGGCCTTATTGTTTTTTAGCTTTTTGATCGCGGCCTCTACTTCTTTGTAGGTCGTTTCGTCCATATGGAGTTCAGCAGTGTGGATTTCGTCTCCCATTTCCTCGGAGTTTTCATGCACGTTTAATAACTTATCGAAATAATCTTTCCATAATTTCAATAGTTCATTTTCGCTTGTCACGAGGTTCCCGTCCTTATCTTTCATTAACTGCGATCTACTCTGAAAACCCTTCCTAATAGCGTTTATTCCTTTGTACATCTCGCGCGGGTTATTTTCCCTACTATTAGTTTCTATTTTTCTAATTTCATTTTTCTGATACTCGCGCTTCTTGTTTCTGTAAATCACACGTACTTGCTTTCTTATTTCATTGTATTCTTCTACGGCCCTACCGCTTTCATTGTGTACACTATCTAATTTAGCCTTCTTGCGCCTTTCAAACCAGAGTTCGCACTCTTCGTCAAACCATGGTTTGCTCTTCGGCCTTTTTTTCTTACCCAGTACTTTGTTCGCGGCCCCTTTTATAGTTTTTTCGATAGCCCCCCACAACCTGTTCGGATCGTCATCTACTCCCGTCTGTTCATCCGTTTCCTCGAGCGCCTGAAATCGGTTGCTAACTTCTACTTGGTACTTGATTCGCTCTATCCCGCTTCGTAGTTTTCCAATATCAAAGGTTTCTACTTTGTTCGCTCGCTTACTATTTTGACCGGCTACTAATCTGGCTCTTAATTTGGCCACTACTAGATAATGATCTAAGTCGCAATCCGCCTCCCTATAGGTCCTTACGTCGAGTACATTCGTGTGGCGCCTCTTATCAATAAGAAAATGATCGATTTGATTGTGCGTGGCCCCATCCGGCGATGTCCACGTTGCCTTGTGTATATCCTTGTGCTTGAAGCACGTGGTCTTGACTATAAGATCTTTTGCGGCCGCGAAATTTATGACCATAATTCCGTTATCGTTGCTGGTTTCGTGCAGACTTTCTTTGCCTATAGCGGGCCTAAACATTTCCTCTCTCCCTATTTTAGCATTGAAATCCCCCACTACTATTTTGGTGTCGTAAGACGCGAATTGGTCGATTAATTGCTCTAAAGTTTCATAATAAAGATTTTTGACTTCTTCCTCTTTGTCCTCCGTGGGACAGTGGACATTAATAACCACGTAATTATACCACGCTCCTTCGATGATGATATACTACAGTCGGTCATTCACAAAATTGCAACTTTTAACGGAATGGATGATGCTTTTGTTAACAAGAAATCCGGTGCCTAGAGAATGCCCGCTCGCGCCCCCGTATCAAAAGGTGAAGTTACCGGATCCTAGCATCGCGTTATCTTTCCATCGGGTTTCTTGTATTGCTACCAAATCTAAATTGTACCTCTCAGTTTCATTTATGATTTCCCGGAACGCGCCCGCTCTGTGTAGAATGCGTACATTCCAGGTTCCCACCCTTAAGTTTCTTTTGGTTTTGGTTTGGTTTTGTTTTCTTTGAGCCATGATAGTAAGTTAAACCCGCGCGTTTTGGATCCTGTTCCGATCGCAGGTGAGTCCATCCGTCTAGGGGTGATAACCCTCATACCTCCCTAGAACTAAGTATGAGAGCTTTCTGACTTTGGCGAGGACATAGTCAACTCGTCGTCAGACACACTCGGTTTCATTCTCATATCCTAACGCCCCCCTGCAAAGCAGCGCGCCTTCGCTGGCTTCGTTGCCATGTAAGACCAGGTGGCGAATCATTCTACACATCCCCTCTCAGGGCAGTTGTCATCGCTCCCGCATCCTCCACGACAGCAGGATTTTTGGCCCATTTTTTGTTTGAAATGTGTGGTAAAAGAGATAGATTACAGAGTAAGGTAGAAGAAGAAAGTAAGATAGGAGATTTTGTATAGTGTTTGTAGTTGTTGCGGTGCTTGCGTAGTGTTTCTAGATGAATGCGTTCGCCAGTGCGGGCTCATCACACCCACGCCTGGGCCTATCGGCTGTCCGCGACTGCTTATTCGCTTTATTCGCAGCTAACCTCTTTTTCAGGGGTCGTTCCTCTATCCGCAACCTGAGGACGCGCTGTGTAGTGGTGATAGGCACCCACCCGTCCGCTCTGGACGACTACGCCCAGGACCCGCTTAGGGTAACGGCGTTGCAACAGACATATATACGATATACAATATATATATATATATATATATATATATATATATATATATATATATATATATATATATATATGTATTGTATATCGTATATATAGTATGAAACATATAGTGTAGTGTATATTGTATATCGTGTATATATATATGTGTATGTGTTTCGTTACATTCTCATATGTAAAGGAAATTGTAACTGTGAGAAATTGTGATAAAAAGTGAGAAACCGTGAAAAGCTATGAGAAACTGTGACAAAATTTATGTTCCAAATGTAAGCCCAATTTCACAGTTTTTCACGAAATTCTCATGGTTTTGCACATTTTTTGATACATATGTCACAGTTTTTCACATTTTGCAATCGCCACTAGGGTTAGTAGCATTTACAAGTAGAGCCATCAAAACTAACAGTTTCGGGATTAATTAATAAGGAGGTATGTTAAGTACATAATATATAATAATACTTTGTTTTGATTTATATAATTTATTTAAATATATATATCAAAATTTTACAAAAATTTTACAAAAGTAATATTCGTCATTCCGACAGCGCGAGCACATTCTTTAAATCACTTATAGTCAAGTAGCCCAGAATCTTCTCAGTCACAATGTTTCCGGCATCAACTAGGTATCCTAGCGCCATGCTCAAGCTCGATGACGCGTCGGCCATCATCTCCTTCCTCTCCAGCACCTCCTGGAACCTCCTCCTCAGTATTCCATAATAAATCGGAAAGCACTGCCGGTACTTCGGATCGTTAAAGACCTCCACGAACTTCGGATTTCGCACGCGCCCCGTAAGCGTGCTTGTATGCCGCGTCAAAAAATCGCGGAACGTCGTCTTCGGGATGATCTCGATCGCCTCCATCTTTTTCAGTTCCAAATTGCATTCAGCGTAGTACCGACTCCACCTGACGCTGTTGGTAATCGACTCCATATTCTGCCGATTAAGCGTGGGGGCCGCGTTCTCTGCCTTGTTCGCCCTGTAACACCTCCGCTTTGCCACGTGCTTCAGCAGCGCCCTGATGACGCCGCCGGCGTTGGCTTCGTTGGCGCACTGGTATGCCGTTCTTCGATTATGCGCGACCTCGTTGACGTCGGCTCCGTTGATGAGCAGCGTCTGCGCCACGCGGATCTGATTCATCATGTCGACCTGGAGGACTCTCAAGCTGGCGACGGTGTGCAGCGGCGTGTAGCCCCTCCCGTCCTTGAGGTTGGGTCTCGCACCATACTGCAGCAGCAGCGCCACGCACCGAGGCTGCGCGCGTGACGCCGCCGCGTGTAGCGGCGCCAGACCCTCGCCGTCGGTCACGTTCGCGTCCGCGCCCGCGTCCAGGAGCATCTTGATCGCCTTCACCTGGAACTCCTCGTTGTACTTGGTGAGTTTGTAAAGTGGCGTGCGGCCGAAGTCGTCCTTCAAATTGGCTTTTGCGCCGTGCTCGAGAAGAAGCTCGATGCATCTCTCGTCGGCCTTACTCGCGGCCGTGTGTAGCGCCGTGACGCCGATGTTGCTGGGTTCGTTGACCTTCGAGCCGGCGTCTAGCAGAAGCTTCAGTACTGCCAACTGTGTGTCCGAACACTTGGGCTCGCAGCCCACGGCTCTGTGCAGCGCTGTGAATCCGAACTCGTCCTTGAGATGGACGTTGGCTCGCCGACTCAGAAGGGCGAGCACGCAGCGCTGGTTCAACCCCTTGGCGGCTATGGGAAGCGGCGTCAAGCCGTCGTTAAGCGTTCTCTCGTTGACGGAGGCGCCGCGGCTCAGAAGCATCTCGATGCCCAGCACGTCCTCGTACATCACGGCGAGGTGTAGCAAACTCAGGCCGTTCGCGTCGCGATCGCGCAGATCCGCGAATTTGTAAAACAGCAAGGCGTCTTGACGGCGCTCGGCGCTCGCGGTGGCGGCACCGCGGAAGACGTTGACGTTGAGCCTGGCACCGTGGCGCAGCAGGCACTCGGCGAACTCGGTCTTGCCCACGAGGAAGGCCGTGTCGATGGCGCGCTCGCCGCCGTAGCTGATGTTGTCCGGATAGACGCCTTGCTCGAGGAGCAGATCGAGGACGGTCAGGTTGTTGGCGAGGACCGCGTAGTAGAGGACGCCGTTGCCCTCCTCGTGCTCGTCCCGGGCGTTGACGTTGACGCCGCTCTCGAGGAGAGAGCGCACCAGCTGCTCGTTGCCCTTGCTGACCGCCTCGATGAGTCGCTTGGAGCTGCGTCGGATGAATATTTCGCTCATTGTAGATATGGTTGCGGAGATTTCAGTGCGGAGTGAATATTGGATCGACAGAGTGAGGTCTGCGTTGTATTGCGGGCGAACTGTCTGTGGTGGCTTCGGATGACTGAATGGGAACTTTTATACCTGACGGCAAAGGTGGAAGCACTTTGAGAGACACCCCATCTTCCTCACATATACCTGTATGTAATTAAAATGTAATTAGAAGGAAGCTTTTCGATTTATAATTCTACAGCCATTATAATAGATGTTACGATCAAATTGAAAAATAAAATAAAAATTCATTATTAAATTTTAGGTGAGGTAACATTTTTTTCTATATTATAAGATTATTATATGTAATAAGCTGACACTACTTTTCAGTGTATACAATTTATTCAAATTAGATGAAATATCCCGTTGTACAGGTATGTATGAATCAAAACAGAAACAGAATGGATTTTTGCAAACGTTTAAACTGGAATACTTTCAAAAGTATTTGAAATACATCATACCGCCAAATAAGGAAAAATATATGTAACATTTAACTAACCTCGATTTGTTTAAAACTCTCTTTCTTTAAATACTTATTGATATAATTATAATGAGTTAGAATTTAATTTACGATATGTAAGCTTGTAATGTACAGGTTCATCAAAAATGTATAATGTAAGTAATGTGTAATGTTGGCACAGTGCACAGTTTAAAAAAATTATATATATATAGTTTTAGCCTTAGCCCCGGATATAAATTTATTTTCGAACAGTAAAATGTATATCATTGTGCATCTTCAAAGCATTAAAATTTCTATAATTGAATGCTAGAAGTCTGGAATTGGGAAAGATTATAAAGCCTTCCTACATATAAATATAAATAGTGCGATATAACAACTTTAGTAACACTGCAACATTACGGAAAGTTTTGAAAAATCCAATAATGATGTCATGCCTTACATTTGCACTCAACATTTTTGCATATTTCACTTCAATTTAAGGGTTAGCTCCATTTACGTATATACAGTCGAGTCGCAGGTACTAAGAACCCAAGGTATGCAATTACGTGGGAACAGCAATGCTCTTATACACGGGGATGTCTCGGGGACTGAAACCCTCCTATACTAAACACACATTGCAGTCCCCGAGAATTTTGGTCTCGAGCCTCTTGATGGGCTATAATGGGGTTGAATATTATATGTATAAATTCTTATAATTTTGAATACAATATTACTTACTTCACGTAATCATCGTTACATTTCTTTTATTTAAATGTATTATCAAATTGATCGACTAAAGTATTGTTAGACACTTTATTGGCCTACTGTAAATTGGTCGAGATTGAAGTTTAACATAAGCTACTTAATACTTCTTTATATGTTCATTTATAACTTAAAATACTGAAAGACGTATTTTCATTTTCTGGTCAAAAATGTATCTTCTGTAATTAAGTTGAGCAAAATCTGCCATCCAAAGGATGTCAAATCCTTTTCGTTAGTTGAAGACGTATTTGTAGGTACTTGACTACATCTGTTATTAACATTAAACTATAAGAGAATTTCTACATTGATGTGATGTGTAGGTGATGTGCACAGAATATGACTGTTCCCGGCGACGATGGTAGGAGAAAGTGGGGCTAAGGTGGACACTTTTATTTTGTGATTTCCTTATTTTCCTATTGTTTCAAAATTGAAAAATTACATGCCATTTAAGCATCATTACACTGATTAAATGAATTAATCGATATTTCGATGTTCAAGCTATTGACCCTAATTTTATGCTTATGACTGATTTGGAAACACGTATAAAAATAGTACTAATACTTTAAATATCTTCATATATTTTGTAAAACACATAATATGTTGCTATATAGACGTACGTACCATTTTCCATTTCAAAAATTTAGAAAGCAGAAAGCAGCTCCAATTAATATATATATATATATATATATATATATATATATATATGTATATATATATATATATATATATATATATATATATATATATATATATATATATATATATATATATATATATATATATATATATATATATATATATATATATATATTGATACAGTTTCAATATAAACGTTTTGTACAAACGTTTAAGCATTAACTTATAGTATATATGGGCAAAACCGCCGAACTTTAATCTTTCTTGATACAATAAATTTCGAAATAAAAATTGAAGGCACATAGTTGAAAATTCGTAGGCACACTTTTAAAGCCATTTATGAACAGAATGGATGGACGTGCCTTTCTTTTACGAACGGCGTTTTTGGTCTATATGATATGGCCTCTATGTATACCAAATTGGTTATTCTTGGTCGATAATACATTTTTAAGCAAGCTAAATATTTTAAATTTATAAGTTACTACGAAAAAGCCGCTTAGTTTTTATGTTTATGTAGAATAAGATATGATCACACATGGAACCGAACCATTTTTTAGATAAAATTGCGAATGTGCCATGGTAAAAACTGAATTTTTTCAATGAATCACGTTTTTAAAAAGTGTGTATTACACGTTTTAGTTTAGTATATCAAGGGGCACATGAATGCGACATGGATCATTTACTTTGTTATTCAATCATCAAAAATAAATATTGAATTTCAAATCGATGATTGACAACACGACGTAACTGCTAAATTAATAACTTTGCTTTAATTAGAAGATGTTTAGAATTTCGGGGCCCGTTTTTAAAATTCCACCACTTTCTTTCAGAACGGGGCACGCAAATGAGATTAAACTCAGATCTGTAGTTTAGATTTTATTTACTTAAGGGGGTCACAGTGACTTTATCAAAAAATTTAAAATGGACTGCTATTTTTAGGATTTGGTTAAAAATTGAAAATTGTTTGCCCATTTAAATAACTTGTTGGGTATATAAAATCTGAAACATTAAATTTTTTTAAATGAAACCTGACTTATATTTCTTAGCTTTTGTCATTTAATCATAGTGAAAATTTTTGATAGGAAAAAATAAGAATTATTAATATCTTACGAGTGGAGTCGAAAAATTAAGAAATGTCTGTGAAAGTTGTTTAATTAAACTATAATTATATAAACTATAGTTATATTAAACTATAATTTCACAAAAGTTGTTTCAAAGATTTTCATTTTATATATATTTTCAATAAGTATAGCCGGTATTAGATGACGTATTAGATTATGGATATTCGCTTTATCTAAGTTGTGATCACTGATTACTGATGATAAAATTAATACATTAACAATTTACATACATGTATATTACAAAAATACTTCTTTCCGTAATGCCAAAATATTTATGACTGATTACAACTAATTACATATAGCAAACAACCGATACGTTCAGGCGTGTACCATCAGAGATATGTCATATCAGTGCAGCACATGATTTCTATCAAAACAAACCTTGTGGACTTTCTCTGTAATAATTTAAATGGTTAGATGCAAATAACATTTGTTTACCTGCAAAATATGTACTGGTCTAGTAAAATCGCTGCTTAAATCTTATTTGGTGCTGACAAAAACTAGGAAGTTTAAGAAAATTATACTACACAATAGTGTTCTCACTTTGATATGTAAGCTATATACTAATGTCTGATTTCCTCTATATGTTCTAAAATTTGTGCGACAAAAGTTATGAAAAATAAAGCTTAGCACCCATTATTTGTTTCAATGGGCCCCATCTATCGAGTTATAAGGCATTTTACTTCAATTATGCGTTACTTTAATAAAAATATTTACCTCTATTTACCTTCTGACAATAACTTTGCAAGTTTATATAATTAAGATTTTACCTAAAAGATAATAAAAGAAGGTTAAGAGAGCTTTAATTTGAATTCGATTTCATATAAAAATATTAATCTGATCACAAGTTATTAACAATTAAAAAAATAATAAAAATTTTAAATTACTTTTTCTTGACTACAAGTATGCCATGTAACATGTATGATAGTAATGTATGTGTTTTCTACCGTCGAGAAAAATCAAATTAACAATAACTGACTTCTTTCATTTGGGGCCGAAAACAGCTCTTATGGACGCTCATCCATTGCGACAAAAAATATATACAACAATGAAATGTGGTGTATTTTTTTAGAGTATAATATTCTAAAACAGCTTTCTATGTAGGGTGGTTAATAATGATGGTTTAGAAATTAAGCCAAATTTTATACTTTAAGGATTTTCTCTAAATAAATTTGTATGCACATAATATATATCTTATTAAATTTAGAAACTTGAACAGGCCGTTTGTGCCTGTCGGAGATTTAAATACGCGCGCATCCTGCGCGAGACCGAGAGCCTGAGACTTGAACGCGTCGCCGCGTTCTAAGGCGCTGCTATTCTAGCACACCGCGTGATACCCCCACCTGTTACGTGGGTCAAGGCCAACAAAACCAGGCCGCTCAAGGCTCTCGGCCTCTTCTTCCGGCCGCTTCCGAGTGATCACCACCTCTTGACGATTACACGCTCGTGGCGCGTAACACACACACACACACACACACACACTCACGACCAATAAGACCCACGAAATTAGATAAATTGTAAGTACCCACGAAATACCTGTACATTTGTAAATATTAACTACACTTAGACAATAACATAATTGTAGTAAAGGCCTAAATTACAAGTGAAAATTACCAAATCTCAGTCTCTCGCCTCTCCTATGTTGAGCCCCCGCAAACTACAAAACGGATTCTCCTGATTGCTAGCAACATTCAATTATTAGCTACAAGCAGGAACAAAACTGAATTACGCTTCCTACTTACTTTTTCCTCCGTCTTCCATAGTCATTAAATAATTTTTGTTTTTCATAGTAGTAATTAAATACAGTCGAGTCACGGAGACTGAGAATGCTCAGGAGTAGGCATACAATGACAGTTCTAGCTCCTCCCACCACTTGACTTTTCAACTCACCTGTGCAGGTGAGAAGCTCTGAGATTGGTCAAGGCGGACAGGTGAGAATAAGCCACACCCCCTATCTCACTTAGGCACGATGACGTCATGCTATAGTATATTATCGAATATACTACAAACTTTGCATCGTATTGCGCCAAATACCGACCACCATATATATATATATATATATATATATATATATACTAAGTCAGGCGCACCTGCGCTCGATCGTCGTCGAAGTTTCGCGCGGACGAATGATATCATGCTTTTGCGCCGACAATCGTTCGGGGGGTGTCAGGTTGCATCTGGCGTACTTTAAACAGACGGAGAAAACATCTCGCGACACGAATGCTTTCATGAATGCAGTCGAATATTCGAAGGAATATCAAACTTTAAGACGCACATTCAGACATGTGTACGTGTGTACGTGTGTGCGTGTGTGCGTGCCTGGAAATCTCTGGAAGCTTTTCAACGTCGACGATGACCGATCTTCGATGGATCTGAGGATGAGCCCGACCGCTGTATATGAATGCTATTGTGTTTCAGCAGGCTAACGCACGCTGTGATATCGGGAATTGGGGAGCGCATATTAAAAAAATCTACTTTACTGATTAAGACTTACTTTAGATATTTATATTTATATTTCTGGCATATACTGAATAAGAATATTCAATATAATCGAATAAAACAAAGAAATTCCACGAATTTTTAGCTAATAGAAAAAATAAAAAAAACTATAATTTTCAAAATTTCAAAAATGACTGCCCCTTTGTGATAGAAATCATCTTCGGATTCAACTATGATAATAGTATCCTTCGAGTAACTACGATTATTAATTATTATATAATTAAGTGCATATTTTTTAAATATTTATTACACGTTTCAAGTAAAAATGTCTTTAAGCGTTAATCAGCCATAAATCCATATATGTGTTACATAGCCATTTTATTCATCTTAGTTCAATAAGAATAACGTGAAAGCGTTAAACGTTTACCGGGAAAAATTTAGCTCTTGCATCGAAAAAAACCGTGCAGGCACAGTAAATTACCCTGTGCGCAGAGTAGAGAACCCTCACGGTGGGTCTGAAGCACCGTCAACCCGAAAGTTATACCACATGAGAATTTTTTTTTGGATATGAAAGTAGGACCCCTCTTAAGAATTTTAAACTAAAAATAAAATTTTTTTGTCAGGCTCTTTTTAAATAAATTAAGTTTTAGTGTTTAAAATGTCGAAATGAGAGATTGTACACTTTAAAACCTTTTTAATGACATAAAAAATTAGTTTAATCATTTTATTTTATTTTGGTATTTCGATGTACTGAAAATATTTGAATGTATTTTGAAAAATATTAATACCTTTGCTACAATCAAACGTGAATTCCACTGGAAGTAAAGCGACAAAAAATAATTAAAATCATCTAATTCTATTAATACCAATTTTATGAGATTTTTTTAATACCAGATTTTATTATAAAGACAACTAAGTACATGTATTTATTAAAACAATCTATGAATGTATATTTTCTTAAAATTTATAATAAACTGTACAAAAATAAAATATTTTCATACGTGAAGACCATTGAATTCACAAATAGCTCGCAACAAGCGATTCCGATATTCTGGATGATTAGGATGAACTTTGTGCTTCTGCCAGAAAGATTTAAAATCAAAATGTACCGATTCCATCGGTTGCTCAGTGAACACTCCTAATCCTAACTGATGCTTCTCACAAAACTGGGGGACGTGATTAAATACCGCGTGAACTTTGGGTGTTACACGTATTTCTAGATCCAAATAGCTTTTTTTAAAATTTTCAATTTACTTCTTGAATTTTGGATACCCATGTGCAAGGGTAGGTACTGCTGGAAGACATTAGGCCTGCCATAATATTGGCAAGTTTTATATCAGCTGATAAATGTAGATCCAAAATTCAAGAAGTATATTGAAAATTTTAAAAAAAGCTATTTGGATCTAGAAATACGTGTAACACCCAAAGTTCACGCGGTATTTCATCACGTCGCCCAGTTTTGTGAGAAGCATCAGTTAGGATTAGGAGTGTTCACTGAGCAACCGATGGAATCGGTACATTTTGATTTTAAATCTTTCTGGCAGAAGCACAAAGTTCATCCTAATCATCCAGAATATCGAAATCGCTTGTTGCGAGCTATTTGTGAATTCAATGGTCTTCACGTATGAAAATATTTTATTTTTGTACAGTTTATTATAAATTTTAAGAAAATATACATTCATAGATTGTTTTAATAAATACATGTACTTAGTTGTCTTTATAATAAAATCTGGTATTAAAAAAATTTCCATAAAATTGGTATTAATAGAATTAGATGATTTTAATTATTTTATGTCGCTTTACTTGCAGTGGAATTCACGTTTGATTGTAGCAAAGGTATTAATTAATATTTTTCAAAATACATTCAAATATTTTCAGTACATCGAAATACCAAAATAAAAATAAAATAAAATGATTAAACTAATTTTTTATGTCATTAAAAAGGTTTTAAAGTATACAATCTCTCATTTCGACATTTTAAACACTAAAACTTAATTTATTTAAAAAGAGCCCGACAAAAAATTTTTATTTTTAGCTTAAAATTCTTAAGAGGGGTCCTACTTTCATATTTAAAAAAAAATTCTCATGTGGTATAACTTTCGGGTTGACGGTGCTTCAGACCCACCGTGCCATCCGTGCCTCCCGTGCACGCCGCCACACGATTCACGGCCACTGCGACGGCTACTAGTCGCATCGTCTCTCACGCTGCGGCGCTTTTGTATTGGATATCATGTGATATTTTATGTAATATACATAGTATTGTATATCACATTGTATACAAATATAAAAAACCTTATCTTACGATATCCAAAATTTATGAGATAGCGTATACAGTAAATCTTATAAATGCATTTATGTGAAGATTCTTCAGATAGGGAGTCACTACCATAAAAAAATTGTACTAGCGCCGTATATTATATATATATATATATATATATATATATATATATATATATATTATAACGCGTGGCTCGGACAACCGTGGTCATGCGGCCCGGAACCACGGTATATGGGGATTAGGCAATTTATTAAGAAAATTATTATTAATTGCTAATCGGCATACGCCGTCAAGCAATCAAACGTAGACCTCCCAAAGGGTCATAATTTTATTTAAATTTGAGTGCCAGGCACTGTATTCCAAATTAGTCAAAATTTGGCAAACTATGACGAGCAGTGCCCCTCGTCATAAACTTTGAATTTATTATTCGTTTCCTCCCCGAAATGGAGTTCTAATTTATACTAACTACTTTTAGTGTTCACACTCAGACACGGCTAGCTAATAGTTGTTTCTACACGCCTTTCTTTTATTTCACCTTCACACACGAAAACATACGCGAAGCTTGTTTGAACAGACACATCTAGGACTGAGGCAACACAAAAAAAAATAAAATAGTACGATCTTTACATATAGAGTTAAAATGAATGCAGTGCCTTTTATTTCACTGAGAACCTATGCGAGCGGGAGAACACGCTGTAGATTTTATACAATAACGTTTTACCGAGTCTCCCACGAGGCACATCGTTGAAAGTAACAGAGCTTTTCTGTGAGTTAACAAAATTCAAATTTTGAACCAAGGTACAATTTTACAGAAGTTTGCCAACGAAATTATCGCTATATCCACCTTAATTATGAATCTTACTTTTTATCTCTAAACCGTAATAAATTTAACGTATCTAATTTTTCTAATTTAACTTCTCCTTAAAACTAGTATTAATTTAAGTTTAATTAATTGTATAAAAAACTGTATCAATAAGATGGTATGGATAAAAAAATCTATTATACGCCCGGGGCAGGAAAGGCAACCCGGCGTCGAATTACTGGCCCATATTAGGCACAAAAACGTGGTGACTTAGCTTAGTGTCCTTCTCGTCGATGGCGTGGAGGCTGAAGCGAGTAGCGCAGTCACATGCAGAGGTTCGGCGAGAAGTTATACAAAAAAACTAAATCAAGTTTACAAAAAAATATAATTTGTATAAACAATTAAAAATTGTACGACTGAATGCAAAAAAATGAAAGTCCAGAAGGGACTCGCGGCGTGGATGTTAGATGAAGTCCCGTGGCCTGGAAGGTGTTGCTCACCCGGGAGGCCGGAGAAGAGTCTCCCGAATCTGAGCTCGCTGCCGGCTCGAAGGCCGCGGCCTCGGACCCGCCTTCCACGTCGCTGCCTCTGATTGGTGACTTCTCGTCGTCGCCAGGCTCTCTGATTTGAGAGCAACCCTCGCGTCAGGTTGGGATCTCTGGTTCTCGCCTCTGGTCTTCTTCTCCCCGAAATCGCCTGATGCTGTAACAATCGTATTGCGTAAGGCACTGGAAATTTCCATGCTCGTTGGGGGAGAAGTTAGGAGACACTGTATATAGAGATGTCTATAGTGCATTGCCTGGCAATAGTCCGTGGGCTGTTACGTAATTGCCGTATGTCCTTGGAAAGAAAAATAAGCTTCTACACTATGGAGTATTTTGCCTTACCAGGCAGATGCTTAAAACTGAGAGAGACACGGTAAGGAGAGAGTAGCTGTGTTCTTCGAAGATTTACTTAACTTGTAGCTAATGCTGGAGGCCGACGGTGACGCTCGTTGCGATGATATTATACAGCGAGCTGCGAGGTCTTATGGACGTTTCAGAAGGAACTTTCAGCACAGCGAAACTCCGTTTAGGTTAGGTAGGCCTGTGACTGCTACTGAGGTACATATCCTAACCTCGGCGCGTAAGTAAAAACAGTGCATATGTGTTCAGCTGCTTTACTGGTTCTGATTTACGTTACAGTTCAGATGCTGGGTTTGACTATCTAGTCCTTGTCGAAGCTGCTGCTGCTGCTGCTGTATGACAGACGTACACAACACTCAAAGGCCCCGCTAGTGTACTGCACACCTCTTGGAGCTACTGGTGCAGTCTTTGGATGTCTGGCCTTCATTGAAGCTGTTGCCGCAGCATGACCAACACTCACAACATTCCAAGACCCTGTTGGTGTACTGCATGGCCTTGCATGCCGTTCGAAGCTGCTGGTGGTAATGGCTCGTCGAAGCTGCTGCTGCTGCGTGACAGATACACACAGCATTCAAAGGCTCCGCTGTCTCCTGGAGCTATTGTCGTGCTAGCTGTAATGTAAAAGTACCAGTAACTGGACACTTAAGGGCAAACGAAATATATGCGTGAATATATAACGCTATATTTAGCACTATACTAGATGATTTTGTATCCTACTGAAAGACAATATTATTGTCCATCAAATTAACCTCATAAACTTCTAATTTACACTTAATTACAAGAAATATTAATAAAAATGTAATGTAGACTACTGCACTAGTAGCTGGATAAGCAAAGAACATTTGTCCTAATAACTGGACATCGCTGTCCTAGTACATGGACACGTTTATTTTGGCTTATTTCTATTAAAATAATATATATTTCTTGAGAAAAACAGGTTTGAATGAACAATAACAGTACTATTGTTATATTTTTCGAGTGTATAAGTACTTAGTTGAAAAATTTAAGACTGTTTATCACTTGAAAAATATTCTACTCACCTAACCTATGATGTGTCGGCTGATATGTACGCCATAACTTAAAAATGTCATATTCAAGACATGAAATATGAACATTAACATTGTTAAAAATTGAATCAAAATATTGAGAAAGTAAATAGTAGAACTAATGGTAATCACTTTTGATAACTTAATTATGCAGAGCAAGGCGTGTTTTGTATCAAAATATGTTTATATTATTGAAATTCATATAGGTGCCCAGGTACTCGGCACTCTAGTTTATCTGTGTACTAGAGACTGGACACTTGTTTTTTGCAAGAAAAACGATATTATGGCATATATTAGCATTTTATTTTGATTTATTATGCAATTAACTAAGCTCAGAAAAAATTTGGGCGTCGAAAATAATAATACAATATTAAATAACTTCTAATATTAAAAAGGCATATCTTAGCCATTGCTTAATAAGATGGCGTGCTGATGTGCATGCATTAGTTCAATTACAAAACTATTTTTTTAGGATACAAATCAAATATAGAGTTTTATAAAAAATTAAATATATGTAGCTGGAAAGTAACAGATTATGATTAAATATAATTATTTTCATTAAACGCACTGTAATACCCGGTATAACGTGATATTCGAGCTGCTGTCCAGGTAATGGGACGTGTCCAGTGATTGGTACACTTACCTTACCTGCCTAACACTCAATGACACTGATATTGGTGCTGGCTTCGGCTGTTCAGCCTTTGTTGAAACTTCTTCTGCATTGTGTGTAACACACACAGCTCTCTAAGGCCCTGGTATCTAATTTTATAAAAGCAAAAATTCACTAAAAATATTTTTTAGTGAAACGGAAAACACTCGTTTTATAAATATATTGAGTTTCATATGATCATAGGTAAACGAATTGCAGTAAATCTTCGTATTTTAAGGTCAATAAGGTAATGGAACCTTTTTATACTAATCTTTAGTATGATCATGCTATTTTGCACTATAAGCAGGATTGGAAACCTTTATATAAAATAGTAATTATAAAAATATTATTAATAGAATGAACGCAGTGAGTTTGTCGGCTCATCTGTGTATTGCCCGGTTCTAGATATTGAACATAAAACAAGCTACAGCAAACAAATGTCTGTCTTCTCGGCTGAATGCGCCGCTATAGCCAAGGCCCTAGAATTAATATTTTCTAACAATATAAGAAACGCCGCAATTTTTTCTGATTCCCAAAGTGCATTGCAAAGTTTAGCAAATAATAGAACAACGGTTAAAACCAATCCATTCGTATTTTGCTGCAAAAAAACATACTGCCAAATTCTAGCTAATAAACCAAATTATGTGCCGAAATTTTACTGGATCCCTTCGCATACTGGCATTCTTGGAAATGAACATGCCGACAAACTTGCCAAGCTAGCTACTCATAGCAGTGTGGCCAACTTCCCCGCAGTTCCCTTCATCGACCTCAAAGAAACCTTTAAAAAAATGATGCACCTTAAAGCTAAAAACGCCTTGCTGTCTCAAGGAAATCTTAAAGGCCAAAAATATTTTGAAATTTTCTTCAAAGATAGCAAATCCCCTTGGTACAATGGGCTTAATTTTTCAAGGGCTTACATTGTCACTGTCAATAGATGCAGAGCCAATCATTATGGGTTAGCTGAATCTCTTCATCGTGTTGGAATTATCAATGACGCTCACTGCAAATGTGACTATACTAGCGAGGATATTAACCACGTCCTTTGGCAATGTAAGTTTTACGACAACAATAGAAAGATACTAATCGATAATCTAAAAAAGATCAATGTGTTTTTACCATGCTCAGCTGATGTTCTGTTGTCTGCACCTAATAGCCTTGCCTGCCAGTACATGTTCGACTTCCTACAGAAATGTCAGCTGAATATATAAATAATATGTACAACTGTATTCACGTTTATCTTCAAAACTCTTTGTAAATCAGGCTAATAAAACCAATATTTCAAACTTATTTTCTGTAAGCTGAAATGGGCCCTAAGGCCCCAAATGCTTAATAAATGAAAAAAAAAAAAAGAATGAACGCAGCTAAAGTATAAACCGGTTTTTCAATTCTCTATAAAATTAATTAAAATGTCAAACATTCAACAAAAATTCGATGCTTCTATCTCTTTATAAGAAAATAAAGAATACAATAACCGGTTGCATAAATAGCTTCTTTAGATTTTTCGTGATAAATATATACGTCACGCCGCGCTTAACCTGTTAAAAATACAACAATTTATATTAAAATAGTGAGACAAATTTGATGATTATGTACTATATGAAGAATCATTTTTTAAGTTCACTATACAAATTTTAAGTAGTGTAACCATATAATTGCTTGCAGAAAATTCTTAAATTTTTAAAAACCTAATGAAACAAATTTCATATAATTTTATCTCAGCGATGAGCTTTTTAAATAACTTAAAATGTTAGCAGTGATTAGATATTATTTTTTAAAGTACAATTATTTGTTGTCACACGCGCACGATTTTTGCGTTTTTCCTACCTATAAAGCAGATATAAAGTGACCGTTTTCCTTCTTTTTGCTTAGAGCTGTTTGGCTCGCTGAACAAACAAGACAGAGCTTCAGCCAAAATGTGTTTAGGCCTCCCTAAACACTGGGTACCATGCAGATGATACAATGTATTCCGGGGGGCCTAAACACTCTAGTAGCTCCATTTGTGTAAAATAGGTGATATGTATGTTTTTAATTTTCTAATCGAATAGGCCCGCATTTGCAGCAGGTCAAAAAATGGCACACTTTAGTTCCGCTGTATAGTCATAAGAAAATCGCGTAATCCATACATGTGGTATACAAAATTCGGTATTCACCACGGGCGAGTGGGTTTTATTGACCTCATGTGTTTGCAGTACTCGTCTGAGGTACGCGATACATACTCGCTCGCCTGCGACTCGAACTACAAACTCCACAGTTAACAAAAAAGACCCACTTTCCGCCCTTTGTACACAATATACTTTTTGTGAAAGATGCATGATTTTCGCGATATTTTGGACCTAAAAAGTGAGTCTAAAGTGCTTGCTTTCTGACCAAAGGGCAAAAAAGTAGCTTCTTTTGCTGGGCTGTTGATTTATTTGCTTTAAGTTTCTATTCTAACATGTATCACTAAAAATATGGTGTGCAACCACGGGCTAGTGGGCTTTTTTACCTCGTGTGTTTGCTTATTTTCTATATTGTAGGGTGTTTATATTAATCAGAATCTAAAAGTTATCAGTAATATATAAAGTGACTAAGAATTCACTATAATCTTCACACTAGCTTAAAGTAAAATTTGTATTATAAAACTATATAAATTAATCAAAGTATCGAATTTTGACTTTTTACTTTTAAAACATTATTTGAATTAGGAATTTTTCAATAAAATTTTCAAAAGATTCCATTATTAACTGTACAAAAAAAAGCTTTGGAATAAGTACATCTATGCGGTTAAATAATTTAACTGACTAATTTATGAAGGAGAAATTACGATTTTTTTTCAAAAGGAAAAATTTAGAAAATGATATTGTTTATATAAAAATTGATCTTATTAAGATAAGTATATACAATGCATAAACGCGCATCCCACAAAATCATAATAAAATTTTTATTTGCCCAAAGTTGCCATTTTAAAAAATACGAAAAGGCTAGTGATTATATGTGTAATCTGTATGGTACACCAATAGTACTAAAAGCCTTACCATTATTATTAATATATATCATCTTTGCTAAACATATGCATTATTATGAAGTAATTTATGTACTAAGCCAAATATAGCGAAAACCCTTACATTATCAAACATTTTACAAATAAATGCATACATAAAAGTATAAATGCATATAAATAAATGCAAATGATTGAACTAAAATTTCCAATACAAATAAATTATCTATCAAAAAGCTTAAAAAAATGATCATATCTTATGAATAAACGTGCACAATAAAATAGGCATCTATTTGTCAGCCATTTTAAAAAATTCAAAAAAGTAATATGTGCAATTTTTTAATACACCAATAATACTAAAAGCCTTATCACTATTATCAATATGTGTTATCTTCGACAAATATATGGTTTATTATAAAGTAATGTATATTCCAAACCTAATGTTACACAAGGCTTAACATTTTTGGCATAGCGCGTTTCTTACACATAAGATTTATACACGTAATTATTGTGCATAATTTATCATTGGTCAAATATATCTATATATAATTTGACCAATGCTAAATTGTGTACAATAATTACGTGTATAATTCTTATGTGTAAGAAACGCGCTATGCCACATTTTTTAACATTTTATAAGTAAATGCATACGTAAACGTATAAATCCATATAAGTAAAGGCAAATGATTGAACAAAAATTTCAATTACAAAGAAATTATCTATCAAAAAACTTACATTAATTCTTGAGAATTATTAATTGATAAAATAGTTTGGTATTACTTACAGTAGATCATTAAAAAGTGGAGATTCCGCAGATAGATAGTAACTCCCATATAAAAAATCTGCTAGCGCAATCTATGGGAAAGAAAATTTGTTCAAAATCTTTTATAAAGAATGGCATCCTAGTACCACACGGCATCCAGAGGGCGCCTTATCATAATTCCACGGGAATCATGATATCGATAAAACAGATTTTCTATTTTATTTTCTTTATGTAACTTCTTTACCATCCGTACAATTACCATCAGAGTCTCACCAAACCGCTCACGTCCTCCAACGTCCTCTTAAAGGCTAGTTAATTCAAAAACAACACCATTCCCCAGACTTTTCTATATCAAAAATATAAGCTGCTTTGTAATAAAAATACAGTCACGAGTCACCTCTCGGTAATTAAAAGTTGAAGGTATCTAGGGGACTGAAAAAAATTTGAATTACCGAAAAATTTAAATTAACCAGTTTTTATTTATCGGAAGTCGCCTGTATGTATAATACTATAAATTGCTAGAAAATAATAATATTGAGACGCACCTTGCGCGCCGAGTGTAATTTTTCCTGATATTCTCTTTTTTGTAAAATGTACATATAATATCGCATCTCTAGAAGAAGAATACAAAAACTCAAAATTCTTTTTTTTATAAAACTAATCAAGTATAACATAAATTTGTTACATAAGAAAGTCTTTTTACTTAAAAGTTATTATTATTATATGATGTCGTACGCTCTTTTTAACTAACTTTCAAAGTATATAAAAGATTCGACAAAAGCTAACGCACCTGAAATGTTTTGAATAAAGAAAACAAAAACTGCAGAAAACGCTGTTTTTATTAAAAAAAAGTACACTTACTTTAATCGTAATATAATCGTCCTTTGAAATGTCATTTTGAAACTTAAAATTGCATGAAAATAAAAAATGCGATGCGTTTCTGTGTTAAGAAAGGTTTAAAGAATCAAAAAAAGAAATACAAAGTATGAACATTCAGTAAGGTAAATGTGCTTTTTTTTACAAAAGCAGTTTTTTCTACAGTTTATGCTTTTCTTTTATTCAGAACTTTTTGAGCGCATTAGCTTTTGTCGAAACTTCGTGGAATTAATTGGACATATCTTTTACAGCTTTATAAAGAAATTATGCATTGCCAAGATGCTGTGTGCTGATTTAAATCAAATGAAAAATAATTATTTATAAAAAAAGCTATAAATTATACAAAAGCATTATTTTTTATTTAAATAAGATGATCTCATTTTTAACTACGGTTACTTCTAATCCAAATTTATATAAATACATAGATATTTTTAAATTGGTATAAAAAGTAAGTAGGCTTTTTCTTAATTGTATAAGAAATTATGTGGGCACTGGGAACGTTGGGAAACAATGTCACCATGTCTAAAAAACTAATGAACGTTTCGTTGTAAATCAATATGTATGAAGTAAATACGGTAGAATTTTTTTTAATGACTTTTATATTTGGTTATATAAACCTAAAAAAGAAGTGGAAAAAATTTATATTTAAGAAGCAATTTAAGAAAATTTAAAATAACTCTAAAGTTATTCTTTATATTAATTATATTATATTTATAAATACTAAAACCTAAGATCCATTAGCTTAAAAGTTACTACGGTTTTGCTTCATATATTTAGTATTAAGCCTAGGTCTATGGGTTTAAGATTAAAGAGTACTAAACCAACTTAAATTTTTAAAAAATTCATTATATTCTTCCACTAATTATACTGAAACAAACTTAAATTTAAATGACCAATATCAATAAAAGTCATTCACATATTCAAAATAAGAAACTTTTTCTTTTACTTTTAAGTTGCATAGAAAATCTTAACTTAAAATGTCACTCTTCAACTATCAACACTATAATATATTATTGTACCTACTGCAGGATTCCCGTAGTTAATAATACTAAAAAAGATCTTTAAAGGTCTCATTTTACTCACAAATCAATAAACATGTAATTTACAGGTGAATGTGGATTTGTGGAAAATATACAAATATATACAAATTTATATCCCGTAATATCATATTTTACCATTTTTTACCAATTTAGGATATTGCAATGTAAAATTAATTTATTAGAACAAAGAATTTCATATATTGGAACAACTAATTTAGTTTGAGGAAGTTAAGTGCCAATGAATTGACAGCGGTATTTTTTTCGTAATATAACATACATGTCATATTGCCTTACGTTGAATAAATGTGTGCCCCGTACTGTTGTCATTGTAGGCATATTTTCAGATATATAATGGTTTCTTGATTGGGCAAATTAGTAGTTAAACGCTTAGATTTCCAATTTCACGAATAATTAAGTTTTAGTTATTTAATTTGTCGATTTTACGGAAAAATTGCATAAGTGCTCTTTAAAGAACTTTAAATTCGAGATAGCCATCTTTAAATGTTAACTTTAAGCACCCAACTTGCAGGAAATTTATTTTTTTGACAAATACCAACTTTTTAGAGGCTTACTTTTGATATTTGAAAATTTTTGGGAATTTTAAACCATCTTAATATATATTGTTAACAGTAAATCGCACTATAGTTTAAGAATATAAGTACCAACCAATTGAATAGCAGACATCTTAGAAAACTAAGTGAGTATTTTGATTTTTTATTTAAAAAATTAGGTGTTTTAAACATTTAAGTAGTTCTTTGTACTACGGACCACGTGTTTTGAATCAAAGTTTTTAAATAATACTAAATTAGTATAATAAAAAATAATAAAAGTAATACAAAAACCAAAACATTTAAATAATTATTTAAATAATATTTAAGAAACTATAAAGTTCTAAAATTAAAAATAAGACATGTAAAATTTAGTTTACCACTTGAATGTTTCACTTATATTCTTAAATTATCCATAGGTTTCAGTTTTGTATATGGTGGCAATTTCTACCTGACCTATGGAAATCTGGTCTGAATTGGGTCTGATTTACATGAGATTTGCTGCACGGGATATAAACATTTTACCTCTTTTTGTCAATCTGCTCTGACATCGATATCATATTCTTAGAAAAATAAAATATTGAAATTCAGAAGATTAGTATGATCACGTAAAAATTAACATGTGAAATACATACAAAAGAAGTAAACATATATGTTATAGCTTATTAATTCCACGTGGCTGCGGGTATATATCCACAAAATATATAATTTTCTAATAAAAATAACTATATTGATTATGTATTATATTACAAATAATCTTGTACATACAAAATAAATATATTTTTAAGGCCAATTTTTTATGTAACGTTTCAGATGTACATTCATTTTATTTTAAAATATTCACTTACTTATTAGATATAATAACTATACATGTTTGAACTTTAATAATAGTTGTGTTTATTATAAATAAATTATATAATAAAAAATAGTTTTATTTTGTTTACACATTCTTATTTCATTTGAGAGATAACTTGTAAAAAATCACATACACATTGCGGAAATCTATATTTGTAATCATTGTATCAAAATGATCGTAAAATGACAATAAGATTGTGCTTTCCCGTGCACGTCTCACATTGAAAACACATACCTATACCTGTCCATTTTCGATTCTCAAAAGAATGAGCACACCGATCTTCCAACCTGTATACCTGTGATCGGCACTGTGCTCGGATCCTCATGCCTCACGGAAACTCACGTTTCAGGCAGGCTGCCATAGTAGAAAAACTACCGCAGGACTCCACCTTCAAAAGCCCGTGCACGCACCATAAGTATCCAGTGTCGATCGATGCGCGTGCACACACAATAGAGAAGAACCCAACAGCTGCTCGTCTCTCAACGCTCGAAGTATATAGCCACACAATATCGATCCTTCGAAAAAGCGGCCCCCGCGTGTGCGTATGTCCCTCTCGGCTTCCTTCTCCGGAAAAGAGAGAGGGAGTGGGGCACCCCCAGGATTTTCGTCGGGGTGCAAGACTCGCCTCCGCTCGGTCTATACGAGCCTAATACGCGGCACCCCCGAGTTTCGCCCCGTGCGCCCGGACGAGACGGCGTCGGGCCGTCTAATCCACCCCTAAGAGCAGCCGCACGCTCACTCTTGCGCCAGGCGAGTCGAGACGAGTCGAGCCGGCGCCCAGGATGGCAGTCCTCCTTCGGGCTCCTGACTCCTGGATAGCCAGCTTGTTACGTGTGTTGTTTTCGTGGTTTCCGCCAAGGTCGGCGTCCCTATCTGCATGTGCAGATGTCGCAGCTCCACACAACCAGCGCATTGAAGCTCTCGCTGAATGCCTAAATAGCTCGCGCCTGCAGGTTCAACGCGGCATTTGCGTATGTGTAGTAGTTTGGGGTGAGGATTCGGGGTGCGGATTCGAGGGATGGGATTTCGGGTCTGGACGTGTGTGAGGTGAGCGAGCGAGGGTACGAATACCGGAAGAGAGAGGGAGCAAGAGAGACGCGAGAGAGAACGGGAGGCGTGGGCAGGAGCGAGCGAAGAAGGCGTGGACGCGGGCTATACGGACACGGCAGATGTACGAAGTGTGTGCGTGGCACGTGTAAAACCGAAAGGGGCCTGCTGCTGGCGCTGCACACAAGACCCTCGGAGTCCTCCTGCACGCACGTGTTCGCCTGTTCGAGCGCCCTATCAAATCCCCATTCATTTACATGCCCCCGGGGCGTCCTTTTCTCGCCCGCGCGCGCGCACCGGCTGCAGCTGCGTGTCTACGCTCGCAAGCGAGCGAACTCGCCGAGCAAGGAGCCCAGAGAGAGGAGCTTGCCTTGGGTATTACACGCGATGCAAGAGCGAGCTGGTGTTCTCGTGCATGCGGGCCATGACGCTCTTTTCGACGCCTGCTGCGGTTTACTTTTACACTTGTCTTTTTGGATGTGCGTCTGCGAGTGTAAGAGAGCATACGTTTTCGTCGATACTATGGCTGATGCTTGCTTGTGTGTACGAGGGACCTTCTTTGTCTTTGGCTGTGTGAGGCTGCTTTCACTTGTAAGTGAGGTGAATCGGAAATTACTTGCTATACTTTTTTGGGAGATAAAGACATGCGCCGTGCTTGTCTGTTCTTGGTGAATGCGTGTATTGATTTATTTTTCTATTTCTTATAGTTTTCAATTTTTATTATATTGTTTATTGGTTTTAGAGTAAAACATTTTCTGTTTTGTGTAATGCAATTTTTTATAGCAAACTGTCGAACAAATTCTCCGCACAAATAATTTAACCCTTTCAGATCTCAATTAAATCTGGCAATGATATACTGCTTTTTCAAGTGTATTTTGACGTTTTATGTTTTTTCAAGTGTATTATCACGTTTTTGCAATTTATTCAATTTGTAGTTTGTTTATTGTAAAACTGAAAGTTGGACTCAATTGGTATTAAAATAAGGAATATTTTGAGATCTTAAATAATGTTAGATACTTTTTAAGGTCTCAAAATATTCCGTATTTTAATTCCAATTGGAGCCAACTTTTAGTTTTTCAATTAACAAACTACAATTAGATTAGAAAACTGTTCAAATCGATAAATAATTATTTTTCAATTTTTCCAGTATGTCCATTTTAAGCTCCCTGGTGAAATTTGTAAAATCTCTGAATTAAATTTTAAAAATCTGGGGCTTACATGGAATATTCGTTATGATTATATGAATCGGGATAGCAATTTTAAGATTTTTTCAGCCTTTATATTCAAAGTTATTCAGCATAATGTATTATTTTTTAGTAAAAATGAGGTATGTTCAAAATATCCCTCGCACACACCACATTGCCATGCACTTCTAAGAAAATTCTATCATATTTTATAGCTAGAAATAACTAATATTCGTTTTTAATTTGATTTGATTATTTATTATATAGGTATGAAAAATATATGTGATTTTGTTTCAAAATTGTTATATAAATACCGTTATTTTATTAAAAATTGTATTATAAATAAACTTCAAGTATCAATTATTAAAAATTCAAGCGAATTTTTGTTGAAAATATCTTAAAAAATATATTCAGGACTTTGATAAGACCATTGCCATTCATCGAAAGGTACCTATGACTCTCAAAAAGACTCTTAATTATTACAAAACTTTTTTTTATACGTAATAGTAGTATCGAATAAACTAAATTGTTTCCAATATTAAACAGATGAAAAAGTGAATAGTATTAATGAAAAGAAAATGAATAGAAAAAATTGTCAAAATCATGAAAGAACTTAATGGACGTGGGGTCTGAAAGGGTTAAAATGACTAGCTTTTTATAATAATGTAGTAACTTTTTTAATTTTTACATTTGATGTATATTTTGAATATAATAAAATATTACAAATTCCTATCTGACTATTAAAACTCTTAAAACATTGCGAGGATTCAAGAAAAATATTATTTTTCAGAGTAATTCTCAAGGATTGATAACAACAATACAGAAATTTCTTACTTGCACTAATATCTTCAGAACACAATTATCTTCGAGGTTGGTCTGGTTCTTCAAATTCTGCCATGTCTGGCTCATTCGTTAAATCTAAATATTGCATATATGATTCTGGAATTGTTTTTAGAGGTGATTTATGATCGACAATCTGCTGTTTAATACTTGTACCTGTACAATGAAAAGTACTTATATTAAGTATCTAACTAATTTTATAATTACAAAAAATGTATTACAAAAATAGATTTATAATATATCCATTTTTAAAAGATGTCTGTTATATATAACAAAAAACTAAAGCAAGGATATGATTTTTCTCAACACGTGCATTAAAAAGGCCGTTTTCAGGCTTGCAAAGCAAATGAAAAATTCGGCATTCCGAGCGCCTTCGCCTGAGCGGAAAGTAAGTTCTTAGGTGTAGTGGACGACTCGTAATGCCCATTTCCACATTCCCTTTGCATTCATGAAGAAGGCCATATACACACACTTATTAAAAGACCGCTGCCAATTCATTGGTACTTCGCTTTCTCGAACTAAATTAATTGTTCCAATATAAAATTCATTGTTGTAGTAAATTAATTTTAAATGGCTATATCTCTTTCTAATTAAAGCTTAAAGAAGTTGTGCTTTTTTTATTATTGATGGTTTGTCAAAAAATAATTTTTTTACTAAAATTACACAACGATAGGTAATTATCCTCATCACAGCCTGTACGTAATTTATTAAAATAATTTAAATATTCTCTGTACGTAATTTATTAAAATAATTAAAATATTCTCTGTACGTAATTTATTAAAATAATTAAAGTATTCTCTGTACGTAATTTATTAAAATAATTAAAATATTCAAAATTTTGTGTAATTAGATGCTAGTTCGTAGATTCACTGAATTCCTAATCATTTAAAATTATTTGAACCATTTTTCATCATAGATTTTCGAGATATAACCGTTTAAACTAAATATGACTTTTTTCGTGTGTAACAAAAGATTGGAAATAGCCGATACAACATTTGCGGTCGTAAAAGATATGTAATTTTATGCTTATTCTTAATGCATTTACAATAAATTGATCATAATATTGCTAACATACCAAAAATCTGAAAAACTAAAACTCAAAAATTGAAAAATCATAAAATCATTATAAAACAAAAACAAGTCGATGAATCTTAAAATTGCGTTGGAATTTTGAATCTTCAGTTTAAAATGAAAAAAAATAAGACCTTATTGGTAAAAAATGACAGTGCCGTTCTCGAAATATAAGCAATCAAAAAAGAGAATTCAATAAACACATAACCTCAATATCTCACAATATAAATTATCTCATGATCTGAAAAAACATTCAGGTCATTAGATAGTAAAAAGCTACCTTTTTGTAAAAAATCAGATAAAATGCTGACGATTTACTTCAGTTATCATCGGAGAAAGAAAATCGATTATTTCGCAAAATTATTTTTTTGTCGACAAAAGTAAAAGGTCAAGACTCAAAAATTTTACTGAACATTCTTCTCCATATTCTTAATCATCTCCAATTTTAAAAAAAATTTACGTCAAATTTATGTCAGGTAATTTTATGCTCTTTAAAATGCATTTTCGATAGATCGATGATATTCTTTCTAATGTAGCAGGAAACTCGAAAAACTAAAACGTAAAAATATAAAAACTGTCATAAACGCGTTGATACACACACACACGCTCGCACGTACGCACGCACACACACAAACACTAGGTCTGCACGAGATTCGATATTTTTTCTGATTCTTTGTTTTCATCAATAATTTCTTGGTTTTTCTAAAATATAATAACTTCATAAATAATATTCAGTATTAAAAAAATGTTTGTTTTAATTGGCTGAAGGTTAAGGGCAACTTAATGTAAATATTATTTGAAAATAGTATAATATATTAAAAAATAAAATTATAGGAAAGTAATAAACAAATTAAAAATCTAGATTAAAAATTATATAATATACAATTATACAATGACCCAAACTTTTCAGCTTATTGAAAACAAAATTAAAATAAATATATACATGTTAAAAAATACAATACTTAAAACTAAATATAAATAAATGTAAGTATGAGTTACATATATTTATTTATAAATGAATTAAATAAAACATAAATTTGAATGTATAAAGAAGCTTAATTAACAAAACAAAAAAACGCGCCAATCTATTTACCTCTATATATATATATATATATACACACACACATATATAAAGCTAAATCCAAACTTTATCGTGTTATAAATTTATATTACATAAATTATAAATTTTTGGGTTACACTAAATTTCCATATAAAAATTTATAACTTCGATTATCACCGCTAGGTTGCTGTGTGCTTTCTTCTATGATAATAGAGATGATTTTGTCATATAAGACGATCAGATTTTGGATGCTTCTTGGTTGCGTTTTGGATAGTTTTGATATTTTCCGTATTAGAGATCACGTTTGAGTGGCAGGCTAACGGATAAATATGGCATCTTCTCTTCCAGTAAAGAATTATGAATCCATTCATTCTAAAATGGATCATAAGTGTAATCATGAGAAGAATAGAATGAAAATTTGTGTCCATTGCATCGACGTGTAACAGTTTCGTTCTGTCGTAGTTGAGACTTCTCTTTGGCTTCTTGCCTTGCTTTCTCATCATTCAGTATCCAATCCGCTTTGCTTTTACGAGCCCTCCCAATTGGAATGTAATTTATTGCGTTTGTCTTCTTCGATAACTTCCTTGTGATTCAGCTGACGCGCTTCATTTCTTTTTAAGTGGTGAACTTGTAGTCGTTGCATTCTTTCTGCATGCTTTTCAGCTAACGTTTTTGTACTCAATGTGGCTGCTTCACACATTTTAAAAATTATTAAATACTTGCACTTTCCTTATTAAGGAGACGTCGGATACCGACAGTAGATTCCTACTATCCTACACACGTATTTCGTTATTTATTTACAAAGTTAATTGTTTAATGACAAAATAATAGCTGTCCCCAATTTGTTTTACAGTAACCTAATTATATGTCCAAGCTGGTTTCATATGATTGTTTTGTTTTCGAGAAAACTTTGACAAACTTAGTATGTAAAGGTTAATCTCCACGTAGTTGGCCCTTTTAGTGTGTCAAAGTTTTCTCGAAAACAAAACAATCATATGAACACAGCTTGGACATATATGTAGATTACTATAAAACGAAGCGGGGACAACTATTATTTAAAGAAAAATATGATTTCTCTTAAAATTATGAATGAAAACTCAATTAGACAAGGACAGAGATATCCGGCGTCCCCTTAATCTCAAAGTTTAGAACGAAAGCTCAAGTATATTCTGTACGAAGCGTATCCAGCTAAATTAGTAAGTTCAAGTAATTGTGCTTGACTTACTGACTGTGACTGAGTACGATAGCTCCTATCGTTTTTATTATTATTTTTTTTTATTTTTCACGTAAAGTAAGTTTTTTGAAGTCTTAATCTTTTATAAATTTTATTTTATATAACACTGACCGGCAGGCGAGATAATAACTTCAGCTAAACAAACGCTAACGGCTGATTAAACAAAAACGTATGCGCGCAAAAGTAAGAATCGATCTTGTCAAAGTCCCATTCACCCCCTCCCTCTTTATTTTCCACCGCCAACGCGGCGGCCACTTTAACACTCGAGGCCCAGAAGGGTGGACTTTCGCCCCCCCCCTCCTTGCACCCGTTTGCCTGGCTGCCTACCGGCCTCGGATCAGCCTCACGACCTCCCCGAGCACGTAATTGCAAAACCTGGGAGCCGAACTCCCCTACGAGGTCTAAACAGCTTCGAGGAACAATTTTCCCGAGCTGACTGGCTCACAGCCACGGATCCGCACTTTTTGCGTCCGTGCACGTAAAGGCGACTTTAACTAACTTTCAAAGTGTATAATAAAATTCGACAAAAGCTAACGCACCTGGAATGTTTTTAATAAAGAAAACAAAATCTACAGAAAAAGATGTTTTTATTAAAAAAAGTACATTTACCTTGATATATAATCGTACTTTGAAATGTCATTTTCAAACTTAAAATTTCATGAAAATATAAAATGCGATGCGTTTCTGCGTTAAGAAAGATTTAAAGACTCAACAAAAGAAATACAAAGTATGAACATTCAGTAAAGTAAATGTTTTTTTATTTTTACAAAAAACGTTTTTTCTACAGTTTATGCTCTTCTTTTATTCAGAACTTTTGAGGGGGATTAGGTTTTGTCGCAACTTCATGAAGTGTATTGGACATATCTTTTACAGCATTATAAAGAAATTATGCATTGCCAAGATGATGTGTGCTGATTTAAATCAAATGAAAAATAATTATTTATAAAATAAAACTATAAATTATACAAAAGCACTATCTTTTATTTAAATAAGATCATCTCATATTTAATGATGGTCACTTATAATCCAATTTTATATAAATGCACAAATATTTTTAAATCGGTATAAAAAGCAACTCAGCTTTATCTTAATTGTATAAGAAATTCTGTGCACACTAGGACCGTTGGGAAACTATGTCACCTTGTCTAAGAAAATCATGAACTTCTCGTTGTAAATCAATATTTATGAAGTAAATTAGGCAGAATTTTTTTAAAAGACTTTTATATTTGGTTATATAAACCTAAAAAAGAAATGGAAAAAATTTATATATAAGAAGCAATTTTAAAATTCGCTTAAAAGTTGCTAAGGATTTGCTTCATATATTTAGTATTAATCCTAGGTCTTTGAGTTTATGATTTAAGAGCACTGAACAACATAAATTTTTGAAAAATTGATTTCTTTCTTCAACAAATTATACTGCAACAGACTTAAATTTACATTACCAATACGAATAAAAATCATTTATATTTTCAAAATAACAAATATTTTCTTTTACTCTTAAGTGCATAGAAAATCTTAACCTAAAATGACTCTCCTGAACTGTCAATACTATCATATAGTATTTTACCTACTGCAGGATTCACGGAGTTAACAGTACTAAAAAAGGTCTTTAACGGTCTCATTTTACTCACAAAACAATAAACATGTAATTTGCAGGTGAATGTGGAAATTGGTAAAAAAATATCATTTAATTTTAAGTTAAGATTTTCCATACATTTCCATTTAGAAATAACTGTCTTTCTGTCATTTTGAATATTAAATTAACTTTTAATGGTTTTGATAATATATACGTTTAGGATTATTTTAATATTCTTTGTTAAAAATATTCGATATTTCCAAAATTTAAGGTTGTCCAGTGCCCTGAAAGTATCTTAACTCTTGCCAAAAAAAGTTACAAGTTTCGTTGAAAGATGGAACGAAGTTAAATTACAAGTTCCTTAATAAGAAAGTAACGAAGTTCTTGAAAGAGTTACTTTCGTCTACAAGTGACGTAACATTTTAAGGAACTTCGTTACTTTTATCGCGTGACTACCCAACACTCAAAAGCAGTTTATTGTAAAATACATTCTAAATATTATATGAATACATTCTAAATATTATATGAATAAGTAAAACCGACTACATGTTAAGGATTCAAAGACTGTACACGAAACCCATCATATTCAAAGAATTTGCAACATATGGCAATGTATATACACTGGACTAAAACAAAAATTCGCTTATCGTGTCATGTAAAATCGTGAGTATTTATAGTAAAAAATTCAGAATGATTGTTTCTAAATATAAAAAGTCTTATAGATACCAAAATAAACTTTTTTTTGTTTAACCCAGGCCTGCCCCTTTAAGATCTTTGAATAGCTATGTTACTCAAACATTAAGATTGTTTTAAAAGAACAAGTACGAATTTTGAAAAAAGCCATTTTTAAACATTTACGTCAGAATTTTGATAAATTATTTGTAATTAATTACAAAATATCTTTTTACACTTAACTATTTTGCTTTCTCAAAGAGAAAGCGTTGTTACGATGAAAACTTTTTTATTAGAGATTTTGATGAATTTTTATGTGTTCAAAACTCCTGAGTCAGAAAAACATATTTTTTTTAAATATCTGGCTGTATGTAATAGGTGATTGTCAAAAAGTTCGCTCTTTATAAAAGTATGATTTTCAAAAAAATAAAGCCTTTGCAACGGAAAATAAAAAATATGGTGTATGAATATTAATCGTATAAATAAAGAAAATTAAAATGGGCGAGATAAAAATCTTTTATGTAGTTAAAAAAATATTACAATGTTGAAAGTTTCTTATAACCAATTCTTTTAAATTACGAATTTATATAGTATAACTTTCATTTAATATTGTTCGATATATATTACCTAACAAGAAGTATCTCTTGTATAGCACAAATTAAAAATTGTAACACTTACTACAGAATATGAACGGTTATGATCTACGCTTAAATAGGTTAAAATGTTGTTTATTTAACTATTTGTCGTATTCGATGCTACCACCTCCGATTATTTTAGTACATTCAACGTAACCCTGCTAACACAGAACGTTTATAGAACATTCTTAAGACGTTCCAAAAAGAACGTAAAAACGTATTTTTTCAATGTGAAGAATAACGTCTTAAGAACGTTCTAAAAACGTTCTTTTGGCCGCAAAATTTTTCCAAAAAAGTTGAATCAAAATCTATGAAAACGTAATAAAGACGTCTTTTTAACGTTTTTATACGAGTGAAGAACAATCTTCGGACGTTCTTGTAACGTCTTTAAAACGTCATTGTAATCAAAATGAACGATAAACAAACGTCTTATTAACGTGTATTAAAAGAATTTTATTTATAAAAGCTGTCGGGACAGAAAAAGTGTTAACGGTCTAAAAACGTCCTAAGAACGTTCCATCAACGAAAAGTGTAAATAAGTAATACACCCATAACAACGATAAAAAGACGTTCTTGAATCGTTCCTATAAATGTTTTAAAAAAAATTAATCAATCACATTACTTTCATTCATTCTATTGCTGGGTACATAAGATTGATTATTATTTATTTGATCAAAGATATAAAATGATGTTATTTATTGACTGAAACATTTTCGATAACGAAGTACATAAATATACATAGAAACCTTATTAATTATGGCGCTAACATTTAAGTTACTGTTCTTTGTCAAGAAATGAAATGTACCGTACATGAATATAAATTTTAATGTCGTGATAAACACAACGTTACAATTTCAATGAAACTAACGATAATTGTAATTATTATTAATTGTAATTATAAAAATGTCTCTATAAAGTTTATTTGTTTATAACTTTTTGAAAAATTAAAATGCCTACTTCGCTCAGCAGACAAAAAACGAGACATAGAAGAAACAGTCCCTTGCTCTTGCTGTCGTCAGCTATCTTGCCATCGAGACACGCTAGCGCAGTCCTTGATAATTCACTTGTGCAAAGACACAGTAGGTGATAGTTTTTGCATTAAATTCAATCTTATTGCACATATGTATGAATTAATGGTACACAAACAAAATGATCTTTCACTTCGACAGGAAATTTACATACTTTAGCTATAATTGATTTAGTTGATTGAATTATAGATTCAGTGCTTTGAGACTCTCGAACAATTTTAATGTGCAATTTTTCGGATGCGTCCTTTAAATGATCTTTATATAAGTTATCCACTATTTTGAATAATTTGCCAACAAGTTGAACATTATTTTGTTCGTCTTTGAAAAAATAATGGCATTGCATATAATTGCCATCATTTAGTAAAACGTAGCTGTTGCTTTGGTTGCGACAATCTATGAGAATTGAATCCTTTTTAAACAAGTAGAATTCTTGAAGTGGACGATACTTTGACAGATCATATTTGATATTGCTTTCATCTGAATATACTTTACATGATTTGATTTCTGCAAGTCTCTTCCAAATTTGCACAAGTGGTTGGTTGCCATTTCTTACAAGTTGCTTGATTTTTCTTATAAGATTTTCGAACCTAAAAGCGCTGAATTCATCTAATGATCCAAAACGCCTTACATCCGTAACAGTGTGTAGTAAATTATGCACATTAAACGTAACATTTTTTCTTTCATAGAGTACTGTAAGTTTATTAACAAACAGCTTCAAAAGTTCATCAGCATTGTTCAAATAATCATCATTCCTGCATAGAATAGGATTCACAAGAATGGAGACGGCAATATGTAAGTATAAATAATGGATGTACAAATCTGGCGGTAGTATATTTAACAAAACAATCGGACCAGTGTACAGCAGGAATTGTCGTAATTCAGTAGCTTTCCACAAGCGTCTAATTTTTTTGAATTGCTTTGGATTTCTACAAAAATCAGACGGTACAAATCCTTTAATATTTATCAATCTTTCAGATATTCTTTCTATATCTGAATCTGATAATATATTTTTTATCCACAACTCGATAAGTTTTAACATTACTCCAAGGCAAATTAAATGCATGTAGTCAAGGACCACGTTTGTAACCAAACCAAATTTTGGAATATCTTTCAATATGGTTTCTCCATTTCTCTGGTAGTCATCGCCTAATGGATCATTGTACTCGCGATTTTTAACTTTTTCATCTGTACTTAAAGTGTCAATACATCCAGGAAAATGTACTGCACCATCAAATTCACCTTCAATTGTACATTCTGTGCAGCTGTAATAGCCTGAATGATATTTTACGCAAAGAACGTAAGATTTTGCAGGTGCATCACACACTAACGCCTCACAAGTGACAGAGTAATGTTTACCTTTGTGGCTGATTCCATTATTGATGAAAATTGTGATTTCTTCTTTGAAGTCTTTTAAAAATTCATTAACATCAGATGGTTTATCCTCACCATGATAAATCCCAAGTACTTCAACAAGCTTGAGGATCTTTTCCGAGTAAGAAATGATCCATAACCCTTTTTCTGAAGAAGTAGCAAGAGAGGAGCACCATCTATAATCACAAGAAGTTCTATGCATTCAACAGCAATTTCTTTTTTTATGTACTCATCTATAAATGATCTTCATGCGCTTTCAAGTCCGTAAAGACAATATTGCCCTGATCCCATTTCACGAGTTGTTACATTTCTGGGAGTTTCAAAAAATGTACGAGCAGTTTTTGGAAGTGGTGCACCAGTTTCTTTTCTTAATATTTGTATAAGCCTTTCAGCAAATTGATGTGTACTAATGTGAGCATATTCGATGCAAAGTTCTCGAATCGTCATCACAAATTTTGTTTTAGGATCATTTTTTTCCAAAGTCGAAAGTAAGTATTCTAAATCTTCTCTTGGACAAGTTACAATATTATCATCTGTTTCTTCATTTAATTCTTCATCAACATCAGTTTGCAGAAAATCTTTCAAGTTGAAAATTTCATTCCTATTAACTTTATCTTTAACGATATCGTCAAATATTAACTCTTGATATTTTGCAAGATTTATGTCAAAGATATTTATTTTTGCAGGTTCTTCACTTTCCATTTCATCATTTATACTACATTTGAATTGCTTTGAAATTAGATTATCAAATGATATTTCATTTATCACACACATAAAATTTAAATCTTGATCAACTAAAGGAATTTCAGATACATTCATTTCAGTTTTAGTTTCTTCCACTTTTCGTAATGCATCTGTTTCACCCAGAGTAACATTTTGGCATATATTTTGAAATTTGTTCAAAGTATCCGTGAGCTCTCCATAAAGTTTTCTCCTTTTTTCAGACACTTTACGACGTACCGTTCTTTCTGAACTCATCTTCAAGTCTGCAATCAAAATTAAAACATTTAAAAACGTAAAATATGTATCAATTGAAACATTTAAAATAAATCACGTCCATAAAATATTAAGATTTTTTTCATTTCGGAATTTGTTGTGGGATGATTTTTCTAGTTTATTTTTTTAAGCTTAATCCGTTTCGTACCTACCACATGGCCATAATTCAACTTGTATTTCAGGTCAATTTTTTCACCGTCGTTGCAAATGAAAATTTATGAAAAGTGCATGTTCCGCTGATTTTTAATCCGTACTTTTTAAATCTGGCAGTTTTTTCCTACAAAAAGATATTTTTTCAAAAATGACTACTAAAATGCAAAAATCTGAAGAAAAAGAAAAAGATACATTAAAACAAATACTTTTCATGAATTTTTACTTACGATTGCATCGAAAAATATTGACCTCAAATAAAAGACTAAATTGTGGCGATTCAGTACAAAACGGAGTTTAAAAAGCTTGAATTGTGTTTGTACCATATTTTGAAGATATTTAATGTATTTTTTCTCCTAAATATACTATAATACTATACAATTTATTGCAAAGTTTTAGTGCATTGTCATTTTAAAACTCGATTCTCAAGCAATTCAAAAAATGATATTCTTTTATAACTCCTATTTTTAAAAGAAAAAAAAATTGTTTTCAAAAATGAAAATATTAAATTGAGATAATAGTATATTTTGACACTAGTGCAAAAAAGTAAGTTCGACCTCGTATGGGTGTTTGTGCACGAGCGAAGCGAGTGCGAAAAGCCCACACGAGGTTGAAATCACCTTATTCATCGAGTATCGAACAATATTTTATGATACGACGTGTAAAAACCGATATTTTATTAGCGCCTTCCAGCACGAGCGTGAAAAAACAGAGGTTTTTTACATGGAGTGTCATAAAAATTTTTATAGCACAGAGGGACTTAAATCAGCACTTAAGTAACGTCCAACCGAGACTTATGTAGGCTATTATTGCACCGTGTTATCGCCCTCGCTAAAGCTCGGGCGCTAATCTCACGGTGAAATCCTACCTATCATGAGCCACGGTTAGACGAACCGAAAGTGCTGATTTGAGATCGGCTGTGCTATAATAGTATATTATGACACTGTTGTGGGAGATGGTTTTCTACCTTGCTCGAGGGTTTTCGCACGAGCGAAGCGAGTGAGAAAATCGAGCAAGGTAGAAAAACACCTCCCACAACAGTCTCATACGATCAGCGGTTCCCCACAAAGGTTGTCACTATGGAATATTACTAGAAAATATGTATAGTCTGACACTTTTTGAGAATTGTAGCTAAGTTCAGATCGTCACGCTGCAGAGCCCCTGAAAAGTTCGAGATATCGTTTCGCGCAGTTTGCTTTTTCAATCCGTCGGTAAATAGATTTTAATTTTCGAAACAATCGTCTACCATAACCTCAACGTGACAAGTTGACAACACGGTATTTATTTTAATTCTGCAGACTGCAAGTAATGTTGTAATTTCTAAAGAGCTACAATATATTTTAAAAAATTCATCAGATAAGTACATAAACATTTCCTTAGCATATTAATTCAGAGTTGTTAAGCCACTTTTAGTTCCATTTTAAGCATGCACAAAACTTTCCTCTTGAAATCACTTTAAGTGTAAAAATAAAAAATCTTAAATCTGCATATGAAAACCAAGACCAAGAGCAACAAATTAAATTAAAAGCAAATCAACAAAAAACCAAACTAAACTAAAACCAATTACATTTATAAAAAACGTTTTATTTTTCGATTTTTTTTTCTTTCCTAATTTTTTATCAAAAGTGGCTTCGGTATTGGCTTTTATTGCCTTGCTTTTCGTTTATTTGTTGCTCTTGGTCTTGATTTTTAACATGCAAGTTTTGAGCATTTTAAAATAGTGCAAAAAGATGGTTTAACAACCCTGATAAATAGTTTAAACGATAAATGATACTTTGTGTCTATATTTTTCATTTATAGAATAAACAATATGGCATTTTCCATTGGCAAGTTTTGTAAATTAACTGTTCTTCTCTGATGATTTGTTTCTTCTGTTGGAAGTTGGAAATTAAGGATTAGGATTTTTGATTATCTATGAAAGCAGCAGAACAAATGTTAATTAATTGGTAAATACTATTTTTATTAATAAAAAACTACTATTAATAATAAATTAATTTAAAATTTTTTTAAAATAAACATCAATAAAACTTATTTTCTCTTAAAAAAAATTTTTTCTCTTTTGTTTTTTAAACTTTTCTTCTTCTGCAGCACACTGCACAAGTAACTCGTTACTGATGTCAGTGTTGTCTGTATTCCAAAGACTTTGTTTCATGCAATTAATCTTTCTTTTTCCTTTTTTTATGGATGAGTACCAATTTAACATTTGTGCAGTTACTTCGAAGTTCAAGATTCCACCTGTGTCACGTATGTACTCAACTGAAAGCAATATTGCTCTGAGCGTCAAAAAGTGGAGAGAATTTCTTAGCCAAGTGCGTATTAAATTGAGCCTACTCCAAATCCTCTCTGGTTCAGCATTGGCATGAGGAATGCTTAATATATTTAGAGCAAACGTCGTTAGATTTGGAAATATTTCTTCTCCAGTACTGCTGCTAATACAATTTTTTAATCTGGACCAAAATCGGACAGGGTCCTTTTCATCCTTTATATGATTAGGTAAGCCAATTAAACCCAATTTCCTCCATTCTAAATTTGTTGCAGTTTGTTCTTCTTGGCTTGATGGTGCTGATCTAGGATAAGCTCGAAAAACAGTATCCAAATCTGGCATTATATCGTGATAATGCTTACTCATAGCATGTGATGGATTGAAAACAGTCAACAAAAGTAATTGGTCTTGTTCTGGCTTAAACCTTGCCTTTATTGTAGTAGCAGATTCGACTAAAAATTGCAAGCAGTTTTTCCTGAAATCCATTCTGATGGCTTTCTCCTCTTCTGAAATATTTGACTCATTCAGGTATTCATTTACAGATACTCCAAAATTGATGTCTTCCAAATTTTTAAAATGTGAGTCGTCTGCTGGATCTATACTATACAGAGAATTTTCCAAAAAGTACTCATCAACTATATACTTTCTGAGAAAAAAACTGTACAATTTTCTGATTTTTTCGTGCATTATTGGCAATAGGACACGTTCAGACTGGCACATTTTATTGAAAAGAACAAATTGTTCTAGCATTTCATGTAGAAACATTAGATAATTTTTCATCATGTCATCACATAAATAATGGTAAATATCTCTTGCACTATTTTCACTTTGACTTGCGTTATTTCTTGCTAGGTTTTGTGACTCTAATTGAAAATAGTATTTCAATACACTCCATCTGCGTAGTATTCTGCTAATACATTCATACAAGCTAAGCCAGCGAGTGAAAATGGGTTTCAGAATTATTAGTGCATTAAGACCACAAAATTCTTGTAAATAAACATATTTTATAAGTCTTTTGGCACTTTTTGAAACATAGTTATATACACTACATACAAATTTTTCACAATCCTCAGGTAATTTTTTGCTTGCATCTCGTGCACAGAGCTGTTCGATATGACACCTACACTTAACTATCGTCAATCCTGGCATTACTTCAGACAATTTTGTTGACACAGAATTGTTGTCGCCCATCATTAAATTGCATGTATCACTACAGAAAGCTTGGCAATTTTCCAATGGAATATCAGCATTTGTTAAACTGTCTTTAATGAGATTTGAAATATGTACAGCATTAGCCCTGGCATCTTTGGCTTTTTCAAGCACATGTACCACGTCCCACAGACAGCTAATAACTTCGCCAGTTTCCTTGTCGTAAAAACGAACAACAACACACAAACTTTGTTTTGTACTTCTATCTGTGGTTTCATCTGTTAAGATAGAAAATTTTGTTGTTCTTAATATTGGTTTGAGTCTCTCTTGTTGGCATGGACCAAGAATATCTCTAGCAATTTTAGATGCTTTGTCATTATTCAAGTCAACTTTCTGAATCATTTCAGAATCAGTAATTATTTTTTGCAGAAATGGAACCATATAATTAACTAATAAGAGAGCCAAATTTCTATAAAGGAGTAGAGCTACTATTTGTATTTCCAATGTTGCAGCTTCTTCGTCAAATTCATCATCGTTAATATCATCAAATGAAATATCATTTGGAATCCTAATTGAATATTTCTCAATTTTAAAGATTTTCTGTGTTTTATTGTCGCTCTATGCTTATCCAATATCTGTCTTGATGCACGCATAGTACTTGGACACAGTGAACATTTTGCACGAGTTGTGTCACCTTCAATCGGAGAAACCCATTCAGAATATCTCTCATCCTGGTTCCATTTATTATCGTACTTGTACGTTCGACATTCAAAATCATTACAATTGCCCGTGTCATCATCTGTCAACTCATAATTCTCGTTGAGCTGCTGTAGCAGCTCTTGAATCAGAGTTTTTTGATGCTCAAGAGACGAAGGATTATTTCCTTCTACACTCTCTCTAATAAATCGTAGCACTTGATTTGCATATGAAGTTTCTGAGCTTTCTTCATCAAATTGTAACTCATTCATTCCATTCTCAACATTCAGTACAAGTGGTGGAGTTTGCTCTTCATTATTCCCTTCAATCACTCTTTCGCTGCCAGTAACATTAGGTTCAGTATTTGGATGCTGTACAACATCCACAATTGAAAGAGCTTGTACCAGTTCCACACTTTCTTCATTTTCTATACTATTTCTTGTCGGTAACGAAGCAGTAACTCTATTTCTATGTTCTGGTCCCTCGAAATGAGTTTTCAAGACATTTTTCCGAGCACTCAAATTCGCATCACATAGTATGCATCTTGCACGACACGGGTCACTTTCATCGGGTCTCAAAAATTCTTTAAATAAAGGATCTTCCTCTCATTTTTTATTATATGGTCGAGTGTTCTTATGTTGAATATTCATTATTTAACTTAATATACAACATTCTGAAAATGTTAAAAAATAATATTTCTTACCAAGCAAGAAGTTTTACTTTTTCATCTTCATACAGTTAAAGTGATCAACAATGGTTTTTGTATGGTATAATAAGCATAATTTTGGTATACAAAAATTTGTTTTAATAAAAAATTTGGAACTGTATATAAATTATAATTAAAATTAATATTAAAACCATTATAATATAAATACAAAATTAAATATAATTACTAAATTTGTTACAAAATACTTATCTAAAAAATTAATTTTTTAATTACAAAAATGCAATTTTTACAATAAAAACATTTTCAAATACATACAAAAATGTAAATTTTACAATAAGAACATTTTTAAATACAGACAAACTAAAAGAACAACGAATTTCAAATTAAATTATGTGACTTTTGCAGTTTGCTACATATTATAAATATTATATTTAACGTTACATTGGATTCAAATAAATTTACAGTATAATACAAGCATAATAAAATTATTTTAAAATAAACTAAACTAGAAAAATACAAAAAAATTAATTGAAATATTTACTACAATTTTTATATCTATGATACAAATACCAATTAAAAATTTTATTTTTACCAGTGCAATATAATTCTGTATATTGTAAATTTTCATCAAACATTCATTGAAATTCCTGATACCATTCATTCTTATTCAGTATGAATTTCGCTAAAGCTGCATTTACTTGAAATGTTTAACAAATTATTTAAAACTTTAATAATTTTTACATAAAATCTAAAAATTGAACAATAATTATTTTTTACAAAAACTTGTTAACCACTACTGTATTAAGTTATAAAATTTACTACTACTTTTTTTATCGAAATTTGAAATATTAATATTTAATTTGTTAGTACAACCTTCTTCTTTGAGAGCTGCTGTAACAGTAACTAACTATTCGTGTCAAACTAATAATCGTTTCTTATTTGTTTCGACCAGGCAGTCAAATTTTCAAGAAATTAATTTTTCCGCGAATATGCAGCGAGGAAAACATCGACGCATCGGAGCGGTAGGGTAGGGTTCCCAGCGGTAGGGTACGAGGATCCCGGAAGCACACAGGATTGTCAATTCATACGAAAATTTACACTTCATTTCTTTTTCTTTTACTTTATTGCACATTTTACAACAATATATGGAATAGGCTCGGAATTTTATTAATTTTTTTTTCAAGAAAAAAGAAAAGTTATATACACATACATCTAATTTCGTGTAAATATTAGTAAATTTATTTGTTTTAGATGATAGAACTTCTAGTTAAGAATATAATTAACGTAACTATCTAATAAAATGTAACTGCCCTGTTAATAAAAACTTTGTAATATTTTATATTGCATTTTACATTTATACTTCACCTATATAACTTTACATGTACTTTTCAAAAATAAAAATTTCATGTAAAATTGTATATGAAATTTCATATAACTTTGTAAAATTACATATGATGTGACACATAATATACCACATGAAGTATCATGTTATTTTCAATATAATAAATTGGACTTATGTATGCCTGATATAATACGAAGATACAAAGTCTACAAAAGTAATATACCGATACGCTCATAAAATAGATCGTGCGTATTGGCATTTTGTTGATAAATAGAAAATAAATTACGTTAATTTATTTTTTGGCAATCTCAGATTTTGTAGGTTTATTCTAAAATCAATAAAAAATTTTGCCGAATTTTTTTGTAGAATTGACATCCGCCTTGAGGCGTTGAGTGCAATAACAACTTATTCGACTTAAGTTTTTGGGAAAAAACGCGTTCAAAGTATTTCTTTTGTTACCCGAGTCTGTATAGAAAAAATAAGTAAAAGTTTGATGCATAATTATTTTGGAGAGCGCCCGAGACGTACACGAGTGCTCAAAATCATCATCCGAGTCTGGAAATACCCTTTTGCCCCAACTTGCGTACCGTATTTTTTATAACAAGTGCATAAAGAAAGCCATTCTTTGTCGTCTACAAAGTGTATTGAGAATAGAGTTTTTCGAGTCGTCCACTTAAGTATATGACATATTATATATATGTATATGTATGCATGTATATATATCAATTTTTTAAAATTTATCAGTATTTTCCAAAATTTTCCAGAATTTTCTAAAATTTGTCAACAGTTTCCAAATTTTCTAAAAGCTTTATTAAGAAAATGAAGCAAAAATAAATAAAGGGTACCGAAAATACTCATTTTCGCTACCGAAAATGAGTATTTTCTTTACCAATAAAAGGTAGCGAAAATGAGTATTTTCGCTACCCTTTATTTGACGCTTGGAAAACTCTATTTTCGCTGCACTTTATAGGCGCCGAAAATGGTCTTTTTTATTCACGTGTTATAAGAAAAAATTTATTTTATTATTTTATTTTCGGAGACCCAATCGATATTTTGAAAATATCTTTTTAATATTTTAAAAACAATGATTGCAATTACGAAAAATAGTAGTAAATAAAATTTTAACGAAAAAGTACATCGCTCAATTTGTAATTCATATCTAATTTTTTTTTCATTTTTTTCATATTTCGCTCCTTTTAGTGGGTCAAAAATATTGCCGTGGGAATTTGTAGTGATAAGGAAGCTAATGCAAGAATAATTTTCTGGGAAAATTCAAATGCCGCCGATTTAAATATTCTTTACGGTTTTACCTCCACCTTCACCCCTATTTAAGGGTGCTCAGTTCATTCTCGTGAGCCGAAAATATTGTCATGGGCATTAGTACTGATAAGGAAGCTAATGTTCGAAGAATATTCAGGGAAAATTCAAACGCCGTCGACTTATTTTTTTTCTTGTTCTCCCCCACCTTAACCCTTATTAAACGATGCTCCGCTGCTTGTACTTGGCCAAAAAATATTTTCGTGGGCATTTGTAGTGATAAGGAAGGTAACGAAGGAAGAATTTGATGAGAAAATTCAAACGTCGCCGACTTCGTTATTTTTTCCATTTTCACTCTCATCTCAACCCCCATTTAATGGTGCTGTCATCATTGTGTAGAGCTAAAAAAAGTTTTATCATGCACCAATTAGCCGGCAAAAGTTAGACGAGGAGATTTATAACGCAAATGTGCATGTCCATTAACAAAAATCATCAAAAGTATAAATAAAAAACATTATAAATTCACTATAATGATTTCTTTCAACAAAGCAGACCCATATTCAACTGAAAAGCAATAAAGTATATTGTAAAAAGTAAGAAAATAATAAAAAAGACATAAGTCGCCAATAATGGCCATTTATAAATAAAAGGCTGCTCTGGCGTCCACACCGCGATTTCTGTTATACAAAAATTAAAATATATATATTGAGACCTCATTATATAAGATAAACATGGAATTGTAGGAGTGCATATATTACTTATTCCAATATTAAATGTTAATAAATGATATTAACAAATTAGCAGGACTACTTATAAAGATAAGGCTGCTCTGACCATTCTGACCAAGATTTATAATATACAAAAAATTGGAATGTATGTATTGAGAGCTCATATATAAGATAAAGAGAGAAATGTAGGGGTACACCTTTTATTTATTGCAAAATAAATGTTATTAACAAATTAGCCTAACTACTTAAAAACATGAGTCTGAAGTTTGAAACGTTTAACAAAACGAAAAAGAAAAAAAACTTTTTTTTCAATTTCTTATTGTAAATGGGTATAAAGGGTGCTTAGTTCATTCTCGTGTGCCAAAAATATTGTAATGGGTATTAGTACTGATACGGAACCTTAGGGTGTATTATGCCTATAAAAGACAAACAAACTATTTTGAGCCCTTTTTTCATCCCCAAGACATCAACCCTATTATACATATCCCAAAATACATCTATAAAAAAAATTACAGCAAAATCGCATGTCCGCTACCCCCGTGACAGAGGTTGGAAGGGAGTAGGATGCAGGAAAAAATTCTAACTCGACAGGATTTCATTTTATCTGTGAAATTTTTCGAGTTATCTATTTATTACCCCAAAATACATTTATAAAAAAAGTTACAACCAAATCGTACGTCTGATACCATGTGACATGTAAATCTTGTCGAGTTAGAATTTTTTTTCTGTTTCCTACCCTCTTCCAACCCCTGCCACAGGGGTAGCGGACATACGATTTTGCTCTAACTTTTTTTATAAATGTATTTTGGGGTAACAGACATGTTCCAGGAGAATTTTCAGAGATAAGATAAAATCCTGTCGAGTAGAATTTTTTTCTGTTGCGTACCCTTTACGAACCCCTGCCACGGGGGTAGCGGAAATACGATTTAGCTGTAAGTTTTTTTATAAATGTATTTTGGAGTAATAAGTAGATTCCATAAAAATGTCACAGATAAAATGAAATCCTGTCGAGTAGAATTTTTTTCCTGTATCCTACCCCCTTTCAACCCCTGTCACGGGGGTAGCGGAAATACGATTTGTCACACAAAATTTTACATCACAAATCTCGGTTTGAAGACCAGGGCAGCCTTTTTGTCTTAAGCAGTCCGGCTAATTTGTTAATAGAATTTATATGAAATAAATAAAAGTTGTACCTCAGTAATTCTAATTCTATTTTGTATATTAGGTCTCAATATATACATTTCAATTATTTTTGAAAATTTGAATGCGGGCGCAATTAAAAAGGACTATATTATGTTGGAAACTTTATAATGTATGGAGTCACCGTTTTATTTGTTGTAAATTTAGATATGTACAATATATATTATTATAAAATTTTCTCGTATATTGACAAAGTTATTAAAAAAAATACTAAAAGACTTTTAGAAAATAAAACGAATGCTATTAAATACACGAAGTCAAAGCGCAGCGAGTATTAATAAAAAAAAGCTATTATAAAATAAAACCAAAGATGTTAAACCAACGAAGCCATAACGAAGCAAGTTTTAATACAAAAAATCGCAGCCTACTGCTTTCTCAAAGAGGTACTTTTTATGAACTTTAAATTTCTTTTTTATGTTGTATTTCATATAGTTACCATTGTCTTATTGTCTTCAAAATTTAATTAGTAAATTAATTTATTATAATATGTTATGGGGTAGATATCATAAAGAATAGCAAAGATATTGTAGATTATCATATTCATACGTACGAGGTTTATGATCAATTTTAAAAAATTTTCTAATTCTTGAAATCCAATTTTTTAAATCGTAAAGCAAAATTTAAGTACTCTAAACAGACACATACTGAAGTAAAATTAGATGTATTTCATAAGTATCTGTCTATATTTTATATATCTTCAAAACAAATCATAGTTTTATTCTAATAAGTTTTAATTTAGCAATTGATATTTTAATTTCTTTCTAATCGCCATATGCGCTCTGTATATTACAGATCCGTTAAAATCTTATGGAGAGAAAAATCAAGACAGGTTTCATAAAAATAGTAGTACTTAAAATATTTTATTCATTTTAAATATTTCATAAATAGATCTGGATGAAGCAGAAATTTAATTGTTATTCTATTAATTTTTCAAACATTTAAAATGAATAAAATTAAAAAGAAATTTAAATTTCTACAAATTGAATCTCTTTGAGAAAACATTCTGCTAAATCAGTAAGCTGCGGTTTTTTGTATTACATCTTGCTTCGTCATGGCTTCGATGATTTAACAGCTTTGGTTTTATCTTCTAATAGCTTTCTTTTTAACCGACTTCGAAAAAACAGGAGGTTCTCAATTCTACGTGGCTTTTTTTTACGTTTGTCCAGCGATTATTCCGAAACTACTCGATCGATTCGGATGAAATTTTTTTATATGAAAGGTAATTATCCTCCGGTGGTCCCATTGTATTACTGGGCCAGTATTGAGCCAGTGCTACGTCAGTACTGGTAAGTTATTATGTTTTTCCGCCGATTATTCGGAAACTACTGAACCGATTTTGATAATATTTTTTTAATGAAAGAGAATGATCTCATTGTGGTCCCATTATATTACTGGGCCAGTATGGAGCCAGTACTACGTCAGTACTGGTAATTGTTTATATTCTTCCGCCGATTATTCGGAAACTACTGAACCGATTTTGATAATATTTTTTAATATAAGAGAATGATCTCATGTTGGTCCCACTATATTACTGGGCCAGTATGGAGCCAGTACTACGTCAGTACTTGTGTTTTTATTTTATGTTTGTCCTGCGATTATTCCAAAAATACTTGACTGATTCGGTTGAAAATAATTATTTCAAACTTGCAGCTCTTTGCTTATTTCATTTTCTTTATCATTAATTATACTGCATATAATTTTTTTTTTTTTTAATTAACGTCGTCATGTTTGTGCTCCCATGTAGTGCTAATCGACGACGAAGGTCTGCGGTGTGTTTGTAAACAAAGCACATGTAATTTTTACAGAGGTGCTTGTATCAATCGGCAGAGACTAGGATTCGAACCGGGTCACCGGCGTGGGAATCCGACACTCTACCGACTGAGCCGCCGTAGGCCCCTACTGCATATAATTATATTGATAATATAATTATATTGAATATAACTATATTGAAAATAAATTAACCCAGAACTCACCAAGTGGAGGTGGCTGCAATTCGAGTTCCACCCAGCTCCTACCCAACCACCCAGGCAAACGTAGGAACAGGAATGACGATATGAGAATAATATTAAATGTTGTTTTTATATTTCATGCAGAGGAAGTAGGAAAAATGTATGCCATCTCTGCGTGGAAGATTTCTCAATCTTTGTATTTCTTTCAGCGCTTTTTCACCATGGGGATTTTTCAATAATTTATTCATATCTAGATCAGATATCGCTATACCACCTAAAGTTTCCACTATATTGAGGGCTACGTAAGCTTGGCCTTTGGCAAATAATTTTTTGCCAAGGTCGATGACAGCCTTATTCAATGTGACGCCTTGCAATTTGTGGACTGTCACAGTCAACTCAGGATTATCGGGAGCATTCTGCGCTATCTAATATCTCCGTATCCTTCGGTTGCTTGGAATGTTGTAGTTACAGGTGCGACTGCAACTAAACTATTACAATCTTTCGTTCGAGATCCTATTGTGTCGTCGTCGAACTTAATCAACACTGCTTCTGGTAATTCCCCAGCTTCTAATTGGTATTTCGCAGTGCTGGCCATTTGAACTGCTCTACTACTCCCATTGCTCCATTGGCTAATTTTATCGTATGCAGAAGCCCTCCACAGTTATTATCGTCCGCAGGAATTACGTTACTTGTTGGCTTTCTTCCGTACGTCGCAGGCTCACGAGATTCATCGACTGTATTCGTGACATAAATTGTAGTCATCGACCCTTCTCCTCTCGCACAACAATTCTAACTGAGCGGTAGTTAGTTCGCCGAATCGCAGGTTGTTCAATAAATCTATGAACTCCACATCGTTCTGCTGTCTCATATTAATAGTCAGTTCGCAAGAAAGAGAACTGATGCAATAGGTGGATTTTTGCTGCACACCACGATAGTTGTTCAAAACACCAGTGACCTTTTACTGCCGGAAGCTGCATGATATCACCGAACAGTAATATATTTCACCCCACCAAATAACTTTTCATTGTGTTTGAATTCTTGCAGTCTCAGATGCATCATACGTAGAGTTTCATAAGAAACCATTGATATCTCATCTATTATCAGCCATTTGATATAGCGCCATTTTCTTCTTTCTTGTTCGAGTCGTTGGCCTGTCATTTTTCGATACGTCATGGTCTTACCCTTTTCAATTGCCAGAGAAAAGACTAAGTGTAAAGTTTTCCCAAATATCTGGCGAGCAGCGATACCAGTTAAAGCAGCAACTTCGATAAACTGTGGTTTTGACAACACATCAACTGTAGGGCCATAACAATGTTTCACGTGTTCAACCAACAGTTTCAAAGTAAACGATTTGCCACTGCTCGCACCGCCCGTTATGAACTGCAACATCTGGATTTCATCATCTCTTATATCTTTTTCGATAGCTATAGTAACTTCGCCGAAAAGCTCTTTTTGTTTCACGTTTAGACTTCTTACACCAGCAACAAAGACATCATCAGGTATTCCTGCAATTTCATCCTCGGCTAAACAAAAATCATTCGGATCATATATTATTTGTTCATCCGCATGAATGACAGGTTCGTCATTGTTTACTTCATTTGCAGCTTCACGTACAACGTTAAAGGCTACGGCTTGGTCCAAAGCCTGCTGAATGACCTGTTCTACGCGAGCAAACTCTTCTGTATTTAAATTTCCAAGTAAAGGTCTCAGTTCATGTTGTCGTCTAATGAAGCAGGCTTCTGCAGACTCGTTCTCCAGTAGAAGTTCGTTTTCATTTCGAAACGGTATATGACAGACAATTAAACTGTAGTAATAACCCTCTTTGCCACTGTTCAGCGTATAATATAAAGTGCGCAGCACAGCTGGTTTGCTTCTTATTCGCATGCGTGTACGATTTCTCAGAGTTATATACCTCAAACTTTCTTCCTCGATACTTTCATTCAGTTCGATATCTCCATCATCTTATGTCCAAACTTTATTCGACACCGATTCGTATCTGACAGGAAATTCAGCCAAGCTTAATCCGTCAAGTTCATCTGGTCTCTCGATGTAGCGATCGAAAATGTTATTTTACGTTGAAGCTTCATCACCTTCCAATCGTAAAATTCGAAATCTTTCATCGGGCTTGCAGCTATTTACAAACACAGCCTTGCGTGAAGACATTTTCAGTGGAAGGTAACACAGTCTATAAGCGCATTCTGGAGCACTGACTAACCGCAAAGAAAGAATGGCCATTGATACGGAAAATAACTGATTCCATACAGTTCCACCATGTCTTTTAACCTTCTGTATCGCTTCTTTAACGACAACGCCAGTGTCATTCGGCTCACACTTGCTGGCATACTTCGCCACATAATATGCAACGGCAGTGACAGAACCGAATGGTTGTATATCCATATTTCGTTCCCAGAAAGTCAGAAGATCAGGATTATAATTATTTACCAGGACTTCATCCGCAGTTCAGCGATAAGATGCAAAAACGCTCGTTATTTGCAAGAGTTTCATCAGGACCCAGACACACTGTTTGATCACTGACTGGTCTGGGAAATCCGAATCGGCAAGTACAGTTGTTGCGGTATTTGTAACAAGTAGCACTGTGTTTGTGCATTTGTACGCTTTCCACTATATGTCGTAATACTGCGTCGTCAGAATCCAATGAGCAAGACACAACTTTGTCAATCACATCCAAGCCCTGTCTTGTAGCAAAATCAGGAACATTTTCACGCTAGACCAACATATGCAAATGAGGGCTTCCTCTGTTCTGAAACCCTATTATGTACCAGACATCTTTTATAGCACCACCCAAACAGTCACGGTTATTTTTCAAATATCGAATTAGTGCATTCACTCGTACCATAATTTGCCTTGCGACAATTACTGGGTAACGTTGAACCAAAGACAGTCTTTCAGAGAATGTCAGGCTTTTAGCTTCGTTCGGATTACGACCAGCAGCAATAAGAAATGCTTCCATCATATCCAACCAATTCAAGTCATTGCAAGAGAAGGTTAGAAACGATGTAGGAGATCTCAGGCTCCTGACCATTGCAATAAATTCCGAGCAAACCCGTCTCCAATACGATGCAGATCCTCTTATGTTTCGCATAATGAGATGCATGTTATCTATCAAACTCTAAGGTGTGTGATCTCCTTGTCGCATTCTATATGATACGGATACACTAGCTTTAGCACGAAAGTATTCGACAATAGACAAAGCAAAGAAAAGGTAATCTGTCCGCTGGAATCGTCTGTCACTACCCATAACGCGAGCTTGGAAATAATCTAAATAGGTTATGGTGATTTCTGTCTACTCCCCGAACCCATTTTTACCATCAGGAAAAAGAAAATACCAACCCAACTCTTCCATGCGTCGTTCTCTCTCAATATTTAAAGGCAGTGCTGTTTTTCTTCGAACATCGACTAATCTGACTTGGTCATCGTCTAAATTACCATTATCGATAGTAATAACACTTTTCACGTTAGGTATTTCATCATCTATCGAGTGAAGCACATTTGTAGTGAAAACAACTTGGATTTCTGCGTTTTCACGAATACAATCTGCTGCTCTAATATCTACTTCATTAACATCCTTTTCGATTAAGGGATGATTTCCATCTTCCGTCAGCCGGGTTTCAAATGAGGTATCTTTTTCACGTTGTTGAATCTGTATATTTTCTGGTGTTATATCTAACGGAGTCAAAGTATATATATTTAAAATACGTACATTACCAGTTTTCATGGACAAGTTTTGACGTAAGGTTTCAAACAAACTCCGAATATTTGTAAAACGCATACAACAAGAAACTCCTCTTGTTGGTGCTTTGTAGCCTTTCGGTCCTCTCGAATGAGAATCAAACATCCAGAAATAAGTAACATCAGCTTGATTATTACTATATGAAGCAATTGATGTTAAGTTAGCTGTAAGTATTCCATAAGTATGTTCAGAGAAAAAAATGGTTAGAGCATTTTCCAAGTTTCTGAATCCAGCATCAGTATCATAATTAATTAGATGGCCGTTCGAAGCAAATTCATCACAAACATGGATATCAACATTGCGATTGTTATACGTAGTATTGCAGTTCTGTCACTCTCAAATATTCTGTATTTGCTTCCACTGAATTAGGAGCGATTCGATTCGCTACACATTCTCGATAGAACATATCTCCCAACAGAAGTACATAGTCGATATCACTTGCACACCAGTTATTCGGGTCGAGTAGACAGAATGCAATTTGCAAGCATTGCAGACAGAATAAGTATATATAGTTCATCGTTTATTACCTTTACTAGAGTTTACTAGATAGAATTAATTTTTTATTGATTGTTGTTTAAAATATTGAGTACCCTATTAGTAAGAAATTTGAAATTTGAAATTTTTTGAAATCGAAAAAAAAATGTTGTAGCTCGGGAATCCAAACCTTTTCTATCTTGTTTTAGGAGTAACATTATGAAGAAAAACATGTTTGAACAATAAAAATTAGGCATGTGACTATGTTCTTCAGGTAAATTAAGGGTTTTATTAAGGTTTTTTAAATATAGCAAAAAAGGATTTTGCTGCTCGGTTAGTAACTGTGCACACAAAGGTGAACATTTTTTTCCCCAAAAAGTATATTAAAGTAGAAGAAAAGACCTTTAATTTAAGTTTTTGTTTGTTGAAAATGGATGTTCCTGTGTAAAGTTATGACCAATTGAAATAGGGTAATAATTCGTTGAAAATCTCAGTTTCTGCAAGAAAATAAAAATCCGTCCGTTTACCCTATTTTTAACGAGTTATTATACTATTTTCAATTGATGATAACTTTGCACCGGAATAAACATTTTCAACAAACACAAACTTAAATTAAAGGTTTTTTTTTTCTACTTTTACATACTTTTTGGAGAAAAAATTGTTCACCTTTGCGTGCACAGTTATTAGCTGTGCAGTAAAACCCTTTTTTGGTATATTTAAAAGAAACGCAAAAAAACACCTCATTTGCCTTAGAAACATAGTCACATGCCTAATTTTCATTGTTCAAACGCGTTTTACTTCACAATTTGACCTCAAAAACATGATTGAACAGGTTTAAAAACTCAAGCATTCAATTTTTTTTGCTATTTCAGGACCCCAAAAAGTGCATTTTTTTCGTAGAATTCGTCATATACATTTCAATTTTTTTTATATAATAAATCGCGGTCTGGATGCCGGGTAGCCTTTTGTTTCTAAGCAGTGCGGTTAATTTGTTAATAACATTTATTTTGAAATAAGTAAAAGGTGTACCCCTACCATTATTGCGACTTATATCTTTTTTGTAATTTTCTTTCTTTTTTAATATATTCTTTTTTTTCAGTTGAATATGGGTAAGTTTTGTTGAAAGAAATTATTATGATGACTCTAAAATTGTTTTTAATTATATTTTTTATGTTTTTTATTAGTGGATATGTACGTTTGCATCATAAACCTCCCCGGCTAACTTTTCCCCGGCTAATTTGTGTACCAAAAAAGTTTTCTGGTCATATTTCGTGATAAGAATCATATATACTCTGGTAACAAAAACATTTTACTAACGTTTTAAAAACGGTAGAGTTCGAACCGTAAAACTTTGGGAAGCGAAAAATTGTGCTTTGAACCCTCTTCCAACCCTCGGTCCTGTGGTAGCGGACATACGATTTGGATGTGATTTTCCATACGTATATTTAGGGTTAATTGTCATATTCCTAAAAAAATCCGCAGATATAATGAAACCCAGACGAGTTAGAATTTTTTTCTGCTTTAAACCTTCTTCCCTCTTCCCTCTTCCTCCCCTCCGCCACGGGGGTAGTAGACATACGATTTGGCTATAATTTTTGTATAGATGTATTTCGGGGTAATAAACATATTCTACAAGAATTTTCACAGATAAAATGAAACCCGGACGAGCTATAATTTTTTTTCTGCTTTGAACCCTCTTTTAACCCTTGGCCCTGGGGTAGCGAACATACGATTTGACCATAACATTTTTTATGGGCATATTTCGGGGTAATAGACATGTTCCACAAGAATTTTCACAGAGAAAATGGAACCCGAACTAGCTATAATTCTTTTTCTGCTTTGAACCTCTTCTAACCCTCGGCCCTGGGGTAGCGGACATACGATTTGGCCGTAACATTTTTCTATGGGCATATTTTGGGGTAATTGACATGTTCCACATGAATTTTCAGAGATATAATGAAACCCGAACGAATTACAATTTTTTTTCTGCTTCGAACCCTCTTCCAACTCTCGTCCCGGTAACGGACATACGATTTCGCTGAGATTTTTTTCATATGTGTATTTTAAGGTAATAGACATATTCGTAAAAAAACTGCAGATATAATGAAACCGGGACGAGTTAGAATTTTTTTTCTGTTTTGAACCATTTTCAAACCCCCTCAAAGGTGGTAGTGGACATACGATTTGGCCGTAATTTATTTATGAGCCTATTTCGGGGTAATAGACATATTCCTAAAAAAATCTGCAGATATAATGAAACCCGGACGAGTTAGAATTTTCATTCTGCTTCCAATCCTCTTCCAACCCTCGTCCTGGGGGTAGCGGACATACGATTTGACTGTGATTTTTTAAACGTATATTTCGGGGTAATAGACATATTGCACTAAAAATTTCGCAGATAAAATGAAATGCTGATGAGTGATAATAGACATATTCCACTAAATATTTCATAGATAGAATGAAACCCGGAGTATTCTAGACAACTTTCTACCCCTACCATGGAGGTAGCGGACATACGCTTCAGGTGGTATTTTTTTGTATATGTATATTCGGCGTAATAGACAAATTTTACAAAAAATTTTATGGATAAAATGAAACAATGACGACTTAGAATTTTTTCTAATAACGGAGGAATAATAGGACAAACCTTACGGAAACACATAAAAAATATTTACAAGTCCAGGAAACTTTGTACGTTGCAGTCTGAAACTTTTTATGCTTTTATTACCTAATAATATCTCAATTGTATACCTCAAAATCTGGGTCCTACACGTCACAATAAAATCCTTTTTTTAATGCCATATTTGTTGAAGTAAATTTGTTCATCCCATAATTACAGGTAAGGCATTAATAAAAGGATTTATAAAATATGGATATCTTAAAAATATATTAATTAAAAATTTTTTTAACGATAAAGCGGTTTACTTCATTGTCAATACATATCAAATCCATTTCCAAAAAAAGACCATTTTCTGCCTATAAAGTGGAGCGAAAATAGAGTTTTCCGAGTGTCAGAAATAAAGGGTACCGGAAATGAGTATTTTCGGTACCCTTTATTTATTTTTGCTCAATTTCCAATAAAGCTTGTAGAAAATGTGGAAACTGTTGACAAATTTTAGAAAATTCTAGAAACTTTGAGAAAATACTGGAAAATTTAGAAAATTTAGTATTTTGTGGGAAATTTTCAAAATTAGGAATTATTTACTATGTATTTACTATTTAATTATATTTTCATATATTCATTTCGTTTATATATATATTTAGTTTTTTCAGACTCGGATGATGATTTTGAGCTCTCGTGTACGTCTCGGGCGCCTTCGGCGTCCTCGACTTCCACTTGTGCTCAAGCATCATCCTCGCTAGGAAAAACCCATTTTCTCCCCTAGTTGCGTAATATACTATTGTTCATCATGTCATCTATAATCGTGAGAGGAACAAAGTTCTTTTAATAAATGTATTATACAAAATAATTATTTATTGTTATGCGTAGGATAAAGATTCTGAAGCTTTACAACAGTAAAATTGAATATATTATACTTAGTATTTACAGTGTACATTTTTTCAGAATGATTACTTTTAAAAATAACATGTTTTCTGAAGTTCTGGGGTGCGACGATCGTCACTCGGGGCGTAAAGTCGTACTTGCGCCGGCCCTGATCGTGTGCGACGATCGCCACTCGGAGCCTAAAGTCGTATTTTACGCCCTTGTTACGACAACTACTATGTCAGTTGTTAGTCAGACGTCAGAGAGGTGATCCGGTTGAGGTTGAACGTCCCATAAACAAATAGTCTGTGCTCCTTATTGATAACAAAATCTGTTTATGTAATTTCTGACGTCATGATTTTGTTGAAATAATTTGTTTTCCATTTCGTTATACACCTCTTTAAAATTCTTTATTATTTAAATAATAAAATCTTGACAAGCTTCTTATACATATTTTTCCTAATGGTTAATTAAAAATGACCCAGCTATTTTAAATGAAATAAAATTAGGTAAATGTGTAATTTTCCACCCTGTCCCTACTTTGAGTCATGAAGAAAAGTCCTATTTTATGCCTGTGTGGAAAAAAATGTATGTCATTCCAGGAATTAACGTATAGATGAGGGTGGTCTGAGTTCAAATTCCATAAAACATTATTAAGCATTATATAGGGAAACGGTCCGTATTAGTGAGCATATTCCTATTAGTGTGCTCTTCTTATAAACAGAGCGCATAAACAACGACCATGAAATTAATAAAAGGGATGATGTTTAAAATTAAGATAACCTGATAATCTTTATTTTAATAATAATTCTTTTTATTTCCAAATTGTTGCTAATACGCATTATTTGAAAATAGGGCACACTAATAGGGACAGGCACACTAATATGGACCGTTACCCTTAATTTCAAGACTAAGAAACCTTTAAACTATATAAAAAAATGTAAAAAATATGGAATTTCTGAATTATATTTATGTATGTATGTATAAGTAGTGTATCTCTTGTACAAGAAACAATTTTTTTATAAGAATTTTGATATTACAGACTCCCATATTGTTCAGTAAACATATAAATAATTTACCCCGAAGGAAATATTTTAATTTTTGTTTGTTGTGAATGTAAAAAGACTCATTTTCTACCTTCAACAATTCTGTATAAAGTTATTCAAGTAATATGTGATATAATTGCTAAACATAGGATAAAATATAAGTGTATACCTCCAGATGGATAAAGTCTTATAAATAATTCAATTTTTTTCAGCACATATTGATTATTTAATAATTTTTCCAAATATGGATCAATTCATCTCCTTCAAATATTAAGTTCATTTATTTTTAACAATCTGATTTTGATCAGATTTTTTTTTTCCTGATTTTGTCTCTTTGGAAGTAAACAATTACATTTTACTCTATGCTTAGCAACTATTTCACAATTTTACTTAAGTATTTGTAGATAACTGTTCAAGATAGAACATGAGTCTTGTAACATTTGTAACATTACAATTGGACAAAAATTAAAACATTTACTTGGGGATTTACTATTTTTTTCTTGAACAATATAGGCATTCTGAGAGTGGGATCTAAGATCATTAATAAAGAATCGTAGTGATTATCGTTCGACGAGATTAATCTATTTCTATCCAGAATTAACCATATATCCAAACAATAAAGTCATTCTCCAAGATTTCACAATTATACTTGAATAGCTTTGTAAATAATTGTTCAAGAAACAAAAGGAGTCTTGTTACATTAAGATTGGATAAAAATTAAAACATTTTCTTTAGGATTAATTTTTTTTATCTTGAATGAACCGTACTGATGTTAACAATATTACAATTATAGTAAAAAAATGTTTTCTTACACGAAAGATACTCTACATATATGTGTATTATTTTGCACATTATCAGGTATTGTTTAATTGTCTTAAAAAATATTTGAATAATGCTCTGCTTTGGCGCAAGAACCAACCTAAATCATTCTGATTTAGGATATTAAAATTAGCATTAACTTTATTACGTCTAGATGTCTGCAGTCTACATAGTATATAATGATTTTAATAGGATTTAAATTACTCTTTATTAGTATGATCATAGACTTTATAGTATAGTAGTTATTTAACAAGAAAATTGTAAGTCAATGATTTGTACGAAACTAGTAATTTGGTATTTTAAACACTTACATTATCACAATCTATACAGGATGTAAAACTGAGTTCCCGGCATAATAGTTACTTTAAATTAAAAATTGAATCTTTAGTTATTTTGGTATGTTTACGTAGTATAATTACAGATGAAAATGCAAATAATCAGGGAAGTATTAAAAATAGTTGCCATATGTAGTGCTATTTACTAATTTTTTTAATATTACTTATGTCAGGAACCCACAAAAAATATCTTAGAAAAAGTAAAATGCAGGATAACTTTGTTGATATTTTATGAATATTTTTACTTGCTCGTATTTCTTTTTTAATTATGTAACAGTGATGCATTAATATTCTTTATCCATAATATTGAATAGAAGGCGATAATTAATTAGTAAAGAAGAACACTCATTTTGAAACTCGCCTTTGTTCTCAATTCAAATTAGAAGTTACATAAATTGCTTTATTGTTTACGATATAAAAAATTAAGACTCAAAGTACTACTTAACATATCTATAGAATAAATATTTATTAAGTAACTATTTATTTTGTCATTTACTCTATATTACAGTAGTAAACAATTAAGTTCATATAAAACAATTATATTCAATATCCACTGTAGAACAGAAAAGCTCCAAACTTAGCTGAAAAAATGTATTTATTATTAAAAAACATAAAATAAAATAAAATTGATAAAACATTAATATATAATAAAAAGAATTAGTATTCCTCTTAATAAACCTTAAACCTTTGGTCTGGTGTTCCTATATGTGACAAATCTTTTTTACGTGTTCGTATTTATTATTTATAACTTGACTTTAATGTTTCAATAATGCTAATCCTAAATCCATAATTCCCAACAGAAAAACTCTTACAAGTTAAACTGCTTGTGATTTTGTTAATAGAAAATGTATTATTGTTTATCATGTAAATAAAAAATATAGACACAAAGTATCATTTGTTACTTTTACGATATTTGTTTACTATTTACAAATACTTATCTAAAGCGATTTTTGAAAATACAATCAAGATCTTGACTCTTGAAACACCACTTGTAAGTTGCAGAATTAAAATAAATACAAAACGTAGTTGAGATTATGTTATACTTTTGATTTGTTTTGATAATTTCAATCTATTTACCGATGGATCTCGAGAGTCGAGAAGTAGACTACTGGCTAAACGATATCTCGAACTTTTCGGGTTCTCCCGCATGGCGATTTGAAGTTAGTTACGATTTCAAATATTTTACATTGACTGTAGCTATTTTCTAGTAATATTCCATAGTGACAACCTTTGTGGGGAATCGCTGCATACGATATTTTATAGCACAACAACCTCAAAATCGACAATAAAGTTGGCATTTTGAGGTTAGTGTGCTATAAAACAATGTTCGATACTTGTGAATTAAGAATACCATTATTGCACGGCGTATTTATCACCTTCGCTGGCGCTCGGCCGCTAATATCATGCCGTGCAATAATGGGCTACTCAAGTCACACGTATCGAAATATACTATTATGATCGATTGATCCTTTTGAGGACAGTCATCTCTTAGCTATTTTCTACATGGATGCAAAATTTCAGACAGAAATAATGATCTGTACGGAAGTTATCGCAAAAAAAACATTTTTTTCTGCAACACACATACACACACATCTACACTTTCCAAAAATGTATTTTTCGACTCAGTGAGTTCGAAAATGAACTTCTAACTGGAAAAATCGAATTCGAAAATTTTCACCTTTACAAAGCTTTCGCTTTGAGAAAGCAAAACCACAAATGATCGTCGAAATTTTTCTGAATTATCTACTCAAAAACGATGGACTTTGTAAAAATTTTGCGGAGAAAAAGTTTTTACAATTGATTTGTAAAAACTCGCTTCGCTCGGGCCATAAACACCCCCGAGTGCGAGATCAAACATTTTCCGTAACAGTTGCGTAATATACTATTATCTAAGAAATATTTTTTCATTCAAAAAATATTTAAATTAAAAAATTTCATGTTTCATATGAAATTTTTCAAAAATTCAGGAAAATCTAATAAACATAGAGTACTAAATTTGAGTTTGGAGATAGAATAAGAAATTTTAGTGTAGTGAAGTGTATAAACTAGCCAGGACAATGTGAATCCGGATAGAAGAAAATAGATTACCAGGTTCAAGTGAAAGTAGAAAAAGAAAATTTGGAAGAAAAAAGAAGAGGCCAAAAGATTTTTTAGAAGAGAGGAAACAGCTACATCTTCGACTATAGTAACACAGCAGGCACAGCAAATATGTCAACGATTCAACTTGATAGAGTTGCAAACACACATTCTAATTTTCATGTTCCAAAGCCTGATCAGAAATTGCAAATGACACCTGTAGAAGCTGGTAATGTGAGAAACACAATTATAGATATATCAATTCTGTATCCAGCATTAGAGAAAATTCTAGTTTGCAATACACAGTAAAGTTAGATTTTCTGAAGTTGATGTTAGAAGATTGGGTTTCAACTTATACATAATGTGGAAAAGTAACTTTCACTGATCAATAAACGTAGTGTTACACTAGGAGTAAGAGCCCTTGGCCATGGACACGCAGCCCCGACGGAAATTTGAAAATGTAATAAAACATAAGAAACTGTGAGAGAATATAACAAAACATAGAAAAAGGTAAGAAAATGTACGGAAGTGTATACAAACGTAGGAAAGTTTTGAATTTCGGACATTTTGTACCAATGGTTATGGACAGTTATGGTTCTATATATTTCCGTGCAATTTCTTACAATTTATTACGTTTTAACAAAATACCAATCTTTGGAAAAAAACATTTAGCAAATTTCACATTATAATGCGAGAATCGTGAGGAAAAGTAATAAAATGTAATAAACTGTATCAAAACGTATCAGATTTTAGGAATTCACGAGGTATTACTTAGCGTTACATTTTGTTACGTTTTGTTACATTTTTATAGATTTTATTACGATTTATCACATTTTCTCAAGTTCTACAAAAAGGAAAAAATTGTATTTCAACTGAAAATCTAATGAAAAATAAGAAAATGTGAGAAAACGTCATAATTTGTAGGAAATCGTGAGCAAACGTACGAAACGTCCGAAATTCATCATAATAGTACTGTTTGCTACGTTTTCCTACGTTTTATTATTTTTTCTTACATTTTTTATTTTCGTAGGGGAGAATTAAAAACTTTTTGTAGAGTAATGGATTTTTCAAATTCAATATCTCACAGTAATTTTGACGTTATAAAGAATTGAAAATAGTTAGTGAAAAAGTTGCCAAAAACTCTATCTGTGATACAGAATATCCAAACAATTCCAATGCCCAAACAACAACTATATCAGGTGATAGTTCTTCGAGAAAGCGAGGTCACTCTTCACTTCAAGGTGTTGTAACTTTGATATTTGAAAAAAATGGAAAAGTAGCAAATGTTTATCCAAAACAATCTTTCTGTAAGGGTTCCCAAAATCATGCAGAAGAAGATACTGAAGAGTACAGAAAATGGTATGAGAACCATAGAGAAAAATGTTCAGCTAACCATGTAGGGAGTTCTGGAAAGATGGAAGCAGATGGAATTGTAGAAATGTTTAAGATATCAGAATTATTGCATGGAATCAGATATGAAAATTACGTTGGAGATGGTGATTCCAAAGTCTTCGAAGCGGTGTGTGACGCCAAGCCATATGGAGAGAATTTCATAATACATAAGGAAGAATGTGTCCAACATGTACAAAAGAGAATGGGATCGAGATACAGAAATCTAAAAGCAACACTTACAGGTAAAAAACTTGATGATGGAAACAGAATTGGTCGAAGAAGTTGTCTCACTGCCCAGGTGATTGATAAGTTGACATGCTATTATGGCAATGCTATAAGAGCTCATAAAAACAGTTCCGTTGATAACATGTCAAATACCATACAAGCAACATTTTATCATAAACTGTCAACAGATCAAAATCATCAACATCATTTTTGTCCAAAAAGAACAAAATCTTGGTGTAAATGGCAAAAAGCGAAAGCCAATAACAATTTGAAGAGTTATAAACACTTTAATCATCATAAATAGATTTATTTGTAGATCGTCTTGAATAAAAACATCAGGACCAAAGTGTTAATATAAGTGAAAAAAAATATATTTCAATTCCTATTACGTACATTATCAGAGGAAATATCATATTGGAATTATTATTTCCTTCCATTCTAACCTTTTTGCATGTTTTTATAAGTTTGCTGTTGTAATTTTAAGTTTGAATAACAGTTTTCAATTTTCACGAATAGTCACATAATCCAGCTGGATTTCATGAAGATTTTTTTCTGGGGAAATGTAATATGCTAGGTTCATTTTGTGAGGATCGTCATGGCTCCGGAATGTACTTTTCCATTCCAGATGAGATATGAATTGCTTTTTCACATAATATTTTGAATATTGAGAATAGGAATACCATTCAGTTATCAAATTATGAAACTATATGATTTTTATAAAAGTGCCAGAATTCCATGTTCAATGAATTGTTCGTGTAAATTGAAAACTGTTATTCAAACTTAAAATTGCAACTGCAAACTTATAGGAACATGCAAAAAGGTTTGAATGGATGGAAATAATTGGAACTGAAACATATTTTTTTCACTTATATCAACACTTTGGTCCTGGTGTTTTTTCTTCAAGACGATCTACAAATAAAACTATTTCTGGTGAATCAATTTCACTTTGAATAGATGTATATTTTAAATTCTCACAGAAGGTATTGTCAAATATTTGCGTTAGAAATGCAAAAAGCAAATAAAAGTATATAAACTTATAAGTATCCTGCGTCAAATTGACACCTTTGTACACGTTTATATATACTTTGATGTACCTTTATAGGTGTAGGTTTATATACTTCTATAAAAATTCACATGGAAATCCACCGAGGAATCTACATGGAAATCCACCTTGGATATCCACATGGATCCACGTGGGTGACATGGAAATCCACATGGATATCCACCTGGGTAGTTTCAATAGGGAAGAGATCACCATAAACCGCAGACTTTAAATACAATTTCCAATTACAAAACAAACGCATAACAGCCTTTTTCCACTAAAAAGTCACAAATAATAACACCAGTAATAAATTTTCAACTGAACAACACAAGAAGAAAACTGAAACTAGAAAACAGCTGTACTTTTTTCCTTCTTTTGGTTTTGCTACCAACAGTTGTCTCTGCGTCTCTCTCTCTCTCTCTCTCTCTCTCTCTCTCTCTCTCTCTCTCTCACCAACACTGGAGAAGTTAGTTGTCTGCTATATTAGCTGTCACAAGGACACAGAGACTGGTTCAAAAAATTGTTGCTTCTCAGCTTCTCATGATCAGATCAGAAAAAAAGTAAAATTTTGTGAGTGCAGTTATTCTAGTACTTGATTTTTATGTTATTTTTATTTTCATATTGTAGAAAAATAAATGTTATTTCTTCAAATATTATTTAAAATAAAAGATATACAATATTATGACCACGCATACCACTATTCGTCATCAAACAAATGATTTATATTTGAATTTAAATATTAATAAAGAGTTTTAAAAATAGGTGGTTGATAAATGACTAATAACTATTGCACTTTATGGTTGTTAATTAGCATACTTTGTCTTGTTCTTTAATTATTTATTTAGTTTACCTTCATCTTGCAACTTGTCAATGTAATTAATCGAGTAATCTGCCAAATTTTATTAACAACTTTTTCCATCAAATAATACTTTACTCTGTAAGTTTCTTATTAAAAATTTCATGCAATTTTCAAACTTTCTTTCAAAGTTTAATTATTTTAAAATATTTTAGAAGAGTCAACACAGAATATTTAATTGTATTTTTAACATTCGAATATTATAACAACAATTGTAACATTTTTTATCTTGCTTTTTAGAAAATACCTATATATAGATAAACAGAATATTATATTTCAAATAAAATATCTTATAAGGGAGTAAGGTGAATGTTCCCATTTCTGCTCATATAAGCATTTTGCATCAAACAGAAAGGTTTAAAAAGTTATTCTAACATTAATTTATAAAGCAGATATGATTATTATCTTAATTGTGAATCGAACAATACAATGTAAATGCGTAAAACCCATTTTAAATACTTAAATATTAATAATAGTCAATTAAAAAGCGTACGCAAAATGCACCTATTTCTGCTCACAGCAAAAAGCGACGATTTCGATGTGTACCTATTTCTGATTACCGTTGATTTTATAGACTTCATTCATATGATTTGTATCTTTTTATTGTATTAGTATGTTAATTCGCGTAAATACTTCACGTTGCATAAGTAGAAAACAGTGTACATATTGTATAAATACAACTTAAACGTTATTTTTTTGTGATTAGAAATAGGGACATGCAGAATGCATCTGCGTCTAACCTCAAACTATCACTATTATCAAGTTATTTAATCAGAATTCACAATATTTTTAATTCAACACTACAGTTTTTAGTTGGAATACTATAAAGGTACAGATAGCTTGGATATAATATATATTAAAACAACCTTCATATCTATAATAACAGAAAAACTTCGATCGATTAGAAATAGGGACGTGAACAAAAATTGGGACATTTACCTTACTCGTATAAAAAATCAAATATGTAATAAAATGAAACATATGCCGAATGAAAGTTGAATGTTAAAATAAATGTGGTTACAATAAAATAAAGGAAAAAATACCTTGAAAATATGAAGCTTAAAGTTGACTTTCACAAATTTACCAGAAAAATGTTTCATTCACACATTAGTAATCGTACTACTCGTAAAAACTGCTGGTCGTGAGATGAATCTAATTTCAACAAAGATATATACGAAGATTAGCCAAAAAAATGTTTATCTTTCAATTAAGTACTTAAATGTACTTAGTTATTCTAATTGATGTTGTACAACTTCAATTTTGTTTTGATTGAGGGGTTATTTGTTATAAATTAAAATACTTTTTCAACATCTATACTAGTTGAATAAAAATATATAAATATGATGAAACAGTAATTTACCTCATTTTTATTTATTTTTTTAAGATATATTTCCTATATTTTTCGAATCTGTATGATATAGGAATATTTTTTGTATTACGGTGTAATGTGATTTTGTTCATCCAATAGTTCTGGAAATTAATGAAATATTAGTTGACACACAATATTAAAAAGAAAAAGTAAACATTTGTTGCAAATAAAAACTAACCTTTAAAAATCAATGACACTTTTACACCTCGATGTGACATTTTTTTATTTATATTTTCAGCCTTTATTTCATGTTAACAATTCTGAAAAACAGGAGTAATGTTAGATAACACCAAATCATAACAAGAATAAAAAAATACATTCTGTAAAATGAAACTAACCTTCAAAAAAATTAATCACACTTTGAAACACTATGAAATTATTCAAAATTTTAGTTTTAATTTAATCAATTACTACAATAGACGGGATTGGTTTTTTATAGTTCATCTAATTATTTTCTTCTAAAATTTCTCATTATCATGTGAAACACACTTAATCTTTTATTTATCACTTCTTGTGGCACTAGCGTGTAAACCGCCTTTTGATTTTCAAGACAATTCCATGTAATTGTCAGTTTGTCTAATCACCCATACTTCGTCCTCTGTATTCGAGACTCGAGAGTTTTGATTGCATGCGTTGTATAGATATACGACAGCCGGCGCCCGTGGGTATAGAACTTACACAGTGAACTTGCCGGTGCTTGCCGGCTCTCGCTGAAAAATATCTCGACATTTTTCCCATATTTGTGATTAGTGTTTTTATCAATTGATTAATATAGAAAAGTAATATTGTTCCGTGTTCTTTGTATCTCAATAAGGTGTGGTCACATTATATAGTAACACAGTGTCAATATTCACTCAGGATTCACCTGTAAGCAGCATTTGATGTGTGTGTACTCAATCATACAAAAATTAGTGAACTTTTTGTTATAGGATGAATCATGAACCATATGTAAAGTGTATACCTATAATTGTGCAGGCCGTAAGTGTTTAATTAGATTGAATTCTCGTCATTATAAAGTAAGTATCTTTGATCGTCATTTTTTACGCAGATGATAAGATTCAATTTCTTTGTTTGATTCAAAGTTTTGGCTATAAAAATTTCATTTGGCTTTTGTTTCGCAACTGAAAATGCAATTACTTATTTAAAATTTTATTGGTTGTCTCTATCAATATGGACATTTTTGATGGGGATTATTAAAAAAATTACTCATATTGTTATTAAAACAATTTCAAGCAGATTTTGCACGATTATTTTTATTACAAACCGAAAAAAAATCTCCACAATTTTCATACTTTCATAACCATTAAAAAGAGAGTATTGCATTCAATATTTATTGCTTTCACTTATAATAACGTTGGAAATCGTGTATTTTGCAAGTACAAGTTTACTTTTTTATAAAAGGTTATACGTTTCACGTGCCAGACCTTATAAGACACTCGCCGCTTTCTGATTATCAAGATATTTATCAATCGATAGACCGACTTCATAAATCAGTAAATATTTTGTAAATTAGAGTTACAATAAGATAGATAAAAAAATGTTCTAATATCGCGTAAGAAATTTTTCAAGTACTTTTCAAAACATATATTTTTTTTAAATATCACCAATAAGCGTGAGATGTACTTCAAATGATAAACTAAACTGCTAGAAAAGAGGGAGGATTTTAAAGTTTTTGATTGAGTTTTCATCGAATCTATTTAACATTCCGATAAGAATTGATTAAATGTTCACCCGGCTAAATACAATACCGTACGATACATGATGAAAAACTTCTGCATAGCTAAGTAAGAAATGGGAAATTCCTCTAAAAAATTGCATCGATCTATTATAGGCTATTTGCCGCATCGAAATAAATCTGTTAAAACAAACGAAACTCGATCCTCGATGACCGATTCATTGCGGTGTTGCTATTTCTTTCAACTCGCTCTACACTGATTAGATTTTGTGCTTCACGCTAGGACGCGGATGTGAAACGACCGCACTGTTATGTATCACTTTTTTTGCTTGAGCGCTTATAATAATTTTTAGGTAGTGCAAATGAAAACGAAATAAATCATATTTGATTTTTAAAAAATTTAAATTATAAATTAATATGCTGCCAGGATCGGGATATTCAGACTTTTCACTTTCCGCAGGTTCTTTCTGACCTTTTACTCTCGCGCGCGCCGCTTCAACTTGTGCTTTTACCTCGATAATATTATTTTATCATGTTGATATTAATAATCGAAAAAGTAGAGAGCCTATAGCAAAACTTTTGGTTTTCTTTATTGATGTAAGTGCAATACACGCTGCACTATGGTAAAAAACACAAATTGTTTATTATCTCTTAAACAATGCATTTTACAAAAAAATGTTTCAAACGAAAGTTGTAGATAATTAGGAAATACATAAAAATATATTAAAGTGACATTCATAATTTTTTTATTAACCAAATTGCAGGCGTTTAAAAATTTGGCAAATTACATTTTAAGTCAAAAACTCGTAAATATGGTCGTATTTGAAAAAAATCAATCAGCATATTGTTCTTTATAAAATTATCTTCAATTTGAGATATGCAGGATTGAAATGCGTATGCTGGTTCTTTCTCAAATTGATTCTGCAACTGAGAATTCAGAGCATTATTGTGCATAAACTGTTGTACCTACGGAGGTCAGCTATTGCGTGCACTTGTTTTTGTATACAATAACTTTATTTTGCCGGACTTTCGTAATGAAAATTTTTTTTAAATTTCGAACAATTATACTTTTTGAAATCATACAAATCCCATTTTATTTGTAATTGTATAAAGAACAAACCTTACATTTTTTAAATCTTTGCAACAACTAGAAAAAAATTACCGAAGAAAAAATGCTTTAAAACGTATTTTGTAATTTTTTATTGCAAATCAAACATGTCTCCGCAGATATATAAAATATTTGCATATCATATATTTGTATTCTAAAAACCGTTTACAGAAGTATCACAAATGAGATTTTATCGAAATCGAGCGTTTTTTAATTCCACGACTGTGTATTATAGCAAACCATGCAAAATTTCAGTTGTAAATGCAATTGGGCAAACGTGATAATCTTTAGCATGCAGAGTGAGTTGAAACAAGGGTAGTATGTATTTCTCCTCACCGAATAGACTGCCTATACCGAGTAGCAGCGTGCACATAGCAAAACTCTCAAGTAAGCTACCTCTCGCAGAAGCAGTCTAAGAGCCAGCATACTTTAAAATAAATAGCAAAATTAAAATATACGTGTATATACTAAAAGCTTTCGTTAACTTTTTAAAAATCTATTGAATTTAAACTTTAAAATCCAAAATAATTTGCGTATTTTAAACATTTTTGTTACTATCTTTAACGTTGTTCAAGCATACATTTTTCATGACAATTCACAATAAACAGTATTTTGCGGTACATTTGGAGCGGGGAATCAGATAAGGGATGAGTAAGAATAGAAATAATAACATTGTGATGCTTTATTTATAGATTTCTGAAAGATGGAACCACCTGAGATAGGAGCACCTGAAGAAGGACCTTTACAACTACCAGAGAAAGTTGGGCCAAATCCTTATTTAGTTGTTGTTTTCCCAGAAAAATCAGGAAGACAACCAGCTATTGTATTAAAGTCCTGGCTAAGGGATGACAGTGCGTCAGTTTTGTGGCCTAGCACGAATAATAAATACAACCGTGCTTTATTTAAAAAACTGCATGCCGATGAAACATGGCAAAAGTATGAAGTATTTCAGATTTACTGGAAAACAGGTTAGTTAGATAAAAATAAAATTTTATCATAAATAAACATTTATCTAATCTTTCATTAATTGTGAATAGAAGCTAAATTTTGAGTTATTCTAAAGTGCTTTTAAAACTATTTAAATATGACTTCTAGACTTGAAAATTAAATTAAAAGGATTCTGATCAAGGTATTCAGTTTAAATAAATTCATCGTCTAGTGCAATTTTCACTCCTAAAGTATACATCTCTTGTCTTAAAAAGTTCACTGCAATTTTATACAAAAATACATTCAGGATCAGTCAGAAAATTATATCTATTCGTAGATACAAATGTGACTGTAAAATTGTATTCATTGTATTTTACACTTAAGGGAGTGTAAAATCCGACCCCGATTTTATGAAGACCTAATCTTTAGTTTATAAAAAAATTTCCAATCATAACTCTCATTTCACGTACTTTTAACATAATGATTTCAAGAGCCTTTTTTGTATTATAGTCACTGATGATTACCCGACAGCACTTGAACATCTAGATAATGCAGAACAAACGTCTGATGAAGACACTTTGATACAATTGTATTATGATAACCATAATCCAAGAAAAAGAAAAGACAGGCACCACAAAGATTATGATGATGACCATTTGAGTGCTAAAAGAATAAAGAAAGAAAAAGCAGATGAAACGAATCAGGCAAAAGCAACAGGCTCATCCCCTGATATTCTACCAAATTTGAAGTCACTGCCAGAATTGCTTACTAATGAAGAACAGAATGATGCAGGTACTATAAAATATAATTATTAATGTACTACAGTCAATTTATTTCACCTAAAAAATATGATTTATGTATGTTTTTTAAAGGCAAACAAAGTAATCAAACTCCTGAAGCAGTGAATGATGCCGGAAATGAGGGATTGCGTGAAGATTTGACAGAAACACTGCCTAAACAAAGTAATGAACCAAATAAGAAACCATTAGTAAAATCGAATATACTCTTCACAAAACATAAAGTACATGTTGTTTGTGACGGAAAAGATGTTGAAAATGTTGACAACCTAACTCCAGGTACCAGTCATGAAACGCTGGATAGCGGTTCTGCCGGTTCTCCTGAGCCAATAGTTGAGGATAGTACTGAACAGACAGGTAAAGAAATACAATATTTTGTTTATTAGTTTTCAGTTATCTGAAATTTCGATAGTTTTGCACTCTGATTCTAAATGTTTTTTGTAACATTGATAACAAAATAATAATAATAATGAAAAAACAGAAACGAAGCTTTTTATACACAATTTTACATAGGGCTGATAGTAAGGTACTGTTAAAGGGTATATAGTACACCCAGGATAAAAAATTATCTTGATCTTAACGATTTAACAAACGTTATCAGAAATAGTGAAAAAATCAATTTTAGGTTATGAAACTTTGAGGTGTTACGTATGTATATGATTTAAGTTAGAAACAATTGTTAGAATGCGTATTTGTTGATAAATTTGGTAATTAGTTGATTATTCAAGATGGAAACAAAAATTAGCCAAAATAGCCAAATTGATTTTTTCACTTTTTCTGATAACGTTTTTAACGATAAAGATAATTTTGTATCCAGGGTGTACTATACCCTTTAGCTTTGGTACGTTATCTCAGTCATTACCTTAAGAGTGAAAATATTATTTTATATCACTCCGTGACCTAAACCCGCACTTTACCCACGCTCATGCGGGACCTATACTTCTCATTTTTTCACCGTGCGTGAATGAATTCAGTTCGCGTACAGTTTCATAACAAACTATACATCTCGTATAGTGTGTTCGTAAAGTGTCTCAGCAAGCACGCTATTGGCTAGATGTGGCAACATGTGGCAAAGACTTGCTGGTTGCTGAGACACTTTCTGAACCGTGTGACGACTTAGTTGCCTATGTTACTGACGCGTAATTAATGAATACTGAGAAGAGGGAAACGACAAACAGCCCTGTATAGCGTGGATTGGAGCGAAAACGAAAAATGGAATCCTGCGCGCGCTTTGCTCGATTATTTGAAATAAATTTAGAAAACAATACACATATTCGCGAAAATCCATGAATAATTTTTGATAAAACTAATAGTATCTGCATGAGAAGAAAATCCATAATTATCTGGAATTCATGATAATTTTCATTAATCTTCAATAAAAATTTGTGATTTGCAATTCGCAAAACATACGAGTTGAATGGTGACACACCCAATATTTTTTGAGTTTTTTTATAAATTGATTTATAATTTATTTTGTTTCAAGGCTCCACCCCCCACACCCCCGGCGGGGCTCCGACCCTGCACCCCGCCGCCACCTCCTCGCCCGTGCCACCATAAAATATCCCGATCATCATTTCGAAGATATATATTTAGTCAGAATACAAATTTGTATTATCGGTGGGTTTATATCACACGAGATATAAAATAGTATACGATACTCGGGACTATATACAGCCTACTCGTATTTCTCCACGGCGCGTCAGCTAACTACGCGCCGTGAAAAAATAGGCTGTATAAGTCCCTTGTATCGTAATATACTATTTTTTCAAACAACAACACAAATCATGCAGTTGCTTGGTATAATTACAATATTTATAGACAAATTTGTAAAATAGTATTTCTAATAAAATAACAACCAACATGTATTTCGATATTTTTACATCGGCCAAGTTAGTATGTGTTGAAATAATAACAATAGTCGCTATTATGTATCGTTAGCTTTGTACTTAAGTTAAATGTCGTTTTATTTAAATTTTATTTCAATTCGTTGATACACTCGCGAGGAGTGCACTTATACATTAATACATGTGTATTACATTATTGAAATTAGGTAATAACAGCTTTAATTGTTTCTGAATTGAATGTATAACAAATCATTTACTTGGATTGTCGTTAGAAAATTAAAAACAATTTACATAGATAGTATATAGGCGGTAATCATTCAAGTGTTTATAGTTTTCCAAGCGCTTTTTTCCAGATTGTAACGTACATGTACAGGAAAAAATTTTGAATTGTATAAAATTGTTCATCTCAAAACTAGTGCTAACCCGATAAAGCTTTAATTATTAACCATTAATTAATTTTTGAATGCATTTATTTTTCAGGTGTCGTTACAGAAGATAAACAAGCAGCAATGCTGACGGGTACAACAGCGATGCTTGAAAATGATTTGTTATCAATTTTTCGTGATGAAGTTGACGACATGAATTTGTTAGATGAAATGACAAGTAAGATATCCGAAACACACCAGCACATACTTGAATCGTATTTTCGTATATCTAAAATGAAAAATCATGATCAGTATATTTAAATATTTTATTTTAGAGGCATCACCAAACATATCAAAAATACAAGCAGCAAAACCTGCAAATAATGCTTCACGTGAAGAATCTTTGCAAGAAAATAATTTTGAAGATCGTAAGTGAAATAACTTTCACAAATTTTTCAGATACTTAAAGTATAACTTATACTAAAAGCCTAAAATTTTATCTTATAGTATCAACTGCATCTAGGAAAACGAGCCGAGGCAGGAATGATAAACAAAGAGAAGGTGCCAAAAACTTTTCTTCTTTAAAAATTAATTGTGAGTAACAGAATTTTTCCGATGTTATAGTGTCTTTTCATTATAATTATTTATTATCATATTTCTTCAAACTGTATACAGAAAAAAACAAGTCTATAGGCGGTAAGATTTTAATTCTAAAATATTCTGTGGTACTAACTAAACTTGAATAATAAAATATTTTTTAGCTCGAACTTCATTTGAACCAGAAGAGTATCTCAAGTTATCCGTAGATGAAAAATTAAACATTATCGGACGTAAGTAAATAAGTAATAGTAATTGAAAAATATCATAAACAGTAAAATATAACAAAAATTATTATAATTACCTTTCAGTCCAACAACAACAAATCATTGGTAATCAAGCTAAATTAGAAGTATCACTTGAATTGAAGAATACAAATGATTCTGGCAATAAAACTTCTTGCTTGTTTGACGAAAATTATCACATATTGAAAAAATACCTTCCCATAAGCAATCCTGATGCATTCATAAGATTTGACAATCAAATGCGCAAGGAGGAATCGTTTAGAGAAATTGTAGTAAGTTTAAAGTATACTATATCATGCAATTTTATTTTTAATATTTCAACCAGTATAATGATTTCTTGTAAGTGTATAATATTGTAAGGAAATTTCAATATTATTTGGAAAGAAAATGTAAAACAATATAGTCATTTTCAAAGTCTACTTCAATGTTTATAGTAAAGTACCCTTGCTAAAAGAAGGTTTTACAATCATTGTTAATTACATTCATTGAATTATAGTGATCAGACTGAAGTACCGTTACATTATTCAAAGAAGTGATAAAACGCAAACTTGCAACTGAAAATTAGAAAAAAAATAGGGTAGCATAAAACTTACTTGAGAATTTTCAAGGTCGCCGATTAAGAATTTCAAATCGGAGTACAGAAAGTCAAAATGGCTAAGACATAGAGATGTTTATTTTGATTATCTATGTTTTAACGTTTCTTCTGTCACCCAGTTCGATCACTACTTAATTTAGAAAATCGAACTTTGTATTCATGATTAGCGACCTCGAAATCTTCCGAATACAGAAGTTTCAAGCATTCCCGTACATTCTCAAACATTTTCAGTCACACTGACTTGTTTCGATCAAAGGCTCTTGCTTTCTTACATTCTTACATTCGCTTTTTCGTTTGCAGTTTTCACGTTCGTTTTTTTATACTACGTGACGAAATTTGAAAAAGTAAAAGATTATTGAAATAGAATTCAAACAAGCCGTAAATATTTTCTAAAACAACTAGTTATAATGTAAATATATAGAAATGAATTGTTATTATAAATAACAGTTATTTATAAATTTTGAAATATTTTCTTTTAGCTAAATAATTTGAGGTTTCCTTTGAAAATGTATGATAATTGCTCTTATTTTGTTACTTTTAATTAAAAAGATTATCTTATAAATTGTAGTACGATTTCCTACAACCGGATATCAATCATGGAGATTGGAAAGCTACTGTACGATCTGTAATTGCAACAATTATGTCCGATGCAGTTCAAAACCTGTATAGCAATAAAGGCAAAAGAGGTAAGAAGAGATCCCTTGATTTATTTTTCAGTGATATGGTTGAAGGTAATTTTTACTCGAGATTAAACTAAATTATATGTACATGAAAAAAATATTAAACATTATAATATTAAGTTACTTAATGTGAAAATATTTATACATTTTTTCAGTTATTGTAACTAAGAAGCTACCAGAAAAAATAAGGCCTGATACAAAAACCTTTCATACTTATACAAGCAATTATTTAAAAAAGGCCCCCGATCGTTTAGGTCTTTATGGTAATCATAATCCAAATCAAATTTACTTAATTTACCTAAATTATATTTCAAAATTACTATTTAACGAATATTAATTACAGATAAAGAAAATACTGCTGCGAAAAATGGAAAAGGGAAGAAAACTAATGTTAAGAAATGAAAAGCACTTCAAAGGCCAAATACCAGCAATGTCTTAACTGCGTTACAAAGTACAACATGTGACGACGGCGGGGATGCTGATGTTTCTGATGAAGCTACTTAAACCGCTAGTCTCGAATAATAAACAAGTTACATTTTTTTAAAATGAATATAACCTTATGTTATTATTCTATTACTCAATGCACCATAAAAATTTCGTAGATTGATTGATTAATCACTAATTTATCACAATGTAAAAAAATTTTAAGAATGTCTCATAAAAAGATGTAAAAAATAATCTTATAAAATTCTTTGTTAAAGCGATATTATTACGCACTATAAGCACAAGGTATGAAAAAATCATCAATAGTGCGACATCTAGCGTATTTTTGATTTTAAATTCATATATATATATATATATATATATATATATATATATATATATATATATATACATACATAATATAGAGTGAATGCATGGGTGTACGATTGTAAAAAGATTAGTTGGCTCTGAAAGTCTGGTTTCACTTTTTCAGAATTTTCTTAATTTAATTTATCGTTAGTTTCATTGAAATTGTAACGTTTTGTTTATCACGACATTAAAATTTATATTCATGTACGGTACATTTCATTTCTTTACAAAGAACAGTAACTTAAATGTTAGCGCCATAATTAATAAGGTTTCTATGTATATTTATGTACTTCGTTATCGAAAATGTTTCAGTCAATAAATAATATCATTTTATATCTTTGATCAAATAAATAATAATCAATCTTATGTACCCAGCAATAGAATGAATGAAAGTAATGTGATTGATTAATTTTTTTTAAAACATTTATAGGAACGTTTCAAGAACGTTTTTTTATTGTTGTTATGGTTATATTACTTATTTACACTTTTCGTTGATGGAACGTTCTTAGGACGCTTTTAGAACGTTAACACTTTTCCTGTCCCGACAGCTTTTATAAATGAAATTCTTTTAATACACGTTAATAAGACGTTTGTATATCTTCATTTTGATTACAATGACGTTTTAATGCCGTTACAAGAACGTCCGAAGATTGTTCTTCACTCGTATAAAAACGTTAAAAAGACGTCTTTATTACGTTTGCATAGTTTTTGATTCAACTTTTTTGGAAAAATTTTGCGGCCAAAAGAACGTTTATACTCTCTTAATTTGAAATAGTGAACTTGTCACTATTTTAGCTAGTTAAAATAATTCCACTTACTAAACAGTGAAAATTTCACTATTTTATAGTGAAACTTTCACCATTTTAGCTCGTGAAAATAATTCTACTTGCGAAAAGTGAAAATTTCACTATTTTGCCAGTGAAAACTGTATTTATTAGGAAAATAGTGACTTATCACTAATTTGGTAGTTAATACATAAGTTAAAAGCCGGCAAGGTAGGGATCGAGTTGGTATTTCATAACCTAATTTCAGTTGACATTATTTTTATTCCATGAACATTAAATATTATTTTTATTATGTAATAACAAAATAATTAATTAATTAACGAATAAAAATGGTGCAATTAATGTCTTAATTAGAATTCTGAACCATATTCCCTGTGTAAAAAATTGGACAAATGCCTAAAATTATTAATTTTTCAAAAGAAAAATTATAATTAAATTCAACTTTAATCTTTTTTGTAATGTGCATACTAATGAATTTATTCATATTATCGGTAGTACATTTTTAATCAATATATTTACATCAGTTATATTCGCAGCACCTTATATGAGTTATAAAATTTACTCTATGTAGGCAATCTACGTAGGCAAGTGGTGAAGACGTTGGACTGTAAACCTTGTGGACCAGAGTTCGATCCCCATCGGAGAAGTTTTTTTCGCATTTTTAATTTATTTCTTATTTTAATATATACAAATATTCAAATGATAATACATAATCAATATCTAATAAACCTTATAAATAATTATATATACGCGTTTAAATAACAGCCTTATTTTTGTAATTTACTGAATATGATTAAATTTCACTGATTCAAGTAGTGAAAATTTATTTCACTATTTCAAATAGTGAATATTTACTGTTTTTTAGTTGCTGAGTTATCACTATTCAAAATAGTGAATATTCACTGTTCTACAGTGAATTTTCACTATTTCATAATAAGAGAGTAAAACGTTCTTAAGACGTTGTTCTTCACATTGAAAAAATACGTTTTTATGTTCTTTTTGGAACGTCTTAAGAACGTTCTATAAACGTTCTGTGTTAACAGGGAATCATTGAACGGACAAGACATTTGTGCCGTACATATTATTTCAGTAGTTTATTTATTTGAATGCAACATATGTGAAATTAAGAAAGAAGTAAATCCTCTGTCCTTTTAAATGACAAATTCGATTTAAATATTTATTTTTCAAACTGAATGCTCCGTTAAAGAATTTTTCGCTGGACAGACAAGACATATAATAAAGGTACGGTAGTAGAAGTGCAACATTAACTAATTATTTGTAGAAAACAATACTAGTATATAAATTCTTCTATGATAATAGGGATGATTTTGTCATATAAGACGATCAGATTTTGGATGCTTCTTGGTTGTGTTTTGGATAGTTTTGATATTTTCCGTATTAGAGATCACGTTTGAGTGGCAGGCTAACGGATAAATATGGGATCTTCTCTTCCAGTAAAGAATTATGAATCCATTCATTCTAAAATGGATCATAAGTGTAATCATGAGGAGAATAGAATGAAAATTTGTGCGCCATGTGGCAGAAAAATAAGTTTCAAAGGAAAGCTTTTAAGAGCACTGGATTCTCTGAATCGTTAAAAATCCATGTACTTCTGAAGCACTTAAAAGACTGCCTTGCATATTTGGACAATGATGATGGGTTAGGATTATGACCTGAGCAGGCTGGCGAATCAGTGCACAGAAAATTTTTGAAACTTTGGGAAAGCAACAAAAGCAACTCTATTCAGGATCCTACTTATATTACAAAACTAAAAAAGGCTGTCGTTCAATTTTCTTCAGGAATTATATAAAGAAATATGATTTTTTTCGTTGATAATAACTTTCTGAACAAAATTACAAGTTGTGGAAAAGTACGTATTATCAATATAATACACTTACACATCCAATGCACCAGCCTAAATATGACTTCTTATTTAAATTATATATTTAAATATGTATATTATGTGTATATATATATATATATATATATATATATATATATATATATATATATATATATATATATATATATATATATATATATATATATATATATATATATATACACATCATTCCATTTATTTGATAACCAAGTCTACATGTATATACACAATATATCATACTTATATATAATATACATGATATCTACATATTTTGTATATCCTTGTTGATTATATAATGAAGTTCCATGCATTATTAAGGTACAACTCATTCGCTTACATCAATAATTTAGCTAAAATACGTAAATTGACGATATCTCGAAAACAGGAGCCGATCGGATTTCGATTCGAACGGATTTGAGATGTACATTCATGCCCGAATACCGCCCCGCAACTCGATTTTATCGTCATTTTGGTCAAACCTATCGCTCCTGTGTCTGTTTGAGAAAGCATTCTGCTAAAGTAGTTATCAGCGGTTTTTATATTCTTATCAGCGCAGTCGTCGAAATATTGAAAGAAACTATCGATTAAAGAAAATCATTATATTTGACCTTTCTTTACCAAAGTTAAAAGTTTAGTTAAAAGTTAAAAGATAAGTTTATTTTATTTGAATATTAGAATATAATTTGGCTTTTGAAAATGTACAATATGCAATTTTGTTTTTTATTTTGTATGCACCCTGTGTGCTTAAATAAATGATATACTACAAAAATGTTTAGGATACACATGTCTTCTCGCTCTCTCGGTCGGTAATTAAACAACATTCTAACCGATTAATGTGTAGAACATAATTTTAGATACACTTTTTGCTTTGTGCTAGAGAAGAGAAACTACATGTAATGATTCAATTTAAAGAATACTTTATGATACTTTAGACCTTTTATCTCACAATTTAAATAGTATATTGTATATATTTCTTCCGCCCTTGTGTGATTCTAGTACTCGCCTTCGGCTCGTGCTTGCTCGCCTCCGACTCGTACAAAAAACTCACGCGGGCGGTAAAAGCCTCTCGTTCATTGTGAACACTGTATTTTTTATGGCACATGTATTGATTTTTGCTGACACGGTGCAACTGTCGTCCTGTCTATTAAGAAATGAAATATGTATACCTACACATGCATTTATTTATACACACATACACCCATATATACACACACACACACATATATATATATATATATATATATATATATATATATATATATATATATATATATATATATATATATATATATATATATATATATATATATATATATATATATTAAAGCTTTTCAGATAGATGAAAGATAAGATAATTTAATTAATTTTAATTTAATAATTATAAGTCTTTACCGTAAGCTGTAACACGCACGCATGCACGTTATAATGAGCTCAATAGTCTTTACAGATCGCTCGAGCGTTTTTTATTAGTAATACTGTTAATATTTATTGTTTATTTATAAGATAACTTTATTTATAAAATACAATATAATTATAATAGTATGTTACGCATATCTAGTACAAATGAGAGTATATGAAATATAATGTAGATATAATGCACACAGTAATATAATAGTATACTATTTTATAGCTCGTGTGACATAAATTCGCCATTTTTTATAATTAATGAATAAATCAATCATTAAGTGAAATAGTATGTTACGATACATGTGACCTAAGTGGCCCATAATTGCACGGCGCGTAGTTAGCGCCCGAGCGTACATGTATGATAATATACTATTGTAGCACGAGTGACATAAACCTGCCATCGACATGGGGGAGGGTGTAGGGTGCGGGGGCGGGCCGGGGGTGGAGACGGGGGGGTTCGGGGGGCGGAGCCTCCCCGCATAAAAAAAAAATATAATCCAAAAAACATAAAAAATAAATTAAGGAAATATTACAAATCATATAAACTAATTATTATTTAACCAAAATTCATTAGTTAATTAATAATCAATGTCAACCTTTATACATTGTTTGAATAGAACCTTATATAAATAAGATATTTTGTTTTTTGAAAAAATAATAAATGTTTATTGTTAACAGTTAATTTGAATATATTTATTTACCCTATCTTGAAATTATTTAAATTAAATTTTAATAAATTTAGAATATTAATAATGAAAATAAAATTAATACTGAATTTTAAATTGAATTCCGGATTGAATATTCAAAAAACGCGCCAAATTGTCATATACAATCCGTTGAACTAACCTCTTAATTTGAAGCATTATTTTAAGGATTTATAATTATTCTCTGATACTTGGCATGCGTATTTACCAGGAAATCAATCATTGAGTGAAAAAATTCACAATCAGCACCACATTTTATATGCGCTGTTTTAGCAATTGATTTACTTTATAAGGATACTAGTGGCAACTGTGTTTATTCCACAGTGTTTATAATGGTACGGTGTGAAGTTAGCAACAGTGGTGTAATCGATCATTTATGCCACGGAAAATCGTACGATAAATGCGAATTTAGGTCACACAGTGCTATAAAATATAGTATTTAGTATTTAATCTTTAAAATATAAATGCACTGTATGTGAAGTATTCAATGCTGTATCTGGTGACGTTGACTGCGCTGTATCTGTACTCGGACTGAAGCTTCCTCCTTCTGCTTCCTTCCTCTAGCTGTCTCTTTGGGCCCATGGAAAATGTCATAAAAAGTGCAGATCAGTTTTCCTCTCAGAGTCTGATGCACTGTATATCTGTGTGAGTGCGGGTGCATCTATGTATGTATGTGTGGATCTCGTTGAATTCCAACCAATACTGCGTAATTAAGAAATTTGTTATAAAACTCTATAACTCAGAAAATATGATGTATAAGATTCATTGCTTACTGTAACAGATGGTTAAAGTTTAAATATTTAGTTAGTTATTGCCGAAATTTTTCTTTTGCGTACGAAATCGAAATTAATTTATTTTTAAAGCTAGTAAACTTATTGCGGATAAAGACGAGTTATAAATTAATCTCCATAACAACAATAATAATGTTCGTGAATGAACTAGGCTCGAATTGCTGAACAAGGGCGGAGATACGGTGGCGTTATTTGATCTTTCGTAGGATCGTCACCGGGTAAATTAATATGTAAGATTATTATTAATGAGGCCCCCGAACGAAAAAGGGCGCATAGCGTAATTTCGCCGGATAAGTATTGTCCAATTAGCCAATATGAACATCAATTGAAATTAAATTTTTAAAGCTATGTTAGTTTTTTAGTAATAAATAAAAAAACGTAATTTTTAAGATAAAAAAATATTTTAGATTCTGATAGAAATTGACGAATTTTTAAATACATTTTGTCAAACTCGTAAATTGTTTTTCTCCATTGGAAAAATTGTATTACAAATTTTAGAATAATTAACACTTTCACGCAAATATATTATGAGGAAAAAATTTCGTTCAGATATTTGCAGTTATAATACTATCAAAGCTACATTATGCATCCGATTCATCTATTTTAAAATAAAATTGCCGAAGTTATATCCCGCTTATTTTTATACAATAATTTACATAATAGATCTAAATATATTCTTGATTTTTTTCTAAGCAAACAATTACAGGGAACATTAATTTAGTTGGCTTAATACAGTTTAAACAAAGGTTAGAAGGTATACATTTTAGCATTTAAGCAATCGCTCAAAATGCGAAATACGTGGGAACTGTGAATATATGAATGAAATTTTTTCCTCATAATAAATTTTCGTGAAAGTATTAATATAAGTGCAGTTTTTGATTCGTTTTGTAATGGTGAACGAATTAACGAGATATAACGAGACCGACTGGTTTAATAAGTATACATCTGTTATTCTAACCACAAAATAATGTTTTTTATTTATTGTTATTTAGATAGAAAGTTTTTCTCATAATAAAATCGATCAAAAACATTTACACATGTTTAATAAATTATCTTTACTTGAATATGAGAGAATTACCGAGATAAAACGCCGACATTTCGAATAAAAAATAAAATCGATATTTTTAATTTCTTTTTGAGTCTGAATTTGGTTCCTTATAACAAAAATGATGAAAAAAGTTATGTACATAGTTTGTAAGGCTGTTCATTCTCTCGCACAAAAATTACTGAGATAAAACGTATAAATAGGGCTACAAAAATCAACGTTCGAAACTTCACCTACATGATAATTCAATTTTATTTATATGTTTGGAGTAGAAATTCATAGTGATTATTTCTTATGTATCACACTGTTTTCTAGCCAATTCGATTCATAAACTTCCAAGATATAAGACATTATGTAATTTTCAAAAACTTTTTTCGCCCCTTATATTTTGAAAAGTATAAATCTGTATGCAATGATATTTTTGTTAGAAAGTCTTTCGCTTAAGTTGTAATGCATGCAAAAGTAGTGGAATGTGCAGGCTGTGAAGTTCCTCCAATAAATAATTAATAGTACATTAATTTTTTTTATTATATTTACAGTTCAATAAAGTTTCACTTTGTTTACTTCTAACGATAAATGTTTATAAGAAATAAGAATTAGCCTCTACTTTTTGAAAGACGCATTTACTTAAGTATATTTATTTTTAATGATTGAAAATTTGTTGAAAATGTTTGATTAGTACCATTATGAGAGATTAGTCGAGATTAAAAATCACAGTATACTGGCATTTGTCTCAAGTTCTAGTTGATTCCGTTGTTTCCTTACCCCAGTCGAACTCCAACTTTAAAATCCCTCGCTCGAGCGAGGGATCATAAAACCCGCAGAGTTAGGAGGTGTACCTCTCTCGTCATCCCGAAAAGCCCATAAAACGCACCTCCTGGCCGCTCGGTCATAGGAGCAGCCGAGCCAAGCGAGCAGCAGCAGCTGACGCATGTCCCCGACCTCGTTCCTCCTCATGTATCCCTGATCGTCAGACCGACACGTGTCCGTCTGCAGGCTCAACCCTTTCGTTGTCACTCGCTCCTCTCACTAGTTGACAGCGACGCGCCGACGTGTACGCAATATCTCCCCGCACACTCCGAGAGAGATGGAGAGAAGATACGTGCTACCAAGGTGCACCCGCATGCATATATCACTTGCGTCATTTCTCTTTTCGCGCGTCTCCGGATTCTCGCCGCCTCCTCTATTGATCTCGTTTTGAGGAGATATTGAAAAAATGAAAAAAAAAAAAAGGTACAAAACAAACTTGATTTTTTCACCAGGAGAACAGGACGCAGCTGGAGCGCGCGCGTGCGCCGCGGCCACCAGGTCACGGTGAGCCTCCGTCAGCTGCTGTCTGCGCGCGGCGGCTCTCTTTTGCCTCTTCTGTCACGATTGCGCACGAACTTCCGACGCGCTGCCGCGCCAGAGTGCGAGAGAGTGAGAGAGTGAGAGAGAGAGAGGGAGAGAGAGAGAGAGAGAGGGAAGGAGAGAGGGAAGGAGAAAGAGGAGAGAGAGAGAGAGAGAGGAGAGAGAGAGATGAATTTTTACCAAAAACATGTATCTTCTTCCCTTTAATTATAACTGTTTTTGTTAAAGGAAGTTCTTCATGTTTTCGAGAAGTTTCCGTTTTTGTTTATCAAAATTTTTTATTTGTTAACCTATTTTAGTTTACTCGAATTCTGGGTTAAAAAAGTCCGCAATAAGCTATTTATTTTGACCCAAAATTTCGGATAAGTTAATTTATATTCTTTTATAATACACTAACCATTTAGTACCGAGGTAAAATTTAGTAACGTAGAGGAGGATGGGGTATTGCCGGTCACCTAAGCAAACGTGCTTGTTATTTCCACTTTCAAATTGTTTCTTTTAACTTTAAATAATTATTATGTTAGTTCAAACCATTGACTATAAATATTTATTATTGGTTTAATATAAAAATGTAAGATATCGAAGCTATAAGTCGAAATAAAAAAAAAGCATTTTGACCGAATTTACTCCACATCAAAGGGTAATACTGGTCAGCCTTGGTACAATTCCGATCACTATTAGAAAGTTACTTTTATAGGTGAAAAGTTTCTATAAATCAATTATATGTACTTTCATATGATCCGTCGCATTATTATTCGCACTTACATAGTGAAACATATAATAACATAACCACTGTTCAATCAAAAACACTTGAGCAAAGTTACCCTACCTGAGAGCGCAGCAGAACGTTTTCTTAGCCTCACTTTCGGGAGCGTCATATAAATAACATTATGACCGGGATTATCCCCATTCTTCTTAGTAATTTAAATTAAAATCGCAAAAAATAATAGGTTTATACTCTTTTTTCTTCACTATTTCGTATTCTTAGATTGTTCAAATTAATAAACATGCAAAAAATAACTGCATAAAGCAACAAATAGTATGCATAAAAGCTTATTTTATAGACCAGATTTCTGATAAGAAATGTAGGCCTACACTTTGATTGTGTATAATTCCTTAATAAAACTGAATAGAAGGTTGTTTGGACATTAGATTAATTGCATTTTATGTTGCGTTTAATATACTATTCGAATTATTACCTAAAAATGTTTAGATTATTGAAAATAAGGGTGACCGGAATTAGCCAGTGACCGGCATTACCCCGTTCTTCCCTATATTGTATATTGATGTTGATTATTTATTCTACAATTTTTCTACATATCAATATAATTTTTAAAATTTCTATATTTCTTATAATTTGATATAATCTTTATTAAATATAAATTAGTGCATTAATTAATAGTTATATGTTCTGAATTAATGTTAATTAGTGTTTATACAATGAACAATAATGGTGGTCATAAAAAAAATGTTTCAAACATAGAGACTTTTTACACCAAGAACATCTAACTATTGCAATGTTAGAGCAACTTTCTACTTTGCAGTGTGTATTAGATTTTGTACCAAAAGCAAAATTAACTGGATCTTCAAATTTCGCAGGTACTACATCAGTGTATCCACTTTTATACCACGCGAATTTGAATAAATCGATATACCTCGGTGATGATAGCTGATTATGTACCAATGATTGTAATTTTATAATATGATTCCTTAAATGTAGATTTAAATCCTCATTCATTAATATTACAGAGTCAGAGAAATGTCTCGCATAACTCTTCCATACTCTGAAGCCAATAACATCAAGAGGTTGTATTCTATTCGTAGTTCCTTTCGGAATTATTTTTAAGATCACTTCTTTATTCTGAGGGGTCGCTTCTTACATAACAGCAGGACAATGCCCACTCCAAGAGTCTATTAACAAAACACTTGATGAACCAACGTTGGGAAAGTATACTTCTTTTATCCACGTTTTAAAATGATCTAAAATTAAATAAAATTTGAAATACCAAAATTTAATTTACAATTTTACAAATTTGATTTACTCATTTACAATACCATTTACTCATTTACATTCATTCATTTACACATTTACAACATCAAATAAATAGATTTTTCCAATTACCTGAGGTTAATTTTCCAGATTTAGAAGCCATAACATATACATTATGGGGTCTAAATAAGTCTCGTTCTATAATGGGTCTAAATTCACCACTTTTTTCTTTAAGAACTATAAGAAGAGGTGAAAGAAGTCTACCATCGACTGATTTTGTTGGCTGAATTGTATAAATATGAGTTGTAGAAGTCACCGATTGCACCAAACATTGAACTTGATTCTGTCCTTCAACTGCTAATGTACGACCTGAGTATATTTCTAATTGAAAGCCTGATTGATCTGAATTAAATACATTTTCTATACCTTTTTCATGAATCAGTTTTTTTACTTCAATAAAACACGTTTCAGCTGTTCTTTCTAAATAATCTACTCCTTCAAGTGGTTACAAGTTTATTAATTTTTCTACGAACAATTCTGTGAGCTTATTTAAAATTAGATAACCAATGATTAGATGCTTTAAAACGAAAATCTTCGTTTCCCATATCTTTTTGAGTCTGTAACGCCCATTTTTGTAAATCCTTGTCATGAACAGGATAACCAGCATCAACCGCAGTTTTAAAATTTTCTAAACCAAAAGAACAAATTCTTTATATTTTTTCTTTATTCTTCCTCCTTTATTTAATGTTTTTGACCAACGTTTTAATTGGGTTATGGACTGAACCTTGCGAAAACGATTTTGTACCGTTTTTAATGCTAAATATTTTATCAAAGCACTTCTCCAGAATACCACGGCTCTTGCTTTATAGTCATGATCTAATTCTTCTGTATCTCTGTACATTGTTGTAAATCTTCATCAATTGTAAATATTTTACCATCGTCTTCTATAATTTTCATATCAACATCTTTATACGGTTCTTGAAAACCTAATGTTTCATATTCAACCATCTCTACATCATGAAATTCCTTCATAGCAATATTCTCAATACTATTTTTTAAACTAATCTCTTGAGGTGTTTCTGGAGTTTTTGGTAAGTTTAGAGCTTGAAATGTTATAAGAAGCAAATTTATAACGTTCATCGGATTGATAGTCATTCTTAATATCTGAAACATACACAGACGATCCAAAAAATTTTGAAATTTAAAATAAATGAAGAATTCTATTATGAGTATGATTAAGATGAGATATTTAAAACTTTAATTATAAATTAATGTATTAGTATTTGATTAAAAAAAAAGAAAAATATTTAAATGAATTTTACAAACATCTATGAGCATTCAACTATTTTTAGAAATTTAATATATCGCCAATACCCTTGTGAAAATCAAAAAGTATATATAACTGTATATAAGTGTATACAAATGTATAAAAATGTACAAAAGTGTATAAAAGTGTCTATTTCTGTTTTAATTCGACAATAAAATTAAGTATATGAGCTAACATTGATAATGAATAAACAACAAATAATAAATAATATCATCGAAAAATATATAATGACTCAATAATATCAAATATACATAAAATAATAGGATTTTAACTCTCATTATCACATAATCTGTGTATAATAGTGTAAATAAATGTACAAAAGTGTAATTTTTTTACGAAATTCTATAAGATAGTGTATATATACGAATATAAATATAAACTAGTGTGGCAAATCCAAAATGAAATCGGTAAGTTATACTAAATACTTTCTCTATGAAAAGTTTATGTTAATATAAAAAGTACACTCTTATACAGTTATATATACATGTTTAATTTACACTAGGGTATTTTGCATTCATGTAATGCTTAATAAATAATATGCATACCTTAAGGTTCTTATAATTAATAAAAAACGACTATTTCGTTTTTAATTCGTAAAACTATAATAAAATTTTATTTCACTGATCACTGGCACATGCGAACTGAAAAAGATGCGAAATGTAACTGCTTAAAAACAACGATTGCGTATTGTTATCGCTATTGATTCGAATGCTGGATAAAAATAAATGTCTGATATTCGATGACGTAATAAAAGAACAAACTGCGCACCAAAATATTCTTAGCTTTCATATTTTACTTATACATTAAATAAACTTAAAAGTTATAACATTAAAATTTTTTTTATTACATGCATTTGTGAAATATATTTTTATTTTATAATAATATAGCATATATTTAAATCAAAGAAAACGTCGATAAATATTTTACTCTCCTTTTTTTAACTGCCATATGCGTTAAATTTTAAATTTGATTTATTTATAGTAGAAAGACTCTTAACAACAAAACGCCATATACAGAGTGACCGTGGGTCAAGAACAAAAATAAAGGTTTAGTTGAAATAATACAAAATGGAAATTACAACTATACAATGTTATTTAACTCCTAAAAATGAAAGCGACAAATCCGAATATGAGCAATGTCAACATAAGTTTTGTTTAAAAAATAAATTGATCCCTGGTAGAAACCTTATCGAGGCGGCCATATACGCTATATAGAACTATATAGGTAAACTAGATAGTACTAGACTAGAAAAAACTAGATTGATCTACACAGATTCTACATAGATAACGATTAAAATAAAAATTATTAAATTATTAAGTGATTTATTTAAATAATTTGCATGAGAAGTAATCTTCCCGAAAGTATTTACCCGATTTATATACCGTATATATTATACAAGTATAATACTTATACAGACCCTGTAAATATATATATATATATAGCTACTCATGTTTTATAATTGTTTCGGATCAAAACTAACCTCAAAAGTGTGTTTCTGAAATAAACTGCTATATGTGCACGTGTACATTTCAGCTTAAAATTATTATTTGAAAAAAAAATAAAGAATGGATCGCAGTACAGTTCGCGTAAGAAAACACCGCCGGTTACAGAAGCTTAAGAATCTACTGAGTGTATTGAAATTTAAAAATAAAAATAGAACTGAATTGAATCACCAAGAATTGTGTTTTGCTGATGATGAGGGTAGTGATAAAGAGTTAGAGCTAATCAAAAATCATGAAAATTCTGTAAAAAATGTGGTAAATCACGTGGAAAATTCATTGAAAAGGCTTGTGGAAAATTCAGTGCAGAGTCTTGTGGAAAATTCAGTGCAAAATCTTGTGGAAAAGTCTGTGAAAAATGTAGTGGACTATTGTGAACATAAAGTCATAATTTGTGAGAATAGTAATGGCAATCAATCATTTAAGAACAATAAGCTCAAAAATGGTGATGAAAGAGTTGATCCAGAAGTTTTTCAAATTTCTAAATGGTTGGTAAATTGTGGCATACCTCAGAATCAATCTGATCAACTTTTGACTATTTTGCGACGGCGACTGTTACCCAACCTACCCAAATCAACAAAAACTTTGTTAAAAACTTCATTAGCTATGTATGAAGTTATACAAGTGGAAAGTACAGATGGTACAATGGGAGAATATACATACTTAGGTATAGAACAGGGTTTAAAAACTTGTCTTAATGTTAATATTCACAAGTCAAATGTGATCGAATTGATAATTAATATTGATGGAGTTCAGATTTTTAAAGCAAGTACAAAACATCTGTGGCCGATACTGTGCAAAGTATATTTTGATCCAGATTTATACGAGCCTTTTGTGGTGGCAATTTATTATGGCAATCATAAGCCCAAAGATAGTTTTTTATATCTAAAATATTTTGTTATAGAGATTAACACACTTCAATCCAGTGGTTTGAATATAAATGGCAAGCATTTTTTAGTTAGATTAAAGTATTTTGTATGCGATACTCCGGCAAGAGCTATGATAAAGATGGTAAAAGGTCATGTTGCTTTTGACGCATGCGAGAGATGTAATGCAAAAGGAATAAAAGTGAATGGTACAACTGTATTTTTACCTTGCAATTGTAATTCGGACAAAAGAACAAACGAAACTTTCAGAAATTTTCAGCATACTGCTCATCATACGGGAACATCTATATTAACTTTAATCGAACCCCCAATAGACATGATTAGTCAGTTTATATTAGACCCGATGCATCTCTTCGACGAAGGTGTCATGTGTAAAATACTGGAAGCTCTTCTTAATTCAAGTTCAAAAGTGAAATTGGGTCAAGTATTTAAGGATGAACTTCAAAGGAGGACAAAGTTAATTGCATCGTACATTCCTGAAGAATTTCAACGAAAGTTAAGACCAATAAACGATTATGGATCGTACAAAGCAGTAGAATATAAATTTATTATACAAGTTTGTGGTCCTATAATTTTTAAGAAGATTTTAGATAAAAATACGTATAAACATTTTCTTCTGCTACATGTAGCATATAGACTACTGTCCAATAAAAATGCTTCAGAGAATACTAATTCTGCCAGAGAGTGCTTAGAACGTTTTGTTTCACGTGCTGAGGATATATATGGACCACAATTTTTAGTAATTAATGTCCATAATTTAACTCACATTGTTGATGATGTTGTAAACACAAATAACAACTTACATGAAATCAGTGCTTATAGATTTGAGAGTTTTTTAGGATCTATGAAAAAATATTTTCGATCGCCAAATAACACTTTGGCACAATACTGTCGTAGACTTCATGAAAAAAAATTACATTTACACCAAGAAGTAAGCATTTCTCCCAACCTAATTATTCTTAAGAAATGTAGCAAAGGATCAATACTTAAAGTGAAATATAATGAGTATATTCTAACACATTCATCGCCAAATAATGTAGTGTTATTGAACAATAAAAAAATTGTAAAAATAAATAGAATATACAAATGTAATGAGACGCTCATGTTGGAAGTTCAACCGTATACTATCAAGAAACCATTGTATACATATCCTTATTACTCTAAAATTTTATATACGTGGGAAATTCATCCTGAATCATGTGCAGAAGCTCTTTCCGTTGCTATTAGTAGTGTTTTTAAAAAAATGATTAACATTAAAATGAACTTTAATGCAACTGATAATTTAAGAAGTTTTGTGATGCCTTTATTACACTGAACATCATAAATAGTCTCATACATTTGTTTTCATGTAAATATGAGTGTAAATAATTTATAATAAAAATCATAAATATAATCTTATAAAGTATAGTTGATATGTATTATATTAAATACAAAAAGTGATAAAAAATAGTTAAATATCATGTGTAAACTACAAGTTTGTATTTTTACCAAATTCTTTGAATTTAAATAACAGCAGAAGAGTTTGTACTGCAACCTAACCTAACCCTTTATTCTTACAGAGCGCGCTGACGTTCAATTGTTCAATCTGTGTTTACTTTTTGCGAGCGTGAGCAGTCCATTGTATAGTGATACGATATTTTATTATATGCTTTTATTAACATATTTGTGGTTCATATAATCGGAAGGAAGTAATTGAAAATGTCGGTGAGTGTCTTTATAGTACATATATATAGTAAAATAAATTTCATTTTTGACATATTACATAAATTATAGTACCTTTCAATTGCTATATGTATCTAACTTGTTTATAGTATGTTTTTATTTACATTCTTACATAACCTAAAAAATCATTTATAGGATGAAGAATCAGTATCGGATCTTCTTGAGGACGATTCGATGAGCGATGAAATAAGACCTTACATTCTAGTAGAATTTCTAAAAAGAGGTAGAGGTAAAAGGAATGTAAAACTTGTTCCTTCAAACTGGGTTAAATGGGATGGCAAGCGAGCAAAACATGTAGTGCAGTATTTAGCTGCTCCTTATTCTGAAGATGATATGATTATGATAGCTGATTGGATTGAAAAATGTAACGATGCCCCGGAAGAATGGTCATCATTCAATGTTCGCTTTCTTGGTTCTGCAAGTGAGTATGATCATCTAGACTTCAATGATATACGCCGGGGAGAAAATTTATACATATTTTGTGTTTATCCTCCAGGAACATACAGTGAAGGGTTACAAAAACTGAAGCGTCTTAACACTGAAGAGCACGCTTTTTCTTTAGATTCAGATGAAAGTTTTTCAGTAAAACAAAAAGAATTGGAACAGCAATTTCAACAAAGGCAATTAAAAGTTCAATCTGAAAAAATGAAAGACAAATTGACTTGTGAAGCGAATAAAATTAAAGAGAAGCCACAGAAATCACAAAATTCAGCGGCAAAGAAAAGTATGTATCTTATTACTCAATGACTTGCTCGTTCCAATTTATATTTTTATCAATGAATAAATACTCTATTTTTCAACTTATTTTATTAGAGAAAGATTTGATAAAGAAAAATTCCAATGCAGATAAAACTGAGGAACTAATACGTGCAAAACTTGCACTTGCATCTAATGAAACACCATCAAAAGGTATAATTTAAAAAATTAATTTACTAATTATTCTCTCATATATTGTATAATTTATTCATATTAATTTTCAGAATCTCCTAAAGAAAATGTTGTTTTTGAATCAAGCTCAGTAAATACTAACTGCAATACCAGTCCACGTAAACATAATCCTGAATTAGCGAATGAAAACAGTCACTCTATTTCATCTGATCATGATGTAGTCATTGAGCCATCAGTAATAGGTAAATAAACAATCTGTTAAAAAAATCTTATCTGTGAAATATTTATCTACATTTATTTATTATATACTCTTATTTAACTGTATAAACTTTGAATCACCCGCAGACAATGATGCTTCTAATCAAAGTCGAATGTCCTTAACTACTACTTGCATTACAAGTTCGGACACAAACAATGTCGAAGTACATAAAGCAGTTTCCAATGCTGTTTACCGTACACATACTACACCTAGTAAAGAAGTAGTAGCAGGTAAACAATATTTTTACAGGCATTATTATTATTTTTATAGCACACTAACCTCAAAATGCCAACTTTATTGTCGATTTTGAGGTTGTTGTGCTATAAAATATCGTATGAGACTGTTGTGGGAGGTGTTTTTCTACCTTGCTCGATTTTCTCACTCGCTTCGCTCGTGCGAAAACCCTCGAGCAAGATAGAAAACCATCTCCCACAACAGTGTCATAATATACTATAATTATTGTCACTTGTATTACTATCAGTTACATTACAAATTATTATCATTACTTTTACTCACAGAATCTACAACAAATAAATCCAATACTACTTCATACCAAGATAAACCTTCAACTTATCAGCATAATTTTATTTATCAAGTGCCAAAAGGTAAATATATTAAGTTTAATTATTAATGCATAATATAAGAGTTATGCAGTCAAATAAACAAAAAACAATTCAAATTAATAACAAAATTAATAAAATGTAGATGCTTCATCATTTATGTCAGCAATTGGACTCCTAAAAGATACGCGTTCGAAATCGTCAAACATTCCTAATTTGATGAATGAATTTAGTAACAAAGAAAACATGTGTCAGAATTGTGAGAGTAAGTTTCAAAAATTGGAATTGCTATTTGGGTGATTCTACATCCAGCAAGCATCTATATCTAATATACGTGCGAAACCAATAATAATTTTTAATTTTCAGGTAATGTTACCGTATTATGTCAAACGATTATACTTATGCTAGAAGCTCAGCGAGAAGATATTAACATCTTGAAAATAAATCAACGAATTCTGATGGCAAGTGCGAGAGAATCAACGTCAGAAACTACTGTCAAATTCATAGAATTTCCTGAACAATTTGGGATACCATTCCCATTAAAATCTATTGATGAATTAAGAGATTTTAATTCCAAACTTTCAGCTGATGAAACTATGTTTAATGTTTTCGTAAGTATTACTTTAATACTAATACATTTTTACTTTATAAATAAATAATAATATTCTAATTTTATTTCAGATTGAACATTTGCGTGTTCATATACGAGTTGATGATGGATTGTCTAAAAGTATTATTAATCTTTTAAAGCTAACGTTAACTCGTAATCTTGCACTGCAATTAAACTTTTGTAGAAAAGCTGATGGTAAAGAAGTGATAAAGGATACAGCATACGCTATTTGTTTACAAGGTAAATTTATCAATTTATATATTAAACCATAAATTTGGTACGTAAACTAAAAATAAATATTTATTAAATTTATTAGAAGTTGTTGTCGAAGAAAGGAAGAAGCATAATCTAGAAACTCCGACTAAAGAATTCAACGGTAAATTAGGAATAGGTTTGACTAATGCTAAGGATTGGGATGGCCATCGTTACAGAAGAAGCCAATCATCAGACATATCAAATACACCTCTTTTAATTGAGGTTCTACCTGAATAATTATGCATTCTTATAAAAGAAATCTTGTACATTTATAAATATACCTAATAAATAATATTGTAACATTACTTTTAATGAATAAAAAAAAGTACTATTTTATGCTTTTGTATCAATTATGTAAAAAATAACACGTGAAAATTTGAAGTTAAAAAATATTAAAAAGTTAGTTTAATACTTAATACATTATTTTATTATAGAATCTTAAAGATACGTAGTTTATGTAATCATAAAAAATCAATTATAAGAGGGGCAAGATCAAAATTAAAAGAAAAGTGTGATATTTCGTTAACTTATGTCTTACCCTCCCCTATGTTATAAATTTTACAATTTAATTTAACGACATGCGTATAACATTTTTAATTGTTTATATAATATTATTTTATATTTAATATTCACGATTAATAATAATTCTCTTTTGTTAACCAAATTAATTTTAGTCATACAAACATAACCTACAAAGTGTTATACGGTTGATAGTTGATCGATGCAAATAAGCTAAGCGAATAGTATATACTGTATAAAACTGTCAAATAATACATTTAGATAACGATAATAACGCCATTGTACGTATTTAAGTTATCTTTTAATTAATTTGGACATTTTATTTGAACAACAAACATGGAGAAACGAAAAGCCTGATTAATGAAATGTTCCCGGCATATGGAAATCTGCATTGACGCCGTGATTAAATTAGACTAGTGCCTCGATATATCTGTGTAGTTTTTATAAAGGCAAATAATGCGGGTCATTAGACGGTACAACCGTTACATGCCTTTATAGTAACTGTCTAGTTTGCCTACATAGATCTACATAGCACGAGATTAAACTAGATAGATCTGTGTAGTGGACGGCATAAATTTCTACCAGGGATAGTTAGTGTTTTTAAGATAAAGTTGTTTGAACAATAAAATGTATTTTTTCACTTCAAATTTTAACTACGTTATTATAATAAATAATTGTTTATTCTGTATTTTTAATATTTAAAAAATAGAACGAAATTTTTTGATTCTTAATTATTATTTTGAAATAAAATTTTAGAGTAAACTATATTTTTAGTATATAATTATGTTACGTTGTTTGTAGATTTATTTTTCTTATCCGAATTTTCTATGTACATAGAATCTGTTCCTAACAGTATTTTTAATTTTTCTTTGTCTCTGACTCGCGACGCACCAACATATAATTGTCCATGGCTAAAGACCGGAGAAGGTAAGTATAATTTAACACTTTCAACAGATTGTCCTTGTGATTTATTGATTGCCATAGCACATCCTAATCTTATCGGAAATTGCCGTCGAACCATATTAAATGGTAATTCGTCTATTGCAGAACTAACATCATTTCTTGGAATTAATACAGTTTTGCCATAATTTTTGCCTGTAATTATTTTAGTACAAATAATATAATCTCGTAATTCTTTAATAATCAATCTAGTTCCATTACATAAACCATCTACTAAATTTATTTTTCTTAGTAAAATGACTATAGTTCCAACTTTTAATAAAAATTTATGAGGTGGTAATCCATTTGGCATTAAGGAATTTAAAAATTTCTTTTGGTATTGAATTATTAATATCAACTTCAATTTCTGAGTTTATTGTATCAATATTTAAATATTCTTTGCTTTCGCCATCGATTTTGTTAAATATTTGATTATTAATAATAAGCACGTCATTAATTGTTGGTGCTAATATTACTTTAAGATATATCGATGGATCATTAGGATCAATGTTATTTCCAAAAGTTTCAGATATTAAATCACCATTGGACAATAATCATTCGGAATATGAATTATATTATTATTTGGTTCAAAATGATTAGAATATTGTTGTTCTCCAACTTTTAATAACCAATTTTTAAAATTATTATCCTTATTTTTAATTCTAATATTACCATGCAATAACATGCAACTAAATAATGGCCATAATTTACTCTTCTTAACACAAGATTCTATAATTTGAGTTCTAATTCCATGATGTACTATAGGCAGCGTTTGTCTAAAATCACCGGACAATATAATGATTTTCCCTCCGAATGGTTCAGACCTTATACTCAAATCTTTGAATAATCTATCAATTAAATCAGATGCATATTTTGAGGCCATTAATATTTCATCCCAAATTAACACTTTTATCCCATTAATATATCTTCCATAATCTGAATTCAGTGTAACACTACTCGATGATGTTTCGGTTAAATTTAATGGTAATTTAAACGCGGTATGAACTATCTTACCATTATCTAAAAGATTTGCTGCAATATTTGTCCACGCTACAGATAATATACTAATATTTTTATAGCACTGTGTGACCTAAACCCGCACTTAGGTCACGCTTATCCGTGACCTAAGTGGCGCTTTATTACACAGTGTAATAATGAATTCACATAGGCCACAGATCCCTACTATCCTATAATAAAAACTAAAAACACTCAAAATAAACGTTTTCGTTCATAATAATAGAAAGAAGAAGTAGTAAACCTGGTAAATACGCATGTCAAGAATCAGAGAATAATTATAAATCCTTAAAATAATGCTTCAAATTTAGAGGTTAGTTCAACTGATTGTATATGACAATTTGGCGCGTATTTTGAATATTCAATCTGAAATTCAATTTAAAATTCAGTATTAATTTTTTTTCATGATTAATATTAGAAATTTATTAAAATGTAATTTAAAAAATTTCATGATAGGGTAAATAAATATATTCTAATTAACTGGTAATAATAAACATTTATTATCTTTTCAAAAAACAAAATATCTTATTTATATAAGGTTCTATTCAAACAATGTATAAAAGTTGACATTGATTATTAATTAACTAATGAATTTTGGTTAAATAATAATTTGTTTATACGATTTCTAAATCTTTAATTTATTTTTTATGTTTTTTGGATTATATTGTTATTTTTTTTTATGCGGGGGGGCTTCGCCCCCCCGAAACCCCCCCTCCTTCCCCGCCCGGCCCACCCCCGCACCATACACCCTCCCCGATGTCGGTGGCGGGTTTATGTCACGCGTGCTACAAAATAGTATACGATACTCGTGACCTAAGTGTCCATAATTGCACGGCGCGACGGTATCGCCCTCGCTACGCTCGGGCGCTAACTACGCGCCGTGCAATTATGGGCCACTTAGGTCACATGTATCGTAATATACTATTAATTTTTAAATATGAAATTAATATGTTAGGTAAATAACTTTTACCACAACATCCAGGACCATCAATATATAATAATTTATCTTTACCCTGGTAGAAAATTATCTAGTTTTATCTAGGCCATCGATTATTTCCATGGCAAACTAGATAGATCTACATAGTTCTAGATTAATTTTCCACCAGGGATACTTATATTATTAATGGAATCACAAATAGTATTAGAAATGTTACGTTCATTCTCCGTTAAAGAATTAATTGTTTCATTAGCGTTTCGCTCAGATTCATTAATATCTTCAATACTCGATTCATTATAATGTACTACAATTTCATTCAATACAGGCAAATCATAATCTTGTATTTTCTTTAAAACTACTTGTTCTGCAATTTCATCTGGAATTTTTGGATTATAAAAGTATGTTTTATATTTATCATACAATTCTCTAGCATTAATTGATTTATGAAATACGAGTAAAAAAGCATATAATTGTATTAATGCATTAGGAAATTGATAATTTATTGCTTCATTTAAATATTTATCCCAGTCTTCACCTGTTGCTACTAATTGACGAACTATTGCAGCTTCATAAAAAGTTAGATAAACAATTCCATTTACAGTTCGAATATCTTCAAACGAAGTAGCTCCAGTAACGTGTAATAATAACATTCTTAGATAAAACAATTTTCGTTGTTTAGGATTTACAAAATACATCCTACTTAATACAGGTTTGAAAATCTTTTTTCTTACATTCCAAATTTTAGTTCTTAGGAACGAAACAATTTTCGTTGTTTAGGATTTACAAAATACATCCTACTTAATACAGGTTTGAAAATCTTTTTTCTTACATTCCAAATTTTAGTTCTCTTATCATATACGTAATAATTAGGCACATCAGTATATAATAATTTATTTGCATTTTCGTCGCGTACATTTTATTGAAAGCAAGCTGTTAATGTTGTATTCACGTTTTTATCAATACACTTATCTATACTTTCTTCTTTAAAATAAACATTCTGTTAATTTTCAAGATGAACTGCTAATCGACATATAGCATGAAATAACTCATGCAATTTAAATTCAAATAAACGATATATTGGTTCAGGAGGACAAAAATATCTTGTAGATATGTTGTAATATTATTTACTCATTTTACATTATCTTGTAATATTATTTACTTCATCATTCGAATTAGACGATCTGTTAAAAGCTACTAAAGTAGAATCAAACCCTTTATACAAATATTTAAACAAGTATTTAATTGATTTTATAGTACTACAAATTTCAACATTAATATGACAATTAAATGTCAATAATAAGTATGGGGTATAAGGAACTACATAATGGTTATCTGCTATTTTTCGTGATCCGAAAGTAATTGTATTACCATCATTTATACGTCTATAAATTGGATATCCGTTGGAATTATTCAGTTGAGATTCATTAATAAATATTTTAGGATAATTTTTAATACATTTGCTTGTTTCTTGATTCATACATGGTGAATTTTTATTGCTACAATAAATTAATTTATCTCATATACGCTATACATAATAATAATCTACCTTATGAATAACAAAATATCTTGTAGATAATCTTATTAAATAATAAAAAAAATTGTATATAAGTAATTAACAAAAAAGGTTTTGGTGTTTGGAATTTAGTTATCTCATTAAATATATTTCAACGCATATAACAGAGCAAAAAAAAATTTTTCAAGTTTCAATGTATCAAGTAAAAAATATTGCTATAATATTAAAAATCTAAATATTAAGTTAAACTGCTTCAATTCAATTTAATATTATTTTACATAATACATTATACGACCCGACATTATTTTTTGCTCTGTAATATTTTCTGCAAACAAAAATTTGTTTTAATTTTTCGATGTTTTTTTGTTTTTATAATGGTTATTCGATTTTTGAGATTTAATTTTTCGCATTTTCTTGTATGATTAAAATAATATTATCAATTCAATTTAAATGCATTTTGAAAAGCATAGAATTGTCTATCTTATCCGGCCCGAAATTAAAACAAAAGCATTTCCAAGTTTACGTTATACACGGAAATGTCGTTTTTAATTTAAACGGCGAAGACACATAACAATTTACAAATATTAGAGGTCATGAATAGTTCCATATATGATCATATATAATCTTACATTGAATAGACTTTATGAAGTCCAAAGGTAAATAGTTAAAATAAATAAATTTAAAAGTTAAAAAAATGTTATAAATAGATACATTTAAACTAAAAAAATAAGTCAAATCAGAATGTTAATGAAACTTTTTATTAAAAATTAAGTTAAAAGAATTGATAGATTATAATACGTAATTTTTATTTAGTATAAATATAATTATGCAACGTTTATAATCAACTATACCTCACAAATAAACAAAAAATATAAAGTGCAATCATTTTGACTAGTGACGTAGATATATCGAACTCACTTAAACGATAATAAATACATATTGCAACATTTAATAAAGTAGGAGGAAGCTAAGTGCCAATGAAATGTCAATGGTTTTTATATAACTATTACCATTATTTTATTCAATTACTATTAATAGTTTCAAACAATTAAAAAAGTATTAAAGATTTTTACCATAATAAACTGTATCATTAATAAAACAATTTTAGAACAAAACCAATAAATTAAATAAAAGTATTCGGAAGATCAAATTACTAACCCCCACAACCGTGTTACCAAGCACCGGAACCAATTATATCACAAAATGATGGATGTATATTTCGCAATATATCATTATTTATTAAAATTCAAATTAACTAATATACTCGTACATTATAATTTGCTTATATACTAAAAGTACTGAGTTACATCAGGTTTTGAATTCTAAAACAAAAAATTTAAAAAAAAATTAATAATATTTTTATAACAAAATTCTACAATTATTTTCTTACCTTAAACTTCATTCAGAAGTCCAATCAACATTTATAGTTGTATATTAGAGCATCTTAAAAAAATTTTTATGCCAATCTCTCCCACTATAGCATTGTTCACAGCAATAATAGTAGAAATAGGATGATACAAATTTTCCACTCAATCACTATATATATATATATATATATATATATATATATATATATATATATATATATATATATATATATATATATATATATATATATATATATATATAAATTGCAGTAAAAAATGTTTGTTAAGACATATATATATATATATATATATATATATATATGTCTTAACAAACATTTTTTACTGCAATTTATTTTTACATAATGATATGAAAGTCAATATATTACAAAATGACTTTTTGTTCAACTAAAAATATGTTTTTATCAAAATTCTGGTATTGAAGAAGTAGTTATTGACAGTTAAGAAAATATTCGACAAAACAGTGGAGATTTTTTTGTTCGTTATGCGATTTGTATATTGAAAATTTTAATTTGTTCTTTGAATATTTTTTGGAGGACTTACCCATATGCAAAATTGTGTATATCATCGGATAACCAGCAAAGTTGCGTCTAATTGTTTATAAGTTCGTACATGTGTTTTATAAACAATCGGACATAACTTTGCAGGTTATTCGATGATATACGATTTTTGTCGAATTTTAATTAGTTACTAATAAGTACTTTTTTAACGGAATTTCAAAGAAAAGTTTTGTAGGTAGACAAGGATACCTTGATTTATAATATATTGACTTAAATATCATTAGAAATAATTAAATTATAGTAAAGAATGTTTTTATCTTCAGGTCAATACAATATGACGATGGAACCTCCTTAAAATGGTTCGAACGCGAATGAAAGAACTTCAGGATCAAATAAAACTTATACAAGTTATTTATGAACACGAAATGTAACCGCTCAAAAAGTTTTAGACCAGGTTCCCGAATAAATTTTAGAGAAAAAATTACTTAAAAATCGTCTATTTTACACATGTCTTATGGGAGTCGACGTAACTCTGCGCCGTAATATTAAGTATTGCTTCACAAAAACGTCAGATCAAACTAAAAAGCTAAGGTATAAAAGTAGGAAATCTTTACTTTCTAATGACTCAATAAAAAGTATGGGGAGCCGAACTTATTAAAAGGATATTTATTTAAAAAGTACGAAAACGCTGAAATTGTAACCTAGAAGCTTGAAAAAGTGAATCATGTGAGCGTAAAAATATCATGTTTGTGACGAAAAGAACCATAATTTTTTGTATTATAGTAATCTTAAATTATGTTAAAATTCATAAATAAATTTAATAAATATTATTTACATACTCTCTAAATGTGAAATAGTGAAATTCCCTAATTTCTAGTACATATTCGCTAACAGAATTAGTACAAAGTATGCAACTAGAAAATAGTGAATAGTCACTAGATGAAATAGTGAAAAACCTTCACTATTTGAATTAGTGTAAATGAACTACTTACTTTAGTGATTATTCAGTATTTAAATTAGTAAATCGATATTAATAAAAATAATGAAAGTTCACTATTTAAATTAGTGAAACTTTAGTATTTAAATTAGTGGATAGATATTAATAAAAATAATGAAAATTCTCTATTTAAATTAGTAAGTTTTTACTGTTTATATTTGTGAATCTTCAATATTTAAAGTAGTAAAATGATTTTAATGAAAATAGTTAATATTAAATGACTGGCAATATCCAGAATAATTAGTAGATATCATAATTTTGGAATGCCTTTCATAATCATGTTGAAATTCCGCAGATATATCAAGGAGCTCTAAACTTAGAACTATTTAGATTCTGTTGTTAAATGGATAAAATTTCAGTACAGCAATATAAAATTTAAAAAAAAACTCGAACGTATCTTAGTTCCGAATTAAAATAAATAATAAATTAGGGCAATTTTCCAGGTACTAATAGTTTTAACTTCTATTATTTAATAAAAGTATTATTTATTAAACTTATATTTATAAAAAGTTACAAGTTGCACATAAAATCATCGTCAGAGCTTCCGTTATTATCAATGTCGTCTATAAATTTATCGCCTTTAACAGACGATAAATTGATGTGCAATGATGTTACGGAGCAAATGGCATTTTTACAAATTTTTTAAACAAAACATTCAATGAAGTTGAAAAAGTTTCTTAATACCACAGGGTATTCCAAATTGAAAATATAATAAAATTTTAACAGTAGATCAAACGCAGGTACAATGTGTGATTGATCTTTGCGCTTCAGCATCTGTCATCTCCTTGAATAAAATAACGTTTTTTACTGCCGTCTACTGCTATAATATACGGCTGTACAGTGGTAGTTGAATTTTTCTTTTTTTCGGCTACAAAGACGTTTTGATCTGTGATTTCCTGTGAGGAATAAGTAAACGCTAAATGAGTCTTAGGTGTGATAGGGAGGAATTAAGATACAGTCGAACTTCGAACACTGATCATGGTCGGGAAAAATAACCTCGAACACTGCTCGAAACAATTAACTTCCCTGACAGCTAACGTCGTTAATAAATATAGGTTTTATGTAGCTATAAATTGTAAGGTAACTTAATATTATCATATGGACATCAAATTTTGCATTGAAAAAATCTAGGTACCAAGTGCTTAAAAAATAGTCGAGCAGTGTTCGAGGTTTTGCTGGTGCAGTGTTCGAGGTAAACTCAGCGTTCGAGGGAGCAGTATTTGATGTTTGACTATAGTATAGATAAAAAGCGGAAGAAGGAAGAGAGAGAGAGAGAGAGAGAGAGAGAGAGAGAGAGAAACAGACAGACAGACAGACAGAAAGAGAGGAGAGAGAGAGAGGGGGAGGGAGGTCATGAGGGAGAGAGAGAGAGATGGAGGGAGGGATTGAGGGAGAGAGAGAGAGGGAGGGAGGGAGGGAGAGAGAAAATTAATAATCAATTTCTTTTACGTACATAACCCAACTCAGAATATTCGTTTTTTAATGATGGAAATTCGAATACGATTGCTTTTGCTAAAGCATGTAGTGACTCATGCGGAGGATAACTAGAAAGTACAACAAATAAGTTTAAAATATTTATTATTTACTCTCATTAATATTTTATGTTTTATATTTACTGGTTGCCGCCGTGAGTGCATATAAGTTCTGCAATAACAATTCGAACAAACGCGCGTCTGGACTCCTCGGTAAAAGTTTTATTTAAAGCTTCGAGTATCTTATCGCCTTGTTCATGGTTCTGTAATAATTTCGATAATTTTTTACGATTTGAATAATTTTGTACCGTCCCTGGTAGAAATTTATCCCGTCCACTTTATAGATCTATGTAGAATAATCTCGCGCTGTGTAGATCTATGTAGGCAAACTAGATAGTTACTATTTATAGTAACTATCATTTATTCTAAACATTATTTCTAAATTTTCTTATTATTATAATTAAAGGCGTGTAACGGTCATCCCTTCTAGTTTCCCATATTATTTGCCCCGATAAAACTAGATAAGCAAAATTATGACAATAACAGACACTTCAGGGTTATGCTTTAAGAAACAGAAGCATAATCTATTATGATTATTATGTATTATTTTGATTTAAAGGTATTGACATGTTATTGTTCAACTATTACCAATGTAAGTAAATGTAAATAACCTCTAAAGTGTAAGGTTATCAAATTTTAGATGCATCGAGTTTTTGTATTTAAGAACTCAATAATAATAATTTGTTACACATATATATTAAACAATCAAAATAAGAAAATAATCTGAATATCCAAATAACTATATGAAGTATTAGTGCATATATTTATTTTGTTTATGTAAAATTAGTTTACTTACATTTGATTATGTTCCATCCTAAATATAGGCTTGGTTTCAAAATCTGTATGGTTTATGTAAAGAAAACTATTTTCACACACATTTATTATCAACTGATTAATTTTCTATTTTAAAAAAAAATAATGTATTTCAGTTACTATATGTATGTTCTATTTTTGTATTTCCTACTGTGATTAATTTATAATCAAACATTTTCATTTGACATCGATGGCCAGTTAAAACATAGTAATTTGTTACTTATAAAGAAAATTATCGTCTACATGTGTTCGACTAATGTAAAAAAACTAAAATGTTTGTCTTTGAAAATGTTGTCACGGATGAGCAGCTTACGCGTTATAAAAACTCACATATGGATACAAAATTATTAGTAATTCTGAAATTAAAATTCTAGTTTTTAAATAAAGCATGCCATAAAGTACATACGATATTATTATTATTTATATACTTTTCAAGAAACAACTACATCAATCAATAACATTATTTTGTGATTACCTTTCACATGCAAGGAACATTATTTCTAAATTTTCATTTCTTAGGTTAGATATGCTTTCTGACTACTTTTATATGTAAATAGTATGTATAGAACTATATAGATCTTATTATTATAATTAAAAACTTGCATGTTAAACTTTTTTTAACATTAATTTTTACAATAAAAGTTCTGTTCAATAAATAATATATAACCTCACAGATTTTATACGTACATATTATTATTGAGAAAACTATGTAGATCTGTGTGGATTTATCGAGTTTTGTACAGTCTAGTACTATCTAGTTTGCCTATAAACTATAAAGGCCGTTATAGCGAATGTGGGCGCCACGATAAGATTTCTACCAGGGGTTATTCATTATTTAAGAGTACTTAAAATATGTTTGTGTTAAGGCTTCTGACCTAAATAGTCATTTAATAACCAAGAGAAAACTGATTATTAATTTTTATATTAATATAATACACATAAACAAATAATACTGTAAAAATAAATTTTTGGTGGAAAACGTTGTTTTCTGGATAATTAACTTTTGAGTATTAAAAATTGTCCTGGCACAAATCATATTGATGGATTTTTATGAAACTTTCAGAATGTATATTTGAAAGTATATTAGAAGGAAGTGCTGGTTTATATTTTCGAAATTCAAATATAAAAGCTTATTTAAAGTAGTTTATACCTGAAATATGAAGGTTTTTTTAATTATTTTAAAAACAAAATTATAAATCAATTTTTTCCAAAGATGATAATTGAATTTAAAAAATGTAAACCAGCAGTTGTATTTGTATTTATACACTGTTTGTATATAATTTTTTGCAAAGGTGAATACCAATGTGTAATGCGCGAGGATAAATTTAAAGATTCCTGCATTTTAATCGAAAAAAATCACTTTATCCTAGATAACTTGAAAACGTATTAATAAAAACGGCTGAAAATTGACATATAACTTAGAAAAAACACTAGGAACATACCTGTAAAGTGTCAAATTAAAACAATGAAAATTGGGAATTTTTTAAATTTGACCAGAGAGCCATCTTAAGTCCTGGTGGGTCCTTCAGGACCCATGCATTTTGTTCATTTTTTAAAGATTTCTGCGTAATAATCTCAAAATTATTTAATTTAAATGTATAGATCATGTCGAAGTGAACCATTTCCGATTTCGTTAGGTGGGCGTAAATTTTTTTTGACCGCAAAATAACCAAGAAAACTCAGAAATAAAAAAAAACATTATTGCTCATATCCAAATCCCAAGATAGAACAAACATTCCTGAATTTATTTAACATTTTTTACGATTTTGATGTTTGGGTCGGGTTAAATAATAGTATGTAAACTCGTGGTTTTGATAATTAAAAATACATACAGAAAACAGGAAAATTTTTTTTGAAAAATTAAAGATATTCAAAATTATTACCGTAAATTTAAAATCAAAAACTCTTTTTAATTTAGTATTCTTTTCGATCCATGCTAAACATGACGTTATAGTATTATGTGTTAGTAAAGTGATCTTTAAAACATTACAACCCAACTCTTAAATACGCTCAGACCCCTGTAAAAAGGAATAAAAGGGGGTAAAAATAAAAAAAAATATAACTTGTTTTATCACGCCGGGTTAGAAATTTTTCGTATATTCACCCCCTTCCAACCCCTGTTTGAATGGGTACGGATCGGTTTAGGGGTTAATAGTACATTGTGTAACTAGGGGGGAATATTGGCTTTTTTAAGAAAGGATGATGATTCAGCATAAGTAGAAGTCAAGGGCGCCGAAGGCCTTTTTCACGCACGTGTTGAGAAAAACTTATTTTATAAGTGTACTCTATTATAACAAAGATATCAGTGTAGATATAATTCAAATGGGTCGAGTTAAAAATTTTTCTTTTTATTTTTACCACCTTTCAACCCTTTTTTCAAGGTTTATTATCATCATTTTCGTCAGATTTGGACGCTTGAAACCTCAGAATGATTATAATGTTAAAGGTTATATAAGAATAAAAGTTTTTCCTCATTACCATATAACTATTATTATTATAGTTATATTATACATGTGGAAAAATAAGTACGTGAATTAGATACTATAAAGACAAGCATTATATTACTAACAATAACAGGAAGATGAGCGTTAATTGAAAGTAATCATGAGCACTCATACATAAATTTATGAAAACACGAATATAGATAAAAAAAGTTTATTAACAAAATGTAGGAAAACATAAAATAAACGTGTAATTAAGGACATGTGAAAGTAAACTAAAAATCCCCACCTTACCGGCATCACATTTATATTTTGTTCTCTGCAATATATAAATAATTCTATAAAAACGACATACTATGCCCTCTGTATTGTTAATAGGAACCTTCAATTAAATTTTCAAAAGCTTTCATTATTAACTCTCTGGGAAAAACGCATTTGAAAAATTACCTATATAGTTGTATATATTCAAACTGCATTTTTCTCAGAGAGTTAATAATGAAAGCTTTTGAAAATTTAACTGAAGGTTCCTGTTAACAATACAGAGGGCATAGTATGACGTATTTTTAGAAATATTTACTTATTGCAGAGAAAAAAATATAAAAATGATGCCGGTAAGGTAGGGATTTTCAGTTCACTTTCACATCCCCTTAATGAATAATTGAGGAAAATATTGTTGAGTTTCAATGAAGCTTGGTGATATTTTTAAAATCTTAAATATTACTAATGCATCGGTAATATTATTGTAAAAAAGGTGAATAATGAAAGCAATGAGCGTTATCCTGTTACTGCCAGTATTATGGAAGCTATATATACAAAAATAATATATTATATCAGCACGCTTATAATATACACGCCAAAGCAAATCAATCTATGATTAACCTTTTCAAACCAAGCGTTCATTAAAATATAAATACTCAAAAAATGTAAAAATAACTATATACCAACCACTCAAATTTCTTAGTTTGTCTGTAAAACTTCAAAATACATTTGAAAAAGAGATATGTCATTCTCATCAGATTTAATTCAGGTATGTAAGAGTTAATCAAATATTACCCTTAGAATAATAAGAATGTAAGGAATGCGGTCGAGTTAAAAAATAAAAGGGTAATTATTATGGTTTTATGATGAATATGGATGTTATTTTTAAAATACAGAATATTATTAAAGTATTGATATAAGCAATAAGAATAAATTAGTGAATATCGAAAACAATCAGCAAGTTCTTGTCACTGTCAATATTATAAAACTTACATGTAAAAAAACCATTATCATATTTTGCAGTACGCTTATAATACAAACACTCCAACAAGCAATTTATTGTTATTAAAAACTTACCCTTATAACACTGAGAATGTAAGGAATATGGAAGAGATAATGAATAATAGTCAGTGTAATTCTGTTGCCGTCAATATTATGATAAAGTTATACGTGCAAAAAATCATTATGATGTGTTGCTAACATGCTTATAATATACACACCAAAGCAAGCAATCTATTATTAATAAAATCTTACCCTCACAAGACTGACAACATAAGGAATAAGGAAAAGTCAATAAAAATAGGGTAAATATTGTTTTACATTCAATATGGACGCCATTTTTATAGTGTTAGATATTTCTAAGGTTGTGGTACGTTATTGTAATAAATAAGTGAATATCAGAAGGAGTCAGTGTATTCCTGTCACCGTCAACATTATAGTAAAGTTGTTAGTGCAAAAAAATCATTATCATATGTTGCCAGCACTCTCACACCAAAGCAATCAACCAATTATTAATGAAATCTTACCCCCAAAATAGCGTCATAATATTATGTGACGTAGACTAATATAAAAAGCGTCAGATGTTGGTTTCTTCCAATAGCTGAATGGCTTATAAAACTGAAGAGTACTTTTTTCGATAAACCTACAAGGACCATCAACAGTACCTAAATGAATATTATAGGCGTTAACCTCTGTGTCAAAATCAACAGTTTCACAAACAGATGTTAGAAAATATACTGTGTCGTTTATTAATACAATGATTTCTTCTATTTTTCCAAATGATATTAAATGATTGTCTTCTGTAGAACCTGTTTCAAGAACTATAAATAAGCCTTTACGAAACTCAACTCCATTAACCCACACAAATTTTGCGCAGAAAACTAGATCATCGTCCATATAGCCAAGAGGAAGAAGGTTTCCTCTACTTGATGTGCCACTTGCAAATTTTGTTTTACCAGATACTGTTCGGAATCGATGAAGTTTGACATCTCGAGCCCCAGTGTGCACTTTGTACACACTGTGAAATGCGTATAAGAGTCATTGTGGGATTTTTAAAATTATGCACATTTTGAGCACGTAATTTTATTTCATTGTGCTTTCCTTCAAACCGCATGCAATAATACCGTACCAATGGTCCAGACCACGCGATGCAATCAGCATAGTGACTAAGATGATGGAACTTATTAATTATATTGACATCCGGAAATAATGTTAAAAACTTTTGAGTGAAATCTTGCGTAAGTTCGTGTAAATACGGCAGCAGGGACAAAGTTAACTTTGGAGCAAAAACTATTTCCATTATTCTTAATAAATAAAGAATAAGAACCATATACTCATCTTCCTCTTCTATTTTTTCTGATAGTAAAAATGGAAGTGCTCTAGTAAGACACCACATCTGCATAGCCTTTTGGCTTAAACTGTGGTCATTTTTACTGAGCATTCCTCGGGTGAAATTTGTAGAAGGATTGTTCGTTTGCTCTGTATAGCCATAATTAAAAAATGAAATCGCAGCATTAAGGTATGCAGTATCAAAGATCTTGTATACATTTATATATTGATGAAGTACTAATTTTACTACCATGGGGCAAATCCCACATAGAAAATCGTGCATAATATCAAATATCTTGTTATTGGAAATGTGAAAATACAGAGATTTGATGAGTACACATTCACCCTTAATTCCTGTTTCTGTTTTTACAGCATTAGAGAAGTTTGTTTCTCTTAAAAGTCGTAAATGATCATCATACAACTCTTTTGTTCTGGCTGGTGCTTTGTCTAAACACCCTGAATGCAAATTTTCTCTTGTGTACATGCACATACGGCATAACTTGTTAGCTGACGGACCTAGATGATTGAATAATTCGTGAACAGCTACGCCATCACCACAAAAGGTCATTAAGCTTCCACGAAGAATGAAATTATCTTCCCCAAAATCCAGTGATACACCATCTTCATGCTCAAGTTTAGACAATTCATCAATGAAAGGTTCAAGGACTTTTGCAAATCCAAAATCAACAATATTTACATGAGAGCATATGAGAAGAACATGTATACTACTAAGTTCGGAATTCATGTGTGGAGGCAAATTACCAATTTGATAATAAAAAACACCTAACTTATGCACACCTGTCTTTGAACCTAATGGATTAACTATTTCCAGCTCATTATAATATAACTTAATTCTAATGGCTGTCTTATATTTTTGGAAGAAAGGATGAGTTTTAAAGTGCATCACATCCAAAAATGAATATAGTATACCATCAGGCGCTGGTTCTTCGTAAACAATAGCTTGCCTAACTTCTTTGCTGGCTAGCACAAGCTTTAATACCTCTACTATAGAAACATACTGATACAACTCCATAACCTGCGTGCGTACATAATTGCAAGACTCACTATCAAGCGTATTATCTTGCCGAGGACGTAAGGGAATTTTTTGAGGTTCAATGTAATTACACTTTTCTTTCATGCCTTCATTTGCTGATCTTGTGTCCTCAAATCATCAAAAGGACTGTCAATGTCAAGGATATTATTTATATCTGCTATTAGATTTTCATCGATTACCTGACCAGGTCTAAGTTGTGAGTTGATATTTTTTTAAGTAACTGCGCAAATATACCAATACTTCTTCAAACTCATCAAAAATATTTGTCATCATGGATCCTGTCATAGATCGACGACACTAAAGTCTACCAATCATGTTAACAACAAAGTCTTTTAAGCCTTGTTCGATAGCTTCGTTATATTCCTCAATATTTTCTTCATTTGGAATTGGCATTTCAAGCTCTGACATTTCGATTGGCATTTCGACATCGTTGGCTGCTTGAGGAGGATTTAAGTGGTTACTCCTGATATGCCTCCTTAAAGTATAAAAGTACTCAAAACTTCTCTGGCAACCATTTTGAGCACAAATAAATCCTGTATCCTTCAACCCACTAGTAATCGTTAAACCATGATTAGTACGAAAATGCTGTTTTAAGCCATCTAACCCTCCAGGTGGAATTTATAGTTTCCCATATTTCTATTTCTAGTTTCCCATATTATTTGCCCCGATAAAACAAGATAAGCAAAATTATGACAATGATAACCACTTAAAAGTTATGTTTTAAGAAACAGAAGCATAATCTATTATGCTTATTATGTATTATTTTGATTTAAAGGTATTTACTTGTTATTGTTCACCTATTACCAATGTAAGTAAATGTAAATAACCTCTAAAGTGTAAAGATATAAAATTTTAGATGCATCGAGTTTTTGTATTTAAGAACTCAATAACAATATTATGTTACACATATATATTAAACAATCAAAATAAGAAAATAACCTGAATATCCAAATAACTATATGTAGTATTAGTGCATATATTTATTTTGTTTGTGTACAACTAATTTCCTTACATTTGATTATGTTCCATCCTAAGTACAGGCTTGGTTTCAAAACCTGTATGGTTTATGTAAGGAAAACTATTTTCACACAGATTTATTATCAACTGATTAATTTTCTATTTTTAAAAAGAAATAATGTATTTGAGTTATTATATATATATGTTCTATTTTTTTATTTCCTACTGTGATTAATTTATAATCAAACACTTTCATTTGACATCTAGGGCCAGTTAAAACATCGTAATTTGTTACTTATAAAGAAAATTATCGTCTACATGTGTTCGACTAATTTAGTTTGTCTTTGAAAATATTGTCACGGATGAGCAGTTTATGTATTATAAGAACTCACATATGGATAAAAAATTATTTGCAGTTCTGAAATTAAAATTCTAGTTTTTAAATAAAGCATGTCGTAAAGTACATATTTGTACATATAATATTATTATTATTTATATATTACTTTTCAAGAAACAACTACATCAATCAGAACATTATTTTGTGATCACTGTTTTTTATATGCAAGGAACATTATTTCTAAATTTTCATTTTTTAGGTTAGATATACTTCCTGACTACTTTTATATGTAAATAGTATGAACAGAACTGTAGTTCTTATTATTATAATTGAAAACTTGCATGTTAAACTTTCTTTAACATTAATTTTTACAATAAAAGTTCTGTTCAATAAATAATATGTTGGAGTATTACAACGACATGCACACAAATGCAAGTTTCCATCTACGAGGAAGGGAAAGGGACATTTATGATTTTCCAAGAGGCTCGAACTTTATTGCCTTGCCCCTTCCACTCAAGGAGTCCCGAAGGACGCACTTTTACGAGTGCGGGAGGTCAGTCCGGAAGTAGCCGACACGACAGACAGTCGCATCTTTGAAAGACAGTTCACATCAAGTTATACTCAGTGTTTTATATTCAAGTGTGTGTTTTATATTAATTAACTAAAGACATTTCATTATTATATAAAAGACATTTAAGTGTATAATCACGTACTGCGTTACGTGCTACTTTTATTCTGTATTATTCACTGCATTTATTCATTGTATTATTAATAAAGTTCAATCTAATAATACTCATATTTATGAATAAATAACAATAGGTTATGGGCCCAGTGATAATACAATAAAGGTGCACATAAAGTTAAGTAACGCAGTACAGGACAATTGAAGTTTTAAAAGTTAAAACACTGAAAGTGAACTGTGATAAAGTGATTCAATTTTTGTCGCGATGTCTGATAAAGTCGTTATAATATTGAAAAATTGAACGGTGACAATTACTCTACATGGAGTTATAAGTTAGAGTGGTTGTTAAAGAAGGACAAAGTGTGGGACGCGGTCAATCAGGAAAAACCGGCCGCGTGCACACCCGCCCCCGGTGCCGAAGCCACTGCTATTGCTGCTGCCACTGCGGCCAACGATAAATGGCTAGAGAATGATCAAGACGCTCATGCGACGATTGGCCTGTCAGTGGAAGATAGTCAGTTGCGGTTTATCAAAGGTGCAGCTTCAGCACGTGATGCATGGCTGGCTCTAAAGTCATATTACCAAAAGTCCACGACTTCAAATAAGGTACATATCTTGAAGCGTTTGTGTCGGACATTTCTTGAAGAAGGTGGTGATATGGAACAACACATCGTGATTTTGTCGGACTACTTCGATAAGTTGACCGGACTGGGTATGGTTTTACCCGATGACGTAGTTGCGTGCCTTTATCTATCAAGTTTACCGGAATCTTACGATACTCTCGTCACGGCATTGGAGAGTAGGCCCGAATCGGATCTTACGTCTGAATTCATCAAGAGTCGTTTAATCGACGAATTCAGGAAGCGAAAAGGGGCAAAGGAAGTAAGAGAAAGTATAAGCAAAGAAACAGCAATGAAAGCCGAGCATAAGGTAAACAGCAGCGGCTCTCAAGGATCCAAATGCTATTTCTGCAAGAAGAAAGGGCACATAAAACCAAACTGCCAAAAATTCAAGGCTTGGCAATCAAGGCAGGAAAAGAGCAATAAAGTTTCAGAGGACAGCGAAGAAAAGGGTGGCTATGCTTACTTAGCGCGAGCTTCACTCAACACATGCAGCGAGGTATGCCTCGGCGCGAAGACAACAGAATGCAGCTGGATTGTAGACTCAGGGGCAACGAGTCATATGGTGCAGTCTCGAGATTTTTTCGACAAGATAGACTCTAGCAAGAAAGGTTTTGTCAGCCTCGCGGACGAAACAAAAGCAGAAATTGCAGGCAAAGGGTCTGGAGCCATAAAGTGTTCAATCGGAAATGAAAAAATCTCCAAGTTGGAAATAAGCGACGTGCTGCTCGTTCCCGAACTGGGGACAAATTTATTGTCGGTCAGAAAAATGACTAACGATGGGTACGAGCTTATTTTCAAAGACGATAGTTGCAGTGTTATAAAGGATGGTGTAGTGAAAGCAGTAGCGCGCGCGCCTTCGCATTCAGACCTCTACGAAATAAAAACTACGGAAAAGGCCTGCTCGGCCAATCAAGCAATAAAAGTGGAAAACAGCGAAGGACACTCAGAAAGCTGTTTGCACGTGTGGCACAGACGTTTTGGGCATCGACATCCAGAAGCAATAAAGGAACTAGCGGCGAAGGGCCTTGCTACGGGCATTCAGGTAAACGACTGCGGCAAGCAAGAAATTTGCGAGTGCTGCTTCAAGGGGAAAATGCCTCGCTTGGCGTTCCCAAAGAAATCGTTTAGCAAGACAACGGCCCCACTCGACTTAGTTCATACAGATGTCTGCTCGATGCCAGAATTTACGGTCAGCCATAAAAAGTACGCCTTGACCATCATCGATGACTATTCGAGATACACGCACGTGTATTTGATGGAGCACAAAAATGAAGCGGCAAAATTCATAAAGTTATTTGTGCAAATGGGCAAAACACAATTCAACAAGACCATAAAGATGATCAGGTCAGATCGAGGCCGTGAATACGTGAATCGAGATTTACGAGATTACCTGCAAACGGAAGGGATTCGCATACAGTATACAGCGCCCTATTCGCCACCGCAAAACGGCGTAGCAGAAAGGAAAAACAGATATTTGGCAGACGCAACGCGATGCATGCTTTCAGATGCTCAGCTAGGTAAAAAGTATTGGGGTGAAGCAATTCACACTGCATGTTATTTGCAAAACCGATTACCTACGCGGGCAACAGGCAAGACACCATACGAATTATGGTACGGCAAGAAACCAAGTGTAGATCATTTGCATATTTTTGGCTGTGCAGCATACAGACACATTGAAGATGAGCTGCGCAAAAAGTTGGATGACAAATCCGAAAAAATGATTTTCGTCGGTTATTCGGAAGAGTCAAAGGCTTATCGCCTTCTCAATACCAGGACGAATGAAATAAAAATCAGCCGAGATGTGCACTTCAGTGATTTTTTGAAAAAGCACGATTCTTCACAGTTTGAGGTTGTATTCTCGAAATGCAGGCAATGCGATCAGGACATCGAGAATACTCAGGACAATGACAGCAGTTCGAGCGAGTCTACAGACGGCAACGAAGACAGCTCGGACGCCGAGGGTTTTATTACCCCAGATGAAGCAAGCAGCAGCAGCCACAGTGAGTACGCACCGGCCGCTCATATACCTGATGCAGAACCCACAGCGGTCCGACGCTCCGATAGGTCAAATAAGGGCGTGCCGCCAGACAGGTATGTAGCTACAGCAAAGTTAGCTAAAGAAGAGAGCGACCCGCGCACTGTCAACGAGGCCCTATCAAGGCCTGATAAAGACAACTGGAAAAAGGCCATGGATGAAGAGATGAAGTCTTTACGATCAAACGGCACATGGGAAACGGTGCCGCGACCTAGCGAGAAAAACATCGTCACCTGTAAATGGGTGTTCAAGAAAAAATGCAATGCAAAAGGAGAAGTGGAGAGATATAGGGCTCGCCTCGTGGCACGAGGCTTCTCTCAAAAATACGGAGTCGATTATGACGAGGTGTTTGCTCCTGTTGTAAAGCAAACGACCTTTCGAACACTTCTCACCGTCGCAGGTCAAAAAGGGATGGTCATAAAGCACTTCGACGCAAAGACGGCTTTTCTCAATGGAAAGCTGAACGAAAAGATTTACATGAGTCAGCCCGAAGGATACATCGAGAAAAATCAAAAGCATGTATGTAGATTGATTAAAGGCATTTACGGATTAAAACAAGCCGCTAAAGTTTGGCACGATCAACTCAGTGACTATCTTAAGGAATGTGGATTTGTACCAAGCATTGCAGACCCCTGCTTGTACATAAAAATCGACGGTGATAAGATCATTTACTTGATAGTCTATGTAGATGATTTTTTGATCGCAGCCAAGGACATCAAATCAATCGATGAAGTTTCAGGTTTTTTGAGTAAGAAATTTGAGTTAAAGGATCTCGGCATGTTAAGTTATTATCTAGGCATGGAAATACGGCGAAATGCGGACGGCATTTTTTGTATCAAGCAGTCGACATATATCAAGAGCATATTGAATCGATTTGGTCTCCAGGATGCAAAAACTTCACGTATTCCATTAGATCAAGGATACTTAAAAGCAAGACAAGACGACGAACCGATGCCGAATAGTGAAAGATACCAGCAACTAATCGGATCATTGCTTTATTTAGCAGTGAACTCAAGGCCAGATACTGCTGCAAGCGTGACAATTTTAAGTCAGTACAACAGGTCGCCTACACAAGCCGATTGGAACGAGGCAAAAAGGATTGCTCGTTATTTAAAGGGCACAGCAGATTATGAACTCCGCCTAGGAGAGAAAAAGGGAGTTCCCGGGCTAATTGGCTATGCAGACGCAGATTGGGCGGAAAACCGCAGCGACAGAAAATCTAATAGCGGCTACCTGTTTCAGTTTTTTGGCTCACCAATAAGTTGGGCCTGTCGCAAACAGACCTGTGTTGCCGACTCATCGACGCACGCAGAGTACATCGCTCTTGCGGAAGCAACTCGAGAAGGATTGTGGATACGCTATCTACTGGAAGATTTCGAGCGAAGAGCACAGAAGACTACGATTGTTTACGAGGATAATCAGAGCTGCCTCAAGCTTGTAGAAAATGGAAAATTAAGCAGCCGCAGTAAACACATCGACATCAAGTACCATTTCATCAGGGACATCAAAAAGAAAGATATCATGGATTATAAATATTGTCCAACAGAAGAAATGATTGCAGACATGCTAACGAAGCCATTAGGAAAAGTGAAGTTGCGAGACTTGGCTGAAAAGTGCGGATTAGTGTGTCAGTAAATTATCGCATGTGTGCATCGTTGAGGAAGGGTGTTGAAGTATTACAACGACATGCACACAAATGCAAGTTTCCATCTACGAGGAAGGGAAAGGGACATTTATGATTTTCCAAGAGGCTCGAACTTTATTGCCTTGCCCCTTCCACTCAAGGAGTCCCGAAGGACGCACTTTTACGAATGCGGGAGGTCAGTCCGGAAGTAGCCGACACGACAGACAGTCGCATCTTTGAAAGACAGTTCACATCAAGTTATACTCAGTGTTTTATATTCAAGTGTGTGTTTTATATTAATTAACTAAAGACATTTCATTATTATATAAAAGACATTTAAGTGTATAATCACGTACTGCGTTACGTGCTACTTTTATTCTGTATTATTCACTGCATTTATTCATTGTATTATTAATAAAGTTCAATCTAATAATACTCATATTTATGAATAAATAACAATAATTATATAACCTCACAGATTTTATACGTACATATTATTATTGAGAAAACTATGTAGATCTGTGTGGATTTATCGAGTTTTGTACAGTCTAGTACTATCTAGTTTGCCTATAAAGGCCGTTATAGCGAATGTCGGCGCCACGATAAGATTTCTACCAGGGATTATTAAAAGTATATTAATGTTTTCAATGTAACTTGTGACGTGTATTTCGCGTCCCAATGTCATTAAAACACGGGCAATCAATCGCGACCAAATCACCCGTCACCAGAGCCGAGCAATTTATATTAAATAATTATTGTTATTAATGGGGGGGATTGTTATTTTATTTATTGCGGGAATGAGGATAAGGAGAGTCGCGACCGAGGAAAGCCGCAGACCGGCACACACACTCACACACCCATACCAGCGGCACCAGCAGATCGTCGCAGCGACGACCGATCGGAGCGAGCAACGACGACGAGCCTATACACACATATGCACAGCACCAACACCACTGCACTCTGTACGCGCGACCCTCTCTCTCTCGGACATAGAACTACCTCCTAGATGTAAATCCACGATACAAACAAGTAATTTCAGCAGCGTAAATGATGTTAATGCGTCGGTAATACGTATGTTAGACTCTACTACCTTTAAAAAAGGGACGACCGTCTCCTGCTTGGTAGAGTACGCCAATTCGACATCTAGAAACATAGACAATGCACTTACTAGACATTCGTCCTCTCTTGAAAGCAGATTGGATGCAATTGTTAAAAGGCTAGACTCGTTACCAGCGATACATACTCTAGCACTGACAATTGGGTCCAAAATGCAGAAAATAGAGGATAAGATGTTAAAACAACACTCCCAGCTGGAGGAGATGTTAAATGAAAAGCAAGTGCTTTGTCATGAAATTAATGATTTAAAAATTCAAAACGAACAGCTACACGAAACGTGTCAAAATATAACAAATAATGTGTTGAATAAGATCGAAGTTAATTACAATGCAATTATAGAAAGAATAGATAACATTGAGCAGTCTAATTTTGAAGTGAAAAATCTAGTCAAAAATAATAGTGAGACAAAGAAATACGATAATGACCTTAAAATAATAATTGATAAAGTTAATAAAATTGAAAGTGACAACTCCGACATATTAAAGGACATAAGAAAAATTATTGCACACGAGACAGCAAGCAATAACAATCATGAAACTGCAATAAATAATAATAATAATAATATAATACAATAATGGTAATACTGCGAGAAAATTTTTTAATAATATTGACGTTGTGACACGAATAACTGGTAAAATTTTTATGATTTTATATCGACCATAATTTAATTATAGTCACTAATTAGTTCTAATAATAAATAATGATTTGTAGGATTCAATGAACAGTTGTTATACAGATTAAAAGTTATTTTAGCAGTAATTTCATCCGGTAACTCAGTGAATAATGCAGCATTTGGTGCTTATTGCAAAGAAACGGCATTTAAATACGTAGAGCTCTATAGCTGGTACAAAATGCCTACATCAATGCATGTAATTTTAATACATGGCCATGTCATTATGGAAAAATTAATTTTACCTATTGGGATGCTTAGTGAAGAAGCCCAAGAAAGTAACCATAAAATTATTAAAAGATTTAGAGATAGATTTTCAAGAAAAATTTCTCGGTACGTTAAGTGATTCATTATTTTGTATGTATCTCGGATAAATTATTTGTCCAACTTATGTAACCAATTAGTTTTAAAGCTCTAAAGGTACGATTTTTTTCGATAATTTTTGGAATGCCCATATCTTTGAGAATAACTCGTATTTTTTAATAATTGAGAGCTTTTTTCTTATTTACTTTCCCTGGTAAAAGTCTTCCCGGGTTTTCAGTAGAAACTAGTGATATTTTCTACTTAAAAACAATATTTTGTTTATAATACATTATATTTAAATAAAATTAAAGTCATGCTTGTACAATTCTATGAAGAACCGTTTTCGTGATAATAATCATAGTTTCAAAAAATTAAATATTGTCATTAATTAAATATTAACAAATAATGCTCCCATTTGATTAACACGTTGACGATAAATTATCGGCAAGTTTCTACCAGGGTTCATACAGGTTTGCAATTAAAAAGAATTGTGCAAATTTTTTTAAATCAGGTAATTTTATATACAATACTATTATTTCAGGGTTGCAACAAACACAGATATGTTTCGTCGCTTATTTTCAAATTCCGATCCTTACCTTTCGCTATCAGAAGGAGTAGAAAAGAAAAAAAAAGGCTTAATGACTCAGGAGATGGAAAATTTATTATTAGATTATGAAGAGTCAGAAGATAATGATGAACAGTCAGAAATCGAAGTAGATTATTCTACAGATTATTCATCTGAATAATATTATTTTAATTTTACTGTAAATATGTATATATGTTTATTTTGTGTAAATAATTCCTTATAAATATCTATTAATTACATAAAATTATTTAAAAAAAACCTTATAATAATATTAGAATCAATGTCATAATCGTTTTCAGCGCCCACGAAAACCCTTTACAATATTTTTCAACGATTTTCCCCATTTTCAACCTCTGAAACCTCAATCTCACCCCTAGATTGAGGGATGGCAACGGAAAACCATACACCAAGTCGGGATGTTGATGAAATCAATATCATAATCGTTTTCAGCGCCCACGAAAACCCTTTATAGCACACTAACCTCAAAATGCCAACTTTATTGTTGATTTTGAGGTTGTTGTGCTATAAAATATTGTATGAGACTGTTGTGGGAGGTGTTTTTCTACCTTGCTCGATTTTCTCACTCGCTTCGCTCGTGCGAAAACCCCCGAGCAAGGTAGAAAACCATCTCCCACAACAGTGTCATAATATACTATTACAATATTTTTCGACGATTTTCCCCCTTTTCAACCTCTGACCCCTCAATCTCACCCCTACAGTAGGGATGATAGCGCCCTCATGAATGTTTGCTACGTCTCCAATGTTTTTGTGACAATTTAAACCAAGAATTTTCCAAATTTCTCTATTTTCTCAATATTATTATCAAATTTTAAATGTACCTATTCACCCCTAAAATAGGGGATGATATCATTCTCAATAATTTTCCCTTAATTGGCATGACTTAATGTTGAATTAAAAAAAAATCATATCGATATCTCAGTTTTTAGTGTAGATATTAGATTGCGAAAAAACGAGATTTCCGGCATATGAAAGGGTGATATATTGGTCAATGATACACATATATATATATATATATATATATACTACCCCTATATGTCCGCAATACATCGACATTGATTCCTTATGATACAATGAACAAAATGACCATTTAAAGAGTCATTTTGGATTGAAATTGAAGTGAATCAAGACTTTTGATCACTTTTTCGGCGTTTCCGCCCACTGTGCGGCGGCGACAAAACCGAAAGCGCCCGATATAGATATACACGCCGGGTTGCCCGCGCGTGTATATTTAGCAATTCATATTGCCCGCGCTTCGTGGGCAGGGCGGCAATCGCGGAGCGGACCAATGGTAATTAGCGACTCAAATCGCCGCAGACTTAGCCTTGATTTTCGCATTTAGGGAAAATCAAGGCCAATCACCGTGAAGAAAGGGGCGGAAGAAACAAGTGTGTGGGCTGAAGGTGGTCGAGAAGAAGAGGAAAAATTTGGAAGAGATTTCCGCCCTCTCCGATTTTGAGCATTGCCTGCCCGCCCGTGAGAGAATACAGACGTACGTTGCGAGAATTGCCTGCCCGCCCGTTAGAGAGTATAGACGCACGTTGAGAGCACCTTTTACTTATTGAAAATCGGCAGACGTTATCAGCAAGAATATTATCAGAGGGAACCATAGCGACCCGAGTATAAGGAGCACCGTTATGCGTCCAGGATTAGCGACGGTGAATGGACTATAATTGTCGAGCTTCCCTCGGCACTTGTAGGTAAAATTAATTGAACAGATATCGCACATTGTCGCCATGTGCTCGGGGTTAATGAAATAAACGCGTGGTTTTGTGACACCGTTCTCTAGGATCAGTGCGCGTCGGGCCAGCTTGAAAATTATGAATACTAGTGTGGGGGGAATTACGCGATTCGGAAAAACTCGGGAAACGTGGTGATTTGGTCGTCGCGGGAGACGCCGTGCGTGGGCTAGCGTAGCCATATTTGTATAGCGACCGGTTAATAGTGTGAAAATCTTGTAAATTTGGCGACCGTACGTATTGTAACTTATAATAAAGCCTAGGTACTTAAAGAGTGAGATTGGTGTAATTATTATTATATAATTAGTCATTCCTGATTTTCCACTTCACGGAACTTCCTCTGGGAAAGGGCTCGTGCAGAGTTAGCCGCGCTTTACTTGGCGCCCGTTAATATAGATAAATTCGGTAAAATGCCGAGCAAAAGTTTAATAAATAACCAGAGTAACGAAACCCCACATTAGAAACTTAATGATAGCTGCTATTAAGCGCTTATATATAGATATATAAATCATTATATATTATATTTTATATATACATATAGGTGCTTTAAAGCGCTGAATAATTATAAAAATATAAAATGAGAACACGGTGGGCAGGAAGGAGCTATCGGTTTGACCAAAATGACGATAAAATCGGGTTGCGGGGCGGTATTCCGACATAAATGTACATCTCAAATCCGTTCGAATCGAAATCCGATCGGCTCCTGTTTTCGAGATATCGTCAATTTACGTATTTAGCTAAACCATTGATGTAAGCGAATGAGTTGTACCTTAAGAATGCATAGAACTTCATTATATAAATAACGAGGATATACAAAATATGTAGATATCATGTATATTATATATAAGTATGATATATTGTGTATATACATGTAGACCTGGTTATCAAATAAATGGAATGATATATATATATATATATATATATATATATATTATATTGATAATACGTACTTTTCCTCAACTTCTAATTTTGTTCAGAAAGTTATTATCAACGAGAAAAATCATATTTCTTTATATATTTCCTGAAGAAAATTGAACGACAGCCTTTTTTAGTTTTGTAATATAAGTAGGATCCTGAATAGAGTTGCTTTTGTTCCTTTCCAAAGTTTCAAAAATTTTCTGTACACTGATTCGCCAGCCTGCTCAGACCATAATCCTAGCCCATCATCATTGTCCAAATATGCAAGGCCGTCTTTTAAGTGCTTCACGCTTCAGCAGTAGCGCATGCATGATATATACCTTTACCTACTTTCTGAAAGCAAGTTTTGCAAATTTCAAATGAACTCCTTGAATCCTTTATACTTTTTTCGGTTTCTCTGACCAGATTCTATTTTGTGCCATCAAGACCGTTCGATTCATCAATACAAATGGAAACATTCAGTATGTTTCCTTTACCTTTTTTTACTTTTGATGATGATATCGTAGAGCGAGCTGTTATGCATACGTAACAATTACACTCATCAGAAGTTCTAGTTTTTTAAGGCAAAATTACATCTTTATAGTTTGGCATACTCTGTAAAGGTCTTTTTTTTGAAACATTTTTTTCTCGTTCACAAAGTGCAAGACGACAAGAGACGCAAATACTTAATGGAAACTTCGAATTAGATAGATCAAAATCTTCATTTATGTATTTTCGAATCAGTTCTTCATGAGACTTAGTTATCAAAAAATCTTGTGATCTTTTTCCTTTGTAACTTATTTTTCTACCACATGGCTCACAAATTTTCATTCTATTCTCCTCATGATTACACTTATGATCCATTTTAGAATGAATGGATTCATAATTCTTTACTGGAAGAGAAGATGCCTTATTTATCCGTTAGCCTGCCACTCAAACGTGATCTCTAACACGGAAAATATCAAAACTATCCAAAACGCAACCAAGAACCATCCAAAATCTGATCGTCTTATATGACAAAATCATCTCTATCATCATAGAAGAAAGCACGCAGCAACCTAGCGGTGAGAATCGAAGTTATAAATTTTTATATGGAAATTTAGTGTAACCCAAAAATTTATAATTTATGTAATATAAATTTATAACACGATAAAGTTTGGATTTAGCTATATATATGTGTGTGTGTGTGTGTGTGTGTGTGTGTGTGTGTGTGTGTATATATATGTATATGTATATGTATATATATATATATATATATATATATATATATATATATATATATATATATATATATATATATATATATATATATATATATATACACAAAACAAATCTTCACCTCCTTGAAGATTATCTGAGGGAATATTCAGCTATCCCCGAACCCTGCATGCATATATGTATACGTGTGTATATCTTCCTATATTATATAGTTGTTTGTAAATCTTCTAAGATTTACGCCCTCCTCGCCCCTCATTTTGCCCTCCTCATTCTCCTCCTCAAAACAAGGTAATATCGTTTAAAAAAATACGTTATTTTGATCTTATTTTTTGCCCTCCTCGCCCCTCCTCGCCCCTCCTCTTTGTATCCTCCTCATAGCCCTCCTCCCAGCCCTCCTCATGCCCTTCTCATTTACTTATTTCTATTAATTATCATTTTTTATTTTTGTTTTTTTTTCTATATACATATTATACATATAAAAATTGTTTATAATAATAATTGTGAATGTTTATAAATTTATAAAGTGTTTTATTCATTATACATATCAGTGCAGTTTATTCCATTTTACTGATTTTCTGATTCTTTGTTTTCATCAATAATTTCTTGGTTTTTCTAAAATATAATAACTTTATAAATAATATTCAGTATTAAAAAAAAGTTTGTTTTAATTTGCTGAAGGTTAAGGGCAACTTAATGTAAATATTATTTGAAAATAGTATAATATAATAAAAAATAAAATTATAGGAAAGTAATAAGCAAATTAAAAATCTAGATTAAAAATTATATAATATACAATTATACAATGACCCAAACTTTTCAGCTTATTGAAAACAAAATTAAAATAAATATATATTTTAAAAAATAGAATACTTAAAACTAAATATAAATAAATGTAAGTATGAGTTACATATATTTATTTATAAATGAATTAAATAAAACATAAAAAGCTTAATTAACAAAACAAAAAAACGCGCCAATCTATTTACCTCCCGGGTGGTGTGGAAAAATAGAAAACCTTCATAAAAACAAAAAATGTCATGATGCTTTAAGGGTTGGCGAGCGGAGCGAGCAGGGGGGTACCCCCCTAGTATATATATATATATCTATATATACACAACATATCATAAATATATATAATATACATGATATCTACATATTTTGTATATCCTTGTTGATTATATAAGGTAGTTCCATGCATTCTTAAGCTAGAACTCATTCGCTTCTATCAATAATTTAGCTAAAATACGTAAATTGACGATATCTCGAAAACAGGAGCCGATCGGATTTCGATTCGAACGAATTTGAGATGTACATTCATGCCCGAATACCGCCCCGCAACCCGATTTTATCGTCATTTTGGTCAAACCTATCGCTCCTTCCTGCCCACCGTGAGAAGATACTTGAAAAGATTATTATTTTAATATTTTATAAATTATAATATATAAGTCCGTTATATTGAATTCGTTGTTAAGTAACAATTTTCAATATAATATGAACAAAAAAAAATTAAAAATACTGTTAGGAAAAGATTCTGTGATCGTAGAAAATTTGATCTCAGAAAATAAATCTAGAAATAACGTAACAAAGTTATATACTAAAATTATAGTTTACTTTGAAATTTTATATTAAAGTAGTAATTAAGAATCAAAAAGTTTTGTACTATTTTTATAATATTAAAAATAGAGTATAAATTATTATTTGTTATAATAACATAATATAAATTTGAAGTGAAAAAATACATTCTATTGTTCCAACATATCTATCTTATAAACACTAATATTTTATTATTAAAAGTATATTAATTATTTGCAATATAACTTTATGATAGCTGCTATTAAGCGCTTATATACAGATATATAAATCATTATAGGGGAGAGTGGGGTAAAGTGGGCAGGGCAGCTAAGTGTGGCACCTTAATATTATAAACAATAACGTACGTTAAAAATCTAATTTTTTTTATACACATTTAGAAATGACTCTAGTATTTTTTTCTTAAGTCATAAACTCAAAAATTAATGTTAATAATTATTAATGCAAGTTTGAAAATCGGAGCATGAAAAAAAGGTTGCCTTCATTTTTCGTCGGCTCAGTACGGATCGAAAATGATTCCTTTTTTAAGTGAAATTATGCGCGTTTCATAAATTAACTTTTAAACTTTAAGGGCCTTTCTTTTGTTTTTTCAAAAGTGCCGTAAATAATTAATTATAAATGATTAAAAATTGAATTAAAAAGGGGCTATCGTAGCATACTAGGTGGGGCAAATATAGCACACACAGCGCCGCGGAGCGAGTTCGTCTTGACGCACCTAACCTATCGAACTCAAAACGGAGCAAGATGGGATAGAGCACACGTGCAATTTTTATCTTTAGTTTAAGTTTAATTAGTTTGTAATTAAATTTAATTATTTAACTATATATAGATTAGTTATCTAGTCTTAACTAGTGAAATTCGTAGTTAGTGACAGTGTAAAGTATAAGTTACAAAAAAAGTGATAGTTACAAGTATGAATAAGATAGAATTATGGTTAGAAATTATAAAAGAAAAAAGGATACAAGTCAGTGGAATGATTCTGATTTAGTTTTGACCATGAAAAAAGTGGCAGATGGTTATTCTTGTAAAGCTACTGCTGCTGAATTTAACATTCCACGGTCTACGCTCCAGAAAAAACTTAAAAGACTTGGTGATGATCGGTCAAAAGTTGAACCAGACAATTTCGTTAGTCAAAGTATGTTCAATATTTTTATTCTAATCAATATCTCCTATGTTATGCTACGATTTTCATTTTAGCTCCAGGGCATTCACGTGTGTTTACTCCTGCACAAGAAGAAGCTTTGGCTCGTTACATAACAGAAATGGAAAAGAAGCTCATGGGTCTTGAAGGATCTGAAGTGAGAAAGTTGGCGTACCAGTTTGCTGAACGACTGAAAATCCCTCACACATTTAACAATGAAAAAAGTAAAGTTTCCATTTAATCTAAAGATATTTTTATATTATGATTTTATTTTATAACCTTAATTTTAAAATGTTTTTTGTAGAACAAGCTGGGAAAGACTGGTTACGTGGATTTATGAATAGGCATGAGCTTTCCCATAGAAAAGCAGAGCATACGTCTTCGGCCAGAGCCAACGGGTTCAATAAACAATCTGTTCAAGAGTTTTTTACGTTACTGAAAGATCTCATAGATGAGTATGCATTCACACCTGATAGGATATACAATGTCGACGAGACAAATATATCAGCAGTGCCAAAATCTTCTCCAAAAATCATTGCCAAAAAAGGTCGAAGGCAAGTTGGAGGTTTGACTGCTGGCGAAAGAGGTGAAGGAGTAACTGTAGAAGTTTGCATGTCTGCTTCTGGGAGTTTCATGCCTCCGATGCTTATCTTTCCCAGAGTAAAGGAAAACTTGGACTTTTTAGAAGGTGCACCACCGGGAGCGTGGGCAGAGTTCCATAAAATTGGATACATGCAGACTGAAATCTTCACTAGATGGTTTAAGAAGTTTGTGGAATTTTCAAAAGCGAAGCCAGATAATCCAGTTTTACTCCTCCTTGATGGACATGCTACTCATGTTAAGAACCTTCAACAAGTGCTTTGGAAAAGAAGTCAATGCTTTTCAACGGCAAGGAAATCGAGTGACGATGAGAAATTTATTTTCCATCTTTGGCACTGCATTTATTCAAGCGGCTAAGATGGAAACCGCAATAAATTCATTTCGTAGATGTGGAATAGTACCTTTAAATTCAGAAATATTTACTGATGCTGATTTTGTTGCCTCAAGAGATGCCAGTTTCTCTAGTTCATCTGACTGCAATGATGCAGGTAAAATATAATTAAATTAAAATTATTTGTGAAAATTATTCTAAGAGTTAAAAATTGTATTTTGTTTCTATTTTAGAAAGGGAGGCACAAATTTCACCACTTCTGCAGGTTATGAAAGACATCGTTCAAGAATCTAGTCATGAATCAAGGCTACATACGACAGCTTGTCAGTCTTCTGCGCTGAATCAAAATTCTGGCAACGATAGTGGAGTAGATGAAATCCGAATCCCCTTAAGTTATTTAATTCAAGCGAAACCATTAATAAATCTGTTGGTAAATAACGTTCAGTATTTTAATGTAACTTATAATTACTTGAATTTATTTTCTTTTTTCTTATTTTTTTAGAGTTCATGTTTGCAACAAAATGAAGATTTGTCATTAAAAGAGAAAACCCATAACCTTAGTGACACTCGAACTGATCAATTGTCAGCAACTCAAACCATCGAGGCCATTGAAACCATTTAAGCCAACGAAGCCAGTGGTTATTCACTTACAGATAATGGTAGCATATATCATAGTTCATCGAATCCACTAACTCGACAAAATTTGACATCTTCGACTACTGTGACAGAAAAACCTATCAGTAAAGGACAAAGAAAAGGTCAAACTGCTGTACTCACTAGTGATTCATATAAGGTAAATCTAATGGCTGAGAAAAATAAAAATATAAAGAAAGAGAAAGTGAATAAAAAATCTTCAACGTCAGCAAAAATATCTGATGGACCTAAGACTCACAAACGCAAGCAGACTACTGTTAATTCTACTTCTCAGGTGAAGAAACGTCGGAAACCTTTTCAAAACTTGTCTCAGCTCCCCGTTGATAATTCACAGGTGCCAACTGGTTCAATTGTACATTTACCTTCCTTGGATAATATACAAAGTATTATTCAAATACCTGATCTGCCAGTTCTAAACAATGAGACATTTTTTAATAATGAACCGGTGGAAATTTATTACGTAACTGAAGATGTTGCCAAAGCCTTAAATATATAATTATAAGAATATAAGATTATTTATTTTTGTATTGCCAAAGTAAAAAAACTTAATTATAGAAAAAAATAATAAATGTATTAAACAAGTATTAAATTGTGATGGATATTATATAAGTTCTTTGTTACATTTTGATAAAAAAATAAAAATTTTAATTGAAAAAACTATTATTTAATATTTTATTAACCTATTAAAAAGCCTCTCTCAATATTCCTAATAAATATTTAAAAAAAAGACAATTTTCATCAAGTTAACCCCACCCTCCCCTATATTCTTTATAGCTGCTTTAAAGCGCTGAATAGTTATAAAACTAAAAAATTTGATAATTTTAATAAATAATATATTTACATTATGTTTAATATTAAAAACATAGTATAAAATATTTATGATTGTTATAAAAATTTTGAATTAATTCTTAAGAGTAAAAATAAATTTTGTTCCTTAATTAAAATAGTTATTATTTACTAAATGATAAAAGTATGAAATCATATCACAATCATAAGATTAAATTTAGGATCTCATAATTAAGAATTAGATACTCATAACTCATAATTATTCTAATATATGAGCATTAACATATCATAAAAAATTATTTTAAAGCTGCTGAATATTTAAATGAAATATATATACATACATATGTTACATACATATGTTGTAAAAATAATATACATACATATGTTGAAGTAAAATTATAATGCGGGCTTTCGATTGATTATATACTATATTAATAATATTGTCATATATTATTAATATTGAAATAAAAATATTATATTTCAAATCTATTATAAAAAAAAAGAATAATTAAATTATTTAATTATTTTATATTTTCTTATATAATTAAAGAATAACAGTCTCAACCCTGTAAAACGCAGAGAGTAATTTTGTAATACAAACATACACACATACACACACATACGCACACACATACACACGCTCACACACGCACACTCGCACACGCACACACACACACACACACACACACATCCACGCACACACATACACACATACATCGATATATTATGTATGTATGTATGTATTATTGTTTAATCGCTTTATTTGTGTTATATATACTAAGGTGATCCGCATTAATTAATCAAATCAATTATCTTATAAATTTAAAGAAATAACAAAAAAGAATTTATTTAAAAGTTATAGGAGTTGAAGAAAACCATAAGGTGCTGACATTGACCTTGAAGTTGAAAAATTCATGTTGAACTTACATTTCCAGGAAAATGGAAGTCAAAGTCAAGGACAGCAACTTATGCCCCCTTCGACCAAAGCAATTTTTAATTACGTAATTTTCAATACAAAAATGAAAAAATTAAATGAAAACCTCACGATGACCTTCAAATCACCTTGAAAGTGGAGGTCAAAGTTACGGTCAAGGTCAACAACTTATGGCTCCCTTCGTGCTAAACAACTTTTAATTAGGTCAATTTAGGGAAAACTTCGATTTATCATATTTTCTACTCCAAACAGGAATTTAACCTCTAAATGACCCCCAGGAATCACTTTGATCTTTAATTTGTTAGATATATATTATCATTATTATTTTTAATACAAGAAAAAATACATTCAACGATTATTTTATAACTTTAATAGTCTATAGACCCATCCGATTCCTGTAAATTACCAGATATACAAAATATTCAGACAACATGAAGTACACATTAAAAACATAATATTACTTATTTATTAAATATTATGATTTATTAATATTATTATATTACCTTCAATGCACAAAATAAAATATGTTTTACACTTATTATATGTCTTTGATTCACGTTAAATATTACCATATATTTTCACAAATACCTAGATATTCAAAATACGAAATCAACACGAAAAGCATGCTTTGAAAATATAAAATCCATGCTTGCTGAATATTTTCTTTTACGGTATAAATGGAAAATCCCAAAAATGAACAAAATGAAACAGAAAAAACAATAAAAAAATTTTACCACAACAAAATAATAAAGAAATACTAGAGAAAAACTGACCATGAAACAACAAAAACCACTATCGGACAACATAAAAAACGCATTAAAAATATTAAAATATGCCAAACGCAAATTGTGTACTATGTAATGTAAAAATGGCTTTAAAAAGAAACATAATGAATGTAAAAAAAACAATCAACATTTCATCCCCGCCAAAATAATACAAAAGAAAGTGCAAAAAAACATGAGAAACCACAATAAATGAGAAAAAGCATTGTTTGGACAAAATGAAAAACGCCATAAAACCATAAAATACGATAGCAGAATATTTTTTTTCAGGGCATAAATGATCACAAAGAAGAACTAAATAAAGCACAAAAATCAAAAAAAAATTATAACCCCTTTGAAATAATTAAGATATTAAGAGAAATGGGAAATAACATCAGAAAGTGCAAAACGGAGAGAAAATTGAGTTTAAAACCATAGTAACTATGTATACCGTAATAAATATGTTAGTTATACACGTTTTTTTGTAATCGATTAATAGAACATAATAAACGATACTAAATTGCAACACAAAATTTATGGAAAAACTGAAATTCACGATAATTTGGAATATTAATAGAATGTAGATGTTCATTTCTGTATTTCCTACTGTGATTAGTTTATAATCAAACACTTTCATTTTATATCTATGGCCAGTTAAAACATATTACTTTGTTACTTATAAAGAAAATTATCAACTACATGTGTTCGACTAATGTGTTTGCCTTTGAAAATGCTATTACAGATGTGCAGTTTATGCATTAAGAACTCAGATATGAATTAAATATTATTTATAGCTCTGAAATTAAACTTCTCGATTTTAAAAACGCCAGTAAAAATGACTTATATATAGTTATATAGAGACAAAATCTATATATTACTATATATAACTATATATAACTATATATAACTATATATAATTATATATAATTATATATAAGTCATTTTTACTCGGGTAAAGCATATCATAAAGTACATATTTGTACATATTATATTATCATTATTTATATATTACTTTTCAAGAAACAACTAAATCAATCAATAACATTATTCTGTGATCACTGTTTTTCTTATGCAAGGAACATTATTTCTAAATTTCCACTTTTTAGATATGCTTTCTGACTACTCTTATATGTAAATAGTACGAATAGAACTCTAGTTCTTATTATATTATAAATAAAAACTTGCATGTTAAACTTTTTTAACATTATTTTTAACATTAATTTTTACAATAAAAGTTCTGTACAATATATAACATAACCTCACAGATTTTATATCTACATATTATTATTGGGAAAACTACGTAGATCTATGTGGATTTATCCAGTTTCGTATAGTCTAGTACTATCTAGTTTGCCGATACAGGCCGTTATAGACAATTAATTGATAAACTAATGTTGATAGTTTTACGACAACATAAAATAAGTAGTTTAAAGTCGTTTTAACTTTAAACAAATTATTTTAGTATATGTTAGTGGGGTATTTTTTAAACCCATATCCTTTTAGAGTCGCTGAGCTGCTGATTGTAATCTCCTATTTAATCCATATTCAGATAAGTATCAAGTTTATTTTTTAAGAAATAAAGTTCGAAAAAACACAATTCATTAAGTTAGTCTTAAATTATAACCTCAAGATTTTAGAATACGTACTTTGTGTATTGGTGACTGTTTGGAAAATCTGCGTCTTGTTCGTGCCGTTGGCGCAGGTTGAATCGTCGTCTTGAAAAATTTATATTTAGGCGTCAACTTCTTTGAATCACGACGGCAATTAAGACGTAATCTGGACTATCTACAAAACGGGGAGAGTACGCGGCTTTTTCGAGAGGTTTGCTGTGACTTTCCTTGGCGTGGCGTGGGGAGTCCAAATCCTTTCCACTCCAGTAAAAAATAACCCGAGGTCCCGTTCAATAGTTTATTTGATGGAATAAAACATTATTTTTATAAAGATAGACTCAATAAAAGTGATAACCATAAAAAATGTTTTCGAAAATGAATAACATTTTTTATGTTTAGTTCTTTCAAGTTGTTATCCAATTTTTTTGTTATAAATCGTTTGATATTAAAGTATATAAAATACAATCTAACCTAAGTAAATCTTTGACTTATAAGGTTTCATATATTTTACTCATTTACCATTTTGCATTAAGTGAATTTAAATTTCCAGTCTTCATTTTTACCGACTAAGAACTGAATAATTATTTATAATTATAAAAATACTTATATTTAGACAAAACCCAAACTCACCAAAATTTAAGAATTTTCAAATATCGGTTTTCTGAATCTTCTTTTAATACGGGAATGGTTTCTGGGAAACGAATTTTCTATAGAATACATTACTCATAAAATCCTTCATTTTAGGACCGTAAACGATTGTGTATGAGTAGTTTTTCGGTTGTTATACTGTGTGGCAAATTCTTATTTCTCAACATTTATTACTTAAAAACTATACGATAAAAGTCAGGGAAATTTGTACTAAATACTTGTTTCATACACAGGTATATTCCTGTAAATCTTTAGGTAATATGACGGTTTGTTTTTTGAGAAAAAAAAATAGAATGTAAAAAAATGCATTTTTTTATAACGATAACTTGAGTAGTACTTGATGTAATGCGTTGAAAATTTCAGAAAATATGTTTTATATGTCAGGTTATTGGCTGAATATTTTAAAGCCGATTTGGTTCATAATCTTCTGAGATATTAAAGATTATTCAATTTAAACAATACATGTTCACCCTGTATATCACGGCATCTCTAAAGCTTTATTGTTGTGCGTTTTCCTGTAGATATTAAGTATTATTAGATATGTTTTTACTATTGTACACTTCTAGCCAACTTTACGCATTATATTGCATGAGAAAATCCAAAGATGATCTCGTATTAAGAATATTATTATTTTGTGATTTTTTAAAAAATGATTTATTAATGACATCATTTAGTTTTGCAATACTGAATCTGTATCTATCTATAACATAGCATAGAAAAATCATAATTTTTATACTATTTTGATGGTGGAATTTGTAAACTAGTATATGTTAAATAGTAGTAAACATTTTAAACGAGTAACTTTAAAAAATAATGCGTTTTTGTGTCTTATGCATTTTTTGCAATGAAAGAAAAAAAGACAATAATTCTATCTTTTATAGGTTTAAATTTCATTTAATTTTATAGATAAAAATAGATTTTAGAATTATACACATTTATATTATTTACATAATAATTTTAATTAAATTCTCTTTGAGAAAGCATATTGCCAAAGCATTTGGCAGCATCTTTTTACAATGTCTAGGCTGAACAAACATAAAACAATATGAAATATTTTAATATAGTTCATAACATACATATTTACCTCGCATATTTTCACCGATACTCATAGACTCCTGGATACTATACAATAATTTTTTTCGATTTAACATCAACTAAACAAACTGATGAACGTACTATAAAAGTAGACACAAGTAAAAATATATATTTTTACGTTTTCCAGTTTCCGGTCGCAAAACCGGCAATTAAACTAGAAGGCTAAGCTTACGTAGTCTAATGATTGAATACTTAAAAACCGCCACTTAGTCTGTAGATCATTAGGTCATTTACCCTAAACGATAATTAGGGACTAAAGTCAATATATGGATACATGATTTATTTTACATACCATAAAGGGATATCAATAAGATGGGAATCTATATTGAAAATAAAGTAGACTTTAGACTTATTTAGGACAGGTGTGGCAGCATCCTTCCATCTCGCTTGCTTGTGGTAGGCACTTGCGCTAGGTTCATAGGTTAATGACAGTACATCGGTGGTATTCGCGATTCGATTATACTAGTCACGGGAACACTCGACGGAACAAACATCTAATCGAATTTGTTTGAATTTTTTTAAAAGATCTAATGAGATTAGCGAAAACGAGCATTCGATTCAATAAAGTTGTAGTATTCAAAAAAATGTTAAACAAATTCGATCAGATGTTTCTTCCATCAAGTGTACGTACACTTTTCACAATCATGGCAATATCGATGGCGCCGGGAAACTGTTGAATTGTTACAGCCGCACCGTCGTGGTACGCCAGCTCTCCCTTGCTCGATCGATTTTAATGTTTTTTATATAATTTTATGATACCTTGAAACATTAAGTATTTTATAAAAATATTATAGTACATACTATAGTATACACCGCACACACATATATTATATAGCTATAGAATTTTTTCGTATATGGGTAATGGGTACGAAGTTATAGTGACTCGAGTGACTTGTGGTCGAATTTCATCACACAAATAATGTAATGTTCCTCTAAGTATATTGTACAATAATATATCTTACAAAATGAAGTGTAATCATAAAATCAGAAACTACGATTCCGTAACACGAATGTTAAAAATTCGACGAATTTACTCACAGACCTATATACCTCGACTTTGCTCAGCTCTCACGCACCTCCACGTAGGCACTCACACAGCCGCCGAAATAGTCGAAAAGCCCACGTCAGCTCCCTCTCAAACATGCTCTCCTAATCGATGTCTCGACTTAGTTCTCCATCGCTCGCAATTCTACGCGCGTTCGTCTGCACCTATACGCGTTGCTCACAATACGGCGATTCTCGCGCGTTTCTCCACGCGTGCCATCCACTTGAGCAAAAGTCTCGGCGCCTGGCGTACGGCAACCGACGCCCTTCGCAAGCTTCCAGATAAGGGCAGCCGTGCCAGGACTCTATGCCCGGCCAGCAAGTGGTTTTAGGGACGCGAGCCGGCAATTTTATGCGTGCGCAGACACGAGAAGGAGAGAGACGGAGAAGTGCGTAAGGGGACGCCCTAAGGAGAGGAGGGAAGACAGAGATCGAGGGGGGAGAATGAAAGGGATGCGATGAATCGAGAGAACGCTGCTGCTGCTGGTGGTGCTGGTGCTGCTATTTCGATAGAGTGAGAGAGATCTAGTGAGCACTCGTGATGATTTTCACGTTTTCTTTTTCTCTTTCTTAATTGATTGATGTTTGATCAGTCTCAAGGCATATGAGAGCGCAGAGCGTTAGATGTAATGTATTCCGTGCTCGGAAAAATTGTGCAACTAAACCGGTTCCCGTGACTTCTCAGTAGGTATATATAGATATAGAATGTTGAGATATTCCAAAACGATTATTTCAAGAAGTTTAGTTACGTTTATATTTATGTTTGAAAATATATTTATGAAATGTTTATATTAATACTTTTGGAGCTTGATTTAATCTGGTTAAAAGTTACATTTTTCATTATCATCTTTATGATAAATCCTTTTCGAGTGAAAGAAATATCCTAAAATATAAATCTCTTCCTGGAATAACCAGTTAAATTAAGTATGTTGTACGCTTATGTGTATTTTTTCTAGGGTGTAACGAGTATTTTTCAACTTTGACTGTGATTAGCTTGGTATTTGATACCTTACTTAAGGTGGTTCATGTGTGGATGAAAATACTGCAGAATGTAATAAAACTTATACAGGTTATTTATGAACATGAAATATACCTCCTCTATAATTTTCAGATCACGTTGTCTTATGGGAGTTGTACAATTATACGCAGTAATATTAAGATTGCATTTCGCAAACACTGGAGGTCCTACGGAAAAACTAGGATATAAAAGTATAAATTTCGTACTTTTTAATGACCCAAAGAAAAGTACGGAAAGCAGAACTTATTGAAAAATATTCATTATAGAAAGTACAAAAGTGCTACTTTTCTAATCTTAAAGAGTGATTTCGTGAGTTAAAAGATCATCTAAATATAATTTTTATAGTGAAAAAAATATAACTGTTTGTATTACAATAATTTTTAATTATCTTATAATTCATGAATAATCTCATTATAAATATTAATTACATACATTAAATACATTTTTTGTGCGCAATTGATTTCGGAGTCACGTATGAACCACCTTAGTAAACATTGTGTTACCTAAAAACTCTTACATTTCGATCTAGCGCATCAGTGGAAACACTAAATCCTTAATATCTGGAAAACACGAACAAGTCAGTTAAGTAGGTGGTTATTCCGGGAAACCACAGATATAAAAATAAAAATAAAAACTAACTTAACTATGGAAAAATACAATAAAATATATCAGATTTCATTTATTATAGAATTGTCTCATGCTAACATGTTAGCTAAATACATTTATATAACACGTACATTTTTATTTGCTAAGTTTGTTATACTACTGAATGCTTCTTACATCTTTGGTAGTCTCATAATTTAAAAAAACCGCTGCTAATTGCTGTAGCAGAATCCTTTCTCAAGGAGAGATCCTAATAAATCGAGTTTGAGAATTTAATAACGGAAATTGTGAAACTAAGCTTAACTCATTAGGCACACGCGTTTAAGTATTGCCAGTCGGAGATAACTTTAAAAATTAATTAAAATAATTTTCAGCATATCTCTACATGAAAAGGATGACGGCATATAAGGGCCGAAATCGGCATCCACCTCCCCATTCGCTAGACAAAAAATTTCGAATTAAAAGCTATGTAGGTCACTGTAACTAGCTCCAAAATTATAAAAAAGCCCAGTACAAAGTCAGGAAAACCGCGATAAAGCACTCAATTGTTTCAAATACCCGGTGAATAATGAATCGCGCGAGGTTTATTTCCGTAAGCGTTTAAACAGAATTCCATACTCACTAATTCTACTATGTAAAACCTTTCTAGTAATAAGAAAAACCTTTAGAAAGAATATCGTACCGATCCGTAACAGCATTGTGAGGTAACATGGCAACTTTTTCTTCAAATTTTTTAGTTTTACGAAACTTTGATGGGAACCGATTTCGGCCCTTATAGGCCCTCATACTTTCTAGTTATTTTTTAGTCTAGTCATTTTTCATTTAATATTGTTCATTAAAAAATAATACACTACTGATCTTTAGCAGTACATTTTATTGTTGAGATCTATCAGAATAAAAAATTATTTCTAAATTTACTAAAATTACCGATTTTCGATAAATACGTATTCAAAATTAAATTTTATTTCTTCCACTAAAATGGCGTTCAGGTAATTAATTACTAGTTATATGAATTAGAAGAAAATTATGTCTATTTTAAAAGACGCACATATTTTTAATATGTTTGACGTATAATGACACAACAAAATTTTCTTGATTTTTAAAAATTTTGTAAAAATTATATTTTATTTTTCTTTTACAAAAAAAAATTAAAAACAATTGTTAGATATATCAATTAGAAGGAAATTATGAAATTAAAAAACATTTTCTTTTCGATTTTTGAAAATTTTTGAAGTTACTATTTTTTACATACAATGTATTTTTTATTATCCAAAGAACTCCAAAATCTACTCAGTTCTAAGTTCAGCAATACTTCATAAGTCTGCAATTTTCCAGCTCATATAATGCTTCCCTTGAAGAGTTATCATTCCACAATTGTTTAGTCACATACATACACGAGACTCTGATAAAATACAATTTCATCGTCACAAAACTTTTTCTTTGAGAAAGCAATAATTTTCACTAGTATTATTAAGTTTTATTGTTAACGTTTAAAACCAACTAAACAAAAGTTTATCTTAAAAATTTAATTTCGTGCTTTATTCGTCTGTCTTTTCATATTTTAACAAGTACTTGCTTTCACGTTCACTTCAACCATAATAAAAGCCGTACAAAACTCCTCAAAGTGCCTCAACCTCTTTCGTCCAACAAAAGTACGCAATTATCCTCTGTACTGCAGTGCGCATCGGTGCACAATATCCTCTACACACCGAGCGAATCTTCCCTGCAATCTTGCGCGCGAGCCTCGCGTCCTTCGGCGCTCTCTCTCTCTCTCGCGCTAAGGGCCGTGCGGAGAGCCGCAAGCAAGGAGCAGGAGCAAGAGGCAGTTGCCGCACGAAAAAGACCTCGCGCGCGCTCACATAAGAAAACAAAGTCGAAAAATAAATCACGCTCCAGAGCTTCCTGCGATCCTGTTCGTTTTAGTCTTCAATTTGACTTTCACTTCTCCCTGCCCTTGGCAACATCCCCGCGCGCTCTCGCTCTCACTCCGTGTTCTTTGTATAGCACACATATAGATGTAATACCCGGCGCTCCTCGGTATCGCAGGCCTCTACGCTTATAGGTATAGCTCGAGTCCGTCCCTCTGTCCATTGCAATTTCATCTCTCATCTTCCTCTCTCTCTCTCCCTCTCTCTATCTCTCTCCCTCTCTCTATCTCTTTCTCTCTCTCTCTCTCTCTCTCTCTTTCTCTCTCTCTCGCTCTCTCTCTTTCTCTCTCTCTCGCTCTCTCTCTCTCTCTCTCTCTCACGCTCACTCTCACTCTCCCCTCGCAGTCGTCAACCTCTCGAAAGGTTCCTCCTCGTCCCTTTTTCTCTTTCTCTTTCTCTTTACACATACCGCAGCATATATATATATATATATATATATATATATATATATATATATATATATATATATATATATATATATATATATATATATATATATATATATATATATATATATATATACACGTATATCCAGAGAAAGAGAGATGGAAGAGCAAAAGAGAGGATGGGTTCCCTCCGGCGCTGAGTCTCGGCGTTTGCGGTCCGAGAGGTCCTTTGCCGCGGCAGCGTGAAGAAAGGGAGCGCGCGGCACATGAACATATATATATATATATATATATATATATATATATATATATATATATATATATATATATATACATATCCTCACGCGAAAGGGGGGACCCTTCGAAGGGCTGCTCCCAAGTCCAAGGACCAATTCGGCCCTCATGATTCCCTAGTAAAAGTGCGTAGGCGTGCGCCCTTTAGGGACGCGCCCGAACAGCGTTGGGGCCACCCGATTCGATGGCTCACCATCAAACGTTGAGCTCGTAAACGAAGCCGAGTACCTCGCCCGCGGAGACTCCCTTTTACGACCCTCTATACCTGTGTCGCACGCTCTCCACGCCCTTATTCGACGAGCGCACGCGGATTTGTGTACGCAGGAGTGCGTGCTGCGGTAAATCGAGGATGAGGGGAAACTTGAAGAACTGGACTTTTTATTGTTTAGGGATATTTCTTTTGTCTGAGTTGTATAATAAATGGAGAGAAACTTCGGATACTGTTGAAGTTCGGGACGCAGTCTTTCAAACACTGCTGGTCTCGTGCATTAACAGCAATATTAATTGATCGAGAAGCTCCGCCAGTCGAGAATTGTACCCTATTAATTTGAAATAGTGAAAATTCACTGTTTCGCAGTTAAAACTCAGCCAGTACATGAATTAATTGCTGAGTTCTCACTGCGAAACAGTGAGATTTCACTGCCTTACAGTGAAATTTCCGAAGTTTCACTATTTCAAATTAAGAGAATATATAAAAGTCATAGTTCTGATGACTTCGATCTGGTGAACTCATAATATAACTTTAAAACGTAGTGCGCAAACGTTGTAACAACTGCTAATATTGGGATCTGACACGGGGGCGTAACTTCAGGTCTGGCATCGCCATATTTATCACGTAAGCAAGTCTAAACCAATAATTTACGAGAGTTTCCGGGCTCCGATTGCTTTAACTCAAATCCGCCAGAGGGCAAGGCGCCTCTGTCAGATCACAATGTGGCATAAGTCCCCCGTACTAGGAAACGTTGCAGAAACGTTTCTCCAACGTGTTTTTGGAAACTTAGTTACGTTACTATAAATTTTTCAAGAACGTTGCCGAAACATTGCAGAAACCTTGAAATGTCCGCTTTTTGTGTCAGTAGAACTGACTACTTCGAGCTATCTAACGTATTATTTGGTACGCTGTAAGAACGTGTCTGCAAGGTTTCAATAGAAACATTAAAAAAAATTGCAAAAAATAATATATATCGACAAAGCTCTGCCGAATGTACTAAAATGTATCTTTATTCAACTCAAAATAGAAATTTTTAGGAGTAAAGTGCAAGTAACATTAACAATTTGATCAAAAAAGTAGATTCAGTATTTACAATTGTAGTGCTTTTCTTAAACATTGTTCATCAGAATAATAATAAGAGACATAGATCATAGATCAAATGGAATTTACGCTTACTTTCAGAATGTGTGTATATTTTTTTATATTTGTTGGACGGTCAAATTCACTTTTCGTAAAATATCTTAAGTGATTTTCTCCATGTAACCAAAATTATAAGGAATTATTAAGTTTGAAAGCATAAAATTAAGCTAACATTTAAGATTACATGAATTCGAAACATTAAAAACGAGATTTTACCAATAATTATAGTTTATACAGATTCTAACAAATTTTCTTAAAATGACTTTTTACTTTTTTGTAAGGTTGGGTACTAAAATTAAATGGTAGGGTTTTATGAAAATAGTCAAAAATACACTTTTCATATTTTCTAATAAGTTCATTGAATTTGTTACCAAATTTTGAATGCTTTATGGTGTTTTTGAATATATTGGTTCTTATTCTTGATAGTTCGAAATTTCAATCTCATAATTTTAAGAGAAATCCTGTATTTAAGAAAAACGCTTATATCCTTTATAACTGTACCAAAATATATAACAAAATTAAATAAAAAAAGTGTTAGAGAATTTAAAGCTGAAGAAAAAGATCTCTCAAAAGAAGTAAATATATTTAACGCTACGTGTCCAGTCTGTGATACAAAGTTTATTTTGCACTAAATTCTTGAGATTTTTTATTTATATTAATAGACGATTATTGTTATTTATTTGCGTAAGTTTTATGATGAAAATGTTTAATTTGTTATTCTGTAATCGTATTTTATTAAATATTAAAAGAGTGATTATATTACTAAGTTTATTTATATGTTAAGTATCAGCATATTAAATCTATAATCTGAAAATGTTACACATTTTATTACATTCTATTACTGTAACTACCGTAAAGAAACCGCTGCTAATTCATTGGCACTTGGCTTCCTCAAACTAAACTAATTGCTGCAATATGCAATTCTTTGTTTTAATAAATTAATTTAAAAATACTATATCTCTTTCTAAATAATACCTAAAAAAAGGGTGTGCTTTTTATCATTGATTGTTTGACAAAAGATAATGTTTTACTAAAATTACAGAACGATAGGTAATAATCCTTATCACGGCAATTCTTCTCTGTATGTAATTTATTAAAATTATTTGAACATTAAAATTAATTGTAATCATACGAGGGTAGTTCAATAAGTCTTTAGAATGACCAACAGATGGCGCGCGAATCGCTCCAAATCATCTGTTTTCAGTCAGCACCACTCCCGACTAGATATATGGTGCAGTCACAGTCCACATCTTCTGAGTTTACGTGTTTTTATAACCAATTGAAAAAAAAAATTGCTTGTTAAGAAAAATGGAAAAAAACGAGTTCAGAGCGGTAATTAAACATTTTCATTTAAAGGGTTTAACTCCATATGAGATAAAAAATGAATTGGACTCAGTTCATGGCACATCTGCCCCTGCCTTAGCAACGGTTTATAACTGGGTAAATGAATTTAAGCGTGGTCGTACATCAATAAGTGACGAACCACGTTCAGGAAGGCCCGTAGAAGCAACTACTCCCGAAATCATCAATAAAATCCACGATATGGTGTTGAAGGATAGAAGATTAAAAGTGCGTGAGTTAGCTGAGGCCACAAGAATATCTATAGGTGCAGTTGTTTCAATTCTACATGAAAAATTAGGCATGAAAAAGCTATCGGCAAGATGGGTGCCGCGTTTGCTCTCAGCTGAGAATAAACGCAATAGAGTGGTCGCCTCTGAGGCTCTTTTGGCGCGCATAAGTCGGAATCCTGAGGAATTTTTTCGTCGATTTGTGACTGTGGATGAAACATGGATACACCACTACACTCCTGAGACAAAGGAACAATCCAAACAGTGGATTTCCACAGGCGAACCAGCTCCAAAGAAGGCAAAGACCGTAAAGTCAGCTGGTAAGGTTATGGCTACAGTTTTTTGGGATGCACGTGGAATTATACTTATTGACTACTTGGAAAAGGGTAAAACAATTACTGGTGAGTATTATGCATCATTATTAGAGCAGCTGAAAGAAGAAATAAAAAAAAAACGACCACATTTGGCGAGAAAAAAAATTCTCTTTCATCACGACAACGCCCGAGTTCACACATGCTTCGTTTCAATGGCTAAAATTGAAGAACTAAAATTCGAATTGGTCGAACACCCACCGTCTTCACCAGATTTAGCCCCCAGTGACTTTTTCTTATTTAATAATAAATAACAAAATAGGGGCCCGCGGCGGCTCAGTCGGTAGAGTGTCGGATTCCCACGCCGGTGACCCGGGTTCGAATCCTAGTCTCTGCCGATTGATACAAGCACCTCTGTAAAAATTACATGCGCTTTGTTTACAAACACACCGCATACCCCGGTCGTCGATTAGCACCACATGGGAGCACAAACATGGCGACGTTAATTTAAAAAAAAAAATAAATAAATAAATAAATGAGCCCCGAAACATAAATCTTCACCGTGTATACTCAGAGTAATGTTGATTCACATACATATACACACACACACGCACACGCACACTCATACACACACATGCACACGCACACTCATACACACACACGCACACACACCCACACGTAGATACATACACGTACACACACACACATATATACACACACACACACACATACACACACACACACACATACACACATCCGTACAGACAATTTTTAAAAATAGTGTATTTTGATTCCCACTATCTTCAAAAATGTTTCTAACATGTTTTTAGAAAAACTATATTTTTTACCATCAAAAAACTTCCTCTATGAGGAAGCAATAAAATAAATTCAACTTTTCGATTTGCATACAATAACATCGTGAAGGTGCAGCCACCTCCTGAATATCTCGCCCTTCCTATGCAAGTCTCGGCTCGCCACGAAGCCCTTCCGCCTATTCATGAGTTCCTGTCGGCAACGTTTATCTTTAAAACCGGCCTCGTAGGGCTCTCGCTCGCTCTCTGCTCTCGCTCGCAGCCCGCCGCTTTATTACAGAGGGTCGGCCACTCGCAGCGCAGCTGCAGACAGCCTCTCTTTTGTGTCGGAGAGTGGGCCGACGAGACGCGCCCACCCGATCATTATCGCGCCCGCGAGCGTCTGCATACTAATCTGCCTCAGGGCTGCCGCAATTAGGCGAACATGAAGCACTGGAGCATATCCTCTTTGTTTCTCTCTCTCTTTCTCTCTCTCCTTGCACTTGGACGAAGGACGATGACGGTTAGAAAAACGATGATGGCTCTCCGCAGGCGTGCGTGCGAGGAGCCTGCTCCTGCGGCCCTTACGATATAGTTTGTACCGACCAGAGTTGGGTATCTTGTGTTACTGAGGTAGGCAGCTGCTATAATGCCTTGTTATTGCGTGCTTTACTTTTTCAGAGTTTTAGGGTTAAAATTGAGTTATAAAATAAGCTCTTTGTTGATTAGTTTAGAATAAACTTTGATATTTCAATGTAAATGCCATTTTTTCATGTTTAAAGTAAGGTAAAGTGCTGCTTTATTTAAAAACTTGCGCATGGCTTAAGTTTACTATACCTATACTATATTCAAGAATATATCCTTGAAGTTTTAAAGGTATTTTTAGGATTTAAGATGTTACTACTTCTGTAGGAATGCCCTTTTTGATGAGAATTCAATGAAGGTGTTGAAATGCGATTTGACATATATGAGAGATTCTACACAACTTTTGACTTTTGTTCTAAATAAGAAAGAGAATTAATTCTTTTTCGCAGAGTTTTCAAACGCGTCTTTAAGGTTTTAATGACCACAAATAATAATAAAAACTTAACGCCCCTCAGTTTTTTCAAGACTTAATTTTTATATTGGGCCTTTGCATACATTTTTGCTACAAAAAGTTGCACATTTAAATGAGAAGCAGATTTCGATTCCGTTTTTGAAATAAAATACATTCACGCACGAAACTTTAAAAAAATTTTACTTTTCTTCAAAATCAGATTTTCTTGCTGTTTAGCATTATATGTTTTTTATGTGGCATGCACATGTTCGAAACTCATATTTCTTGAATATAGGGCTGAAGGAAATTATACAAAAAAATTTTTTGTATTAGTTCATAAAGACTATATTTTTTTATTAGTGTTAAAAAGGATAAATTCTTGACTACTAGTTTCCATTAACGACTACTGCTAGTAGTAAGCAGTAAAATGAGTGTACGTTGTTCTTTAACATTTACTTTATAAGAAATAATTTTTTCAAGTATGCTAACATGTTGACATCATAGGTTTTATTTGCAGTTTTCTAAAAGTTAAAAGTTCTGTAGAATCTCGCATGTATATAATACTCAGCTCAAAAAAACGCTACACATTTATATTTTTTTCTCTGGAATAAATAAATATTTCTTTAAAAATGCCATACTATGTCCTCCGTATTCTTACCTGGGACCTTCAATTAAATTTTCAAAAATTTTCAGTATTAAATCTGGAAGAAAAATGTGTTTGAAAATTTAACTATAGTTGTATATTTTCAAACATATTTTTCTTCGAGAGTTAATAATGAAAGTTTTGAAAATGTAACTCAAGATTCCTGGTAAGAATACGTAGGGCATAGTATGGCGTTTTTAAATAAATATTTATTTATTGCAGAGAAAAAAATATAAATGTGATGCCGGTGATTTTTAGTTCACTTTCACATCTCCTTAGACTAATAAATAATAATGTAAGTATAAGCCTTACAATAAATTTCATCCATATTTTGCAAGGAGAAGTGAAAAATATAAAATCTTCTGTGAGTGCGTGATGGCTTATCGCATATGTAAGATACACATTTGGTGATCCAAATTGTCAGAAAACAATATTTTCTACTGTTTATCTATTTAACTTTTAGTATGATCAATTATTCTGGAGTTGGTACAAATAGAAAATTCTTGACATCGTCAGTAATGACGTAAACTGTACTATCTGAAGTTTTCGTTCAAAACGATACTATCTGAGAGCTAACCTGGAAACGATACTACATGGTACATTGGTACATATTATTATACCATCTGTTTAGATTGAATTTCGCACATACATTATTTCAACTTTCTTCATACATTTTTAAAGTTTTAATGCAACCATTAAGCAAACTAATCAGAGCCTTAAAAAGTCTGATTATTACTTATTAAGTGTATTTCTTCTATCACCTATAATCCTGATAAGTAAGAAATGAAGGAAATAGGAAGGGAAAGGAATAGAAAGCCCAACTTGCTTGATATTGCTAACTTTCTAAAATAACCATATGATTCATCTATTATAAATATTTATTGACTAAAATATTAAAAATAAAATATAAATAATAAATATAAACAATGAAAAGTTTTATTACAAAAAGTGTACACAAAGCATCAAATCCATTAATACAGCAGCGTCACAAAACTGCTGAAAAGAACGGCATCTCTTGCCATTACCGCTATACAAAGCCGACCCTCTGCAACAAAGCGCGTTATGAAATGGCAGAGGCTCGTCTCGCGCTCGGTTTCGTTCTTTTTTTGGAACTGTCATCCGTGAGAAACCAGGAAACCATGGACGGATCATGGGTCGCCAGTTATGCCAGTTCCCTTCCTCCATGCTCGGGCTCTCTCGTTCTCTCGTGTTTGAATGCCCGCGCGCATGCCTGCTATCGTGCGGCCACCTCGAACGCGATTGGAGGAACGAATACAAAGCGCGCTCGTAAAAGCAATTCCTCTCACCGCGAGCGGCGGTAGGTGTGGAAAAGACAAATCGCTCGGATGTCAACTTTACCAGGCTGTTATACAGTCGAGGAAGCCTGTCGATGTTTTCTGAAGTGAACTGCAATTTTTTTTGCTGTTCATTTAAAGGGTTTCGAAATATCAATTTTCGGTTATAATGTCGTTGTTTGGGGTGGAAGTTCCAACAAATTTTTGAGTAGAGTAATTAAGTTTTTTTTGAGTTTGGATAAGTCTTACGTCTTTTGATTCAATAAAGATTTAGCTAATAAGCAATTGATAATTCAAATTCTAAGAAAGTATTAATAACGAGGTTAAGTAGGAGTTTATAAACATTAATTTATATACTTATAATTTTATGGTTAAAATATTATTTCTTGCGAAAGTTGTAATTAAAAATAACTCAATGCTAAATTATTTATAGCATTTTTATTTGTAATGCCTTGATATGTGCATATGAAAAATATGAGCAAATATATAAAAATGAAAGATAAAGCATTTTTTTAAACATCTCAATATTTTTAAAACTTAATCTTGCTACACGGAGAGAAAAGTATTACTACTATTTTATGAAGGAATGGTGGAATTTACTTACATTCTAATGCTTTTTAGTGTATTTTATAGCAGTTATTGTTAAACGTATATGATATTCTGCAATTTTAGCATATGAAATTTTACTATCAACTTTAGTAAAAACTGTCACAGAATTTACAAAAAAGTGTAGTATTTTGTGCTGAATATTATAGCAAGAAGTACTTGAAATTATAGTAATATTTGTTATATTTTCCGAATACTATATTTTTTAAGTAAATTTTACGTACATACGTATTAAATTCTCGTAAATATTTTAGTAAACCGTCTTGACTCAAAAAATCTTCCATCTAAAACTTATACATAATCTTTTACAACTGACCACGATACTTTTAATTTGATGATACAAGATCTTTTTCATTATATCAATACATGTAAGTTAATTAGAACTGCAACAATGAATAAGTTTATCATTATTTAATTAATGTTGACAAGATAAGCGTAAACGAAAACAAAGCCTAGTGTAATTTATAAGGATGATTCGAAGTTTAGTAAACAAGGATCATGATGTCGGTTTTTTCGGTAAAAATAATTTTATTTAAAATTAAAGTGTACACATATAAAATAGTATATTACGATACAAGTGGCATAAACGGCCCATAATTGCACGGCGCGTAGATAGCGCCGGAGCGTACATGTATCGTAATATACTATAGTAGCACGAGTGACATAAACCTGCCATCGACATAGGGGAGGGTGCAGGGTGCGGGGGCGGGCCGAGCGTGGAGACGGGGGGGGTTCGGGGGGGGGAGGGGCGGAGCCCCTCCGCATAAAAAAAAATATAATCCAAAAAACATAAAAAACAAATTAAGGAAATTACAAATCGTATAAACTAATTATTATTTAACCAAAATTCATTAGTTAATTAATAATCAATGTCAACCTTTATACATTGTTTGAATAGAACCTTATATAAATAAGATATTTTGTTTTTTGAAAAAATAATAAATGTTTATTGTTAACAGTTAATTTGAATATATTTATTTACCCTATCTTGAAATTATTTAAATTAAATTTTAATAAATTTATAATATTAATAATGAAAAAAAATTAATACTGAATTTTAAATTGAATTCCAGATTGAATATTCAAAAAACGCGCCAAATTGTCATATACAATCCGTTGAACTAACCTCTTAATTTGCAGCATTATTTTAAGGATTTATAATTATTCTCTGATACTTGGCATACGTATTTACCAGGAAATCAATCATTAAGTGAAAAAATTCACAATCAGCACCACATTTTATATGCGTTGTTTTAGCAATTGATTTACTTTATAAGGATACTAGTGGCAACTGTGTTTATTCCACAGTGTTTATAATGGTGCGGTGTGAAGTTAGCAACAGTGGTGTAATCGATCATTTATGCCACGGAAAAGCGTACGATAAATGCGAATTTAGGTCACACAGTGCTATAAAATATAATATCTAGAATAAATAACAATCAGGGAAATATTAAATTTAAAAAAATGTATAAATGTGAATTTTAATATTACTATTTAATATTTTAGATAATTGCTATATTAAATAGTAAAAATTTATAAAATATAAGTGTGTCCGAACATTACAACAGAAAATAGTAAAAATGCATTCATATATTAATATGAATTATAGCATCGTTTCTCTCCGTGTATGAATAAATATTAATATGACGTACAAAATAAATATAAAATTACTTAAAAAAGAAGATATATTTTTATATTTCTTGTGTTCAGTAGAAAAGCATACAACTGGGTTTAATTTAACGTACAATGTCGATGTCTTATACTAAAAAGAAATTTTTACTACATTTGAAGTTAAAACAAAATATTGCTTGAAATTATATCTTATTAGCATATCTATATGCATTCTCTTTCGAAATATATTACTACATTAATTTATATCTATACATATATCCCCCCAGAACAAGCCTATGACAACTCAACATTTTTCATCTTCATTTTATTACACAAAATTGCTTATATGAAAATAAAAGCGCTTCATATACTTCGAAAATTGGTTTTAATTCGTTAAAAAGCTGCAATACAATAATAGAATTTATATTAAAAAAATTATTTTATCTTATGAAAAATGTATATAATATTACTATTATGTACCTAATTTTGTGCATACTTTTTGTATAAAATGCGGTTTATCTAAGAATTTCCTCTTCAAATGAAATAATGACAACATGGCAAAATCGAGTTTGAAGTATTGATTAAAAACTTCGTAAGATATGGAAATAAACATTACGATGTTCTTTGGATGGATAATTTTAAATTTTAGACAGATAGTCATGTTAGAAACAACTTTGTTTCAGATAGAATGAGTATTCATATTCAAATTATTATATTTATATTTATATTTGTAAATAAACACTCTATGATTTAGTTATAATCAATTTAAAAGCTGCAGATGCCATATCTCAATTCAGGTATGTTCAATTTACTACAATCTTGCTAGATAAATATAATATGATAATAATGTTGATATAAATATAATAGAAAAATTCTACAAAAGAATACTAAAAACAGGGTTGTCTTTGAGAATCATGGGGCTCTAGGTCCAAAGTTATTTGCATAAATAAAAAATCCAATTTTCACCTAAAACTACACACACCACACGTAACATATTAACAAGTTACTAGTCCAAATATATAACTGTAAATGCCAAACCTAATAACTTGAAACTAAATATTGTTACTTGCTAAATTGTTATATAAAGTCCGTGTAATATAAAATGTAATATAAAGTCCAGAATTTGTTTTATCTAATATCCCATGCAATCACTATCATTCCTTTTCTTCTAATACAATTTTTTCTTGTACCACTTAGAAAAATCCATCTAAACATATGTACTACGTACCCCTACAAAACTTCAACGCTGCATCACACCCAAACCCCGCCTAAAACTCTACCATTCGAAAAAACCTTCTCCACCAACAAACCTCCCGATCCACCCGCAAACCAAATCGAACATAGCGCGTGCGCGGGCCGCAATCAAAACATCACTCAGCACCCTGGCGTATAATACCCAACGACCCCTCCTCCCTAGCGCGCATCCACAGCCCCCGCCTATATACAAACAGTACACAGCGCGAAAAAGCCCGCGCGCGCGGGGGTGGCGAAGTTTCTCTCTTTCGCAAGCGCGAGCGCGGCTTTTTATACGCTCCCAATCGATGCAACCAAAACGGAGAAACAAAAAACATCGCCGAGCGGCAGTCGAGGCCTAAAAAGCTACGGCCGCGTGGCGAGGCGATCACCTTCGACGCGCGTCAAAGACACTTCGAAGATTTGCAGAAGTGATCGGTAGTAGGATATCATGTCGCCGATAGCCTCATCGACTCTGTTTGTTTCACGCGGCGCACTCTCTGGGTTACCTATATATATTATATATATATATATATATATATATATATATATATATACAGCGTGTGTATCCGCGGCATTTGGCCGTGTATTGTGTACATTTGTGTTTCCTGGTCTCCTGAAAGTCAGACACATGCGTTGTAGCGCGCGTTGCGCTGGGTGCACGCTGAGCTTTCGATTACTAGTATTTTGCTTTGTATCTCCAGTGTACTAAAACTATTTGTGGTTGAATGATTTTAAAAAATGTACGTTGGTTAATGAGTATTTAGTTGATTATTACGTTTGAAATAAGTTAGTTAAATTAGCATTGTTTTAAGATAAAAATTGAATTTAAAGAAACTGATGGTTTTGGTGTAGACACAGCATAATATCCACTTCAGTGTGCATTGCGGTGTCTCCAAGTATAGATGACTAGAGACTCGCTTTAGTTTTTCTTATCCAAATAATGCTTTTCTATTTATCAAAACGAAATTTAAGTATTACTAAAAATTGAAGAAAAATATACTTTATTTACTTCACATCGCAATTTTAGCCTTATAATTATTATATCAATGCTACTCAACATTGAAAATTAAAAGGAGTCGTCATAAAACTGTACATAGAGACAGAGCATAATGCTTCGTCTTCATTGGCACTTTAATAGAGTCTCGCTTTAACTTTTAATATTAAATAACATTACAGTGATAATTGCAACTAAATTTTAAAAAGTTCTATTATGTAGATAATTGTTTCTTCTATTTTATCATACTAAAAAAGTTTTGCTTTTCCAAAAAACATAAATGTTATTCAATATTGAAAGTCAGGGCAAGACTGTATTAAACTGCCAATGGAGACGAGACATTAAGTGAGTGGGCGATGGTGTTTGGCTGATAGAATGACCGAGTGTATAATATCATCGTGTGAGAATAAAAAACGGTCGAGTGTGTGCGTACGGCCTAAATGTACGTGACACACGCAGCATTGGCGCACGCTCCTCCCCCGGTTGGCAATTTTTTTTCACGAAACAACCGCACGCATAATCAGGAAATCATGACGCGTCGCGTTCGAGGCAGTCCCAGTATCTCTATCTCCCTTTGGTTTGAATTCAGCTAGTGCTGGTGTTAGGGCGAGAGAGAGAGAGAGAGAGAGAGAGATATGCACATAGGGTAGGGTACACTGTACAGTATACAAGGTAGTGTCTGTAGAGATGCCTGTAGGGGTTGATTACAGGGTGTAAGGGATTTCAGTGGTTCGGTGATTATTGATCTCGCAAAGTAAGCTTCAAATGAAAGAAAATAATATATATATATATATATATATATATATATATATATATATATATATATATATATATATATATATATATATATATATATATATATATATATATATATATATATATATATATATATATATATATATATATATATATATATATATATATATATATATATATATATATATATGTGTAAATTTTATGTTTAAACGATGTCTTCTATTTAATTATTTACTGTTGTATTAGTGATATGCGTGAAATTTTTAATGTAATAATGATTATTAATGTAAAGTTAAGACTTGTAGATTCATTTGTTCTAGTTATTGCAACAGATAATTAAAAAATTAGTAAATACCTTTATTTATTGTTATAATAATTATAATCTATGCTTTTATTTAGTTATGCAACTTTGAAGCTTCATCGACTAGTATTTAATGTCATTAATATTGATAATGAAATAATCTTATTTCCTTCTTTTATCCAGTGTGAAAATAACTATAAACTGTCGAGATTGTCACATATACAAGGTATACTACGCGTGTAAATATTGACAGATAAGATATTATATGTATATAACTTTCTACATATAACACATGTTATCCAGGTAACATGCTCGTGCAGCAGTACTTTTCGATATTTTGGCTTGCTCTTCAATATATGATGCTTTTAAATACATCTACTTCCAGATATATTTTTATCTAATCATTATTAATGTAAGTGTTTAATATTATAGGCATATAACGCAATATTTTATAATTATTTTTTTCTATTATACATAATTAATAATTAAATATTAGAAAAATTATTTAATAATAACTCATTGTAATTTTTATTTTAATCGAATACATTACGTACGGTGCTCTCCACTTTATTCGACATTGCTTATAAATAAAATTATTTATTCAATGAAAACTTCTTTGTTTTATAAAAACGTGTATCTTTAGAATATTCATGTCTGCACAGCTGCAAAGAAGAGTAATAAAAAACGAAAACTGTTAATGCGCAGCACGTACGCGTTTGAGAAATGAAAGTCAACAACGCCCATATCGCTTATAATGATTTATTAAGAGGGTGTGTCGCAAGTATTTCTTTCTCCTACGTTTTATCGTCGTTGGTTGTGCGTGTCAGACGAATTCAATTTGTCCCAACTAAAGAAAGATAAATCGCATAGATGTCAACGTTACCAGGGTCACACGTTGCCGAGGAGCAGTGGCTTATATCCTTCGCCTCTAATTCAGCTCCATATTGAAATCTACTTTTGCTTTCCTAAGCCTTCGACTGTCCAAAATAGGAAACCCACCATCTCTCTGTGTAATATGCAAGAACTTTTTAGTACAATCTTATTCTTTGAATGGTTTCTAAATATTTATTAAGTACTTTAATCGTATTAAAATTTATATAAATTGGAATATCATTTAAAAGAATTATTGTTATTAATTTACAACAATAACTGAATTCAAAGCCAGTTTACTTAAATTATAATATTTGAATTAGAATTTAGTTTTAACAATTTTTTATTATCTTGTAGACTAAGAATGACGATTCTTGTTATGTAAATATTTTGCTGTAATGTGTAGATAGTTATTTGATTTATTCTTAATTATGGATATGACTAATATTTTTATTAAATATAAAATATTCGATTCGATATACATTAATATCATGATGAATAATTGAAAAAGCTATATAATATTTGTTTAAAAATTTAAACCATACAGATGACTCTATTTTTATTTCGCAACATATTTCATGTTGTAATAAAAGATACAGATAGTTCAGAATAGAATCACTTTAATTTATAATAATCTAAAGACTTGTTATGCATTATTTACGAGATTATTTAAGTTTTAGAAGATCAAGGATTATACATCATTTAAAATATTCTGCAGCGTATTTTCTCATGATATATTTTTATAAAACAAATTATCAATTTATATTTTAATAAGTATATAAAAAATAAAATCGTATATTTTATATAATATAATAAATATTATTCAATAGCATTTGATCGTCATATATTTTTATAATGCATAATAATAAACCTCATTTTCATCAGGGGTATTAAAATATATACGTCATATTAACATACTATAAAATGAAATAATTGTAAAATAAATAAGTTACAATTTATTTTAATAATTGATTAACTTTTTTGTTAAAAAAAAAACACTTTTAGAATAATCCCTTTGAATAACATTAATTGATTATTATAGTTTTGGATTTAATCGTAAATTTCTGATTTATCAGACATTAACAATCAATATTAATATTTTATTTTGTCATAAAATACTAAATGAAATTTAGAGTTATATTCCATCTCTTTTTAGAAATATTTGGAAGTATTTTCCTAATTTTAATCTTTAATTTTGACAATATGCAACAGAAGTTAACCGTTTGATAAAACTCCTAACTGGCAAAAAAGGCAAATCCTAGCGTGTTTACGCTAAGCTCAACGCGGTTAGCGCCGTCGGCAACTGGGTCACACGATATCTGGGCCACAGTTTCACAGTCTACGACATCTTAGTTCGCGGAGAAACTGTTCTAACCACACTAGATCTCCCTAGGCATAGGCATTATCTAGCGGCTGCACTCAAAGCGCATGTCTGGTCGTCATTCGATCGACAAGTCGTCGCATCGGCTATCAGGGAGTTATGAGCGAGGAGCAATTTGCAGAAAGCGCGTGCAAGGAGCCAATGACGCCGGTGGAGTTAACTTTTAGAAGAAGGGTGAGAGCGAGAGAGAGTGAGAGAGAGAGTCAGCCAGGCGGTGGGGGGAGAAGGGGGAGAGGTAGAGCAAGTGTAAAAAATGCATCGTTAGAAGGGTTTTGTGTCGCTGTTGCAGGTCGCGACTAGAAGGTCGAAGGACAGCTGATGGCGCGCGTCGGCGGCAAGAGGTCGCCAAGTTCGACGAGGAACAAACTCATCAGCTTGCCAGTTCTTTTGTGTAAGCGAGTTGTGGATGTGTGTGAATATAGATATGGATATAGAATAATGTTGCGTCGTATTTTCGGTGTATACCTTAGTTACAGACTGTATTTATCGTTTTTAAGGAATTTTACCGACTTTTTAAATATTGTACGAATCATTGATAGAATTTAAGGCAGGCTAGTCAAATATGGAAAATCTACAGATAAAAACTAATTATTCTGAAGTGCTTACTACATATTAAGAATTCTTAGTCCAAAAATTCGATTTTATTCGAGATCTATAGAAAATTTGTATATTTTTATAATAATATTTATTATTCAAGAAATTGGTAGCGCATAAGCGTTAGAATAACGGTGCTGAAAAAATATCTGTATTCTTTTGAAGCGGAGACAAGCAAAAATTAATTTTTTTAGCCTCATTTTATGCTTTATTTAATTTTTAAGTTATTATATATACACCCAATGGTAAAAATAACTTTGAATAACAGGTAGTAAAATATCTCCACCAAGTTATTTTTACCGTTCGGTGTACGAAGTCTTAAAATATTCAATGAAGTATAAACGCTAATAAAACATAATAAAGAAATATTTTTTGAGTGATTATGGGTATAAGTTTTATTTTAAAAGAATTTAGAAAAATAATTACATTTAAAATACGTAAAAAGTGATCCCTTGCTTTTATAAAATACAAGTTTTTATAATGGTAGATAAGGTTAGTTTTAGCGATGTTGCACAACGGAAGACAAACAAAATTAAAAAAAAATTCTGACAATCGTGTTTTTTTCGAACGTTGAGTTACGTTAAGGTACAGCTGCGTTAACACTAGAAGGAAATTATTAAAATTAATTAGAAATAATATATTAGATATAAAGATAATTTATCTTTCAAACTTTATTTATGAAAGTAATGAAAATTTAAAGCGTGGGATTATATCAAGTACGCAGTATGTATCATCATAATTGGATATATTTTAAGATGATGAGATAGAAATATCAGAAAACATGCTGTTTGCTTTAGGGAAAGTTTTCTTGCATAGGTCCTATAAAAACATTACTAAGGGAATTTACACATTGGATTTTCACTCGGATGGCATTTATGGTATGGTGAGATTCAAGGAAGATCTTTGATATTTATAAGCATCCCGTACAGTTTAAAAGATTATATTCATCTAATGAACACTGAAGTGCTCCCAGCAGTAAAGTTGACTGCACCAAAAAACGCAATAGTTTGAATACATGAAGAATTTAATTTGTTATCGAACCGTCAATATATCATAGATTTTACATTCAAAACATTTGTAGATTTGTAAGAGTAGGACTTTGGATGTCATAATGGCACATATGAAGATATTTTTGTGATCGCTAGTTCCCTCTCAAAATTTCAGGTCAGGCTCGATCTCCGTCAGCGCTTAGTCCGGAATAATAAGTTTATTCGTCATCGAAAAAATCAACCCAACGGAGATTGAACCCGCGCCCTCAAGAACGAGAGGAAATAGTTAAAAATTCGGAGAAGTCAAAAAGCATAAAGTGAAAATTCGGAAAATTATTTTCCAAAAAGCCCAAATGGAAAATCAAAATCAGAAAGTTAAAAATACGGCAAATATTGATTACAAAAGTAAAAATAAGGAAAGATCATAATACAAATAGTAAAAATTCTTAAAGATAATAGTCAAATCCGTCTACTAAAATGGAGCAGCGGAGTGTCGTGCCATCGTCGTTGCATCGCTTTTTTTCAGCTGATTGTCTTCACGAGAGAATCCTCTCGAGCCCATACACAGAAAAAGAAGTTTAGCCGAGTTTGCCTGGAAATAGACATCATATGCCCCTGATGAGAGTTGCAGTGGAAATGGGAAGGTCCAGGGAAATCTTTGATATTTGCCAGTTGACACCATATCATCTGAAGGACATTTACATTAGCCAAGCAAAACAAATTAAGAGTACCAAGGGATACTACACCCAAATCAACCATTGTAAGAGTAAAATATATATTTGTTGATACGTTGATATATATACACACCTCGCGCACCGGACTGAAAACTATTAATTTTTTTTTTAATTTCATAGATTTTAGCCACTTAGGTGCACTTAGCCTACAGTGTTTAAAAATGTGGACCTTTATGGGCAACATCTTTTTCTTTCATATGAGTTTTATGTTTTTACTGTTTACCAGTAACTACTTACCAGTTATAGCAACAAGAAAATCTCCGATGGATATCAACAAGCAAATTTTTGATTGAATTATACAAAAAAATTGATGAAATACTGCCAAAATTGTTAATTTTAGCATTATTTAATTTAAAGCGTATTTGCGTTATGGAATTGTTAATTCATCTATTTCAATACTTCTAATTAATTTTATTATTAACTAATTAATACTATTAATACATTTTTTAAATGTATTTCCTTTACACATGAAGTGGTCTGATTTTGAAGATTATTATAGGTATAGTGGAATGTACCTCATCCACAGTTCTACTTCCAACATGCCATGTAGAGACGTAGGGTTAACCAAATTGCAATTTAACTTGCAGAACATGTAGACAAAAATTAGATACACCACCATCCGATCCCTACCCGATGAGGAACTGCCGTTTTGGTCTGATTTTGAAGACAATCTAAATGTCTTTATAGGTATAGTGGAATGTACCTTACCCACGCTTCTACTTCCGACATGTCATAAAAAGACGTAGGATGAACGAAATTGTTATTTAACTTGTAGAATATGAAGACAAAAATTAGATACACCACTTCCCGATACCCACACGATGGGAAACAACCGTTTATCCTGGCATACAATATGTTTTGAATCTTTGGCAATGATAATTGTCAAATGCAGCCATGAAAGGTAAGTACGAGTCCTGTTATAGAGAATCGAATGCAAGAAATCAACGAAGGTATGCTATGATGAATCATCGGTAACGTATTTTAATTTGCTAACGAAATACATCAATGGATTGATGTACTTTTTGCGCTGCGAGGGAGTCAGGAACGCTTTGTCGCGCGGTTATCACGAGTCGCAATTTCTCGAGTACGCGGATGAAATACAGCTGAACTACCATAGGTGATTGCAGCGTCTAGTGACGATCGATGAATACCACTCCTAATCACCTGGCTGATCTACGATGTCACAGTCACAATAAGCAAATACTTTTGCCACAATGCACTTAGAATAGAATGTCTTTAATACGAATAAATGTTGTTGTCATGTATTTCAAATTTTATAAAAAATGTATATTCAATACACGATAAAATAATGCACATAAAACTACACTATTTTTCGAATGTTATTCTTTTTGTTTGTTGTTTAAACTATTTTTCGATTTTTCGATCTTTAAATTTTAGTTTTTCTGTTTTTTTTTTATATTAGAAATATTATGATCAATTTAGTATACTATTTAGAATAACATATTGATATTACACCACAAAATTAAATAGAATAAATAATTTCATATTGGAACAATCTATAAAGTTTGAGGAAGCTAAGTGCCAATGAATTGGTAGCGGTTTTTTCATTTTTATAATTCTTTAAAACTAATAATTTATTATTTTACAAAAATAACTTCGAAGTTATTATTAAATACATCAATTGAATGGAAATTACTCCTACCTTATGAAGATGTACATATTTTTACAAATTCAACGTATAAAAAGACAAAAAAATAGCTGTCAATTCTTAGCTTCCTCAAACTAAATTAATTGTACTAATATAACATTTTTTCTTCTAATAAATTAACTTTAAATTGCTATATCTCCTTTTAATTAGAATCGCAAACGTGTGTGCCGATTTATCATTCATGGTTTATCAAAATATAATTTTTTATTAATAGTACACATTTAGTTTAAATTAAATTTTTCCACGTTTCCTTAGAGATACTGTTGTATGCGCATTGGGTTTATAATTATTAAAAATTTCCTGTTTTAAAGAGGAAGCTTTCTGTTCTTATTTTCATTATGATTTAAATTTACTTTTTCTTTTAATTTTTAAAATTCATTTTATTATCAATTTTTCATAAAAATATGAAAATTAAATGAAAATATATATAAACTTAAATATCTTGAAAATTAAACGAAAATATATATAAACTTAAATATCTTGAAAATTAAATGAAAATATATATAAACTTAAATATCTTGAAAATTAAACGAAAATATATATAAACTTAAATATCTTGAAAATTAAATGAAAATATATATAAACTTAAATATCTTGAAAATTAAATGAAATCTTTATCACTGGTGTAAGACTTTTAAGGAGGTATTGGTTTGTACGGAAGACATACAATTGCAATTATTAAAATTTGTGATTGACAAATGATATTATTTATAGTAATCACAATCTTTCATAACAGATTCTATATATATATATATATATGCTTTACTCCTATATGCCAAAACTTTCATGCGACAATCACTACGTCTCCAACTTAAATCACATATAGTTACTTGCTTCCAGTACACTAAAATTGTCATTTTCACTTTTAGCTATGAATAACACATGATTTTATTTGATGAGTTAAATGCAAATAACAAACATACAATACAAGACTTTTACAAGTAATTCTGCTTTGTCTACTTTTAAGAAAAAATTTTGAATTAAGATCTAAACATAATGAGTGTGTATCTTGCATCACCCGCAGTGGTAACTTATTTACATTCATTTAGTTATGTTAACCTATTTCGTCCCAAATGTCCAACATTTTTTTTTGAGTTTACAGCGCTCTAACATTTTATATAATCGGCCCAAAAAAAAATTTAAAAGCACCATTTCCGACAGTTTGAAGCCTCCTCTTTCGAATGCCGCAGTTAGATTTGGGTTTCGACTTTAGTGAAAAAGTTATAACAATTTATTGCAAAAAAAATCCGAAATTTTCAACATTCCTTTTCAGAAATGTGAAATTTTTATCACGATAAAGTTGCACCAGATAATCGTAATTGCTATAAATCGTGTAGTTTTTATGTGCTCTTTAAAACCCGTTGGATTTTTTTAAATTTAAGATGGCGGCGTCAAGATAGCGCCCTAAACATAGGAAAAAATTTATAAAATGCAATATTTTGCAAAAATATCATATTTCTTATACGAAAAAACTATACCTGATCGTTGCAATGAGCGTAATTGACAACAATATTATTTGGTTGACAAAAACCATTTGAAATTTTACAAATTTAAGCTGGCGACGTCAATATAGCGTTCGAAATTTATAAAACAGTTTGTAAAGACGTTTTCCGTCGACTAGACTTTTTGTTTCTATTTTTTTTCCCATGGCAAGTGTGTAGTCAATTCCATGTAATTTTTTCCGCTGATTTCAAATATGGGGCGAATCACGTCAACTCTCCTAGCGCGGCGCGCGAGCGCTTAATACTGTTGTTTTCAACTCGCGTTTGCGGTATGAAAAAAAATATATAAAAAATATCCAATAAACTATTTCGATGTATTTTTTCCTCAGCTTTCCAATAGTGTGGTCACATTTTCCAAAATTTTCCATTTTCCTTAAAAAAACACAAAACGTGTTATATCTCGAAAAGTCTATTTTTAATATTTTTTTTAATACTTTTAATCGAAAGCTGAGGTTTTTTTTACATAAAAAAAGTTCTTTTGCCCAGAGTGCCCGATTATATTTCAGTGAGTAATAGAACGCCGAAAAGTTGAAGTACCGCGCGCAGCGGCAAGGCGCGTAACTTCGCGCTCGACGGTGGCCGCTGTATTCGGTCCTCCTTTTCATATTTTGCTACCTTATAATTTCTTTTAAACCTGTTAGTTAAATTTAGTTATTTTTTTTGTTTTTATTAATCGTTTTTTTGTTACTTTGGCTTTCGAAGAGGCTTTCAAAGTCTTTAGCTTCGTGGCTTTCTTTGTCTTTGTTGCGGGTTTGGATACATTATTTTCTTTTTTCTTAGTGTCTTTCTTTGGAAAGATTTAATATTTAGAACTTAAAGACGTTTTCTGTAGTTTGAATGTGTTTTGATTCAATGGAATAAAAGCATGATACTGTAAAGTCCCTGGTATAGATTTAGCATTATCTAATCTTGGTTTGAGTTCTAAAACAGTTTTTTCATAATCATCTTTATTGCTATAAAATACTTTGGTTTCTTTGCAATAATTTTTAGCCCATTCGTAAAGACTTTTTGCTGTTAAAATTCTATTTTTGGATGAAAGTTGTAGACTAGCACGTTTTGCACCTCTTTTTAAGTTCGCACCGATACCATCACATGCACCTTTGCCGTGCGCGGTAGCATAAAAGTGCTATTCCGCTCAGATTTCGAAATCTTTTTCATGAAACAGAAGATTTTGCATATTATTCTTATTTTTAAAATGTTGACTTGCTCCATCCGTTAAATAATAAATTTTTTTTAACTACGAAATTAGATTTCAGATAAAGTATGACAATTTTTTGATATTCATAAACCGCAACAGTATCATGGTTTAGATTATCAGAAATTACAGCAATGCTTACATGTTTAAAATCACTATTTTCTTTGTAATAAATTACAACTGTAAAAATAGTTGCCTGGTTATTATTCCAATGGAAAGATTGCGTAGAATTCTGTACTACAAATGCATAGTTTTCCGCAAAATCAAAACAGACAATAAACTCCCCTTCTTGAAGATTTTCTTTCAACTTATTCACATACTGTGACTGTTTCTTAGCAAAAAAATCGTGAGTCTTCAATTTCATTAATTTGTCGCCCAGCGTGTTGAGAAAGTCATAAACGTTCTCACTTTTTCAAGCTATCGTACACCGATCTGTTTGAAACCACGATTCAAATTGAATTTCAAAAACATTATTTTTATCAAAACATATGTACACATACACATACATTGTGTGTACCACTGCTTCTAGCTAAAACACAGTGTACTGGTCTCAATTGTATGAATTTTGTTAACCCAATTTTAACGTGTTCGTATTCTTTTTGAAATAAATAATAGATTTCGTTCAAATTGCCAAGAAGTAATCTTTTCTGAACGTGTTTTCGTTTGCCGTTGTCCTACTTTACGGATATGCAATCTTTCAAGCCTGGCATAATTCGACTTATGTCATCCTTTTCATAAAAACTTTTAACTAAATTTGTAGTTTCCACCGAAAGTACTTTGCCGCGTTTTTTTTCACGAACTGAGAAAACTCCTTTTTCAGCTACTAACTCTTTTGCTTCTCGAGCTTCCCATTCAGTACAACCAAAGTCTCTGATTAAATCATTACGAGACCAAAAATCGGGAGCAAGAGTGAGTAGCTGAATTCTATCTTGCTTCGATATAGTATTAGAAAATTTTCTTTTAATTTTTTCGAGAATCGTTACGCCAGCTTTATGATATTCATCACAACAATTTATGTTAGCTTTTTTTGTATCCGAAATAGGTAAATCTGCTTTACATTTGTAAATTTGCCTATACGACATGTACCACATATTTTCACTTCTTCGGGTACAAACGGAAATATACTTCTAAAAGTTGAAGGAAAGTCAAACAGATCTTTAGACGTAGGGTGATTCTCTCGAGAGAAAGGATTTATGCATTTCATTTTCCAGGTTGAACCCATTGTAGTTGCTACAATAAACCGGAGAAATACGTAACCAATAGATTTATGATTTAATCATAAAAAAATCTAAATTTAAAAAAAAACATCGTCGTATATATGAATTTCTTGTGACAATTCATTTATAGATTAAAGTTTTTTATGTTTAAGCCACCTACCGACTGAAAAAAGAACTAGTTTTACAAGTAAGCATGATGTGGGGGTGACGGCGGCCGCGCCGCGCCAAGTCGCGCGCGATACTTCTACTTTTCGGCGTTCTATTACTCACTGAAATATAATGGGGCACTCTGTGCAAAAGAACTTTTCTTATGTAAAAAAACCTCAGCTTTCGATTAAAAGTATTAAAAAAAAAATTAAAAATAGACTTTTCGAGATATAATACGTTTTGTGTTTTTTTTAAGGAAAATGGAAAATTTTGGAAAATCTGATTACACCATTGGAAAGCTGAGGAAAAGATACATCAAAATAGTTTATTGGATATTTTTTATATATTTTTTTTCATACCGCAAACGCGAGTTGAAAACAAAAGTATTAAGCGCTCGCGCGCCACACTAGGAGAGTTGACGTGATTCGCCCCATATGCAATTTATTTTTCCGAAAAAATGATTGCTAATTTGTTATTAACAATTTAATTGTTTATGACGCTATAAATTTTTTATAAATTAATATTGAAAAATAAAATTGACGCCGAAATGTATATTTTTTCATTTAGAATTTTTTTTGCCTGTTGTAAAATTTTGCTATTTTGCATATTTTCCAAGATATTTATAATAAACAATAGCATAGACTATGCACACCTATGTGCATGTACGTTATGGTTTATTTTCAATATCTTGGAAAATATGCAAGATAGAGAAATTTTACAAGAGGCATAAAAATATACATTTTGCCGTCATTTTTATTTTTTAATATTAATTTATAAAAAAGTTATAGCGTTATAAACAATTAAATCGTAGTGAGTATAATAGTCGAGTAATAAAAGTTTTGCATCTGATTTTATATTTTGTTTTCAAAAGTCTTAAGAAATGGGCTCATATACATATGTACAATTCATACAGCTCGCTGCAAACGCAACTCAGCTTTTTGCCGCTAGGCGGCGAGACAAAGGTGGTGTGCTTCCCTGTAACAGAACAGTGACGTCTCAGGCATATAAGGAGGCTCACTCTTTTGCAACACATAACAGTCTAAATTTGGTGTAGACTGTCTTCACGATATTTCCCGTGTTAGAGATCACATTTGAGTAGCAGGCTAATGGATAAATATATACTTTCTTTATTTAGAGGGAAATAATTCATGGTAATAACATATATGCACATAGGTGTGCATCGCCTATGCTATTGTTTATTATAAATATCTCGGAAAATATGCAAGATAGCAAAAATTTACAAGAGGCAACAAAATTTCTAAATATAAAAGTATACATTTTATGTTGTGTTAGGATCATAATTGATTAGATAATTGATAGTTTTCATTGAATCATAAAATTTATAATTCAAAGTGTTAAAATCCAGTTGTATTTTCGATTGGTGAAATGGCTAACCCTTAGTCTAGTCATCTACTTTATACTCCGGTTATGTTTTACTGACTATTAAGAACAATCGCACCATCTCATTTGCCTTGAAGAAGGACGTAGATAAACCGTCTGAAACACAGGCTTAATTAAATACTACATTAATTCGCAGAGATCAATAGATTCCTTTTTTTTAATTTAAATATCGAGTGACCAAAAGAAGATTTAAAATCAATAAAAAGAAAAAAAAATTGAATAGAACAAATTCTGATATAAAATTTCAACAAGGTATAGACCTAATCCACAGCTGAAAAAAAACCTTGCAGGACTTGAGAAGATGCACCATGTCCACCATGTTCTCGATGTCCTCCGTATCCTCGATCTCGCCGATGTAGCTTATTTTAATATTATCTAGAATAGTTTTAAAGCATTTAAATTACGTCGTATAAAATTATCGAAATTACGTAATCTAATTACGTAATCTACTTACATAATCTTATATAGATCAATTCCATCATAATGTCCTCGGGGTCCTTGGTGCTCTAGGTGTCCTTGGTAACCTCGGTGTCCTCGGTGTCCTCATCATTCTCGGCGTCCTCGGCGTCCTCGACGTCCTCGATGTCCTTTGTGTCCTTAGTGTCCTGCGTGTCCCCGACGTCCTCGACGTCCTCGGTGTTCTCAACATCCTCGATGATCCTGACATGCTTGATGTCGGCGACGTCCCCGGTGTCCCCGGTGTCCCCTGTGACCCGGTGTTGCTTATTATAATTTTATTTAAAATAATATTTTCACCACACTGCGCGTAAAGTACTGACTGTACGCCCTCTCAGCAGGCCGTACAGTACCGCATGGACTGCCTAGGGAATAAAGTGATTTGCGCATGCGCGATGCGCCTTTTTCCGCTCTCGACTGCGTCTCGAGCGGTAAAACAGCGCGTCGCGCGTACAGAAGTCACTTTACTTCTAGGCAGAGCATGGGGTACTGTACGGCCTGCTGAGATGCGTACAGTCATTTCTTTACGGGGGTGTGGTGAAAAGTAGTATACGCACCTCTGGAGTACAGTAGGCAAGCATGCACTGTGTGAAATGCCGACCTCGCTTCGCTCGGTCGGCAACGTTACACAGTGCGTACATTGCCCACTTTACTCCATAATGTACTATTGATAACTACTTTGATGCATAATGTACTATTAATGATTTTAATCACGTAGTATAAAATCATTGAGACTTACATAATCTGTTGACACAATCTACTTACATGATCTATTCAAGGTCGAATCCGTTATCTCGCAATAATTGTCGATAGAATTCCTATTCAAGTTGTACCGGGATCCCATCATCCCATCTCTCTCCACCCATCATACATAAGGGCAAATACGATGTGATATCCCCTCTACATATTGTGCATTTTCTTGTGATCAGCCTCCGTGTACAAGACGCAGAGTCGGTGATTGCAGGGCCGTAATTTGTGAACTTTTTCCCTTCCATCGCATAAACAGCACTCTTTAAAAAAAAGGAGGATTATTACATACGTTATAGTGTTTTTTATTTTTTATTATTACAGTACAAAATATATTTGAGAATTGAAACAATGATTAAACATGACTTTATTTCAAGAATTAAATAAACGATGTAATGGCAAACATTAAGCTTCGAGACGTTAAAATTCTTGCTGGATACAACATTTTTTGTACTAGCTTTCATAAAATTATTCGATTTCCCATATTTTGATATCGTACTCAAATAATACTGAGAAATGCTTATAGTGCACGTAGTGTAGTTATAGTAACAATCTTTTATATTTAAAAAAAATACTTTGTACGTGACATTTGAAGAATTGGTCTATTTAAAAAATACATATTTCCTTGTTTATTTAACTATAGTAAAGTTACAAAACAAAGCATGCGTTTATTCTGGTTAGAAATTGATTATATAATTATTGTACGATAGTCTTGTTCTGATGAATGATACATATTGAACATCTATTGAATCATGATGTACGTAATCAAAATCATAAACCTATATATATAAAAAAAATTCCTGCACTGATAGTTTTTTAGTCACGGAATGTCGAGTCAATAGTTATTGCGATCATCAGGAGAAGACGATGTCTATCGGCAACTTGCATTTTCTAAGAATGCAAGTATAAATGTAAGTAAAAATAAAAGTGATATACACATACAAAAAACGTTTAAAAAACTATTCATGAATTGATTACATTTTATCGCTTGATATTGATTTAACAGTTCTGCTTTGCGAAATTCAGCAAACGATGGTGTCTGTCAACACTCACAATTCACTGATAGATATAAGCATGAACTTTGTAAATATTTCTTAACCTTACAATAATTCCGTCATGCTTAAAATGAGAGAATTTATCTACACAAACATAATTAAAGAATTCAAAGATCAAATCCAGTACTCAACCATCAATATTTCAACCAAAAAAAAAGCTAGTTTACAGCCAAAAAAGAGCTAGTACTAATTAAAAGGCTTAACTTCCCGTGTAAAAAAATTAGTCTGGCACTAGTCTGGGATTAATCTGGCTTAACAAGTCTGGCGAAAGTCTTGCAAAAGTCCGGCAGAAGCATGGCTTAGGCCACTATGCCAGACTTTTTTTGGAATTATGTCAAGATAACTCATTTTTCACAAGTAAATAATTAGAGTAGTACATTAATTATTAGTATAGACTAGAATAGTGAAATTACGTACTTTTCGATAAAACAGGAGAAAAGTTTTTTTACATATTGCAATCTTGTTTAAAATATGAATATTTGTAAAAAAAGAGATAAAAATTTAGGTTACTGGCAATTTGACATGACGCGATGCTTTTGTTTTGCACATTTTGTCTAAAGTCTGGCATATTGGCTAAAGCCATACTTCTTCCGGACTTCTGCAAGACTTTCGCCAGACTTATTGAGCCAGACTATTGCCAGACTAATTTTTTTACACGGGTTTAAACAATGGATATAAAAAGTCAACTAAACACTAATACAGTAGTTCACTGTGCTTACATTTGCGTGACTGTAAAACTTTTACTTCAAATATCTAAAACTGCTGTTACATTTTAAGACGATTTCTGACGTTTTATACTATGTAACTCAGTTATTCGGTTCGAAATATGTTCCACTTAGTCAGATTTTAAAACTCATAGTAGTAACAAACTTTTCGTCGCATCACTTAATGTTGTGACAACAGTTATGATTTGCGAACATCAGCAAAAAAGGTGCCAGTCATCACTCATAATTCACTGATACACGTTAGCATGAACATGATAACTTTTTCCTCACGCATTGCAATCATTAGTAAAAGTGGGTGCCAGTCGTCACTCGTACTTAACAAAGAATCGCAATTGCAAGTAACATGAACGTGAAAAAACGATTAAGCTATTTGAGTATTACTAACAATTTCTAGAGATGTATCACTTTATGTTGAGTCAACAGTTCTGCATTGCCAACATCAGCAAAAAAAGGTGCCAGTCGTCACTCATGATTCACTGATACACGTTAGTATGAACATGATAACTTTTTCATCGCACATTGCAATCATTAGTACACGGTGGGCAGGAAGCAACGATAGGTTGTATGAAAATGTCTGCAAAAAAGGAAAGCGGGGTTGTATTTGGTGATGATTATAGATGAAAAATTCGTTGGATTTGAAATCCTAGCTGCTCCTATTTCAAAGATATTTACATTTTATATATTTCTGATAGCACCAGTTTTTGCGATATAGAAAAGGCGTGTTTTTTAATCGTTGGAACATATTTATGCAATATATATTTTATATTTTATATATCAAACATAAATCTATACATATATAAATATAGAAATCTGTAGATAAATAAATAAATAAATATATATATATATATATATATATATATATATATATATATATATATATATATATATATACCTGAGGCAGGAGGTGGGGCTTTGTCTGATGACTCGCTCGAAAGTAAATATTTTCATTCTAACATACTTATGTGTCAATATTAAAAAATTTATGAGTGTTTAAGCTCCAAACATATGTACGTGTGTAAATATGCATATATGTGTATGTAGTATATAACATATAATTTTGCGTAAGATTTTAGTCGGTTTTAAACTTTTTTTTTTTTGTTTTTTATGTTTTGTTTCGTTTTTATATTTTATTTTTTTTTTGTTTTGTTTGTTTATTGGGTTATTAATTTTTTAAAAAAATTTTTTTACAATTATATTTAACCTTTGAATTCTCCAATTTTTTTACATTATAGTTTATTAAATACTAAGTTTACAAATTTAAATATGCTGTGATGAAAATGTCACTACAGCTTTCTTTAACCGTTTCAAATAATTTGGTTCTTCAATCATGTTTATTTTAAATCTTTCCCAGAATTTTTTGAACTCCTTATGAATCGACTCCCCAGCCTGTTCAGACCATAATCCTAAACCATCGTTATTTAAGAATATAATGGCTTGTTTCAAATGTTCTAGAATAATATAGAGTTTGAGTGTTTGAGAAATCTTAGCACTTTTTAAAGCTTCACGGAAATCGCTTAGATTTTTGTCAAGATCAGTAAGATCCGCTTTTTTTGCATTAAAGCAAGTGTTGACAATTTTGTTCATCACTTTGAATGCGACAATATAAGGCTGCAATCGAAACGGTCCTACATGCTCATACATTTTAGGATCCTGTAATTTATCCGCTTCTTTAAGGAGTTTTCGACAATGATTGCCTTCAAAAAGATCTCCTTGATAGCTTTTATGACTTATACCTAATTTATTTGGCCACAACAAAGCTTTTTCGTTTCCAATACCATCAATTTTAACTATACCATCCCAAAAGAGATGGTTGACAAACCCCTGTAATAGATGTAGTTCAGGAGGAATGCACTTTTGAAGTAGGAATATATCATCATCTTCATCATTATCTTCTTTAATAAAAAGAGGATGATGCACTGTGCTATGATATTCTTTAGCTTTTTTTTGTCGTTTCCGATACTTGCAAATTGAAAATGTTCTTTCAATTGTTTGTATGTCTTCAAATTAAGATTTTCTTCATCATTGTTTTCATCATTGTTAATCACTTTATCATAACTTTGCAATTCAGTTGTTGTCACAAAACAGTAAAGGCAAGGGTAAGTAGTTGACGCTGACTGCTGTCCATTAGCAAGTAGAACAAGTTTTAAGTCTGAAAGGAATTTGAAAGGTATATCATTCAGTCTAGTTAATTCAACTAAGGTTTTGAAATTTTCATAGGTCTTTTTAATCACAGGAACTATGCATAATAAAATTAATTTGTAGACACTAGTCTGCTTGCGTTCGTTTGCAACACTTCCCCAGAGGACTAATATGAAACTTTTTTACTTTTACATTCATCTGATTCATTGTCTTTTTGCTCATCTTCTTGGGTTGAAATTGAAAGAGAAATTTTGAAGGAACCTTGGCCTCCATCTGCCATTAATTTTATTTTTGTTTCTTCTATATGTTGAATTTTTCGTTTATCAAAGATAAAGTCAAGAAGTTCTGTAGCATTAGCATACACGACTGGTCTTTTTTTAATTTCTCCTTTGGCCGTTTCGAACTCGTGGAGACCTTCTTTATAAATGTCTTCCATCATCTTAGATTTGTTATGCATATGTTGGTTATAATTTGTTGTAACGGAATTTCTCCCAGCAGAACTACGAATAAAGTTTACTAATTTTTTCATATAATTTGAAGACGATGCAGTTGCAGCTTAGAAGTTATCTAAACTTTGAGCAGAAAAGCTTATTTACTTCTCTTTTTTTTATTTACAGTTATGCGAAGCTTAGATCCCGACGTATTCAAAAGTAGGTCATCGTTGGCTTCTTCGTCACTGTTCAAAATTTTTCTTTTCAATACAGTAGTTACTATTTAGTTCTGCTGTTTCTCAGGTTATACTATTTTACTATATTAAGTACGTTGTCACATGCGCTAGCCGAAGAAGAACCTCTGCAAGAGTGTGGAATGCCTTTGCCTATTACCTGAAAACAGCTGCTACACATTTCAATTGAAGTTCTAGGTTGAATTACATTTGTTTCACTTTCAGAAAGTGAAGAATACTGAACTTCATACATACCCTCATTGTAATAGAATACAATTACAAAAAAAAATTACAACCCTTAATTCGTCCCGGAAGCCCTTCAAATAGGGGTCGCAATGGGGGTAAATATAGATAAAAAAATTCTAACTTGGCCTAATAAAAGTCTTACGGTTTTCTACTTTACACATATCCTCATTACGATAGAATACATTTATGAAAAAAATTTCAACACTTAACTCGTCCCGGAAGCCCTTCAAATAGGGGTTGAAAGTGGGTGAATATAGGTAAAAAAATTCTAACTTGGCCTAATAAAAGTCTTACGGTTTTTTACTTAATACATACCCTCATTACGATAGAATACACTTATAAAAAAAATGTAAACCTCTAACTCGTCCCGGAAGCCGTTTAAATAAGGGTTAGAGGTGGGTGAATACAGGTAAAAAAATTGTAACTAGGCCTAATAAAAGTTTTACGGTTTTCTACTTTACACATATCCTCATTATGATAAAATACACTAACGAAAAAAATTTCAACCCCTAACTCGTCCCGGAAGCCGTTTAAATAGGGGTTGGAAGGGGGTGAATATAAGTAAAAAAATTGTAACATGGCCTAATAAAAGTTTTACGGTTTTCTACTTCGTACATACCCTCATTGCAATGGAATACACTTATAGAAAAAATTTTAAACCCTAACTCGTCCCGGAAGCCCGTCAAATAGGGGTTGGAAGGTAAATGTAGGTAAAAAATCTAACTTGGCCTAATAAAAGTCTTACGGTTTTCTACTTTACACATATCCTCATTATGATAAAATACACTAACAAATAAAATTTCAACCCCTAACTCGTCTCGGAAGCCCTTCAAATAGGGGTTGGAACGGGTTGAATATGGGTAAAAAAATTGTAACTTAGCCTAATAAAAGTTTTACGGTTTTCTACTTTACACATATCCTCATTATGATAGAATACACTTATAAAAAAAATGGCAACCCCTAACTCGTCCCGGAAGCCCTTCTAATAAAGGTTGGAACGGAGTGAATATAGGTAAAAAAATTGTAACTTGGCCTAATAAAAGTCTTAGGGTTTTCTACTTTACACATATCCTCATTATGATAAAATACACTAACAAATAAAATTTCAACCCCTAACTCGTCCCGGAAGTCCTTCAAATAGGGGTTGGAACGGGTTGAATATGGGTAAAAAAATTGTAACTTAGCCTAATAAAAGTTTTACGGTTTTCTACTTTACACATATCCTCATTATGATAGAATACACTTATAAAAAAAATGTCAACACCTTACTCGTCCCGCAAGCCCTTCTAATAAGGGTTGGAACGAGGTGAATATGGGTAAAAAAATTGTAAATTAGCCTAATAAAAGTTTTACTGTTTTCTACTTCGTACATACCCTCATTGTAATAGAATACACTTGTAATAAAAATTTTAAACCCTAACTCGTCCCGGAAGCCTTTCAAATAGGGGTTGGAAGGTGGTAAACATAGGTAAAAAAATTCTAACTTGGCCTAATAAAAGTCTTACGGTTTTCTACTTTACACATATCCTCATTACGATAGAATACATTTATGAAAAAAATTTCAACCCTTAACTCATCCCGGAAGCCCTTCAAATAGGGGTTGGAAGTGGGTGAATATAGGAAAAAAATTCTAACTTGGCCTAATAAAAGTCTTACGGTTTTTTACTTCATACATACCCTCATTGTAATAGAATACAATTACAAAAAAAAATTACAACCCTTAATTCGTCCCGGAAGCCCTTCAAATAGGGGTCGCAATGGGGGTAAATATAGATAAAACATTCTAACTTGGCCTAATAAAAGTTTTACGGTTTTCTACTTCGTACATACCCTCATTGTAATAGAATACACTTATAATAAAAATTTTAAACCCTAACTCGTCCCGGAAGCCTTTCAAATAGGGGTTGGAAGGCGGTAAACATAGGTAAAAAAATTCTAACTTGGCCTAATAAAAGTCTTACGGTTTTCTACTTTACACATATCCTCATTACGATAGAATACATTTATGAAAAATATTTCAACACTTAACTCGTCCCGGAAGCCCTTCAAATAGGGGTTGGAAGTGGGTGAATATAGGTAAAAAAATTCTCATTTTTCCTAATAAAAGTCTTACGGTTTTTTACTTAATACATACCCTCATTACGATAGAATACACTTATAAAAAAAATGTAAACCTCTAACTCGTCCCGGAAGCCGTTTAAATAAGGGTTAGAGGTGGGTGAATACAGGTAAAAAAATTGTAACTACGCCTAATAAAAGTTTTACGGTTTTCTACTTTACACATATCCTCATTATGATAAAATACACTAACAAATAAAATTTCAACCCCTAACTCGTCCCGGAAGCCCTTCAAATAGGGGTTGGAACGGGTTGAATATGGGTAAAAAAATTGTAACTTAGCCTAATAAAAGTTTTACGTTTTTCTACTTTACACATATCCTCATTATGATAGAATACACTTATAAAAAAAATGTCAACCCCTAACTCGTCCTGGAAGCCCTTCTAATAAGGGTTGGAACGGAGTGAATATAGGTAAAAAAATTGTAACTTGGCCTAATAAAAGTCTTACGGTTTTCTACTTTACACATATCCTCATTATGATAAAATACACTAACAAATAAAATTTCAACCCCTAACTCGTCCCGGAAGCCCTTCAAATAGGGGTTGGAACGTGGTGAATATGGGTAAAAAAATTGTAACTTAGCATAATACAAGTTTTACGGTTTTCTACTTTACACATATCCTCATTATGATAGAATACACTTATAAAAAAATGTCAACCCCTAACTCGTCCCGGAAGCCCTTCAAATAGGGGTTGGAACGTGGTGAATATGGGTAAAAAAATTGTAACTTAGCCTAATACAAGTTTTACGGTTTTCTACTTTACACATATCCTCATTATGATAGAATACGCTTATAAAAAAAATGTCAACCCCTAACTCGTCCCGGAAGCCCTTCTAATAAGGGTTGGAACGAGGTGAATATGGGTAAAAAAATTGTAACTTAGCCTAATAAAAGTTTTACGGTTTTCTACTTTACACATACCCTCATTATGATAGAATACACTAACAAATAAAATTTCAACCCCTAACTCGTCCCGGAAGCCCTTCAAATAGGGGTTGGAACGTGGTGAATATGGGTAAAAAAATTGTAACTTAGCATAATACAAGTTTTACGGTTTTCTACTTTACACATATCCTCATTATGATAGAATACACTAACAAATAAAATTTCAACCCCTAACTCGTCTCGGAAGCCCTTCAAATAGGGGTTGGAACGGGTTGAATATGGGTAAAAAAATTGTAACTTAGCCTAATAAAAGTTTTACGGTTTTCTACTTTACACATATCCTCATTATGATAGAATACACTTATAAAAAAAATGGCAACCCCTAACTCGTCCCGGAAGCCCTTCTAATAAAGGTTGGAACGGAGTGAATATAGGTAAAAAAATTGTAACTTGGCCTAATAAAAGTCTTAGGGTTTTCTACTTTACACATATCCTCATTATGATAAAATACACTAACAAATAAAATTTCAACCCCTAACTCGTCCCGGAAGCCCTTCAAATAGGGGTTGGAACGGGTTGAATATGGGTAAAAAAATTGTAACTTAGCCTAATAAAAGTTTTACGGTTTTCTACTTTACACATATCCTCATTATGATAGAATACACTTATAAAAAAAATGTCAACCCCTAACTCGTCCCGGAAGCCCTTCTAATAAGGGTTGGAACGGAGTGAATATAGGTAAAAAAATTGTAACTTGGCCTAATAAAAGTCTTACGGTTTTCTACTTTACACATATCCTCATTATGATAAAATACACTAACAAATAAAATTTCAACCCCTAACTCGTCCCGGAAGCCCTTCAAATAGGGGTTGGAACGTGGTGAATATGGGTAAAAAAATTGTAACTTAGCATAATACAAGTTTTACGGTTTTCTACTTTACACGTATCCTCATTATGATAGAATACACTTATAAAAAAATGTCAACCCCTAACTCGTCCCGGAAGCCCTTCAAATAGGGGTTGGAACGTGGTGAATATGGGTAAAAAAATTGTAACTTAGCCTAATACAAGTTTTACGGTTTTCTACTTTACACATATCCTCATTATGATAGAATACACTTATAAAAAAAATGTCAACCCCTAACTCGTCCCGGAAGCCCTTCTAATAAGGGTTGGAACGAGGTGAATATGGGTAAAAAAATTGTAACTTAGCCTAATAAAAGTTTTACGGTTTTCTACTTTACACATACCCTCATTATGATAGAATACACTTGTAAAAGAAATTTCAACCCCTAACTCGTCCCGGAAGCCCTTCAAACAGGGGTTTAAGGGGGTGAATGTAGGTAAAATAGTTCGCCCGTCTTGTATAAGGGGAGGCAGTTCGGTGGCGCACTGGATGCTCTGCTGGTTGCTAATTTGGCTGCTTCGCGCGACATGGCTTTGCCCCATGGTTTTACGGAACCGGTTGGCCAAAATGATAAAAAAATGGGGTATTACAGTAATATATAGTCTACTATTACTACATCAAGTCTAAAGTATAAATATTAATTAGTTTACCTGTAATCACTTATAACAAAAAATTTCAATATCTCAGCTCCTATGTATTAATTCCTAACGTTTCTCGTTTTAAAATTCATCCTTTTTAAAGCATATTCCAATTCACTTTTTGCAACACTTAGATATTACAAACTTGGAAGATAACGCATCTTAGCAATTGCCATGTTTGCATTTTTGTTAATTAAAAAGAGGTAATCTTAAAAATAATTTTTTTTTTGCAAGCATAAAGTGCATGATAATACATTTAATTTGCTACCTGTTGCATTACAAAAGTCCTAAAGATACAAACGTGACAACGAATCCAAAATGTTGCATAAGGAACGTTGCAATAGTCAGCCATTTTGAAAATTGGAAATCTGACCCATCTGATCTTTTAAGTACCCATGAAGGTATCTGAATTTGCATTCTTGGCAAATTGGAACCCTTCTTAACGTATTCTTTAATACGCAAACCTTTTTGAGTATGTGTCTTAAACGACCATTTTGAAAAAATTTGTTCACTTTCAAATCCTACTAATCCTATGCAAAATTTGCTTGTAAACTACTTTATTATAGTAACGTTTTTTGATAAATCCATATTTAGCGAATTATTTTAAGAAAAGTAAATACAGTGTCGTAATTGGGTCACTTCTTGTATACATAATCGCACTTGCGCACCAGACCCATTCTAACGATTTTAGGGGCATATTCTACTGGTCAAAAGCTATCATTGAATTCTTTGGTGATAGCTGTAGGTTGGAATCTGTCTATCTCAAATTGTATTCTCTCTGACGCCCCGACTAATAGTCTATTTTGATTTTAGCGTAATTTATTGTAACATTGTGCTTTTCTAATTTAGCGTAGAAACCATTTTTGTTTCTTCAAAAGTTTTGATACGATGATAATTAGTTTCTTGTAGCACGTAAACGTGCTTTTATTATGCCTTGGAAGAATCCCAACATAGAAGTCTTAACAAAATTCTGTACGTTTGTATTGTATTTGAAATAGCTTCAGAAATATATAAGTTCTTGTTATTAGAGAAATAAGACTATTTCAAAAGACTTATCTTAAAAATTTTATAACGGAACATATGTGCAAAGTGAAAAACTGTGTGTAAAATAATTATTGTAAAATTATGAAATATTTGAAAAATTTTGATAAATTCCTTAGTCGGCTTTCAATGTTAAAAATGCCTTAAACGACTTGGACATTTACGTTCAGTAACTTTATTTGTATACGAAAAAAATAATTTTTTGACCATTCTTTTGGCCTCCCACCCCCTTCCCTTTTTTCTCCCTTGCGATATAACCTTAAAAATGTGTTTTTTCGTATTATATTTATTTCTAGCGTGTTGATAGATATTGAAATGTACCTTGTGCTAAAAAATTTGTTTCTCTACATACAATTATTATAAATTTAAAAAGAAAATAGTATGTTCAAACATAATCTCAAAATTGCGTTTTCAATTTTGAAAAATCGCTGTAAAACGCTGCATTTTTATTAAATCACTATAAAAGAAAATTTTTATGTAAATCAACTTATTACCTATGAAGATGACTTTTTTTCAGATTTTCTCAGGTGGTGGTAATAGATAATTAGAATTTAAGAAATGCTCTAATATGCTTATAAAATATGGCTGCATGCAAAATTTCAACCCTCAAGACCTATTTATAGGTTAGGTATACTTGAAAACAGTGTTTTTTGGACTTAATTTTTATTTCTCCTCTATTAATAATTTTTTAACTTGCGACAAAAAAACATGGTAGATCATTTTCTAGCATTAAAACAAAAAAAATAAGATACTAACTTTTTCATTGTAAGCCTACAAAAATTGAGCAAAATTTTAAAATCGATTTTTTTTTCACTTAAATTAAGCATTTCTCTAAAAACAGTACTTTAAATACAATAGTTGTTTTTGACAGATTTCGAGAAATACAGGGAAACGTCGATTTTTATACTAATTTTAAGGTTATGTATTCCGATATTGTGCTCTTGGACAATTATTGTATTAGAACTCCTTTTTATCGAGTAATCAAATTGGATAATACATAATTAAATTACATAAATGCAATTATTTTCGATTTTTAATGCCAGGCAATGTCTGTAATAAGTTCTTTTAGACATTTTCCATCATATTGATTTTATCCTGGTAGAAGATTTTCTCATTCTCCAGTAAGAGGATTGCTGTGCGTTCCGCTGATAATTTCTGAAAAAGTAATTGTAAATAATCAATAATAAATAAATATATAAAGAAAATAAATCTATATATACACATATATATCCCTTACGCGTTTCAATCGTTCTATTTGGCTCTTGTATGCTTTTATTTCATCCAAGCTTTTATAGTATCTGCAAAAACATATTTTAACTATGAATTACAACATTTATAATAACATTTTTTACATCAAAATGTATCGAAGAATTTTTTATTTATATTTTCGTATAGTTAATATATGAGGCGTTGGGCGCAATAACAACTTAATTCGACTTCCGTTTTCAAGAAAAAGCGCGTTCAAAGATTTTCTTTTGTTATTTAAGTTTGGATAGAACAAAGAAGTAAACGTTCTATGCATAATTAGTTACTACTATCACTGGACAGTATAACTATGCCAATAAAATTAGTTTTTTATTTAAATAATGTAGTTAAATAGCAACATATAGTTGCGTCGAATTAATCCGTAAAGCTGAATCTTGAGCATTATCGAATTTACCGAAAGCCATCACAAGCGCGTAAAGAAAAATGGTAATAAAACAACATGCGCGCGCGGGACATGAAAAAGCGCACGTGCAAGAGCTCGAGCCAGCATAGAGCTTGCGCGACTCGTATGCTCTCCAATATGGTAAAAGCTCATCTACAAATCTTGTAAAAAACTTGTTTGACGCCGTATTCTACTAAATTAAGGGTTATAGAATACGAATACGCAGGTGGCTGCAAAAACAAGTTAATTCGAATTAAGTTGTTATTGCCCTCAACGCCTCACATCAAGAATATTAAAATTTAATAGGGTCTGGGAGAATTATGCAGAATAATTTATTTTCTCTGGTGATTCGTAGCAAAAATAACCAATGTTGTATAGAATAATATATGGAAGAAAAACTCACAGTTCTTGCCAATTCTCATTATCGGGCTGTTGCTTCGGGTATGAGTGTTGTTGCTGTTGCTTCGGGTATGTCTGTTGTTGCTGTTGCTTCGGGTATGCCTGTTGTTGCTGTTGCTGTTGCTTTGGGTACGGGTGTTGTTGGTGTTGGTTCGGGTATGCCTGTTGTTGCTGTTGCTGTTGTTGCTGATATTGCTGTTTCTGTTGGTATGCCTGTTGTTGCTGATATGTCTGTTGTTGCGGTTGTTGCTGTTGCTGATATGTCTGTTGTTGCTGTTGTTGATATGTCTGTTGTTGCTGTTGTTGTTGTTTTCATATTCATTGTTGTATTCGACATTTCTAGCGATATGTAAGCAAAATCCAGAGGCACATGTTCTATGATTCTTGCATTTTCGTATTATCTCTGTTGGAAGATGTAACGCTTGCCATTCTTCGAATCTCATCAGTGCGCAGTATTTGCGATATTATTGTTTTTTGCTGATTTGTCGTTTTCACGAAGTTTTCAGGGCGAACAATTCCTGTTGATGTTGGTGCTTTTTGCGAATGCTGGCAGAGTCAACTTTTCACAACAATATTTATCATTCATATTGTTATTTGCGTTACCAATCCAATTCTCAATACTTTATTCATCATTTTTGGTTATATAAGCGCTCTCAAGTGATCAGCGTTTTTGTTCTTCTCATCTCTTGTTAGAAAAAGTTCGCTACCAAAAATGTGCTATGATGTTGAAAGGTAGATTAACCTATAGAAAGTATAGCCACCAGCGTGAGAGCTCGCATTCTGAAAAATCGTGCTTCATTTAGAAGAACCACATGGATGTTTACGGAAAAAAATAGGAAAACGCAACTGCGTCTAACTTTCTAAGCTTCAGGAACGTACAGCTACCCGGAAGATTCATGGAACGGCTCATGCACCTCCGTAGCTCTTGGAAGTTTGAAAACAATTACTTTTCGTGTTTTTGAGTGTTGCGAATCTCAAAAATTTGTCTTTCGAGAAGTACGGACTCTTCGCTAAAATAATAAATAAACTGTTAAGAAGAGAATGCGATCAAAACAATAATAATTTCGGAAGACCTTAAAACAGATTGAATTTAGTAAAAACCAATTGTAAAATAATACCTTGCTTCAATAGTTTAGACAAAACCTCCGCTCGGGCATGGATGACCGCACCCATTCATTTTCCAAAAAATATTTAAAACTTCGCAAATACCGAGAAATGACTGAATATGGAAAACTGAAACTCGGGACAAAGAAGGAGCAATTAGTTATAACTGAGACAATTTTTCCTAGGATGTAGCTATCATATAAAAATCGTCAACAGGTGCCGAAGTGCGAGAACAACGAGAGGAAACGATCCGAGGAGTACTGATAAACTTCCCAGCGCATACATAGATATACCAGTCGTGCTTTTCGTAGCAGCGCACGCACTCGACTCTCTTCGTAGTACTTTTTGACACGGGCACGGGAAGGCCTTGTACTTGAGAAACGAGTGCAGCGCAGCACTCGCCGAAGGCGAGTCCGGACTTTTCTTTTCTTGCAGATTCGATTCCTGCCAATGAACTATTTTCATTATTATTTTTTTCTTTTACTTAACATGAATTTTTACTTTTGTTTCATCAGTGATAATCATTTCAATTTACTACAGATTCATAACCACTACCTTTATTTCAAAATTGTACTCGAATATACAAAAATACAAATGCACTTGGAGGAATTAAAATATTCAGAGAAATAGAAATCCACAGTACTTTTGCAAATAATCTCCTTAATTCTTTATTTATGAATAATCAAAACAAAAACAAAACCAAATTTTTTAAACTTGAAAGATGCCTCGCAAGATAGATTTCAATAAGCATAAAGCATAATATAAGCTGCTCTGACATTGAAGCTCATTCCTATTTTCGAGTTTGAAAATTCGAGTGCAATTATTTCATAAAGTACTGAAATTATTATAACCGGCGAATGGAATGTAAATTCGAATTTGCATTCAGAAAAATATGTTGACAACAAAATTGGCACTATGCTCCCTCAAAGAGAAAACTTTTATTGATTTTTTTTTCGATCTTGTAGAGTAACAATAGTTAATATAACATATTAAGATGTAGAATGAGCAGCGATATTAGGAGAACTTTTTTAAAAAGAATGAGTAAGAAACCGACCAATCGACAAAAACAACGTTTTATCGAATATCGAGTCTTACAACATAAATTCGATATGTTCGACCCTTATCGATAGAATTGCTTCAAAATTCAACTGGATCACTTACATCTATCTATTAAATTTCTCAACAATTTTATTTTTTAAGATAATGCAATCGCTGTGTGGAACTCAAAGTTCAGTTTCGTAGCAATATAAAATAATTTTAGGTATTATCTGGGATTGGGCTGCATAATAGTACATTATACAACAAGTAATAAGTCGTTTGCGTTAACGTACAAGTCATTGCGAAGCGGAATAATGCAGTACTTCCTGCCGCAGACCCTTAGACTTCGTTTTCATTGACCTAGTGCACCTAGACATTATCCTCAACGACCTAGTGACGTAAGCGTTAATGTAGGAGTTATTCTAGAGTGATATAATGCAAAATTTCTTGCAGCGGAACCTTAGACTTCGTTTTCGTCGACCTAGTGCACCTGAACATCATCCCCGACGACCTAGTGACATTAGCGTTAACGTAGGAGTCATTCTAGTGCACAATAATGCAAAACTTCCAACAGCGGACCCTTAGACTTCGTTTTCTTTCACCTAGTGCACCTGGACATCATCCCCGACGACCTAGTGACATTTGCGTTAACGTAGAAGTGAAATAATGCAAAACTCCCTGGAGCCGACTCCTAGACATTGTCTCCGTGGACCTAGTGCGTACGAATACGTATTTTTGCGAAAATATATGAAAAATATATGAGAAATATATTTTCATATATTATAATATGCGAAAAACGTATTTTTTTAGAAAATGTATAAATAATATATTTTTATATGTAAAAATATATAATAAATATGTCGCCAAAAAAAATATGTTATAAGGTAAATGTACGAGTAACTAGCTATGTCCCAGTGACTGACCATTTATGCAAATGATAATTATTTTTAAGTAGTAAACATAACTTAGGAACAATAATTTAGCTAAATTATATTATTTATGTATTCGTCTTTATATATAAACAATTATATTGAAAAACGTGCTTATTTAAGGCGTTATAAAAATATTTAAAAATTGTCAGTTGGATGGATGACGACTTCTCATGAATTCCTTAAGCTTTAGCTAAGGAAAGAGTGATACTTCTTAATAAGATAACAAACGTAGTATTTAGTTTTCTCATATGATCGCGTACATTCTGAAAACTTAATAACATAATAAATAAAAAATGCAACATTAGTCATTAAAATTGTATTTAACTTATAAATACATGCAGTTATGTATTGGTACACGATGTCCCTCACCGACCGGTAACTAACCGACCGTCTAGTTATCGGGCAACCTACAAAGCCGCCTACTCGATTGCTTGTACTAATACATGACCATACGACGAAATATATTATTTATTACGTTTAAGCTGTTCTGCGTTTTTCTGTAAGTATGCAAATTACGTACAATCTTTATTTTATTTAATGTAAACATAAAAATTATGTGAGCTCATTCAATTTCACTTTTTTTTTGTTTGCTTTAGTATACCTAACCTCAAAATAGACATTGCTTTTTAAATATTTGTTGTAATGTTTAATTAATTATTCTTTATCTTAAATATTAGCTTACTCCGCTGTAGATATATGAAAACTTTTAAAATTTATTTATGTTATATTATATTTATTCGTGTTTAGGAGATCTTGTGAGCTACAGTGTAAATAGATGTAATGATTCTTAAATAAGTGAAAATGAAGAATCAATTATACAGATTATCGACTCAATACCTTGTGTCAGTTCAAGTGAAAACCTCAATAATCTAGAAATTCTTCTCGCATCAGATGATATTGACTTGTGTTACATGGAATCTGTTTTATTAAAAGGTTTGTAAATAATGATTCTAGCATAATATATGAGTATATGACACTAATTTTTCTTTATTTATTACAGGATTTAAATCAGTGGAAAAGAATGTTGGTGCTTTTCAGAATGAGCTTCACCTACAGGTTTACACTGACTCTTCTAAATACCCTGGTAACCAGTCTGCACTCTCGGCGAGTGCAGCAGAATATACGTAGTCTGTTTCAGCAAATTATTACAAGCCTGCCGCCAGGTGAAAATACAAATAATCTTGCAGTAGATTTATGTAAGAATTGCAGCAGGTCGCGTACTATACCAAAACCGATCTTATGCACGCGTAAGTGCAGCAGACTCATAGCAGCAATCAGCAAGATTTCTAACAACATAGTACTTGCAAATGAATTACGACAAACTTTCGACAGACCACATGCCCCTTTGAAAGTCGGTCAACCAAGATATCTTGCGTCAGAATTGCAGCAGATTTCCCAAGATAACTGACAGCGATCCACTTGCGAATGTCATCCAGCAGACTTGCAAATGGCTGATGATCGTTTCGAGTGCGCAGTGGTGCACTCGCGAGCGCAACAGACTGACAGCAGAAATCAGCCAGATTCCTAACAATATAGTACTTGCAAATGTACGTGTGCGATTTTAATGTTATGGAATCGCACTTTCAATTCAACAAGTATGCTGCACTTCTTGAAAAACTTTTCTGCTGCCACAATTCTTGCATATCACTTCCGCAAGTCTGCTAGACTTGTTCTGCACATCAACAGAAGCAAGGAGGGACAGCGTCTGCTTCAAGTTTGATTCAAGCCTGCCGAACAGTTGCTGTCACATTTTATCTTGGAAAATCTGTTTAAAATCTGCTGCAAGTACGCGTGCGATTTTAATGTTATGGAATCGCACTTTCAATTCAACAAGTATGCTGCACTTCTTGAAAAACTTTTCTGCTGCCACAATTCTTGCATATGACTTACGCAAGTCTGCTACACTTGTTCTGCGCATTGACAAAAGCAAGGAGAGACAGCGTCTGCTTCAAGTTTGATTGAAGCCTGCCGAACAGTTGCTGTCACATTTTATCTTGGAAAATCTGTTTAAAATCTGCTGCAAGTTCGCGTGAGTTTTATATTGTCCATACAAAGTGGCATGCACTCACACTTCTGCAATGGTACTAGAAGTCTTGTGTAAAGTACTGGCACAAGCGCTCGACAGCAGATTCATACTCAAAGTGCGAAACAGACTAGATATAAATTGTCGCAAGATTACTCACTTGCTAAAGAATTGCAGCAGATTTCGAAAGCTTTTGCTACCAGGGTATGTGCCTCAAAATGATTCGCTTAAAGGTTTATCACCTTTTTTTTCAATATTTATATAGGGTATATAATGACCTCAACAGTCGACCATGTAATGTTAATAATTAACCACTATTGTTTTTAAATTTTGAGGTTATAAACTTTAATATTTATAAATTGAATAAAGTGGTCAATTACTAGAGACTGGTCGACTACCGGTACTATCACCTTGTATGTATGTGTGTATTTTTATTGTTGTTTTGCATTTTTTACAGAGAATGATAAATGTCAAGATGTTGGAAATAAGAATAAGGTTGAAAGGTCACTTGAAAAATGTGAGGAGAAAATTAACTCTGTTGCTTCCGATGGATATCGGATGAATAAACCAATAATTTCTGATGATTGCAGTGATCAAAATGGCAATTTATGCAATTTAACCATACTCGTTGCATAATTAAAGGTATAACAATATGTATTTACAGAAAAAATATAAAAACTATATTCTCTTATATAAATTTGATATATTTATTTGTTATATTTATTACAGATTTTAATACGGCAAATTCTGATGTATAAGGTTCTATCAAGAAAGTTGATTCAGCGAGTGTTTCTATGGAGTCCATATTAAGAACTGTGGATTCGACCAAGTTACTCGAAAGAGTTCAAGAAGGTGCTTTTAAAAATGTAAAGGATTTGTAAGAAACTATTGATTCTGAGAATTCTAAGATAGAAAGTAACACAATAAAAGATATTATATCATTTAAACAATGCAAAAAGCTTCTTTTATAAAAAATCAATAATGTTTTTAAGTTATATAAATTTAAATCTTATTACATATAATTTACAGTGTTACTAAATGTTAAAAGATAAAGTGGTTGAAACTAAGATTTCTCAACCAGTCCTAAATAAAGATGTATCGAGTGAAGTGGACACTGAAGTGATAGATTTAAGTTTAAAGCGAAGAAAAAATACAAGCATTCTTAGTAACATAAGTAATACTACTAAAACAAATGAAAATTTAACCGCCAATGATCAGGGTTCGGTTAAAACTGATGAATCCAAAGGTATGTTAATTTTGTATATATACACAATATTTTTATATATAATCTGAAGTTCTAATAATATTATTTATTTATAGCTGTTATCGAAGAATGTAAAGAAAATGGAGCTAGGGCGAAAATGCCATCGCTCTTCAAAAGATCTTTTATTCGGTCTGATGAAAGGTTACGTAAAAGAAAAAAGAAGGAACAGAAAAGAAGCACTTCTGTTTTAACTTCGGAAGAGTGGCAACAGGAGCAGTTAGATTTACAAAATGAAAAATTCAAGAAGAAAATCGAAATAGAAGAATGGAAAAAAATTAGGCAAGAAGCAAAACAGAAAAAAGCTCGGGATAAAAAAGAGAAAAAGGCCATAGCAGAACAAAAAAAGAAACTTGACGAAGAAATAAAAAGATTAAAGGCACAAAAGAAAAAAGTTACAAAAAAGAAAATGTAGTGAAAATAATTACTATAATGCTATTGTAATAACTAAACTTACTATTTTAACCAAAGCATAGTGTTAAGTTTATTTATAATAATAAATAAATAATTTATTATCAAACAATTCAAAAACATTAGTTTTTTCTAACCTATAAATATTTTATAAATATATATATTTCCCATATCTCTCAAAAAAATGTTTTTTAAACTTTTTTATACTTTTTATTAATATTTTAGCTATTAACTTGCTATAAATAATAATTTTATGTTATTTAAATTATCCTTGATTTGGAAAAGATATGGTTAGGTATTGGGACATAAAAATTTGGACAGTGGTACAATCGTTTTTTTTGGTCATGTACTGGTACATGCTAGTAGAAGATCATTTACAATAAATTTACAGTTTATATTGTAAAAAAAGTGTTTTTGCACATTTTTATGATCAATAGTACCAAAATCTCGTTGAATGCAAAAAAACTTTCGGTATAATATCTATATTACGTAGAATATGTAGATTATTCTGTGTAGTTAACTCTAGCTGGTTAGTTACTGGTACCACATATGAGCCATATATAATTTCGATGTAATAATCATGGAATTTTCCATACTCTCGATTCCGGCGGTGACGGCGAGTTTTTCGATTCTGGCGGTGACGGCGAGTTTCTCGATTCCGGCGGTGGCGACGAGTTTCTCGATTCTGGCGGTGACGGCGGGTTTGTCAATTCCGGCGGTGTCGACGAGTTTCTCGATTCCGTCGGTTTAGGCGGGTTTGTCGATATCGACGGTATCGGCTGTTTTGGCGGGTTGGTCGATTCCGTCGACTTCGACTGCATCAGCGATTCCATAGAAAAGTGTGACATAATAATACGTCACGTGTTATTCGCCATTTATACGCGCCAATATTCAAATAAAATAATACGTATTCATTTAGAAAATATACAAAATATAATCACTCTATCCTCGAACAGGCTCAAGCACAAATATTCAATTTTAGAAACGGCAAACGAAAGTAAGTCCAAAACAAAGAACCTCTGTTCTACGCGATATTGGGGAGTCCGAGTTCAAGTGCTTTTCCGGGAAGAAAAGCGTGGGGTTCGCACGATAACAACATGTGGCTGGATGCAGCCTCTAGACCACTATAGACTGCATATATAAAAAATGGAGAGGGGCTCAACAGGGCTACAGTGAATTTGTAGACGACGAGTAAAATCAGTCAGAGTCCAAACGTGCTAACGGACACACGGGTTTTTCTCGCGATATGCATTTTATTCATTATTCTCGTTATTTGTCGTTTCAAATACTTTTAATGCGGTCGTAGCCGGTCTCAAGCCCGGATTAGACGCAGAGAGAAAGAGTCATGCTCAATTAAAATATTCTTGTTTCAATCCGCATTTATTACCTTTTGATTATATTTTATATCATTTATTTATTTATTATTTATTTAAATAAGCCGCTCTCGGGTCACGCGCTACCTAACCTAACCCGACCTGGGTCATCACAAAAGAATCTACGCGTAGGTAGCATCCATAAGGTATTTTCGTTTTCGGAGGATTTTCGTGCGTTGGGGTTGGTGCCACTGACGTTGTAGAAGCTAAATTCAGTGCGGACCAGCGGTTCCCCACAAAGGTTGTCACTATGGAATATTACTAGAAAATAGCTATAGTAAATGTAAAATATTTGAAATCGTAACTAACTTCAAATCGCCATGCGGGAGAACCCGAAAAGTTCGAGATATCGTTTCGCCAGTAGTCTACTTCTCGACTCTCGAGATCCGTCCGTAAATAGATTGAAATTATCAAAACAAATCAAAAGTATAACATAACCTCAACTACGTTTTGTATTTATTTTAATTCTGCAACTTACAAGTGGTGTTTCAAGAGTCAAGATCTTGATTGTATTTTCAAAAATCGCTTTAGATAAGTATTTGTAAATAGTAAACAAATATCGTAAAAGTAACAAATGATACTTTGTGTCTATATTTTTTATTTACAGGATAAACAATAATACATTTTCTATTAACAAAATCACAAGCAGTTTAACTTGTAAGAGTTTTTCTGTTGGGAATTATGGATTTAGGATTAGCATTATTGAAACATTAAAGTCAAGTTATAAATAATAAATACGAACACGTAAAAAAGATTTGTCACATATAGGAACACCAGACCAAAGGTTTAAGGTTTATTAAGAGGAATACTAATTCTTTTTATTATATATTAATGTTTTATCAATTTTATTTTATTTTATGTTTTTTAATAATAAATACATTTTTTCAGCTAAGTTTGGAGCTTTTCTGTTCTACAGTGGATATTGAATATAATTGTTTTATATGAACTTAATTTTTTACTACTGTAATATAGAGTAAATGACAAAATAAATAGTTAACATCAGTACGGTTCATTCAAGATAAAAAAAATTAATCCTAAAGAAAATGTTTTAATTTTTATCCAATCTTAATGTAACAAGACTCCTTTTGTTTCTTGAACAATTATTTACAAAGCTATTCAAGTATAATTGTGAAATCTTGGAGAATGACTTTATTGTTTGGATACATGGTTAATTCTGGATAGAAATACATTAATCTCGTCGAACGATTATCACTACGATTCTTTATTAATGATCTTAGATCCCACTCTCAGAATGCCTATATTGTTCATTCAAGAAAAAAATAGTAAATCCCCAAGTAAATGTTTTAATTTTTGTCCAATTGTAATGTTACAAATGTTACAAGACTCATGTTCTATCTTGAACAGTTATCTACAAATACTTAAGTAAACTTGTGAAATAGTTGCTAAGCATAGAGTAAAATGTAATTGTTTACCTCCAAAGAGACAAAATCAGGAAAAAAAAAATCTGATCAAAATCAGATTGTTAAAAATAAATGAACTTAATATTTGAAGGAGATGAATTGATCCATATTTGGAAAAATTATTAAATAATCAATATGTGCTGAAAAAAATTGAATTATTTATAAGACTTTATCCATCTGGAGGTATACACTTATATTTTATCCTATGTTTAGCAATTATATCACATATTACTTGAATAACTTTATATAGAATTGTTGAAGGTAGAAAATGAGTCTTTTTACATTCACAACAAACAAAAATTAAAATATTTCCTTCGGAGTAAATTATTTATATGTTTACTGAACAATATGGGAGTCTGTAATATCAAAATTCTTATAAAAAAGAATCAATTGTCTCGTGTGCTTTTATCTTTGGTTTTATCTTCGGCAGCAGTAGTTTCTCCAGTATCTGACATAACAGCTGCGGAATTTCCAAAGATACATGTTGGTGGCTGACTTGGTGATGCTGCTGAATGGGTAGCTATAACGGAATTCAATCCAGGGTTCAAGTACTTAAGTATGTCGAGATGTTGCTGTTGGAGAATCAGATGCTCGTACAGTTGTTGTGTTTGCGAAGGGTTTATACCAAGCATTGGGAAGGTCTTGCCAGAGGTTTCCTCAGTACCTGAAAGTATTATGTTACGTAGTTACAAATCAATAGAGTGAAATAATATGATAAAGTTGAAAAATTACCTGTACTGTTTGAATTTCCTTTTTTCTGAGTTTTAGTAGGAGCCTTATGTTTAACCATTTTTTTCACAACTTTAGCTTCGGCAACAAACACACAGTCTGTAATAGTATTACAAAAATCATTACCAGATGTTTCATGACTTATTATTAATTTTTTAATGAACTTACCAGAATCGTCAGTATCGTATTCATAATCTATTTCGGTCTTCTTCCTTTTTCTTTCTTTTTTTATTACAGTGTAATCTGTCATAGGATATGCGTTATATCTATTCTGCTGAGAAATAGCATAAGGTAACCTGTTATCTATTTGTCGCTCTCTTAGAACTTCAGGTTCAACATAGCAATGAGCAATATTACAACAATTAATGCATTTTTCAGGGGATTTTTGTCTTGGAATTGGCTGGTTCTCATAGGCAAATTTTTTTACAACTTTGTTGAGTTCATTTCGCATACTCAGTTTGGCGGCCTCTGGAACTTTCTTCACATGTTTCAGTAAAGAAACAAAGAAAGTCATGTCCTCGTTTTCTTCATTACCATATGCTCCATTATCTGTCCTCACATTGTCTGTTGACCTGCCTAGTTTTGCAGGTACCAAGCATTTTTGTGCATCATTCGAATCAGCTTTATACATATTTGGATTTACAGAGTCTGTAACTTTCTCTTCTGATAATGACTCAAATAAAAAATCCAAGTTACTGAAGGTCACCTTAGGTAAATTTGCTTGTTTTAGAAACAATAAATTATTATAATGAATCCAATTGGGATTATAAATCTCTTTCTTTTGAGCAGCAGTCTCAACTTTCTTCGACTCTCTTTTGTACTTGGCCTTAATCGAATCCCATGAATCTTGAAGAATGTCTTCTGCGAAAAAATTCGAATTATTGTATAAAAATTGAATGAGTTTGAGATTATGTGTTACAATAGAGCCTTTCCTTACCCGTTGAAAAAATTAATATTAACATTTACTTACTTTCTTCTTGTAGTAGATCAGTAATTGAATCCCACAAGACTGATTTGTGTTTAGTGTTGTAATAGTTTTCGTCTTGGATGTTATATAAAGCAGTTTGCTGCTTGACTTGGTCTATCAAAAGTTCCTCTTTTTCAGCAGATAGTTTCTTCTTTTTAACTAATTTGCGTCTGGGCATTTCGTTAACTAATTATTATTATCAAAAACTCTTTGCGAGCCCAGAATAAAAATAAAATTTTAATGTTTTTACGTCAAAAGTTAACACGTCTAACAAACGTGTTGCTAGGAGGACCTACTGATTCTCGGCGTAATTCAGACGTGACTTTTCGAATTCGATTTGCAATGGTTCGATTGTTTGTTCTTACAACAAATTACCTCTACATGTTTAATACCATTGATGATAGATGACACCATCTAGTATATTTTTAATTGTGAATAGCATGCGAAGAGTGAAACCAAAAACCAGTAGAAACGACGTGTGCATATACCCTGCAGAAAATAGGTTTTTAAAATTCATTAAAATACATAGAGCTGATAGTCAATAAATTTGAAAGACCGTTCTTGATCATACTTCTACCTATTAAAGATAATTTAAAAACATAGAGGTTATTAGAAACCATTTAAAACAATTAAAAGTCATATGATATAGTTACAAATTTTTAATAAACTTTAGTTGGTTTTTAATCATGAAATTCAATAATATTTAATTAAATTTAATGACCTTTAATTAATTTCATCATAAATGTAAAACTAGTGAAAATCAATAGTTAAAAGTATGGTCAAGAACGGTCTTTAAAATGCATAAGCAATTATGTTTAATTATTTTCTATTAACTTTTTATAACTTCGAATGACTTTAAAATTTTATTCTTTATAGCTTTCAATAAACTTTAGTAGACTTTTAATAATTAAATTCAATGACAATTAATAACAGTTTTGCTCATTAAAATTTATTTAGTCTCAAATAATTTAAAGATATAGGAATTCATTGGACGTTATTCAGAAAAAAAAAACAATTAAAATTCCTTCATTTAATTGTTTTTTAAACTGTAAGTACGTGTATAAAACTGCATTAAAGTTCATAAAAAAGTATACCAAAACTGCTCATTAAAAATAATTAATATTAATTAATTACAAAACATCATAAAAGTTGATTCAATGTTATTGAAGTTCATTGATCGTTAATAACATTTTTGCTGATTAAAATTTATTTAGTTGTAAATAATTTAATCACATAGGAATTCATTGGATATTATTCAGAAAAAGACAATTTAATTTCATTTGTTTAATTGTTTTGAATAAATTTATGCAAGTTCATTGAAGTTTATTAAAATTTATAAAGGTCTATACTGAAATTGAACATTAAAATTTTTTTACTGACTTTAAAAAATTTTAATGAATTTTTAAAACCTATTTTCAGCAGGGTACTTTCAAATTTCTATCACTCGTTTCAATTTCTAAAATAATGTGGCGTGATAACAGCAGGACAAGTTACGGGCAGTATCATTCTCTATTTCCTGAAATACGTAACCATGAATTGAAATTTATTGAGTATCTCAGGATGTCGCTAGAAATATTCGACCACATTCTGAACGCAATTCAAGGATCATTAGGAAAGAAGTGGTGTAATTTACATGTCGATCCGATTCTTCCTGAAGAAAGATTAGTTATAACACTAAGATTTCTAGCTACAGGACAGAGTTATAGTTCTCTAGCGTTCACTTTTGGTATCGGAGTGTCAACTGTATCGGCAATAGTTATAGAGTGTATGGATGCTATCTGGAATGTACTTCAACCTCTTCACATGCCTTGTCCAACTGAAGAACATTTTCGTAGAATATCTGAATCATTTTATGAAAAATGGAAATTCCCCAACTGCTTGGGTGCGATAGATGGTCGTCATGTTCGCATAAAGAAACCTCCACGTTCAGGAACTGCATACTATAACTATAAAAGATATTTTTCAATGGTTCTTCAGGCACATGTTGATGCAGAATATCGATATGTCACGATAGATATTTGTCATTATGGATCGCAGAGTGACGCCAGTATTTTCAGTTATTCAAAGCTAAAGAAAGCCATTGACAATCAAATTTTGAAAATACCAGAAGCAAGAACATTACCTTCATCAAACATAATAGCTCCATACTATTTTGTTGGTGACGGAGCATATCCGCTTCTGGATATAATGATGAAACCATTCAGAGGTCTTAATTTGAAAGAAGAAGAGAAAAATTTTAATAAACGGCTTTCAAAAGTTCGCGTAGTTGCAGAGAATGCTTTTGCAAAAACATGTCAAAAGTGGCGAATTTTTTACACTGTTATTAATCACACACCTGAAATTGTAGAAAAAATAATAAAATCTACCTGTGTATTACATAACATCATTTTGAACTTAGAATTAAATGATGGGATTGTAAAACAACCTTTACATCATGAAATTGGAGGCGATGAACGAGCAGATAGTACTGTTTGTATCAGTGAACAAAAGAAAGGTCAAGAGGTGAGGATGAAACTAGTACAGTATTTGATAAAATATTGATTACTGCTATTCAATCAGCACAGGTAATTTTTATGGAACATTCTTTTTAGCAATTGATGGAACATGTGTCAATACCTTATCTGTAATGGGTCGCATTCATTTGGTTCTAGCCCAGCAGCTGCTACATACACAACAACTGAACGTACTCACTTACTTGAACCCAACTTTGAACTCACGTTTAGCTACCTAGTCAGCAGCATCACTTCAGTATACATTAACTATAGGAAATCCTACAGATGGAAGAACTCAAGATGTCGAATTGAATGAAATGGATGAATTAATGAAATTTAATTAATTGAAATGGACACGAAATGAAAGTGTTTAATGAATTGAGAAACCGATCATCTGCGTCTTATTGAATCTTTATTTCTAAATTTGAGAAATGCTGACTATTTGATAATCTTGTAATTTCCTCTTATTATATTTTATATAAGCATGTATTTGTACTGTCAAAATATTCAATATTCAAAATAATTTCAATTGTTCATTAGAGGTTTATATTGATTCAAGTGAGAATGAAGTAAAGACTAACGAGAAATACTATAATACTATAAAAAGCATTAAGGGTATGCCGGATATCTCTGTCCTTGTCTAATTGAGTTTTCATTCGTGATTTTAAGAAAAAATCATTTTTTTTTTAAATAATAGTTGTCCTCGCTTCGTTTTATAGTAATCTAAATATACGTCCAAGCTGGGTTCATATGATTGATTTGTTTTCGAGAAAACTTTGACACACTATGAGGGCCAACTACATGGAGATTAACTTTTACATACTAAGTTTGTCAAAGTCTTCTCCAAAGCAAAACAATCATATGAAACCAGTTTGGACATATATTTAGATTACTATAAAACAAAGCGGTGACAACTATTATTTTTTTCAGAAAAATTATTTCTCTTAAAAGTATGAATGAAACCTCAATTAGATAAGGACAGAGATATCCGGTGTCCCCTTAAGTATACATTATTTCATTATAAATTCTGTATCAAAAATAGTCTCAAAGCATCAAACATTACAAAATTTGTAATAAATGTGCACATTTTAAGAGTATTTCATTATTCTTTGTTAATGTTCAATGTATATTAAAAATACTTTTATATTGAAAGTGATTGAAAACAAAAACAGTGTACTGCTTCTGTGCACAGTTCAAGATTTTTTCATCACTCTTTCTTAATTCTCATTTTATATTAAATAATACTTTAGATTTAATATAATACTTTTAGATTTAAAGTGATTTAAAACAAAAGATTTTAATCATAAAAATATGATAAAACGGCAGGAATAGTATAATGTACGCATTTTGATCATTGCAAAAAATTATTATTCATTATTATTGATACTGCTAATGTTTTGATTTCTTACTTGGTTCATCTTGAAGCCTCTTGCCAAAAAATATTGTTGGTCTCTTTTCGTTTCTTCCTTGAGAATACTTGTAATCAGGATGTGTACTCGCAAACCTGCCCTTGTTGTCTCGTTTGGAAGACATTCTTCAGTGAAACTGACAGTAAAACTAAAATCAACACTTAATTTTTATCACCTTACACTACACTTTTTCAAAAATAACAATAAACACTTCACTGCTCTGCTTTTTTGTATAACACTACACAACACTTTTTAAAAGCACTAATTTGATCTTTAAATATATACCAGCTTATATTATCCAGTTTGATTCAAATATCAGCCCTGCTTTTATTCAAGGACTATAACTGCTGTATTTTAAACTATTTGTGCCAGTGTATTATAGTGTGATCGTGGAACGGCAGAACCAGCAATTTCATAGAAACAGTTCATTTCCAGCAACTCTGTTTTTTACGGCTGGCTGGTAAGGCAAGGACCCAATTTCACAAAATATTGTAATTTTCTTATCCTTGCTTGTAGTCATGAATCTTTACCACCTTTGTGAGCCTCCTTTGTACACCTGTCATATGTATAACCTTCAAATATCATCCATCTGCTTGGCATGCCCAATATTAGCTAAAAATACTGAAATTACTCTTCCTAGATGTTCTGGCCTCCTTGGTGCTTGCAAGGGTTTGACGCTCAGCATGGAAAATCCTCCTCTACAATAAGAATTTCCAGGACTTAAAGTAAATACTGGATGCAGTCATTTGCTTTATGAGCAAGAGTCTCTTGAGCCATCCCAGTTACAATAGCCGTATGCACCGATCCAACTGTTCCAGAGCTCGCAAAGAATTGAAAGAATACTGCCTCTCTGACTTCTACAGTACTGCCTTTCTGATGTTTTACTGAACCATGTAGTAGTAAAGATTAGATCACTCCTAAGGGAATTACAATTAATTGTAAATCAAATTGGCAAATATAATATAATTTAATATAAGTAATTATTTTGATGCATAATTCACAGTTGAAAAAATTGTACCTTAAAAGTATGATTTTCGTATCTTTGCCACTTTGAGAGTAAGAGCCTCTTACAATATGCTTTCTGTCCTTGGCTCGATAATTCTAATTTTCTTATCTTTGCACGGAGCATTGGTAATCTATTTTCATGATGGTCTCTCTTTTTAAGAGCTTTTGGATGCCGCAGCAGCAGTCCAACTCCGTTCTGATTCTGCTGCAACTCTATGCAGCACATCATGTGCTTGGTCAGAGTCCTGGAAATTTTACAGTTTGTGGATTTCAGCAGACTTTGACCACACAGTCTTCGGATCCAGAGGCAATCAACTTATTTTCCAAAGAACAGCTAAAAAATCATTAAAATCCACAAAGTATTTATTCTTTTTTATAATAATGAATACTAAGTAATACAAAATTTATAAATCCCTGTACTTATCTGATATCTTTATGTGAATCAAAATTTACTTTTGTTGACTGCTTACACTTCTCTCCCTTATATATAAAAACACTTTCCTGGTGTTCGGTTATAGCTTAACCTCCCTTTCGGATCAGAGCAGACAGCTAACTCGGGCTGAAAAAGTAAACAATACCGAAAGCCGCAGTCCCCTGAGTCCGCACTGAATTTAGCTTCTACAACGTCAGTGGCACCAACCCCAACGCACGAAAATCCTCCGAAAACGAAAATACCTTATGGATGCTACCTACGCGTAGATTCTTTTGTGATGACCCAGGTCGGGTTAGGTTAGGTAGCGCGTGACCCGAGAGCGGCTTATTTAAATAAATAATAAATAAATAAATGATATAAAATATAATCAAAAGGTAATAAATGCGGATTGAAACAAGAATATTTTAATTGAGCATGACTCTTTCTCTCTGCGTCTAATCCGGGCTTGAGACCGGCTACGACCGCATTAAAAGTATTTGAAACGACAAATAACGAGAATAATGAATAAAATGCATATCGCGAGAAAAACCCGTGTGTCCGTTAGCACGTTTGGACTCTGACTGATTTTACTCGTCGTCTACAAATTCACTGTAGCCCTGTTGAGCCCCTCTCCATTTTTTATATATGCAGTCTATAGTGGTCTAGAGGCTGCATCCAGCCACATGTTGTTATCGTGCGAACCCCACGCTTTTCTTCCCGGAAAAGCACTTGAACTCGGACTCCCCAATATCGCGTAGAACAGAGGTTCTTTGTTTTGGACTTACTTTCGTTTGCCGTTTCTAAAATTGAATATTTGTGCTTGAGCCTGTTCGAGGATAGAGTGATTATATTTTGTATATTTTCTAAATGAATACGTATTATTTTATTTGAATATTGGCGCGTATAAATGGCGAATAACACGTGACGTATTATTATGTCACACTTTTCTATGGAATCGCTGATGCAGTCGAAGTCGACGGAATCGACCAACCCGCCAAAACAGCCGATACCGTCGATATCGACAAACCCGCCCAAACCGACGGAATCAAGAAACTCGTCGACACCGCCGGAATTGACAAACCCGCCGTCACCGCCAGAATCGAGAAACTCGTCGCCACCGCCGGAATCGAGAAACTCGCCGTCACCGCCAGAATCGAAAAACTCGCCGTCACCGCCGGAATCGAGAGTATGGAAAATTCCATGATTATTACATCGAAATTATATATGGCTCGTATGTGGTACCAGTAACTAACCAGCTAGAGTTAACTACACAGAATAATCTACATATTCTACGTAATATAGATATTATACCGAAAGTTTTTTTGCATTCAACGAGATTTTGGTACTATTGATCATAAAAATGTGCAAAAACACTTTTTTTACAATATAAACTGTAAATTTATTGTAAATGATCTTCTACTAGCATGTACCAGTACATGACCAAAAAAAACGATTGTACCACTGTCCAAATTTTTATGTCCCAATACCTAACCATATCTTTTCCAAATCAAGGATAATTTAAATAACATAAAATTATTATTTATAGCAAGTTAATAGCTAAAATATTAATAAAAAGTATAAAAAAGTTTAAAAAACATTTTTTTGAGAGATATGGGAAATATATATATTTATAAAATATTTATAGGTTAGAAAAAACTAATGTTTTTGAATTGTTTGATAATAAATTATTTATTTATTATTATAAATAAACTTAACACTATGCTTTGGTTAAAATAGTAAGTTTAGTTATTACAATAGCATTATAGTAATTATTTTCACTACATTTTCTTTTTTGTAACTTTTTTCTTTTGTGCCTTTAATCTTTTTATTTCTTCGTCAAGTTTCTTTTTTTGTTCTGCTATGGCCTTTTTCTCTTTTTTATCCCGAGCTTTTTTCTGTTTTGCTTCTTGCCTAATTTTTTTCCATTCTTCTATTTCGATTTTCTTCTTTAATTTTTCATTTTGTAAATCTAACTGCTCCTGTTGCCACTCTTCCGAAGTTAAAACAGAAGTGCTTCTTTTCTGTTCCTTCTTTTTTCTTTTACGTAACCTTTCATCAGACCGAATAAAAGATCTTTTGAAGGGCGATGGCATTTTCGCCCTAGCTCCATTTTCTTTACATTCTTCGATAACAGCTATAAATAAATAATATTATTAGAACTTCAGATTATATATAAAAATATTGTGTATATATACAAAATTAACATACCTTTGGATTCATCAGTTTTAACCGAACCCTGATCATTGGCGGTTAAATTTTCATTTGTTTTAGTAGTATTACTTATGTTACTAAGAATGCATGTATTTTTTCTTCGCTTTAAACTTAAATCTATCACTTCAGTGTCCACTTCACTCGATACATCTTTATTTAGGACTGGTTGAGAAATCTTAGTTTCAACCACTTTATCTTTTAACATTTAGTAACACTGTAAATTATATGTAATAAGATTTAAATTTATATAACTTAAAAACATTATTGATTTTTTATAAAAGAAGCTTTTTGCATTGTTTAAATGATATAATATCTTTTATTGTGTTACTTTCTATCTTAGAATTCTCAGAATCAATAGTTTCTTACAAATCCTTTACATTTTTAAAAGCACTTTCTTGAACTCTTTCGAGTAACTTGGTCGAATCCACAGTTCTTAATATGGACTCCATAGAAACACTCGCTGAATCAACTTTCTTGATAGAACCTTATACATCAGAATTTGCCGTATTAAAATCTGTAATAAATATAACAAATAAATATATCAAATTTATATAAGAGAATATAGTTTTTATATTTTTTCTGTAAATACATATTGTTATACCTTTAATTATGCAACGAGTATGGTTAAATTGCATAAATTGCCATTTTGATCACTGCAATCATCAGAAATTATTGGTTTATTCATCCGATATCCATCGGAAGCAACAGAGTTAATTTTCTCCTCACATTTTTCAAGTGACCTTTCAACCTTATTCTTATTTCCAACATCTTGACATTTATCATTCTCTGTAAAAAATGCAAAACAACAATAAAAATACACACATACATACAAGGTGATAGTACCGGTAGTCGACCAGTCTCTAGTAATTGACCACTTTATTCAATTTATAAATATTAAAGTTTATAACCTCAAAATTTAAAAACAATAGTGGTTAATTATTAACATTACATGGTCGACTGTTGAGGTCATTATATACCCTATATAAATATTGAAAAAAAAGGTGATAAACCTTTAAGCGAATCATTTTGAGGCACATACCCTGGTAGCAAAAGCTTTCGAAATCTGCTGCAATTCTTTAGCAAGTGAGTAATCTTGCGACAATTTATATCTAGTCTGTTTCGCACTTTGAGTATGAATCTGCTGTCGAGCGCTTGTGCCAGTACTTTACACAAGACTTCTAGTACCATTGCAGAAGTGTGAGTGCATGCCACTTTGTATGGACAATATAAAACTCACGCGAACTTGCAGCAGATTTTAAACAGATTTTCCAAGATAAAATGTGACAGCAACTGTTCGGCAGGCTTCAATCAAACTTGAAGCAGACGCTGTCTCTCCTTGCTTTTGTGAATGCGCAGAACAAGTGTAGCAGACTTGCGTAAGTCATATGCAAGAATTGTGGCAGCAGAAAAGTTTTTCAAGAAGTGCAGCATACTTGTTGAATTGAAAGTGCGATTCCATAACATTAAAATCGCACGCGTACTTGCAGCAGATTTTAAACAGATTTTCCAAGATAAAATGTGACAGCAACTGTTCGGCAGGCTTGAATCAAACTTGAAGCAGACGCTGTCCCTCCTTGCTTCTGTTGATGTGCAGAACAAGTCTAGCAGACTTGCGGAAGTGATATGCAAGAATTGTGGCAGCAGAAAAGTTTTTCAAGAAGTGCAGCATACTTGTTGAATTGAAAGTGCGATTCCATAACATTAAAATCGCACACGTACATTTGCAAGTACTATATTGTTAGGAATCTGGCTGATTTCTGCTGTCAGTCTGTTGCGCTCGCGAGTGCACCACTGCGCACTCGAAACGATCATCAGCCATTTGCAAGTCTGCTGGATGACATTCGCAAGTGGATCGCTGTCAGTTATCTTGGGAAATCTGCTGCAATTCTGACGCAAGATATCTTGGTTGACCGACTTTCAAAGGGGCATGTGGTCTGTCGAAAGTTTGTCGTAATTCATTTGCAAGTACTATGTTGTTAGAAATCTTGCTGATTGCTGCTATGAGTCTGCTGCACTTACGCGTGCATAAGATCGGTTTTGGTATAGTACGCGACCTGCTGCAATTCTTACATAAATCTACTGCAAGATTATTTGTATTTTCACCTGGCGGCAGGCTTGTAATAATTTGCTGAAACAGACTACGTATATTCTGCTGCACTCGCCGAGAGTGCAGACTGGTTACCAGGGTATTTAGAAGAGTCAGTGTAAACCTGTAGGTGAAGCTCATTCTGAAAAGCACCAACATTCTTTTCCACTGATTTAAATCCTGTAATAAATAAAGAAAAATTAGTGTCATATACTCATATATTATGCTAGAATCATTATTTACAAACCTTTTAATAAAACAGATTCCATGTAACACAAGTCAATATCATCTGATGCGAGAAGAATTTCTAGATTATTGAGGTTTTCACTTGAACTGACACAAGGTATTGAGTCGATAATCTGTATAATTGATTCTTCATTTTCACTTATTTAAGAATCATTACATCTATTTACACTGTAGCTCACAAGATCTCCTAAACACGAATAAATATAATATAACATAAATAAATTTTAAAAGTTTTCATATATCTACAGCGGAGTAAGCTAATATTTAAGATAAAGAATAATTAATTAAACATTACAACAAATATTTAAAAAGCAATGTCTATTTTGAGGTTAGGTATACTAAAGCAAACAAAAAAAAAGTGAAATTGAATGAGCTCACATAATTTAATGTTTACATTAAATAAAATAAAGATTGTACGTAATTTGCATACTTACAGAAAAACGCAGAACAGCTTAAACGTAATAAATAATATATTTCGTCGTATGGTCATGTATTAGTACAAGCAATCGAGTAGGCGGCTTTGTAGGTTGCCCGATAACTAGACGGTCGGTTAGTTACCGGTCGGTGAGGGACATCGTGTACCAATACATAACTGCATGTATTTATAAGTTAAATACAATTTTAATGACTAATGTTGCATTTTTTATTTATTATAAATGTTATTAAGTTTTCAGAATGTACGCGATCATATGAGAAAACCAAATACTACGTTTGTTATCTTATTAAGAAGTATCACTCTTTCCTTAGCTAAAGCTTAAGGAATTCATGAGAAGTCGTCATCCATCCAACTGACAATTTTTAAATATTTTTATAACGCCTTAAATAAGCACGTTTTTCAATATAATTGTTTATATATAAAGACGAATACATAAATAATATAATTTAGCTAAATTATTGTTCCTAAGTTATGTTTACGACTTAAAAATAATTATCATTTGCATAAATGGTCAGTCACTGGGACATAGCTAGTTACTGGTACATTTACCTTATAACATATTTTTTTTGGCGACATATTTATTATATATTTTTTACATATAAAAATATATTATTTATACATTTTCTAAAAAAATACGTTTTTCGCATATTATAATATATGAAAATATATTTCTCATATATTTTTCATATATTTTCGCAAAAATACGTATTCGTACGCACTAGGTCCACGGAGACAATGTCTAGGAGTCGGCTCCAGGGAGTTTTGCATTATTTCACTTCTACGTTAACGCAAATGTCACTAGGTCGTCGGGGATGATGTCCAGGTGCACTAGGTGAAAGAAAACGAAGTCTAAGGGTCCGCTGTTGGAAGTTTTGCATTATTGTGCACTAGAATGACTCCTACGTTAACGCTAATGTCACTAGGTCGTCGGGGGTGATGTTCAGGTGCACTAGGTCGACGAAAACGAAGTCTAAGGTTCCGCTGCAAGAAATTTTGCATTATATCACTCTAGAATAACTCCTACATTAACGCTTACGTCACTAGGTCGTTGAGGATAATGTCTAGGTGCACTAGGTCAATGAAAACGAAGTCTAAGGGTCTGCGGCAGGAAGTACTGCATTATTCCGCTTCGCAATGACTTGTACGTTAACGCAAACGACTTATTACTTGTTGTATAATGTACTATTATGCAGCCCAATCCCAGATAATACCTAAAATTATTTTATATTGCTACGAAACTGAACTTTGAGTTCCACACAGCGATTGCATTATCTTAAAAAATAAAATTGTTGAGAAATTTAATAGATAGATGTAAGTGATCCAGTTGAATTTTGAAGCAATTCTATCGATAAGGGTCGAACATATCGAATTTATGTTGTAAGACTCGATATTCGATAAAACGTTGTTTTTGTCGATTGGTCGGTTTCTTACTCATTCTTTTTAAAAAAGTTCTCCTAATATCGCTGCTCATTCTACATCTTAATATGTTATATTAACTATTGTTACTCTACAAGATCGAAAAAAAAATCAATAAAAGTTTTCTCTTTGAGGGAGCATAGTACCAATTTTGTTGTCAACATATTTTTCTCAATGCAAATTCGAATTTACATTCCATTCGCCGGTTATAATAATTTCAGTACTTTATGAAATAATTGCACTCGAATTTTCAAACTCGAAAATAGGAATGAGCTTCAATGTCAGAGCAGCTTATATTATGCTTTATGCTTATTGAAATCTATCTTGCGAGGCATCTTTCAAGTTTAAAAAATTAGGTTTTGTTTTTGTTTTGATTATTCATAAATAAAGAATTAAGGAGATTATTTGCAAAAGTACTGTGGATTTCTATTTCTCTGAATATTTTAATTCCTCCAAGTGCATTTGTATTTTTGTATATTCGAGTACAATTTTGAAATAAAGGTAGTGGTTATGAATCTGTAGTAAATTGAAATGATTATCACTGATGAAACAAAAGTAAAAATTCATGTTAAGTAAAAGAAAAAAATAATAATGAAAATAGTTCATTGGCAGGAATCGAATCTGCAAGAAAAGAAAAGTCCGGACTCGCCTTCGGCGAGTGCTGCGCTGCACTCGTTTCTCAAGTACAAGGCCTTCCCGTGCCCGTGTCAAAAAGTACTACGAAGAGAGTCGAGTGCGTGCGCTGCTACGAAAAGCACGACTGGTATATCTATGTATGCGCTGGGAAGTTTATCAGTACTCCTCGGATCGTTTCCTCTCGTTGTTCTCGCACTTCGGCACCTGTTGACGATTTTTATATGATAGCTACATCCTAGGAAAAATTGTCTCAGTTATAACTAATTGCTCCTTCTTTGTCCCGAGCTTCAGTTTTCCATATTCAGTCATTTCTCGGTATTTGCGAAGTTTTAAATATTTTTTGGAAAATGAATGGGTGCGGTCATCCATGCCCGAGCGGAGGTTTTGTCTAAACTATTGAAGCAAGGTATTATTTTACAATTGGTTTTTACTAAATTCAATCTGTTTTAAGGTCTTCCGAAATTATTATTGTTTTGATCGCATTCTCTTCTTAACAGTTTATTTATTATTTTAGCGAAGAGTCCGTACTTCTCGAAAGACAAATTTTTGAGATTCGCAACACTCAAAAACACGAAAAGTAATTGTTTTCAAACTTCCAAGAGCTACGGAGGTGCATGAGCCGTTCCATGAATCTTCCGGGTAGCTGTACGTTCCTGAAGCTTAGAAAGTTAGACGCAGTTGCGTTTTCCTATTTTTTTCCGTAAACATCCATGTGGTTCTTCTAAATGAAGCACGATTTTTCAGAATGCGAGCTCTCACGCTGGTGGCTATACTTTCTATAGGTTAATCTACCTTTCAACATCATAGCACATTTTTGGTAGCGAACTTTTTCTAACAAGAGATGAGAAGAACAAAAACGCTGATCACTTGAGAGCGCTTATATAACCAAAAATGATGAATAAAGTATTGAGAATTGGATTGGTAACGCAAATAACAATATGAATGATAAATATTGTTGTGAAAAGTTGACTCTGCCAGCATTCGCAAAAAGCACCAACATCAACAGGAATTGTTCGCCCTGAAAACTTCGTGAAAACGACAAATCAGCAAAAAACAATAATATCGCAAATACTGCGCACTGATGAGATTCGAAGAATGGCAAGCGTTACATCTTCCAACAGAGATAATACGAAAATGCAAGAATCATAGAACATGTGCCTCTGGATTTTGCTTACATATCGCTAGAAATGTCGAATACAGCAATGAATATGAAAACAACAACACAGTACATATAAATAGAGAAGATTATTGTAAAAGCTGATTCTACCTGAAGTCGCGAAAGACAGCAATGTACTGAAACTCGTAATATTGGCCAATATCGTTCTTGAAAGATTCATAAAACATTGAATTTTACCTCAGATAAAATACGAACATGACAGTATACATGAAAATCGAGGAGTATCAAAATTATTTGTTTCAATGGAGAAAACACAATTTTTAAAGAAACCTCCTAAAAATTTCTCCCTGATTATGCAAAAATATATTCTTTAAGCGCAGAATCAACTGTATTAAAGTACTGAACTTGCTGAAAAAACTTGCTAAAGAGCTTTATTATGCTACCGTACCTACTCTTTCTACAAGCGAATTACTATAGTCAAGAAAATTAAACCATATGTGATGCCGTTATTCCAGAAAACAATACAATTCCTAATTGCTCGAAACATATGCTGCTTAAATTCCAACTGTCAAATTTTCGTCAATTTACCCCCACTATGAAGGCACCTTTACTGGAGCCCGTAAAACATCAAAGAAGATTGGTAGCGCAAGGTCGCAAATGCAAATAAGAGCAATTATATAAACACCATAATTATTGATATACAGTGCGTCTCATAACTATAGAAACACCAAAAATTTTTACATTTAAATCTGTGTATTATACCTTTTCTTAAAAAACCTGTAACTTTCGAAGCAAAAAACCAAGGATAATTTTAAAAATAGCAAATAAAAGGCAATTTTATTCTCTTTAAGACGTTACCAAAATATTGTGTCTACATTAACTTATGAAAAATTCACGGACGGTTTAAACAAAACTTGAATACTAGATAAAAAATTTACATTGATTTAAATGGGTCTAAAAATTTAAAGTGTTTCTATAGTTATGAAACAACGATAACTTCTTTAATGTTGATGCGAAAGAAATATTCTAGTAATGTTTTAAAGAGAATATATTTTCCATTCATTGGCATTTTGCAAAATTATCCTCGGATTTTTGCTTCCAAAGTTACAGGTTCTTTAAAAAAAGGTATAATATACACATTTAAACGTGAAAATTTGTGGTGTTTCTATAGTTATAAGACGCACTGTAGAAGCAAAAATATAAATAAAAAAATTAAAAGCAGCATTTTTAAACGGTTTAATAATGTTTTTTTTAAACTGATGGCAAAAAATCATCCATTTTCGTTATTCTACAGACCAGATAATGAAGGTTGAAGAGATTTGAAGCCTGAATATCAGTTTTCTCGCGCCGCCGCGCCGCTGCCGTTCCCCCCACTGTCGTTCTCCCTCTGCGCCTCCTCGCTACGCTCGAGTCTCGCGCGCGTACCTCTACTTCATTCATTTTTTACACAACCCTACAAAACTTCATGTAATCTAATTTTTTTTACATATACACTAACTGTCTAAGTATATGATACAATTTTTTCCACCCTTAATATTGCAAATGGAAGCCACAATAATTTTCAAACAAAAAATAAAAATTATTTTCGGCCCACAGGTATCTAACAAAAAACATTTTATTTTATAATTACCACAAAAATACTACATTTTCAAATATCCAAATGCAAATTGAATTACATTTTTATTGTACAAGTTATTGCATTTGTTTATAACGACATTTTTTAGGCGCCATTTTTAAAGACATTAAAGTTGAAAAGTCAATAATTTTCGAGTTGTATACGATAGTAGAACTCTTTTTAAAAAGAGAATGAGACTTCAAACGTCGCTTTTCACAGCCGGAATTCTGTATAAATTAAGTTATACGGAAGCACTTTTTTAGTTACAAAATGGATGTTCTTGTTACGATAAAATATTTTTGGCTAAAAATTGGTATACATTATTATTATAATGAAAGCTATATTTTATCAAAATTTGAAACCCTACGCTTCTAATGTGCACGAGTAATTAACAATTTAAAAAATGCGTTTTTCGAAAATATTTTATTTTTTGTTAATTAAAAAATTCACCATTTTTAACTTTTTAGCGGTCATTTTGTAGGTATTTTAAATACCAATAACTGTAATTTTTTACGTTTGATGATTCTATTATTTTTCCCCACACCTGCACCGAAAGTACCACTTTTCCTCCCGGGCGCCCGGAGAGAAATGTGTATTTTCGGTGCTGGTGTGAGGAAAAATAGTATACGCACCATGGGAGGTAAAATGGCGACCCCATAGCACGTGTTTGCCACCCGAGCCAAAGGCGAGGGTGGCATTTTACACGTGCTATGGACTCGCCAATTATTTACCTCCCTAGATGCGTAATATACTATTACCCCTGTTATATGTCAACGGTTATTTTTACGGGCTCCAGTAAACAAATCAGTGATTTAAAACATATACATTATCTTTAGATACATGTCTTGCATAAAAAGTCATGTCAAAGTCCGGGTATCAATTAATTAAAATTTTCCTATTTTCTCTGCTCTATTTGACTGGCCTATAGAGAGAGAGAAAACGATCGGGAGAGAGGAGGGAAAAAAGAGACGAGGGAGACGGGAGAGAGGGACAGGGGTGGGGGGTGTGAGAAGGAGTGAGAAAGAGTTCGGTGACATACCTATTTATCATATTTAATTGTGATACTGCAGTATGCCATGCAGCGTTGACACTTTTGTCAAATGTATCGTGAATTAGAGCAGCTGCTCCTTCTGCAGGTACCACTCCAGCTTGATTTTCTTGGCCATCTTTAATAACGTCTGTACTGCTTGTGGCAACAATTTGTTCTATATCTCTGCAATAATATTAAACTTCGTCAGATGAAAGAAAAAAAGTAAGATTGCAACATAGCGAAAAAGAATGCGTAGATTGACGAGATGATTTTCCGAATTAGGTATGTTCTTTTCTGTTTAACAATTTAAAATATGAAATTGGTTAACTCACAAGAAAATTTGCCTTGAATCGATAATTTGAGTTGAAAACAGAACAATTTTTTTCTGTCAATATGAATTAGTTTCATAGAAATTTTAAACCGATGTATAATGTATTTTAAATTTATGAAATTAAGCTATATTTGAAAAAATTATAAGCCGTATAAGAACTAGGCAGGTTTAGTTTTCACAAAACAAATTTTTCGGCAAATAATTATTTACTGGATATTATCCAAAATTGGCAACATTGCAAAATAATATGTAATTATGCTATTGAAACTGGAAAAATAAAAGAAATTAAATTATACTTGGGTCTCCAACACAATACCTGCCAAGTGGCCGAATGTATACATAGTAAATGCGCATAATGAAGTTTGCGCAGCCTTGTACATGGAGAGAATTAGAAATCACTGAGATCTCTCGCGCATTACTAGTTAGGTTGGACATGAAAACTGTCAAATTTTCGCAATACGCATTACTCATTAATGTCCGCGCATGAACCAGTAATGCCCTGCAGTGATGCGCAGAAATCACTGGTTAATACGCGGAAATTAATGAATAATGCGTGTTGCGAAAATTTGACAGTATTCATGTCCAACCTAACCAGTAATGCGCGAAACACCACTCGGTGATTTCTGATTCTTTACGTGTATGATCACGCCATCATAGCTCTTTCAATTTTATAGATATAGATAAAATTTAAAAAGTTTACAAAGAAAATCTTCCACGATTTATTGAAATATGTTGTAAATAAAAATTGTTTTTAAGAGGAAACCTGATTATTAAATTAAATAATCATATTAAATTAAAACAGTATTTGTTAAATTAAGTTATTGCCCAGATTTGTGTGTAAGCTTCGCATAAACTTGTCTATTACTATAATTACTTTCATCGATTGAATTTTTACACATAAAATATAACCTACTCTTTATACATTTTGTAATAATTGATTCAATCAAAATTAAAGTTAAAAATATAAAATGATTAACTCACTTCATCTCTTTCAGCAAAAGCATTTTATTAATGCAATGTTTTTAATAAAAACATTTATTTATATTATTTAAAATTAAAGTTACTTTAAATTATTATAATATAATATGACAGATTGAAACAAAATGTTAATTTAAATTTAAATATTAAGAAGAAAGATTTTTGGGCATTATGGAGAATATTAAGTCAGCGCTTCCTTTGTATACAAGCTGCCGATAGGGCGCAGCGGCACACCGATACGAACGTAGTTTGACTAGTGTTGTTTGAATATGAGGGCCCATTAGAATGAACTACAGTTGATTGGCTTCATTTTAAGATATCCGAAAGCACCTCCCAAAGTTTTATCAAAATTCGTGGCCTGGAGGTATGACGACACTCTCCTTGTAAGTTTGTTTATATATATATATATATATATATATATATATATATATATATATATATATATATATATATATATATATATATATATATATATATATATATATATATATATATATATATATATATATATATATATATATATATCGGTTTTATAAGAAGCCGGAAAAAAGTTTTTTTGTACAAGTCTTTTTTTAGAGGCATGAAAAAACACGAATATCGTGCATGTGTGACAAAAATAAATAAATATATAATTTGTTAGGTACAACAAATCATGATTACGTCTTATATATATGCATTTACAAATGTTTTTTACAAATTTATATATACAGATTTTCAAACAATATTGTTATTCATTATCAGTTAAACAAAGACTTTTTGTTAATTAACCAACTCCATTATTAAAATTTTTTAAACGAGAAAATTTCCTTAATTACAAAATTCATCGCGTCATTTTAAGCGTTCCATTTCGCTATTTTGCTTCTACTCGGAAAGAAAAAAGGAACTAGGACAGTCTCTTGTTTCGGAGCTACAGTAGCACTCGCGAGGTTACTGTACGAGTCCTGTAGCGCGTGCTGCTCCAGACCGAGCGGGGGACTGTGGCGCTCCCCAGCTCGGTCTGCAGCAGCACGCGGCGAGTTGCACCAGAGCTCCGCGCGCTCGGAGCGCTGTGTGCCTTCATAGCGAACTATATATATAGCATTCCCGCCTATACAAAATGTTGTTGTTGCTCATTTACAGAGCTATAATGTATTAATACTTTTTATTAATTTCTTTTCACCCATTATTTACAATTATTTGAAGAAAATTGCTTTCTAAAAAATTTGAAATATTTTTTATTATATAAACTTATGAAAATAAATACATTAAAATTTCTTTTAAGAGTATGTCGGAGGAAATGATGATTCCTATATCGTATTTGTTGCAAATTACTGAATTATTGATTATAGAACAATAATAATAATAATAATAATAATAATAATAATAATAATAATAATAATAATAATAATATACAATTCAAATATTCATCATCTACTGTTTAGATAATATATGTATATTTTAAACTATCAAAATCAATCACATATAGGTGTAAAATTGTACCAATTAAGGCGCCACAAAAACATTTTGACTGTAAATACAGTGAATGGGAAAAAATTAGTCTGTTTGGACTTTTAGATTTAAGGAATGAAACAATATTTTGCATTTAAAAAAGTATAGCGTAACTTAATATGTATTCACAAGTACTGGCCGTGGAAGCGAGCTCTAAGTATAATTTTTAACTAATAATTTTTAACTAATAAACCTTTTTTTTTTGTTTATTATAAATAATTGTTGAGCTCGGTTCTACGGTAACTAAGTATAAGAACGTATTTTAATTTTTGAAGAATGACTATTATTTTATTTAATGGATGCCAAGGGCGCAAAAAGACTAGTATAAAATCAGGAATGTAGATTAGGGTCAATACTCGAAGTCAAACTAACAAGTTTTAAGTAATATTACAATGTAATAAATTTTTAATTTACGATTATTTTTGCAAATAGATCAAAAAACTTGTTTTTATTTTTATTTTTGTTCATCGTATTTTATTCTTTACGGAGTAAAAAAGTACTAAGTAGTTGAATACCTATAGGTATGATATTTAAATTATTCTTAATTATGTAAGAATAAAATTAATAAATAAATATTTTTAATGCCTGTATATTTTTGTGGTATTTGGTTTTTCATTCGTAAATAATTTAATTTCTTAAATAAGATCGTTACTACAAAATAATGTAACAAAAACAAGTGTAGTTCGCCCAAAAGTTGTGAATAACAGTATGGTTAGCTTTACTTTATATTGAAAGATTTAAATAAGTTTTTGTATATTTTGATTGTAAAATTGTAGAATAAGAAAAGTGTGTGATATGTGAATAGTGTCTAAATGATTACTTGTACAAATTATTATCAACTATGTAATAATAATTTGTATCAATTAAAATCTATATATTTAAATGTTCTTACGGGTTTTATTATTTTAGGATAAAAAATGTGTAAAATATGTAAAAATTTATAAAATTATACTTCATTGTTTTTTAATTAAATTTTAAATACAAATTAGATATCAAGTCAAAAAAAGTCTACACTGTTTTGTCGAATCTTTCTTTAGTTGACGACAACTACTTTTGCAATAATGGAACTTGCATCTTGTTTTGTAATATATTGAGTTTCATTTCATTATGTAAGAATAAATTATAGTAAAAAATGTTTCTATTTTAAGGTCAATATATTATAAGTTGATTGAACTTTGACGATTGAATTGATAAAATTGATGATTTTGAATGATCAAAAAAAGGTTCTACAGCTGATTGCATAAAGCTATAAGTAGTGTGCTATTTTTGTACAGTTTGAAAGTCAATCTTCAAAGTTTCATTAAATTCTAAGACCAGAACTGTATGGTCTACCCTTGATATAATGCTTTCGACGCTGATTCTGAATTATACCAAATCAAATAAATCTTCAATACAGTCAGCATAAATAATATTCTTAATAAACTTGTAATGTTTATAAACAATGAAGTATAATTTTATAAATTTTTACATATTTTACACATTTTTTATCCTAAAATAATAAAACCCGTAAGAACATTTAAATATATAGATTTTAATTGATACAAATTATTATTACATAGTTGATAATAATTTGTACAAGTAATCATTTAGACACTATTCACATATCACACACTTTTCTTATTCTACAATTTTACAATCAAAATATACAAAAACTTATTTAAATCTTTCAATATAAAGTAAAGCTAACCATACTGTTATTCACAACTTTTGTGTCCAAGTGGGACATAAATGTAAAGCTTTACTCAGCAACTGATCATGACACGCTGTAAATATCAATAATGACAGCTTTTATTTACAAATTAAAATTTGTGTCAGTTAATTTTGAATAAGTAATAGCACATTTTGATTGCTTGCAAATTAATATTAGTGTTCAACAATGTTAAAGGTGCAAAAATGATTATTCATATAAACTAGTCTGAATTCAAAGAATAGAGACTGACAATATTTTTATGTACACTTTATCATAAATGATATGTCCAGCTATTGTGTTCAGGTGAAGGTAATATTTTAGTTGCGCACATGGGTACGATAAACTGTAAATATCATTTGAATTATTTTGACTTTTTACAATGAAAGTTTACAGCATGTAAAGGGTGCCAAAATTATTACCCCCGTCAAGTAATATAAAATATTTGAATTTATCTTAATATGTCAGACTGACTTTCAACATGGCTCATATTCTACACTATTATAAGATTAACCCTTTATTACCAAGGTGACATCTGTGACCTTACTCAAAATTCATCATTTATAACTTTATTAATATTATATTTTCAGCCCTAAATACTTTTTGTAAAGTCATTAAGTATAATTATAGTTATTATGTAAAACTTTGGAGCTATAGAATTATTTAGTTTAAAAATTTATAAACAATTTAAGCGTAAAAAATCGAAAAAATAAATATAGAAATCTTAAAAAATTATATTTTTTAAATTTGACAAAATTGACAAAATAGTGGATACTCTTTTATTTATTATCCAATATGTATTTTGTTTCTTCAATAATGTCAGAAGGACTTAACCATACAAAAATTGTATAGCATTGGAAAACCTGCATTGTTTATAAAACATATGTACAAACTGATAAACAATTACATGTAATTCTGTAGGTTTTCCAAAATTATACAATATTTATATCGCTAAGTCCCCCTAAAATTATTTAAGGAACAGAACGAGACCTTCAAAATACAAATTAGATAACACGTCAAAAAAAGTCTACACTGTACATATGCCAATAGAACCTCCTTAAGCCCTTTATAAATTATAGAAAAATTTATATGAAAATATTAATATTAATATAATTATGGTTCATAAGAAGCGGATGTTGTAGAGTATATTCAAAAAACTTACTTTTCTCTAGTACGTGCAGGAAGGCCATTCTTGCCGTTAGCGTCGTTTTCATTTGTTTTTTCTTTCCGATACCAAGGATTGAAAAACTTCATGCTTGAATTTGTGAAAAATGAATTAACTTTAGTGCATGTATAGTAAATTGTAAATAGTTTATGTATAACATATACATACCTTTTGATTAATTTATTTAGTTGTCTGCGCAAAAGGAACTTCAGCGAAGAAAGCAGAGCTTTCGTTTGTTTCCTTATAAGTTGTTGCACTTGAACCGCGCGCGCGTGAAACGAGAACGTGGAGTGGACGTAAGTGAGAAGGATTACCTCCGTGGATGAGACAGAGGAAGATCGTTTCGTTGCCGCGATTTCATCTTTAGGGTATGTCTACAACCGTGTTCCGCCGTGTATCGTACACGTGTTCTGACCAATCAGTGTTAAGCTCTTTAGCGAAACTCAGTGGCCAGCATACTTCGGCGAAACTCATTGGCCAGTACACGTACACACTACACGGCGGAACACGGTTGTAGACATACCATTACATGAGAAAGCAACGATCGGCTGTCATCGCGAATGGACGGAAGCGCAGTCGCTGGCTCGCTTCCTATTGGTGCGAAGTTTTGCAAGCGATTTTTAGCGATGCTTCTGTTTGGTCAAACGTTTTTCAGTCATTCGATTGTTGAAATTGACGGCATACATAGTGTCATAACCTCCTCTGCCATTTTCAATATTTTATTGAATACTTTTATCTCTTTTCTTCTGCTTAGTATCCTCTTTTGCTTAGTTTGACTGCTTGTAGAGCTTTTATATTATTATTTATTTATTTCTATTTATTATTTATTTTTCTTTTACAGAGTAATATTTTTAGTAAAATTAATTTTTTCTTAATATTTCATTTCTATTACTATTAATTTTTTCTTAATATTTACTTTCTCTTATTATTCATTTTTTCTTAATATTTCATTTCTATTACTATTAATTTTTTCTTAATATTTACTTTCTCTTATTATTAATTTTTTCTTAATATTTAATTTCTATTACTATTAATTTTTTCTTAATATTTACTTTCTCTTATTATTAATTTTTTCTTAATAGCCGCTTTTATTGTTTCATTAATTTAAACTTTGTTATATTGTCATATTTTACGTGTATTATAATAAACGTAATCAAAGAAGAAAGCATGGCCGCAAAGCAAGAAGCGAAGAACAAGTTAATCGCCGAATTAGTTGTAAAAACATTTTCATGTATTGATGACGTAAATTTTACAAAGTTGATTAAAGGATCATTAGTTCACCAGGTAATAAAAATATCTTTACTTCGTACATTTAGTACATACGGTACAAAAACGCGGTACGTTCCAATTTTGTTGAAGTTCAACCGTAAACTAGTACGTGTCAAAACTGCTGCCGATTCATTAGCACTTACTTTTCTCAAATCTTTTTAATTGTTCCAATATAACATTATTTGTTGTATTAAATTATATGGTAAAAACTGAAAATATCAAGTTTAATAGTTTTAATGTACAAACAAGTTGAGTTTATGAACAACGAATTTATTTATAAAATAAAAAAGAATCATTGAATCTTAAAAATTCTGTTTCATTTAAAAGACAAATATTGCCTTTGCTTGATAAAAAACGAACAGTAATACCCAACTAATAATCGATAAAAATATTTGTTGAAAAAAATGGAGCTATCGATCGCTCAAGTGGTAAACGCACCGAATTTTTCGGGAACATTTTGAGAAAAATGTTTTTCTGGATTTTTCGGAAGCGGAAATCGGGCCTGCAATCCGCTATTTGGATAAGGGCAGTAATGCAATGACCGTATATGTAACGACAAATAAATATAATAAATATTTTAAAAAATAAAATATCTCATGGTCTAGGCAAATAACTGAGGCAAGTTACAAATATTAGAAATTTGAGCCTTAGAATTATTTTGTGTATTATAAATTTTGGGGTGTTAACGCCGCGAATCTCTGTTAAAACTTGGGTGTTCTAACTTGATTCTCGCTCGTTTTATAATTCGACGAACTGCTGGCGTTCACGGCGGAAAGGAAATGGAGAAAAGTTATACGTGGTTTTATAACGATAAAACAATAGAGATTTTTTTCTCCTTCTAAGTTAAATTTTACAAATGTACGTGTGACTAGGGGTTCTTTTAAACATTAAATAAAGTAATTGCGTATGGTGTAAACGTGTGAGTGTGTGTGTGTGTGTTAATAATGTAAGTTTTGTACCGAGATAGAAGCACGGAGTTGGTGTTACTAATCTCGAGGCAGCCGGAAGAAGAGGGCGAGCAACCTCGAGCGCTGGAGTTTTGTCCAGCGTCGGGGAGTTGCTAAGGTGAAACGGGGGAGACTCCTTTAACACGGAGAATCCCGGCTCCGCGTTCAAATTCGGCCGAACGGGGAGGCCTCGCGCTACGGCGCGACCTCGCAGTTGCGCGGAGTTGCATGCGCGCGCGGATCAATTCAAAGCGCGCGAAAACTGACGGTGTTTAAACGGTCCGAACATGGGGCTTATAATGTATTGGGCTTTATAATTTTTGGACAGTATTTTTTTGGCACTATTACTTTTTGTGCATTATAATTTTTTCGTATTAAAACTTTTGGGCATTAAACATTTCTAGGCCTTATAATTTTCTGGGTTTTGTGGGTTTATGGGGTTTCTGATTGTAATGGAATTTATGTGGGGCTTATGAGTTTATGGGCTTTCTGTAGTTTGTACGGTTAACCTGGGGTTTCTGTTTTTATGCATTTTGTGGATGTTATGGGATTTACGAATTTTTATGGTTTCATAGGATTTATAGGTTTTACGGGGCTTATCGGGCTTACGATATGCATAGGTTTTATGTGGTTTATGGGTCTTATTGGGTTAATGATGTTAATGGGTTTTATGGGTGTTATGAGATTCGCGATTTGTATGGATATTATGAAATTTACGTATTTTTTATGTGCTTAATGAGTTATGGATTTATGACTTTTTGGGTTGTATGTGGATACCATTCTTATGGGATTTATGGGTTTTATGTGGTTCTGGGGTTTATGAGCTTTATGATTTTTATGGGTTTTATGACGGTAATGGGGTTTACGATTTTTATGGGTTTTATGAGATTCTTGCGTTATTGCGGGTTATGAGTTTTATGGTAGTTAAGGGGACAGATACACCTTTAAATTTAAAATTATTTGATAATACATTTTAAGCTAAAAATAAGACATTCATCATATATTACCTGATTTTTTTCGGTAATTTGAACATTTTATCAGAACAACTAAAAATTATATATATATATATATGTGTGTGTGTGTGTATATATATATATATATATATATATATATATATATATATATATATATATATATATATATATATATATATATATATATATATATATATATATATATATATATATATCATACAAAATTTTTAGTTGTTCTGATAAAATGTTTAAATTTTCCGAAAAAAATCAGGTAATATATGATGCGTGTCTTATTTTTAGCTTAAAATGTATTATCAAATAATATTATTTATATTTATAATTATTTGATAATACATTTTAAGCTAAAAATAAGACACTCATCATATATTACCTGATATTTTCGGTAAATTTGAACATTTTATCAGAACAACTAAAAATTTAATATATATATATATATATATATATATATATATCATACAACATTTTTATTTGTACTGATAAAACGTTCAAATTTACCGAAAAAAATCAGGTGAGAAAAAAATAAATGAGTTTTATGGTGGTCAAGGGGACAGATACACCTTTAAAATTAAAATTATTTGATAATACATTTTAAGCTAAAAATAAGACACTCATCATATATTTCCTGATTTTTTTCGGTAAATTTGAACATTTTATCAGCACAATTACAAATTTTCTATGATATATATATATTGCATATATTATATATAAATTTTGTATGATATATATATATATATATATATATATATATATATATATATATATATATATATATATATATATATATATATATATATATATATATATATATATATATATATATATATATATATATATATATATATATATATATATATATATATATATATGGGTGATTCTCTAAAATTTCGAGAACAAAATTTTCTTTTTGTGTTAAAAATGATCCTTTTGGTATGTAGAATGTATGTGAATTTTTTTATATTTTTTGAACCCATCAGGTTTAAAGCCATTTTTCCATTTTTTAACAAATTTTAACCTCCATTTATTCAAAAAAATTAAATCTCTTTGAAAAATAGCCACAAAGGATTTTTTAGAAAATTTTCTGAATTTTTCAGAAAAAATGATTTCTAAACCTTTTAATACCCCTTTCGATTAATTAAACACATTTTAAAACTAAAAGCCCTGAAAAAGGTTGGTTTCATCACTCGAACCATTACACCAAAAATCATGAAGATAACTTTTTTTAGTACAAAACTTACTGCCACAGTCGCAAAATGGCAGATGTGCAATATTTATATAAAAAGAATCAAAATAACAGCAAATATTGTTAAGAAATTATTAAAATGAATATTTTAGCAATAAAGTTATATTTAGCTTCATTCAACTAAAGATATGAGGGATTAAAAAATCTGAAAAAATTCACGACTATTTACATGCTAAAAGGAACATTTTTGCCGAAAAACATTTTTGTTTTTTTTATACTTGATTTCCCAGAGAATCATCCTTATATATATGCGCGGGTGTGTGTGCGTGTATATACAGATATACTTTAGTATTGGGTCCAACAAAAAAGTAACAAATTTTGCCGTCGCTGCAAAGTGCCTATGCGGCTTCTTTTCTTTGTTTTTGTGTGGTAATTTAAACTGTTTAGATTTATAATATAATATAATTTATAATATATAATATAATATAATGTATATATTATGAATAGCGGATCAACCATTATTGGTTTCCTTTCTCTTTTTTTTTATTATAAAAGAGGGAAGTTTATTATTTTTGTTCATTTGTCATATACGAATACATAACTTTTTTGAAATAGTTTGAGAGTTTAGTAATATTAACAATGATATTTATTAATATTTGTAAGTCATTCTTTTTAGGAGCATATAATTGTATAGATAGGAATTAATTAAGTTTCAGGTAGTTATAAGTGTCAATGAATTGGCAGCAGTTTTGAACTTCATGGATCATTTTTCTAAATATAAATTTGCAGAGTTATGATAAGAAAGTTTGTGACTAGTACGCATGCATCTTTGAAAAGTAAGTAATATTTTGAGAACTGTAGCATCCCGTGTAAAAAAATAAGATTGGGACAAGTCTGGCTCAGAAAGTCTTGGCTACGTAAACGATCCCAGACTATAACCAAGACTACATGACAGACTTTTGTTCAATTATGTCACGAAACCTTTTTTCACGTATAACTAAGGTAAAATAGCCATTACTGTAAGCAATTGCGGCATTACCCATCTTGCCGAGATTTTTTTCACACACAATTTTTCGTGCAAAATTGAAGCGACTGTACCTTGAGATATACCTGTGGCCTCAACTATTTCGCGAACTTTCATTCGTCGATCACTTAAAATCATATAGTAGATTTTGTCAATCATTTCGGGGGTAGTTCCACTGGGCGCCTCGAACGATGTTCATCTTTTGTAGATGTACGGCCACGTTTAAACTCATTCACCCAATTGTAAACAGTTGCAAACACAGGAGCAGATGTGCCATGAACTTCATCAAATTCAGCTTTGATTTTTGTTAAGCCTTTTAAATATAGATGTTTAATCACCACTCGAAAGTCACTTTTTTCCATTGTTATGAATAAACGAAAGTTGTTTACTTCAATGGACAATAAAAATGAAAATATGTGATGGATAGAGCTGAAACTTTAACAGCTGTCTAGTTAGTAGTGCTACTCACTAAAAAAATTCATTTTCGATACTTCGAGCGCCATTACTTGGATTTTCTAAGGACTTATTGAACGACCCTCGTAATAGACAAAAAATGTTTCGGCTCTATTTCAGTATGTTTATAAACAAAATGAATACTTGTTTTAGCGATTTTATTAAATATGTATTTAGAAATTAAGTGCCCTGCTTTTGGAAAATTTGTTTACGTTGTAACCTATATCGGGACAGACATTTCAACGTGGTTTTTATTACGATGTTGCTATAAATATCGTAGTACAGTATTTAAAAACATTATTTATTGACTTTATACTCGTATCTAAGTAATTGTAGAATATAGAAAACTTAGTAAAATCATGTATTTCATACTGAGTAATATAACCTCGAATATAACCTAAGATTTCAGATTCAATCTCTTGAGTTCGGCCGCATAAGTTTTCCATTGTCTCAGTATTGGCTTCGTTTGTACCACTTTAGGATTAACCCCTAAAAATCTTGTCCTACTAAAGGGCAAACTGTCTGTCTACGAAAATATATTTTTATGAATTGCATTATATGTTAATACGTAATTTTATTTTTGAAATCAATTAAGCAATGTATTAGCAATCTGTTATACATTTTATCTTACAAAAAATGACAGTTTACTATTTTTAAATCATGCTTATGTGAGTTAGATTGTCGTAAGTGTCCCAGTAATGTCCATTTTACCTTAATTAGGACAAAGATTTAGTTTATACGGAAAGCTATGCTTTTGTTTTGCATTTTTGGCAAAAGTCTGGGATTGTATACGAAGCTAGACATTTGCAAGACTTTCTGAGCCAGACTTTTGCCAGACTTGTCCCAGACTTATTTTTTGTACACAAGCTGCGATAATATACAACGGATGCACCGTATCGTTTTTAGATACTAGAAACTACTTTTCAAAGCCTGAACACAATTCGTTTCTCGGAGAGTATGGCCTCTCCTTGTCCTATATGTGGAAATAAAAGTCATTCCGGTGAATAAGATGCAGCTGTACTTTTATGCTATAGATAAAAAAAAATTTGTCACAAAAGGTCTAAAATGAAGTTTTATACAACTTTGCATGCTGAAATATAGTACAGTTAAAATAATTTATATAATATAATTGTGTATACACTTTTAAAAAGATAAGCTAATCATAAATGTTAACTGGAAAGTGCAATTTTCTGAAAAATTGGTGTTGTATTTCACTACAAATGTAAGTCCTAGTTTAAATTGGTTCATTCGTATTATTTATTTATTTTAAATTTTATTTATACTATTTATACTATATATATATATGAAAGTACGGTCACATTCAGCCCTGAATTACTTTAAACCTATCGGCTTAAAAAAATCTGAAAAAATGTACATGGATTCATATATATATATATTTATAAAGAAATAAATATGAGGTAAAAATATTTATTAATGTTGAAATCGCGCATGATATATATATATATATATATCATGCGCGATTTCAAGTTTAATAAATATTTTTACCTCATATTTATTTCTTTATAAAATTTGTGAAAATTAGTAAAATATTTATTACTTACTGATGTAACTGTATCCAATATGGTACCCTAATGCTTTGAGTGTTTATTATGGCGGTCATGTATAATTTCTCTATATGTATTGATAAAAAAGCATTAACCACCACAGCCGCATTTTTAGAAATTAGTCCTTCATCAATTTACCTTCACCCATTCATTGTATACTCTCACTAAAGCCTCCCCTTTCTCATTGTAACCCCGCTTACTGCAGCCACTACTCATAGTAGCTCCTTAGTACGTCTAATTGCGGACACCTTGTATATGTTCTAATTACTGAATCCCTGTGTATGTCTTAATTGTGAACACCCTATATATATATATATATATATTATTTAATCCTTTAACGTGAACAAGTGAAATAGTCCACGCTCACCGTACAAGCTTCACCATGCCGCGTCAGGGACGTACTTTTGATTTAGCTATTGTAGGTTCCTAACCTACAAAACGACGATACACTGCACTTTGCAGCAATAAGTAAAATAAATGTAATAACCAGTAGCATTGTTTATCAGCTGTACTTACGAAATCGTCTGCCAAATAATTTGCCCACACAAACATTATTACCGCAAACAGAAAAAAATACAGAGCCACGGTGCCGCGTCCTGTCGCCTGAATCCAAGTCTCAACATAAGGTACGTTCATGCGAAAGTCGGCTACCTCGCAGAGCCGCTTCGCACTGCGCATGCACGTTGAGTAAAGGGATCGACGCGCACTACACACAATAATGCATATATTGAAACGTGCTATGTGATTGGATGATCGGCCTTGATACTCACAACTATACGGTTTCAGGTGTTGTACACGTTAAAGGGTTCAAGATACCCTGCATATGTCCTAATAATAGACACCTTGTATACTTTTCAATATTGGACGCCCTGTGCATTTATGTTTGAATATGCTAAATATATGCAACAAAGAAGTAGCATATTATATTATATACACATAAAGAACCAATTTGTTTTAATATGGTTAGATGCCTTTAATTTATTTAAAAATAAAAGCACAGTAATAAATTCGGCCCAGTAATTAGACCAACTATCCTACCTAATTATGCAATTTATATAATAATACACCATATTGGATACGCTTACCTTGTAATTGTGGAAAATATACAAATCCATTGGTAATTAGCTTTCTCAAAGAATTCAGGGTCTTGTCTGTATCAAAATGTATACTTGCACTTATACCTCTAATTTAACATCTAATATCAGCTTAACCTCTTATGTAGCCTTTTTATTTGTTAAATGTATTATTTGTCTTAACGATTTATTATACGAATTAAAACATGATTTTATAGATCGCAAACACGTTGAAAGTACCATGCAATAACGCACTACGTGGGAAATTACAGTATCAATGGAAATCCAATCAAACAGGATTGAGATCTGCTATTGAAGAAAAGTTCAAGAATGAAGAAAAAGAAAAGAAAGCTGTTAGCAAAATAAGTCTAGAAAGTAATATAAGCGTAACTAATTTGTTAATTGTGAATGAAAATGTTGAAAAAGAGAAAGAAAGAGAAGTAGATGAAAAGAAGAACAAGAAAGAGAGAAAGTACTTTCTCGACGAAAGAAAAAGAGAGGAAAAACAGTTTCATAATGGAATGATTGTTAGGCATGGTAAAGCCGAGTACAAAGTGGTAGATGTTATTGGCGATGGAAATTGCTTATTCAGATGTTTTTCACACCATGTAGTTGGTGATGAACATTCTCACTATAATTTTAGAAAGCAATGCGTTCGTTATACAGTGGAAAATGGGATAACGAAGTTAGCATGCTTCTTTGTACATGCGATAACGAAGAAACGAAAGAAATATATTCAGATGCTGAAGGCTACGAAAAGACAATGGGAGCTTTGGGTGAATTTGGTACGGACTATGAAATTGGAGTTTTTGTGCGGGAGTATGAAGTACCTGTAACCATATTCAGGCCGAGCTTACGACACGAGCAAGTTGAATATATACAAAGGTTACCAAATCCCAATGGAAAAAATGAAAAGGAATTATATTTACTACTAATAGGTAATCAACGGAGTGGTCACTGGGTAGTTCTTAATCCGTGTAACAGAAATGAATCGTTTGTTGAAATGAAAGATTCCTACGTATGTTCGGACGAAGTACATGCGAAAATGAACACAGATCTCGTGCTAAAGGAAAGAAAGATAAAACCGATCGATCATGTACGGTCAAGCGAGACAAACAAGAAGACGGAAGGTAATGAGATAGAGAAAAGGACAAAAGTGATCGATAGTGAAGTGAATACCAATGATGGTAAAACCGATGTATGTCATACACTCGATATCTATGATGGTAAAAATAATGTATGTGATACAGTCGATATCTGTGATGGTAAAAATAATGTATGTGATACAGTCGATATCTGTGATGGTAAAAATAATGTATGTGATACAGTCGATATCTGTGATGGTGAAGTCGATGGCTGTGATGATGATATTGATTACAATATGGTCAATGTTATCAGCGATGATTATCAAGTTAAGTATGAAAATGTGTGTAGTCGCGTAATCGAAACCGGAGATATCGTTGAGCCAGAAAAAATGTTTACTGAAACGAATGTTCGTGATTCTCATACAGAAGAATCTAAAGAAATTGTTGAGCCACAGGAATTGTTTTCTGAAACAAAGGTTCTTGATTCTCACATCAAAGAACGTACAGAAATTATTGAGCCTGAAGAATTGTTTTCTAAAACAAATGTTTTTGAAGAACCTAAAGAATATTTAAAAGAAATGCATGATAAAAATAAAATAGATGGTGACAAAAAAGAACAAAAGGTCAATTCTATCAATTTTCTATGGGACAGCGAGGAAAGCGATAGTAACAATATTGATGATAGCATTCTTTCAGAAAAGAAAAATCAAAATTTAGATCAATTGTGTACCGTATCCAGTAAAGTAGAAAAAGAAGAAGAACCTAAGGGTAGTACCACGAAAATTGACGAAAGTATTAATGTAAATAGATCAACAAATGGTACTGTACGATGCTATTATAGACGCGATAAAGTTTTAAAAACAAAAGAAACGGATGTGTACGAATTTTCACCAGGAAGTAATGATGATTCTGGGTCAGAATCTTCAACATATTTTGGAAAACGGATTCAAACCGGGGACGAGTCATATGAACTTTCTTCAGAATCAGAAAATGATGTTACTGATAAAGGAACTAAAATAAATCAAAGTTCAAAAAATAAAATTTCTGAATCGAAAGGAACGTGTGATGAAATAGAAAAGATCCCTATAAGTAAGAAGGAGAGAATACCAGTATTTACGAAAGATCTTGGTGTAGTTGAATTTCAATCTTCATTAATTAAAACAAAATTAGGATTTATAAGTCAAGACAAAGTACGAAGTGAAATAGAGGACATCATGGTACTCGAAATAAAGTGCACATGTATGTTATCGTTTTATGGCCTACAGCATAACAAGGTATCACAAGATTTTGTAGTTTATGCACAATGTAAAAGAGTAAATCATGAACAAAAATTTAAATTCAGACTAGATCATTATAACAATCCTGTAGCACGACTTCATATAGCTAGTGACAAACCAATCACGTACGTTCATAAAAATACAATGATGGCACAAATGTTTAGACATCTAAAAGGTGAAGAACGTCAAGAATGGAAGGAACAAATGAAACATCGTGGCGTTACAAATTTTCTTGCTGAAATTCAAAACCAAACAGATACAGAATTGAAAGAAGATGGACATCCTCAACAATTGCGAAAATATAATACTCTGTCTAAGGCAAAGTCAGAAGATAAATGTAGTGAACGTTTGACACTGGAATCTTCAGATTTGCAAGACTTAATGGGGCTTTGGATTGCGAATCAGGCAGATAAAGATCCATTTTTAAGGCACGCGGGTTTTCCATTAACAGCTATAATGTATACAGAGGATGATCTGAATGTACTGGATGGACAAACAAAGATTGTTTTACATATGGATGCAACGGGGGCTCTTGTGCGCAAACCAAAAGACTTTAAGTGCAAAAGAATATTCTATTATACAGCAGTAGTAAAACTTGAGTACGAAGCGATAAAGCTATTTCACATGATCACATCAGAACACACTGTGGCTTCGATAAGCACTTTATTAAAGAATTATAAAGCTTTTGCATTGAAAATAGGTAAGAAATGGCCTATAGCAGATATTATTGTTATTGATTGGTCTTGGGCAGAAATTCATTCGATTCTACAGGAATGGAATGAAACTACAATATCAAAATACTTGAGAACTATGTACAAATGTAGTGTAAAAGAAAGTAGACCACCTACAGAGTATACTCTTTTAAAAATTTGCTATGGTCATTTTATGAAAAATGTTGCAAAAACTATAGAGAAGAAGTTTCCACAGTATTTAGAATTCAAGTCACTGATATACGAATGTATGAGTGCTTTATGTTTAACTAGAAATATGCTAGAAATGGATTCATTATTTAAACATGTGTGTACAGTTTTATTGAGCAAAACGAAAAAAATGGCAGATGAAAGCATCATAATTATAAATAAAATTCTTAAAGAACACAAAGAAAAAACGACACAATTAGAAGAGACACTGATAAAAGATGAAGAAGAAGAGTTCGTCATTATTAACGAAGATGTAAACGACCATACAATTTTTCGAAACTCGCCATATTACGGAAGATACAACAACATATTAACAATTGTACAAAGACAATTAGCACAACATGATAAAAAAGCTAAATCTAATAGTAATCCAACTAAAAATAAGTATTATGCAGATAAGTTTGTAAATCATTTAATAACATTATGGATGCCGTATGTTATTTTATGGAGCTCCTTAGATATGGATTTGGCTGATCCATCGATATCGCGTGTAAGTAACGCCTATGCGGAAAGTTCAATGAGAGTTACAAAGCAGATAGTATTTAATGGACTCACTAAATCATTAATCGCTGATGCAGTAAGGATACTAAAGCAAGATCGTGAAAGTACCATGGGAAAAATACAACTAGATATCAATTTAAAGGGAACAGCACGTTCTCAAACGAAACCAAAGTACATAGGCCAAAGTGAAAAGGTAGCGATCGAGCCTGTAGTAGATCCTGCGGCAAAGAAACCAAAGAAAATAGACCAAAGAGAAAAGGTAGAGATCGAGCCTGTAGTAGATTCCGCGGGAAAGAAACGAAAGTATAAACGCCAAAGAGAAAAGATAGATATCAAGCCTGTCGTAGATCCCGCGGCAAAGAAACCAAAGAATAAAGACCAAAGAGAAAAGGTAGAGATCGAGCCTGTAGTAGATTCCGCGGGAAAGAAACCAAAGTATAAACGCCAAAGAGAAAAGGTAGATATCGAGCCCGTAGTAGAAACCGCGGTAAAGAAACCAAAGAATAAAAGCCAGACAGAAAAGGTACAATTCGAGCTTGTACTAGATCCCGCAGCAAACCTACAGGTAAATGAACAGTGGATGAAAAAGGATCTTGAGAATAAACCCAAAGGAGAATATCATAAAGGAAAGTTCTTAAAGAAATTGAATCATGAAATAATAGATAGCAAACAAAAAGATGAACTGAACCATAAAAATGAAAATGAACAAGAAAGCGACTTACAACCAATCAATGATAGTGAAAGCGAAACTAAACCAGTTAAAAAATATGTTAGGAAAAGAACCAGAAAGTCAGCGAAACAGTCAACTAAATTAATAATGAATGAAGAAGAAAGGAAGAGTGAAGCAGAACAAAACAATACCAATGAGATCATGGAAGAAAATATACTGGACTGGCTAAGGAAAGATTCATTGGTTGAGATACCTGCCGAGAAAGATCAATTCTATAACGGATTAATGAAAGACGTCGATTATTACATGATGTCTACGTCCTGTACTTTGTACATTGCAAAATATTTTACGAATAAATGTATAACCAATAAAACATTCTACCTGACGGCTAGACAATTTTCGATATTGCGTGATAAAATATGGATCGATGGAATAGTCATAGATGCATACGTTGCAGCATTTGTACATGAATGGAGCGACGTGACGTATGTGTCAACAGATGACACAGGAGTTATACTAGGGCAAGAAAACTCAACGAAAAGAATAGATAAAAGCAGAGCGATTTGTAAAGTTAGGACTCCGATTAAAGATATGTTGGCAATGCCCTATATGACCCATGGACATTGGCGATTACTTGTTGTAAACGTAAAGCAAGAAACATTAACTTTATTAGATCCCTACGGAGGTGAAAGTGACAAGGACCGTGTAATAGATGCATTTATGAACTTCATAAGAAATTGTGGCTCAGAATGTTCATTTAATAGTTTACGCGATATTGATTGGAAATATACTGAAATAACGGAACGCCCATATCAACCGACCAATGATGGTTATAGTTGTGGAGTATATGTTATGTCTTATATGGAGCCCGCGATCAACAGCACGCCATTCGACATGAAATTTAATGCAGTTACTTACCGACAAGAAATAGCATATCATTTACTTCTGAGAGCAAATAATGTTTCAGATTTGTGTTTACATTGCTTCAGAAAAGAACTGAAAAATATGATCGAGTGCGAAATATGTGAACGAAAATGTCACAAAGAATGTGCGTATAAATCAGAAATAAATAAAGAGGACGAAGAAGAAGAATTGAAAGGTAAAGGAAGAAGAAAGAAAAAAAAATTGTCCCACTCTTCCGGACTCCTTTGTTTGTAAACTATGCAACAAACAGAAGCTGAACAAAGATATTTCAAAAGACATAACTTGAAAGATAAGTTAAAAAGAAAAGAAAAGTTAAAAAGAAAAGAAATGTTAGAAACAAAAGAAAAGTTAAAAAGAAAAGAAATGTTAGAAACAAAAGAAAAGTTAAAAAGAAAAGAAATGTTAGAAACAAAAGAAAAGTTAAAAAGAAAAGCTGGCAAGATTGATGAGGTTAAAAAGTCAACGAAACTCAGAAGGGTAAGTCATAGAAAATAAATCAAGTTCGTAAGACAATTAGTTATTAAGATGGTAAGATAATTAATATAATAGTAAAACGGAATAAGGAGAAATAAGCGAATTGTTCATTAGCGCGTATTCGGCCTAAAACAATTGAATCGAAGTTATTTATATTGAAAAATACTTTTTTATATATTCAAATTAAGAAATATTCATATAGTAAACATAAAACAGGTTAGACGCGGGAAAAGAGAACTTAATTAATAAGTATAAGCAGAAGTATATAAGATATAACTATTTTACAATCACAAAAAAAATGATGTACTGTATTATCAAAAGGTAAATAATAGGTAAAAAGGTAAAAAGAAAAGAAAAGTTAAAACGAAAAGAAAAGAAAAGTTAAAACGAAAAGAAAAGAAAAGGTAAAACGAAAAGAAAAGTAAAGTTAAAACGAAAAGAAAAGAAAAGTTAAAACGAAAAGAAAAGAAAAGTTAAAACGAAAAGAAAAGAAAAGTTAAAACGAAAAGAAAAGATAAGTTAAAACGAAAAGAAAAGTTGAAACGAAAAGAAAAGAAAAGTTAAAACGAAAAGAAAAGAAATGTTAGAAACAAAAGAAAAGTTAAAAAGAAAAGCTGTCGAGATTGATGAGGTTAAAAAGCCAACGAAACTCAGAAGGGTAAGTCATAGATAATAAATCAAGTTCATAAGATAATTAGTTATTAAGATGGTAAGATAATTAATATAATAGTGAAACGGAATAAGGAGAAATAAGCGAATTGTTCATTAGCGCGTATTCGGCCTAAAACAATTGAATCGAAGTTATTTATATTGAAAAATACTTTTTTATATATTCAAATAAAGAAATATTCATATAGTAAACATAAAACAGGTTAGACGCGGGAAAAGAGAACTTAATTAATAAGTATAAGCAGAAGTATATAAGATATAACTATTTTACAATAACAACAAAAATGATGTACTGCATTATCAAAAGGTAAATAATAGGTACAAAGGTAAAAAGAAAAGAAAAGTTAAAACGAAAAGAAGAGTTAAAATTACAATCACAACAAAAATTATGTACTGTATTATCAAAAGGTAAATAATAGGTATAAAGGTAAAAAGAAAAGAAAAGTTAAAAAGAAAATAAAAGTTAAAAAGAAAAGCTGTCAAGATTGATGAGGTTAAAAAGCCAACGAAACTGAAAAGGGTAAGTCATAGAAAATAAATCAAGTTCGTAAGACAATTAGTTATTAAGATGGTAAGATAATTAATATAATAGTAAATATAATAAATAGTAAAGTACTAAGTGACCATTAGAGTTCATAAGTTAGATAATGAGACATGACAGTACAGAACATGTTATTCCATAAATAATAATAAAATATGCGGAAATGAAAAATAATTTTTTTTTAATACTAAAGATGGACATGCAAAAATGTAGAAGCAGATAACAACTGTTTACCGGTAGAGCAGCTACCGTTCCTATTGTATGTTTTCAGTGGTCATCGATACCGGAAAAAGTTAAATCAGAGCAGACATTATCAATGCAGTATGACCGAAGCATCTACAGAAACAAGTTATGATAACTTTGGAAATCACGATATCCCTATTTGCCAACAGAGCTGTGAAGAAGACCCCAATAATCCGAAATGCTCTGACGTATGCGCAATATGGAGTACACCAGATATCCTAGTTACGGGAGTAAACTAATGCTAATGGTCATCATCTGCAGCAGAAAATATTTAGAAAACCGCAAACAAAATCAGTTGTACACAGGGCTAATAAATTGTATTTACAACAAACATAGTGAAATCCTCTAGCAATAAAAAATATTTATAAATAAATTGATTTTCATTATTTTATTATATACCTTCAATTATTTAATTATATTATAATTTAGATACAATATGATTATAAACAAATAGTATTAAAATAAAGCTAATGGATGTTCAGACGTATATTTTAATGTGTCTTCGTAGTTTTTTCAAAATTCATCATTAACAAAAAATAAAAAGGAAACTGAAAGGGTGCGTCTTAATCATTCTAATGAAATTTTGGATGGGTTCGGTCGCTAGGTAACCTGATGGGATTATGTTTCGGAGCAAACTTAAATGAATACTATCTCATAAAAAGCTTTTCAACCCTGTTTCGAAGAGTTCCGGGTTTATTTAGAAGTTCAAATTCATTTTCCAAGCGGATTTATGGAGAACGAAGATATGTAAAAAGTTATGAATTCAATGAGTTTAATAAAATGTAAAATTTTTTTTCGGTTTTAACCCCCTTACAGCCCTTGTTTAACGAGGATCCAAGTTGATTCTAAATAAGTAAAATATTTCGCCCGACATTCAGTAAATATAATATAGAAACTAACCTCAAAGTCAGAATTGGAAATAGTTCGTTCGTATAAATACAATTAAATTTAAGAAACACAATAAATATTAAATAACAAAAAGACGAATTTTTTACAAAAATTAAATAATATTTATATAATTTAATTGATTAATTGTACATAAACTGACCACTAACTGAACTATATTAAAAAAATCAAAAATATTTAAAATAATGTCGGAAGAAAATAAATGAAATACAAATTATTACAAGTGGTTGTGTTATTGAAGTTGTTAAGGTAAGGGTAGTCTTGTCATGAAGACAGAAAACCTCACATTTTTTATATTGTTAGATTCATCAATGTTATTACGTATTACTTTGCCTGTTTTGACATCGATGTTGCAATTTTAGTACGCAATACCAATGAACGCGAAGACAGTTAAATTCTGAAAAAGCTTTAAATAAAAATTTAAACTTACTCTGCAATATAACCGGAAATAATAGCAACAAAATTACGCAAGAGAATCTTACAGACGTTTAGGCAAAGTAATACGTAATAACATTGATGAAACTAACAATATAAAATTATTATATTACTACTCATCCTGATGCGATCGTGATAAAATGCTGTACGTGCTGAGAATGTATGATACAACTAGAGAACAACTTCAATTTCAGGACATCATGTTATAGGTATTATAATCTCTGTGTACATCGAAAGAAAAAGAGCTACGGCGGCTCTCCGGCTACCCCCGTATTTCCTAACTCCACGGACGTATCTTTAGCTATCACATTATAGTAACTAGCTGCGGCGACAATTTCAAGCAGTACATCGAAAAGCATGAAAAAGATTTCAGAGAAAAGGTGCAAAATATTATCCTTTTTAGGCGATTTACTTTTCGGTATTTCTGCTCATTAGTATATTGAAGTAAAGAGATATCCGGTAATTGTATTCTATTTTAAGAAATATATATGTGAAGTAGTTAACCGTAAAACTTTTATTAGGCTAAGTTAGAATTTTTTATCTATATTTACCCCCATTGCCACCCCTATTTGAAGAACTTCCGGAACGAGTTAGGAGTTGGCATTTTTTTTATATATGTATTCTAGCATAATGAGGATATGTGTAAAGTAGAAAACCGTAAGACTTTCATTAGGCCAAGTTACCATTTTTTTACCTGTATTCACCCACTTCCAACCCTTATTAGAAAGGCTTCCGGGACGAGTTAGGGGTTGACATTTTATTTGTTAGTGTATTTTATCATAATGAGGATATGTGTAAAGTAGAAAACCGTAAGACTTTTATTAGGCCAAGTTACAATTTTTTTACCCATATTCACCCCGTTCCAACCCCTATTTGAAGGGCTTCCGGGATGAGTTAGGGGTTGACATTTTTTTTATAAGTGTCTTCTATCATAATGCGGATATGTGTAAAGTAGAAAACCGTAAACCTTTTATTAGGCCAAGTTAGAATGTTTTATCTATATTTACCCCCATTGCGACCCCTATTTGAAGGGCTTCCGGGACGAGGTATGGGTTGACATTTTTTCTATAAGTGTATTTCATTGCAATGAGGGTATGTACGAAGTAGAAAACCGTAAAACTTTTATTAGGCCATGTTACAATTTTTTTACTTATATTCACCCGCTTCCAACCCCTATTTAAACGGCTTCCGGGACGAGTTAGGGGTTGACATTTTTGTTATAAGTGTATTCTATCATAATGAGGATATGTGTAAAGTAGAAAACCGTAAGACTTTTATTAGGCCAAGTTAGAATTTTTTTACCTATTTTCACCCACTTCCAACCCCTATTTGAAGGGCTTCCGGGACGAGTTAAGGGTTTAAAATTTTTATTATAAGTGTATTCTATTACAATGAGGGTATGTACGAAGTAGAAAACCGTAAAACTTTTATTAGGCCAAGTTAGAATTTTTTTACCTATGTTTACCACCTTCCAACCCCTATTTGAAAGGCTTCCGGGACGAGTTAGGGTTTAAAATTTTTATTATTAGTGTATTCTATTACAATGAGGGTATGTACGAAGTAGAAAACCGTAAAACTTTTATTAGGCCAAGTTAGAATGTTTTATCTATATTTACCCCCATTGCGACCCCTATTTGAAGGGCTTCCGGGACGAGTTAAGGGTTGTAATTTTTTTTGTAAGTGTATTCTATTACAATGAGGGTATGTACGAAGTAGAAAACCGTAAAACTTTTATTAGGCCAAGTTAGAATGTTATATTTATATTTACCCCCATTGCGACCCCTATTTGAAGGGCTTCCGGGACGAGTTAAGGGTTGTAATTTTTTTTGTAAGTGTATTCTATCCCAATGAGGGTATGTATGAAGTAAAAAACCGTAAGACTTTTATTAGGCCAAGTTAGAATTTTTTTACCTATTTTCACCCACTTCCAACCCCTATTTGAAAGGCTTCCGGGACGAGTTAGGGTTTAAAATTTTTATTATAAGTGTATTCTATTACAATGAGGGTATGTACGAAGTAGAAAACCGTAAAACTTTTATTAGGCCAAGTTAGAATTTTGTTACCTATGTTTACCACCTTCCAACCCCTATTTGAAAGGCTTCCGGGACGAGTTAGGGTTTAAAATTTTTATTATAAGTGTATTCTATTACAATGAGGGTATGTACGAAGTAGAAAACCGTAAAACTTTTATTAGGCCAAGTTAGAATGTTTTATCTATATTTACCCCCATTGCGACCCCTATTTGAAGGGCTTCCGGGACGAGTTAAGGGTTGTAATTTTTTTTTGTAAGTGTATTCTATTACAATGAGGGTATGTACGAAGTAGAAAACCGTAAAACTTTTATTAGGCCAAGTTAGAATGTTATATCTATATTTACCCCCATTGCGACCCCTATTTGAAGGGCTTCCGGGACGAGTTAAGGGTTGTAATTTTTTTTGTAAGTGTATTCTATCCCAATGAGGGTATGTATGAAGTAAAAAACCGTAAGACTTTTATTAGGCCAAGTTAGAATTTTTTTACCTATATTCACCCACTTCCAACCCCTATTTGAAGGGCTTCCGGGACGAGTTAAGGGTTATAATTTTTTTTGTAAGTATATTCTATTCTAATTAGGGTATGTATGAAGTAGAAAACCGTAAGACTTTTATTAGGCCAAGTTAGAATGTTTTTACCTATATTCACCCACTTCCAACCCCTATTTGAAGGGCTTCCGGGACGAGTTGAGGGTTGTAATTTTTTTTGTAATTGTATTCTATTACAATGAGGGTATGTATGAAGTAAAAAACCGTAAGACTTTTATTAGGCCAAGTTAGAATTTTTTTACCTATATTCACCCACTTCCAACCCCTATTTGAAGGGCTTCCGGGACGAGTTAAGGGTTGTAATTTTTTTTGTAAGTGTATTCTATCCCAATGAGGGTATGTATGAAGTAAAAAACCGTAAGACTTTTATTAGGCCAAGTTAGAATTTTTTTACCTATATTCACCCACTTCCAACCCCTATTTGAAGGGCTTCCGGGACGAGTTAAGGGTTATAATTTTTTTTGTAAGTATATTCTATTCTAATTAGGGTATGTATGAAGTAGAAAACCGTAAGACTTTTATTAGGCCAAGTTAGAATGTTTTTACCTATATTCACCCACTTCCAAATCTCTATTTGAAGGGCTTCCGGGACGAGTTGAGGGTTGTAATTTTTTTTGTAATTGTATTCTATTACAATGAGGGTATGTATGAAGTAAAAAACCGTAAGACTTTTATTAGGCCAAGTTAGAATTTTTTTACCTATATTCACCCACTTCCAACCCCTATTTGAAAGGCTTCCGGGACGAGTTAGGGTTTAAAATTTTTATTGCAAGTGTATTCTATTACAATGAGGGTATGTACGAAGTAGAAAACCGTAAAACTTTTATTAGGCCAAGTTAGAATGTTGTATCTATATTTACCCCCATTGCGACCCCTATTTGAAGGGCTTCCGGGGCGAGTTAAGGGTTGTAATTTTTTTTTATAGTGTATTCTATCCCAATGAGGGTATGTATGAAGTAAAAAACCGTAAGACTTTTATTAGGCCAAGTTAGAATTTTTTTACCTATATTCACCCACTTCCAACCCCTATTTGAAGGGCTTCCGGGACGAGTTATGGGTTGACATTTTTTTTATAAGTGTATTCTATCGTAATGAGGACATGTGTAAAGTAGAAAACCGTAAGACTTTTATTAGGCCAAGTTAGATTTTTTTTACCTATGTTTACCACCTTCCAACCCCTGTTTCAAGGGATTTCGGGTCGAATTAGGGGTTAGAAATTTTTTTAAAGCCGTTTTAGTTCATATTTCGCATGTATCTATCAGAATAAAATACTTAATCAAAAAAAAATTTTTCATCATTTTCGTCTGATTCTGACGTTCGAAACTTCAAGTACATTACAATTCCTTTAACTTTTTCCAGCAATTTATTGTTTCATCAATACTTACGTCAAGTAATTCTTTTACTAAACTAATTTTATCTGCATATTTATCAACAGGTTCAATATTTTGCGCACAACAAAGCCTTTCACAAGAGATACAAGGAATTTTAGGTGGATCCATATCTATTTTTGTGTATTCCTTAATTCCATTGTAATATATCTTCCGTATTTCTTTTTCATCTACACATGTTTCCCTGTTATGACATTTAAAAGGTATATGTAGCCTTTCAGCATTCAATGCAATATTCTGTAACTCTAGAATATTGCTGGTATTCAAAGCATTTTCTATATTTTCTATACTTGCATAAATACTTTTTAATTTATATATTATTCTTTTTATCGTACGCAACTTAGGAAAGTGAATAAACAAAATATTAAGTTTCAAAAACTTTGACTTATACAGCAATGGCTGATCATAGCAACTATTTGTATGACCGTGTTTATTAGGATTACGATACTCCGCTGAACAACAGTCGATCTTTTGAATAAACTTACAAACATCATTAAAAGTAAATAAGAGTAAATCTTCAAACAAATCTTCAAGTTCATTTAATATATCCGGATCAATTGTTTTGCAACATTCGTCACATTGCCAAATTTTGCTATTTTTCTCTGATGTTCCTACTATTGGTAAAATATTAATTGCCTATCCTTTTTCATTTAGTATAACTTTATTTTCAAGTTCATTAAGACCTAAGCGATTCTTGAAATTATAGGCAGCCTTCGAAAAGTATGCTTCTGAAGTAATAATATGTTTAGATGGGCCACATAAAGTTGTAAGTTAACTTACTATATATAGCGCATTATAATAAACCATTATTATGTAAAATGTACTCTGTAAAAAATGTAGGTTACTTTGCTACCGCCCCCCCCCCCCCACTCTAACCCTCGTCTCTCTCTCTCTCTTTCGCATTACGTTTTAAAAACTGCAATATAAATTTCTCTTATAATTTAAATATTGTCATCAAAACGTATGTTGAAAGAAATATACACAAATATGCACACATTTCCATAATTGTAGATTAAATTTCATAATATTATGAAACTAACAAATATTAGGTTAAGCGTAAGTATTTTTAGTGTTTTATGAATCTCATTTTTGCTATGAATAAATAAATTAATATTGTTCGAGTGTGTGTATGTGTGTGAGTGTGTCTGTGTATGTGTGGATGTATGTGTAAATGCGTGTGTGCGTGCGTGCGTGTGTGCGCGCGCGTGTGTGTGTGTGTGTGTGTGTGTGTGTGTGTGTGTGTGTGTGTGTGTGAGTGTATGTGCGGTGTGCTTCGGACGATTGGGAAAGTACGGCCACGTGCAAGCACGTGTGAAATCATGGGCTTTTGGAAAGATTTCTCAGTTGGATCCCAGTTGAAAACACATGGTTTCCACATATATTTTACATGATTCCCACATGATACCCATATAGTATATATGTTATGTGTACAGCATAATTGAATCAATTTAAATTCATTTGCAGTTGTTGCACACTATGTACACAGAAAAACTGTACGCGTTTCAATTTAAGTCGACACACCGTGTAGAATTTGCATGTGTACAACTAGTCATGTGTACGATATTTTTGTGTACATTTTCTTATATGAATTATTGTGTAAAAAATTCAGTAAATAATAATATTATGTGTAGAGGCACTGTGTAGAACTTGTATGTGTTCAATATAAATAGTCCCATACCATCTAGCTTATTTGAATAAATATTTATATTTTTTAGTTGATCATGTGGGAACCATGTAAAATTCATATGGGAACCATGTGTTTTCAACTGAAATCCCACTGGGAAATCTTTCCAAAAGCCCGCATGATTCCTACGTGGTTCCCATAAAATACCATATGGAAACAATGTGGGAATCATGTGGAATTCATATGATTTGCATGTGGTAACCATGTGGAACTTATCACGTAGGGTGTGTGTGTGTCTAGGTTTCAGTGGGTGGGTGGGTAATGGGTATATCTGCGAGTATATGTGGCTGTATGTATGTATTTGTGACAGGGAGCCCCGGTAAAATAAACTTCATGTAAAATCATATATACATATATATGATCATATATGATCGTGTAAGAAAATCATATATGAAGATCCCGGGTAAAATTGAGTAATATATAGTTATATATACCTGTATATACAAATCATATAAAGCTATATATAATTGTATATTTTAGTGCGTTTTTTTCGACGTCGGTTTTGTTTTTCTTTAAATTTTTATTTTATACTTTTTAGTTGTATCGGCCAAATTTCATTTTATTTATCGAAATCCAAAAGTTTATCCAAATCGGTTCAGTAGTTTCGGAATAATCGGCGGACGAACATAACAAAACGCCAGTACTGACGTAGTACTGACGTAGTACTGACGTAGTACTGGCTTAATACTGGCTAGGGCTTCACCAAGACCTCGATACTTGTCTTGATATCGTCTTGTCTTGTCTTGAATTTCGAGACAATACCAAGACAAGACTGCGTCCAACAATTTCAAGACAAAACCAATATCTCAGGTACCAAGAATATTGTCTTGACAATACTTTTGTAACAAGATCTTGCAAGATTCGTGGTCTTGGACATTTTAATTTATTTTTTTTTGCTAGTATTAAAAACAATTTTATTTTAATTATTACATACATTAGAAAAACTATATAGTAATGGTAATTACATATAATTCGTAAACTTTACAATATTATGTCGTTAACTATATAATGAATATGTAAAATATATGATATACGAATATTATAAAATATAAAGATTTTATTTTAAAGTTTAGTAAAAAATATATTTAAGAAAATTCATTAGTCATTTTTACATCAATATCGTAGTATATTATTGTTTTCTTTTCTTCTACATATAATTAATTGTTTAGTAAGGGGATGCCGGATATCGACATTGCAGTTTATCGTTATATTCAATGAATAAATGAGATTTTTAAATTTCGCGAATGTACGCACAATCTATTTATCACTAAGAATATACGCAGAATCGTAAAATTTTATTAAAGTGATAATTAACTGCTTAAAATGAAAACTTGATAATGCCGATAACTGGGTATAAGATATCGAACTCCACCCTCTCCTTAATATAAATTATAAGAGTGCTGTAAAAGATTAAGTCAATATTTTACGTTTAATCATGCTATACTTTATTACAAATTAATTTTACAAATTGCATTTCTTAATGTACTTCGCATCCACCTATTTATACAAAGAAGTGCTCTAATAGATTGATCTTTTAGCGAACATCTATTTTTGGTAACGATTAACGATCCTTCAGAAAAAACTCGTTCCGAGGGAACAGATTGATACTTAAAATATCTCTTGCTATACGTGATAAAAGGGGAAATGCGTTGAAGTGATATTTCCACCATTCTAAAATATTCGTTTCAGCAGAAACTCTTGGGGACTGCAAGTACTATTTTATTTTCTTATCCCAACTACTCTATTTCCCTGTCTGTACAAACAACGCATTCACATTAATGCTATCTGGGTCATGTTGCTGTGTTTCGACAACATAAAGATCGTCCGTGATTTGTTTGGAAAATAAGTCATAATAATTTTCTTTGTAAATATTTTTAAACTTTTTTACAGTTTCAACTTTTAAATTACGTCCCCAATCTGTTAAATCGAAGCTTTCTTCTTTATGACGAGGGTCTAAAATTAAAGAGACGCAATATACCCAATTACATTTTACGTAGTGTTTTAAAATTTTGTCTCGACCTGTTCGGAAAGCAACTAGTAATTTTTCATCTGTTGTATCTCTGTCAGCTTGATAATCTAAATCAAAAATAATGTTTTCTATTTTATCTAAAAGCATGTTAAAAGCTATGACAGCTATCGGTAAAACCACATAATTATCGCCCGAAATAATTTTTGATATTAGTTTAAAATGCTTTAGAAAATCTAAGATCCGTTTCATAACAGTCCAATCAGCATCAGTTAGTTTGAATTTTTTTAATTTTGAAGAATTATTGCAAATATCAATTTTACAGCTTCCTCGAGCATATCACATGTACTATTCCAGCGAGTTTTTACATCTAGAATTGGTTTAAGATACAATATATCCACAGCAATACAACAACTTATTAACTTATTTACTAAGACTTCAGAATATCTAGTTTTTTTTTAAATATTTCTTATTTTGAATATAATTAAGAAAAATTCTTTTTCATTTTTATTATCTGTTTCACTTTCATCTTCGCTATCGCTATGACGTTTAAGGGTATGATGATCAATTTTCGGATCCAATGTATTCGCGAATGAAACGCCTTATTGCCTATATCCTTTTCTTCCATATGACTATGTTAATATTTACGGGATGTATCCCTTATTGTATTAACCAAAAATACCCAAATTTTGAAAAAAAACAACTGGATTTTTGCATTCGTCTTATATTTTTACCTTATACTACTCTGAATGTAGTACTTTTATTAGATTTTAGAAATTTTACTAGATTTTTATAAATTTCACATTTCTGTAACTTTACAATGACTGAAAAATGTGTACACTCAAGGTAGTACTTATTTTTTCCAACTCTCAGATTAGTAAATTTACAATTTTGTTGTGAATTTACAACAGCGATGTAAACCTACTACATTCAACGTAGGGTTTTTACTATAGAGTTGTAGTTTTTTTTTTTTACTACTTTCAGACTAGTAATAGGTTCATAATTACCGTTGTAAATCTACGAACAATTTTTTACAGTGTAGATGTAATCTTGATTCGTATATACTCGTTCTGATATGCACGGCTCATTTTATAATGTACCGGATACTTTTTGTAACTTTGTTCAAGGTACCGTCTACGCGCCAGATTCGGATGCAAACCCGTAAATTTTATTTGCAGTCAAACTAATCGATAAATAAATGTAAGAAAAAATTTAATTTTATTTTTATAATTTTTGTACCATAATGCAACAATATTGAGATTTGTAAATTAGTTGAAATGAAAATATAAATTTTGCGATTATTTATTACAAGTACGTATTATAAGTTACTATACGATTAAATATAGCAATACTTAAAGAAAATGTTGCCTTCTTTTATAATTAAGTATAGGGGAGAGCGGGGTCATGATGATTACTTAAGGAAAACTTTTATAAATAATAAAATGTTAGCTTTTTCCTTCTATTTACACGTTTCAGAATAAGGTTAAACCTTTATATTTTTAATTTTAATAGTTTTAGCTGACAAAAAAAACGTAAACCTCGTACTTTTCTATCGAAAAAAACAAAAATCGATTTTTCATCAGTAATCCGACACGGTGTGTGAATTCTGATCAGTTATAGATAAAATGTAAAATAAATCTAAATATTCATTAAATTTATATTTTTCAAGCTCGTAATATTAATTTTTAAAATGCAAAATATTATTTTGCACGAGTAAAGTCAAAACAGATCTTTTATAGCCGTTTATTTACCTCATGAATATATACGGTATTCCTCAGATAAGGTAGGATGCACGGTATGTAAAGTAGAGAGGTAAGCAGGGAGCGCCTTCGTTACCGGCGGGGAGCTAGCCCCGAAATTAGGCTTTCTCCGGGAAAGCTACACTGGAAGGCAGACCCGATGCCCCCCGTGTGGGGTAGAGAGTGTCGGTTTAACCTGCACGGTGTGGTCTGAAAATATGGTCTCCACTGGAGAACCCCTCCCAGTATAAAGCAGTTAGGGTAAAAATAAAATACAGTAGAAAGGTAATGCACTTGCTGGGCCGAAAGGCTGCAGGTGGGTAAACCCCCAATAATAAAATATGTACGGTATTCCTAACGCCTTTTGGTGCTTCTCCTATATACATACATGTAATACGAATCTAAATTTTCTATTCTTTTTATTTTCTATAGGCACACAGTAACCGGTCTTTATTAACATAGTTAAATTAACTTAATTTAAATAAAACTTCATACGTTAAAATAGCTAAGATATGTGGGGAAAAAATAAATATGTCCTGTAAAACTATGCAGGGCAAATGTGCGCATTGATTTTTTTTTGATAAGATAAATATAAGTACGCTATGGATTAATGATTGAGAAGAAGGAAATAAGCAACCATATATGCAACATATTGCTTTTTAAATAGTATATTACGCATCTAGGGAGGTAAAGAATTGGCGAGTCCATAGCACGTGTCAAATGCCACCCGAGCCAAAGGCGAGGATGGCAAACACGTGCTATGGGGTCACCATTTTACCTCCCATGGTGCGTATACTATTTTTCCTCACACCAGCACCGAAAATACACATTTCTCTCCAGGCGTCCGGAAGGAAAAGTGGTACTTTCGGTGCAGGTGTGGGGAAAAAGATTTTTTCAATAGAGTTTAAATTTTAACGTCAAGACCAATATTTTCTCGTCTAGACCAAGACAATATCAAGACAAGACAATTATATATTACTTCAAGAACGTACAAGACCAATACAAGACTTTTAATTTGCGATATTTTGCAATACTAAGACGGTATTTTGGATAAATCTTGTATTGTCTTGGTATCGTGAAGCCCTAAATTACTGGCCCAGTAATGTAATGAGGCCACTAAGTGATCATCCTCTATCATTTAAAAAATAATTTATCCAAATCGGTTGAGTAGTTTAGATAGGTAGATAGATAAATAGATAGATGGATATAAGATTTATTTTGCACATGTCAAAAAATATTTAGCAATATATATACATTTTTGTTACATTTAGTCATTAATATCACATCCATATCACGAAGTTACAAACTTTTAACTTTTTAACTTAACTTTTAACTTTTCAACTAGTTACTCCCCAACCCTGATTTCATGCTTCTTCACATGGTGTAAAGAATACATGTATTCTTCACACCATGCTTCATCAGGTAAACGGGCGTTTCCGCAACGTCAACTCTCGTGAAACTTCGTCTACGGACCACATGTATTTCGGAATGACTGCGTCTACACAGACACACTCAGAAGCACACCCGGGTGTGCACCTACATTAATATATACATGTTAAATCTATTGGAGTGAAAGTAACTCATTGTGAAGTGAAGTCTTACTCTATTAGAGTGAAATTTCACTTCAGAATGAGTGACTTTCTGTACAACATATATAGTGCATAGGGAAAAACTACAAATGCCTACAGATATCTATTAATATCTAGTTACATTTTGTGATTTAATACTAGATTGTACTGAAACTTACTAAAAGTTACAATGCATACGAGCCAAGTGCGTCTATGCAGAGACAGCCAATGTCCTCTATATGTGCTTCATTGAATTCCCGCATTTACCTATATGCCTGTGATATGAGTTCGACTCCACTATAAATTAAATGTAAAGTTTCAAATTGATTTATGTTGTATTAGAACCAATCAGACACGTTGAACTAAAGAATTAAAAAAAATCATATTCTAGCGAGGTAGTTGCAATAAAAATTGTTCTTTCACTTTTTCTTAAAAATGCATTCTATTCGTAGCTTGGCTTGAAATGTCCCAAACATATATATGATAAAATTAAAAATAAATTCTCAATGTATGAAATTTTTGTTAGAGATGTATGCTACCTAATTTGAGAGTATACTACTTAAAGGGAGGCACTGCCAAAAATTGGTCTATTAACGTTTTTTGTTATCTATGAATCTACAAAACATTAAACCAATCCCATGCGATAAGTTATTGAAAATCAACTAATAAACATGTAAAATAGTTTCAAAATGATCCTTGTAGACAATCCCTTTTAAAATATTAAAAACTGAAAAAGAAAAAATAATAATATATATATTCAACGTAAATGATTTATTAAAACAGTGTTAAAATTAATTTTATCTTCTCGTATAGACATTTAATACTGTTTGTTAAAACGTTTTTCACGTGTTTTTTAGATGATTTTAAAAAATTTCTCGCATTAATTTGGCAAAATATTTTGTAGTACCGTAGAAAATCTGAAAATTCCTGGAAAATCTTATAACATATGACTTTTGGAAAATTATTAAAAAAATAAAATATTATAACATGATTTATGAAAAATTATTAATATATATATATAAATATACAAAAAAAAAACACAATTTTTAGATAAGAAAAATTTCACAAATATGCTTCCATTTAAAGAAATTTGTTAGTACACGTATTTTTTATACTGTTTTTAAGATTTAACAATAAATTATCTGCTTAAATAAAATATATGTTAAGAAACGCATTTATTTTATCTATAAACTACATTCTTTTAAAAAAGTAAATATTACATATCTTGTATCTTGTACGGGTGGTGTTGGATATGTTTTGAAACTGCAGCTATTGAGCGTCTCCCATTTTAACTTTTAATATTGCATTATATAAGCATACGATAGTTAACAGGCCATGTTGAGTATAACAAGTAACGAAAGAATATTTTTCTTAATTTGGTATCAGTAATTAACAGGTTTAGTGCTATATTAGACAAATACATACCATGAATTGTAAATAATTATGCATTTTGCATTATTAAAAAATTTGAACTTGGTAAATTTATTGCTGCAATGGAAATCTATTATTTAGCATATATCCAAGAGTTAGATGTATTCAGTTATTACTTAATGATTGAAATTTCAGTTAAATTTGTAATCAATCAAATAATTTAGCTTATACATTAGCTGCACTGAACCTGTTAAGCTTAGTTTGTACACAGTACAATTGTTGTTCGATCAGAAAAGTTAAAGCTAGACGCTATTCAAGTACGAGTGAACAGAACGTAGAAGTCTCAAAATTCTGCCAGTAATCATTACATAGTGTAAATTTCAGTTAATTTTGTAATAGATGAAAAACATCGACTTACACATTAGCCACACTGAACCTGTTAAGCTTTGTTTATAAATATGGTACAAATATTGTTCAATTAGAAAAGTTGAAACTAGACGCTGTTCAAGTACAAGTGAACGAAAGGTATTAGTCTCAAAATTCTGTCAGTAATTATTACATTATGTGAAGTATTATCTGACTCGAGTGTAAATACAAATGAAGTTTAATACAAATGAATTTTAATCTGCATAAATCAATTTCAGGACTTCACAAGAATTTTAAGTATAAGAAATTACTTGATTTTTAAATAGGTTCAGTTTTAAGACATACATCCAACAAAAGTAAGTCATTGTAAAGATAAATTGAAATACCCATTAAATCATAGATGCATAGTTCGACATCTTAGAATTATTTTGAAAATATATAAATAGAACTAATAATAACGAGTATATAAAAAAATCTTGTATTATGATTAGTAATTAACATAGACCCAGATATAGTTATATTTGTTATGAAAAGATTTGAAAATTTTAAACTTGTTATAATCAGCCAAAACTAAACCAATAATAGTACTAAGTTTCTCCATTACTAAATTAAATTAATAAGTGTGCCATAATAATATCAGAGACCCAGTTTGTGATCAAGTACTGGTTCTATAAAAACAAATTTTACATAAAGTATAATATTTTAGTTTAAATATGTGGTTTTATTAGCATATTCAGTAATTAATTCTTGAGTTTTAAAACAATTTCTTGTAAGATTAAGTAAGAAGTGATAATTTATTATTCTAAAGATGGTTGAATGATTGCTGAATCAATCACCGTATTAACTTTTTCCTATATTTAATGAAATTAATAAGTGTGAAACCGTCCTAGGATCAGAGACCCAGTTTCTGATCAACTGCTGTTTTTAGCTTAAATTTCAAAACAATCGTTTGTAACTATAAAATAAATGTGAAGTGACCAGTTATGTAAAAAAAGAAAAAATTGCAAAGGCATTTTAGATTTCAACATTTAAACTGAATTTTTCAACATCTTTTTTAAAATTCAAACCGATTACATTAGTAGTAATGTAGGTATATTGAAAAATGTATTACACCACTGATCATACTGCAGATATATATTCAAATAAACAAATGTTTTTTACTGTGTATAAATAACAATTAAACAAATAGTATTCATCAACAACATTGATTCATACAAAAATTTTATAATAAAAAACATTCAAATAAACAAATATTTTTTGTTATGTATCAATAACAATAAAAAAATAGTATTTATCGACAGCATTGATTCACAAAAAGTATTGTATAATAAAATATTCTTACTTATAGTCACGTCTTGATAAATTATAAATCGTCTATAATAGCTAATAAGAGAATAGTTTAAATTAAAATATGATTCTTTAAACGAATACAAGTTGTTGTGTTAACAACTAATTGGTTATGAATCAGTGCTTATAAATAATAATTCATACATGCATGAAACACATCAAAACATGTTAGACAACAAAACAAGACCGCAAGAAAGAATCTCTATATATTACGTTCCGTAAACCACGTCAGATGTACCGTGTTCCGTCATTCTAGATATCTAAGGTACACTCTCCGGGTGCGTTCGATTTACACTGTCCCCTCTACCGTCCCTTTTAAGTGCCCTGACAGCTAAAAAGACCGATATAATAATACAGATAATAGTATATAATAATCATTCATATAGACTCTTTAGGATATATCTACAATGTGTTCCACCGTGTTCCAGACGTGGAAATTCCGTGTGTATGTTGTGTTCTGACCAATCGGCAATTCGCCTTGGTAGGACCAGAATTAGCGACATCGTTGTAGAGCTCTTCAATGAAACTCAGCGCTGATTGGCCAGCACATATACTTGTGTACTCGATAAAAACGAAATTTTCATGTTTGGAACATGGTGGAATGCGGTTGTAGACATACCCTTAGCTGTTATTGTTTCTGTTCTTGTAACGCGTAAAGGATGTTATTGTTCCTATTCCTTAGTGCTTAATGACTATCCAGTGATCAGCTGTCTTTGTAGCATTATCGTCATTCCGCGAAAGATGTAAATGCACCCTTAAGAATTTCTGAGTATTCGGGATTTTGCATGTTATGTCATGCCGAATAGCGATAGCAAAATATTTTTATTTTATTCCAAAAATATATTGCATTTGTATTAGCAATATGTTTAGCTGTATAAAACAGTATATAATTTTATACACTTGATGAATTTTATGCAATTGATATATTATTAAATTTTTCAGCTGCTAATATAAATCAACCTGTCCCAGACGAGCCTGAAGCTCATGCAGAAGTACAAGTTGATAATCAACATGCTGAAGGAGCTCAAGGTCATCCTCAAGTCTTAGGTCAGCGCATTGAACAAGCTAATGGACAAAGCCAACAACTTCAAGTCCCAGGTCAGCATATTGAACGAGCTGATGATCGTGGCCAGCAACTTCAAGTCCCAGGTCAGCATGTTGCACTAGCTGATGGTCGTGGCCAGCAACTTCAAGTCCCAGGTCAGCATGTTGAACGAGCTGAAGTGCAGCATTTAGCCTTAGGTCAGCGTATTGAAGAAGCTGAAGTCCAGCTTGAAGGCCCAGGTCAGCAAATTCTACGTCAACTAGGAAGAATCCGTCCCCAAGGCCCAGGTCATCAACGTCAAGGCCAACAAAGAAGGGTTCAAGGCCCAGGTCAACAAGGAAGAGACCCTCAAGCTTATCAGCAGCAAAATGAAAATAGAAATGGTAATAATTTCTAGATGTTAAAAAAAAAATTAAATTGTGAAAGTAGTATAAGTAAAAAAATTGAATTATGTATATTATGTATATTTTAATTATTAATGAAAGTAATCGTATTGCAGGTAATAGACCACGTGGTGTCAGAGGTGGTAATGATAGGTGCAGAGCATGTTACAGAAGAAATAACCCGTACAACCGTGGTCTTCAAAACTTGGCAACGTATTTTGCCAAATTAATAACTGAAACAACGTATGAAATTAGTAAGCATGAAGAAGAAAAACGTAAAATGAAACAACACAGAAACAGAAGAGACGATGATGATGAAGACTACCAGCAAATCTATTGAAAACTCTTTTTAATTATTGCATAAATAGCTTGTTTAATTTATAATATTTCTTAACTGTGTGACGCTAGAACCCAGTTTCAGATCTAGCTAAAAATAATTCCTGAATTAGGTATATTGTTTTTATAAATTTTATATTGAAACTTGAGATTTGAAATGTACTTTTTAGATAGTCAGTATAATTTTTTCTGTAGTCTTAAACTGTGATTTTCAATACATTTTTGGCTAGTTAAAATAATTTTATTTAAACTTTTTTAATTTTTTAAAAACACATTTATAAATAATTTTTTTATAAGTTTTGTAAAATAACTTTTTATAAAAGTACATATATTAATTATTTGTTTTTAATATCTTTTGTTTATATAAGAAGTTTGAAGCAATAATTTTAATGAAACACTTTACATATTAAAATTATCAGGAATTGCTTTCTAATCCGAAACTGGGTCTTTTGCGGATTAACTTTTGTAAATATTATTATGTAAAAAACTTTTGAATGTTTTGTGACTTTTATATATTAAAAAAGATGGAAATAAAAAAGTTTTATTATATAAAAAAGTAAAATAAGCATATTTGTTTATTGCTACTATATTTATAATCCTGTATAAAACTTCGATCGAAATAAGAATTTTTAACTATGCAACATTTAATGTCGCTTCCAAGTTGCTGAAGAGTTGTAAGTCCAAACATGATTCAAGTTCTGAAAGCCTTATGTTTGTTTCTGTTAGGTACTGATAGTCAATATAAAATTAACTTTTTCTTAAAAATCATTCTATTTATTTATATTAAGGTTATTGTTTACGTACCTTGTTGAACACTATATGGGCAGACTCAGTAATACGGACTGTTACCATAATACTAATGAGACTTTGAATAAAAATACAAATACAAATAGATAAAGATAATTACCGTTCAAATCCAATGCAAAAAAGAAGCACAAAAAATATTAAATTATAATTACAAAATTTATATTTCTACTTTCCTACTCTCTAAATGTGAAATAGTGAAAATTCACTAATTTCTAGTGCATATTCACTAACAGAATTAGTACAAAGTATGCAACTAGAAAATAGTGAATAGTCACTAGATGAAATAGTGAAAAACCTTCACTATTTGAATTAGTGTAAATGAACTACTTACTTTAGTGATTATTCACTATTTAAATTAGTGAATCGATATTAATAAAAATAATGAAAGTTCACTATTTAAATTAGTGAAACTTTACTATTTAAATTAGTGGATAGATATTAATAAAAATAATGAAAATTCACTATTTAAATTAGTAAGTTTTTACTGTTTAAATTTTGTGAATCTTCAATATTTAAAGTAGTAAAATGATTTTAATGAAAATAGTGAATATTAAATGACTGGCACTGTCCAGAATAATTGGGAGATATCATAATTTTGGAATGCCTTTAATAATCATGTTGAAGTTCTGCAGATACATGAAGGAGTTCTAAACTTAGAACTGTTTAGATTCTGTTGCTAAATGGATAAAATTTCAGTATAGCAATTTAAAATTTAAAAAAAACTCGAACGTATCTTAGTTCCGAATTAAAATAAATAATAAATTAGAGCAAATTTCCAGGTACTAATAGTTTTAACTTCTATTATTTAATAAAAGTATTATTTATTAAACTTATAGTTGTAAAAAGTTACAAGTTACACATCAAATCATCGTCAGAGCTTCCGTTATTATCAATATCGTCTATAAATTTATCGCCTTTAACAGACAATAAATTGATATGCAATGATGTTACGGAGCCAATGGCATTTTTACAAATTTTGTAAACAAAACATTCAATGCAGTTGAAAAAGTTTCTTAATATGACAGGGTATTCCAAATTGAAAATATAATAAAACTTTAACAGTAGATCAAACGCAGGTACAATATGTGATTGATCTTTGCGCTTCAGCGTCCAATCATCTCCTGGAATAAAATATCGTTTTTACTGCCGTCTACTGCTATAATATACGGCTGCACAGTGGTAGTCGAATTATTCTTTTTTTCGGCTACAAAGACGTTTTGATCTGTGATTTCCTGTGAGGAATAAGTAAACGCTAAATGAGTCTTAGGTGACATAAGGAGGAATCAGTATTCTGATTAGTAATTTTTTTCAATTATCTAAGTTGTCCGGTATTCCTTAGAAGGTTGAAAACACCGGACAACTACAGTTATTAATTTTTATGAATATTAAATCAGAATAATGTAAAATTCAATGCAGATATCTACAATCGGCTCCGACGTCCCCTTAAGGTTCACATACGGACACTATATCATGTAATTATCGCCTTTACGGTAAATTAGATAAACGTTCTTTTGGAAATAAACACTTTATTAGTCTTACAGTACTTTATTAGGCTTACTGTAGACAATGTTCAGTATGTAAAATAAGACTCAAGTTGCAATTTGATTTATTATTTAAAGAAAATCAGTGTCTGCCCATGTAAAACCGTTTGATTCTCTCACCATTGCGTTTCAGGTTTTTGGCCATGAGGTGGCGCTGAGGTCTACACTCACCCAACCTAAGATCGTGACCCAACCTATACGCATCTACATTCATTTACATAAGCACAGTGTATTTTTTTACACCATGTGCGTAAGCCGACCTTTAGAGGTTATCTTTTAAGATGTGATTTATTTAGACTATTATTATCGGTACCCAGATAGCATTGAGTCGGCACTGTGTCGGCACGCTGACGGCCCGCGGGCCGCCCGCGGTCCGGCATTGTGACGGATTCCTGCCCCGCTTCTGAGACGGCACGGTGCAGGACCGCGGTCCTGGCACGCGGGCCGTCATAGTGCCGTCATTTTGCCGACGCAATTTGCATGCGCGATTGGTACTGCGGCCCGCGTGCCGGCAACGTGTCAGCACTGTGCGGTGCAATTTGCCGACAATATGCCAGCACGGCGATATATATATATATATATTATTTATATTAAATGTACAATTTTATCATAATAAAAATACTGTATTTTATATTTGTAATTTTTTATTTATATACTTTAAATATTTAATTTTTGTACAATAAATTAATAAGTTAATACATAATATATATATGGTTTTGCAGAATAACAACATAAGTCCACTTTTCTGTTTTGAAGATACTAATACTTAAAATTATTATTTTCCATTTGAACTAATGTCAAAAAAATCATAAATAGTAGATAAGGCTACTTATTTTTACACTTTCTTGATTTTGTGCACTTTTATCTGAAAATATACTATATAAAGATATTAAAATCGCTTAAAACTCAATTTTAAAAAAATGGACTTGAGTTGTTTTTCCGGGAATCCGCAGCAGATATATACATACAATAATAACATATATATACCATTTATTTACGTAAATATTTAAATTTAATTATAATTTTATACTTTAATTATGATTATTCACATACTCCTACTGAATAATCTCAAGTAACATTCTCACCTGAGATCTCATACCAAAATCTCATGTTATTATATGTACACTTAATAAAATATTGAAATTCGTTCAGAATGAACTTTTACTACAGTTTTTTTTATTAGTCTTGAAGTTTCTTTCGTCTTTACAATACATCAGGAAAGTATAATACATTTTTGGTCAATTTTTATTTGAAAATTTTTATATATCAAATTTTGAAATTTTAAATCTCACCTGAGATCTTACCAGAGATCTCGTGTGAAATTTTGAGTAAACATTCATGAGGTTTTCGCATGATATTTCGCATGATTATATATATATATATATATATATATATATATATATATATATATATATATATATATATATATCCCTACCAAAAAATCTCAGGTGAAATATCATGCGAAAACCTCATGAATTTTTACTCAAAATCTTACACGAGATCTCTGGTAAGATCTCAGGTGAGATTTAAAATTTAAAAATTTGATATATAAAAATTTTCAAATAAAAAATTGGCCTAAAAATGTATTATACTTTCCTGATGTATTGTAAAGGCGAAAGAAACGTCAAGACTAATAGAGAAACTGTAGTAAAAGTTCATTCTGAACGAATTTCAATATTTCATAATAATATATATTTCACGTAAACCCGTGAAGAAATTTTTTACATTTCGCTGAAAATGTTTTTACTAGTTCAGAATAGTGAAAAAAGCATGTAAATAAAATTTTAGCTCATAAGACCCAAATCTTGCAGAACCGTGACCCTAAAAATAAAGTTTATTTAAATTTTTAGAAAAGTAGAAAATTCAATTCGAGATAGGTGCAATTTGGGTATTTACATATATATATGCATTTTTTTCTGTAAATTTTCTGTACAATATGCTGACATTTTTTTCAGACCCCAATTGTCACGTTTCTGATTGGTTTATAAAAGATATACCGTTATATGCTATTTAAAAAATTTCGGCAGTTTATTTTAATCTCAAAATTTTGTAGTAATAAGAGCTTCAAAATGAGAGCAGGTAGATCATGGACCGAGCTTTATAACTGACGTTACAGCATTTTGAAAGAAATCTACATACAATTTATATATCTATATGTATGTAGGGTATATCATTTTTTTTTTTTTTTTTTTTTTTTATTATTATTTAACGTCGCCATGTTTGTGCTTCCATGTGGTGCTAATCGACGACGGGGGTCTGCGGTGTGTTTGTAAACAAAGCACATGTAATTTTTACAGAGGTGCTTGTATCAATCGGCAGAGACTAGGATTCGAACCCTCTACCGACTGAGCCGCCGCAGGCCCCGGTATATCATTTATAAAATAAATCTTCATATATAGATATACAAATTGTATGTAGATTTCCTTCAAAATTCTGTTACTTCGGTTAATAAGCTCGGTCCATGGTCTACCTGGTCTCATTTTGAAGCTCTTATTACTATATAACGGTATATCTTTTATAAATCAATCAGAAACGTGGTAATTAGGGCCTAAAAAAAAGTGCTAGCATATTCTATAGAAAATTTACAGAAAAATATACAGAAAAATAATAAAAATGTATATGTGTAAATACCTAAATTGCACCTATCTGGAGCTAAAAATTATTAAAGTTTTCTCTGTTTCTAAGAATTGAAAAAAACTTTATTTTTAATAGGGCCACAGTTCTGCATAGTTAGGGTATTGTGATCTAAATTTTTTTTGCATACATTTTTTAACTATTCTGAACTAGTAAAAACATTTTAAAACGAAATGTAAAAAATTTCTTCCATGGTCGACGTGGAATATATATATATATATATATATATATATATATATATATATATATATATGAAGAAATTTTATATATATATAGTCCCTGAAAATATTTACGTAAATAATGGTGCAGGCCTTGTGCAGGTTCCCCTATTGAAAATATCAAGCTAAATCTCAAGCTTCAAATTCAGCGATGAGTTTGAATCCGGCTCGATCGAACTTGAAATTCAGCGATGAGGTTGAATCCAGCTTGATCAAACATGAAATGTAGGTCGATCAGGGTGGATTTTTTGAGTTTGATTTCGAGCTTGAAATCGAGCTGGATTTTAAGTTCGATCAAACCAGATTCAACCTCATCGCTGAATTTCAAGCTTGAAATCCAGCTTCAATTTTTTAACAGGGATTGTCTGAGCTGCAACTCGCAAGAAGCCTCCTACTCAACATCATTCTCGTTGCCCCTGCGTCATCGAGAGTTTTGCAGGCATGTCCACGCGCTCGTACGACAACAGCATGACCTTGGGAACCATTCAGCAGATCGCTATCACTTCCAGGCAGGTACACACCGTTTCTGCGCTCGAAGTGTTATGAACTCTTTTGAAAACAAACAAAAAAATAAGATTTTTATTGCATTATGGGTTGGAAAGTTATAATAGAATGATGAATAAATTACCTTTGCTAGGCCCTCCTTGAAGCTCAGCTTGCAAGTCTGAAAACGATGTCATTTTTGTCGCTCCCAGCCTCAGCTTGTCTACCTCAGTCTTGGGTCAGTCGCTGAATCGGCAGTCTTTATTCCTTGACGTTGTCTCTCAGTACGTGCTGGATCGGTTCTAGAGTTATTTTCTAACGTCTCTCAACGGCATCTGAAAACAATTATTATTTTTATTTTAATAGAAGTAATAATAACACTAAAGAATTCCCAGACGGCAAAACAAATTTCATGAATGTCGCATTCAAAAACTCTTCTTCTTTTTGGACTGGATGGCAGGGGTTCTTGATGTTCTTCTTCTTCTTCTTCTTCTTCATCAGGAGCTCGTCTTCTCCTCGGAGATGGTGGCAGCTACTCCTCATCTCTTTCTTCGGGCAGTAGCACGTCTCTGCGTATCTCTTCGAGACGCCGTAGACATTGCTTAAGGCTTTTCAGGGCCCTGGTCAAAAATGGAAACATTCATAATTAATATAATAAGTCTAGTGTGACAAGTAAAATAAAATATATAAAACAATATACCTTCACAAGCTGACACAAAACGGGTATCACGTAGTCTTGTGACATTTTTTTTCTTATCTCCAAGCCAAGTAACATTGCACAGAAGCTCTGTGTTGACTGCAAAGTCAGAGTCATCGGTATTTCTACCACCAAGATAAATCAAGTAGTTGACCTAAACATAAAGGATATATTTAAGAAATGAAAAATTTAATAATTATAAAACTAAGTCTTGCGTTCAGGGGTTTGACGGTTCATGGGTTGTAGGTTTCATATGTTTGAAGATTCATGGATTTTAGAGTTTGAGTGTTCATTTAACCTCCGAAGCACTCACCAGACACCTAGAAACAACGCAGCATTAGTAAGGGGAGATTACAGTGATAAACTAAACACTAATCTCACCTGATAATATTGGCAGTGGACGAATGCAGTAGGAAGCTGTATGTAAACATAACCTCTTCGAGGTTAACCGTGCCACTGCTGCTGCCGCAAGTACGCCGTCCTGGGCCTTGCAGCTCTCGTCTTCGTGCCCCTTCGTGGGGACCGTAGCCCAGATACCCCTCCTGCTGCATCCATCGTCGCACTTCCTCGTCCTGGCCACTCGTCCTTCCTCGTCAAAACTAACCTATTTATTAACATAATATAATTATTAGAATAATTATAAATAAAAAAATTTTACATCTCAGCCAGGGTGATCCTAAAGACAATCTCTTCACCCTGAAACGTCCAGAAAGTTGCCACAGTTCTCTTGGGAAATCCAAATTGCAGCATGTAAATAATTAATGATAGTAATTATTTACTATGAACTGCAATTGCACGTGCGCGCGCCAGGATGATCCTCAAGACGAGCTGCACTTCCTCTCGAACGTCCACCACAAACTTGCCACAGTCGAATTATATAATTCAGAATTCCAAATTACACCACAGATAACTACAATAATTAATAACTACAATAATACCGCTATAATTATTAAGAACAATTTCACTTATTGCGCGCGTCTGCAATTGAAGATCAAGTCTTCATGAAACCAGGGACATTACTGCAATGGCGGGATGCGATATATTTCTTCAAACAACAGAAAGCTCGAAATTATTTCAAGACTTTAAATTTATAATGTAAATCAATTTTAATATTCAATTATAAACAAATATATTTATTATTAATAAAAATATAAATCATAAAATTATACTATTATTTATTTATTTATATTTATTTATTTATTCAATTACACCAATTGAGCCCCATATAAATAAATTAACAAATCATTACTATTATTATCAATTTTATTTGTAATAGAAATAATAACTTAAATATGCAATTAAATTATATTTTTATAATTATATTGATGGCACGTCGTGCTGTCCATAATCCGTCACATTGCGGCCACGATTTTCCCGACACGGCGGGCTTGCACTGTGCTGTCATTCTGCTGGAATCTAAAAGTTCAAAAAAGTGATGTTGCGTGACGGCACGATGACGGCACAGGGCGGTCACGACGTGCCACCGAATCGGACAGCACGCTGCGACTGCACAGTGATGGCACAAATTCGTCACGCCGTGCCAGCACGCCGTGCTCGGCACGGGCTGCTATCTGGGTAGTAAATAAGTATTTAAGTGATAAATTCTACATAAGTTATATTTACATGTTGTTATTGAATATCAAATGGTCTTAACATATCAGATTAGTGCTAAATTTTAAATTATTTAATTTGATAATTTATGTAAATGTATTATTACTTTATGCAATATATTATTATTTTTGCAGGGTTATATAAATAAGGTCTCTAAAACAGAACAATGATATGATTACCTATTGTATTTAGCAATTTATTTCGATTTAGAAATTTACCTGCTGTATTTGTCAAAAGGTTTGGAAATATCAACAGTAAAATTAAGTTCCAGATTTCAAGATTTGCCAATGCAATCTAGCGTTGCACGTTTTTTATTACAATATATTAATTATATAATACTACAAATTTCTTGAAGATACTGTTAGATACATTTAAAAAAAATTAGTATTTCTTGAGTTATCAAATATTATTTGGACACGCAAAAAACGTTATATGCTTCTCAACAAATAAGAAAGTATTTACACTTAAAATTAGTTCGACATTGGAAAATTAGTAAGTAATTATCTAAATGTATGTTCCAGTTATTTATATATGATAGTGCGAACAAGTATGTGCTAAAGTGAAGTTTCAAGAAGTTTTAATAAAAACTTCATGAAGATTAGTTATGCAATTTATATGGATGTCAATATTTTTTCTACAAATATTTGATTTTCTGAAGATTAAGTTATACGCTGTACCAAAGTTAAATTATTTCAATGTAAAACAACAGTTGTCCGGCAATTGTTTATTACATTAATTATCAAATATAACTTCGATGCAAAAATTTCTCTACTACGAGGGTAGCTCAATAAGTCTTTAGAATAAAGTATAAAAACAATTTTTTTTGGGTAAATTTTTTTTTATTTTTCAACATAATCTCCTTGGAGCTCTATACACTTGGTCAATCGCTTTTTAAGTTTTTTTAATCCTTCAGAAAAGTGCGTTTTCGGAAGTTCCTCAAAATAAGCACTTACAGAGGCAATGACGTCTTCGTTGTCCGTAAATCTCTGTCCACCGAGCCATTTTTTCAAGTTTGGAAATAAGAAAAAGTCACTGGGGGCTAAATCTGGTGAATACGGTGGGTGTTCGACCAATTCGAATTTTAGTTCTTCAATTTTAGCCATTGAAACGAAGCATGTGTGAACTCTTTTTTCAGAATTTTTTTTCTCGCCAAATGTGGTCGTTTTTTTTTAATTTCTTCTTTCAGCTGCTCTAATAATGATGCATAATACTCACCAGTAATAGTTTTATCCTTTTCCAAGTAGTCAATAAGTATAATTCTACGTGCATCCCAAAAAACTGTAGCCATAACCTTACCAGCTGACTTTACGGTCTTTGCCTTCTTTGGAGCTGGTTCGCCTGTGGAAATCCACTGTTCGGATTGTTCCTTTGTCTCAGGAGTGTAGTGGTGTATCCATGTTTCATCCACAGTCACAAATCGACGAAAAAATTCCTCAGGATTCCGACTTATGCGCGCCAAAAGAGCCTCAGAGGCGACCACTCTATTGCGTTTATTCTTAGCTGAGAGCAAACGCGGCACCCATCTTGCCGATAGCTTTTTCATGCCTAATTTTTCATGTAAAATTGAAACAACTGCACCTATAGATATCCTTGTGGCCTCAGCTAACTCACGCACTTTTAATCTTCTATCCTTCAACACCATATCGTGGATTTTGTTGATGATTTCGGGAGTAGTTGCTTCTACGGGCCTTCCTGAACGTGGTTCGTCACTTATTGATGTACGACCACGCTTAAATTCATTTACCCAGTTATAAACCGTTGCTAAGGCAGGGGCAGATGTGCCATGAACTGAGTCCAATTCATTTTTTATCTCATATGGAGTTAAACCCTTTAAATGAAAATGTTTAATTACCGCTCTGAACTCGTTTTTTTCCATTTTTCTTAACAAGCAATTTTTTTTTTTCAATTGGTTATAAAAACACGTAAACTCAGAAGATGTGGACTGTGAATGCACCATATATCTAGTCGGGAGTGGTGCTGACTGAAAGCAGATGATTTGGAGCTATTCGCGCGCCATCTGTTGGTCATTCTAAAGACTTATTGAACTACCCTCGTATATTTCTTTAAAATTTAGAATCAATCAAGAAGCTAAATTTAGCACAGTATTTATACATTTATAAGTGTGATTATCTTGTGCAGTGTATTCTTCTAGTTTTGTTTACCATCCAAGTGTTTGTTACCATCATTTATATGAAACAACGTCACATGTCGTAAAGTGAAGTTTTAAGAAGCATTAATATATCTTTATGAAGAAAAGCTGTGTAATTTACATGAGTATCATGTTTTTCCTTACAAATATTTAATTTTTTTCAATTTAAAGTTTTAACATGTGACAAAGTTCAATTATGTCAACATATTCAATAAGTCATTCGATGAATTTCTTGTGTGATGTCTAACGTGTTACAAATAAAACTTAACAAGTGTCCCACAATTGTGCACATAAATAATCAAATATAATTTGGACCTAAAAATGTATCCATTATATTTCTCGAAATTTTGAAAACCATTTACATTAAAACTTACAGCACTATTCAAAGATATGGTTTACGCGAGATATTTTGGATCAGCAGGAGAGGCTGGACCACTACTTTAGAGTAAGTCTTGTCAGCACTTTAGTGTATCTGGAGCTCTCATTTCCCAGATCTTAGTTTGATGCGCAACACCAACAATCCAGATCCCCCGTAGAACCACAAAACACATTGTAAAGTAGTGGTACTAGACACCCTGCTGAGCCAAGATACTAATAATAAAATATTATTCTTTATCATAGAATATAAAATGTGTTAATTTAATAAGAGACCTCTGCCGAGCATTTAAGTTACATTTAAATCTAAGGCTATACGAGACATTAATGTGGACTCGATGATGACGCAAGATTATAAATAGACATATCTATCAATTATCATATATTACAGGAAACAGGTTATACCTTTTATATGTGTGTGTGTGTACTTTAAGATTAAAGTTTTCATAGTAACATTAAAGGTATAACCTTTTTACTGTGATATATGATAATTAATAGATTTGCTAATGTACGTCAATCTGCAATCTAGTACAACTGGACTTTTATTAATCGTAGGTACATTTTGAGTACATATAATATCATTATAGATACCTTCTAAAATCTTGAGCGTTGCATCATCAGAAATGAAGTGGCTGAGTTTTCTCCTGAGATCTGCACTACTTAATTGGGCAAACTCCTGAGCAAACTCATTCATTGTCCCATGAAAGATTTAAATTAATTGAAAATCTTAAGATTATAGAATCTGTAACAAATAAAATAATTAAATAATAAAATATTATAGAATTTGAAAAAATCTAGCTGGAGGCATGAAAATTATTCTAACCTCTTCCACGAGGTGTGGTTGAGGTTATGTAAAATTTTCGAATAAATGCAAAAATTATACATAACCACTACACCTCATTTTCACATATTTTACACTTATTAATTACACAATTATTTGTTTTGCATATTAAAAATCACTGCTTATTGTTATATATTCAGATCACTTTTATTTCACTTTTATTATTATTTATTTTTTAATTTGATGATTTAGTGTATACTAACACCTAGGCATAGACTGTGCATTTATTTACATACACAAAAAGTATATATATCATCAGTGTGTATATATATATATATATATATATATATATATATATATATATATATATATATATATATATATATAGGTATACACTGATGATGATTGGGAAAAGAACGGAAGTGACGTCAGATCAGAGAAAAGAACGGAAGGTAGGGAGAAAAAGAATTTTTACCGAAAAGAGTTTTAGGAAGCAAAATTTTAAACAGCTTTATTTCATTAATGGATGAATATTTTCCACCAAAACTTTATTTTAGGTAGATGTAAGACTAAAAACTCTTATAAATAAGTACCATAGATTGCATCTAGCTAAATAGGGCGACGCACACTGGGCTCTATAGACATTTGTTGTTTCAAAATTCTCTACAGACCATGGTTTTCGTCAAATCACAATAATTTTTTTTTAAATTGAAGTTTATTAAAATTCTAAAAGACCCATAAGGCCAGATTTTTAAAAAAATGTTATAATAATTAATTAAAAATCTAAGTTAAACAATAAACCCATAAACCTTAAGGCATTAATGGCCATAAGCAAATGGGCGACTACTGAAGGAAGCTATATATATTTGTAAGTGGTTTTTGGGGTCGCTGATTATGAATCTGGCATTAGTTTTGCAAAATTAATTTGTTTAAACAATTTGTTTAAACAATTTATTGCAAAATTATCTTTTTATTCAAAACGACTTTAGTCTTGAATTTTACGGGCATAATTACTATAACCAATCATGTTCAAAGCATAAACAATTTTTTTTGGAAATTCACTACTCCAAGGTGGGCAATTTGCAATTATAGAAAATTAAAAAAAAAGTGTCTATAGACATTTGTTGTTTCAAAATTCTCTACAGACCATGGTTTTCAAAAAATCACAATAATTTTTTTTTAAATTGAAGTTTATTAAAATTTTAAAAGATCCATAAGGCCAGATTTTTAAAAAAATGTTATAATAATTAATTAAAAATCTAAGTTAAACAATAAACCCATAAACCTTAAGGCATTAATGGCCATAAGCAAATGGGCGACTACTGAAGGAAGCTATATATATTTGTAAGTGGTTCTTGGGGTCGCTGATTATGAATCTGGCATTATTTTTGCAAAATTGATTTGTTTAAACAATTTGTTTAAACAATTTATTGCAAAATTATCTTTTTATTCAAAACGACTTTAGTTTTGAATTTTACGGGCATAATTACTATAACCAATCGTGTTGAAATGTTAGGACATCTACATTTAGATGTTGTGTAAATGAGCTACGACCCATGGAATGTATATGTTTCTATACATTATTGGTTGTTGCTAATTTTGAATATGGTTTAAAATTTGCAAAATTCGTTTAAATAATTTGCTAAAACAATTTATTGCAGAATTAATTTAGCCAAAAAATAATCACAGATTAGAATTTTACCGGAAAAATTGCTGGAATATCATATATAAAAGTTTAAAAAATTTTTCATTTATAAATTTATTATGAGTATTCAATTTAATCATTAATATTATTATTATGATCAGGTTAAGCAACTGAAAATACATAAGAGAAAGTGATATTTACTCCAGCACAGGGTACTTAATTCCCCGTATATGTGCAATAGCGTTTATCACCGCACCAGTAGTACTGCGCTTGGCCGCTAGGCGGCGACGACACCAGTTTTCGTATCCATCAGCGAAGTAGCGTCCTGAAAGGCATATAATGATGCACTAATCCATGAATTTTTACCGTACTTTTTCGTGTTAAAAATTTGCCGTGTTAGAGATCACGTTCGAGTGGTAGGCTAACAGTTAAATATTGTTATAAATAAGCATTGAAATTAGACTTCAAAACTAGAATAAATATTAGGATTTTTCAGCGATTATCGTTGCAAACAATTTTTCTTCAGCCGTTTTCACGGCTACTATTTGCATAGATAATTTTCACGATCATTATCAGTCGTTCTCACGGCTACTATTTGCATAGATAATTTTCACGATCATGATCAGTCGTTCTCACGACTACTTCTCCAGCGATTATCCTTGCAAATAGTTTTTCATCAGTCGTTGTCACGGCTACTGTTTCCATAGATAATTTTTACGGTCTTTTTCAAACAGACATTTTCACGACTACTCCGGCGATTATTGTTGCAAACAGTTTCTTATCAGCCGTTTTCACGGCTACTGTTTTCATATATACGAGTAGTTTTCAGGTTAACTTTCGAGCAGTCATCATCACGACTGCATCAAAGTTACCTTGCATTCATCCCCTCTAAGTGAAACCTAACAATGAATACTTTTTCCATTCAAAACGGTATATTGTGTGATATACTGTTGAAATTAGACAATAAAAGTAGAAGTGTAAATTGCTTGATTGATTATATTAAAGCGCAATATGAGCTCAGCGATGAGGAATCAAGCATCGTTAAAAAAAAACATGAGAGTTCTTTTATGGTCACTTTTAATTCAAAACTGTCTGCTGTACTTTATAATGATCACATATTTAGGAAAAAATATGTATCTTGGATAGCAGCTAACTTTGTTGTGAATTTTGATAACAACCTGAAGCGTGGAAGACCTGTCACTGATAGTTTTGAAGGCAGTTCGAGATCTACGACATACAGAATAATACAGTCTATTACTAGTAGTTTTTCTCAGGAAGAAATAAAAAAAGCTTTTTATAAAAATTTACGAGATTCTGGGAAAAAGCATTTAATTAAACAAATTGAAGATCTTTTAAGCGATCCAAATTGTTCTATGAATAATTCCGTTTCAGAGGAAATAATTCCTTTCACTGAAGATGAAGCAATAGCTCTGATTGAAGATGCAAAATTGTCGAAGTGGCAGTATGATACTATTCGCAAACAGGTAAAAGGAAAAAATGTTGATATTTTCATACCTTATAAACAACTTTTTTCAGCAAAAGAAAATTGTTATCGTATATCTTCTAGTCTCTCCATATCTGAATAAGATGGGAGCGTTGATTTACAACAACTGTTGAATCATACATCTAAACGTCTCCTACAGATACCGGATATTTTATCTAATTTCAAAACTAGTGAGGCTGAATACTCTCTAGTTTTGACTAGTAAATGGGGATGTGACGGATCATCAGATCATAGCCAGTTTAAGCAAATATTCTCCAATGGAACTTATAGCTCAGATGAAAGTATTTTCATGATGTGTATGGTACCACTTATCTTAGAAGTCAATACTTCAGACGGTGCAACAGTAATTTGGCGTAACCCTCAACCTGGTTCGACTAGGCATTGCCGGCCAATCAGTTTTGAGTATGCCAAGGAAATCAGTGAGAAAATAGTGATCGAGAAAACTAAGATCGAGTCACTATTGCCTTCAATTGTAAATACAGATGTAAATCAATTCAAAATACACCACTCATTAAAACTAACAATGATAGATGGAAAAGTATGCCAAGCAATAACAGGTACTCCTTCTGTTGTGCAACGTGTTGCATTTGCGGAGCAAAACCTTCACAAATGAACGATTTGTATAAATTGGCTGAAAGAACCGAAAATGAAGAAAATTTTGAGTATGGCCTTTTATCTTTACATGCAAAAATACGATTTATGGAAAACATACTCCACATAGCATACCGTTTGGATTTTTGTAAGTGGCAGGCAACATCAGGCCAACAAAAAAAAACAATGCCAAGAAAGAAAGCTTAGAATTCAACACCGATTCAGACAAGAAACTGGCCTCATCGTAGATTATCCACAACAAGGATCGGGTAATTCTGACGATGGTAATACTGCTAGGAGATTTTTCCGTGACCCTGCACTAACAGCTGAAATTACAGGTGTCAATGAAAGTTTAATTACAAGATACAGTGTAATACTACAAGCTCTTGCTTCTGGATCTAAAATAGACTCCAACAAATTTGACGATTATGCAAAAGAAACTGCTAAGTTATATGTATCTTTGTACGATTGGTTCTACATGCCTGCATCTGTGCATAAAATTCTCCTCCATGGTGCGAACATTATATATCACTTTCTCATTCCAATCGGCATTTTATCCGAAGAAGCTCAAGAATCACGGAATAAAGATTTAAAATACTATCGTCAATTTAATACTCGAAAATGTGGTAGAATCTACACGAATATAGATCTATTGCATAAATTATTAATATCTTCTGATCCTTATATATCTAGTTTAAGGCACAAGGCAAAAAATATAAAGCTTGATGTTGATGATGCTGTTAAGAACTTATTAATTTTAACTTGAAATGAAGTGATACAATTTTAAAATTGCTCAGCTTAAGGTATTTGAGTTTGAGGTTAAAGGTTTACGGTTAACACTTTTTTTTTAATTTTCTATAATTGCAAATTGCCCACCTTGGAGTAGTGAATTTCCAAAAAAAATTGTTTATGCTTTGAACATGATTGGTTATAGTAATTATGCCCGTAAAATTCAAAACTAAAGTCGTTTTGAATAAAAAGATAATTTTGCAATAAATTGTTTAAACAAATTGTTTAAACAAATCAATTTTGCAAAACTAATGCCAGATTCATAATCAGCGACCCCAAAAACCACTTACAAATATATATAGCTTCCTTCAGTAGTCGCCCATTTGCTTATGGCCATTCATGCCTTAAGGTTTATGGGTTTATTGTTTAACTTAGATTTTTAATTAATTATTATAACATTTTTTCAAAAATCTGGCCTTATGGGTCTTTTAGAATTTTAATAAACTTCAATTTAAAAAAAAAATTATTGTGATTGGTCAAAAACCATGGTCTGTAGAGAATTTTGAAACAACAAATGTCTATAGGGCCCAGTGTGCGACGGTGCGCCCCTTGGCTTCGTACTGAACCTTAGTTCTTATACTTGCCATCGGGCGTTACCGCGCCCCTTGATTTTTAATATAACATTATCTTTCGATTTTTTCTTATAATGTAATGTGTAAAGTTGGCTAGAAGTGTAGAATAGTAAATCTCATATATAATAATACTTAATATCTACAAGAAAAAGCACAATGATAAAGCTTAATGATACAGATGTCGTCATATACACGGTGAAAAAGTATTGTTTAAATTGAATAGTCTCTAATATCTCAGAAGATTATGAACTAAATCGTCTTATTAAAAAGAAAAAACGTCGAGTGCTTTCTAGCTTAGCGGGCATACCTAGAAAACATTTCAATCTATTTGGGTTGTTGGTTGAAAGATACATTTCGTTACCTTACAAAAAGTTTATGATGCATACGCTCCCGTTTTCTCAAAAACTTGAAATTCGACGTTAAATTTTTTATGGATAAAATAATTGATTTACGTATTAGCAACGTTTCATCGAGTTAGTGATGTATTAAGGTCCCATAAATGATTGCCTTGAAATCTTACGATTTCAATTTTCGTCTAAATTATTTAGTAAATTAATACTAATGTTGCCACAAATCCCAGATGAAAATAAAGCCAAAATTCGTAATAAAATAGCCTCTTATTAACAAAAATGGTAAAATAAGTAGTTTCATCTATTATTTCTCATAAGAAATGAAACTCGAAGCTCCAGCTGAATTATGATGATAAAAATTAAAAAAATGCATATTTATCATCACAGAAGATCTTCTGTAATCTATTCTTGCATATTCAACTTTTAAAATTTTGCCGGAATGAAGCATCCTAATAATAGTATATTACGCACCTAGGGAGGCAAATAATTGGCGAGTCCATAGCACGTGCTATGGTGTCGCCATTTTACTTCCAAGGGTGCGTATACTATTTTTCCTCACATCAGCACCGAAAATACACATTTCTCTTTAGACGCCCGGGAGGAAAAGTGGTACTTTCGGTGCAGGTGCGAGGAATATATATATATTGGCGAAAAAGTTTTATATGTAAACACGTATTAAAACAAACAAACTTTTCAATTTTGACTTTTTTTATCACTATCTTTATTTGTGTGTAACTTTTCATGGAAATAATATTTTTGTATGTTTGACGTCTCAAATTAAACCTCTTGACGTCTAATTTATGTTTTGGTAATGAAAAAATTTTTTTCGTCGAATAGAAGCCGACTTATTAACAGCTCAATAAGAGCCTTTATTAAACGCAAATTGCTTAATGGTCACGTTACCGTAGATAAAACTTGGCACTAGAATGGGTATTGTTCACTATTTTTCCCGTCTTTAGAATGTCAAAAGCAATCAGAAAAACAGGGTATGGTAAGTGTGCGCATAAAATTTTTTTTTTATTCTTTTGGTCAATTTGTTTCACATTTTTCGTGGAATTGCTCATATACATGCGTAAAATACTTGTCGATTAAAAATTGGTAGCATACCGCGTTCATCTTGCGTAAATGACTGATGAAAATTTTTGCACAGTTTGGGCGCCTAGGTCTTATCTGTAATTTCAATTTGTTATCAATTGCATCTGTACAAAACCATGTAAATTTGTACAATATATTATATATTACTTTAAAAGTTCCATCATTATATAAGTGTGTGCACCTTGATAGGGCTTCCATCATAATATCGTGAATAAAAATTAAACCGCGTGAACGGTCTGTGCCAATTGCACATCCTTTAAAATACTGCATCATAGGTCTGCACTCCGCCAGAATATCAGCCAACTCGGCAAGGGTTCTAGGAACGGGTGGTACATTCCTTGATCTTGCAGTACGCATTATGGATCTATACTTTCTATGATAACTAACTTCGTTGCGTATTAATGGATACCTAAGTCCATTAAAGAGTGCGTATTATTAGAATAAACTATATATGATAGGTTTCCGATCCTTTCTTTAAGTAGAAACAACACTTTTAAATCTTCGAAAAGTCTCACTTTTTCTCACTTTATTTTATTATAGGAATTTTTTCGTAGAACACGCTTTCAACCCTGTTTTCAGAAAATATTAATTTGGTTGCAAAATTATGAGGCAAATACTCAAAATACTTTTTCACTGTTTTTCGTAACATACTGTGTTTTTTATAAATAATCGTATATTACGAACAGAATTTTTAGTTTTTAAAATTTGAATCTTTACTATATTTTTGTTTAATTTATGAAAATTTAATATTTTACCTTCCGATATACGTATAATATGGTAACTCTAACCTAAAAATATGTATTCCTTGAACATTTTTTTCTATAGTCTTAATACGATCAATTTAAGTTTTTTTCTATTAAATTTTTCCCTAGCAGACTACCGGGATATTAGATATAATTTAAAAGTTCCACGCCTTGAGCAACATCAGTCAGCGGACGTCATAACTCACATAAAGTGTGGTGACATATAGTTAAGTGTAAACGGTTAAAAAAGGTAGCATCAAGCAGCAATAAAGGTAATTATTTCGATGCTTCACTCAATATCTCGCTGTAAAATTGCTGATGTAACTCATATATGTTTAGAAACTCAGATTTTACTGTTACCTATCTCTATAATTTTACTCTTATGGTGAAAACAGGGTGAAAAGTCTATAATATTTGATATTGTCTAGATTTTTATGTTGTTAGGGGTTGTTTTTCCATAAATTAATAATTTAATTGTCCAAAAGTTGAATATCGCACTTGCGAAATATTTGTTACGTTGTAGCGGTATAGGTAAGCTTCAAACGTGTGTTAAAAATTATTTGGGGATCTCCTTTAATTATTGTATTAAATTATGTATATATTGTAAATAAATATAATATTAAATATCTTCTACATTATAACATATTTACATATCTTTAAGTTTAACTCTATCATATATTTGTTTGAGATCGTCGAATGTTGTTGAAGCCAACAATTCTAGTTCGGCTTGAAATTCTTCTTTTAGTAATAAATGAGGATCACCATCATGATTATGTAGAAAAATAACTTGTGGCTCATCCAAATTATTCAAACTTTCAACATATATTACTGCTCGGCAACGTGTCGTTAATCTAGTACAGCATCGAAAGATGGTACTTGTTCCTCTCCTGTCAAGATGCTAAGTATATCCTCCATAATGATACCTAACGGTATTATTATGTTTCCCTCTTAAACGGTATTATTATGTTTCCCTCTTAAACGGTATTATTATGTTTCCCTCACCACGTGTCTTATCAAATCGCAGTCGAAATCATTACTTCTCTAAACTTTCTTCTTATTCTCCAAAGCTTTATGAAAGTGCTACAGATGACTGCTCTGCAATCATGCGAATGGTGAATCGTAGAAGTCAAAACATTATATACGGAAATTCTCCACCAACACATTTTCCTTACCCGATCGTAAGGGATACAAAAGTTTTAAAGAATAAAGAGATTTTTAAAAACATAAACCGGTCCTTTTCAGGACCACAATATTTTGAAAACGTAGTACAATAAACTTGTGACGGACTTAAGCCGTTCTTCTACTCCAACGTAGGAGAGTTCGTTTTCCAGTTGTGTTTTTGTTACACGCGGTTCGCGTACGGACCCGAAGAAGTGCGCGAGAAACAACCTCTTCCTGGATTCCCCCTGATAGTTACGCTCCTGCAGCCGCCGAGGTCGGAGCTGCAGAAGTGCAACTGTACTTTGGGTTTTGGTATGCTAACTCGAACCAGCAGGAGGGCGCGTTAGCTCTCTGCCGGGCAAGCAGTCAAAACCCCGAGAAAGGCACCAGCGCGCTTTTCTCGGGTAAAACCCTGAAGACGTAGTCTCGGGCAGCGCGTTGGCCGCCCCGAGCTATGCCTTTTATGAAATTCGTTAGCGCGTTTCCCCCTCCAGTGGCTACTGAAGGATGTCCGGCGCACCCGAATAATAGGTGGAGGCGGGGAAAAATGAGTTATAATTATTAGTGTGAAACTTGGTTTTTTATTGAGGGTAAAAGTACAATTAAAGAGGAGTGGAGTTACGATAGAGGGAAGCGAAAGAGAGAGACTACACGCGGTAGATAGGTGAGGATTCGCCACATCACCGTGTGTTCACCACAAGAAGCGGCCCGAGTTCACCCTAGTATCCCGAGCGCGAGGCCTGCTCGCTGGCTAGCCACGGCTTGAGAGGTCAGAGAAAACTCAGTGCTTCCTCGGCTGTGCGTCGCCGATATATACCCGAGCCCACTCTCTCCATCTCTCTCGCTCCCGTCCTCCTTCTCACGATATTCGCGAATCCCCACTCTTCCAATATTCGCGAATTCGTTGCTCCTCGCTGAACACGCTTTCGTATGTCTGCGCGCTCGTGTGTGTATATGCACATGCGCGCGTTCTTAGCCATTACGTTGGCCCCGCCGTATCATCTTAGTTAACAAATATAAAACCGAATCATTTCCGCAATAATTAAATAATTAATTAAATGATTTCTTATAAAAAAAACTAACTTTTAATTAATACTACGTTTTTTTATATCCTAAATGTATTAACTAATTTATTTTGCTTATAATAATTACTAATGTTAATATCATATTAACATTAACAATAATAATTAATGGTACCGTTCTTGATAATAAGGGTATAGGTACAGGCCGTCTCAAACTATTACCATTAAAATCATCTTTGGACGGCGGCGTCTAAACCGTTAAGATTACCGTCAAGATTCTAGGTTATGTTTGCGTAAATGCAGATAACATTATTTGCTATCTTTGTTCAACATAGATAAGATTATGCGTTATCAAAAATCAAATAAAAATAAGTAATTAAAAGGTAATTAATTAGTACTACATCTCTGGAATGTGATCTTGAGTCTTATCTTGTAAACATACCAATAAGATAAGGGAAATCACACAAGGATGACTAATTAAAAGGTAAGTAATAAGTAATACATCTCTGGAATGTGACCTTGAGTCTTATCTTGTAAACATACCATTAAGATAAGGGAAATCACACAAGGATGAACCATTGCCATGTCAAAGATAAGTGGGGGTGAGATTGTTTACATATCTTTTCTGTTTGTTTATATAAATAAACAATTAATACGTAACACATCTAGGGACTGTGACCTTTAGTCTTATCTTGACAACAAAACATTAAGATAAAAGGGGTCGTGCATGGGTGAGTCATTGCTGCGGCAAAGATAAGCGGTGTTGTTTACATAGCTTATTTATTTGTTTATATAAATAAACAATTAAAAAGTAATTAATAAGACAAGTAACACTTCTATGGAATGTGACCTTGAGTCTTATCTTATCAACAAACCATTAAGATAACCTTATCATATTAACATACCATTAAGATTAGATAAGATAAGAGACGTCGCGCAGTGATGACGTCATTTGTTTAGTCTTCCCATAACAGCTTACTTACTACTCGTGCGCGTCCAATCTGTGTCATTGTGACACATAATGGCCGCTTTGAAGTTACGGTGCCAATGCTCAATGAGCCCATTAGCTGCAGGATGATACAGGGTAGTGTGTATTCGTTCGCAACCAATTAGCGAAAGAAGCTCTATAAAAAGTCGAGATTCAAATTGGGAACCCTGATTACTGGTGAAAACCTTAGGGCAACCGTAACGAGATACCCAAGTATCACAGAAAGCTCTAGAGATAGTCTGAACAGAGGTTTCTTGAAGAGGAACAGACAATTAAGTAGTGAATAAGGTTCTATGTGCAACGCGAGACTGAAGTCGAGCATCTCTTAGTGGTCCGGGAGCTGGGTACCGTCCCGTTTGCATCAACGTGTCCATGGGAAAACAGAATGGTTTCTTAAATATTATGACCTGTAGAACATGAATTCGGCGGTCTTTCTTTGTAAAAAAATGGTCTAAAATTGTTTAAAATACAATTGCTTAAACAAAAAAAAAATATATTTTTGTTCAAAAAGTATTTTTTTTTCTAAAAATATAGGTAATTCTAAGCAAAAAATATTCTTACACTTTTTTCCCCAAAATGTTGATTTTAAACGTTATGCTTTTTTTAAGTTTCATATTAGTAATTTTTATAAACTTTTGGCAATTTTCTCTCAAAAACTAAAACTGCTACGAAAAATTTTGTAACAACCTTTTTTGCTAAAAATTAGTCAAAGAATCAGATAAATTCAGATAATTTTTACAATTTTACTTTTTTTAGTTAAATTTGTTCATAAACAATTAAAATTTTAATAACTTCAATTTATTACCAAAAAAAAATTTACCCGATTCTTTCACTAATTTTGAGCAAAAGAGGTTCTTAAAAAATTTTACGTAGTACATTTAGTTTTTAAGAAAAATATCCCGAAAATTGAACAAAAATTGTAAAAATGAAACTAAAAAATCATTACTTCTAAATAGACAATTTAGGGAAAATAGTTTAAAAATATTTATTGCTTAAAATTACCTATATTACAGAAAATAATACATTCAAAATAAATTTTTTTTCTTATTTGTTTAAACAATTGCATTCGACAAAATATAGGACCATTTACAAAAAAGGATCTCCGGATTGTTGTTGTTACAAACATACCTTATTCCCGTGGACATATCGGTGCACACGGGAACGTACCAAGCTCCTAGACTACGGCTGATCTTGAAAAAAATCTAGTCACTGTCGGTAATAGTCCGTCCCTTATAGTGTCTTAAAACATTGATGCTAAATTTTAATTATTCAAGGACTAAGACGGTATATTAGTAGTGTAAATATAGTCAATCAAAGAATTCAGTAAAACTGCTAATATTTTTCAGTTTAGTTATCCAATTTTAATGTAACGGTGCTTATTTTTTCCAAATATTTTTCTAACGAGGTGACGGAAGAATATTATAAAATAACCATTCGACAGTCTCTCAAAGTACTTATGTATCACCTTTAATGACATAGAGACATTTTTCTGAAGTGCCGAATCTCTGGTTATTAATGTAGCAGGGAGACCAGCTCGCCTTGGAACACCGATTTTTCACGATTAGCTTTAGAATTCTGTAAATAGTTTTCAAATGTAACTTGATTTTTTACGATCTAATTTCATCGTCATTAATACGGATTGTAATGGTGAAAATTACAAAAACCACTGCCGGTTGACCTATCCTCCCTGCTGTGAAAACTACCTTTGCCCATTCGCAATTACTTGATGCCTACGCGCATAGCTCATCGTAGAATTCTTACGTTCGAGCAGAGGGGAAGTTAACCTAACAACCGCATCTTGGATGATAATAATTTAGAGCTCACCGCGTTGAAACAAAATCCTTTCCATAACAATGTTCCTCCTCCCGAGGCCGCAGACTTGTCCTTGGAAACTCCGAGTACAAGATAGGTATAAAGTCGCACGTTGATATTCCGAGAAGCGAAGCGTCTCTGGCGCGGTCGTTACATCAACTGTTTTGCGAGATCGCCGAGTCTTATACACGGAAAAAAATGTTGAACTCAAAAGTTACGGAATCTTTGAATTTTATAACTACTAAGAAATATTGAATTGAAACACTACCTAAAATGACATTTCTTAACCCCAAATTGATAATACAAGCTATTAAATAATATTGGGATGAAAATATTTAAAAAATAAGGATATGGTATGACCGATTCGGTTATGCGAAGAGGCCAAGATTCATTGAGTTACTACAGCGCTAGGCTAGTGCCGCCGCGTCTTGGCGTTGGGCACGATTCGCGCCCAACGTCGGAACCGCTGATGCCGCAGAGTCGTAGAAGTATCCCGTGCGCATGTTACGTTCTGCCTCATCTCCAATGATCGAGCTATTGTTGGTTCATAATGTTAAAACTAATTTTATAATATTATAAGATATGTATTATATTTTTCTAAAGCAAAAAGAAATCAATATTCTTTAAAGTCATGAATATTTGAAAAATATTAACTATTTATCAAATTCGCTTTACATCCCTGGTAGAAAATACACCAACCGAGATGGCCTGTTCGTCAATGGTTCGCCAATGACGTTGACCAATACTTACTGCTGTAATTGACCAACGGTTCGTCAACGACTGCTCTATTTGTAATTCTAAAATTTTATTTTCAAATTATAAATTGAATCATTAAATGTACGTCTCTAAATGTACATTTTACAATAAACCACTGAATGATAAAAATAATAGCGCATATACTGTCATGAAGTTGTAAAATATAATTAAATTTTTATTTAAAACAGGGTTATGGTTACGAATGGTTCAATGTATATGTGTATATTGTGCCTACCCGCGATTCTCGCGCAAACTAAGAGCGCGTCTTTAGTTGCGGAGCATGCAAATATCTCTCGCAACTACTGATTATGGTATAATTTTTTACTATTTTTCTTCATGTGTCCATTTCCATCTTCAACGGGAATTGCAGACCAAATCCATAAAGGTCCCCACATTCTCACATTCTGTGCCATGTGAGTTAGTTGATGTATATTAAATGAACAGTTTTGAAGTTCATATAAACTTTCAAATTGACTGACGAATAAATGTAAAAGATTTTCAGCAAGATCAATTTCATGAATGTGAATTTTACTTTTTAGAAGAATTCTTGTTGCATATACTAGTAATAAGTAATGTTGATAGTATTTCTCTGGAAGGCGGCTTTTTAGCAAAATAGCGGAGTAGAATAAAATAAATGATCTTACTTCTGAAGCTTTCCAATATTTCATATTTTTTATACTTCTCGGTGTTCTAGTAATAAAATCTGGAGGATATATCTGTCGAAGATCGTCATCGATTTCATCTTGTTTCTTCTTATTTACGTAAAATGGACGTTTGTGGTTTTTTTTATTGAAACCATAGTGAAAATAAAGAGCGACATCCAAGTAATATTGTATGCATATAATCGTGAACAAATGATTTAGCAACATCAAAATCTGGAATCAAGGCTGTTACAGACGGCCCTTTCACTCCCATTATATGTACACGATTTTCTGCGTTTGCTTGAAAAGCTTGGAAAATCATCTTTTCCTTTGTTCTTAACGGTGCATTAATATAAGGGAATACATGATTGAATCCTAAACCAGTACTGCATGTCTGCCCGAGCTGCTCACATTGTGGGCAACTGCATTCTCCGTTGTGCTGCATTATATTTTGTGCCGATGCTCTTGCTGGAGCATCCAACGTAGCTATTGGAGCAATAGCAATATTTTTTCTTATTGTATTACTCGTTTTGTCAAACCACTCAATACCGCCGGCTCGTAGGTCTTTAAGACTTTCTACGAAAGGTCGCAAAAATGACAACATATCTGGCTTTTTTTCTCGGCTGTAATAAATCATACTGACGTATTGAAAATTTCTTCTATGAATTGGATATACATTCATAATTTGTAGCTGAACGAACCATACTTGTCCATTAGAACTATTAGATACAGGCAAGCCGTCAGTGTTCCATAATAAACATAAGTCATATTCATTATGAAGTGATCTTACAGTCAATTCTTGGTATTGCGAACCACACATAATATCGCATATATAGTTTGGATCTATATTTCGGTCATTCTTATACTCATCAATTAATTCTTTTAGGTTTCTACTTTCGAAAGCATTTTTAAGTAAAGATTCTAAATTATACTCTACTATTATCCCATCGACTTTTTTTCCTTGTCAAGCTTCACAAACATTCACTTTCGGTTGTTTATTCCAGCACCCAAGATAATTTGAGCAGATTTCACAAATACGGTACTTTTTTACTTCTTCATAATTAAACGGTGTTAATTTTTCTAAAAATTTCAGTAGTTTATATTTCATTTTTGGTAAATTATTTGGTTTCGGGAGAAAAATATTTAAAAGTTGTAATAATCCTTCTAAAGCAGTTTTTGTAAGGCAGTATTTCATGTAGAAATCCAGAATTTCAAATACAGATTCTCCGACAGTTACTTCAGCTGATTCGTATAAATATTTATTTAAAAATTCGTCATCATTGTTGCCTTCAAAATCATTATCATCTTCAAGTGCAAAGTTATCATTAAAATCATTTTCAAGAACTTCATCTTCAATTCCTGAAAGAGATTCTAAAGAAAAAGTCGATGTTGCACTGCAGGTATCACTAATCTCATCTTGATCTACTGCATTTACATTATTTAAAATTTCCTGAAGATTAAAATTTTTTTTGAATTATGAATATTCTTTTTATATTGTTATAAAACTTATCGTTCGCACACATAGATAATAAAGTATGATGTCCATAGCGTCTCTCTCGAGGGACCGTATGAGATCAATATCTTGTTTAAAGCTCGTTTAAATGAATTTTATAAAAAAAATTAATACCCTTATGGATTAGTTCCATTTAAAGAAATGTAAAAAGTCTAACCATACTCGGAAGTTTCTACTTACTCTTGCGAATTTTCACCGTCTTTTTCTCTACTTTCACACCACAAAAAGGATCAAATCTTTTTCTAAAATTCATATTTTAACGAGCTCTAAATAATGATATTAGTTTTATACGTTCCTCTTCAACGGCTAAATTATTGTATATACGTGGGCATTCTACTTTATATTTTTGTCTCAAATGTACAATTAAGTAAAATTTTCTCAACTTTTCGATTTTTTTTTAGTTTTTTAAACGTTTTATTCATAATAATTATCAATTAAATTTAAACGCGTTTTAAATCTTTTAAATACTCTGTCAAATTAATAGCTTCTTAATTACAATAATTAAATCGCGCTTTTAATACTATGTAATATAACGCGCATAAGAGTTAAATTTTCTAGAATATTCATGCATTTTCAGCTGTTACATTCAATCATTAATATAATTATTAATTCAATTATTGATAAGGTCCAAATTAAAGCGTTTTCTTACTACTTTCGGATACTTTAGGGCAGTTTTCTTTAGTGTAAAAACATACGGAGTGACGATGACAAATAGCGGAACCATTTTTTAATAAAATAATGTATATTCGGAGTAAAATAGGTGATATCTTAAGGGGGTATGATCCCCATAAATTATAAAAAAGTAAATTTTTTTATAATATATTCTTGATTTATAGGGCGTTTACTACTTAGGAATTAAATTTTAGACACTAATAAAGTCAAATAAAAAAGTTCAAGACCTTAAATCATCATTTTATTAGTTATACTGCGATTTCAAAATTCGCGCGAGTTTTATATCACCTCTTACAAAATAGACAGTAGTTTATCATATAGAACGTTATCTGTTTTACTGATGCAGAATAATGCAATATAAAACGGTGTATTCTCATATCAAATTCATTAAATGAGATAAGTATCAAAGAGTAATTACTAATCTGACTAAAATAGCTCAGTACTTTATCATTAATATTTTTGAATAATATAGCTCTGAAGGAAAGCTAGTAAATAAAATATATTACCGGTGCATATGTGGAGACTTATAAATTAAGTTCAACACTAATAAGTTAATAACCTCAGGTTCAAAGAGATCAGCATATTGAATTCACAAAATCAGTTTCTCAGAAGTTTCATCAATTATCATCAAAAAGAAATATAAGTTATACAATATAAGAATAACACGTTACTCTTGAAATATATAAGATACAAAATCACTCAACAAAGCTATTCATTCGCATAAACAAATTAAATACAAATGAGTATTGGAAGTTCAATCTCTCGAGTGTTCAAAAATAAACATAAGTATTTTTTGCACCTTTACCTATACCGTCTATATATATAGTTTCTGAAGGTTTAGACAAAATATTTCATACTCATTTAGCTATAGTATTCATTTTTAAAATTCATTTCTGAAAAGGTTAATACTAAACTAATCAATCTTAAACAGATGAAAATAATTACGAAAAACACTGACACTTAAGGAGAGACCGGAGTTCTATACCTTATATACAGTCAACGACATTGCAGTTTTTCATTTTACTCGATGAACTTTTAAGATTGCTCAATTTATCGACCACAGGCACATTTTTTGTGATCAATAGATTCCTCTGGTCGAAAAAGTACGAAAACAAAAAGAATTCATTGAGTAAAACGAAAAATTACAATGTCGTAACTAACCTCCCCATTATACTTAAGTCTTCATTTTAAACAAAATTATTACATTTGTATGCTACCTGCCTAAATAATAATAATAATAATAATAATATCAATACAAGTTTATTAACATTACTACTATACACTCAATCTAAAGTAATAATACTTGTGCTATTATAAAAATTCAAAAACATTGAATTACCTTGAAAATCAAGATTTATAAGCCTGCATAACCCCCAAACCATGCTTGCAGCATATAGCAGCAATAAATATTTATATACACTGCCGTCCATAATTATTTGCCCACCGAAAGAAAAAAATGCATAAAATTAAAAGTTTTGTTACTAAGGTTGTATTTATCCTATAAAATCCTCCGGGGGCTCATTTTGTAGCTTTTTACATATCCTTTAAGATGGATTTTATTCCAAATAGATTAATCAATTTCAAGTTTACACATTTTTATGGGAAAAATTCCCACAATAAATCTAAAAGTGGGATTTTGAAGTTTGTTCGAAGAACTTTCGAATGCATGGTTAAAATAAAATGTTTTTCATAATTACCGTAGGAAATACAGACGTTTGAAAGAATAAAAACTCCTTTTCTTCAATAATTATTATCTCGCTACCTTTGACTCATACGAGAAAATTTTACTTGGAAAAAATAGGTGTTATAGAGCAAAGAATCAGCCTATATTTTCTTAGATTTAAAAAAAAATTTTTTGTGATCTTGTAAATACTTGAAGCCTATAGAAATCTACGAATTGTGAAGAGCTACAATCTCACTACGGCTTTCTATAGACAAATTCGCAGTTTTTCCCATGCTTGCGGACTGAGAGATATGTATGTGTGAACTGACAGTTTATTAACTGAGTATAACTAGAGTATCACAGAATTTATAAACAAAGCTGAGTTACGCTCAGAGTAAAGTGACCGCTCTTTCTGATTTCATATTGTAGATCGTATTTTGATGATTCCGAAGGAATTCAAAAAATTATTTGTTTAAAGTCCGCCATTTTGTTATTTTTTGATAAAATTGTTTAATCCTAGAGGGTGCCAGAATGACAACCCTACAGAACAATAATCCATTTGATTTTTTTGTTTCAGATGTTTTGAAGTGCCGCAATCACTCGGGCCAGCCATCTATCTTTCTTTGGGACGTTCACTTTAACGCTAAAAAAGTATAAAAACATACTGTAAAATTAAAAAAAAAAAATTTTTATGTAGTTTTTAACTTTAATAGTAACATATCAAAAAATCAAATCGATCGGTTTTATTTTTCCATAAAAAAAATCCCAAAAAAATACATTAAAAAACGTGTAAACTACGAGACTACTACCATAATAGACCCAACTAAGAGAGCAAGTGAGAAGTGGACACGCTGCAGATCGCGCACGTGTATATACCTGTAGAATAAGCGCGAAAAATGGCAAAACTCAACATCAGATGGTACCCTGATTATTTTTGCATGAACTTATAGAAAACATGTCTGAAAAGATATTTGATATTGATGCCACTCATAATTTGTTGTTTGGAGCACGTGAAAAGTCGGCAAAATCGGCCGAAATGGTTTTTGGTATGTAGCAGCGAACACGAAGCTCGAATGTAAATATGTTGCTTATAAAACTTGCAGGTACCCGTGTAAAAATATTAGTATGGCAGTAGTATGGCTGATGTATAGCAAAATTAAGTCCAGCAGAAGTATGGCGCACGTCTGGTGAAAGTATGGCTACGGCCACTATCCCATACTAACTTTATTCTTTGCAAATAGTCTGGCATAAAATGCCAGATTCAACGCCAGACTTTTAACTAGACTAATTTTTTCTTTGATAAGTCTGGCAAAAAGTGCCAGACTAAATGCCAGACTTTTAACTAGACTTTTTATTTTTATTATAATAGTCTGGCAAAATGTACCAGACCAAATGCCAGACTTTTAACTAGACTTATAATTTTTATTATATTAGTCCGGCAAAAAGTGCTAGACTAAATGCCAGACTAATATAATAAACTTTTTATTTTTATTATAATAGTCTGGCAAAAAGTGCCAGACCAAATGCTAGATTTTCAGCTATACTTTTCGTTTTTAATTTATTTGCCTGGCTTACATACCCATACAAAATTTTAGATTTCTAACTGAACGATTTATTTTTATTATAGTCTGGAGAAAAGTACCTGACTAAATACTAAATATTTTTCTATACTTTTTTGATTTATGGAATAGTCTAGCATAATCTACTAGACTCCTAACTAGGCAATTTTTTTTTAAACAGTCATATCGTACAAGTTTGCTATCAAGTCCGGTAGATTATTCCGTACTAGATTGTGTCAAAAATATATATAAATTACATTCATATTACTTTGAAAATAAACAACATTTTTGCTAAATGTAGTATTTTTATTCGTGTAGTTTTTTTTATGTAGGTGTTTATAAGTATCAAATAAAACACTATTTATGTTTTGAACAGGAACTAAAATTTTGACATCTAAATCTGTATCAAAAGAATAAATAAAAGGGATGGATATGTTGATCAAATCGCTATCGAAAGCATATCGATAATCGTATCTATCAATAATTGCGCAGCATTTACATGTATTCTCTTCGCATTCGTTACAAAGTCGCTCGCATACGCAGTTTCATACTTTTACAAAAATTTCCACGCAACCTATATAAGTAACATCGTCTACTACATATTTTACAATAGAAGATTTTGTTTTTCTTTTACGATTGTATAATCTAGAGTCAAATAACATTCCGTTCTTAAGTAGCCTATAGAAAATGTGAACTTTATTTTCATTTATATCAATATTTCTGAAACAGTATGTAATAAGGGGAGATAAGTTAGACGTTTTTTTACATCGTCCCACAATAGACATTTGTCTAGTTATCCTTTGCTTTTTAAGTCTAGATGTGGATTCTAATTCATTACAAAGTAGTTAATTGCACTTTGTTCATTTAAATACTTTTTTTTAAATCATGATAATTCAAGAATTTTGAGACTGAGGAACAAATTTGCAATTCGGCGTACTTCGTGTCGTGGACAAAACTTTTCAAAATGCCGTTCAAATTCTCAAAAGGAAAACAAGAAGTCATTACTTCATTAATTTTATTTTTTCTTAAAATTAATGTCAATCGCGCAGTGAAATATGTTTAGAATTTGAGTCATAAAATTGAAATAAAATTACAACGAGTTATAGCGTACGCCGAATAAATTAATATTAATTAATAAATTTTGTACGTGTAAAAGAATACCTTATGTCGTGCGTTTTACGAAACATTTCGAAAACAAATTTTTTAAGATATCGTGCACTGAATCTCTTAGATTACGCAAATTAGTATATATTGACACAGAAGATTCAACACACGGTACTTTTTCTCTACACACAAGTAAAAAGACATTTTTTTCGCCTATATACGCTCTAAAAGTTACACTACATACAGCAGCATAAAGAAACTTGCGCAAAGTTATTTTCAACGAGCACCGACGTGCACGACAGTTATGATAAGTTCACAGGTATTATGATTAAAGTGTACGTAAAAACTCTTAAAAATGTTATATACAGTAATATTTTCAGCGTCGATAAGGATTGAAAACTTACGGTCATCTGTGCTAACCTCATAACTTAAACAATCGCCAAAATTATCATCCGAGAAATTCACTGATTCACTGTTTGACGCTCGGTCCGCTGCTTCATTTTCAAAATCAGAAGACTGATGTTGACGCTCTTGAGTAGATGTTGCATTTTCATTTTCTGATAAATTAGATTGTTCACTTGCACTTGCAGACTGTAAATCCTCATTTTCCGATGAATTAAAGTCATCGCTGTCTGTATTTGACGAATTAGAATTTTCACCGTTTGCGTGACGTCTAGATTCAAAATAACTTATTCGCTGTTTGTATTGACTCGTTTTACTATATTTAGAAAAACTTTTCGGTCTCTTCGGCATAATGACAATTCACACACGTAAATCTATTCGTAGGTTACGTTTGCATTCGATAAATAAACATTGACGCTCGCTATTAGGATGTTTTTGTTTAGTGCATGAAGTTGGTTCTTATCAATAATTTCGTACATAATTTTTTTCCAGAAAGAGATAGGTTAACAGTGTGAGACGTTCGTAATACTCGTAAATAGTCAAGGTTTTGTTGATACTCAGAGTATAAAATTGTGTTCTGAAATGAATCATTTAGTTTTATGGACTACAGCGGATCCTCGAACAACGAGCGGTTTGTGTGAAAAAGATGTGAAAATCGGTAAGAAGAAAGTAACAGCCAAATGGGGATCTGAATAGTTCAATGTTAAACTTCTCAAGAGCAGCAGTAAGTGTATAAATATGTATATTACTCATTACCTAAGAAAGGCAGTTTATAATTTATAAAATGTTAAGAAATACGTATATTTGACAAACAGTAAGAAGCGTAATAATCATATTTATATATTCTACATAAATATCATATCATATACATATATATATATAATATGATATTTACGTAGAACAGCTATAAATATGATAATTACGCTTATTACTGTTTGTCAAATATACGTATATACACGGTGACCCATTTTAATCGCCGCACCCGGATTTCTCGGAACCTAAGCCAGATAGGGAAAAACGGTTCGGAAAAAAGTTGTAGGGTACAAAGGGGGCCACACAATGGCGCTAACGTCTTTGACCTTGAACTTGACCTTTAAGGTTATTTCAAGATCAAAGTGGCTTTTTCGAATGGGGACACCTAGTTTTGACCCCGGATTCGGAAAGAGCGGGAAATTTTACGTTCAAAATCATATTGAGAACAAATTTTTCAACGTCATTTCAAGGTCAAATTAAGGTCAAACTCCGAAAAGTACTCATGGCGCCTACGTTGGCGAACCATGTGTCCACCACAAGCTCTTTGAGTTAAACGTCTGATAGCTCTATCGTCAGGGTGTCGTCTGTCAGGATAGCGTTCAGCATAAAGTCTTGCCGCACCACGATAATTATTTTGGCTTGCTCCTAAAACCAAAATCATATCAACGATCTGGTTGGGCGGATAGTCAGCCATTTCAGAGCCAGCTATTAATTACTATTAAATTTAAATAGCAAAATGGTATCAAAAATATTAATAATTATAAGGCTCGCCCGTATACGGTCGTGCCTAAAAAGGAAAAACGTTGGAAAATTACGGTAAGTTTATTTAGCTAACTGTATTTGCCATAAATACTTCGTTTGTAACACTTTTTTAATTTTAAATTTTAAATTAAAATAATCGTCAAAACATTAAAGGTATTCAATAAAGCATTATTTCTTATTTTGATTGCAAATAAAACTAAAACTTCCTTTTATTTTTTGGTTTTATGTAAATAATGTGAATTAGTAGCGTTCGAATTTCAGAAATACTAATTTTGATAATGTAATCATTAAAAACACATCTACGAAGAAAATAGGTTCCGTCAATGGTTCTTTTAATTAAATCTGAACTGCTCACCGATTTTAAGATTTTCCGCCCATTTTTAATATTAAGTTTTTTTTTTAAGAGTTCGATTCTAAAAAATTAGCTACGATGCTTTTTGTACAAAACAGAAATGTTGCATCTTTATTTTTTAGGAAGTTATGAGTTTTTTTTGTAAAAAGAATCACATTTTCTGACAGCTGATAATTCAAAAAATTAGGATCCGACTAAGATAATTGTAGAAGCAAAAAAAAAATAATAATTAATAAAAAATGCAAATACAAAGTCAAAATTTAAATTAAAGAAAAATATAGGATATGTGAGTTTGGGGTGTGTGGGTTTAGGGCGTGTGTAGTAGGAAAATGTTGGTTAAGGATGCGTGAGTTTAAAGTTTGCGGATCGAATGTTTTTGGTTTTGAGATTTGTGGGGTTAGGATTTGTGAGTTGGAATTTGTGGGTTTCCATTTTAATCTCAAGGTCAAATTGACTTCACTTCGGATTGTTTTTGCCTAGAAATCATAAAAAAATAAATAATTTAAAAAATTTATTTACAGCCTACGATCAATTTGAACCAGCTTAGCCTGTGGTTCATGGAAAAAAAACGATTTTAAACGGACTTTTCGGAGTTTGAACTTGATTTGACCTTGAAATGACCTTGAAAAAATTTTTCCCAATATGATTTTGAACGTAAAATTTCCTGCTCTTTCCGAATCCGAGGTCAAAACTAGGTGTTCCCATATGAAAAAGCCACTTTGACCTTGAAACAACCTTAAAGGTCAAGTTCAAGGTCAAAGACGTTAGCGCCATTGTGTGGCCCCCTTTGTCCCCTACAACTTTTGTCTGAACCGTTTTTCCCTATCTGGCTTAGGTTCCGAGAAATCCGGGTGCGGCGATTAAAATGGGTCACCAACATATTCTATGAATTTAAAAAAAATTTGTTTTTGAATAATGTACTGTTTTTTAATTAGAAAGTAAACAATTCCTCGACGATATGGAAGTCGACACAGAGGGCAAGCCCATAACGCAAGCAAGAAGAGAGTCATTTCCAGATGCGATTATTTTGCAGAAACGTACGATGGCAAAAGAAAAACGAGAAATTGTTGCCGCTAAAAAATAGACAAGTAAAAAAATGGAAAAAGCTCTGTTAAATAAGCGTTCGATATTCAGTGATGTATTATCAGAAGAAGATAACGCAAGGTTTGAATATACTATTTTTTATATGGATCTTAAGTGTTGTTTATTTTAAATGCTTAATAAGTGTTTTATTTTATAGTTCTACAACCAAGAAACCGAAAGTTAGTGATGAAATGGAAGAGGAAATGATGAAAAAAGGTGGAAAACAGAAAAAACTTTCGAAGGGAGACATAAAGAAAGAAATGCGCAAGGAGCAAAATGCGAATAAGAAAGAGGAAAGGGAAACAAATAGAAATAAAATGGCATAGGTGGCGAGATCGCAAATAGAGATTGAATCGAGGGACGTGAATGAAAAAGAGGGAGAATTAGTGGAGTTTAATCAAAATGAGGATGCTAATATTACACAGGAAGAAGGTGAGGTTATTGCGAATTTGTACTTCGAAAAATTACTAAATACACCTTTCTATAAAATTTAGTACGGTCGCGCATCGCGTTGTAAGTAAGTCGCTCTCCTAAGTAGTTTGCAAAAAATGAGTATATATGAGTATATATTACCATGAGTAATGCTTATTGAGAGCACCTAGAACTGTTACCATATTATGAACACACCTATGTCATAATTTAGAAACATTTATTTGCATTTTTTTGCCCTAAAACTAGGGCCTAAACTGACTGTTTTCTGACCGACGAACGTAAATTATCACTTCTTGCCCGACGGGCGTACATTTTTACTTTTCGCCCGCTGCTAAGTGATACTTTGCGTCCGGCGGGCGTACATTTTTACATTTCGTCCGGCGGATGTAATTTTTTACTTTACGCCTACTTTTAATAAAATCAATAAATCAATAAGAATGAAAATTAAACTGGCCTAAGTTTTGTTAGGAAAAATCAATACATGCTTTTCAAAAAATATGTTTACAGTACTCTCTACGTTTCGTACTGCAAACTCACACTCGATCATAGAAGGCCCACTTCTCACCCTTGGTACACAATGTACTATTTTAATGTATTTGGCGTTAAATTGCTATTTTATGCCTTGATTTGCGAGCGTAAAAAGTCGATTTTGTATACCTACTGTATCATCAAAAAATAATTTTCGCCACTCGTACTTAGAATTTACGCCCTTGTGACAAAAAGTACTATTTTAGTCTCTCCAATTGAACAAGAAGAGAAAGTGGGGCAAGACGAAGTAGGAGAAGTCGGAGAAGTAGAAGAATCAGAAGAACAGGATGTGGAGCAAGGAGAAGGAGGAGCAGGAGGAGAATTAGAAGCAGTTGGGGAGAAGATCAGTACAATGATTATGAGTTTATTAGAAAGAACTTAGTTTCAGATCATTCTGAAATAGGAAAAGTAAAAAATTTGACATCTACACAATTAACTTTTAAAAGTTTAAATAACTATAATAACTCATTATTTACAGATAAAATTTTTAAAAGGCTTTAAAATTTACATATGCGCCTCAGAGTTGACATATTTGAAGATGAGCTGGCGGTCTAAACCAAGAGAATTTGTAAGGCGATTGATGAGATTTATAATCGGACGCAAAGTATTGAAGAAAATGACGCCCACAGGAAGAGCAGGAACGTTAAGGATTCCCTTGGACGTTTTTAAGGCTATTTTTAGTAAATTATTAACATTTTTTGTTGATAAATCTTAAATATTGAAAATGACAGAACATTTAATTTTATATATTTTCATTTTAGTGTATGTAAATAAAAAAGTTCCTGATATTGAGAAGAAACTATCGCTTAAAGAGTATACAAGGGTATTAACTTTATTATGTAATACCCTCCGAAATCCGAAACGCAAAGCAGATATAAAGAAAAAGTCAACTTATTAAGTTATTTATTTATAATATAAAATGATAGATTATTAGATGAATATATAAAAATAGTTCATCTATTAAATTAAGTATGGGTTAGCATGATAATGTAATAAAGTCGACATGGAATTAAGCTATTAACCACTTATTATTTCAGTAAGTTATTGAGTCATATATTTACAAATAAGTATTTTATGATGGCCGTTATACTTCATAGAAAACGTTATAATGTACATATCAATATAGATATAAAATAAAGAGAAGGGAGGACCAACCTTTAAGTCGAAGGAGAAAGGGAAAGGAAATAAGGTGCCTTCTCAAAATTGAAAAAGGTGTGAGGTGAACGCTGGGCGGACTATGAAACCGCGGGCAGTGAGGAAGACAATCGTCATTTAGCTGCGGATAGCAGCGCACCTTTGGTACTCCTCTCAGACTCTCAAAGTTGAAGGTCTTAATCTCCGCGGAGCGCATATATTGTCATAATTTGGCAAAAGATTGGACGACATTATATTAGAAATATATCATCGCTAACCTCAACCAAAATAACTCCTGCAACTGTATCGGGGCTCCGTCAAACGATCAAAGTACCAGGAATATCCACGGACAACGATTTCAAGAGTATGGGTGTGAATATGAAAGGTATGTGAGAGTGCAATAGATGTAAGTCTCGAAATTAGTTAGATTAGGGCGGACTTTTGAAACTGTGCGAGTCTATATTATATTTTGTACAATTTATGTATTTGTCGGTTTTTATTATTAAATACACTATTTTATTATTATTATTCTGATAAATTGTATTGAGAATCCTTCATTATTCCGATACCGCAACCCACTTTTTATTACAACGTGTACCATAAATTAAAAAAATATAGACAAATATCTAGTATTTAGTCGGGTACTTTTCCCTTGACTATAATAATTATAAATCATCCAGCTAGAAATCTCGAATTTTGTATGGATATATAAGCCAGATAAATATATTGATAATGAAAAGTATAGCTGGAAATCTAGCATTTGGTCTGGAACTTTTTGCCAGATTATTATAATAAAAATAAAAAGTATAGCTGAAAATCTAGCATTTAGTCGGGCATTTTTTGCCAGACTATTATAATAAAAATTAAAAGTATAGCTGGAAATCTAGCATTTTGTCTGGCACTTTTTGCCAGACTATTATAATAAAAATAAAAAGTCTAGTTAAAAGTCTGGCATTTAGAATGCCCAGACATTGAGCCACGTTTTTACCTTGACTTTTTACTATCGATAACAATGTCTGGGAAAAACACCCAGACTTTATCCCGTACTATTACTGGGGCCTTCAATAAGGATTATAAAAGTCTGGCCAGAATGGGCCGCACTTTTACCGGTTTGAAATCGAGATATTATATCTATTATATCAAGGTGTTAAGTAAATCCAATTTTACTCTGATTCGATTATATTTGCTGGTTCTATAACGTACATATTATTTTCTATATTTAATTGAAATAATACGTGTTTTATATCGTGTGTGGGTACAAGGATTAATAAATCCAAATTTTCAGAGTACGAATAAATGTGTGGTAAATAAGATTGAATAAAATCACAATGAAAAGCTGGTTGAGTGTTGTACCTATTTACAATAGCATAACTTTGACAATTATCATTACAACCATAACATAGAGTTTGACATTCACAATAACAGACTTTCACGAAGGTTTCGATAGCTCCAATATAAGAAATTCCGTCTTTTATATAATTAATTATATTCGATTTGCATTTTCTTTGACGATTGTACGATACGGAATCAACTACTATATTTTTTATCAAAAGTCTGTGAAATTGATGTAATTTATTTTCATCGAATTGAATATTTCGAAGGCAATATAATACATTAGGCGAGGGATGTAGATATTTTTTTATTTTACCAACAGCTGATGTACACATTCCAAGTTTCTGCGCTTTTAAACGCGATTTTGACTCTAAAATCGCACAATAATTGTTTACTGCACTCTGTTGAACGACGTACTTTTTTTTTAGTTCTTCATAGTTAAAAAGCATCGAAACAGAGGAATATATTTGCAATTCTGCATATTTCGTTCCATGCACAAGGCCCTTAAGCACGCCACTTATATTTTCGAAAAGAAAATATGAAGTAACCTACAATGGACCGAATCTTTTTACAATTTCAGGTAAGTGCAATAATAAGTGTACGTTACAACTCATGTGTCTTTCGCCGTATAAATGGCTAAATCTTAACACGTACTCTTTAAGACACAGATTAGCTTTCTCAATCATTTGGCTTGATATGCTTTCTCGATTTAATAAAAAAATAGCAAAAACTAATAAGTTGTGATGGTTGAAGTACTGTTCGTGCATAATCCCGCGAAGTATGGGAAGACTGTAAATAAGTAAAAACAATTTTAATTCAGATGCCTTCCAGAATGCAATGTCCGACGTAGAACGTGGTAAACGTGCGACATAATTCGGGGGAGAAATTGCTTCGATTCTCTTATTTATAATAGATAGAAATTTTGTCAAAGAAAATGCATAACTGTGATATTCTGAATCAAACCAAAGTGTTCCTAATTTTTTTGTAATGCCGACGTAAACGCAGTGCATCACGTCTATGGCAGTTGTTTCTATAAAATTATAAACGATCTTCGACAGTTCAGTAGGCCCTTTGATTCCGAATACATCAGTTTTATTTACTAAAGCTTCCTCAGCAAAACGTAGAGATTCTGTGGTTGTACGCAGTTCAATATTGTAACTAAATAGATATACATGTACATTATCTACTCTTTTTCCCTTCTCCTTACAATTTGGGCAACCATAATCGCCATTAAAATATTTTATATTTAAAAAATGAGCCTTTGCGCACAAATCGCATGTTCCGCACATAACAATTCCACGAACTTTTACATAATCTTCAGCATTGAATAAAAAAAAATTCATTCCTTTGTACAATTTTCTCAAACTTTTTCGAAAAACATTTAAAAAAATATTACGTACTGGCTTCGTTGGCCCAAACCAAAGCCCAGCTAAAAGCATATTCTCTCGCTTGAATCGATGTTTGTATGGTAATTCGTTAATTACAAAAAACATTGGCCATATGCTTAATTTCGAAGATTTGAAAAGAGGTACTCCGTCGGTATTCCATGTAAAGGAAATATTATTAGGATTTGAGAGAAATCCTTTATCGAATAAGTCTTTGTATACAGACCCATCGTAAATATCCTCGTAATTGTTTTGATCTTTTTTTTGCCGTGTGAATCTGTGATTTAATAATTCTTTGAAACCAGTACGTTGATACATTTTTTCTAATTGTGAAATAATTGGTATCTCTATAAAATAACTGATAACTTTTTTCTCATTACAATGTTTGCACTCATCGTCGAGATTTTTTTCTAGAATGTTGCAACATTTTGAACAGTAATAATGGCGTTTTAGAGGAGACTTGATATTTTCAAAAATCTTTCGAAATTTATAAAGCGTCTCAACGCAAAAATTAGGCTGAATACAGTGTAGATGAATAAGCTTGAGGATGTGCGAAAAAAGGACTACCGAAATTGTAAACCTAAGCATAAGCGATAAAAGCGATACTACATGCTCAGCCACATTTATAGGTGCACCTGGGTAGAGAGGCTTTTTAGCATTTTTTATATACAGCATATCATTCTCGTCCTCGTATTCTTCGTCGCTTCCGTTTGACTCACAATCGTCGCTATCATCCGTTTCTAATTCATCGCTTGATTCGGGTTCCGTCAACGCTTGTTCGAAGTCGATATCCTCCTCATTCGTAGTCCGATCAATGGTAGCATCGAGAGCACTGATAATGTCGTCGCTATCAGGATTGTCAGAATTATGGCTTTGAAAACCTGTTACGAAAATGAAATATATTGCGTAAATAACTAAGTGTTTTTATTCCTGTACCGCCTTTAAAATGACAATCTATTTTGTCTTGTGCGCGAATTTATTAAAGTATATGAGGGCATTTACGTATTAAAAAGAAAGCATCAAGCGAACCTAAAAAAAAACGTTTTGTCTACAGCAGTTAAACCATTTTGGAAATACCAAAATTCTTCTTTTTTTACGTTATAAGCGCCAGTTTTCGTAAAAACAGAGTGCAAACAAATTAAAAATCGGTTACAACGGACGCGTTCATGAGTCAATCTCGGACAGGGATCCAAAGCGTGCGCGGTGACCCGCTTTAGCGCGACGCGCTCATCGGCTCTTCGCGGTTATATATTACAAACTCCGAGAGACTCACTGCGCGGAGAGTTAAAGAGCGCGATGTGCCGAGGCGGGCCGCTGCGCGCGCTCCGGATCCCGGTCCGAGATAGACTCACTTATGCATGTTTATTAATTTTAACGTAAAATAGATTTACTTACTGTTATTTTCGTTGAATTGTCTATTCCTATCGTTGTTCGAATTATTTGATTCAATGTCAGAATTCTCGCTATCAAAATCGCTATTTCCATTATTCGCCAAACAATACTGATGAAATTTTCTTCTAATTTTACTTTGGTTGGATGCACTATATTCGGAAGATCGCTTGCTTCTCTCCATTTAGGTTATATGCACGCAAATGAGTTTGTTAACCTTTTTAGAATTTGACGCAACATCTGCGATTCGATAGCACATACGTGAAGTTCGTCAGTACGGACGATCGCAAGCTTGTCACTTACTCGCTTCAGAGTAATACAAGAAAAAAAAACATTAGTTCACGAGCAAAGCTGCATCTAACCCTGTTTGTTGGAAAAATCTTTTTTTCGCGGCGAGAAATAAGTTTAAAGCGTAATAAAATGTTTTCGCTGGTTTTGTGGAATACAGGTGAACCTGTAACGTCAAGCGTTGTAAGCGGTGATAAAATCAAAGTGCGTAAATCAAAAACGTTAGCGCAATGGGGAAAAGACTGGTACGAGGCTAAGGTTGTGCTCACTATCAGTAAGTATGCTCAGATTTTACTTAATACATGCGGTAACTAATCGCCAACGGGAAATACAAGTCGAATCGCGAGCAATAATTTATTCTTAGTCAATGTCTCATATTTTTACGGAATTATCAAATCGTCGTCATTAATTGATTTGATGTGACAGATTGCGAGGTTATTTTTCTTCTTCTTTACTTATATCACATGCACACAACAATACGTAAGTGCTTCATTTTTGCATTTTTGCGGGCAGACGTAATTAAAAAGAGGCAAAAAAAAGAAAGGTTAGCACCCGACACAAATACCAGTGAAAGAGAGACGGAAGTATTCGGAAGCACTGCGAGCTATTGTGTCAAGTTTTCTACGCGATTTTATCGACGAATAATAAAACACAATTTGCCCTGTGTTTTCTTTTTTTAGTAAATCAGTATTATTATTATCGATTTATTTACTTTTAGGTGACATCGATTATCTGTATTCTGTCGTCGTCGATGTGGACGGGAATATTATGACTCCTGAAAGAAGGTTGTCATTTCCTGATGCCGTAATTTCAAAAAAAGAGAGAAATCGCCGCAAGCAAGAGGAAATTGACGGCAATTAAATCGAGCACCAGCACCAAGTCCGACACAAAGCTTCTGAAAATGCGATCTATTTTTAGCGATGAATCATCGAATACATCCGATGAAGAGATCTATACGTACGTTTTTTTTTCTTTATAAAAATTTATACAAAAACCATATAAATATATTCGTCATGTAATAGATATTTTTTATTTACGTAGCACAAACCAGAAAAAGAAAAATATTCAAAAGGAGGGAGATGATAGTGGCAAGAAGCAAGATGCTGGACGCAAGAGACCAAAGGAAAAGACAAAGAAAGTGGAGAAGATATCTAACAAAAAAAGCGAACGGGTTGCAAAAGAGGTCCGCGGTATCAAATCTTCGGAAAAAGAATACCCTCGAAAGACCTGCAGAGATGAGTCCGCTGCCGTAAATATCGAAGTGCATGCGAGCATTGAAGAACGCACGGATTCGAGTGATGCTGAAAGAATCGCGGAGAAGAGCGGCGGCGAATCGGTTGCTCAAGTCAATAGCGAAACAATTGATCCGTTAGCAGAAACGAACGATGAAGATTCTGGTGAGTTGAGCGATAAAGAGAATGAGCAAAGTGCCAACGATTGCTCTGTGGCTGATCCAGAGCCAGCGGTCCGCGATTTTTTAGTCTCGAAGGAACCCAAACCAGGAAAAGTAATTAAACATAAACGAAATATACGTATTATTATGATATAAATAAGTTCATAAATTTTGTTTTTAGGTGCGACTTCTAAAAGGCTTCTCGATTTATATAGAACAAGAGGAACTTACTTATCTAAAGTCAACGTGGCGTCATAAACCACAGGAATTAACACGTCGATTAATGAAATTAATTGTTGGGAAGGATGAACTGAAGCGCATGACTCCTACAGGAAAAGCTAAAACTCCAATGATCCCTCCATCAGTTTTCAAGGCAGTATTCTGTGAGTATATGCGACGTAACTGGAGTTATCTAAAAAAAATTAAAATAAAATAAACAAATTTACTCTAATTTCTAGTGTATGTGAGTAAAAAGACACCAGCTGATGTGTCAAAATTGACATTAAAAGAGTATCGACGAGTTCTGACGAATATGTGTAATACATTAAGAAACCCCAAAAAGCCATCGACAACTCCAAAGTCAAGAGCAAAAAAATAATTTCAACTCGCTGTTTACATAGGTTCCATTATGTTCTATATTATGTCATTTATTACGCTGTTAAAATTTAATACATTCAGAGTAAACCCTGGAAAAGCATTCTGTTTTTATACAAAATAAAGTGCAGCTGAGAGTCTGGGTGTTTTTCCCAGACATTGTTATCGACAGTAAAAAGTCAAGGTAAAAACGTGGCTCAATGTCTGGGCATTCTGGCCAGACTTTTCTAATCCTTATTGAAGGCCCAAATAATTGTGTGGGATAAAGTCTGGGCATTTTTCCCAGAAATTTTTACCGACAGTAAAAAGTCAAGGTAAAAGTGTGGCTAAAAGTCTGGGTACTTTTTAAGAAAAAAGAATAATAAAGTATGCGCAAAAGTGCGGGATCCGCTCCTTAGCAAGACTTTCTGAGATAGACTAGTCCCAGACTTACCCTAGACTATTTTTTTTACACGGGGTGTTATATCTCGTATAGAACGCAAGACTAATTGCAAGATATTTACCGGAACGAAATTTTCTATTAAAGAAGTCTCGCATAAAAATCCAGACAAACTGCGAGATCATCGCTGGACATAACCCATACTTATAAATAAATCTCGCATAGAGCTTAAGCCAGTTGCAAGACTTGTCGCTAGATAATATTTTTACCTAAAAAGTCTCGAAAAAGCTTGCAAGACTAACAGCGAAACTTTTAACTATACAATATCTGGAAAAAGTAAGTATATCAGCTTGATCCACAGATACCTTTGTATTCTATCATTTTATATTAACAATTATTTTATTACATAAATATTTAACAGAACATTTATCTGATAATTAAATTAAATTAATATTTTGGTCGTTTGTCTGCAACAGGTTTGTATTTTTTCGGATTGCGAAGTCCATTGCACAAATTCGTTAATACTCTTGTGTACTGCTTTAATGATAGTTTGTCAGTGGGATCAGGAACTTTTTTATTCACGTAAACTAGAAAATTACAAAATATTTATTTCCGATTTAATAGTATATTTGATACAAGGGCGAAAGTGTTGATTCTAGACGAGTGTGAGATTTGTCGCCCGAGCGCAGCGAGAGTGACAATCACACAAGTGCAGAATTAACTTTCGTACGTATATCAAACGATATTTTTCGATACAGGGGACGATAAAAGCGGGTTTAAAAATTGTCAAAATGCGTAAAATCGCATTTTACGCACACTGTATCCACAACAGTTTTTACTTTCTAAATATGTCAATCTAATACTTTTTACTCCATGATTACTTACTAAAGATAGCTTTAATAACGTCTTGATGAATAGCTCGGGTTCCTGCCCTTCCTGTTGCTGTCATTTCCTTCAAGTCTTTACGGCCGACGATTAATTTTATTAACCTTCTCGCTAATTCTTGAGGCTTATTCCGCCAAGAAGTTTTCAAGTATTCTAACTCAGTTGCGCTTATATAAAATTAGAATCCTTTGAGAAGTTTTATCTATAAATATATTGTAATAAGTAGAGGTAAATAGTAGTTGATTTCAAGTAGTAGTAATGTAGTATATATAAAAGTAAATACTTTTCCTTCTTCCGGCTGACGTGAAACAAGGTTCATTCGAGCAAGATCATCACGGTTATAACGCTCTTCTTGATTTTCGTCATCTACTTGACCATCGCCGTTAATTGCATCTTATTCAGCATTTATTTCGTCACTAACTTCATCACGGTTATGTTCTTGATCTCTTTCATCTTCCACCGCGTTTTCTGTTTCTGCTCCTTCTTCTAAATTTACTTCTTTTCCTCTTTCCTTTCCTTTTTCTTCCATTGGGATATCTGAAATAAATATCGTTTTGATGTATCAAATATTTAAGAAAAACTTTAGAAAAAATTATTCGGTTTATTTTTTTAAGTGTAAAGTATAATAGTATATTTCGATAGAAATATACTATTATACTGTCGTCCCAGCAAAGCGTGGGTGGGAATTACACGAGTGCCGAATAAACTTTCGCACGTGGGTGTCGTGCATTTCATTTTCACGCACACTGTACCAAAAAAGATTTTAGTGTTTTTAATATATTACCGTTTTCTTGTACTGAAACGTCCGAGTCTGCCTTTTACTCTCTAGTCATGATTTTTGAGGTACCGTCATTATCAATTCTTTTCTTTTTATTTGATATTACTTCGCCATCTGGTCTTTCCTTTGACTCCATTTTATCTGACTCATTTTTCTCGTCATGATCATTAATTTTCTTTCGTTTTTTTGATTTTTCCCGATTTACACGTTCTATTTTCTTATCTGCACGCGTTAAAGGGACTGCATATATATATATATATATATATATATATATATATATATATATATATATATATATATATATATATATATATATATATATATATATATATATATATATATATATATATATATATATAAGAAAATCTTTCGAAAATGTTAGAATGTATTATGTAATTTATGTTTATTGATTTAAAAATATTACCTTTTTCCTGAGGAATGCCTTCCGAAGAGTCCATCGGTTCTGTCTCGGGCGAGTTTATCAACTTCGATACAGGATTATTACTCGGTTTTTTTTTCTTTGAAATTTTCTCATCTTTCTTGTTCTCTGACTCACTCTTATCCGCATCCTCTTCTTGAGCAAATTTCTTTATTTTTTTTGATACTTTTGAATTTTTCGGATTTTCAATTCTATTTATTTTAGTTTTATCTGTAGCACATTTTTTGAGCATTGGCTTTTCATTTTTATTGGACACTTCAGATATCAGACTTTGCGGAGGCTCCTTCTTTTTACCGTCGTTGCTCGATTTACCTCGCGGTGCATTAATAATATCAAAATTCTCATTCTGAGAGCTGTAAGTTAATAAATACATAATCATCATAAAAGGCATATAAACAAACCGCATAAAATCAGTAAACTAACCTCGTTTCATCTTCTGAATCACTGAATATGGAATGTTTATTTATTATGTCTTTCTCAAGCTGTTTACCCACTTCTCCTTTAACAGCAAGAATGTCTCTTTTCTCCTTGGCATGATGCCGCTTTTCTAGTACAACTGCATCGGGAAATGACTTTCTCCTGTCCTTAGTCATAATTTCGCCATCTGTGTCTACCTCGACTTTATCCAGAAATAGCTTGTCTCCTAAGTGTTAGTAAAAATTATGATAAAACTGTTGTAAAAGCTATATTCATTCAAATATTTGTATTTAGATTAAAATAAGATGTCTTACTGCTGCTCATTAAAATTTGTGCATCAAACCATTCCGATCCCCATTTAGCTGTAACTTTCTTGCTCTTTTTATTGATTTTCACGTCCCGTTCACTTAACACACTCGTCGTCCGTTCTAGTGGGTTCTCCGTGAGTCATAGTACTAAATGATATTTATTCAACTCCATTTTTAGTATGTACGCACAAATCTTATTATTTTTCTCGAAGCGACTACAATAAATGCCGTTAGTAAAAGGTTAACGTTGACATGTGAATGACAACGCTGCGCACTTCGCTCTGCTCTGAAAAAAATCGTTCGCATGTACTGCGATATAATCAAGCCACTTCAAGGCGTAAACAAAAAACTAGTTTGCGAATGTCGAAATCGATCTATCAAAAGAACCTATTGACAGATGTGCTCGAGAACGTTTTCATAATGCCGAAGAGAGCCGAACATTTTTTTGATTATAGTAAATCAACTCAACGAAAATTGCGGAGAAAATTATTGGCTGATAACGAAAACTCAGACATATCATGTGTGACTGATAGTGAGGAATATAATTCATCGGATAACAAGGATGCATTACCCGGGGACAAGACTTTACAGCCTGATTTACGATCTGATGCGGAGTTCGAAAGGCATTGTTTGCATTTCCAGAACGTAGAAGACCGTAAGTTTTATTTCTCTGAGTTTATAATCGGGTAGCGAAAATTCATCCAAATAACTTCATAATCGCGCGTAACGAATTACCCGAAGGTAATCCGTGCATAAAAGCTCATTATAGTTATAGTCCAACATATTTTATAGGCGTATACACTGCGCGAATAATCAAGCACGAACAAAAAGTATATACATACTGAGTTCGTTGTGTCGTCGTTCTAAAAGTGTGGTTAAGAAGGCGCGCTGCTGGAATTTCGACAATAATAAAACATCAAATAGTTCATAAATAAATACGATGATTTGAAATATGTATATCTGCATGCGTGTATTAAAATAAATTATATATTAACCGAAAATTTAGACGAAAATTAGCATTGATTGTACTTTGCACAACGAACTCATGCAGCTATTTTATATACGTGTTAATAAATAACATAAATTCTATAATATTATAAAAATTGATAATAGAATTACAAGACCTGGATGAAAATCAACGAAATTCCGATCAAATAATTGAGAATGAAGAGTAACAGGAATGGATTGACTCAGACGATGCCGAATCTGCCGAATCTGATTACAGTGAAGAAGAGGGAGAAGAAGATGACTTCCTAATTAACAATGCTGATGTACCGTTGTATCCAGGTTCGCCCGTAACTGTTGCGGAGCACATATTGTCAGTGTTCACTTTAATAATGCGCTTTGCTATTACAGGAGCTTTATTTGCACAAATACTTAAATTAATTGATTTGCACTGTATTCGGCCTAATCATTGCGTGAAATCTATTTACAAATTTAAAAAATTGTTTAGCAAGATAAAAACTCCGCTGGTTCGACATTATTATTGCACGGTTTGTTTTAGAAAACGAGATAGTCAGGAAGATCAAGAATGTGCAGATTGCAGAAGAAGAACAGCCTCGAGTTATTTTTTAGAAATTTCTATATTTGATCAATTACAGAAAATGTACAAACGCACAGGGTTTCGAGAACTTTTAACTACTAGATTCACGCGCATTAAACTAAATCCTAATAATTATGAGGATATTTACGATGGTTCAATATCTCAAGAATTGATTGATAACGGTTTTTTGTCTAATATAAATAACATCTCATTAACATGGAATACAGATGGCGTGCCACTTTTTAAATCGTCAAAATTAAGCATCTGGCCATTTTATTTTGTTATAAACGAACTGCCATATATTCAAAGATTCAAGCGAGAAAACATGATTCTCGCTGGTTTATGGTTCGGCCCGACTAAACCCGAGTCTAATCTTTTTATGAGTGTATTTACTGAAAGTTTGAGAAGCCTATATAAGGGATATTTATTTTGTCTTAATAGTTGCAACAAGATGGTAAAAGTAAGGGGCATTGTAATGTGTGGTACATGTGACTTGTGTGCAAAAGCTCCATTTTTAAACATGAAATTGTTTAACGGAGATTATGGCTGTCAGTTCTGCAAGGAAATAGGAGAAAGAATCGAACATACTCACGTATATCCGTACAATACTAATTTACAGTTGCGCACTTCTGAGGAATGCATTGAATACAGCAAGCAAGCCTTTGAAACGTCCGAAGCTGTTTTTGGTGTAAAAGGACCGACCGAGCTTTCGAAATTTGTTTATAAATATATTGAAACTACAGCAATTGATATTACGCATTGCGCGTACGTAGGTTTGACTAAAAAGCTCGGCTGGTTTTGGTTCGATTCCGAAAATTACAATCATGATTTTTCTATGACAACATTTTTATCGATCATTAATAAACGCCTTTTAGCGATCAATCCCCCGTATTCTGTTGCGCGTTTACCTCGGTCAGTTACAGATTTTGCTTATTGGAAAGCTTCTGAGTTGAAGCTTTTTCTTTTATCGTATAGTATTCCCGTACTACACGATCTTATGGATGGAAAGAATTTGAATCATCACAAATTATTAGTTTTGGGTATCTACTTGTTAAACCAAACAAGTATATCAAGTGTAATGATAGAAAAAGCGTCACAGTACTTAATGAGTATGTTTCACAGTTTTGTCACTTATATGGAAAAAAACATATGAGCTGTAATTTACATTTGTTATTACATCTTCCAGAAGTAGTAAAACGATTTGGTCCTTTATGGGTAACGTCATGTTTTCCCTTCGAAAACATGAACGGAGTCCTAAAAAGTTTGGTTCATGGTACTAAATACGCCGAGTTGCAAATCTGTTCTTCAATCTCGTTATTCCTAAATCATGATGCTTTAAAAGAAAAGTATCTTAAAAAACAAAACGAAATTAGTAATTATTGTCATGAATTAGAATGGAATTTTAGACTGAAAACGAAAAAAATATCTGAAAAAATTTATATTGTGGGACTGTGTAAAAAAACGCCAATGCTTGCAATCATTACATACTGTTTTCGAAACATCGACATTGATGAAAATAAAATTCATATATTTTACAGATTATATAAAAACAACATATTCTTTGATTCCAAACTTTATAACCGTCAAAGAAAAACAAAATCATCTACTGTAAAATATATTTTGTACGGAAATACGTATATAGGTAATATAGAAACTTTTGTGAAAATTTGTAATTGCGATTGCGAAAAATGTAATGTATGCGATGACAATATTTGTACGTGCTATGCGATTATCAGTAGGTACGAATACGAACGTATCTTTGAGTGTAATGTAATTGACGACGTAATACCTTTTATTTATTCCTGTAATATAAATGTAGATGTTAAACTTGCAGTTCCCGTAGAAAACATACAACAAGTGTTGTTTGAAATTAATATTGGTCAATGTACTTACGTAATTGAACCTGTAAATAAGCTTGAAAAAGAATAAACAACGCAGTATTAAAAATTGTAATTCCTGTTCAATTAATGTAATAAAAAACGGCAATGTTTTCTTTAATGTAGTAAAATTTCCTCTAACGACATGTCTTGCAACTGGCTTAAGCTCTATGCGAGATTTATTTATAAGTATGGGTTATGTCCAGCGATGATCTCGCAGTTCGTCTGGATTAGTCTTGCGTTCTATGCGAGATATAACACTGGACGAATCTAGTCTGGATAAAAAATCTTGGAATTAATCTAGCATTTCGTGCGAGACTTTATTCAAGTAGAAAAATATTTAATCTCGGAAACGGGCCTTAGCAAGATTATTGCGAGATTGACGGATGAGTTAGTTCGCGATACTTATGGCAGATCGACGCAAGAGCAATTTTTTACACGGGCACGCTACTCGCGCACGAAAAATTGTACTTCACATTTCCTCGATTTTGTTATGTCGGCTCCAGAATGGCGTTAAGGCTTAATTTTTTTTTGTAATTTGGGATAGTTCGTCGAGATATGGACGAATATTGCATCAGTTTTTGAAATATTTCCTAGCTGTGCAAATCGGTAACAATTTACTTCTTTATGCATTTTGTTTTATTTTAGTCCATATTAATCATAGGCGCGTGTATACACTTGAATCTAACGATGCAATAAAGTTGTCTTAAACATTATTACACAAGAAAGTTTGTTTTTTAACAACAATTCGCATAATAATATGATTCATATCGCTTATTAGTGAAAAATACATATTATTATGTGAATTATTGTTAAAAAATACATTCTTTCTTATAGTAGGTTGCGTGTTCGGAGACAGCTTTTTTAGTTGCACAATGAATTTTGTAATAACAATAGAATATTTGGGTCTATATTCTTAAGATCAATGCGTACATTTCATGTAATTTATAAAAAAGAACAGTTTGGTTTTAATGTTTAACCTAGGCTTGTCTTCTTACCTAATATAATATATGTAATAGTTATTTTCATTCACTATGTTTAAACATTTATCTTGCAATGCACTTAATAATCTGGTACAATTATGAATAAAATAACAATTAAATTTTGTTATCTTTTTGGAGATGATGCGTTTAAGGGGGAAATAAAATACGCTAGGTATTATTATGAAGGACATACTTATTATGTTAACAAAAGAGGAATAAGGATATTGATTGTAGCATTGAAATATACTACCAAAATTAATATAGTCCGTATTTACCACCCTTATGCGGCAGTAGGATAACTTTAAATTAGAGGTCTTCTTATGGGTGGTGAAATTTAGAATCTTTGTAAAGTAAGTACCATTTTTACATGCATTTATATGCCGACTTACTGTATGCAGCAGCGCTCTTTCTATTTGCTTGTGATCGCCAATATTCACTTGAATTTTTGATTTCAAATCTTCTCCGCATCCCTTAGCCTTGCATTAGTTCATGGAGAGCATTTGATTCCCTTTTCAATTCTTATTTAAATATTACTGTTTCAACTAGGGAAAGCATACCATATAAAAACGCATCTGTCTATTTTTACCTCTTTGGTGACGTGGAATAAAAATAGAATAACTCTTTGAAGCATGGACCAAACCATAGTAACTCTGAATTCAAATTTCAGTATTTAAGTCTAATAGTAGAGTCGTAATAAGCGACTCCAAAAAACTCGTTTTCCTATTTTCATGATTATCCGTACGTTAAAAAATTCGTGTTTTAAAAGGTTGGACAATTTTTTAAATTATATATTTGTAAGTAAATTCGTGTATGCTTTTGAATGTAAAATGTATTTGAACTAACAAAATATATTTATTGAAGTCGTTGAAATTTCTTTCTAAATAGAAAAAAAAAACAGTCTCAATGACTATTTTCTACGTTATCTATTTTATTTTCTAAGATGTAGCGTTATTTTTATATTGCATATATATGAGTACGACGACTGTATAAATGCAATGTTATATAAATATAATTGTAATATATTATGTAAATAATAAATTCTAATGTGGTTTGAACACGACTATATTGTAAAAATATACTTATTAATTATCTAGTTTATTTGTAATTAGTTTAACCAAAGTCTTCGTGACCCAATTATGAATATGATTAATAAAGAAAAAGCAATAATAAATTAATAATGTTTAGTACTTACCTATAAACCTATAAACGTATATAAAAATATTTTATGATATATTCTATATAAATTATAATAACATAAGTACACATGGTTATAGTTGTTTATATTGAATAAAGATTAATTAGGTATTCCTTAATGAAACGATAATTTTTTGCATCTCTTTTGTGCATTTTTTAAAATTATTTTTTTATTTAATCAAGAATTATACCTTCTATATTAGAATCCAGCATTGGATGAAGAAATCAAACGGAAATTCAAAAATTATTGTATTTGACAGTTCCTGTCAAATGATTTGCACAAGTCATTTTGCAGATGTTTGTTATTTAATTGAGAATGTAATATTGTAGCAATATTGTCTACTGATATGCAAGTCATCCTAACGAAATTGAACCAATTAACATGGTTAAGACTTGCTGGTGGTGCCACCCTGGCGGCTACTTTGTGAAGCTTAGGTAGTGGGTAAGAAGAATAATGAGTAAAAGTTGAGAATAATGTCAGAAAGAGGTTTTAGATATAAAACTTGCTCATTGAAATATTTTTAAGTTATTTAAGGTTTTTGACTATACAAATAACAACAAAAAAGACAAATAATATTAATTAGTATTTTTTTGGTAATTTATCAAACGAAAATTCTTAAATGCATTGAATAATATAGTGCAATACGTTCTTTTTTTATTCTTAAATCTATTTTTTTGCGTTACTTTCCATTTTCACTACGTATTATTGTGCTATTTACGGAGTCGCTTTATTTACGAAAAATACGTAGTTGAACACTCGAACTGTCATCAGAATAGAAAATTAGCATTATCATTTAATAACTAATTTTCGATTCTACAATTTAAACATTCAAATCCTATTTATAAATATTATATTAAAATCAATGTAATTTACATATAATTTTTTTTTAAACCTCTAAATTTATTTTTATATTTTATAAATATATTTTTAATGAAAATATAAAATTTGTAGTTAAATCAATTAATGAAGAAAAATTTTACAATTTGTCTGAAGAACTAATCGACAATAATATACCTATTGATTATGACTCAAGTGATCTGTTCAAGATATGTTACAAAGTATTTAAAAATTCTATAAATTTAAAGCAAGTAAAGTCTTCTTCTGAAAAATTAAATAATTCTACCGACATTTCAAATATACCAGTAATAGAAATATCAACTTCAAAATTTTCAAATTCACTTCATGAAATGGAGACAGATAAAGTTAAATCAAACTCACCTTTTGAAAAATCATAAGATTCTGTAGAAATTGAAAATAGCCTTTCGACTTCATTTGATGATACAGAAATAGATGAAATTGATTTACTAAACACAAATGTAGAACCAGTAAAAAGCAATTTTAGTATGCACACCATTACAAAAAGCCATTTATCGTCAACTAATGAAACAGAATATTATGAATCAGATTATAATGTTACGTTACTTGCAAAATTTAAGGAATGTGAAAACTCGTATACACAAAGTAAATACATTTTTGATTTTCATTTATATTTTATTTCACTGATTTGTCTCCTTAACTAATTAATTTATATTGCGTTATTACATATTTAATGAAAGGAAGTTTTCTTGAATATGTTTTAAACCATTAAACGTAATATTTTACTTACGTTCTAAGTATTTTATTGATATATCTCGTAATTTGAATCGTTTTCAAACCATGTATTGCATTATTAAAACTGTTTATTATAAGTAAAATATGTATTTTACTTTTTGTAGTCCAAAAAAACCAACCGTTCTATAAATTCTTGAGCGCAACAAATAATTTTATGGGACACTTAATATTAATAAAATATGCCGAGTCCAAAAACATTTCATATTTTAGAAAATCTTTATGTTCTATACTAATGCAACATGAAATGGCAAAGGCAAAGATGACAGATTTACCTTTTACGTGAGACTATATTATTATATTTTTTGTATAAATAAAAATATATAGTATTAAAAGATAATACTGTATTATTTCTAAAAGAATAGCAACTCTCTTAATTTAAACCAGTGAAAATTCACTAATTTGTAGTGAATAATCACTTATTGAATCAGTGAAAAGTATGTCACTGCAAAATAGTGACTATTCACGTTTTGAAACAATGAAATAGATTCACTAATTGAAACAGTGAAATAGATTCACTAATTGAAACAGTGAATATTCACTGATAAATTAGTGAAAATTCACAGAATGAAACAGTGAATATTCGCTGATAAATCACTGAAAATCCATGGAATGAAACAGTGAATATTCGCTGATAAATCAGAGAAAATCCACGGAATGAAACAGTGAAAAAGTATACTGCGAAGCAGTGAACTGTAATGCCACTGTTTTAAACAGTAACGTTAAGATATCCTACTATCAGTAAATACAGGAATTCATTGTTTATTTAATTTTTAATTGGGAACAGTTACTTTCTGGAACATCGTTGCTTCTTGTTAATATTCCAGAAAGATATTTTTTCACAATTGAAAATTAAATGGAAAACGATGTTACGTTGTTGCAGTTTATCGAGTACACGTATGTGAGTTGTGTACTTAGTAAATGCACGCACACTCCGAACTATCTATATAATATCTCGTAGATCACTTTAATACTATTGTAGAATGCTATGCGAAAAATGAACACGAGCCTCCTATAATCTTCGTTGCACAAGAAACGCACGAGCAGCCATCTTTGTCCACAATTTTACGACGCGGTGTGCTGGCGCGGACGAGCACGCGCGTATGCGCGCTGCACGTATAATATAGATAACCGAAAACACCGATCACCGAATTACTGCTAAATTTATTCGTTCGAGATACATACTGTCGTTCATACAGCACTCGTTTTTAAACTATATAGGTGAAACACCTCACACGAGGCCTTATGAACGAGAAAAATCAGTACGCAATTTCCTGCCTCGTACGAACGACTGTCTTTCGTCGTCTAACGCGAGAGTGGCGCTGAGGGCGGCAAACATTTCACTGTTTTAACAGTGACTATGATTCACTAAATGAGCAGTGAAAACTGTGTTTCACTTTAACAAACAGTGAAAATCTACTGTTCTTATAGTGAATTAAGTAGTTCACTGATAAAACAGTGAAATTTTCACTGTTTCATAAGTGGAAATAATAATCACTGCATAAATTAGTGAAAATTTCACTGGTTTAAATTTAGAGAGTAAAGTTGCCAAAAGCCTTTACAGCTTCTCTTATTGTATTTTAATATACCTTTGAATAAGTGCAATATATATATATATATATATATATATATATATATATATATATATATATATATATATATATATTCACAGTACAATTCAAGTATAAAAGTTGTCAGTATTTAATAATTTTTATTATCTAAGGGTTCGATATCAAGTTACCCTCTTACGGTGATGCTAAATCCCCCTATTTGCGGCATTTACAATGACACACTTTTCTTATTTAATTTTCAAATATAAGAAAATATCTCTCTTATACATTGTCGTAGTTGATCGATACATATCAAATGAAAAAATAAGAGTCTTTGTAATTACTAGTAACGGGTGGATTTAACATCATTTTTAATCATACAATGTACTGATTACTAAACATATTGATATAGCAATAAATTGTATAGATGAATAATTCAGATTTCATTTGTATAATATTTCCTTATTACAGCATAAATTCAACAAGATTTATAAAACTATCTAAATCGATTGTTGACATTTTTGGAGTAGAAAAAGAGCAACTATACTTTAAATCTTCATATGCATTAAATGGACCAGTCAAGAAAAAGGGTAGTACTAAACAAAATACGAGAGTTAATAATTCAGGTATTCTATACAGTGAATACTTAAGCTTAAGAGAGGATATACGACAGGCCGGATTTAAATTGCCTCGAAAATCGAGAAAAAATACTGGCATTCCATGCTTAACATGTACAAAAATTTTGAATCAATAACGAAATTACAATTTTTTTACATTAAATTTTACTTTACAGATTCAAATATTGTATTAAATATTGAAAAAGTAGATGTGTCTATGTTATATGAAGATTTGGACAGTTCAGAAGTTGCTATAGTAAATGATGTTAAAAAAGTATGGAATAATTCATTTTATCATCGTCTCCGTAGCAACTTTGAAAACAAACAGGGTTTAGATGTTATCAATAGATTTAAGATTTTGAAAACGCATCTTGCACCAATATTGGTACGTAATAAATGTATCTTCTTATTACTCTTATCCAATTATAAAATTGATATGTCATTAATTTTTTCTGATAAATCATGTGAGAAATAATAAGGAAGTATATCTCTATCAAATATATATGTTTATTAAATAACTTGTTAAACAACTTTCTTAATAATTATTCTGAGTGTATCTGACCTTTCCTCTCAAAATAAGAATCCTACTGAAAGTGTGCGTTTTATACATTCTATTGAAATTTTTGTTGGATGAGGTTACCAGGTAAACTGAAGAGAAAAAATTGTTTTTAAATAGAACTTTTAATATGGGCTCTTATGGCGAAATATGCATTTATGCCTGTAACTAAGTCAAAAGCCATCATTTCTTTATAAAACCACCAGGAGATTGTAACTTTTTAATTACAGATTCCGATTGTTTAACAAAAATACCCGGTGGCAAGTCAAATATAAAAAATATTTTTTGAAACTCCGTGTGCGAAGTTACTTAAGTAATAACTTAAGATCTAACGTTACTAATCAATATCTTACGAATTAAATATGGGTACCACCATCCTTACTGCGGGGAGAGCTCGGGGACATCCAGTATATTACAACTACGGACTGACTTTTTTATGGTTAAATATATATTTCAACATAGTATTTTATTACATTATTATGTGCAATTTTAAAAAGAAAAATTAGCTTATTTTTTATGACTTTATTAGCCTTATTTTTATAGTGAAGCTCGCATTTTACAAAATTAACTGGATTTTTCTTTTCTTATTTTAGATACTTTCTGATTTTGAAAAAAAATTCAATAAATCATGCATAGATGATGGATATGTACAAGAGTCAGATAGATTGAGAATTAATTGAAATAGCAGATCAACTCATTTTGGTAGCTAAAGATAAATGCAATCGTAATACGTTGAATGAATTATTAAGTAATAAAAAAAAACGATAATAACAGACATGATAAGGATGCGGAACTAGTTATACCGAGTTATAACAATGTTAATGAAATTGAACAATAATCTACTTAAAATAATAAACTCAAGGTGAGTTCAGATAAATATAAAAAGGATTGGGATGAGTGAGTGAAAGGTTGAGTAAATAAAAAACACAATTAATTTCGCGATAAAAAAAAGGGCACTTGCTTCGGCGTAAAAATCCGCACGGCTTAGCGGGAAAAGCCGAAGCAAGCGTAATGATTTATTGAGAAAATGAAGCTACAAACAATTACAACAGACGCGGGAAATACGGATTTAATCTACCGCCTTACCCTCGACTCTTAATCTTAACGCCGCAGAGAGCTCTCTTACCTGGGCACGCAACCCGCGCAAAATCGCCGCACAAAGCTCGAACGACACCGCCTGGATGTCGCTGAGCCGAGAATGTAGTGAAACGCCGCCGCAGCTTCTCGCCGAGTCCTGGTAGGCTGGCAAGCCGGGCGAGGGGAGCGCAAAATGGTCCACGACCTGCACCGGGCGCGCCCCGACGTCTCGGGGAGCCAGACGCCTCGATGCCGGGCAACAAGGGTGTTGCCGCGATGCGCTCGCCCTGGACGGGTCACGTCCAACACGTGGACACCGTCCCCACAGTTTTCCCTAACACGGCCACGAGGCACACACAAGATACACACACACACGCGCGCGAATTCTCACGCACGCTCGCACGAACGCGGTTACAATTTTCCGGGGCAGACCTCGATCGACACGAATCACGAACGCACGAAGGCTAAATATATTCGCTCTGAAAAGAACGGAAATATATATCAGCCTATCGAACAGGAACTCACGACAATCAGGACGCAAAAAAAGGCTGAAAATGAAACTATAAATTGAGCAGGGCTGCTAAGCGCGCGAACAGCTTGGAGGTCCTGTCAAAAGTGAACAATTGCGAGAGCGCGCGCGAATCGAGACAGAACCGCGCGCGCTGACGGTCACGCAACGTCGCAATTGACCGCACGAAATGGCGGGAAATTCAAATCTACAGAAATGTACCTATATGACTAAGACCTGTAAAAATGGCGTAAACAGAAATATTTAGCCTAAACCTGAAATTAGATAACGAAGGCAAATACTCAAGTATGTCCTATAGTATAGCGTTATTTTTAAGATACATTATAAAATATTTTCCAGACTATAAAAGTGCGCTGGCATTCCTACTTTTACCCAATTTAATTAAGCACACATTTAAAAGGAAATCTAATAAATGGAGACCTCAAATGTTGGATGTCGTCCAGTCATTTATGCAGCATATTGAGGCAGTATATAGTATATATGGTATATATGTAATATCTAGTATACCATATATACCATATATACCATATATACTATATATAGTATATATAGCATATATACTATATATGATTAGTCATACATGGGTATTTAAAAGTATTATATAAATTTAAATATTCAAACATTTCAGAAACACGATAAGCTGGAAGAATTAATCGAAGGTGTGAATAAAAAGTATAAAACTTTGGATTTAACAGGAGAACCATACATAGTCTGCTGTGGTCCATTAGAGCAACTACAGTGTTTAAACACTGTAAAAAAACAGTGTAAAAAAGTTATAAACGACATCACTTATAATTTTCAAAGCGTTATTCAGGCAGTAGATTATTTGTATAAACTTTTTTGTATTATTAATCCAGAGTATCCGATAGTATGTCCTCATATATGCAGCTTTTTACAAAAACATATTTATGATATGGAAAAAGAACGAAAGATCAAGGCAGAGCGACAAATCACTGAGTTGATTATAGAATTAAACAAACATAACGCGATAATAGAGAAAGAAACAGAAATCGTTTAGTTTTTACAAATTTAATAATTCAATCATTTGATATAATGCTTGATTTGTCCTGCCTCAATAGAGTAGACAGCTGTGTATTATGAAATTTATTAATAATTGTTTTCAATCTTGATTTGTATGTTATGAAAGCGTTAATAACTAAACGTTAATAATTGAGAAAAAGTGTTATTAACTAAGTTTTAATGTGTTTACGTGCGTATTTAAAAAAAATGGATCTCGATAGTGATATTCTAAAAATAACCATCGAGTTATATAAAAATCTAAGGCTGACAAGAACTGATATACAGACCATTATAAGTCTTTTTCAGAATTTTATAAAAACATCTTACAATCCTTTCCTATTAAAAATGTTAAATAGTAACTTGCACAACGCAATTAATAAGGAAGTAGCTGATGAAATTGAAAAGACTTTTAAAAAATTTCAAGACCCCTTTAATAGGTTTAGTACCGAAAAAAGACGATTGCGTTTGTACAAAAATATGGGTTTGTATAATGACCCTGAAATGTGCATAATAAAAAATGAATGTTTACCTGAAAAGCGAGGTAGCAAAGTTTGTGAAAAAGATAAATCAATTTCATACATTCATTTTCCTTTAAAAGATTCGTTAGTAAGATTACTAAAATTAGATACATTATTTGAAGCAACGGTATCTTACATAGACTTTTAAGCACAGAAAATAATTTAATAATTAATTTTATCCAAGGACAATTTTGGCACACACAACTTAAAAATTTCAAAGATGAAATTGAAATGAAAAACGATACAATAATACTACCTTTAATTTGCTACTTTGACGATATATAGACTGGAAATGGTATTGGTACCCACGGGGGAATCAATAAACTTGGTACCGTATATACCACAATTCCTTGTTTACCGCCTAATTTCTCTTCAAAGTTAGATAGCATAATTTTGTGTGACGTTTTTTATTCAAACGATAGAAAAACATATGGCAATGAGTCAGTTTTCGGGAGTTTAATTCAAGAATTAACAAATTTAAGAAAATATGGCGTACAATTAATTATTAAAGATAAAATGTACAAAGTGCATTTTATTACTAGTTTAATAGTGGGCGACAATATTGGTCTGAATGGTATCTTTGGGTTTGTTGAATCTTTCACTCTTACTGTATTCTGTCGAATATGCTACAGTAAACCAGACATTATTAAAACATTAGTTAAAGAAAATGATTTAATCATGCGAACAGTTGATAAGTATGAACAAGATATCATAAAAATTGACAAATCAAAAACAGCTCGAACAGGAATCAAAGATAAATGTATATTCAATGAGATGACCTGATTTTCACGTTATTAAAAACCAAACTGTGGATGTTATGCACGACTTATTCGAGGGTGTTTGTAATTATGTTATGGAGCAAGTATTATTAAAATTAGTTGAAGATAAATATTTTTCTATTAAATATTTAAATTATCAATTGGGCTCGATAAACTTCGACTTTGAATCATCAAATGTGCCGGATATAAATCTAGATTATATTAAAAAAAACAATAAACTTAAAATGTCAGCCAGTGAAATACTTTTTTTACGAGGTATTTTAGTGTAATATTTGGAGATAAGATGTGCCAAAAGAAAGCGAGGTTTGGTCGGTGTAAAAATTGCTGCGTGAAATCATCCATATTGTGACGTCTCCGATTATAAATGACTCACATATTTTACAGCTAGAAATGCTGGTAACTGAGCACCACAGTTTGTACGTAGAATATTTTGGCGATTTAAGACCTAAGTTCCACATGCTGCTGCATTATGCAAAATTAATGTTAAAAAACGGACCTCTAAATAAGGTTTCGACAATGCGTTTCGAGTCTAAACATCGAGAAATTAAATATATGTTACAAGGTTCTTCTTCAAACAGGAACATATTAAAAAGTATCGCTATGAGACATGAATTAGGTGTTATGGATTATCGTTTTTCTAAATATAAAGAGATGTATGTAACATATGGCGCAAAAATAGATGATTTCTCGTTGAATATTCATTATCCATGGTCTAAAATAAAATACGTTGTAAAAAATATCACCGTTAATGATGTAAAATATAAAAGTGGGACAATAATCGTAGCTGACTTACACGAAAATGTACCTGAATATGGGGAAATTGACACAATTTATGTGATAGATGATGATATTTTCTTTAAATATATATCCTTTGAATTGATAGGATTAAATCGTCATTATTTTGCCCATAGTGTCATTCCTAATCTAGCAATTAGAAAAACTATTGAATTTAATTCATTAGTATCAACAACTTCATGTTTGTTTTGGAAAAAGCATGATGGTTTATTTATTACTACGAGACATATCTTATAAAAATATATTTTTATTGTTAAATAAATAATAAATTTTTTATAAAAATACTTGTATTTCTACTGAAGTATGCAATACCTAAGCCCAGATATTTAAAATAATGATGAAATATATATTTCAAATACAGTTAATATTGCATTAATACAAAAACTGTTTAAAAAAGTGATAGTTTCCTACAATTTATTATATTTGATTATAATATTTATAATATAAAAATAGAAATAAACTTAATTATTAAATTTAAAGGTAATTCAAATTTTTAAGATTTTTTAAAATTATAATCTGTTTGTACAGCCTATAAACATGTAAAAAATTGTCTTACATTCTTAAACTACATATAAATTGAACGTTGTTTTTAATTGTTAGCTTTTAAATCTATATTTAGAATATCTATTCTGTTGCAACGCCGTTACCCTAAGCGGGTCCTGGGCGTAGTCGTCCAGAGCGGACGGGGGGGTGCCTATCACCACTACACAGCGCGTCCTCAGGTTGCGGATAGAGGAACGACCCCTGAGAAAGAGGTTAGCTGCGAATAAAGCGAATAAGCAGTCGCGGACAGCCGATAGGCCCAGGCGTGGGTGTGATGAGCCCGCACTGGCGAACGCATTCATCTAGAAACACTACGCAAGCACCGCAACAACTACAAACACTATACAAAATCTCCTATCTTACTTTCTTCTTCTACCTTAGTCTGTAATCTATCTCTTTTACCACACATTTCAAACAAAAAATGGGCCAAAAATCCTGCTGTCGTGGAGGATGCGGGAGCGATGACAACTGCCCTGAGAGGGGGTGTGTAGAATGATTCGCCACCTGGTCTTACATGGCAACGAAGCCAGCGAAGGCGCGCTGCCTTGCAGGGGGGCGTTAGGATATGAGAATGAAACCGAGTGTGTCTGACGACGAGTTGACTGTGTCCTCGCCAAAGGCAGAAAGCTCTCATACTTAGTTCTAGGGAGGTATGAGGGTTATCACCCCTAGACGGATGGACTCACCTGCGATCGGAACAGGATCCAAAACGCGCGGGTTTAACTTACTATCATGGCTCAAAGAAAACAAAACCAAACCAAAACGAAAAGAAACTTGAGGGTGGGAACCTGGAATGTACGCAGTCTACACAGAGCAGGCGCGTTCCGGGAAATCATAAATGAAACTGAGAGGTACAATTTAGATTTGGTAGCAATACAAGAAACCCGATGGAAAGATAACGCGATGCTAGGATCCGGTAACTTCACCTTTTTATATGGGGGCGCGAGCGGGCATTCTCTAGGCACCGGATTTCTTGTTAACAAAAGCATCATACATTCCGTTAAAAGTTGCAATTTCGTGAATGACCGACTCTCGTATATCATCATCGACGGAGCGTGGTATAATTACGTGGTTATTAACGTCTACTGCCCCACGGAGGACAAAGAGGAACAAGTCAAAAATCTTTATTATGAAACTTTAGAGCAATTAATGGACCAATTCGCGTCTTACGACACCAAAATAGTAGTGGGGGATTTCAATGCTAAAATAGGGAGAGAGGAAATGTTTAGGCCCACCATAGGCAAAGAAAGTCTGCACGAAACCAGCAATGATAACGGTATTATGGTCATAAATTTCGCAGCCGCAAAAGATCTTATAGTCAAGACCACGTGCTTCAAGCACAAGGATATACACAAGGCAACGTGGACATCGCCGGATGGGGCCACGCACAATCAAATCGATCATTTTCTTATTGATAAGAGGCGCCACACGAATGTACTCGACGTAAGGACCTATAGGGGGGCGGATTGCGACTCAGATCATTATCTCGTAGTGGCCAAATTAAGAGCCAGATTAGTAGCCGGTCAAAATAGTAAGCGAGCGAACAAAGTAGAAACCTTTGATATTGGAAAACTACGAAGCGGGATAGAGCGAATCAAGCACCAAGTAGAAGTTAGCAACCGATTTCAGGCGCTCGAGGAAACGGATGAACAGACGGGAGTAGATGACGATCCGAACAGGTTGTGGGGGGCTATCGAAAAAACTATAAAAGGGGCCGCGAACAAAGTACTGGGTAAGAAAAAAAGGCCGAAGAGCAAACCATGGTTTGACGAAGAGTGCGAACTCTGGTTTGAAAGGCGCAAGAAGGCTAAATTAGATAGTGTACACAATGAAAGCGATAGGGCCGTAGAAGAATACCATGAAATAAGAAAGCAAGTACGTGTGATTTACAGAAACAAGAAGCGCGAGTATCAGAAAAATGAAATTAGAAAAATAGAAACTAATAGTAGGGAAAATAACCCGCGCGAGATGTACAAAGTAATAAACGCTATTAGGAAGGGTTTTCAGAGTAGATCGCAGTTAATGAAGGATAAGGACGGGAACCTCGTGACAAGCGAAAATGAACTATTGAAATTATGGAAAGATTATTTCGATAAGTTATTAAACGTGCATGAAAACTCCGAGGAAATGGGAGACGAAATCCACACTGCTGAACTCCATATGGACGAAACGACCTACAAAGAAGTAGAGGCCGCGATCAAAAAGCTAAAAAACAATAAGGCCGCAGGAAACGATTCTATACCAGCTGAACTACTTAAATATGGAGGCACCGCGCTTACATCTAAAATTTTTTATCTAGTATGTGCTATTTGGAGAAATGAAACAATACCAGAAAATTGGAAAGAATCCATCATCATACCGATCTTCAAAACGGGAGATAAAACAGACTGCAATAACTACCGGGGAATCTCACTTTTAGCTACCTGCTACAAAGTTCTGTCAAACGTAATACAGGCCAGACTCACACCATTCGCGGAAGATATAATAGGAGATTATCAGTGTGGATTCCGGCGCAACAGGTCAACGAGCGATCAAATGTTTACCATAAGACAATTATTAGAGAAAAAGTGGGAATATTGCGAAACTATACACCAGCTATTTGTGGACTTTAAGAAAGCGTACGACTCTGTCAAACGAAGCAAAATGTATGAAATCATAGTGCTCCTTGGCGTACCAAAAAAACTCGTAAAATTAATTCAAATATGTCTGAACGGAAGCACTGGAAAGGTCCGAGTAGGCGGTAATGTATCCGAATCGTTCATGATACGCGACGGTTTGAAGCAAGGTGACGGGCTTTCAACGGTACTCTTTAACCTGACGCTAGAGCATGTTGTTAGAAAAATGCAGGCTAGCGAGCTAGGCGCAACACTCAACGGAACAACGCAAATTTTAGGCTATGCGGATGACTTGGATATAGTGGGAGATAATGGTGAAACGGTGGCGAGAAATGCGGAAATCCTTATAAATGCGGCTAAAAACACGGGGCTAGAAGTGAGCGAATCGAAAACGAAATATATGATCATGGAGAAACTGGGCATTCGCGAAGCAGAGGGGGATCTCAGAGTCGGAAATTTCACTTTTGAAAAGGTTAGAGAATTCAGATATTTAGGTACAACTATAAATGATCGAAACGAAATTAAAGCCGAGATTAATAAGAGACTTCATTCGGGTAATGCCTGCTTCTACGCTGTGAACAGATTACTTAAGTCAAAGCTACTGTCGAAAAATGTCAAAATAAGGATATATAGGACTATAATAATGCCGGTAATCTTGTATGGGTGCGAAACCTGGGCGCTCACTAAAGCGGAAGAAAATCGTTTTAGGGTATTTGAAAATAAGGTTCTGCGGAAAATATACGGGCCAAAGAAAGATGAGGAAACTGGGGAGTGGAGGAAACTGCACAATGACGAGCTACATAATTTGTACGCGTCACCAAATATTAACAGAATAATAAAATCACGGAGACTAAGATGGGCAGGGCACGTGACAAGAATGGGCGATGATCGTACAGCAGCGCGCATAATGAAAGGAAAACCGAAAGCAACGCGACCTCTTGGTAGACATAGACGCAGATGGGAGGATAACGTAAAATCAGACATAACTGAAATTGGGCGGGAAGGCGCGAAATGGATGGGGTTGGCACAAAATAGGGAAACGTGGAAGGCTTGCGTAGATGAGGCGATGAACTTTCGAGTTCGAAATGCCATTTAAAAAAAAAAAAAAAAATTTAGAATATCTATTATTTTTCAAGTGATATGCAGCTCAATATTTTACGAAAATTTGGTTTTATGATTTTTATTATGTTCAAACGTCGAAGATTATTCTACAAGCCTTATATTATAACTTAATTGTTACGAAATATATTGAATATCTTTATGAGGATAATCTTATTTAATAGTATTTAAAACTACTTATCGATTAAAACGCGAAAATACCACGAAAATGCGCACGCATGACGCATCAATTATATCATAATGATCGACAGTGTCGTCGCTAGTGCGAACGACGAGGCGAACGAAAGTTGATATTTGCACGTCAAATCGCCGTGCATAATGAACAAAAAAACAGCAGTAATAAGATGCATTGACTATGAACGTGTGCGACTTAAAAAAAAACAAGTTACGCACGTCGATATGTGGTGCATTTCAGCACCGTCTTTTGCCGCGCGGTGATGCACGCTCTTTTGTAGTTCGACAGTCTCTCCGTGTAGAGAGGAGTTCTGATCCCGATACTTTTATTTTACAAATTACAAATTTAAACTTTCAAAATTTTATTTTTTCAGAAATATTATTTAACCTTACAAAATATTTCAAATTCCAAATATTTATTTCATTCATTCATTTTATATTCTCCAATGTAGCGTTACGTAAAACAAAAATTATAAAATTGAGTTAAATTATATAAATTAATTAAATACCTTTAAATAAATTTATATAACGATTATTTATTTATTACACCTACAGGCGATTCTACGAAATGCAGTAAAGAAAGATGCAACCTCCAGGCAAAATTTAAAAGATAACCCTGAGAAACATTTCGTAATCAGACAAATAATGTCTCTAGCATTGTTACCATCTAAAAAAATACGGCCGACTTATGAACTTATTAAAAAAAAGCAATAAGTAAATATGGTGACTATTTTGACCCATTTTTCAGTTATTTCGAATACTATTGGCTGGATAAAAGAGGACCAGATAGTTTCTGCGTATTTAATCAATTAAATAAAACTAATAATGCTGAAGAATCTTATCATAAAGTATTAAATACACTGTTTAAACATGTTCACCCAGATACTTGGAGTTTTCTTTGTAAGTAAAAAAGATTTAAAAAAAATTTTACTCCGAGTTTGATTCGGGTCAAACCACAGAGGGGTTCCTAGTAAAATTAATCGCGCAGTACAAGCTTCTTGTCCTTTACTCGCTGCATTTATCAGTACTCGAAGACAAATACCTCAATAAAAACCACATGAAAAGTGCTTAATTATTTCGGTATGATGGTCACATCAAAATACTAAAGCAATCCTTGCATCGACGTTACACTGTTAAAAATCTATTTCGAATTTTATATAAAATTTTTGTAAAATATGTACTTCTGTATTTTACGAAAATTTTTTGTTATTTATTTACATCAATATTTGTCTTACAGTTTAACACAATTTGTGAAAAAGTTTGATTCAATTTTTGAAAAAGATTGACACTATTTGTGAAAATGTTTGATAAGAAATTTGTGTAAATTCAAGCATAAATAACAAGTGAAATGTAATATAAAATTTTTATAAAATTTTACATAAAATATTTTACACAAACTTCCATTTATTTTACAGATGTACTGACTAACTACCAAATGTCCTTAAACGTAGATTTAGAAACTGAGAAAAATAATTTAAGTACAAAAGTTTCTCGAAAAGTAACAACCATATTCAATGAAAAAGATCTATTGTATAACTGGCAATTGTTACAACAAAAGAGACTCACTAACTTAAAACTCATTACGAAAGCAGCAAACAGTGGAATGGCAAAATATCTCGAACTGCAAGACATGAACGGTAAATAATTATAATTTTAATGATTTTTTATAACAAATTTTACTGATTAACATATTTACTCATTATTCACCTAATCGAACAAACAAATTCACTTTACACCTTATAAATCCGTATTCTATTTGTTTAATTACGGTTATTACAATGATATATAGAATTATTATGAATATATTATTATATTTTCTAGAAATTGATGTAACGTTAATGAAAGCTGGAGATAATTATGATGAGGAAACAGTTACGGATTACGATACCGACACTGGGCATGCTGAATCAAGCTATGGTAATATAGTTAGATCTCGTGCACTATTAAACCCTGCGCATTATTTCAGTTCAATACCTGTGCAGTATTACGCTACGGCAGTGGCACTGTCGTATCTGAATAACCAGCGCTGTAGAGCGGCCTTGAGACTTTAATCTGATTAGCTGGCGAGCAGACGTCGCGTAGTAACAGTGTACATGTGCGTCGCTCCCGACCCCGCGCACTGAGAAAAGTAGAGACCGATACCCACGCGCACAGTGAACGCGCGGCGTCTACTCGCCAGCCAATCAGATTAAACCAAGATTTTCGATTAGGTTGAGATTTTTGGGTACACAGAACATCAAAGTTGAAAATATATTTTTCTCAACTTGTGCGTGAAAAATACCCTTTTCCATGCTGGCAAAACGAATGAAAAACTGATCATTCCGAGCGTTTTTGTCGGAGCGGGAGGAAATGATTCCCTCCCGTTGCAGCGCTCTTGAAAATCTCTAAAAATAATGTCGAAATTTTATATTTTCAAAAACTTTAACTTAAAATTTTGAACAAAATTAAAAAATTTTGGAAATATTCAAAATTTTATTCCATTTATATCGTAGGTCTGGTGGACGACTCCAAATGCCCATTTCTCCATTCCCTTTGCATGCATGAAAAAGGCCCTATTCACACACTTGTTAAAAAAAATACGGTGTGTAACACGTGTCGAAAGGGCTTTTTCAGACTCGAATGATGATTTGAGCACTCGTGTACGTCTCGGGCGCTCTTGACTTCCACTCGTGCTCAATTATCATCCTCGCTTAGCGAAAGCCCATTTTCCTCTCTAGTTGCACAATGTATTAAAGAAATTTGACGAAGAAAATCCCCCTGTATGACTCGAAGAAAATGCTTCAAATGTATATCTACAAAATGAAGTTCTGCAAGATGATACATATGAAACTAATTTTATCGTATACGCTAGTGGTAAATATTTTCAAATATAACTTAATATTTTTAATAAATATTATAATAATTAATTTAAGGATCCGGTAATGGTACAAGAGATGAAAATGATGTGTTGGTTGAGGTTTCTACTGATTCTACATTTCGGTCTTCCTCACAACTTCAAGAATCAGACATGCGGCAAAAAGACGATGAAACATATTATAACATTTTATCGAGAATTAGAATTGGTATCGTGACCAACTCTGATATTGATATTTTAGAAAAACGGAAAATAATATTTTCATCGTGCAATTATACAGATAGAATTAACGAACTATGTCAATATTTAAATAAATTACCCTGCGATACAGTTTGTTTTTTGCCTACTCTTGATATGTGCAGTACATTAAACACTGCTATGTTAAATAAAATTGATTCAAAAGAAATAATTCTCGAAGCCGAAGATGAGTTTAAATGTCCACAATATTTACAAAAGAAGTACAGAAAATTTTAAATGAAGACAGTGACAATACTTCACAATCAGTAGGAATTGCTCGAAAAATCATAATAAAAATTGGTTCAAAAGTTATGATAAGAATAAATAATGATGTGTCCATTGGTCTTGTTAATGGTACTATCGGTAAAGTTGTTTCTGTTCACAAAAATGCTCGTGACAAAATTACAAACGTGATAATTCTGCTTCAGTCAGGTGTAGAACATTCGATATCACGCCTTGAATATCAGTTCATAGTAATGGACAGAATATTTATTACCAGAAGACAATTTCCTTTGTGCAATAGCGACGGAATTACCATTCATAAAAGTTAAGGCTTAAGCTTACAAAATGCAGTGATTGAAATTGGTAATACAGTATTTATTTGTGGACAAATTTATGTTGCTTTATCGCGAGTTGTTAATTTAATAGGTGCGCATATTATAAATTTAGATCCCTCTAAAATAAAAGCGCATGCATCAGCTATTATCGAGTATAATAGATTAAGACAAATATACCGTCCCGAGCTTCCACTTTTTAATAGTATAAATGAACACGGGTATGTACAACGTAAAGTTAAGGACACTGAGTGGGCAACTCGCGCTGAAGTATTATTAGTACAGAATAGCGACTCCCTTGGCATTTCAGATAGATGGAATATTATCAGTCTTCCAAATCAAGACTGCGTTTCTTGTTATGCAAATTCATCAATTCAATCACTATTTCATTCATCAATCATTCGGAAAAAATTAATTAGTTGTACAAATCCAGATTTCTTAAAAAATATATTTGATAGCTATGTTTTAAAAAGTGAAGTTAATGTAATTGGATTAAGAGTGCATGCTGACAAAAAATATTCTGAACGTATACAACAAGATGTTGCTGAATTCATAATGGACTTGTGCAATAAATTTCATACCCTAATGAGTGTAGTGAAGCATGAATTAAAAATAGTAAAGCGGTGTGTATTATGTCAAAATAGAAAGGAACAAATAGACAATAATTGTATATTATCATTATACATACCAGACAGAAATAAAACTTACAACTTACAGGAAAAAATAGACTATCCCACGTAAAAATCGAAACTAACGGAGATATGTTAGTAATATATTGGAAACTGGAATGGCCAATATATGGGCGATATATTGATAACATACAGGTAAGATATCGCCGACATAACGCTAGACGACACGATCCGATATTTCACCAATATGTTGCCAATAGTTTATAAAATCGATATATCTTGACATCGTCCGACATATGTCTAATATGTTGCCAATAGTTTCCAAAATTTTGGTATCTTGACATCTTACGATATATGTCCAATATGTTGCCAATAGTTCCGGTTATCAGGGATCTCGACCAATACATATCCAATATATTGTTAGTATATTGGATATGGTTTGTAAATTTAACATCTCGTGTGTGTGTGTGCGCGTGAGTGTGTGTACAATTTACTCGCATTATATAGATCGATGACAAAAATAAAAAATAAAAATTCTTTCTTGTTATATATATATTTTTATTTGATATATTTCGAACACGGCTCGAAACAAATAACTTTCCTGCCAGCTAATGACGTTAATAAATTGAAGTTCTATGTAGTTATAAATTGTAAGGTATATACCTTATAACTTAATATTGTCGTATAGACATCAAATTTTGCATTGAAAAAATCGAAGTATCAAGTTCTTAAAAACTAGTCGAGCAGTGTTCGAGGTAAATCAGTGTTCGATGGAGCAGTGTTCGAGGTTAGACTGTATATAAATCAAATAAAAAAGTAAAAATTCTTTTAATAAAATTTTTTAATACAAAATAAAAATAGAAGCATGTATGCATAAAAAATAGCTTTTTATTTCTGAAATATAAGATTTTACATATACCGAAAATACAAATTTAATAGTTTTATTTTAGTAATTAAATTACTTTTTTAATAAATACAACATATGAATAAATGAAATGAAACAAATGTAATTTATTAAAAGTAACATACAAATTAATTCATTTTATAATTAAAAAAATGAACGTCATAATGGTACTCGTAATCAAACTTTTGGATGCCGCAATGCCTGGATCATCATATTCGTGACTGTCGTAAATTCATTGGGTTTAAGTCGGTAGGTGCACTTATTATTAACATAAGCTGAAAACAAAACGTATATTCATTATACTATATGTTATTATATTATAATAATTTTTAGAGGCTCACTTTCAACGGCCATCATAATATCTTTTGGAATGCCGATTTTAGCAGGAATACCCTCTTTTGCACGTTTACGCCCTCTTGCACACATATTCATCAAATTGCCTTTGCCAACCAACGTTTTTAAAAGACGACGTGTCATTTCTTTCGGGTTTTTCAACCATCTTTGATAGTGCGTCAGTGTCCCATTATTTATCCAAACCTTATAACAGCTAACTAGCCGGACTCTTCCTTCACCTCCCTGACGACAACGTTCAAGAGCGTTCTCATCGTTTTCCTGCATAAAAAGTTATTAAATTAATAAATATTTGTTTATAATATGTGCATGCAAACGGCCCTTTTCGCTGCCAATAAAATGCAATGCAATCAACGTTTGCAAGCGTCATTAAAAAAGAGGAACGAAAGTACACTCACGGGTAAGATATTCGCGTCGAACGTTTTTTGAAATGCTCCAATGAGATTTTCCGATTTACCGGGATTAACCCATAAGATCGCTCTATTTCAAAAACATTCGACGCGAATATCTTACCGGCGAGTTTACTTTCACTCCTCTTTGTCAGTTTTATATAAAATTGTTATATACATACACACACGCACACGCATATATATATATATATATATATATATATATATATATATATATATATATATATATATATATATATATATAAAAGTAAAAAGATCTAAAAATACTATCAAAACCAATAATTTATTTCGAAGAGAACTTGAGAAAAAATTGAGAATTTCGTGAAAACTAAGAAAAATTATAAAGTCAAAATTAAAGGAAAAGAAACAATTATTAAATACTTTTAAAAAAATCAGAAAAGCTACAACAATCGTTAAAAATTGAAGCTTATACCACTATATTAATAAAACATACCTCATCGTCGCTAGCCAGCGGAGACCGCGATCTATCTCTGTTTTCTCGATCTCTTTCTCGCCTTGTTCGTTCGCGTTCGTGCTCTCGCTCTTGCCTTTCACGTTCCCGCTCTTCTTCTTGCCTTTTTCGTTCCCGTCTTGCTCGTTCGCGTTTTTGCTCTTTCTCTTGCCTTTCTCGTTCTCGCTCTTTTTCTCGTCTTTCTTCCTCTTCGTCTGCCGTTTCTTCTTCTGAATCTAATATATCCGTTTTTTCAAATATTGATTCAGACTGAATCAGCTTTGCATTTAAATTATTTTTCGAGTTTTTACTAATTTTTTTTTCTTTACTTTTTTCCGTTTTAATTTCTTTTTTTTTTGCGCTAGAGCCGTGCTATTAAGCGCATTTTTCGGTCGTACCAAGTTTCCACTTTTATCTACCATTAATTTTTCAAGATATTTCTTGTCCTCTACAAATAAATAAATTAATAAGTATTTAACACGATAACTGTGTTAAAATTAAGTTTTTAAAAGTTAAATAGAAAATTAAAAAACATAAAAATACGTAATTCTCACCACTTTTTTTTAAGATGTTAGCCCGATATTTTTTTGTACCATACTTTATTACGGTAATTTCACCTTCATTCTTATTTTCTCCTAAATCTTCTTCTTGTACGACAGAAGTAGTTTTACTTTGTATGTAAAATATCAAAGAAAACATTTTTTATAGATTTTTGTAATAGAAATAACTGTTTTTTTTATATAACCTTCTTTGATAATATAAAAAAATTATATGATAATCGTTTGTTATTTAAACAACTTCACTGTGGTTTGAAAAATTTGAACGTTTATAACGGGAGGTTACGAACACTTTTTCATTAAAATATTTCGTTTGTTATTTAAACAACTTCACTCTGTTTAGAAGAATTCTATCCCGTTTTACGTAATAGGTTACGAATATTTTTTCTTGCAATATTTATCGAATCAATCTCTGCTTCCAAGGACGCCCCATATCCATTTTATTTAAAAGATTATTCGATATTTATGTAAAAGTGATTGGAAAATATTTTCGAGAAATTTCAACTTTACTTTGTGATAAATGATGAAAAGGAAAAGCTTTCTGTACAGCGTAAGTTAAAAATACAAATTATAAGGAAATTCATTTAATTTTTATAAATAAAATTAAAATAATAATTTAGATAAAAGAGAGATATTCAGAATGGCATTGCTGAAATTTAAGTCGATTCGCAGACAAATTTGCCATTGAATTAATTTTCCAAGAGAAGAATTAATTAATGCCTAATTAATATAAAAAACATCAACTTTTCAATCATGTCTAAACGTCCAACGTATTTCAAGGACTATTCGATGTCTATGAAAAAGCGATCTAATAATTTTTTTAAAGAAAATGCAGTTGGTTTGGTTATGAACGAGTCAATAGAAAGCGAGGCGTCCTTATACAGTGTAAGTTTTTCTAAGCTTAAAATTTAAAAGAATAATTTAGATAAGATGTTCGTTATTTTTTTTTTTTTTTTAAATGGCATTTCGAACTCGAAAGTTCATCGCCTCATCTACGCAAGCCTTCCACGTTTCCCTATTTTGTGCCAACCCCATCCATTAGCTCGTCATTGTGCAGTTTCCTCCACTAGATGTTCGTTATACTACAAATAAAAATAAATTTATGTAGACAAACCTGGACATTTCATGTTTTCTTGCTGAATGTCAAATCGGTCCAGATCGTAATGTTAATACAAACAATCAAGAAACAGAACACTCGAAAAAATCTACGACTGGTAAGTATGGTTGAAATAGTATATTTTTTACAATTTCGGAAAATCTTTTTCCTCTGTGTAAGTTTTCGGTCGCTCGGTGCGCTTATAAAGTCGCGCGGCGCCCTGCCGGCCCGAAACAAACGCGCTGCTCGCTCAGTAAGGCCGAGTACACGCTAAAGGAATAAAGAATTTTATACTAAGAGTAACATTGGTTAGTATATATATATATATATATATATATATATATATATATATATATATATATATATATATATATATATATATATATATATATATATATATATATATATATATATATATATATATATATATATATATATATATATATATATATATATATATATATATATATATATGAAGAACAAGAGGAATAAGCTGCTTAATTTCTCTTGTTCTTTATATGTATAGATATACTAACCAATGTTACTCTTAGTATAAAATTCTTTATTCCTTTAGCGTGTACTCGGCCTTACTGAGCGAGCAGCGCGTTTGTTTCGGGCCGGCAGGGCGCCGCGCGACTTTATAAGCGCACCGAGCGACCGAAAACTTACACAGAGGAAAAAGATTTTCCGAAATTAAATTTAAATAAATTTAATTTATTTATATATAAATCAATCTTCACGTGCTATGGATTCGCTAATTCTTTACCTCCCTAGATTCGTAATATACTTGAATGTAGTAGTTTCGGCCCAGCGGTGAGAAAAATCACTTTTTGTTCTACCTGCACCAAAAGTATGCTATTACGTGCATGTAAATGGTGCGAAAAGTAGCTCTTTTCCGCTCTAGGGTGGGAAAGTAAGCCCTCGGGCGAAAAAGTCGGCCCTAGGGTGCACATTCCCGCCCTTGAGCGGAAAATATAGCTACTTTGCGCTCTCTTTTACATGCACTATATAGCAAACTTCCAATGCAGATATTGGACAAAAAATATCGTGTGCATCATGGGCGAATAGAAGGCGATCCTCGTTTTTCTCGGGTGATAACTTTCACACTCGTCAGTAATCGCTTTCTTTCCGTCCTTGCTACAAAATATACTATTCTCGTAAGAGTATCGCAATGTACCATTTATGCTCGGAAAACAGCGCGTAACCGAATTTTATGCATAAAATGTCAAAAAAATGATATTCGATACATGCGTATAAGGTTTCCCAACCTCACGTGATTTAATGCGATACTCAGTATGCAAAATTCAATGTTACGCACTTGTATCGAAAATTACAACTATTAAATAGAAAAAGTGCATCACCCTATAAAGAATCATAAAAATTAATTCGTTTTGTTTAGAAAATCATTGGGATTATGAATTTGAACAAGAAAATATTGATGAAAACGACTCAAACTACTTCAGTTTCTGTGAGAGCGACGATGACAGTGATAAAGAGGAATCTTGCGACAATTGCTTGGAAGACGAACTTTATATTGGATCGAACATAACAGTCTTCGAATTTATTTTATGCATGGCCGCACTAAAGTGCAATCTTGGCCAACCTGATACACTCGCATCACGAATACTACAATTGATAGCTTTAATTTTACCTCAACCAAATAAGTGCCCTACAAGTCTTTATAAATTTAAAAAACATTTAAATTCTATTAATCAAATTAATATTAAAAAACATTATTACTGCGATATATGCACCTCGTTAATTCTTAACTGCGACAATGACATTAACAATGACGATTTAGTAGATGAAGAAATACTTGATGTTGATTTGAATTTAATCGATTGCAATCATGAAAACCAAACTTATTTTTTAGAAATACCATTAATTGTTCAGGTGAAAAATTTCTATAATCGACCTGATTTTTACAATAAATTAAATTACAAGAATACGTTACCGAATAATGATAATGACGATCTGAGAGACATTTACGATGGTACTATTTACAAAAAATTAACAAAAGAAAATGATTTGTCATCTGATATACAAAATCTTACCTTTTTATGGTACACAGACGGAGTAAATATTTTCAAGTCTTCAAAGTATAATATATGGGGATTTTTTCTCGTAATCCTAGAACTTCCTTATAAAGAGCGGTATAAACTTGAAAATATTTTATTCGCTGAATTATGGTTTGGTGACAAAAAGCCAGTTCCAAATCTATTTTTACAGCCATTAATAGATCCATTGAAAAATTTGTACGAAGGTGTAGAAATTTATGAAAAAGATAAGGAATCGGTAATAACTGTTCGCGGTCAGATCGCCGCAGGGACATGCGACTTGCCAGCTAAAGCATTATTTTTATCAATGAATCAGTATAATGGTAGATTTGGCTGTCAAATCTGCAAAATAGAAGGGCGCACTGTTGTCAGAACTCGAGTGTATCCCTACGATGAAAATACACGCCTTCGAACCGAAAAACATACTGTACAATGTGCTATTGATGCGCATGAAATTGCACAACCTGTCTGCGGTGTTAAAGGCCCATCGATTTTTTCGAAAATTTTTAAATATTTTATCACGGGAGTTGCAATTGATATCATGCATGGCACTTTTGGAGGGGTTGTGAAACGGTTGGGTGAACTTTGGTTTGATACGAAATTTTCGAATGAAGATTTTAACGTGTCAGAATTTGTTGAAGTTATCGATAAAAAATTATCTCGTATAAAACCACCAGCTTACGTTCAGAGGCGCCCTAGGCCTATTAAAACTCATTTCAACTACTGGAAAACTTCTGAATACAAAAATTGGTTTCTTTATTATTCGATTCTGGTTTTATATAACATACTACCCGACGATTATTTTGAACACTATAAAAAATTAGTTGAAGCTATATATATTTTATGCAAAGAAAAAATTTCTAAAGTTGAATTGAAGTTCGCCGAAAAATTATTGAAAGAATTCGTTTCACAATTTGAAGATCTTTACGGACTAAAATATATGACTTGTAATATTCACAGCCTCTTGCACTATGTTACAATTGTTTTACGATTAGGTCCACTGTGGACTACATCATGTTTTCCACTGGAAAACTTAAATGGTCAGATTAAAGCTCTTGTGTATGGTAGTAAGAATCCTGAATTACAGATAATAAATAACCTTAGCCTTTACGTAAATACGCAAGCCTCAGTACATAATTTTCGAAAAAATAGTGATGCTTATCGCTTTTTTAAAAATATTACATCTCCGAAAAAAAGAATGAAACTTAATAAAATAGGCGATTTATTGTATACGGTAGGTAAAGTAACAAAAGTTTGTGCACATGAAAGAGAACAAATTTTACTAGACAATAATTTACAGGGAAAAAATGTTTTTTATTTCAATAGTCTATATAAAAATAAAATGTTATATACTTCAGCTCTCAAACAAAACGAAAAAACACAATCGTTTATAGTTCGATATAAAAATAATGCACAACTAAAAGTAGGAAAAATTAATCAATTTATACGTGTCACTAACTGTGGGTGCGAAAAAGTATGCGAGTGTTCCGGAGAAAATTTCGCTTTTATAAACGAATTTAATACCAGAAATCCATTTATTAGTCATGAACATAATAGAGCATTACATTTTATTCATGAAAGTATGAGTACATCTCAATCACTATGTTTAGTAAACGTCAAAGATTTGGTATATGTCTGTTTTTATATTAAATTTGAAAATGAAAATTATAGTTATATAATTGAACCTGTTAACATGCTAGAAAATGAATAATAAAAATGTAAAATTTATTTATAATTATATATTTTATAACTACTTGTATATATTTAGAATCATATATGTCGGAAATAAAAAGCCATTTTTATGTGTACACGCTTCTGTTTTTATTTTATATTGAGAAATATTATTTAAAGAATTTTTATTTTTTATTTGTGTCATCGATCTATATAACGTACACAGACACAAGAACGCATACACGCATGCACGCACACACACACGCACACATACACGCATGCACGCAGCACGCACGGACGCACACACACAAACATATATATTGAATTTTGTAAACTATATCGAATATACTGGCAATATATTGGATATATTTGCAAACATTAAATTTTTGAACTATTGGCAACATATTAGACATATATCGCACGATGTCAAGATTTCTCGATTTTATAAACTATTGGCAACATATTGGTGAAATATCGGATCGTGTTGTCTAGCGTTATGTTGGCGATATCTTACCTGTATGTTATCTATATATCGCCCATATATTGGCCATTCCAGTTTCCAATATATTACCAACATATCTCCATTAGTTTCGATTTTTACGTGGGATAGTATAGACGATTGTAAAGAATTCGACGGATTATGTGATGATGACAAATGTAGAGGTCATCAAAATGAAAAAATTGTTATCAGTCCGCGAAATAAACTTATTATAGCTTAATTATTATTATTTACATTAAATGAAAACAATGAAGTTTTAAAAATAAATGATCTTAAAATTAAAGAAGTTCAAAAAGCGAAAGTTAAGATTGGTCATAAACACTATGTGGTTATAAATGCTATTTTTCATCATGGCTATAATATATCCGAAGGACACTACACAAATATGTTGCGTCAAGGTAAAAGTTGGGTTAAAGCTGATGACAAAACTATAAGCAAAATAGCTTGGCCTAAATGTGCTAAGAATGTATATATTTTATTTTTAGAAGAAGTATAGATTTAAGTAACAAATTTCGCATGACAAAGAATTATTATTTATTATTCACATTAATATTGAATAATAATAATTTTAATTCTAATAAGTGAATAAGTTTTTAAATGTTATTATTGCTACATGAAAATAAGAATATTTTTATGCACAAATATAAAAAAAAAATATTTTATTTTATTATTAAAAATTTTACTTAATTTGCTACGTACTTATAAGATACAAAATTATAAATAATTGTATAATAACTGCAATTTGTGCTACAAAAGTAAGTAAAATCTTTAAAAAAAAACTTTTTAAAACAAGTTTAAATACGAAGAAATATCTTTCTTATATCGACTTTTTCTCTAATTTTTTTTTAAACAATTTAACATAATAAATATATTAAGATTTCGGATACGCTATACAATTATCTCAATAAAAATAATGCAATTAATATAATACCATCTACATATAACAAGAATAATTTTATTTTCCTAATATAAAAAAATAAGAGTACAATAGGAATTACAGTTATTTATACAAAATCAGCGAAATCTTTCAAAACATAACTTGCGTAACTGTATAAACTAGATTTTCTATCCCAATAAAATAATATAATACTAGGTACATTCCTACAAAAATTTGTGAAATCTCCAAAAAAAAACCTTTTAAAAAGGTTTGAACTAGGAAAGTATGGCTTCTTTTTTAATTAATTTATTTTTGCTATAAAATTAACAATGAAGTTTCGTTTTATGTAATAGTAAAAATATAACAAAGATTGGAGCACTTATTTTTCTAACGAGAATAACAGACTAAAATTGTATTGTACGTACGTACAAAAATTTGTGAAATCTCAAAAAAAAAAACTTTTAAAGAGATCTAAACTAAGGAAGTATTGCTACCGTTTATTTAATTCCTCTTTTCTAAAAAAAGGATAATAAAAACATATATTTATTTAAATAATATGTAAATAACTGTAAGAAAAATTTGGAGTTATTTCTACAAAAATTTGTGAAATCTCCCAAAAACCTAAAAAGGTTTGAACTAGGAAAGTATGGCTTCTTTTTTAATTAATTTATTTTTTCCCTAAAATTAACAATAAAGTTTCGTTTTATGTAATAGTAAAAACATAACAAGATTGAAGCAATATTGTTGTTTACAATTAAATTAAGGAAAACACTGAGATCTAATAATAATTGTCAAGTGTTCTTCAATAAATTTTATAAGTAAATATTTTATTTTAATTATCTATATACAAACTATAATAAATATTAAACAAATTTTAATTTTGATAACTTTTTTTATAATTAAATTAATAAAAACACTGAAATCTAATGATAATTGTCAAGTATTTTTCAACCATTTTTATACATAAATGTGTTATTTTAATTATCTATGTTATCAAAATTGAAATTTGTTCAATATTTATTACAGTTTGTATATAGATAATTAAAATAAAATATTTACTTATAAAATTTATTGAAGAACACTTGACAATTATTATTAGATCTCAGTGTTTTCCTTAATTTAATTGTAAACAATAATATGTATTTCAATTTGGAGAGTGATGCGATAAATGGTAGGATATACCATACAAAAATACAGTAATATATGTTTAATGCAAAAAAAATTATTAATCTATTTGTAAGTATTTAAAGTGTATTATTTTAATACCTCTTATTACATAAAAACGAGATCAATATAAAAGGAATATATATATATATATATTGAATGTAATAAAATATATTTTATTAGCAGACCATTTTTATAAGAACGAATGTTTGTTATATAGTTATTTACATATTAATTAAAGTGTATTTTTTAAAAATAAAATTAATAAAAGTTAGCAATACTTTCCTAGCTTAGACCTTTTTAAAAGGTATTTTTTGGTTTACATATTATTTAAAGTGTATCTTTTTAATATCCCTTACATATAAAATCGAAATTAATAAAAGGTAGCAATACTTTCCTATTTTAGACCTTTTTAAAAGGTATTTTTTGGAAGATTTATATTTATGTTGAATTATGTTGAATTTAATAAAATATAGTTTATTTGCAGTTCACATTCACCAAATCAAATTTTTGTTATGCAGTGATTTACATATTATTTAAAGTGTATTTTTTATTAACCTTTATATAAAAAAGAGGAATTTAATGAGAATTTTTGTATTTACGTACAATACAATTTCATTCTGTTATTCTCGTTATAAAATTGAGTGCTCCAATCTTTGTTATATTTTTACTATTACATAACACGAAATTTTTGATATACAGTTATTTATATATTATTTAAAGTGTGTTTTTTCACAACGAAATCAATAAAAGGTAGCAATACTTTCCTAGCTTAGACCTTTTTAAAAGGTATTTTTTGGAAGATTTCTTCTGTTATTCTCGTTAGAAAATTAAGTGCTTCAATCTTGTTATGTTTTTACTATTACATAAAACGAAACTTTATTGTTAATTTTAGGGAAAAAATAAATTAATTAAAAAAGAAGCCACACTTTCCTAGTTCAAACCTTTTTAGGTTTTTGGGAGATTCCATAATTATTTATAATTAGAGTAAATAGACTTGATAATAATTATCATAATACTAATATTCTTCCTTTACAGGCCAAAGAAAGCGACGTAGAGGAACTCGAGCCGGCAGAGCTCGTGCTTATTATCGTTCGTACCGTCAGAACCTGTACGAGAGAGGTTTTGATGAAATGTCATCATTTGTGGCAAAAATAGTACAAGCAAGTAAACGGGAAACATACCAAACTATAAAAAAGCGAGGCCAAAATCGAGGACGACACCAACGCGGAGGGAATCAACGCGGATGGAACCCACGTGGAGGTAACCAACGTGGCGGTAACCAACGTGGAAGTAACCAACGAGGAGGTCACCCACGTCGTGAAAACCAACATCGAGGTAACCCACGTGTTGGAAATGGTGGAAACCAACGCGGGGGTCTACAAAGACAAGATGAAAATATATAACTCTATGACAATTAACAAATAATGTTTTCGTGTTTTAACAATTTAATTATTTCTGTTTTAAATACTTTTGTATACTACTTTTACTTAATTATCTGAAATTATTTTTATATAAATAAATATATTTTCGGAAAAATAAGAAATATTGTTCTTTATTACAAATAAATTACATGTCTCCAATACTTAATTGATTAATAATTGAATTTTTACACAATTTATAGTAATTAAAATATTTTATAATATTCAGTCTTAACAATATAAGAAAAACACTTATAATCTCTAAAATAATAATATCAAGGTATATGAACTACTATTTAGCTTTGGCTCAATCATCATATCTTTATACATAATAGTTCATTTTCTTATGGAATTTACTTATCGAATGAACTTATATAAAAAAGATGTGATAATTGAGCTTATCGAATGAACTCTTACAGATAAAGATATGATGATTAAGTTCATGTTATACTACATATTGTTTATATCAATAAGTAAATATATTGTTAATTACTTCTATGATCATTAGTATAACCTTCTAGAACCACATTAAAAAGTTAAATTTATATTTTTACTACTAAAAAAGTATATTTGTTGTCATTTCTGGTTAAGTTTTAAAATATATAGTCTTTTAGTTTACATGAATCTTTGAGAATCTAAGTAAATAATGTGCAATATTCATGTTTTCCCTGCATCTGCTGACAATGACGACTCGAAATCTTTTTGTATTCCTTTTCACAATATAATCTTCTAAGAAACATTTATTGAAAGTATTCAAGAAAATTTTTTGACACGATGCACTAAAAAATATTTTATTGAAGTATTTGAATGTCATTTCAAAAATATTTTTGAAATTGATTACCTTATTATTTAAGCAAATGTCATTGTTTGTAATATTCTATCTATTAAATTAAATGCATTCCTTAATATTATTTTGATACACCGTACTAACTTCTTAATAATGTTACATCGTACTATAGGATCACTAATATTGCCTCACTATTGTATTACATTTATATCGTTTTAATTGTTTACCTTACTAATACTGCATCACTATAATATGATAACTGTACGTAAAAAAACTGTCAGTTAATACAAAATAGAATCCATTGCGATCAAATTTTATTTTAGTATGTAGTGTCTTTCCATATAATCTTTCCATAGAATTACATCTGTGAAACATGCAGTTTCCATAAAAGATAACTTCTTGATTCTTGATAATAAACAACACTGGAATGCAGTTTCTTTCTAGCAATTTATTCAATACCTAACTGTACAAAATAAGTATACAAATAAAATATATTAAAGTCAAATTATAAATCATAAAGTATAGAATGTAAAACAAAATAATGTATATTACTACGCACTAATAGCCTGATGTTGTTACATAAATTCTTGTTGGTGAAACATTCGCCTTGTTTGTATCCATAAACAAAAACACTACGTTACATGATTTTTACTTCCTTTTTTGGGCATTATTAGTAGCATTGTTGATGATTGATGTTGATAATGATTGAACCGAAAAAAAGAGCCTTAATCTGAGCATACAAGCAGCTGTTTATCCAAAGTCCGAACATTGTTTAAATGAACTTGGTGATTAATTCATAAACATTTATCATCATTCCAAAGTGAAGTATCAAAACGGTGTCCATACTCTAAAAACAAAAAATATTTGCACAAAGTATCATTGTTGTTGTGTATAGATCATGTTCTGTATTTTGTATCTATTATGTTAACTTAACTGGAAGTCTTGACGCAAAATTTCCATTATTCAATCTTCAAGCAGACCATTTTTTTGTTAGGTTATGTTTTATTAAGTATATACCTTTCTCTGTCTCACTCTATCACCACTCTACATCTATATATATATGGGTGGTTCTCTGACAAATCGTACGCGGAAAAAAATGGATTTTCCAAAAATATTTTTTTTATGTTCCGATAGTATGTATGAGTATCCCTGAATTTTTTCAGATTTTTTCCATCATTATTTTCCGAGTTACAGAGGGTCAAACTTGGCCATCTAAGCATTTTTTGCATTTTTTGGCCATACAAATTAATTTATAACTCCTCAGGGAAGCATTTTTCACAAAAAACGTATACATACTTTTTTTGTAAAATTTTCTGTAGTTTGCATTAAAAATACTTGTAAAGTCACATATATATATATATATATATATATATATATATATATATATATATATATATATATATGTTATAACTATCTTATATGCCAATTAAACCTTAAAATGCTGATTCTGAGAGTTCGATCAAAGCCTCGACCACCATAAAGTTCATGGAGATACCTTTTTATAGTGCAAAAGTCCCAGTATAGGTCCCAGAATGGAGGGGAGCCTGTATCTTAGTCTAAAAATTAAGATAATCATCAATTCATGCTAAAAATGATTAAAATCATAGTTAAAACTTATGATATAGTATACAGCTACCCGGGTCATTCCTAAATATATCTCAGAGGTAGTTTACATTGGTACGAACAAAACTGGCACAGTTACTAGTTGGTAATAAAGTTGCATTGCTTAATAAAAATCCAAGTTACCCTGATAAATTCTTGAAATGCATCATTATAAAGCTTACGATAAAGAGTATAATTACTTGGATCGTTGCTAAAAAAATCATAGAGGTAGTTTATGTTGGTACAATCAAAGCTGACATAGTCACAGGCTGGTAATAAAGGTGTATATTACTTACTAAAAATGCAAATTGCACTAATCAATTATTAAAATGCATGTTTACTAACAATAATTGTTTAAGGGCCTTTGTGCGTAACAAGCATAACACGTTAGAATAACACATATATATTGATCAGTATATCTATATATATGTAAAATAAGAGACACAAGTTTTCATTCCTACGTATATGTTATTTATGTCTCATGTCTTTATGCTTCGTGCATGCAAAAGCCATTTGTCGTCACTCATAACCAAGAAAGTCATAGAGCTAGCTTTTTGTTTGACAAACATACCTACATAACTTGCAGAAGTTTATGCGATTGAAAAGTAATATGATGAAGCCCATTTACCATAAGAAAAAGTAGATATATGGTTTATAAGAGGATATTATACAGAGAAGATATGCGAATTGTCCATAAATTATTTATATACCCTAGTCTCTATAGCTGCAGGTATCGAGGCAGGTATACTAATCACTTGTAATTATATAAATTTCATACGTTGTTTTAGAAGCATCGAAAATAAATACATATTTTTTGTACGTATCTTGGATACATGTAATAAATACTTATATTTCAGCATTGTAACAATTTTTTTTTCAAATAGTGATTTTCAAGTTTGTTAAATAACCGATAGTAAGAGAACACAATATTTATTTTCAAACTAACACTATTCTGGAGATCTCTTCAAACATACATTTATTTATCTTCTCTTATTAATCATCTCCCATTTTTTACTTTTATATTGCTGATTATGACTGATTTAATCTGTCTACAATTTTTTTTTATTTGAGAACCTGTAAAATAAAACCAAAATATTTAAGCACAAAGTATCATGTCCCTTCTATAATGATATAAAGGCTGTTGACTGAAATGAAAATAAAATACTAATCTGAGAAGCTGTTAGCGGTTTATTCTCGGTTTATACTTGCATAAATTTATAAATGAACACATTTTCTTGTTGTATGTACAATAATTGATAAACTTTTTCATTTTATGTGATTATCTTTATATTGAGTATACAATAATAATAATAAGTAATCGAAAGTAAAATAATATAATTGAATGAATATATTCTTTCTGGGTAGAGATTGTGTTTATATACTAGCAGAAGAGCAGAAGTATACTGGCAGCCATATCAATTATACCTGGTTTACACGTATATAACATGTATAGTATAGGTATACTATACCTACGCAAGGTGTGCGTGGGCCGGCGGCCGGCCCGAGACCCGAGACTAGCTCACTAGATGCACGGCTCACCCAGCTCTTTTGTTGTCCTGCTAAAGTGGCACCCCCAGTGGCTAGTTTGCAAAGCTATGCCATAGGCCCGAATTTATAGTCGAATCTCGATCTCGATCTCAATCTCCGTCTCGGTCTCGCAGTTTCGATCTCAAATCGAGTTTCGGAGTCGCGGGCCGTTCTTATGAAAATGTTTCATAGTTCACGCAAGAGTGATAATAGAACAGCAAAACTTAACCTTATTTATACAAAATATACAAAATAATACAAAATAATAAAACTTTTTTTGGTAGCATTACTAGTGCTGCGCTATTACCCAGATAGCAGCCCGTGCCGAGCACGGCGTGCTGGCACGGCGTGACGAATTTGTGCCATCACTGTGCAGTCGCGGCGTGCTGTCCGATTCGGTGGCACGTCGTGACCGCCCTGTGCCGTCATCGTGCCGTCACGCAACATCACTTTTTTGAACTTTCAGATTCCAGCAGAATGACGGCACAGTGCAAGCCCGCCGTGTCGGGAAAATCGTGGCCGCAATGTGACGGATTATGGACAGCACGACGTGCCATCAATATAATTATATAAAAATATAATTTAATTGCATATTTAAGTTATTATTTCTATTACAAATAAAATTGATAATAATAGTAATGATTTGTTAATTTATTTATATGGGGTTCAATTGGTGTAATTGAATAAATAAATAAATATAAATAAATAATAGTATAATTTTATGATTTTTATTTTTATTAATAATAAATATATTTGTTTATAATTGAATATTAAAATTGATTTACATTATAAATTTAAAGTCTTGAAATAATTTTGAACTTTGTGTTGTTTGAAGAAATGTATCGCATCCCGCCATTGCAGTAATCTCCCTGCTTTCATGAAGACTTGATCTTCAATTGCAGACGCGCGCAATAAGTGAAATTGTTTTTAATAATTTTAGCGGTATTATTGTAGTTATTAATTATTGTAGTTATCTGTGGTGTCATTTGGAATTCTGAATTATATAATTCGACGGTGGCAAGTTTGTGGTGGACGTTCGAGAGGAAGTGCAGCTCGTCTTGAGGATCAACCTGGCGCGCGCACGTGCAATTGCAGTTCACAGTAAATAATTACTATCATTAATTATTTACATGCTGCAATTTGGATTTCCCAAGAGAACTGTGGCAACTATCTGGACATTTCAGAGTGAAGAGATTGTCTTGAGGATCACCCTGGCTGAGATGTAAAATTTTTTTATTTATAATTATTCTAATAATTATATTATGTTAATAAATAGGTTAGTTTTGACGAGGAAGGACGAGTGGCCAGGACGAGGAAGTGCGACGATGGATGCAGCAGGAGGGGTATCTGGGCTACGGTCCCCACGAAGGGGCACGAAGATGAGAGCTGCAAGGCCCAGGACGGCGTACTTGCGGCAGCAGCAGTGGCACGGTTAACCTCGAAGAGGTTATGTTTACATACAGCTTCCTACTGCATTCGTCCACTGCCAATATTATCAGGTGAGATTAGTCATTAGTTCGTATACCGTTTGAAAATAAAAAAAAAGGTGAGATTAGTGTTTAGTTTATCACTGTAATCTCCCCTTACTAATGCTGCGTTGTTTCTAGGTGTCTGGTGAGTGCTTCGGAGGTTAAATGAACACTCAAACTCTAAAATCCATGAATCTTCAAACATATGAAACCTACAACCCATGAACCGTCAAACCCCTGAACGCAAGACTTAGTTTTATAATTATTAAATTTTTCATTTCTTAAGTATATCCTTTATTTTTAGGTCAACTACTTGATTTATCTTGGTGGTAGAAATACCGATGACTCTGACTTTGCAGTCAACACAGAGCTTCTGTGCAATGTTACTTGGCTTGGAGATAAGAAAAAAAAATGTCACAAGACTACGTGATACCCGTTTTGTGTCAGCTTGTGAAGGTATATTGTTTTATATATTTTATTTTACTTGTCACACTAGACTTATTATATTAATTATGAATGTTTCCATTTTTGACCAGGGCCCTGAAAAGCCTTAAGCAATGTCTACGGCGTCTCGAAGAGATACGCAGAGACGTGCTACTGCCCGAAGAAAGAGATGAGGAGCAGCTGCCACCATCTCCGAGGAGAAGACGAGCTCCTGATGAAGAAGAAGAAGAAGAAGAAGAACATCAAGAACCCCTGCCATCCAGTCCAAAAAGAAGAAGAGTTTTTGAATGCGACATTCATGAAATTTGTTTTGCCGTCTGGGAATTCTTTAGTGTTATTATTACTTCTATTAAAATAAAAATAATAATTGTTTTCAGATGCCGTTGAGAGACGTTAGAAAATAACTCTAGAACCGATCCAGCACGTACTGAGAGACGACGTCAAGGAATAAAGACTGCCGATTCAGCGACTGACCCAAGACTGAGGTAGACAAGCTGAGGCTGGGAGCGATAAAAATGACATCGTTTTCAGACTTGCAAGCTGAGCTTCAAGGAGGGCCTAGCAAAGGTAATTTATTCATCATTCTATTATAACTTTCCAACCCATAATGCAATAAAAATCTTATTTTTTTGTTTGTTTTCAAAAGAGTTCATAACACTTCGAGCGCAGAAACGGTGTGCACCTGCCTGGAAGTGATAGCGATCTGCTGAATGGTTCCCAAGGTTATGCTGTTGTCGTACGAGCGCGTGGACATGCCTGCAAAACTCTCGATGACGCAGGGGCAACGAGAATGATGTTGAGTAGGAGGCTTCTTGCGAGTTGCAGCTCAGACAATCCCTGTTAAAAAATTGAAGCTGGATTTCAAGCTTGAAATTCATCGATGAGGTTGAATCTGGTTTGATCGAACTTAAAATCCAGCTCGATTTCAAGCTCGAAATCAAACTCAAAAAATCCACCCTGATCGACCTACATTTCATGTTTGATCAAGCTGGATTCAACCTCATCGCTGAATTTCAAGTTCGATCGAGCCCGATTCAAACTCATCGCTGAATTTGAAGCTTAAGATTTAGCTTGATATTTTCAATAGGGGAACCTGCACAAGGCCTGCACCATTATTTACGTAAATATTTTCAGGGACTATATATATAAAATTTCTTCATATATATATATATATATATATATATATATATATATTCCACGTCGACCATGGAAGAAATTTTTTACATTTCGTTTTAAAATGTTTTTACTAGTTCAGAATAGTTAAAAAATGTATGCAAAAAAAATTTAGATCACAATACCCTAACTATGCAGAACTGTGGCCCTATTAAAAATAAAGTTTTTTTCAATTCTTAGAAACAGAGAAAACTTTAATAATTTTTAGCTCCAGATAGGTGCAATTTAGGTATTTACACATATACATTTTTATTATTTTTCTGTATATTTTTCTGTAAATTTTCTATAGAATATGCTAGCACTTTTTTTAGGCCCTAATTACCACGTTTCTGATTGATTTATAAAAGATATACCGTTATATAGTAATAAGAGCTTCAAAATGAGACCAGGTAGACCATGGACCGTGCTTATTAACCGAAGTAACAGAATTTTGAAGGAAATCTACATACAATTTGTATATCTATATATGAAGATTTATTTTATAAATGATATACCCTACATACATATAGATATATAAATTGTATGTAGATTTCTTTCAAAATGCTGTAACGTCAGTTATAAAGCTCGGTCCATCTACCTGCTCTCATTTTGAAGCTCTTATTACTACAAAATTTTGAGATTAAAATAAACTGCCGAAATTTTTTAAATAGCATATAACGGTATATCTTTTATAAACCAATCAGAAACGTGACAATTGGGGTCTGAAAAAAATGTCAGCATATTGTACAGAAAATTTACAGAAAAAAATGCATATATATGTAAATACCCAAATTGCACCTATCTCGAATTGAATTTTCTACTTTTCTAAAAATTTAAATAAACTTTATTTTTAGGGTCACGGTTCTGCAAGATTTGGGTCTTATGAGCTAAAATTTTATTTACATGCTTTTTTCACTATTCTGAACTAGTAAAAACATTTTCAGCGAAATGTAAAAAATTTCTTCACGGGTTTACGTGAAATATATATTATTATGAAATATTTAAATTCGTTCAGAATGAACTTTTACTACAGTTTCTCTATTAGTCTTGACGTTTCTTTCGTCTTTACAATACATCAGGAAAGTATAATACATTTTTAGGCCAATTTTTATTTGAAAATTTTTATATATCAAATTTTTAAATTTTAAATCTCACCTGAGATCTTACCAGAGATCTCGTGTAAGATTTTGAGTAAAAATTCATGAGGTTTTCGCATGATATTTCACCTGAGATTTTTTGGTAGGGATATATAAAAATATATATATATATAATCATGCGAAATATCATGCGAAAACCTCATGAATGTTTACTCAAAATTTCACACGAGATCTCTGGTAAGATCTCAGGTGAGATTTAAAATTTCAAAATTTGATATATAAAAATTTTCAAATAAAAATTGACCAAAAATGTATTATACTTTCCTGATGTATTGTAAAGACGAAAGAAACTTCAAGACTAATAAAAAAAACTGTAGTAAAAGTTCATTCTGAACGAATTTCAATATTTCATTAAGTGTACATATAATAACATGAGATTTTGGTATGAGATCTCAGGTGAGAATCTTACTTGAGATTATTCAGTAGGAGTATGTGAATAATCATAATTAAAGTATAAAATTATAATTAAATTTAAATATTTACGTAAATAAATGGTATATATGTGTTATTATTGTATGTATATATCTGCTGCGGATTCCCGGAAAAACAACTCAAGTCCATTTTTTTTAAAATTGAGTTTTAAGCGATTTTAATATCTTTATATAGTATATTTTCAGATAAAAGTGCACAAAATCAAGAAAGTGTAAAAATAAGTAGCCTTATCTACTATTTATGATTTTTTTTACATTAGTTCAAATGGAAAATAAAAATTTTAAGTATTAGTATCTTCAAAACAGAAAAGTGGACTTATGTTGTTATTCTGCAAAACCATATATATATTATGTATTAACTTATTAATTTATTGTACAAAAATTAAATATTTAAAGTATATAAATAAAATATTACAAATATAAAATACAGTATTTTTATTATGATAAAATTATACATTTAATATAAATAATATATATATATATATATATCGCCGTGCTGGCATATTGTCGGCAAATTGCACCGCACAGTGCTGACACGTTGCCGGCACGCGGGCCGCAGTACCAATCGCGCATGCAAATTGCGTCGGCAAAATGACGGCACTATGACGGCCCGCGTGCCAGGACCGCGTTCCTGCACCGTGCCGTCTCAGAAGCGGGGCAGGAATCCGTCACAATGCCGGACCGCGGGCGGCCCGCGGGCCGTCAGCGTGCCGACACAGTGCCGACTCAATGCTATCTGGGTAAATAATAAACAACTGACAGAAATGGGGGTTAGTGTTACCATCCCGCTTTAGAATGTGCAATTAGCTACGGAACATTCAAGAACGGCACACGACTCTGAAACTCGATTTGAGATCTGCTTGTGCATAGAAAAAGGAACGAGGAACAAATGTACTCATTGTATGTGTTGTTTTAAGATTATAAATGTCTTATTAAATAATAAATATAAAAATTATTAATACTGCGAGATAAATAACCTAATATTTTGATCTATTCCAGGAAGTTCTTTAGATAAAATAACAGCAGGTTTTATGCATCAATTTAAAGACTATAAAGATCTTATAAACTTTATTATATGTGACAAGAACAAAACTTCTACATGTCCGGAATGTTTCTTGGGTAAATGCAAAGACTGTCATGGAGTTGACAGGTTACGCACGTACCTGTATATGATTATGGAAGAAAACATGATTAGCGAAGTGACTTATTCACAGTGGATATCTAATCCAGTTACAACATTGAAAACTATCACGGATAAGTCAGAGGACTTTATAGAAGATTTATGTAATAAAGTAGAAAAGTTAATGCCTCATGCATTTATCTCTCGAAATCAGTCAACATTTTATAAAAATTGTAAAATGAGTATTCAAGAAAATGAAATACTTCTAAATTTTGATTTTGCGGAGAACTATGCTTTTGTTGTACAGAACGCACCTTAAGGCTTTCATTGGAATAACAACCAAACAACTGTTTTTGTAGCATTTGCTCATTATTTACAGGAAGGTAAAGTAAAAAGTAAAGGTTATGTTATCATATCTGATAATCTTAGTCATGATGCTGTAGCAGTGCATACGTATCAGAAATTGATAATTGAGAACCTGCAAAAAGAAGTTTCAATTTGTAAAATTAGTTATTTTAGTGATGGAGCTCCTCAACAATTTAAAAATTATAAAAATATTTTAAATTTATACTATCACAGCACTGATTTTAAAATTGATGCAGAGTGGAATTTTTTCCCTACTGCTCATGGGAAAGGTGCTTGTGATAGGGTTGGGGGTTCCGTCAAAAGAGCTGCTGCAAAAACAAGTTTGAGACTTCCTCCTAACAAACAGATATTAACTGCAGTTTCGTTATATGAATGGCTAAAAAATTATGGAAACTTCAGTAACGTTGAATTTATTTACTCGCCGACAGAAGAATACAATCAGAATGTTAAAAAATTGAAGAAAAGGTTCGAAAATAAAAGCCGTGTCAAAGATCTGCAAAAACAGCATTCCATTTTCCCGCTAACTAATGGTAAAGTTAGATGCAGAATTTTTTCAGATTGTTTAGATTTTACTGATATGCAAGTTATTAATTAAAAAGTGTTACATTTCTATATTTTTGTGATGTTTATACAATAAACTTTGTTAATATGCTATAAATACCAGTTACCTATTTATAGATCTGCAATTTATATATTTTTTTATCGTCAATTAATAAAAGACCTGTGAGTATTCAAGTTTGTTTCATTATATAATTTTATTGACTAAACCTCTCTTTTTATACAAACAATCAGTAATTTTTTACTTTTTGTTTTATTATAAAAAATAAATTTATTACATGTATCCAAGATACGTACAAAAAATATGTATTTATTTTCGATGCTTCTAAAACAACGTATGAAATTTACATATACAAGTGATTAGTATACCTGCCTCGATACCTGCAGCTATAGAGACTAGGGTATATAAATAATTTATGGACAATTCGCATATCTTCTCTGTATAATATCCTCTTATAAACCATATATCTACTTTTTCTTATGGTAAATGGGCTTCATCATATTACTTTTCAATCGCATAAACTTCTGCAAGTTATGTAGGTATGTTTGTCAAACAAAAAGCTAGCTCTATGACTTTCTTGGTTATGAGTGACAACAAATGGCTTTTGCATGCACGAAGCATAAAGACATGAGACATAAATAACATATACGTAGGAATGAAAACTTGTGTCTCTTATTTTACATATATATAGATATACTGATCAATATATATGTGTTATTCTAATGTGTTATGCTTGTTACGCACAAAGGCCCTTAAATAATTATTGTTAGTAAACATGCATTTTAATAATCGATTAGTCCAATTTGCATTTTTAGTAAGTAATATACACCTTTATTACCAGCCTGTGACTATGTCAGCTTTGATTGTACCAACATAAACTACCTCTATGATTTTTTTAGCAACGATCCAAGTAATTATACTCTTTATCGTAAGCTTTATAATGATGCATTTCAAGAATTTATCAGGGTAACTTGGATTTTTATTAAGCAATGCAACTTTATTACCAACTAGTAACTGTGCCAGTTTTGTTCGTACCAATGTAAACTACCTCTGAGATATATTTAGGAATGACCCGGGTAGCTGTATACTATATCATAAGTTTTAACTATGATTTTAATCATTTTTAGCATGAATTGATGATTATCTTAATTTTTAGACTAAGATACAGGCTCCCCTCCATTCTGGGACCTATACTGGGACTTTTGCACTATAAAAAGGTATCTCCATGAATTTTTTGGTGGTCGAGGCTTTGATCGAACTCTCAGAATCAGCATTTTAAGGTTTAATTGGCATATAAGATAGTTATAACATATATATATATATATATATATATATATATATATATATATATATATATATGACTTTGCAAGTATTTCTAATGCAAACTACAGAAAATTTTACAAAAAAAAGTATGTATACGTTTTTTGTGAAAACTGCTTCCCAGAGGAGTTATAAATTAATTTGTATGGCCAAAAAATGCATAAAAATGCTTAGATGGCCAAGTTTGACCCTCTATAACTCGGAAAATAATCATGGAAAAAATCTGAAAAAATTCAGGGATACTCATACATACTATAGGAACATAAAAAAAATATTTTTGGAAAATCAATTTTTTTCCGCGCACGATTTGTCAGAGAACCACCCATATATATATATATATATATATATATATATATATATATATATATATATATATATATATATATATATATATACCCAAGCATTTATACATTGAGTTTCGGCGGCGGTTTTTCGCCCCGCAGCTTCCGGATTCATTCGAGATTCGCATTCGAGATGCTCCGACTTCCGTTTTTATTCGAGATAGTTGGCGTTCGAGTCTCGAGATCGGTATGTCAGTTTAAATATATATATATATATATATATATATATATATATATATATATATATATATATAAAAACGGAAGTCGGAGCATCTCGAATGCGAATCTCGAATGAATCCGGAAGCTGCGGGGTGAAAAACCGCCGCCGAAACTCAATGTATAAATGCTTGGGTGCTAGCCATGCAGAAACATACTTTCCTCATGGCGCTCCCGCGCCATTTGATATTAAAGAGCTAGCTGCTATTGATAATCTAATGGACACTAATGGTATTTACATATAAATGAAATTTACATTCTATAAATGATGAAAATCCATAGGAAATATCTATTTTGTTCATCGGATTCAACGTATTTCTGTAAAAAATAGTTGTATAGAGCTCAAATAGGATTGAGGAGTCGTACCACTATGACGTGTTGAAAAAATCGAATTTTTTTCGTTGGATTTGCTTAATAAAGCTCATTATCTTAAAATCGTATTTAGAAGGTAATTCAGCTAAGTTAGAAAAACTAAAGAAATTACAGATCTTTTAGTGAAGCGCATTCCAGCATAAACTTGCGTACTTACCCGAGAAAATTTAAAAACTTTCTTTTCAAATTAACTTTTTTCTTATCTGGCTATCCTAACGGACAGCTTCGAAACGAATTTACCGATTAATCTGAAAATTGACAGATATGTTTAAGATATGAGTAGTACTTAACATGTTTATTACAAAAGAACATATAAGTTCTCTAAAAATGCTTTAATTATAGCTTAAAAAACACCCTTATAAAGAAACGTATGATACCGGATAAAACTCATAAAACCAAATTCAAATTCCGGGCAAAACTAAAATTACTTTTTGATCTTATCCTTTTTTGTCGAATATATCCCGAAATCAACTGATTTCACTTTGATCTGGAAATGACCATATGAAACACGATTCAGAATTTGAATAAAATCGGATAACATCACCCTGGTAGAAATCTTATCGTGGCGCCCACATTCACTAACGGCCTTTATAGGCAAACTAGATAGTACTAGAGAAATCCGCACAGATCTACATAGTTTTGGCATAGTGCGTTTCTTACACATAAGAATTGTACACGTATTTATTGTGCACAATTTAGCATTGGTCAAATATATCTATATATAATTTGACCAATGCTAAATTGTGTACAATAATTACGTGTATAATTCTTATGTGTAAGAAACGCGCTATGCCATAGTTTTCTCAATAATAATATGTACGTATGAAATCTGTGAGGTTATATATTATTTATTGAACAGAACTTTTATTGTAAAAATTAATGTTAAAAAGTTTAACATGCAAGTTTTCAATTATAATAATAAGATCTATAGTTCTATTCATACTAAGGTAAATGTCCCAATTTCTGCTCACGTCCCTATTTCTAATCACTCGAAGTTTTTCTGTTATTATAGATATGAAGGTTGTTTTAATATATATAATATCCAAGCTATCTATACCTTTTTAGTATTACAACTAAAACCTGTAGTGCTGAATTAAAAATTTTGTAGATTCTAATTAAAAAACTTGATAATAGTGATAGTTTGAGGTTAGACGCAGATGCATTTTGCATACGAGGTCTGTCCCAAAAGTATCCGACCTACCTCGATTTCTCGGCGCTTGATTTATTCTTCGTCATCCGGAGGGTGGTATCCTTCAAAGTAGTCCCCATTTGATTGAAGAAGACGGTCATATCGATGTTTCCACTTATTAAAGCACTCTTGAAAGTCAGACTTCGGAATCGCCTTTAGTGCATTCGTCGCATTAGTTTCAACAGTCTGTTTATTGTCGAATCGATGTCCTTTAAGCGGCATTTTCAGTCGAGGAAACAGCCAAAAGTCGCAGGGAGCTATATCAGGACTGTATGGAGACTGGCGGAGCTGCGCAACACTGTGTTTCAATAAATACTGCTGCACAAGGTTTGATGCGTGCGCTGGAGCATTGTCGTGATGAAAAAGCGAGTCACCGGTTTCCCAAAGTTGCGGTCGTTTTCTCCCGATTGCATTACGTAATCTTTTCAAAACTTCAACGTAGTACTCTTTATTGATTGTCTGGCCTGTAGGGGCATATTCGTGGTGCACAACGCCCTCATAATCGAAAAAAACAATCAACAAGTCAACAGATGTGTGGCCACTTTTGAACCGCCTATACCACTCTTTTATTTGTGTTTTGCCCATACACTCATCTTTAAAGGCCTTTTGCAACATTTCAATAGTTTCCGCACAACTTTTACCGAGATTAAAGCAAAATTTTATGCAAATTCGCTGTTCGGTTCGTTCTGCCATTTTTAGCAATAAGCAAATTGCGACGAACGCAAAAAAGTCGTTGTAAACAAATACACGCTGCGCGGGAACTAAGGCATTTCATCGGTATCTCAGGCTACTGACGGGAAGGTTAGGAGTTACTGGTGACGTTCGTACCCTCCAGAGGTCGCCTGAGTCTCTCCGCGCGAAGATATGAACGTAGGTCGGATACTTTTGGGACAGACCTCGTATCCCTATTTCTAATCACGAAAAAATAACGTTTTAGTTGTATTTATACAATAAGTACACTGTTTTCTGCTTATGCATCGTGAAGTATTTACGCTTATTAACATACTAATACAATAAAAAAATACAAATCATATGAATGAAGTCTATAAAATCAACGGTGATCAGAAATAGGTACAGATCGAAATCACCGCTTTTTGCTGTGAGCAGAAATAGGTGCATTTTGCATACGCCTTTTAATTGACTATTATTAATATTTAAGTTTTTAAAATGGATTTGACGCCTTTACATTGTATTGTCCTATTCATAATTAAGATAATAATCATATCTGCTTTATAAATTAATGTTAGAATAACTTTTTAAACATTTATGTTTGATTCAAAATGCTTATATGAGCAGAAATCGGGACATTCACCTTATTTACATATAAAAGTAGTCAGAAAACATATCTAACCTAAGAAATGAAAATTTAGAAATAATGTTCCTTGCATATGAAAAACAGTGATCACAAAATAATGTTATTGATCGATGTAGTTGTTTTTTGAAAAGTAATATATAAATAATAATAATATCATATGTACAAATATGTACTTTATGACATGCTCTATTTAAAAACTAGAATTTTAATTTCAGAATTGCAAATAATTTTGTACCCATATGAGAGTTCTCATAATACATAAACTGCTCATCCATGACAACATTTTCAAAGACAAACACAATAGTCGAACACATGCAGACGATAATTTTCTTTATATGTAACAAATTACTATGTTTTAACTGGCCAGAGATGTCAAATTAAAGTGTTTGATTATAAATTAATCACAGTAGGAAATACAAAAATAGAACATACATATAATAACTCAAATACATTATTTTTTTTTAAAATAGAAAATTAATCAGTTGATAATAAATGTGTATGAAAATAGTTTTCCTTACATAAACCATACAGGTTTTGAAACCAAGCCTGTATTTAGGATGGAACATAATCAAATGTAAGGAAACTAATTTTTCATAAACAAAATAAATATATGCACTAATACTTCATAGTTATTTGGATATTCAGATTATTTTCTTATTTTGATTGTTTAATATATATGTGTAACATAATATTATTATTGAGTTCTTAAATACAAAAACTCGATGCATCTAAAATTTGATAACCTTACACATTAGAGATTATTTACATTTTCTTACATTGGTAATAGGTGAACAATAACAGGTAAATATCTTTAAATCAAAATAATACATAATACTCATAATAGATTATACTTATGTTTCTTAAAATATAACCTTGAAGTGGCCGTTATTGTCAGAATTTTGCTTATCTAGTTTTATCGGGGCAAATAATATGGGAAACTAGAAGGGGCGACCGCTACACGCCTTTATAGTAACTATCTAGTTTGCCTACATTGATCTACACAGCGCGAGATTAATCTACATAGATCTATAAAGTGGACGGGATAAATTTCTACCAGCGTATATATAAGTATGATTACACCAATAAAAAAAATATACAAGTATTCTTTTTCTAGACATAATATCCATTAATCGATAAATGATCTACGCTCGTTGAATTTAGTTGTTATTATTTTAAGTCATGTTCTTTAAATTAGTTTCAAATTGGATATACATGCTTAACAAAGAATTGCAACTGCCTAAATAATTGAAAAATAATTATATTTTTCATATTTTTAATTTATATAATTTGCATACTGTATTGAAATTGGTCAATTTAGGCACAAACAAAATCATATTAAAAATACAATAATTTTTGGTAATTTTAATATAAAAAGCTATATAAATTCTTATAATTTTAACTTTGTAAAAACGGAGATAGAAAATTCATCAAATAGTGATTATATCTTCCGAGTTTCTTTTTATAAACTTATTTGATAAATTACTATTTAAATACTCCGTAAAACAAGAATTTCAATAATTAACAAATTGTTTATGTATTTCAGAATCCTCGTAAAAATTAATCCGACAGATGGCAACAAAAACAGTGCTGGAGTGAAACGCCGGACAAAATCGTTTAATCCCACCATCTTCAATTTAGCAACTCGATTAAATGATTTCTTTAATCTATTTGCATTAGAATAATCGCTTTCTTCGCATAAAGATCAAAAGCTTTAGCCTTGTATCAATACAAAAAAAAATTCTTTATTTAATTTATTGTAATATCATTTTTAAAAAAATTTTGTAATTCGTTTTTTGTAATAAAATTAGAGTATTTATTCTAATTTATTTAAACTCAATCCAGAAAAGTTAAAGTCAAATCCACTGAAATCCAATTAACATTTGCTACATTCGATTTTTTTACATATAGAGGAAAATCATATTTGACAATCTACATTAGTCGATAGACAAACAATAAATCCTTAACCCTAAAAAAATTGAAAAGAAAACTTTGGAAAATCATATAGAAATGGGTTTTGTTCTTTAACAAAAGAATTTCTGCAGTAAAATTGTTTTCAATTTTTTAAGTTTTCTCAAGTTTTGTGCTGTAAAAAAAATAAATAGTCCACTTCAAAATTTTTTCATTAATACGTATATATAAAATGATGATTTCCAAACGTCTTTTATATAGGGATTAGAATACGAATCAGTTAATGGAAAGAAAGTGCTTGAAAAGACGTTCACAGAAATCAAAAATTGTTGTCCTAAAAAGTGTTTTTTAAAAGTAGATCATGAATGGCAAAAAAAGTATGTTTCATAAATTTTGGCGCAGTGGAGATTTTCAAGTACAGAATACAATATTAGAAAATATGATTGTAAGAAAAGAATCGACACAAGAATTAAAACGTTTACAGTGGCAATTTCATTGTTACTACAAAAGCACTAGTATCGATATTTGTCGAAAGTTTGTTTGCAGTATTTTCCAAATTGGAGAACGAAGAATAAAAACGGTTCAAGAAAAAATAGTAAGTGGCAAAACGATGTCTGATAATAGAGGAAAACAAGATAATCACAAGGTAAAGCTAACTGAAGATGTCAAAACTTTAATTCTGGAACATTGTAAAAGCCTTCCGCATTCTGAGTCACATTATACTAGAGAAAGCTCAAAGCTTTTCTATTTTCTTGATACATCGTTAACATTACATTCACTCTATTTTTCCTTTTTGGATTTTTATGCAGCTGTAACAGGGAGTGAAGCTATTCCTATTGATAAAACAACATATTTTAATTATTTTAATCATTTTGTGAATTTCTCTATTGGTCTGCCACGTACTGATGTATGTGATCTTTGTTTTACTTATGAAACTAACAAAGGACGAGAAAATGAGTATTTTGAACATATCGTGCAAGTTGAAAAGTATAAAAACTTAAAAAATTCAATGTTGTCCACTGTAAATGTACTAAAATGTGAATTTGACGTTGGTCAAAACTTGCCATTGCCAAAACTACCAGTTAATTCTCAATTTTTTCGTCGTTTAGTTTGGATGTATTTGTTTAATGTACACATTTTCGATAGTGATCGAAGTTACATGTTCCATTTCCTTGAAGGGATTTTAAAAAAGGGCGTCAACAGCGTATGTAATATGGTTGAGTATGCGATAAGGAAAGAACTACAACTAAACGTCTTCGATAAAATATTTTTATTTTCTGATGCTGCAGGAGGTCAAAATCGAAATTACATTAATTTGAAATTCTTTTCATTTTTATCTTACAAATTGCAATTAGAAATCCAACATTTATTTCCTGTTAGAGGGCATTCCTACTGCCAGTGTGACCGAAATTTCGGTTTGTATGGTAGTAAGAAAAAAAAGCAAGAAAGAATTGAAACAGAAAATGATTCTGTGCAACTAATAAAAAATTCTAGAAATCCTCCATTCGAAATGGTTGCTATTTCACAGTGCGAAGTAAAAGATTATGAAAAACTGTTTGCGAAAGACGAAGACTTGCAGAAAAATGTAATTAAAATAAGCAAAGTTGTTAGAATTGTATATTTTCCTAACGGACAAATTGATTTGTATTACGATTATGATGGCAATCCAATTACAATTAAACTAAGAAACAGCAGTGAAGTAGATTTGTCGAAAGTATCATTAGCTAAAAAGGTAGGAATAACGAAAGAAAAAGAAAAGGATTTTAAACATTTATTGCAATTTTGTACTACTAATGGGCAACATTTTGGTGACAAATTTTTAAAAATAACTTCTATAAAAACTGTTGTCAGTAAAACAAAGAATGTGAAAGAAGAACATGGTAATAAAAAAGTTCGAAAAACGGAAGTTGTCTCAACAAAAAGAAGAAAAGTAAGCGACGAACAAAAGCAAAAATTATAATTAAAAATTAATAAAAAAGAAAAGAAAACAAAAACAATAAAAGGAAAAAAAAAGTAATATGTTTTTGAAACGCGTTGTATGTATTGCGACTAAATTGTAAATAAATCTTAATGTAGAAATATAAATAAATATAAGTATTAGTTATTTGAAGTTTCTAATTTACTGAATAATGTCAAAAATCTGTGAAATTTATATGTTTCCCAGAAATTTATATTTTTAAAGATTGTAATTTACTATTCAATTCATTTACGCTGCAATATTCTTTTTAATGTGTGTGAATTTCATTTGAACGCTTTATTATATATAACAATTTATTATCTAGTGTATATAACATTTAGAATTAACAATAATTTCTAAAACTTTCGTACAAAGATTTAAAAATTCAACAACTTTATGAATAACTGCCGTTTGATTTTGCCTTTGCTTTGTTTATTTAATTTCTTATTGTTTCATCAGATACTTATTTTTCTTACTAACTTCTGCACTATAAATCGACAGTATTAAATAGTATGATTTGATTAAGTATGTATTTTTTAAAAAAAAGGACAGCAAATCTTCAAGTAAACGGCATTATATGACTGACATACGCTGCGAGCGTCATGTATCGCGCAGACCCGCTAATGTTCGCGCGGAGCGTGCAAGTTTGGCAAAATCGCTCTATCTTTGCCACTTTTCATCCAATTGATCTGTAATTTTCTGAGAAACTTCTTCAAATGTTAACAAACAAATGTCTCGTTGAAAGTTCACTGAGTCTTAAACTTCCCTCGATACTTTTTTTCGTTGAATATACTTAACCATATAAAAGGTAACTCACTGGTTTGCAATTAAATTGTTGAAAGGAAAATATTTAATATTTAACTATCTATGAGTTTATCAGCAGCGCTAGACTATTTTACGAGATTATTCAAAAAATGAGCAAGATCCGTTCATATTTGTCGGAGCTGCAGCGAGTTAAGTTTAAAAACGTGGTGCAAATAAGATTTAAAATTTTGCCGTTTTTATTTTTCTTTTTTCAAATACTAAACATTGTACAAACAAAGTATATATATAAAATGTTGCCATTTTTTATTCTCCATACGATGCTATTTTTAAAAATTCATTTCCGCAAATTTAAAAATTGGTCACTATGACGTCAATTTGTATACAGCGGCAACCCAAGCCGAGCGCTAAGGACGTTTTAGAATCGATGCCTTCAATTGTTTCCGTAACGTAATAACAAAATATGATAATTCTAACAACATGTGTTGGAAGTCTTTTTGCAAATACGTATTTGAATTTTAATATACGTACATGAATTTAACCTCTTAAACATGTATATGAATTTTAATATACATATATTAAAGTTCAGATACATGAGTATTACATTTAAGAATGTGTTCAAATACGTATTTGCAAAAGGACTTCCAACACATGTTTATTAAAGTTATTACATACATTTTTAACAGTGTACATAAACCATACATGTTTTTAACATAATCAAATGTAAGGAAACTAATTTTTCATAAACAAAATAAATATATGCACTAATACTTCATATAGTTATTTGGATATTCAGATTATTTTCTTATTTTTATTGTTTAATATATATGTGTAACATAATATTGTTATTGAGTTCTTAAATACAAAAACTCGAAGGATCTAAAATTTGATAACCTTACACTTTAGAGGTTATTTACATTTACTTACATTGGTAATATGTGAACAATGACGTATAAATACCTTTAAATCAAAATAATACATAATAAGCATAATAGATTATGCTTCTGTTTCTTAAAACATAACCTTTAAGTGTTTGTTATTGTCATAATTTTGCTTATCTAATTTTATCTGGGCAAATAATATGGGAAACTAGAAGGGTCGACCGTTACACGTCTTTATAGTAACTATCTAGTTTGCCTACGTAGATCTACATAGTGCGAGATTATTCTACATAGATCTATAAAGTGGACGGGATAAATTTCTACCAGGGCATATATGTTTATTTTACAATTTGATCTTATAAGGTTTTTAACCAATATATATATAAACACACACACACACACACACACACATTTTATATACATTAGCAATATTAAATAAATAATTAAAATAATTAATTTAAGGATCCGGTAATAATACAAATGATGCGTTGGCTGAGCTTTCTTATGATTCCGCATGTCGGTCTCAATTACGACTTCAAGAATCGAACCTACTAAATAATAGTGAAAACCTGTTCTAAGAGTTAGGTGCCATTGATTCTCTAATGGACACAAGTGGTATTTACATTATATTGTAATTGAATTGCTAAGAACGATTGAAATCGATAGGGATTCACGAAAGTTATGCGGAATAGCTGCATGGAAGTAGGCGTCAAGCCTGGGTTAAACTTGAATTTCTTTTTTATGATTTTATAATCATTCTGAAACGTTTTTGGTCACAAATACTTGATAATACTTTATGTTTACCAATAAAAGCCGTAAAATCTCGATTCTATACATCATAATCTATTACCATTGTCAATACCTTCTTTATTGTAGGCAATATGAATGCCAGGGTATGCAAATTATTATTTATAATAGTAGGCTTAAGTAAGCATTTCACTTCGTTTGTGTAGTCTGTGCGTAAAGTAGCAAATGTGCATGTACGTATATAGTGCATATACACGATTTTCGACACGATTTCACACCGGAAAAATAATTAAAGAATATTGCATAAAACTGCTAATAACCCTGAAAATTGGAAAAATTTAGTAATTAAATAATAGTTATCTTTAGTACATTGGAATCGAATAAACTTGAATAAATTTGTAAAATCTCATAAGTTTATAGAAAATGAATGTAATCGAGTCGATGCAATTATACATAATTTTATAAAATCATTTATCTTCATAGAAAAATCATGTTCAAGCGTTTCCGAAGAAACGTATTAGAATATTTTTGGAGATTTGGCCAGTGAAAAACCGGTAGATCCGGCAGCAGAAAAAATAGTTTGTTGGAGGATGTCTATAGAAAGTGAATGCAACATGCAAACTTTACCTGATGAAACCAAATCTGTGAAACCCATTATCAAAAAATATAAAAAAAGGGCCAAAGTTGATATACCTGGTGCAAATGAGAATATTGAAGAAGATCCTAAACCTTTAAGTATGTACATTTTTTTATCTAAATACTTTCAAATTTCAATTTATTCATCCTAACGTAAATCGAGGTGACTTTGATCTATATTTTTAAATTCTAGTTGACCTGCTATTAATAAGAAGAATGTCAGAAATGTGCAACCTGAAATCGTCTAAAACTTTAAAGATCATTCAAAAAATCATTCTAAAAGTTTTATATGATTTCAGGTCCTGTCTCTCTTTTTGTAAATTGAGAAAAAGTTATTTTTTATTAAGCTTATTTAATTTCGCTAACTTCATTTACAAGTATGGTCGAAAGATAAAAGTATAATTATCTAATTTCACGATAAATTAGTTAACACTACTATAATTTTTTTTCTGCCTATACTTTCAGTATAAGTTTAAAGATTTTTTTAAAGCACATTATTTTACTAAGCAACTTAAAAGAGAAAAAATATTGAATCGTTAATAAACTGTAGTATTTAATCAATATTATAAACTTGTTTGCACGTAGTAAGCACTCTTTTATCTTAAGACTAAATAATATATTATATTACCTGTTATTTAAATTAAACAATTCTAATACAAATTTTCTTAAGCAGCAAATGAAAAAATAATTAAAAAATCAAGAAAACGGGCTACTTCAAAGACAAAAATAACGAACAACGTAAAAAGAGGTAAAGAAATAGAACAAAAAAAGGAAACAAAATCGAAAATTAAGCAGCCAACAAAAAGTTTAAACAAGGCAAGAAAGGAAAGAATAAATAAAAAGAATACAACAGAAAATGAATCTAATGTTAATAAAGAAAGTAAAGACAAAATGGAAACAAGAGCGGCAATTAAACGTATAGCTAACAAAGTAATGGAAGGAAAGAAAAGGCCCAAGAAAAAATAATAACGTAAAAATAAGAAATAAACAAAAAGTCATTCAAAAAACAAGCAAAATCAAGAAAAGTCGGAAGGAAACAATAAGAACAAACATCAACCACCAAAACTGAACAAAATGGAAAATATATAAATACAAAAATGTAAATAGAGTTTGTACATTTGTAGCTGAATTGTAAAACAAATTTATATGCTTGCAAACTTTCTTTGTAAACCCATTAAAAAAGAATAATATAATTAAAATTAAAAAGTATAAAATTAAACATTTTTTTATGGAAGAATTTACACCTTTAGTAAGATAATTATATATAGTTAACTTAAAATACATGACATTTAATTACTTAAATTTTACCTTCAAAATAAAAATATATACGTAGGGTAGTGACCCCAGTAGTCGGCCATCTAAGGGAAAACTTGTATTGAAGTTATTACAACAAATTCAGAAACATCTTTGTTAATAAATTACTGGTTCTGTTACACTTTAAATATACTCTAGTTTTGGATAAAATGTTTATTTTTGCTTAAAATATTTACAGGATAATTATAATATCTGTTTTAATAAAATATGACGAAAGCACTAGTAGTCGGCCACCGGAATCTAGTACTCGGCCGTTTGATCGCTAGTAGTCGACCAGAACAAGTTAAGGCAATACATCGCGCTTTAAAAACATTGTTTATTCTTTTTGATAGTACTACGATTTAAGTTTAGATATAAAAGATTGAATAAATATTAAATGAATGAAATTAAATATTAATTAATCGTAATGATCATTACAATTAAAAGTGGCTTCGGACATGGGTTACCGACCAGGCAAGGCCGACAACTAAAATTCGGCAAAAGTTAAAAAAATTGTAATAGCCCTGGTAGAAAATTAATCTAGAACTATGTAGATCTATCTAGTTTGCCTTGGAAATAATCGAGGGCCTCGATAAAACTAGATAATTTTCTACCAGGGAGTCGACCATCTGTATCGAAAACCATTTTTATTTTATGGTTATTGAATTGTTTTAACGTCAGAATTAAATGTTAAATGTCATATATCATTAAAAAATTGTTAACCTAACGATATTTTGTCTACGGGTTTATTTTTTAAAAGAAAATAGTGAAAGTGGCCGACTACTGGGGGATGGCCGACTACTAGGGTCAATACCTTATAATGGGCAAACCCGTCTAATTTTTAATCTTTAGTGTCAGAACGGTAGAACTGTTAATCATTTTAATATTATTTACTAATATATCCTAAGTAATCTTCTGTTTATTTCGACATATAATTATCCATAGGTTAGTACAGAATAGATCTCGCAATTGGACTTTATCGAATGACATTAGTCGAACCAAGATGAAAAAATGCCAAAATAGTAACTTATCATTTTGATTCCAATTGCTAAAGTAAATTAAACGTAAGATACAGCTCTAAGTGAAACCTCACGTGTGTGCCTTATTCTGAAAGAAAGTTATAACATTTTAAATATGCATCTCTATACTAATATTAGAACGTGTAATACACAATTTTTAAAAACGTGATTCATTGTAAAAATTCAGTTTTTACCATAGCACATCTATAATTTTATATAAAACGATTCGGTTCCATGTGTGATCCCATCTTATTATCCTTCATAAACATCAAAACTAAGCGTCGTTTGCGTGTTTTATAAATTTAAGATATTTAGCTCGTTCAAAAATGTATTATCGTCTGAAAATAACCAATATATATAAACACAATGCTCTTATCGGCAAAAAGTGGCTTTCAAAGTGACTACAAATTTCCTATTATGTACCTTCAATTTTTATTTAAAAATAATTTTTATATAGAGAGTTAAAAGTTCGGCGGGTTTTCCCATATAATAAAAAGATACTATTCAATTAAATATTAATATGTGTGTTCTTGAACTGTATTGTATGAAGTAAATAACCTCGGATGTTCAATTAAAATCAAACAGTCTCAAAAATATTCTAATTATAATTTGAAACTTTCAAAAAAGTATGATGTATTGAACAACATTATTTGTCATCCTATACCTTATCTAAGAATACGCTTAATGAGGAGCCCTCCTTATGTTTAAACATTTTACAGGTTTTTCTTTCGAAACCCAATAATTTTAAGATATATTCACCGATAAAAAATAAGATTGTTCATTAATTTTCGAACCATTTCATAAAATTCATCAAAAGATATGATTCAAAAATCTTTTCGGAACTTAAGTACATTTGTACAAGATATCCCACCGTCAAGCATTTAAGTGTGTCCACAAATATTTGTTAATCGAGGCATCTGCTCGGAAAAAGTCAAAAAGATCGATTTGCCGGATAAGTATTGTCCGACTGGCGAATTTTGAACATTGCTTGAAATTAAATTTTTATTATTGATATATAAGAAGAATACTATTGCGTAACTTTTTGTACTAAATTCTAAAACTAAATTTTTAGCTATTTTAGTTTTTAGTAATAGTTAAAAAAACCGTAATTTATATGACAAAAATAATATAATTATATAATATTTCACATTTTTACTTCAACTCAACATAACTTTTTAAAATATGAATTTTCATACTTTTTCGATCGCAAAAGTTATGTTACAAATTTTTCAATTATTATCTCTTATATAATTAAAACCTTCATTATGAGTCATAGAAGTTTTTTGGAAAGTTTTAAATTCCAACTCATTATCAGCCGTTGTGATCGTTAACACGATTCCGCCAAGCGCACAGGTTAACATTATCATTATTAACATTAACATTATCCACCAAAAAAATTGTTAATTTTTAATTTGGATAATTCGAATATAAAAAAAGAGAATCCCAATAAAAATAACCTTGACGCGCAAAGTGCACCTCAATTTTTATAGTCCATAAAAAAAACAGAAACGTTTTATCGATATTATAATCGATATCGCAAAATATAATTTTCGGCGAAAACTATTCGGTGAAAAAATTATTTGGCGAAAGATTTTTTCGGCGAAAAGGTGTTGTCTCATTGTTGACCTGTTTAGATTGCATATGGGAAGGAATCTGTAGAAATAATTGAAAAAGAATATGAACAGATACAAACAGAAATTGATAATTTGTCTGACACCAAAATAAACAATAATGAGTCAACGCTGGTAAATATAATATCATACGAAATATATGTAAGAGTTATTTAAATAATATTGATATTGTTTTAAATTTTAGGTTTGTTGTATATATAATTAAGGACCTTAAAAAATTAACGAATTAAGTAGCCGAAATATTATAATGACTACGGAAATGAATCGCAAATTTCATTATCGAATTTCTTCGTTACACGCGCGAATAAAATTTATGGAATTTATTTTATGCTTAGGCTATAAGTATTATATTTTAGATCGATAACTTCAATTAATGTGTTATATTAAAAAAAAATTATATATTATATTGATATTGAATTTAAAAGGCATAACTTACCTGAGGAAAGAAGATAGAAAGGTACCCAATTAAATACAAATAAAAAACAAATGGTGGAAACAAGAAAGACAAATATTCAAAGTGCATTTAAGATAAGGTTTCATTTGTTGGTAGATACACCTAAGCAAGGTATGATTATTTATTGCTAAACGCTACGTAACATTTAATTCAGTTTGAAATGAGTTTATAGTTAATAATAATTTTGCAGTCAATGATAATAAAAAAAAATGTTTGTTTTTTGAAAAAATTGAAATTACCGCAGAAATAATGGATATTATTACAGATTTAATTCATCTTTTTTTATAATACTAATAGCGATAAATTGTTGGCAAGATATAGATCCCGAGAAATTCGGAGAATATACATTTGAAACAATTAAAATTATTCATGGTTAACAAACTTTCGTGGGTGATTCATCTCTCAATGAGTAGACGGTTGGTTTACGAGTCAGTCGGTTTATTTAGGTCTTACGGATACAACGTTTCGGTGACTATTTTGTCACCTTTATCAAGTCTATAACTAATTTTTTATATATGTAAGGACAGTATGTTTTTATAATATAAATATTGTGTAATTTTTTTAGGTTTTTCAATTAAGTTTTCTTTTTTATTATTTTATATCTTATCTTATTTAGTACGTATCACCGTGTGTCAGAGAAAAGCCTGCCTGCGCTCCCTGACGAGCCTACCAGGCATAGCTAAAGATGAAACACACATTAAATTTAATTAAATTTTTCTACAATTTCCGTTTTTATAACATTTTACATCAATTTTTGTAATATTTTGTGATCTTTCTGGATTAGGAACGCAGATCACATGCATTTATTTGATCATTAAAAGGTTTAAGAGCTGGTAAAATATACAGCATTCCTTTTAGATAAGAATCAAAAGCTGTGATATAGTCCAGTAATTTGACTCGCGGAGATCAATCTATTCATTTTCTTACTTTAAAATTTTTTGAGCAAGTAATAAATTCATTTCCTAAGAAAACTAATCGTTTCTTAGACTTATAAATAAATTATAAAAACTGAGAAAAAGGACATTTAATTTGGTTTATGCAGTCTTTAGACTGATAAGGATGTGTGGATTTTTGCCATTGTATAACAATTCTAGTGGTGGTCGAGTGAGCTAAGGCATTGTACTACTTATTTTTATTTTATACTTTTACATAGTTTTTGGGGTCATGGGTTCCATCCCACCTTTACTTAATATAATTTTCTTTATCTTTTTTCAATTTATTTATAAAAGGAAATTCACATAATAACGTATAACGCTCCTAACTTTTGTTGAATTACAGAAATAGGGGAGAGTGGGGTTGTGGTGATCACTTAAGGAAAACTTACTAGATATAAAAATATATTAACAATTGGTTGTTGTTTATGGGTTTAAGATCAAGTTCAAATACTTATCTTACAAATTTGATCATTTATTATTCATTAATATTACATAATCTTGTACTTTTTAATCGATATAAAAAATGTTGCTTTGATCACAATAACCCGCCATGGTGGGTCGGTGTGATCAAATAGCAAATCACGAAAAATAATGTCAAATACCCATTAAATACTTATAATTTGTATTTGTAAAGATAAATTTAAGTATGCGAATCTATTTTATGGTGCAACAATGTGGAAACAATGCTTTTATTAACGTTTTATTACATTATGAAAATATACGGCGAACCTAACCTCTTTTTGCGTTTCTCCCATTTAAATACACGCTCATCATACGGACCCCATTTCGACATACGATTTCAAAATTATTTAAAAAATGTATGAACATCATTAAACAAATAAAAGATTTTGAATTTAAAAATTTAAATACTTGATTTTCCATGTACAGTACTAAAATTCTCAAATACTCAAATGATAAAATTGTAAAAATGATTTAATGCAAACTTTTCTTAGATGTAAAGTAGGCGAATCGTATCATTGTGAATAATTCATCAGATATGCTTTCGTTGCATGCTTTTTAGCATTAAGTTTTAACTTGCATACTTAGAAATATAAACCTTTGAAACACTCAAGAAACTTATAGAATTTTTTGCAATTCAATGATCCGACTGACCCGCTGATCACACCGACCCTGCTCTCCCCTACGCATAAAACATTAATTTCCACACATCTACATAGATTTGCTGAAAATTTGCAACAAATTTCAATTTTCCTTGATAGAATGCAAAATGATGGTAACATGGCAACAACGTTTGCCATTCATACATCTGCTCCTGGCGGCAAACATTGTCGTTATTTTGATTTTAAATTGCTATTATGAAATGAAGGCAACTTATGTTGACATATTTATGGCAAATGAGGAAATAGTTTCACATCAATTTGACAAAATTTGCAGCAAAGTTTTATACATCAAATTGCAATCATTTATTACTCACTTTTTATAAGACTATTCCGAGTTTATCATCTCTTTTTCAGGGTTCATGGCTATAATAATTTAATCTTTTTATGTAGAAAAACAACCAATAATAATGGTTACCGAACCAAAGTTTTCACTTCGAGAAAACAACAATTACAAAACGACATAGCAAAACTTACTCGTCTTGTTCAGCAACGAAATTAAAGATAGCTAACGGCTCATCTACTGTCGCTCGCTCTTCAGTTCTTTCCTTTAAGTCAAAATTAAACTTTTTCTTCAAGAACTTCAGAGGATTGCCGTTGTAATTATGTGCTCCATTAACCTCTAATACCTGCTGCTCTACATTCTGCAGGGTTTGAATGTATACGACTGCACCACATTCAGTTAATCCGTGTGTTGCGCAACAGAATGTCAAGCCAGCCCCTCTTGCATCCCGATGGTAACAGTACCCATTAAAGAAATATCTAACGGAATTGTTTTGCTTTCCGGGTAAGCGAAGCAACTTGGAACCTATATTTAAATAAACAATAAGCACTGTAAGACATAATTTAACGCCATCATTTAACGCCAGGGCTGATTGTGGAAAAATCATAGAGTACTCTTAAGTTTTTTTAATGAAGGCTAGCCTCCATAAATTATTTATTTTTTAATTAAGAAAGATACCTCTTCTGTTGACCATAACTAAAAGAATAGCAGGCAAAAAATGCTTTAATTTACGCTCTGTTTCGTATAAAAATATTAATCGAAAGTTATTAATAATTGAAAATGGTAACTTAATATAACTTAATATACTAATCTTTAATTCATATGCCAACCAGTTTCATTCATATATGGCAAAAAACTTTATATATTATATTTTAATTACCTATTATTTACTTATATTTTACATTTATCTTTTACATTTGACTTATTGTTTACTATAGCTTGTAGAAAAATTTATTTTTTTCAAATGAAAGAAGCATTTTCTCTAATTCACCTTTAAATATATTAGGCGACGGGTCGGTATGTTTATAATTATTTTCTATAATTGACATTGAACAAAATTTTAAAATAAACACAAATGATGGTAAATCGGAAATTACAATATTTTACACTGCAATATGAAAAATATATATAGTATAAGTATCTGTACAATTATAAAATGTTAAAAATAATTACACGTTTGAGGTGATCATGCATACTTTTCTGATAATGTTTTTACTTTCTTAAAGAGAAAGCATTGTTTTGACAAAAAAATTGTTTTGGCATTTTTTAACGTAAAAACATACTATATGACTTCGGGAGTTCAAATAAGCTACTCTCAAAACATGTCGGCTGTATGGATGCTGTGTGTGTGCGTGCGTATACATGTGCGTGCGTATACATGTGCGTGTGTATGTGAGTGTGCGTGTGTGCGTGTATATGCTGTGTGTCTGTGTGTCTGTATGTCTGTGTGTATGTGTGCGCGCGTGCGTGTCTGTGTGTGTGTGTCGCTCATTCGCGTTTGAATACTCCGCGTTAAAACATTACCTAAATTTGCATGTATGTTTGTGATGCATGTCTGAGAGTGGCTTTAAAATTTTAGCGAAAATGGTAGTCTCAATTTAATTTTAAGAAAATTTTTCGAAATTTAAATTTAGGTATTTTGAAAAAAATTTTATGAAGATATATGAATGACTGAATATATACGGGAAGAAAATGTTTTTCACAACAAAGTAATCAGAATCTTTCAATTTGAGATGCATAAAGATTCAAAATATAGTTTTTCATTTGTTATACCGTTTAGTAATTTATTTTAGCCTCTATAACTCGCAAATTAAATAATGAAATTCATTGAAATTTTTACCGAATATTAATTTTGTATATAACTATAATTCTGGTAATAGAAAAAAAAATGTTAATCAAATGCATTTTGTTGGGCAATAAAATTTTAGAAAACTTATTTTTTCCTTTCAAAGTTACAGTGATAATGTATTAAGTATACAGATATATAGGCCAACTAACATTGTTTTGATAACATTTTTCGACATTTTTTTTACGTTAAACTAGATTATATTACTTGAGGAACGAAATGGCATTTTCCGAAAAATTACGTTTTATACATGTCGCTCATCTACTTTTGAATATTCCCCAGTTAAACCTAATCAAACTTTGCATGCATGTTTGATATATATTTCTAAAAGTTGCTTTAAAATTTCAACGAAAATAGTCGACTTATTTTGATTTATAGACATTTTTCAAAACTTAAAAATTGAGGTTTCTTGAAAATTTTTTGATGAAAAAATGGTTTTGTATAAAGCGAATTATTTTCACAATAAAGTACATATAAAATCCTTCAACTTGATATCAAAATAGATTCCAAATATAGTTTTTCTTTTGCTATATACTGTGTGTTTAGTATTCTTTTTAGCCTTTACAACTGTCACAAATTAAATTATGAAATCCATTGAAATTTTTACTGAAATTAAAAATATCTCTTTAAAATCAGTTTGCAGCGTTTTAATTAGTCGATTTCACAATTTTCATTAGTATAACTTTTTATTGATTATTCACTACTCTGGCAGCTTATGAAACATAAATAAAAATATTATAAATAACATTTTATACATATATTTTATTATTACTAAATTACTTTTTTAATCTTGTGGATCTGACTTTTTAATTAACAAGGAAAAAGAACTCATGCTTGCCTAAATTATACGTTTGTAAAACGTAAGTTTTAGGGAGTAACTTATTCAATAATTTTTAAATACAAACTTCCACATTCATATAATAACTACATATATTTTGAACATAATAAATCCTTGAATACGCCAATTCGATTATGTTGACTCCTGAAACTTTGCACTAGCCCAAGAAATATAGAGGTTTCTATTATGGACAATGAATAAGAACTAAGAACTATACAAAAGTTGATTCCAATTTTTCTGCTATATTTTGATAATATATTTAAATGTAGTGAAGAAATTATGTATGATACAATACGGGATGCAGTGACGCTCGATATACGGATGACGAGGGAAATTAAAGAGGTACGATACAGGGTAACAGGTCGAAAAACATACATTGCTTTTTTTAAGCAAATATACGCTTTAAATTTTTTAAAGCAAATTCCGCTCCTTATATGTTGTACGTACACTGATTTTACTACGTGAGCGCTGTCGCCGCCTAGCGAAACATCGTGAACTATGTCTTCTGCGTTATAGATGCGCTGGGCGCGTTACAGACTCCGTTTTTATTTTTTTAAATAACTTTAAAATTATTTTTATGTGAAAAGCGATTCATTAGACTTTTCCTTTATGAATATTATGAATAAACAATAACCAATAAATATTTCAAGCTATTCCATTCATTATAGTACTACGAATTTTAAGTTCTCGAACCTAAATATGGTTATTCAAAGCGAGAACGTGAGTGTGCGTTTTTGAACATAATAAATCAATACATTTTCATATGATTGTAAAAAATTAAATAAAATGACGCTAAATGATTAGATCTTAAAAATTACATAAAGAAAAAACGTATGATTGGTTTCGTTTTGCAAATCATACGTTTAGTATATATTTTTTAGAATTTCTTAATATCTTTAATTCACCTATTTTGGTCGGTTATCAAAAGTGCGACACCGCCCGCGTAAAAAAACTTAAGATCATAAAGTGATCACAAAATGACATGTCTCAAAAATGGCACTTTTTGCGACAATTTAAGACACGAAATATTTGGAAAAGCTTAAGCGATTTTAAGATCATTTTGAGAGCATGTGATTTGACGTTCTTGAGCAGATTTAAGATTTAATTTATATTAATTTTAAGACGGATTTGAGACATTTTAAGATGTTTGTAAATTTCAATGAACGTTTTTAAGATCATTTTAAGATCATTTCGAGAGCATGTGATTTGACGTTTTTAAGCAGATTTAAGATTTAATTTTTATTAATTTTCAGACGGATTTGAGATTTTTTAAGATTTCTAAATTTCAATGAGCGTATTTAAGGTGATTTTAAGATAGAATTTAAGACGACTTAGAGACGTAGATAACAGAATATTTCCGACTTTTTTAAGACGCTTTACGAAAGAATTATAATTTTACTTTTTTATTAACAAAGAATATTAAAGAAACCAGAATTCCTGATTAACATTTTTTATTTTTTATGAACATTGGCTACTTAATAAAAGTAGATACATTTTTAATACTTTACTTAAAAATAAGGTATAAGAAATTTATTAAATTATAAATGCTTTTTGTCATTACTATATTACAATAATGTTACATGCATGCAAGTAGATTACACTTATATACACATTTTCAATAAAGAATGAAGATTTCATTTCAGTATGTTGAAGTTTACGCTGCTTGAAGTCGTCGCATTGGCCAAGATTATCGGCAGGATGAAATCGTGGCGCTTTGGACATTGGGTAGCATGATGATTTTCCATTACCGCACCAGTGATGACCGGTAAACTGGCGCGCACTGCAACACCATATAATAAATATGAGATATTAGTATAATTATCGAATTTGTAAATTAACTACTTTTGGAAATTGAATATAGCTCTATTTATTTATTACTGTTTTTATTATATACATATACTATTATCTCTAAAAAAATGATTTACAGAATGCTATGGGTAATTACAAAGGTATTTTTA